>OW618039.2:13894837-15216237 GCA_939531255.2 Thera britannica
ATTATCATTAGTGCGAAGCCTTAGAACGCTAATAATTTTGAGCTCTATCGCATCGGAATAGGGTGTACGAAATAAGTTTGGGTTAAGGTGCGTTTCGGTGCGGTGCACACGGACTCGGCAGTCGAGTGCCTACCGACTGTGGTTCCGGTGGGGTCGATCACCAGCGTTGTGCTCCAGCCTTTACGCGCGGCATTCGAAATTCAACTATCGTAAGCTCCGAACGCGGAGTTCGCGCCAAAACTTTACGAAATTCGAACATTTTATTCGTAAAATTGCTTTTTTTTTAATTTATTTTTAAGCTAAAGTCAGGCAGATAACTTGTGAAAGTGCAGTGTAGTTACGAGACTGTAAAATTTAATTATGCAGTAATTTTTTGCGGAACATTTTTGATAAACATTGCATACGAAATGTGTTCTAAGTTTAGTTTTGTATAGTTTAGTGGACTTAAATAATGTGGAAAATGTGGTGGGAGATTTTTTCTTTATTTTTCCTGATTGCAACGGCGAAAGTTGGTAAGTGATTAAATTTGCATATTTAATCTAAGCGCTGTGTATAAACATTACAATGTTTATTATGTAAATTAATGCCTAGGCTTTCGAATTAAAGAAATTAAATAAATGCATAGAAAGAATAAAAGAAATAAATTATGGTTGCATGTGGGCATGTAGTCGTAAAGTAAACCTTTTTAACTACGTGTTTATTAACCATGATTTACCAGGATTTTTACCAAACCAGGTTCGATACACACGTTACAGTAGGAACGCTTATTATTTATTTTTAATAGTGCAACACAGAATACGGTTCGTAACCCGCGCCAATGCACAACACTCAGCATAGATGTTTGAAAAAAGAACACCATAAAAAGTATGCACTTACCAAAGTTCGTTAACATGTAAATCTTTGCATACATATTGTTCAGTACTAAGTTAATATATGTAGGTACCTATACACGGTGCCTGACCATGCAGGTCGTAATGCATAATGAACATTCATTGTTTCACCACTGCCAATTTAATGATAATCATCTCCATGGAGTTAGGGGAACGAGATGAGAAAACTAAAAGTCGGATAAATCAACAACTTGTTTAAAATAACCGGTAGTTTTAAAATCAAGCCGGTTATCAATTTGTATTTTTAATCCTTTCTTTTTTTCTCTAAATCTATTTATTTTACCTTTTTATTTTTTTGTTAATTTTGTAGACTAGCGCTGGAGACAAGGTTCTTATGCCAACCTTTTTTAAGTAGTTTTTTTTATTGCCAGTATGCAGAAATGTATCAATCATAGTTCATACCTACTACAAAGACTACAATATTTACAATCATTATCACAGCTTAATTCATTAATCTGAAATAGACCAAAATCCACTTTATGAGAATATACCTATAGTATTAGGTAAGTATGCTATTTTCATTCAGAGATGAAAATAAGTTATTGTTAAGTTTTAAAGTTTCTTTTTCATGAACACTTGGAAGTGGCTGGCGCGTAAAAATGACCTGAAATGTTTGCCGGAACCTCAAAAAGGCGGATACCCCGCCCTAACCCTAATCTCAAAGTAATGAAAGGGAAACCTCTAGTAATGTTTGGATAATGTGTTTGTAATTTTGTGTATTGCCATACAGAAGATGCGTATCTTCGTACATAAACACATAATTCAAGAACGTTTTGCTCTTTTGCAATGAAACCACTTATTTCGATGCACAATGACCGGGAAAATTGTCTGAACCGCCTTGGTTACCTATTGACTTACCTACTTATTTTTCATGATATACTCACATAGATTGTTATTCAAATTCAAACATAAGCTAAACACAACGTTACCTAGTGTTTTTTTATTATTTTGGACGCCGAACTGTAATACGGCCAAGTTACGTTAATTTAATTATTTTGCTCTGATTCCAATAAATCCTCAATTTAAAGCTCTAAGTATTTGCAAAGCTTGCAGCCGATTGGTTTGAATTAGGAATGATCTATGCAAACTTGGCGGTAAAATTGTTGTCGGTGCACATTTTTTTTAAACTTTGAAGGCTAAAGAATGCATTGACTATTCAACCACGTGATACATAGTCTTGTTAGTAGGGGCGGGTTCTTGTTCTAGCGTGACGTTTGAACCCCGGTATAGCATGCACCAATGCATCTTACGAATGTGAAGCTAAGCTTCTTGTTAATAAACATCCTGGATGGAGGTTGACCCCTTATTTTCTTTTACAAAGTGTTTTCTCACATTTAAATTGAAATACGTAATTATTATGAGAATATTCCTCACGGTGCTTTCCTTCACCGTTTGAGAGCACTGGCAGTGGCATATAGTGTACATACATATTTAGGCAGCAAAACTCATTGGAACACGACTGGATTTGAACCCACGACCTTAGGATCAGAAGGTGGGGGGGGGAGAGTTTCTAACTGGCACGGTTATAACCCTTTCGGTACTTGGTATGTGCACTCCATTGAGCCCGACGAAACGAACATTATAGTAACGTGCCCTACCGCTGATTTATATCACTGCATGAACCTTTTCTGAATTTATGACGCACTGAATCTCCATCAAACTGTCAATCAAAAGCGTTTTATTAACAGAAATAGTCGGTTGGCCTACTAAACGGTTAAATGCGGATTTAATCATCTCACTGTATTGCTAATACATGCTAATACCTACATACTTAAGTAGGCACACTTCTTATAAAAATACTCAATTCTTTTTATTATGATTATTAAAAAGAACATAAAAAAAAATGTTTCAATAAGGTATAAGAAGCACTAATAAAAAGAGCCATCAAGGATGTCCTAAAAAGTTCTTTTTTTAAATTTAATTTTTAGTAGCAAACACAAAAAAGTTTATACCTACTTTAACCTTTTTGTGTTTGCTACTGCTTACGGTTTCACGCTGTTATTCATCAAACAGGAGCCCGCTCCGTGAACAAACATCAACCAATAGGTAAAATTGCTTGCAGATTACGTGATCTTTTTAGCAATTTTCGTTCGATTTTGATGTTTGCTTTTAATTTTACATTATAATGTATCTTTGACCTGCTATTATACCGGCTGAGTGAGTTTAGGCAGGGACTTTAGCCGGGCCCAAAAAATAAGCGAATCTAATTAAAACGCCTACCGCCTATATAATATAAGTAATATTATATAGGTCGCTAATCTTGTCATCCCACTCTATATTATTGATAAGGAGCAGATTACCGCCGTTAACCTTTTCACTCGCACATTTTAACACAAAGATATAAAATCATTGAACTGAACTGAACACTGAAACAATTTGCAAGCAACGAAGTTAGTTCTGCAAATATTTATTTTGATCAAATCAAGTTTTCCTACCAAATAGTTATCATACTTAGGTACAAAAACTAACGTAGGTACGAAAACTAACGTAGTATGTATGTGAGAGCGGGGTCCATGATGTCATAAAAGATACCAAAATACTTAGTAGGTAACACTTTTATTGAGAGTTCTTTACTGTTCGAGCGACTGATCCAGAATGGTAGCTCAGTCCAAGTACCGCGCTTAAGTACTCTTAGTACAAGTCAAACAGCTGTCTTACATTAATCAATAAATTACAAATTAATTCCATAAATCTTTCCTAATTATTTTACAACATTATAAATCTTCTTTTTATTTATACAACACTAATTTTAATTTATAAATGAAAATAACAACAAACGGAAGTGCGTTTACAAAAATCATTAAACGAACTTAAATAATCAACTTAATAAATTATATTCTAATTTCGCTATAATCAATAAAAATCAACTTTTAAACAATATAAAATCACTTTTTGAAAAGGCGCCATCACGGCCATTCTGCTAAAAAGCTCGTGCTCTGAGCGTGTGTTCTGTAATAAATAGCTGAAAAAAAAAGGAACATTAAATGGCAACTGTTATGCTCTTTTAGTGTCGTAGACTTCTAGTCTATACTTTTTTATTTTGTGACTCATTTTTAGAGTTCTTTTGTGACTCATTTTTAGAGTTCTTTTGTGACTCATTTTTAGAGTTATTTTGTGACTCATTTTTAGTTCTTTAGTGACTCATTCTTAGAGTTCTTTTGTGACTCATTTTTAGAGTTCTTTTGTGACTCATTTTTGAGTTCTTTTATGGCCCTTTTATTTGAGCTCTTTTACTTTGGCGCACAATGAGTAAGATGAACCTTATTGCTGCAAATTTTTATTTGCGCTCTTTTGGTTGAGATATAGTCTTCTTTTAATGATAATGCTGCAAATTTTAATATGTGCTTATTTTTTTTTTTTTTTTTTTGATTGAGACATACCTAGTCTTCTTTTAATGGCTATACGCCATCATGGTCATCAAACACTTGATCTTCCATATTTACTCATACTCATATTGCAATAATTATGTTACTGGGTGAGGTCGGGTAGTAAAGTTAAAATTGATGAAATTATGAGTAGAGGGCGAAATGTGTCTTATGTGTTCAAGAACAAAAACAATTTAGAAATCTGTTGTAGTAAAGAATTTTTTTTTTTTTTTATAGGCTCCCAAAAACTATGAAACAAGTTTGTTATTTGACCATTGGGTGTCTTTATTAAAAAAACATTTGATTTAAATGTTATTACAGTTGCAGCTTTTGTGTTGGCAGTCTTGATTATTTATGAGCTTGTTCGGTCATTCTGTTAGTAGCATAGCATTTCGTCGTATTTGTTCTCTTTTGGATTTGAGTTTAAGTTTTTGTTTAAATATTTTTGATTAGTATTGACTTTTTTTTTTTTTTTTTTATTTAATTACAATTGATTTTTAGGTTTGTGTTTGCGGATTACTAACTTTGAGTTTAAATTGCATAATAGTTGAATTAGGGAGAGATTAATTGAATTTAGGGATTAATTGAGTCCTTAATTTAAATATTAATAAGAGGTTAATATGATATGAGTTGAAGATTAATTCAAGATGAATTACTAGAGTTCAATTGCAGTTTTACAGCTGAAAAACAGATTTGAATTCAAATTGAATCAAGATTCCAATGAAAGTTAGCGTCAAAAACTTGAATAACTGGATTGGCTACTCATCGAAACGGTCACTGTCGAGAAGATGTTTTCAGCAAGAACAATGAGGAGATGAATCTATTGGTACATGCCTGCAGTGCCATCAAGGCATGGAAAAATTCAAGTGGATAAGTTCCTCGACGTCAGTATCAATGACGGCGTTTTCGTACATTCACTGAGCCAAGGAAAATGTATCATTTGTAGTATTTAAAGCGCAAGTATAAGCACAGAAAGCTCGTCTAAATGCTGTGGATAGTGTGTTGTGGAGGTCTAGTTCGAATGCTACCTCATCAATTGTACCTGTAGTTTTAATAACTTCGTTGGAGACAATTGATTGTCCTCCAATACCACGTACGTGTAATATTTCATTAACACGTTAACCAGGAATAGGACCAGATGATTTATATTTGATGAGGGAACATTCAGCACTTGTATCAATGAAACATGATAGGAAAACATTACCAATTCGGATGTTTGTAGAACTTGAGTCCTCTTGCTGCGTCATGTTACTCAGCTTCATCAGACATGGTCCTCGCTGGCTCTGGTGTTGTTGGTTTTCGTGGCACCTTCGACCAGCAGTTTGTGTTCAGATGTCCCAACCGTTTGCAAATAGTACAAACTGGTGTCCTGCAATCTTGAGCTTTGTGTCCTTTCCTACCGCATTTCTTGCAAAAAATCGAAGGTTCTGGTGTTGTATCCAAGCGCGCACGCTTGTTTTCGGGAGCATTTTCTGGTGTATATAAAGGAGCAGGCCTTTTTTTATAATTGCTTAAAGTTGCTATAAGTTCGGCCTGAGATCGTGGCATTGCTCTTAGTAATTCGGCTTGATAAAACTTGGGACGAATGCCCGATATGACTGCTTCAACCATCAAATCGTCGGGAGCATTAGGTGATATTCTGGCAAACAACCTCCATGCTTCTGATACGTATTCAGCATAGTTTTTTGCGTCATCAGAAGTATAATCGCGGAATTTGTTGATGAAGTGGATATGTCGCGCTTCTGCACCAAATTGTGTTAAAAGCTCAGCCTTCAGTCGTGACCAGTCAATGATTGCATAAGCCTGAGCATCGGCCCATTTTTTTGCTCTTCCTTTTAGACATGACAAGCCTTTCATCAAAGCGGTCATTGGTGGACAACCACGCAGGGCTATAAGTGAATCAACTTGCTGACACCACTCTTGGATGGTTAGTTGCGTTTCGTCTGGATCAAAATTCGGCAGGTACAACTCCGATAGCTTATGGTTTTGCTGCGTTTGACCAGGATTGTTCTGAAAAATCATTTTCTCTAAGAGTTCCACTTGCCTTCGAAGCAGCCCTAGTTCTTGCTCTGCAGATGCTGTTGAATTATTCCTTGGTGGTCCTGGTAACGTTGGAGAATATGACGGACTTCCATACTGTTGGGCGTGATTATCGGTAATCCCCTCTTCCGATGTGAGAGCGGGGTCCATGATGTCATAAAAGATACCAAAATACTTAGTAGGTAACACTTTTATTGAGAGTTCTTTACTGTTCGAGCGACTGATCCAGAATGGTAGCTCAGTCCAAGTACCGCGCTTAAGTACTCTTAGTACAAGTCAAACAGCTGTCTTACATTAATCAATAAATTACAAATTAATTCCATAAATCTTTCCTAATTATTTTACAACATTATAAATCTTCTTTTTATTTATACAACACTAATTTTAATTTATAAATGAAAATAACAACAAACGGAAGTGCGTTTACAAAAATCATTAAACGAACTTAAATAATCAACTTAATAAATTATATTCTAATTTCGCTATAATCAATAAAAATCAACTTTTAAACAATATAAAATCACTTTTTGAAAAGGCGCCATCATGTATGTATAATAACTTAGTTACTTGCGATTTTTCATAAACAAGTTATGCTCTTCTTCTTATGTGGTGAAAGGGTTTTAAGTGCGCTTCAAAGAGGCTCCTTTCATGCACATGACGCATGTTTTTCGAACTTTTTAGGTTCTACGACATCATGCGAGTGATTCTTTACATTTCAAAATGTTGGGATATGCGAGAGAGAAGGTCATTGACGGTACTCAGCCCCTTAAGGCGCGGCTTAAGCTAGAATGTCCTTTTTAAATATGCAAAGAATAGGTAAGTTGCAAGTGGATTACCTTTCGCTTACGGCGACCGCAGTAACTAGGGAATACCTAGGTACTGCAGTAATCTACCTAGCTTACCTAGAAGTGATGCTGTCCCGGATAGACAGGGAAAGCTCTACGGTTTAGGAATTACATGAACATGAGTGACTGACGCATTGTTAGGCTCTATTGCTATTTTACTAGCAAAATAGTTTTGGTTGAACGACAAATTAAACTTATTGGATTTTCAAATTAACTATAGGATTAAATTATACATGATTTAGTAGTTAGTTCGTCGCATACAGACTATAAATTGTAAAAAAAGACAGAGGCAGTCGAAAACAGATAAATTTCACGCAATCGTTGATATGGCGATTGCGATCAGTTTCTTGCCGCGAACTTTGACAGTGCAATATTTGACAGCGATGCATGTATCGCTATCGTAAGCGATTATGATCGATGTGCGTAAGTTTTCAGCCGGAATATTTTTGACTTTTGACATATTGCCTACCCTCATAGGCCTTCATAGTTCAGTTGGGAGTAGCTCTACCTTTTTCGCTGGAGGGCGGGGTTCGATGACTCGATCCCGACCTACTTAGAACAAATAATTGTGTGGTGAACGCACCTAATGATGTTTGTTCTCTGCCTGGATGTTATATTGTATTCTAAGTACTATGTATTTACAAAAAGTATGTACATTTGATATCAGCTACTTATCTGGTTCCCATATTATTTATTTATTGCCGGCTGTATTACCTACGCTTTGCTTTATTGATGAACTGATCTCATCAATCTTTATGATCGTAGTTTTGTTTATCCCTTAATTTGGCGTGTACCAATACCTAGGATATTAAATGCCTCGGCTTACGCACCGTACAATTTATTGACTGTTTTGTTTTCCTGTTTGTCATCCATTCCTCATCTTCTTTCTTTGTTATTACGATGTCGTTTTGACAAACAATAGACAGGCTACCATTGATCATGAAATGAGTTTTATCAAGTCTTCGAGTCTTATTTTTCGTTCAAGAAATTGGGATGTTATTCGGCTACATTTTTGTCTTCCGGTTCTGAAAATAGAACAGGTTGAAGTAATTTTTGGGCAGGTGAGGTTTTTTATGAGTTTTTATAAGTTTACCTTATTTTGTTCGTTACTTTTTGGTTAAGTACCTAAATATTGGTCGTAAGCAAAGCTTTATAGTATCGAAACGAGTTGCCTATACATATAATAAAATACCTACTTATATAAAAAAATCTTTCATTTTCTTTTTTGAAGTGAAAACTTCTTTAGCGGCGTTGAGCACTTTTTCTGTAATGGGTATAAAATCTTAAACTCGCGTCAGCGCGTCAGGACACGTGACCTGATCGAAAAAGCGTAAGACGGATGGAGAGTAGACAGCTATCCCCTCTCTACGGCGCGGCGAAAATGTATGCCTGGGCCTACTGTTTCGTTTAGGCAGCGCAGGGCGCTTGCGCGAATGTTCGTGTATGTTACAGCGTGCCAAATAACAAACAAGCCCCCCCTAACCATTCCAAAATATCAAACATGCTCAACGTTAATAATCAAGTTTTCACTTCTGCCGGCACTCCCGGAGTGCAACCCGTATTTTTTTTTTTTTATTTAACCTCAGAAAAGCGTTAAAGTTA
This sequence comes from Thera britannica, assembly GCA_939531255.2. NCBI lineage: Eukaryota > Metazoa > Arthropoda > Insecta > Lepidoptera > Geometridae > Thera > Thera britannica. Next base: position 13,903,580 of record OW618039.2, read on the forward strand.
TAGCACCCAGACAGAGAACGAAGAATTGTGTTCATCATTCAAATATTTATACCTAGTCGTTGGGATCAAGCTCACCGCGCAAAATCACGCATATTTCCCTTAGGGGTGCGGATTTCCACTCATATTATGTTGGTATATCGCCATATATGTTAGTTATTTATTCCATCTCCGTTAACCAGCATAAATATAACATTATCTACCTAATTACAAAATAATAGTTATTTCAAGCTCGTAAATTTACAGCATCCGAGCTCTGAAATTGGCTTTTCCACTGATTAAATTTCAATTTTGTATCATCATTAGCCAGTTACCTATTCAGTACACCACGGTGGATACTTCCTGGTAAATGAAACCGTACTATCTTTATAATAAGGTTGAAAATGGAGCGAGATCGCTGAATTGTCTGCTGCAATCTATCATGCATTTTGGAGCTTCAGTGTGGGCTCACTTATCTTCTTCTATACTCTGTGGACAGACAGGCACTCTTCTAAGCTTTATCCTGATCTGAAGGCTATTTTTACGTGAGCCAAATGTCTATTTTTGTTCATAAAAAGAGGAAATTACAGGCACATGGTACTTACGCTTTATTTTGATAGACGCAGGGCAAACAGAATTTAGCAGATCAACACAACAAATTATAGGTAGGTTTTGTGTAGGTATACCTAGGTGTTTCCATAGTGAAAACACACAGCTATGTATAAAAATGGCTGAAGTTTACAAAAATTATAGACAATCCTATTATTGTTTTTTATGCGTCAAGAAAACTACGTAAGGTGTCATTGTCACGCTTTTTCTTCTGCTTCTTCTTCTAGTATTTATTTATACGCATGGCACGTATCAGTAAATAAGCAAAAATGAAATTTTATTTTTCTTCGAACACCCGTCATTTTCCTGAGTCGCCATTTTTCAATCTGCGCGTTTCTCCCCAAGGGGTCGTAGAGACACTAAAAGGGACCAAGAATTATTTCATTTTTAATATGAATTCTTGTCAATTTTTAAATATGTGCACCGAGCGAGGGTCGCTAAATTAATTAAGTTAGGTCCCATATTGTTACATTCTCTGGGGTCATTGTGAAATATGTGAAACACATTTTAAACAAGAAAGTAAATATTATGCTTCAGAGATTATAAAATACTCTCTTGTGCATTTTTTTCTTAAACTTCAGCGCGTTAGCATTTATTGTTTCCAAAGTATGGAGATAACCATTTTGCTTTGCCTCTACTTACACTTTTTTTAAGCAAAAGTTTTATTTTATTTAAATGATGCATTTTAATAGTGTTATAAGTATTTATTATTGTGTCTTAGCTATGAGTATACATAAGCCAGTAAAAAACATCATAAACTAGTAATATTTTTCCCCCAGTTTGTTACAAGTAAATCAATTAGCTCCAAAAATCAACTATGGACAAATTAAAAGTTACTCAAGAACTTAAAATATTATAATTAGCTATGCAGTGCCTATTTTATGAAACAGCCATAGGGACTTGGAGACACCCGTAGAATCCCGTAGACTCTACGGCGTAGAGGTTTACAAAGACCCGCAGAGGCCCGCAGGCTAAATAGATTATTGATTGCTTTGTAGATATAACCCCAAATTAATATCCTTCAAATATTCCCAATGCTCATGTTAGTCATCTACTGATTAATTGATATTCAAACCACTATAACTGGTAGATTCCGCCCACCTTAGCAGCCAAAGATATAAATGGATTGAACTGGATACCGCAACCTACCGAAGACTAAACGTTAGATGTTGGACGGATAATGTAAAGATCGCGGCAAGTCTGTGAATGGAGAGGCCTCAGAATTGTTCTTCCTGGAAATGTATAGGAGAGGCTTATATCCAGCAGAATACTTATTCAGGCTGATCATGATGATGAAATACCGCAAGGACGTCAGATAGATATACAAACTCACTACTTATCGACTCACGGGTTGTTTTCCTGACCATTACAATCTGGGCCTCTTCAAGGCAAGAGTGAATAGGTATCTTTTAGACCATCCTGCTCCATCGAATACTAGGTATCCCTTTTTAGTACCAATTACCTAACATTCTTAAGAGATGCCTAAGTGGAAGTCAAAGGTAAGACCTAATATTAGGTATACGCATGCACATACCCATATGCCACCGTAGTTTGTTTTCCATACGTGACAGGTAACAAGCACATTACCGCTGCCAGAAAAATTACACGAGAAAGCGTATTAATAGGTTTATTGCACTCACTTGAGGGGTGTAGTGACACTCAGAGAGAGCCACTTGCGGTATCCAGTTAAATATATGCTTGTGGTTACCTATCGATGATTACGTAACTTGTAACTAGAAATCCATAAATTAACTTGGTTTGCTCTATGAGCTATCGGTTTTATAAGTAACGCTAGTTTTAGTAGGTAAATCCCCGTTTATGCAAACACTTCCCTGAAGAATTTATATGAAAGTCCGTACCACTCAGTCGATAGTAGGTCTTCTGCGCTGTAGGTAGGTTTTGGGATGTGGACCGATGCCCACCAACGTAAAAAAAGAAAAAAAAAATCTTAGGCAATTTGTAGAAGTGTAGCTGAGGTACCTCAAATGGGCCTTTTATTTTATCTATAGCTACGTATAATCTGACAGGCATACAAACAAACAAAAATATATTCACAAAAAATATTAAAATTAGTTTTTTAAGAGTAGATAGGTGTTTAAGAACGCCGTTTGTAAGACGGTCACGTTTGGGTATGAACGCAGACGTCCGTTTATAAAGATTTAGAAGTATTATTTTTAAAATATGGTGGTAAGTCGTTTATAAAATATGGCTGCAAAGTCGTTTTTAAGCTGTTTTCACACCCGCGTACCTGCAGGCGTTAATCCGGGCACGAGGAAGGAATAATAATTTGACAAAGTTGCGCATGCCAGGTCTGTATGATACCATGTTAGTTTAAAACAAGTAATTTTACAAAATTGAATTGAGAACTTCTCTCTGCTCAAAGTTTGTACCATCGACATAATTAAAAAAAACGTATAAGCCGCTTTGTTATGGTTTGGGGCTAGATAGCACTCTGTAAAATTGTCTAAAAATTTTCAATTTGTCGTTTTTCAACAAAGGTTATCTAGAAAAGTATATCGTTACCTTCAAAATAACATGAAAAAAATATATGGAATAACATTTTAAATGCTATGTAATTTGCTTCTTAGTAATTTGATAGTTAGACTAGTGTCATGGGGTGTTCTAATAATGGAGGTAAGTATTTTAAACGTCGATAAAGGCTAGCAATCGTCATAATACAAACCTATTAAGACGATGAACATTGTGAAACAACTTCTCACACTTCTTCTTCTTCTTATCAAATTTTCTACGCCTTTTTTGGTCATTTAAAACCAGCTTAAATTCACTAACTCTATTATTATGATTCAAATTGATCCTTGTGGCGTTATTGAAAAAAGACTATTTCACTTTGAGCTTGGGTTAAACTTTTAAAAGCTTGCAAATAGGAATGAAGGAGGATTTCGAACATTCATAGAGTTTGAATGAAATAGAAGTATACCTACCTAGATTAAACGTTGGATTCCACTGCGGAACTTGCGTCAGCGCGGTCGTTTTTAGCAGCTTAGGAAAGTGATAAGTAAGCCAATTGCTTCGTTTCAGATGAACCTAACTCTAAACGAGAAATATATTATACTAGCGGCCGCCCGCGGCTTGACTCGCCCCGTTCCCGTTCCCGTTACTGTTTCGGGATAAAAAGTATCCTATGTCCTTCTCCCGGTTCTAAGCTACCTCCCCACAAATTTTCAGCAAAATCGGTTAAGCCGTTCTTGAGTTATAAATAGTGTAACTAACACGACTTTCTTTTATATAATATATACTAGTAGCCGCCCGCGGCTTCGCTCGCCCGTTCCCGTAATACCCCGTTCCTGTTGCTTTTTCGGGATAAAAAGTATCCTATGTCCTTCTCCCGGTTTTAAGCTACCTCCCCACTAATTTTCTGCCAAATCGGTTCCGCCGTTCTTGAGTTATAAATAGTGTAACTAACACGACTTTCTTGTATAAATATAGATAGATTTAAAACATTGGAAAATCGTTTTGTTATACACATTTATCTCTTTATTTATCGGTCTTCCTGGAAATGTGTAGGGAAGGTCTATGTCCAGCAGTGGACTTCTTCAGGCTGATGATGTTGATGATACACATTTATTAACACAAAGAAACTAAGGCCCGTATTCCGAAACAGCGCTTGAGTCTGAGTCGAGCCTCAAGCATAGATTTTATGACAGTTCTCCATTGAAAAGTGTCAAAAATCTGTGCTTGAGGCTCGACTCAGACTCAAGCGTTGTTTCGGAATACGGGCTTTAGAATGAAACACTGAATAGTAATGCTAATGCGCAATCTTCTTCTTGGTCGTGTCGATGGTTCCCATGATTTTTTTCCCTATATGCGTTTTGCCCAGAAATGGGCCACATTAATAACATTCGCTGGTGTTTTATCCTTAAATTCAGTGACCGAAAGTGTTTAATTAGTATGTACAATAAAAAAAACTGTTTTGAACTGAAGACGCCATTGTAACTTTTTGTTTGAACAACATTTATGAAACATCTTAAAAAAATATAGTAAACGTCATCTTTGTGTGTTCCAGTCCAATTTTGAAAAATGGAACACTTTTACGCTTTTATTCTACTCCGATGTCTGTCCACCTGTCACTGCTCAGTCCGCCCACAGATCAAAAATATACGAGCAAGGAGCTTGTGAAATAAAAAGTTTCTGCTAGGATCCTAATATTATTGTGGATGTGGGTTAATAATTCAATTTTATGAAATGAAAATGATGGGGATGATTGTGTCATAATATTATTATGAGAGTCAAAACGTGCTACTAACTAAACCCCATTTTTAAAAACTTCAGTTTCTAATTTGCATAGTACAGAATCGAATACCGCTGAAAGTTCTGAATTTCAAAGTGTTGCCTTGTTACTCCGACAAACAAAATAAAATTATAATTCCAAAAACAATTCTAATACCCAAGGCACCAGGCATCAGCTGTCGGTATTATACCTACCTGTCTTTCAATTTTCTGATAGTACTCGGAATTATTTGCTGAAATAATGTTTCAATATTTGCATAGAACCTGCTTTCGATATATTATATCGTTTTAGGGAGTACGATGAATATAAAATAAATATATATTGTGGACAATTCACACAACATTATCTAGCCCCAAATTAAGCAGAGCTGAGCCTATGGGGACTATGGGAGCTGATATAATACTTATAAACTTTACATACTCGTACTTTGAATACAATATATCATCCAGACCGAGAACAAACATCTGTGTTTACTACACAAATATTTGTTCTCGGTGGGGATCGAGCCCACGACCTACAGCATAGAAGGCAGACCTACTACCAACTGAGCTGAGAAGCCTGTCAAAATGTTTAAATAAATAAATAAATAAATATTTTAAACAATCCACACAACACTTTCTGGCCCCAAACTAATAATTTAGTATTCGTAGGAACTACCCTTCAGTGCTTTTAGACACAAATTCAATCGAAGCTCGATCATCGCCACCACAATTTGCGTTTGAATTATTCATTACCAATGGCTAACAATTACCTAACTGCGGTTTCCAAAGTTTACTGTGTATACAGTATACTTATGCGATAAAACGAAATGCTTGAAAATCAGACCAGGGTCCAAGTTGAATACCTGTGAAACAAGTGAAATTTATAAAACTTGAGAAACCGACTTCATGAACAAACATATTGCCCACCTCATGTAAGTGGTTACCATCGCCTATAACAAAGCAATTGCCTCGTAGGTCACGCACGTTATCTGGATCCTGGATCTTCTCTCTTCGATCTTCTGGATCTCCAATTCATATTTCATATAAATCATATGCGGGTCATATTTTCTTTATCAATAAGTTTCTGAAAAAAAAGAAAACATACGAGCACGTATATAGCAGATCTGGATTTTATGAGACAAAATGGCTAGGTACTCTAGAGGCATTATCCAGGGAGGAAATAGGTGACTACGTTTTTATGGAGAGTCGCCTGTGTTGTACCCTCTTAAGAACTTGCCCTACGATGCACTGCCCTGCGTCCATCAGCTTGAAGCATACCAGATGTTCAGCCTCACGTGCCAGTAATTTCACCGGCACCCACACCCTCAAACCGAAACACAGCAATGCTGCTTCACGGTACAAATAGGCATGATGGTAGTACTTCCCCGGACGAGCCCTTCACAAAGAGCTCTACTACTACTTCACAAAGAGCTTTACTTCATCATATCGATGGGGGGTTTGAATGTTTTGTAAAATTTGCTATGTCTGACGAAAACCGTTACTTTGTGATGCTGAAACAGGCTATGAGTAGCAAGTATTTACAAATTGCTACAATTTCCAAGCTCTTGAAATAGATGATTTTATCTGTTTGAAGTCAAGAGAAGTCCTTAGTTTTCACGTCAAGTTCAGAATTAATTTCAACAAGAGTTTTACTAATATATATTCTGTGGCCGAGGTTTCAAAGTTTTAAGGTTCGGGTTATCTGTCTGTGGGTACCACGGATGTAAATTGGACTGGATACCGCAAGAACGTTTTTTATTGTCATTCTTCATAGTTGGACATTAATACGCGCAAGATAACTTGAAAAAAATAATAATTGGAGGAAAGCCGAAGAAAACTTGTGTCTGAAATAGAGGGTTCATTAACCAGAGTTTCCAATTGGGGAGATCAAAACCTGGTTCAGTTCAACCCTACTAAGACACAAGTTTGCGCGTTCACTGCGGAAAAAACCCCATTCACTGTGGCCCCTCAATTCCAGAACACGACCCTTACCATCTCTAGCACCTAGCCCTGAGCACCTGGATACCAGCTTGGTTCTTTTGATTCGGTGCAAAGACGTGCTGTGAGAATAGTTGATGATCCCATGCTCACAAGCGGTATTGAACCCTTAAGTCTGAGGAGAGACTTTTCCTCCCTGTGTGTGTTCTACCGCTTGTACAACGGGTTGTGTTCTGAAGAACTGTTCGACATGATGCCCACATCTTCATTTTATCATCGGACGGCTCGCCATAGGGAGAGGGCTCATCCACATACCTTGGAGCCGGCATGGTCGCGCACCGTCCGGTTCCAGAGGAACTTCCTCCCGCGCACTCTAAGGTTGTGGAATACTCTTCCTGCCGAGACTTTCCCTATAAATTACAGCATGGGGCTTTTCAAGAAGGGCGTTTTAAAATATTTAAAGGGTCAGCAACGCGCGAGTGATGCCTCTGGTGTTGCAAGCGTCCATAGACTACGGTAACCGCTTTCCATCAGGTGGGCCGTATGCTTGTTTGCTAACTTTGTTGTATAAAAAAAAAAAAAAAAATTGGAAATACATCTTCCGATCACAAACTCTCTTCTTCTTTCTCTTCTTCCTGCCTCTATGCCACTTTATTTGGGGTCGGCACAACATGTCTTCCTCCTCCATTCCCCTCTGTCAGCCGTCATCTCTGCATTTACTCCTCTTTTACCCATGTCATCATTCACACAGGAAAATCAAACTTGCGATAGAGAAAAAAGAAATTGTTATTTGGTATATTTTAAGTATGTTTTTTTATAATTTTCCGCATATATCACGCATAGAATATCTTTCGCGGGATATAGTCGTGCAAAGGCTAAAGTCATCACTTTGAATCATCTTAAATCTTAGGTGCCAGTTCCACGCACGCAACCAAGCCGTATTAGTAGATTGTTATACAAGGGCAGTAAGTGAGCTTTTGCAGAACAAGATCCTTTTATAGCGCCCTTTGCGAGCTGCGCTCGCACGGGCGCTAATGGATCGAGTGTACCCGAGATATTTAGATGCCCGAGCGAGCAAAGCGAGCGAGGGCAAATATAGTTCGAGGGTGCAATAGCTACTTATGCCCGAGGTAAGCATTCTACTTTACATCATTCATGCGAGGTAAATTTTTAACTAGCTGATGGAACAAACATATGGCCCACCTGATGTTAAATGGTACCCATTGCCTACAGCAAAGCATTGCCTCGTAGGTCAAGCACGTCAGGAACGTGCCCTACAATGCACTGCCCTACGACCATCAACTTGAGGGATACGGATGTTCAGCCTCACGTGTCAGTGATTTCACCGGCAACCATACCCTTCAACTCGATACATAGCAATGCTGCTTTTCGGCAGAAATAGGCTTACAATACAACAATAACACAACATTTATACGGGTATGACAAAATGTAATTTTAATTTGAGAAAAATAAAATTACAATAATAATATAAGTATTATTATATTTGTACCGGTAGGTATCTGCCAAAACAGTCGTAGACACACACATCTGTGAGCTACTATATTTTTTCAGTAAAAAGTTTTCATATCATTTTGTAAGAAAAGAGATTGTTTCACCAAGGAGGTTTGCATGGCTCTTGAACTGTAATGAACCATCACCAAGGAGGTTTGCATAGCTTTTGAACTGTAATGAACCATTACGTATCAAGCATAGTGTGACGGTAAAAGTGATTTGAAAATGGAACGCATTTACAATGCACTGGGCTGCACACGCCTACTTACACAGCCTCTTTGCGTTAAAGTAAATCCTATTTACTGATGAGCATGTATGATGTAAAATTATTTAAACATGCGTAACACTACCTCACGACTGAGCTTATGAGTGTACTGAACGCATTTTATTCACTTCAAATATAAATGAATACCAATGGCACGCAAAAAATCTTTCAGTATTTGTTATCAGCGTGTGACTGATCGGTTCACAAACTAAAAGTCACTCAGCGAGCTATGGAGGGCTATGCTCGGAGTCTCTGAGGGATAAAATCCTGAACGAGGTTATCTGACAGAGAACCAAGGAAGTCGACATAGCTCAAAGGATTAGTAAGCCGAAGTGGCAGTTGGTCGGTCATGTAGAACAGACAATCGTTGGAGCAAACAAATACTAGAGTGGAGAATGAGTTTAGGTAAGCGTAGTGTAGGACGCCCTCCGGCAAGGTGGGGCGACGATCTGCGAAATGAAGCTGGCAAGCACTGGATGAGAGCCGAAGACCGGGCTCAGTGGAGCGTCTTGGGAGAGACTTTTTTTCGAATGGACAAAATGCTGGTGATAGACTGACGATTCTTACAGCGCTACCGGACAACATGGGAGAGACCTACGTCCAGTGTTATAGGTTGATGATGATGATGATGAATGAGATCAACTTGCGATATCTAGTTTAATCTATGTCGTAGTTACATACTGCCAACTCTGACACAACGAATTTTGCTCGCACTTTAGTGCAAATTTTCAGGAACAACTTCAGGGATCGCCGCGAAACTATAGCTGTTTCAAGTACGACTCAACGAACTCTATAACTTTTTGAACTATGTAGAAGCATCTGCTATTGTAGTCGACTTTGTACGTAATTGCTATCATTACTGAGTGCTTTGAGTTACAGACGCCTACTCTAAAATCTTATACCTACCTACCTTTAAACGAGAAAATCTTGTATATATATATTTAGGATCTTGGAAACTACGCTAACGATTTTCACGAAATTTAGTATACAGGGGTTTTCGGGGGCGATAAATTGATCTAGCTAGGATTCATTTTAAGAAAATGATTGTTTCACCCCGAGATTTATAATTAAACATAAACTGCATACCTATGTGACTGCTCCTGCCATCTATTGACGATTGTGAGCAACTAACTGCAAGCATATCCAGCAGATGGCGTTGTTCAGTAAGAATAAGCCAATAAAGATAATATGACTCTTATGATTTTAAAAATGCAAATTAATAATAAAAAATACCGAGCGAAGCTCGATCACCAACTGCTATAGTGTATAAACAATACAATAACATTAATTGTGGTGTAGCTGCATATTTGCAGCATCTGCATTTCTGTCGTGTTATTTAAAAATGGAACGATCTTTTACACCAAAACATGGCAACCAAGGAGGTAAATTATCAAAGGTATAATTTGAATTTCGAACTGGCTTGCAAAATTAAATTGAAAAAAAAACAAATAGACACTTCAACGCGAGAAAATTGTGAGAATTTGTTGTTATTCGTTGTTTGTCGAAAACTCGAAATTGAGTTTGACAAAATGAGTTCAAGTTCTATTTAATTTTCATTTCCTTGCATTATTTGAGAAAAGTACTATACCTAAAAGCCTTGGGTCACCAATCATTAATGGAATTAAGCGTCGGCTTCTTTTGTTGGTTGCTGCAGTAATGTACTAACTAATAGAGAAGCGGAACTTGACCAATGATTTGAAATACGCATTCGAATTTCAATTCTTAGCTTCACATTTAAATAAATAAATATTCTGGACAATCCACACAACACTATCTAGCCTCAAATTAAGCAGAACTTGTACTTTGGGAACCAGATATAAGGGGTATCGCATCGTATTCCATTGTAGTGTATGTAAAAAGACCAAGCTTTAATACGCTAAGTAAGACCGCGCCCAGAATATATGAGTCTCGCAAAATACACCTACACACATAAATAGGTGTATTTATACTTAGTAAAACAGTCTCGCAAAATACACTAACATAGGTGTATTTATACATAATAGGTACTTTATTTCAATCTGCACCCATTCAGTTCGACAAAGCGCAATTAGGCAAGTGCCTATTTCAGATTTAGCCTGCAGCGAGGGAGCAGTCACTCCTCGCTTACAATTAGCGCATTCCGTAGGGGCACGCCAATGCACCAAGTGACTCTTCATTAATCCTCGGCTCAGGCACAGTTGGGAACAATAAGCTAGGGCACTTAGTATTATTTTTCTTCTTCATACCATATTTTTGTGCCTTTGTGTGACTTCATAACTCAGTTGGTAGTTGTTCTGCCTTCTGCGCTGGAAGGCGTCGATTTGATCCTCACCGAGAAAAAAATTTTGTGTGGTGAACGCAGATTGTTCTCTGCCTAGGTGTTATACACCCAGATAGTATTCTGAGTATACTCACAAAATTATGAATTATACGTATTATATCAGCTGGAACTCCATTGCTATTATTTTAGATAATTTTTGATTTGTAAAAGGATCATATAAAAAAGCAGCCAAGTGCGAGTCGGACTCACCCATGAAGGGTTCCGTAGCATCAAATAACATAATATAAAGGTTTTTATAGTTCGTCGAAAGGTAAATTGCGGTTTACGATTTATGACGTATAAAAAAAAACTACTGATTAGATCTCGTTCAAACCAAATATCGTTGGAAGTTTGCATAGTAATGTATAACATATATTTTTTTTAGTTTTATCGCTCTCTTATTTTAGAAGTTAGAGGGGGGGGACCAACTTTTTTTCACTTTGGAAGTGTCTCTCGCGCAAACTATTCAGTTTAGAAAAAAACGATGTTAGAAACCTCAACATCATTTTTGAAGACCTATCCATAGATACCCCACACGTATGGGTTCGATGAAAAAAACATTTTTGAGTTTCAGTTTCAAGTATGGGGACCCCCAAAATTTATAGTTTTTTTTCTATTTTTGTGTAAAAACCTTAATGCGGTTCACAGAATACATCTACTCACCAAGTTTCATCAGTCTAGCTCTTATGGTTTCGGAGAAAAATGGCTGTGACACGGCCGGACAGACAGACAGACAGACAGACAGACATGACGAATCTATAAGGGTTCCGTTTTTGCCATTTGGCTACGGAACCCTAAAAACGATAGGTCGTTAGCATAAGGAATTATTCTATGCCCGTAGTTTGTTGCTTGATTTTCTTTGGTTGTGTGGAACTGGCACCTAGACTCCACCTAGCTTTAAGACGTTTCAAAGTGATCCTTGCGATCCTACTGAATAAAAACACTTTTGATTTTCTTGGTTCACTTAGTCCAAGCTCTGCTTAATTTGGGGCTACATAGTGTTGAGTGTCCAAAATATTTATTTATCTCACTTTGTGTGAGGTCAACATGTTTTCCTCTTCCATTTGTAATATCCGTTTCCTGGAATAATAAATTATATTACCTATGCGTCGTAAAAATCTGTACATTAGATCCAAAGCCATGTTTGAGTTATGCACGTACGAGTGTATGAATATTTACAAGATAGAAGAAGTCGTTGTTGCTCGAAAATGCTGGATGTTTGGGAGAAATACATGTAATGTACATGTTAGCATAACCCTAATCTAAGTGTCTTAAGTGCATGTGATTTGTAGGATTTTTGAATGACCCGAGCAAAGTCATTCAAATTAAAAATTGGTCTTGGCCACTATGGCCATGTGGTAGAAAAGTGTCGCCAAAATGCATGAGCATGTGATCCTTTCTCCATACAAATTCCGCAGTTTTTTTCGGGAGTCGTAATATTAAACATGTCTTGTTCCACAATAATTACTTGCCGAACAGGAAGTCAAGCGACAAGTTAAAACAAATAAATACTTTCTTTACACCCTCCTTCCTTTCTTTTTCTTAGAATCCTCATATTTGGTGACTTTTAATCCCGAAAAAGAAACGGGAACGAGACAAGCAAAGCTGCAAGCAGCCGCTAGTTTTAAATAAAATAGGGAAAATGTACTACTATCGACAGCGGCTCTCATACAAACGGCACATGATGCCGTTCTACTGTATTCTGTTTATGCACCAACAATGAATGTCATAATGAAATATCACCACATTTTCTACCACCATTTTTTATAATAACTGGACTAGCTGTTTTTTGCGGCCTATGTTTGTGCATCGACGCCAAGTATGCAAATACGCCTTCAGTGTAGATGCGATATTTGTAATTTGTACGATGTTATTGTTAGCCGATACTCATGTGGGACGGCTGAGATAAAGATAAAGATAAAGATAAAGATTATTTATTTGCATAAACATGTGTTATAGTGAAGATGGTGAACAAATGTGTGGTACAAACATGTTTTACCAATGTCGGTGCACAAATATGGAGATGGCACTAAAATAATGTCAATGTAAACGACAATCCAAAAATATGTAAATATAAACAGAAAAAAAATTAAAAATTATACATGTCAAAAAATATATATATAGTACAGTCATAATTAATCATAATTTGTCGTTTAAGAACTCGTCAATACTATAATAACATTTTTGAATCAATAGTTGTTTAAATTTTATCCTAAATAAATTTGTATTGAGATCCTTATAAAACCTAGGGATTTTGTTGTAGATATTAGGAGCCATGCATACAACACTTTTTTTCAACAAAGCGGTTTTGCTAATATGCCTACAGAGTCTGTCTTCACGTCTATTTCTAATGACAGTGTCACACATACGTGGAAACAAGTGGGGGTTATTTCTTACAAATAGTGCTACTTCAATTATGTACAACGACGGAAGTGTTAGAATTTTATGCTTCTGGAATAACGGTGCACAACTATCAGTCATTTTAATTTTAAACATAGCACGCAGGCAGCGCTTTTGCAGCTTAAATATAGTTTGCTTATCGGTGGAATTACCCCAGAATATGATGCCGTACCTGAGTGTAGACTCTACCAAGCCATAGTACGCTGTAAGTAGTGCATCTGTGTTCACCGTCAATGATAGTTTATAAAGAGCATAAGCTAAACTGCTTATTTTTTTACTCAACACTTCAATATGTTTTTTCCAATTTAGTTTTTGGTCTATTTGTAACCCTAGGAACCGAGTAAAGTCAGCTTGCTGGAGTATATTATTGCGGAATATTAAATTAATGTTATTAGATATATTTTTAGGTCTTTGATTAAAATGCATTATAATTGTTTTATTTAAATTGATTTTCAAATTATTATTATCAAGCCATAAAATAATAGATTTAAGAGAATTATTTATGTCAAGTTCGTAGGAGCTGGTATCATTACATTTTATTGTCACTGTGCTGTCATCAGCAAATAGTGTCATAGGTTGTGTTATCACATTTGGTAGGTCATTTATATAAATTATAAATAAAAGAGGTCCTAATACGCTCCCTTGAGGAACACCGTGTAATACACTACGTTCCATAGATTTATAAGTGTGATCATATTTAGTTTTGTAATTTAACCGTGATATTTCTGTAATTTGTTGCCGATCTGTAAGATATGAGTTTATTAAATCTAGAATATTGCCTCTTATCCCATACGCTTCAAGTTTCTTAATAAGAATACTATGATCCACATAATCAAATGCCTGTGTCATATCGCAGAATATGGCGCAAATGGGATTCCGGTTGTCAACATTACAGATAACATTATAAAAAAAGTCATAAATTGCCATGTTGATGGTTTTATTTTGACGGAAGCCTTTTTGCTCCTTGCATAAGATGTTGTTTTTTTCTAGATAGACATTTATTTCTCCATAAAAATATTTTTCAAATATCTTTGAAAAAATTGATATGAGAGCAATGGGTCTATAGTACTCCATAAGCTCCCTATTTTCTTTTTTAAATAGCGGTTTCACTATAGTCATCTTAAGACCTTGTGGAAATGTACCTGTGACTATGCTTAAATTGATTAGGTAACTTAGATGAGGGCAAATGTATTCTTCAACTGATTTAATGACTTTTGTCGTAACTCCATCATATCCTGTACTATTTGTATTCTTTAGGTTTTTTATAATTTTATTGACATGGCGAGGTAGACAGGGTGCCATGAACATCGATTTCTCACGGTGAGATATGTATTCCGTCACATTCTGTCCAGCGCCTGGAATTGGCATAACTTTGTCAACAAAATAGTTATTAAAAAGATTAGCAATGTCGGTTGGATCTGTTACGACCTCACCATTCTGATTTTTAATTTTTCGTATAGGCTCTTTAGGTAAGTTTAATCGTGTTTTATTTATTACATCCCATGTTGTTTTGGAAACGTTGTTTGATGTTTTAATTTTAAAGTTGTTCTGAGCTCGTTTAGTGAGCGATATTATTTTTTTTAAGCGTTTAGTATATGCGTCGTATTTTAATCTATTGGTGTTGTTTGGTTTCGTTCTAAAATTCCAAAGCAATTTTCTCTTTTTGTTGCTACAAATTTTTATGCCTCGTGATATCCATCGTGGCTTAGTTATTATTCTTACGATTGTTTGCGTTTTTGGGAAACAAAGGTCATAGAACAGTAGAAACTGTTCAATAAAATGGGAATATGCTTCAGAGGCATCTTTAGCGTTATACATATCCGAGAATGTTAAGTTTTTTATGCACATTTTAAATTTTTCTATATTTTCTGTACTGTAGTCTCTTATTTGCTTGCGCCAAAATTTTAATTTTAATATTTTTTTTACTGGTAGTTTTATTAACTGAGCTGTGTGGTCTGATAATCCAAATTCAAGCACTTCAGTCTTACAATTATTTTTAAAATCATGTCCAAAGTTATCGATACACGTTTTGCTTTTCAAACGTGTTGGTTGCTGTAATGCTAGTTTTATATTGAAGTTTAATAATATGCATTCAAATTCAAGTGTGACAGAGTTGCTTTTCAACATATCAATATTGAAGTCTCCGGCTATAACAACATTTTTATAGTTCAATTTGGAGATGCATGTCAAAACTTTGTCTAATTTATTGAAAAATGTGTTTAAATTACTCTCCTTAGGAATTCTATAAATGCAAATAATTAAAATTTCATATTCAGTCAATTCAATAGCACAACACTCAAATATATAAACAAGCGAAAGTTTTTTAACTTCTTCTATTTCTTTCCATTTATGAGTGTTCTTCACAAGTATGCATGCTCCGCCTCTTTTATGGTGGCTCCTGCTATAACATGCAGCTAGAGAATAATTTTGTATATTCAAATGTTGCTGGCATTCTGTTTTCATGAAATGTTCTGTGATACACAAAACGTCAACTTCAATATTTTTATCCTTTAGTTCTTCCAGATTTACCATGAGAGAATCAGCTTTGTTCAGCAATCCTGCTATATTTTGGTGGAGAGTATGTAAATACTTAGTCTCGAAAAAACTGGTCCTGTTCCACTGCAAACGAGTCTTTGCTGGTGCTATCCTGGTGTATGTTTACTTTGTCATGCTGTTCTAGATCGATTTTTGTGTTATTGTATTTTTGTACACCCTGTATGAAAAATTTCAGATTTTCAAATATTACTCTCATTCCACGGTCATTTATCCTGCAAGTGTATCTATTGAACATGGTAAAGTCATAGTCTAGTTTTTTATTTGAGTCAAATATGTATGCGTGCTCATGTGTCAACGTGTCCAGGTACATGAGATTGTTGAAAGATTCCACTCTCCAGTTGAAAGTATCCATAAAATTTCCGTATTTATATGTTGGAAGACAGACTATAACGTTCGTATGCTTCAACTGTTGTAATGTTAATCGAATATCCGCAATCATTTTGAAGTAATTATGAGTTGTTCTAAACTCTTCCTCTCCGACTAGCATTATGCAAAAATCATTCATTGTGAAATCGGCCACTTTCGAGTCGACTCCAGTTAATAAATCTTGTAAAACGCCGTTAGGTTTAAGGTAGTGACATGTTGAGTAATTGGTGAGACTATCCTCGGCAATTGACAAAATTTGATTGTGCTTGTTTGCACTTAGTATGCATATCTTTTGTTTAGGGTACTTTTGGGTAGATATATTACATGAGGCTTGTTTCATCTTCTTCGCTAAATTGTTATCTTTGCTTTTGGGGGTATTGTCTGTCGTATTCTTTGCCTTGCTGGTTGATACTACGGGTTGTATATTATTATGTTTTCCCCGTTTTTTCGGAGATATTTTACTTGTAGAGGGACTTTTCGCAACCTTCATAGTTAAAAGTAATTCGTTTGTTTTTTGTAGGTCATCATTACAGCGTTTAAACTCACTGTTTTGTAATGACAGAGCTTCTATTTCTTTGTGTGCATTTTGCAGCTCGGTTTGGAGTGCCTCAATCCGTTCTTTAAGTCTTTGAACTCCATCACTATCATCGTCTGATATCTCCGGTAAGCTGCTTGCCGTTTCATTATTCTGTGTTTGTGCGATGTCATCATCATCGCTTAGACTTTGACTTTGTCTATCCACTGTACGGCTCCGCCGAAATGTTATATTTTCTAGGAAGTTCATGTTAAGTAGCGCCCTCTCTTGTTGGTAGGTAAGACTTTTACTTGGCGTTATTTTTATCGTAGTAAATTTAAATTATTATAAATTTACGAAGACAAAAAGTCACTGGCTGTGTCAGGGATCGAACTCGGGGTTCCCTCTCGGCAGTCGAATAATGAGACGGCTGTAGGCCTACCATGAGCTCTGTCTCTGGTTCTGGTTTTGAGTCTGTGTGAATGTTGACTACATAAATCCTACGTCAAAACGTCATAAGCACTGGTGAGCACTCACACAGACTCAAAACGCCAGAGACAGAGTCAGACAGAACTCATGGGAGGCCTACTGAAAACGCATATCGTGAGCGTGGGAAATTAAAATGTATGGTGTAGAGATGCCTAAGCGACGGATACATGATTTTGTACTTTCTTTGGGCAATGTCACTTCGCAATGCCCCAAAATTACCTGGAAATAATTCTCTTAAAAATATCTCTTCGCTTTTTTTGACAAGATATGCAAATTATGATACGATAGGCAAAAAACCTTTTCTTAGGAGCATACCTACGTAAGTGGAGCACAGGAAACCACAATGATTTTTTTGTATTTTCTTCAGAAATATTCAGAAAAGGTCTTCAAAGAAACCTGAAATATAACCCTCGCTTTTCTCGATTTTTGAAAAGATTCTAATATGTGACAAAAACCTCTTATTATAGAATTACCAGAGCGCTGGTTGTCTAGTGGTAACGGCCCCGCTTTTCGATGAATCGTGGGTTCAAATCCAGTCGATCAATGAGTTTTTCTGTTCAAATTATTGTACCTACTACATATTTAAAAAAATTATGTACTTCTACTGTGTATTACAGATGATGATAGGATTATCTAAAAAAGGCAATATCATCATAGTATATCATATTAGTAGTAGTAGAGCTCTTTGCGAAGGGCTCGTCCGGGGAAGTACTACCACCATGCCTATTTCTGTCATGAAGCAGCATTGCTGTGTTTCGGCTTGAAGGGTGTGGGTGCCGGTGTAATTACTGGCACGTGAGGCTGAATATCTGTATGCCTCCAGTTGATGGACGCAGGACAGTGCATCGTAGGGCACGTACCTGATGTGCGTGACCTACGAGGCATTGCTTTGTTATAGGCGATGGTTACCACTTAACATCAGGTGGGCCATATGCTTGTTCCATTAGCTAGTTACAAAAAAAAACAAATTTGTTGGTGCCGACAATGTACCTAGGTACCACGATACTGCAATAGTTAGAAAATGTTTTGGAATTAGTTGGTACCCCGAGAGTTTGGGAACTAAGGAAGTGGTTTTACAATTTGTAGTACGAACTACAGTCAGCGTAGAAAGTTTGCCTCTTTGATGAAATATCTAAGGATTTTACTTTAATACTCGCTGGGGAAAAAGTGGCACACTTTGTCATGTTGACCACTTTGCCATTATAACGATTGACTGAATGAAAACTGCTGCACTGGCACGTTTTAGCTTAGTTGGCAAGACTTAGACGAATGGATGATAGATAGATTTTTTATTTGTTTTTTTGTACGTTTTTAGTTTCTATTTTAGGGTCTGAAATAATAATAAATTGAATTGAATTTGAATTGCATTATAGCGTTTTGCGGTAGTACGAGTATATACCTACATTATGTCTGTATTATAAAAAATAAATTAAAAATAATTATAATAGGGTGTATTATAGCATCAAAGGTTATTCTTATAATCATCATCATTGGCCTCTTACATCTATTGCAGATGATTTAGGTGGCGTCAGTTAGGTAATTGCGCATGGACCAGAAGTGGAACACTTCCGTTCATGGCTATACAGACCGATACGGGAGTGGCAGGCACGGCCGCATTTACCGCAGATGAAAGAACCCGGGGATGTTACAGGGTCTGCGGCGCGTCGGTGACGTTTTTCTCTTTTAAGTGCTAAATGGTCGAGCCAGCCGCGATCGTGAGCTACAACGCCGTCAGCCACGGTTTTTCGCCAGGCGTTGCGATCTTCAGCCTCACTCTCCCAATTAGAGAAATTGATTTTAAAGCTAGCCATGTCGCGTTTCACGCTGTCTTTATACCGCAACATCGGACGGCCGACAGGTCTTTTGGCATCGGCTATTTCGGCTAAGAGAACTTGTCTCGGCAAAGGACTAGAGTCCATGCGATGGACATGCCCTAACCAACGCAAGCGTCTCTGCTTAAGCGTGGCAGTGATGCTCGATAGTTTCGCTGTTTCCAGTACTTTTTCATATTTGTTTATTCTTATAAACAAATTGTTTATTCTTTTTTCTTATAAACAAATGGTGGAAACCAAGCATTTTGCCTGTTCTTCCGAGTTCTGTCTGAGACTCCTTTAGATTAAATATAACATTTAATTTTATTTTATTTTATTTTATTGCAGTAAGATAACATGGTATATAGGTATACTAGGTACACTTGGTTTTTTTTTTTTTTTTTATGTTACTTGCTGATGGAACAAGCATATGGCCTACCTGGTGTTAAGTGGTAACCATCGCCTATAACAAAGCCATGCCTCGTAGGTCACGCACGTCAGGAACGTGCCCTACGATGCACTGCTCTGCGTCCATCAACTGGAGGCATACAGATATTCAGCCTCACGTGCCAAACAAATGTCAAACAAAGTATTTTCTTTTGATATTTAACCTACAATAACATAGACTGGCAACAAAATAAAACGCGTTTAGTTTAATTAAGATATCTACTTGAACCTTTGTTTTGTAAGTCGCTCGTTTACTTAAACTTTGTGAAGTCTTACGGTTCCCAAGTTGGCGATGTCTTTCTTGAACTTAGGTTACTGTCTTGCTGTATGTGATCATGGAATTTAGCTGTAAATGTGCAATGTATACAAAAAATGATAAAAAAACACAATACTGAAACAAACGAACATCCACCTGATGTTGAGCAGTTATTTTTCCGAGATTATTTTGCACGTCTCTTTAAGACGTGTATTGGTTAAATCTCAGGTGCCTGTGATTGCTATTAGTTATATTATTTTTGGTATTTGCATCGCCACCACACTCACACACATCGGTAGGTATATCCGTCTGTACTCTTCACACTAATTTGAACATTTCTGTCAAAAATAGTACAGTGTTTTCCTGAACGTTTTAGGGACTACAACTGACTATTCTTCTAGTCTATAGGTGCCTGTGATTGCTAGTTATATTATGTTTGGTATTTGCATCGCCACCCGTACTCTTCACACACATCGGTAGGTATATCCGTGCGTACTCTTCACACATTACTGCCAAAAATAATAGTAGACTCCATCTGACTATTCCCTAACATCCTGGAAGATTTGAGAGGGTGCGTACCGTATAACAGTAATTTTCCAAGAGTTCCCACAGTGGGTACGGTTGTTGTTATAAACATAGGCACTTACTACAAGAGGGTGAATGAATGCAGATGCCAGTAACACGATACTGCGACCGTAAGCTTAGCTCCTATTTCCTTTGCGGTTTGACTACGAGGACGGTCTTAGCAAAAGGTAGATGAATGAACTATAAAATATCTGTCTGGCACAGCTGCAAAAGATAATAGCCATAACTGTACCCAAAGTCCCAGTGCATTCACAACATTTCGTTACCAAATGTTGTGAATCCAACATTTCGTGTCCAAATGTGTGTTTCGTTTCGCTTAAGTGTCTCTCTCTTTTGCATAGAAAAATGATGAGACAACAACTCTGACCACGTAACATATTTTTACTGTCTCATCTTTTCTCCCCACAAAAGACAGAGACACGTAGGCGAAACGAAAACAACATTTGGTAACGAAATGTGGTAGCAAAACTCGGACTTCGGGTACTGGCCTCTTAACTCAGTTGGTAGTAGGTTTGCCTTCAGCGCCGTAGGTCGTGGGTTTGATCCCCACCAAGAAGAAATATTTGTGTGGTGAATATAGATGTTTGTTCTCTGAGTGAGAGTCTGAGTGCTAGTTTGTATTTTGAGTATTTATTTACAAAAAGCATGAGTATCAGCTATATAGTTCCCATAGTACAAGTTCGGCTTAATTTGGGTAAAAAATGATAAATAAGTGAATTACAATATTTATTTGTGATAAGTGCAATAGGTATTTTTTAGATATTTTTTTTTTTCAAATCTTCATAGTTTTATAATAAGGTCAGGTCAAAAGTACCCACCTATAGTTATGATTATCTCCAATATTTAGAACATTTTATTCGCAAAACAAACAATAGATTCTGATCCTTTGGTAAGTAGATTATAAATGACGGATTGGCTGGTATTAAGGCTATATTGCTACTTAATTAGCTGACCCCATCATGGAGGTATGGCAGGTAAATAAATATGGATGACGCTATACGAAGTATTACTAGGTATCATGTGATAAAATGTATAAAAAAATATATGGAAAAAGTATCCTGTTTTACCCAATGTTTTTTTAAAAATTACACTAATAATAAGTAATTCTGCGCGACTTCATTTTCAAAAGCATCTTTCATAATTATACAAACTATAGCACTCCTTTTCAAACTGAAATTCAAAACTTGTTTATTCGCTGTCCTTCAATGAGGCTTCAGTTTCAGAGTTTATAATGAAGAGTGAGGTAATATACTCTTCTCCATTGTAGTTATAGACTAGTCTCTTCGGTGTTCCAAAGTAGTCTCGTGGAGCCTCCACGCTACTGTACTATAGGAAGATTTATGTAGTCATATTTGTACAAGCTCTCTCTGGCTCTGGTTCTGAGTCAGTGTGAGTGCTCACCAGTGTATTATACTGTGTGTTTTGACGTAGGATTTACTTAGTCAACACAAAGAGGCTTCAGTTTCAGAGATTATAATGAAGAGTGAGGTAATATACTCTTCTCCATTGTAAATATAGATTATGTGTCTTCGGTGTTCCAAGGTAGTCTCGTGGAGCCTCCACGCTACTGCACTATAGGAACATTTATGTAGTAATATTTATTTTGTAACGGGATCCTAACACCTTGCATAAAGTTTGTCCGTTTTTCACTTGTTTTTCATAAATATTAAATTTTATAATATTCGCGTGTCATAATTTATGTCAGTTATAACATATTTTTATACAATTATACCACCTAATAGAGAACCATTTGTAACCATAGGTGTCAATGGGTGACCAAAAAAAGTGATGTTATAACTGTGTTTATACAGTCCGCGATAAAACAAACATTCGACTATCCTTGTCACAGGACCACCCAAACCAATAAAAGGTGCGTGCACCGGAAATGCATTTATATTCAATATTGATGTCGATCATTTTATCTGCTATTTGACTGGACTGTTGACAGTAATGATAATAAAAGTGAACGAGACTCAGTCCTCAAATAACCTATTTATATATTTAAATGAATAAAATTTGAATATATAAAGCATAGGATATTTATAGACCACGGATTTCATAGGATATTAGAGACTACGGGTTTTTACATATAGTTTATGATAAGTTAAAAATATTATAAAATAACCGTCAAACTAATAAAAGCAATAGTTTACCAATGTATTGTCTATTCTCTAGTCCATTGTCTACTGCATTGTCTGACGGATTTTTAAAAACAAATCAAGAGATAAAGCACAAATCGATTTGTTAAAAGCCTTCCTCAAAAATTTGTTACTTTGTTAGCGATAAAAAACATTATAGGTTGGCAAAAAGCGCAAATTACTCTCTTTTTCAGGAAATGCTATAAATTTTTATTACCCTGAATATCTCGTTTGCGAAAACAACCATTTCAGAGCACCCTAGAGTAGGGTAGGTTAAATTTTAGTCAGCAAAATGTGGCTTTTCATTGCGATACTTAAATTAAATTAAATCAATTAGACGTTATCCTCTCCGGTAAACATCCCACTGATTGCTAGGTTCTCAATATCTTGAGGATATGACATAGACATTTATTTATTTACTACATAAGCACAAATACACCAGTAAAGAACAAGGACACTGAAAGAAGAAAGATACAAATAGATATACCGATACTGGAGAAGTGCGAAGTGTTTCTGTGTGCTGCAGCAGTAAAGGGTCTTGAGACTCTTGACTCAGCATAGTGCCTCTATTGTAAAACTGCATAATATTTTTTATAACGCTTTTATTAGCTTCACCTGTATGTAAGTTTGTATGTAAGCTTGCTTGTATGTAACCGACCCCTTTGAGCTCAATTTTGTCCTACTTTGAACTATCAGATTTGATTCAAACTTTGCACACCTGTCAAAGGTCGATGACAATGCAATAATTTGAAAAGAAAAATAGTTTAAAAAACTAAAAAACACGCTTTTATAACTAATTGAACTAAAAAGTTAAAAATAAAACTGTCATCAATTGAAAAATTTATATTATTGTACAAAAAGCGTGGGGGGCTTGATTTTGATTGTTGTATATATTTTATCAATAGTTTATTATATCTGAAGTTATTATAAAAAGCACCCCACGCCCCACGAAGCAGCATTGCTGTTACGGTTTGAAGAGTGTGGGTGCCGGCGAAATAACTGGCACGTGAGGCTGAACATCTGTGTGCCTCTAGTTGATAGACGCAGGGCAGTGCATCGTAGGGCACGTTTCTGACGTGTGTCCTACGAGGCAATGCTTTGTATACCTAGGCATAGTTATGTTATAGGTTGCAGGCCAGTGCCTGTTCCAAAGGCTAGATGTATAACTTGACTGGCCTCTCAGCGCGGTTGGTAGTACCTCTGCCTTCTACGCCGTAGGTCGTGGGTTCGATCCCCACCGAGGACAAATATTTGTGTGGTGAACACAGATGTTTGTTCTCTGTCTGGGTGTCATATTGTATTCTAAGTATGTATTTACAAGAAAAAATGTATGTAAGTATTATATCAGCTATTATCTGGTTCCCATAGTACAAGCTCTGCTTAATTTGGGGCTAGATAGTGTTGTGTGAATTGTCAAATTTATTTATTTATTATTATTATTAAAAAAAAAGAAGAAGAATATAATATAAAGTGGCGTCAGGAAGTACCAAACCGGACTAAAAAGAAAGCGTCGGATCTGCATAATATTATGCTAAGCTTCATGTAGCACGCGCTGAAATGCTTACTAAAGAAATATATTTCATCGTTATTTTCTCAAAATGCAGGATTTGAAAGAGATGCTATTCGTGCATTGCTTGATATGCAATGTGCTTGCAAGCAATATGCAAGAGTTCGTGTTCCATACTTGAATTGAATTTTACGTAGGTATACGATATGACAACTCGTAATATTTATTTACAGGGCGTCCCACGGATATGCCACATGAAGGGAAAGTACCTTGAATATTGTAGATTGAGCATTTTACTGAAAGAAGACATTATTTGAATTTAAAAAACAATTTAAACTGCATTTATAGTTTTTTAAATAATTACATGGTTGAACCGGGAATCAAACCCGTTACACGAGAAAAATAATTACCCTGTAGCTTTATCGTACCGATCAAGTACTTTCCCTTCATTTGGCATATCCGTGGGACGCCCTGTATAAAAATAACGTCACGACTTTAATCCCCAACTATGGTAGATTAAACTTCTCTCAGATCTATAATATTAGTTGTTCAACATGTATTTATGTATAAATAAGCTTAAATAAAAAAGGTTTCCGCTTTTTCTACCACATCATCATTTCAGAAGGCGTCAAAATTTATAGAACTGTAAAAATGGCGATAAAGAAAAACATGCACCTTTTTCCAACTTTATGCCCAGTCATTAGAGCACATTTTTTGTACGTTTTGACCGCACCTCATCTGATCGAAAATGATGCGGCAGGGGAGGGAAAAAATATTGGCTATTTTTATGCGGACGTTCTGATTGTGTTTTGTGCTATCTGAATAAATTGAGCTGCAAGATTTTTCTGAAGAAGCATTATTACCCGACCACGGCGAAGCGAACAGGGCGGTTGTGATTTTGTTTTAAAATTTAATTATAAGCAACACTGAAATAAGTTTTTAAAGTAATAACAGATTCAGCGGAATTCTCCAATGTATGTTCTTAAATGTATGAAATATGGAAACTCGACGCTACAGGTTTTCTAATCAGAAAAATACTTTTTATGACGTGCATCAAACGTCTGCATTTATCTACACAAGTATATTTTACAATCGTATATTCAAGCACTACGCATAACTTTTCTTATCAAAATAAATATTGGAAAAGTAAAAAGGCCAAAATAAATATTTGACCATCTCGTTCGCTATCTCCAAGCAAGGATCATTACTCTGGTCTTGCTTCAAATATTTTGATAAAGACAGCCTTATCTGAACCTTCGATGGATTGAAACGCAAATAGGTATCAGTGCCCGTGGAACTTGAAAGTTTTATCGATAAGGGTGCTTTGCCCTTTCCATTGAAATGAAGGGTACCTTAGCGTTTGAGAGTCGGGGTATTAGTTTGGTTGGTTGCTTGGTAACGCATCGGCTTTTTCAATACTGAAATTATTATTTTATTAGCATTTAGCTTCTTGTCTTGTTTGTAGAAAAATAAGATTACGTATTTAACCAACAACAAACTGCGAAAGAAGTTTTAACGAGGGTGCTATCGATTAATTACAAACTTAGAAAATTACGAACTTATTGTAGCCATTTATAGAACTTTGAGCCAAATAGTCGTACTAGGGATACGAAAAGATCATTGCATCGAACCAAAAACTTGAGAGGTGCAAATTGATGGTAAAGAAAAATTCTCGGGTTTTTAGGACGGTCATTTTACACCTTCACACTTTCGTCTTCACGCGAACAGCTTATACCGAACCGTAACGGAATGTGTAGCTAATCATGACAAAAACGCTACTACTCGGCTACTCACAACACAAACGTCCGCCCGTCAATCCGTTCCGGGATTATAAAACAAATATTAGTTCAGTCAAACGAGATCCGACCACATATAATAGATCTACGTGGTGCCGTTTTGCTTCAGTGAGCTCCGGTCGGCGCCCGCGCAGGAAACCGATCCAATTTTGTACTAGCTAAACACTCATTTCCATTGTTTTGTATAGCTTCCGGCATGTTGGCGAGAAATACACTTCCATAAAGTAATTCATTTATTCACCCTATTTTTATAATGACGATCAATATCGACATAGTTAGACCGGAATAAATAATTCACAATCTCCAAATTCCTCAAACTAATACTCAGACCTATCATTAGTCTCACCATCGAGATATAAGTACTACGTACTAGAGAAGACACCGTAAACTCCTACTTTGTCCCGTTCAACTGCGGCGATCGCGCCGCAAATCACTCAGTCGCCTCAGTCGCTCTCTCTCGAAAACGCGTAAGTGCCGTGATTTACATGGCGCTTAAGACCTTTTTGCCGAGAACAAATTACGAAGAATAGGACAATTCAGTTATTTGACGTAGCTTCTCTAGTACGTAGTACTTATATCTCGATGAGTCTCACCTATAAAAATTCCTATCATTTCGATAATTCGTACTCGGGACTCGAACCCTATCATTGGCTCCAACCCCGCGTTCCCAAGAGTCGCTGAGTGGCCTATAATTATAGTATTTATTAGGCCATGGCTGATCACAAGGGTTTGTTTAGTACTTTAGACAAACGTGGTCAAGCTGAGCATTTATCACTTCGCCCGCGGCCAGTTCTCACGGGACGCTCAAATTTTTAACTTACATACAAACGTGTCGAGCCTCGCGGCTGTTTGCACTCGTCTTTTTGTAACATTGGGCTCGCAGTAGGATTTGTACTGCGGTTAGTCTTGTTACGAAGCCCTACGGTGCATCCCTACCGTTGAACAAACATTTCACGCGTCCATTGCTTGGCGTCTTAGGTTCGTGGAGTCTGTGTACAGAGCGTGGGATGAGATGGTTGGGGTGCTTAAGAAAGCATTCGAGTAAGGTTCACGTTACAATGACACAGTGGAGAGTTTTGTTTGCTCGGGACGAAGCGGATCGCGTGAGAACCTTCGGAACTGCATGGGCGTGACATTGGACGCTTTTTGTACTATTTTTTCTTTTGTAAGGCTAATATTGAGCTGTGAGTATTTTTGAGTATCGGTAATAGCTGTGCAGGCGGTTCCAACGTGACTTGAACAATGCAGGTATACCCGTTGTTGAAAATATGGTTGACACATGTTTACACTATTGTTTTCGGGTTGTAAAGACTTTTATTGGTTACTGCATTCGTTTTGTTATGATCCGTTTTCATGCCAATTATTAACAGTTTTTGAGGCGTATTCGGCGAAATAGTTGCCAAAATAGGCTCGCGATGCGCATTCCTGTAATAGATTCCACTGGCAGAAGGCTATTAAAAAGACATTAGAAGTGCCTTGGGCACGTTTGTTGTTCGCGATACAATACCGACGAGTAGCCAGGCCCGGTCGTTGCGGTGGGGACCATTAGGCTGGTGCTGTCCAATCATTATCATCAGCAGCCTTATTAAGTCCTCTCCTGGACTCATCCCTCCCCTATATTTGAGGGGCTTACCGTAGTCACTATGCTTGGTTTCCTTAGTTTCCATTTCTATGCTGGAACGGTACCACTCTTTGCTGTATTATAGTACTTATTATTTCTATGTGCATAAGCTTATATTTCCTTTTCATTACTCATACTCTGAAAGTAGGTCTGAAGTTGCCTGAGGGGCCTAATTGAAAGTAAAACTTTCAGCCCTAGGGAGAATCGCTTTCTACTGACAGCTGTCAAATTATAAAAAAAAACAAGTTCTATTTTATTCAACCATGTTCCAACTTTCTAAAGTCTTTCTAACTGCAAGGAGGTTGTTCAACCAAATTCCAACTTTTTATTCAGCAAGTAGGTTGGAAACCCATTACAACGGTAAGAAGTTTAAAAAGTCTAATTAGAGCGCAATGTAATATTTAAATTTAAATAACATAAAGATAGTATTAAATAAATAATATATCTTCTAAATTACCTGATTAGTGTATAGCTTCAACTACTTATTTAAAATTACATAGATTTAAATTATGAAAATGAAAATAATGGCTGAATAATGCTGGCGAGCCGAAGCCGAAAGCCCGTCAGAGAAAAAGAAAAAAAAAACCGGGAAGGCGGCAATTCAATCTTCATTTTCACTAATTTTTCTTTCATGTTTTTATTTTTACTTTCCTTGTATTCGTAATGAAAAGCACAGTGTTTACCTCGGGTGAAAGTCTTTTGAGTCCCTCAAGCTCCATTGGCGCCCTCGCTAACGCTCTGGCGCCAAACCCGTCTCGGGACTCAAAAAACGTGACTTTCAACACTCGGGTAACAATGTACTATTTTGATTCTCGTTCGGTTACGGGAGGTTTTGAATACAAATCGATCACACTCACAATCGAAATATGATATCGCCGTGCGCTGCACTTTCATAATAAAGCTTGGAATCCAGTATGCTTCCGAGAACTGTGTTGCTTCAGATTCAGCGCTTTTAGTAAGCTTGCCGAGTTGACACGAGTCAGCAATATTTACTTACCCCACACCTTAGGAACTGGCATCTAGACTCACCTAGCTTTAAAACGTTTCAAAGTGATCCTTGTAATACAATTGAATAAAGATATTTTTGGTTTGATTTGAGTACCAATGTGGTACTAACACTTAGTATTAGAGAAGCGTCGGTATGTTTAGGTTTGTATAGGATATGGGTGTCAGTAAAGTTACAGAGACCTGCATTCCTTATCAAATCGTATCGTATTAGATTGATGGTTATTCTTAACATCAGGTGAGTAGTTTGTTTGTTTTATCCTAAAAAATGACTGTAAAAATATTCAGCATTAAATCATGAAAAGGAAGCATAAGAAAATATTTACGAGCCTCAAAGTGCTATAAGATAATGTAACTTGGCAATATTTATGATAGTTTAGGCACTGTTTACGTAAGCTGATTGAACCGTTCTTCGTCTAATAACATTATTGAAACATGATGAAAAAGGGACCCGAAGTTTCTTTATACGATAGGAATATTCTTGTGTGGTTTATTATATACTGTTTGTGTTGTGTATGTTATTTTTTTGCGGAGTGGTTTCTGTATGAGTTGAGATGATTTATTTGTTCTGTAATATGTTTTTTTGTTGGTGAAAGAGAATATAATTTGATGTTGGTGATACAGTACCTACTCTTTGTATAGTGTCATTTCTCAGAAGCTTCCAGTGTTATATACGTGACAGGCTGACATTTTAGACAAATTTGTTTTATTGACAACTCCAATCGTTATATTGATGGGTTTTATCACACAGCACTATTAAGCCCAAGAGTAAAACTAAAACTTTTCGAAATTCAAAAATTCATTTTCTCAGTTGTATCACAAGAATCACTTTAAAACGTCTTAAAGTTAGGTGTGTCTAGATAACAGTTCCACGCGTCCAAGTCTAGTAGAACAGGAAACAAACTACGGCTTGGTTTCTACAGATTTTTTGTGTGATAATTTAAAAAAACAAAAATAACAATAGCAGTGAAGTTCCAGTGTGGTAATTGTGTGTGGTACTACATAGCAAAGCCAAGGAACCAGATTACGTATTTTTAAGTAAATACCATGCATTACTTAAATTGGAATACCCAACAATATCTGTGTTCTTTCTCGATGGGGATTGAACCCAGAACCTACAGCGCAGGAAGCGGTACTACCTACAGAAGCTACGCAGTAACAGTAATCGAAAACACAGTTACAGAAAATAAAAGCTGAAATCTCCTGATTCTTCTCGAAGAAATACAGGATATTAGATAGGAGTATTTCAATCAAGTGAGCACATTCGTTATTTCATGAATTCATTCGGATCCCGCATGAAAGTTTCATGATTCATTCAATATGTTTCTGGTGTATTGTTTTCGTGTGGTTTGAATAATGCATGGGACTTATTTTATTGCATGTATGCTACCCTGGGTGCATATCTTTTACATACATTGAGATGAAATAGGTAGCAATCGTGAGTATTTACATTTTTATTGGCCTTATTTTTTGTAATTCTGCTGTTTTGGGCGGTTATTGTGATCAAGTTGAAAAGTTACGTTCTGTAGTAACGATATTAGAAAAACATGTGGATATATTGTTTTATTATAGATATTACAATAACGGTATGTAAGGTGTGCTTCATGTAAAAAACGGTTAAGGAAAACATAGTGAGGAAACCGGCATGTTGTAGAACATAAATAGTTCGAAAATATGTGTTGTGTCAAGTGCACGAAAAGAGTCTTTGAGGCGCACTTAAAATCCTTTCACCACACTTGGTTCGAAAGAACTAATGACACGATAAGAAGAAGAAGAAGAATGTAAAAAACAAACGAATTGATGGCTTATTCTGGGACAGCTTAAAATTGAAATTCCTGGAAATGTGTTAGAAGGTCTATAACCAGCCCAGACCAGTAGTAAGCAAAGTTGATAATAATAATAATGAATAATAATAGTGAAGCTCAAATGAAGGACAGGACACCTGCCAAGATATGGTGATGATAGGTGGTGCAAAGAGTTGACGGAGTGGTGGCAGAGGACTAGGAAAAGAAGCGTCGGACGTACAGCACGATGGGTTGACGACATTGTCAGCGTCGTGAATAGCCGATAAGGGTAGCTCAAAATCGTGGTGAATGATAAGAGCCAAGAAAGGCCTATGCCCAGCAGTGGTTAAATAAATTTACCTTCATCTCATTGGCCCAAAGGCTTCCCCACCAATCCTGGCAGGATCGATTTAGTACCACGTAAAATGGCAAAACTAAAAATGCTTCTGGCTAAAATCTGTCACTGAGCACTTTAGGGTGAATCCCAATTTAAGCTGGCTTATACACACAAAGTGGGCAGTGGACGTGTCAGATTCGGACAAGTCTCTATGGACTGTACCCTTAATCCTGACCCAGGGTAACCTTTGTCTACCTTAGATTAAACATTATTATTTATTTGGTACAATTTTAAGGGTCCTATAGTCAGGGTTTTATTCCAAATTATGAAATTGTTTTACCTCCACATTCAGGCTTTCTCAAATCTGCTTTTGTTGCTTACAAATATATTCTGGATTTATTGTATTGTTAGATACACACATATTTTCTTTTATTTTTAACCGACTTCAAATAAAAAAGAAAGAGGTTTTTGATTTAGTTTTATTTTTATTTAAATTATTAATATTTGTTAAAATAGCGTATTCAGCGTGGCCAATCTGCCAGCGTCTTAAGGACGCTTCCGACTGGTACTGATTTGGATCAGAGCTATCTTTAGATCGTTTGTAACGGTCTGCCGATAGCTCAACTGTTTCTTGTGTATTTTGTCAATTTTGTTAATAGGTATATTTTAATTTATTATAATAATAAATGTTTGATATCTTCACATTTATGACCAAATTTGAAAAGTTCTTCCAGATTGATCTCATAGAAGTTCATCAAAATCGGTTCAGCAGTTTGGCCATGACGCCGATTTCTCAAGTTTTATGACTTCACTTGTCCATTATAGTGGAAGCCTGGAAGAAATCGTTTTCAGCGATAATGCCGCTCATTGAACTTTATTTAATCACTCTTAATTACTGTATCTTATGTGATGTATCCTTGTATACAATATAGTATAAATAAATAAATAAATATTGTGGACAATTCACACAACACTACCCAGCCCCAAACTAAGTAGAGCTTGTAATATGGGAACCAGATAGCTGTGATATAATACTTGAATACTTTTTTTTTTGTAAATACATAGGTACTTAGAATACAATATAACACCCAGACAGAGAACAAACATTTATGTTCACCACACAAATATTTGTTCTCGGTGGGGATCGAACCCACGACCTACGGCGCAGAAGGCAGAGCTACTACCAACTGAGCTAGAGGCCAGTCAAAAAAAAGTATATCTATGTATAGAGGATTATACCTATTGGGCAGTACAAATTGTACATTTTCAACAAATACACGTAAAATCCTGTTCCGGGAACTATACAACGTTCCGCAAATAGGGGCATGAGTGAAAATTATTGCCCCTGACGCTATATAAATCATTTACCAACAATAGATGTAGGTAAAGGCCTTTTTATCCATCACACCTTACAATCCCTTGCTACTTAAAATATAACGCAAATGTTTAGTTTGGTATTTAAAACGATTATGTACAATATTTGCCTAAGCAAAGGCAGAAGTGAGTTTAAAATTTTATAATACGAGAATTCTCTAGAACATCTTTTTAGGGTTCCGTATTTCATCCAATTTTCAAAATCGTATCAGTGAACATGCCTTACAAAAATATAAGACTCCAAAAATAGAATGCAAAAGTAAAGGATAAAATGAAAGAGTGTTTAAAATAACGTACGTATTACACTCAAACACAAATCCATTAGCCCACATTCGCATTACCGCTCTTAGCAAATGCAACTAAAAACCAATGAAAAACCATTAGCGAACCAAAAAATGATCATTCAATACACTCGGTACACTTCCCACGACGGCTATTATCAAGATTCATTCACCACAGTAGCTTTGCGTGCGGGCAAAATAGAGCTACCAGATTTACTATGTGAATTTAAGTGGCTGGGGTGTTGCCAGCGCTGTATAGCCGCTCGGTGGCCGCAGCGTTATTTTGGTATAGTAACCAAATAGAAAAAGTAATCAGGCCTATGGGCAGTTGTCTATGCCCGCCTTTGTACAGGTGATTGATGGGTTTCATTGTTTGTGTCGCGTTTACTTTGAAAAATGAATCGTGTTTGCGCGTCTGATTGTCCATTATTGCTATTTGGATTTTACTCCCGTGTTCGTACTCGTAACAAGCTTTTAAGGTAGATTGATATAAATTGCAATTGTGGTTATTTATTACATATCTTTTCATTTCGATTTACGTTTTAGTTCTACTTGCTGCTGTTTCTCAAATAGGTAGTTATTTCTCAAACATGCTCGGAAATTTGAGCATATTTTGACAACCTTCTTCGAGATAAATCGAAATAGCTGTATTGTATTGGCCAAATACATGCGAGCAGCAGCCGGATAAATAGTAAACTCATATCTGTCGCGTTATTTAAAAATGGAACGATCTTTTACTCCGAAACATGATGGCAACCAAGGAGGTAACTCTGATAAGGTTTTATTTAAATTTCGAACTGTCTTGCAAAATTGAATGCACATGATATTGAAAAAAAAACAAATGAACACTTTAACGCGCGTAATATTTGTGTTGTTCGTTGTTTGTCGTAATTGTGTTTGACAAAATGAGTTCAAGTAGTACTTTGTTATAATTTCCTCGCATTATTTGGGAAAAGCCACTCGGCACGTTCGTCCATCAATTCCTCTTTTTCTAGCCGCTGCAATAATATGCTAATAGTACTAGTACCTAGTAGGTACTTGTACCTAGCTTGATTACCAATTTAAAAATACTTTGTGATGAAAAAACCATGTCATTAAACATGAATAATAAAAAAAAATTACATCAGCCTGAATAAGTTAACATCTAGACATTTAGCTTTCCACTTATTGAGGAATTCATGGGTTTGGTAGTTTATATCCTGACCCCTTGTGACCCCTTGTGCTTTTCTATGCCGGGATAATCACGGAAGGACTATTAAAAAGATACAAGTTTATGATAAAAAAATGTTTGTAACCATTTTGGCTTTTTTTCCATAAAATAAGTCGAAATGGTTGCAATCATTTTTTATTCCATATATAAATAAGTAGGTACGCAATTTAACTCTGTTGTTATAAAACCGTTTATTGCCCGCATTCATAGAAAACTTGCCAAGGTTTTGCAATAAAAAACTGATACTGAAAGCCCTGGTTACCGTTTTATTTAATTTGTAAAATATAGACAAACGGGCTTACTGGCCCATCTGGCGGTAAGCGGTAACCGTCAACCATAGACACCAACAATTGATTTCTAAAATAGACACTATAAACGTACGAGTTAAAATCGTCAAACTGTTCGAGCAAGAAGTTGTTTCACGGAGTTCAGCGTCTTAAAACGACCGCCATGTTATAACGATAACCGTTTTCTAGATACTCAAGGATTGCTGGTCCAAGGTGGTAAAGAGTAAATAGCTGGACGCGTTGCCAGCGTAGGTAATAACGCAACGCTAAACCAAAACAATGCCAAGCGAAATAATTGAACTTTCTTGGCGCGCGCTTTCAATTTATTGGTACAGGGTGCTTCATTTTTATCGGTTCAACGAATAACCGTATACTGGCTTACTAACGGGGATTGGATTTTAAAAACAAATGCATTGCTAGCTTTCTTTGATAAAAATCTTAGGTACTTTCATGAAAAAAAACATAAGTATTACACCGAAAATTCTTACCCGCAGCTTCTATCTGCCTCTTATACAGGGTGTCCACCGGCAGTATTTATACTTCAAAAAGTTACCTCTTGTTCCACGTTATTCCATTAACGCCCAGTTTCACGGATGATTAATGGACCGATTTAATATTTTGACAGTTGCTTAACTGAAATTTTACCTGCTAAAATTGAGTTAAACAACTGCCAAATATTTGATTGGTCGATTAGTCATCTATGAAACCAGTCCTTAGTATGTTGATGTAGGTACGACAAGTGAGCTATTTTAACCCTATATAAACCCACTGACTCTCCAAGGAGCCACAAACAGAGACAAACCAATTTTTTAAGAGTACAAAAATTTCTTCCTCATATTACTAAAATCGAAAGACGTCTCCAAACCATTTCTATACAGCATTTCGTTTCCCTCGGCCACTCTGTACAAAAATAGAGATTTATGTTCCGATTTCATTCCGGCAGTCGCAATAGGTTCGCTCGGTAAAGCACCGCCACACATGTGGGTCGCTGATTCGTATGGAAATGCCGCGATACTTACAGACTAGGTATGTTATGGAAGGTGGTTTTATCGGAGACGAAGTTTTTATATTTTGTTTCTCTCACTCTCTCTCTCTCTCTCTCTCTGTGTGACTCTATAACACAGGTATTTCCATACTTAAAATGCTATCATACAGGCCTTGGCTAAGTTTAGGTACCGAGGTGGAGTCCTATTAAAATAAGATGGTATTGGTTACCTACCCTAATATTGAAATGTATTGAGGCCGGGAGACGAGCCTGGAAACCCGATCTACAGGTTTCAATTTGAAACCTACTTGGGTACCAGCTCTCGGTTTAGGCTAAGTTTTAAGAAATCAGAAATCAGAAATATTAAAGATTTAATGTTCTAGACCTAATTTTATCCTTTTCCTTAGTTTAAGTGAGAGAATATATAAATAAATAAAAGAGAGTCTCAAACCCATGAAATGTAACATAGATTAAGTTTACTGACATAAATTATTTGTATTTATTTGTTGGAGTCGAAAGCGGAATCGGAGTTGGATTCAAAGGTGCTGGCGAGATCTTTAGACACATGTTTTTCGAACTTTCTAGGTTCTACGACATGCCGGTTTAATTTGCGTGTGTAATAAATAAATATTAACAAAATTAACAGAAGTTCGTATCATAGAAAGTTACAGCTAAGTTTGGAGTTAGATAGTACTGTGTAAAATGTTTGCCAATATTGATTAAATAATGTCGATTTCTTCTCGATGTTTTCCTTCGCTGTTTACAAACAAAGGTATTGTAAACAAAGATACAGATTACTGTAGTGATCAAAATAAGCAAACATTTGAGGTATTTTCCTTGCAACAACCTTACCCGCGGGTGTAATTAGATACCCATAATTTGCTATTCATTCAAAGAGCGATGAGTCATGATTATGAGAAACAGATAAGCAGCCTGCTGTCTATCTCTATATTTATAAACGAGAAGCTCAATGAGTCATTCATAGACCATATTGAAAGCTACATAGACTATAGATTAGAATTTTGGCACAGGCAAGCAGTATTATTTTATGCTCCGTAGCACAGGAAAGGGGGCGTCCACAAATTACGTGAGAAGTTCAAGGGTGGGAGGGGGTCGAGTGAAATCTCATCAAATCTTACGTTGGAGAGAGGGGGAGTCTCGGCAAATATCACGCAATTTTTTTTGTGATTGAAAAAAAAAAAAATACCATTTTGGTCCTGTTTTGAGTTTTCTATTGTTAAATTTTTATTACACTTGTGGCAATATTGATTACTTTTTAGACAATTTTTTTTTCTTTTTACATTAACAATCCAACGTGTTTACGTAAGAAAACATTTTGAAAAATCTCACGTGAGATTGGAGGATGGGGGAGGGGGTTGAATAAAATCTCACGACATCTCACCAGGGGGGAGGGAGGGACAGAAAATTAAAAAAAACACCTCACGTAATTTATGGACGCCCCTAAAGGCACTCTTGAGCGAGTAAGTAATAAACAGAAAACAGGCCTTTGCATCTATTGCAGATGATTTAAATAGCGTCAGGGGCAACTGTTTTTCTCATTTCCTTACTGACCAGACGGTATAGTGACTGGGACAGGATTTTTAAATTATGGAGTATATCCATACCGCCTAAGTCCGCCTAATCCACAGGAAAGACATGGTCAATACGTGCGGAGCTGACTAAGCCGCGGGTTCTCTCACGATGTTTTCCTTCACCGTTTGAAAGAAAAATCCATAGGTGCATGATCGGATTTGAACCCGCCACCTTAGAATCGAAAGGCGAGTAAGCTTATAGGAACTCACTTTAAGAACGATTTTAGAAAATTCGCACACCAAGTTTAATTATTGGACTAAAAATAAAAAAGGCTGTAAAGACTGAACCAATTAGCATACGACTTGCTATTTATAGTGTGCATAACTATAAAAAGTTTAAAGCTTATTTGCTTTTCAAGTTTTAACCAGGCCACACGCATAAATCTTTCCCAAGACGAACACCCATTCCGTATTCATTTACACCTTTATAATTGGGGAATTGTTCACCTTCCAGTAACAAATTTAAGTAGTAGCGATTACTGATCAACTTTTTTTTAAAGAACAAAATTTGGATTTTTAAGGAACAAGGAAACGTGCCTTGTAAAGTTGAGCGGTTACTTCTGCAATTATCATTTGCATAATCTCACAGAGCTCGAGAGCATTGGTGTTCTATGAAGCAATGTACTTCTTCAATCAATTTTATGTGTCATGTGTAATTGCATGGGCACCTTTAAATCTCGTCTAACTCCCCCTTATCCCATTTCATCCATCCATTCATGTGCGCAAGGCTAAATACTCCTGTGCCAGAACGCATGCACTGCTGTGTCTTGTCGTCAATGCGCTTTTGAGGGATTTTACTGCCTTCTCGATATTGGACTACCAGCCACCACGTAGACGGTGACATGCTTTTGCTTTGAAGCTTAACCAGGATATTAAGAACAGTTTTGACCAAATAGCTGTCTTCTCTTCGCATTAAATGCCCATAGTCGTACCCTTCTTTTCTTCAAATTAAAACAAAACAATATACGCATCACTGATTAATGGAAGGAATAGCTTTCTTCTGACTTGTAGTCGATGCGATTCTGAGGGATTTTACTGCCTTCTCAATATTAGACCACCACGTAAACGGTGACCTGCCTCGCTTCAAAGGTTAACCGGGATATTGAGAACAGTTTTGGCCAAATAGCTGTCTTCTCTTCGCATTATATGCCCATAATCGTAGCCTTCTTTTTTTTTCAAATTGGAATATTCAGTACGCGCATTACTGTATGATGGAAGTATTAGTTTTGATTTTAGTAATAAATTATTAGAAAAGCCACAGTAACCTAGCGCCATTAGCTGTATCGTTGATTTTCTTAACGATATCTTCAGGCTCTGCCACGTGTGGACATGCAACCTGCTATTTACGGTAATTAGTCGCAACACGAGCGCAACGCCTCGCCACGCCACTTTATCAGATCTTGGCTGTCGGCTAATGTAATGAACTTACAAATCTGTTGCTAGGCATCTACATGATTGGTTACTTCTTCTCTTCTGCTGAAATTTTATTTGATATTGGTATCTTTTTTGTGTTAGCTAAGTTTTTTTTTCTTGCTATCCTTTTCCCACTTGACGTGGAGTTGACACAACATTTATTTTCTTCTTCCTCGATTCCCGTCATCTCTGAAATCACTCCTCTCTTATCCATGCCGTCTTTTACACATTTCATCCATGTTTGCATGAACTTTGAATTTTAATTGAGTTATTCTATAGGGTGTTAAAAGAATCCTGAAACATGGACTTTCAGACCGCTTCTCAATGGATAGCCGAAAAAAACTTAAACTACTTCAATGGGTCAGAAATTTTTTCTTAATTTTCTTTTCAAAAACGGGGCCTATTTTTGAGATGCCGTTCTAGAAAACAATTCACAAAAGTCATTCTTGTGAAGGCTTTCGACGACGTTTACTTGTTTGACATTTTAGGACAAATTTTATGTAAATTAGCCGCCCCGTTTTTGGCTAAAAACAGAGCTCGATTATTTTGTGGTAGATAGAGATTAAAAAGTTCTGGCACCGCTATTATCATAAGGAGCCTCTACTGAAACCGTCCTTAATTTTTTCCTTTTAGAACTATTACTAAAACTGTCACAACTGTCAAATTTCTGCCAGTCTTCAGCTGTCTGTTCTGTGTGTTTTAATGTCAATTAAATCATACGTGTACGTCTTTATGTCAAATAAATTTACGTTCTTTTTCTCATTCTTTCTTTCTTCAATATGAATATCTTTAGAGTTAAAGTCATATAACTGGTCTCAATCTTCGAAGAGAGCGTAAAATTTTGAAGCAAATTGTACGAATCGGGATTTTATATTTCTCCTGTCAAATCGATAACCCAATCTGCGTGGAATAAGGTCGAAAAGTTGTGTATATACATAATGTTATTACGATTTACTATGAAGTTTAATCAGACGAGGGGTTCTTGAGATATCAATGTCCAAACGGGGGTAAAAACGTATTGCAAATACCTAAAATGAATTGAAGTGCCAAGGTTTTTTGCCCACATTCACTATATAAAATAGCTATAAACTTTATTGTTATAACAGTAAAATGATGTAAAAAAAACTTACAAGATTCATGTTAAAATATAGCCGTATTAAGTTTCCGAGATCGTTAAAAATATTATAGCGCCAGCGCTATTTACTAATGCATTATTTTTGCCCATTTAATTTTAAATTTTATACAATAAACAGTAAAATATATTAAATAAATATAAAATACTTGTAAAACAGCCTTCATGGCCAAACTGCTGAACCGATTTTGATGAAATTTCTATGGGATAAATCTGGAAGACAAATCTGAACTTTTCAGATTCAGAAAAATACTTTTCAAATCGGTTCATAAATGACGAAGTTATGCGATAACAAACTTAATCAAATACCTAAAAACCTTCCCTTAAAAACCTTAAGAATTAAGAACCTTCTATTTCAAGTCAGTTACCAAGTAGAAAAATCTGTAATAATTTCACAGTTTAGGTCAGTATAATAAAGCCGATTTGCAGACATTGCTAGATTTCAGTGGGCGAGTTACTAGTTTAAATTAATTTGAGGTTGTGCAAACGCGTACGTAGTTAATGGCACTGGTGACTAGTACCTGAGGATTTTAGTATCTAGGTACATTTAACTCAATTCCTTTACAATGCGACTAAAATAATTACAGAGACACTTTGGATTGAGCTGGGATGCCTTTTATAATGCCAGTTTGCTTTGTCATTATATTAAATTTGAGACTAAAAGAAAATAGAAAATTTCTGGTTCCTTATGAGTCTAGATCTAGAGCCTTCCATTATTTCAAGCTTTCTGTATCTATCTCTGTTTTGTTCTGTTTGTGTTCTTCTGTTTGTTTGTGTTTATGTTTGTTTCTGTTGTATCTGTGTTTGTATATGTTCTATTTCTTTCTTTGTGTGTTGTTTATGTTTGTTTCTGCTTCTGTAGTTTTCTGTATGTTTCTGTTTCTGTGTATCTTTGTGTGTGTATTTGTGTTTCTGTGTGTGTGTTTTTTTATATTTCTCCTCTGTTGAATATCGCACTAATCGTCAAAGTTCACAATAATGTGTGCGGGTGGGTGTATGCAAAACTCTCTGCTGAATTTGATCGCCATCGACATCGCAGATTGCCTAAATGTAGCTTTACTTTTCTGATTTGAATTCCACGAAAACCTTGTCCATAATTTATTTTTAAATTAGTTATAAAGCTACAAAGACATTTCTACTAGATTAAGCATAAAACTTTACTCATTGAAGGCATCGAAGAGGGTTGAAATAAGTAAGATGGAAGTATACAACGTGTTTGTGTTCTGTAAACAAGGAAGGGTTTTGTCACGGAAATATAGAAAATTAGATTAGAAAATACTTTATTGCACAAAATTAAGTACACATAGGCGAACTTAATGCTAATTAGCATTTTCTTCCAGCTAACCATTGTGTTATGTGGAGTGGGTGGTAGTGCTTATAATATAGTTGGTGGAACTGTGATAAAATCTAATTTTGAGTTTCCATTCCGAAACATATGATGCTTTTGTAGGGCATATACCTATAGAAATAAACCAGTCTGCAAAAAAAAAAATTATCATCCGCACTTGATTTGCGGGCTGGTTTTTCCGCAAGTAGGCCCTTTTTGCGTGACCCTTGACACGTGTTGCTCGAACTTTTTTAGGTTCTACGACACGCCCGGTTTTCTCACGATGTTTTCCTTCACTGATTTGAGAGTACTGGCATAGTGCACATACATTTTTCAACTGAAAAACTCATTGGTACACGACTGGATTTGAACCCACGAACTTCGCATCGGAAGGCGGGGCCGCTACCACTAGACCACCAGTGCTCTCTGCTACACACTGCATCATCTACAATGACAAAGGCCTGTTTACATCAATACCTTCATTTTTCCTGTGCTAATAAACAGACCCGAAAATAAACATCTTCATACGAATGTTTGTCTTCGATGAATAATAATGAACAAACGAATTCCACCTGTATAGGCCTACCACAGGCTTTGTCTGGCTCTGGGCGTTTAAACACGGCTTGATTGAGTAATTGCTGCATCTACGTTCCATTTTCAAAATTTTAAAACAAAAATTGACAACTCACATCGATTTACGCGATTGCTTGAGTGATTTGTGTTGCTGGAATCGACGCCCTGGTTTTGAGTCTGTATGAGTGCTCACCATTGTATTATACTGTGTTTGACGTTTCGACGTAGGATTTATTTAGTCAACACTCACACATACTCAAAACCAGAGCCAGACAGAGCTTGTGGTAGGCCTACTGAAGTCTCTGAAGAAAGGATCCCTTTTTGCAAACATATAACAATGATACAAGTATAATATAAAACACCCTGTATAAGGTATAACGTATTTCATTTATTGCCAATTTGAGAGAATCTCATAGAGTTTGATAAGACAAATACCTTGTAGTTACTTCAGTTTAATTTCACCAGACGACGAGTCACCCTTTCTTTATTCATAAGATCTTTATACATTTTTAATAAAAATCGATAAAATACTAGAGTTATTTAATTAAATATCTAACGAAGATGGACATTTCAATTACATTTCGTTTATTTATTTAATTCTTAGCTGCCGGTATACAAACATTTGCATTTATAAATAGTACTAATAGCCAAATAATAAGTACTAGGTTTTAGGTTGGTGCGTTTTATAGAGGAGCAAGCAAGTGGACAAATATACAAACACAGGATAGTATTCGTTTATACGTTCAGTTTTTACAAACTGAACATGAGCATTAAACATTGAACTGTACACAAAAACTGTATTGTGCTAACCCTTTGACATGTAAGTTAATTTTATTTCTACTAACAATTTTTTATCTTGTAATCTGACAATAAATATGAATTGAATTAAAATTAAATTAAATGACGACAAATCTCCATGTCCTTTCATTTCGGGAGTTTGCACACCCTGTATTGGCACAATTACGCAGAATAAAATGAACGAACAGATCAAACACAATTAAAATAAAAGCAGGAAGTCGTAAGGATAAAGTAAAAATACCTGTAATATTAAGACATCGAAAATTTGACAAATTCAAATAAATGATTTTATTTATGGAACCTTTAGACGGCTCTGTATATTATGTCTATCTTTAAGTACATACCAATTTAATGGATGTAAAATGTGTTTTCTGTTTTTACGTATTCACGGTGATAGTAATAACAAAATCTAGGCGCAAATCTTTTAGCATGTCGAGTTAATTTCCATCAATTAAGCACTTTTTCTCTTCATCGTATCGCTGATTCGCGAACCAGTGCGCAGTGGTGAAATGATTTTAAGTGCGCCTCAAATAGGCTTCTTTCCTGCACTTGACAGTTTATTCTACACACTCAAAACTCACATCAGAAGGCAGAAAAACGAAGCTTTCAAACAATAAGCAATAATATGCCCATTCATTTACAGTCGCCGTAGCCAAAAATGGCTAGGAAATCATCATAATCATCACATGCACTATTAATCGCACTATTACCACGCCGGCCGCAGCTTCTCTCATCTAGTTCCCGTTATTTTTCGTGATGAAAAGTCCGGGGTAAAAGATCATTATACCCGTCTACTGGTTCTCAGCTACCTCTCCACCAATTTTCAGTTAAATCTGTTCTGTCGTTCTTGAGTCATAAATAGTGTAACTAACACAACTTTCGTTTATATAGATACTATATAGCGGCCGCCTGCAACTTCGCTCGCGGCGTTCCTGTAACGGGGCGTTACAGGAACGCCGCGAGCGAAGTTACTTTTCCGAGATAAAAAGTATCCTAAGTCCTGTCCTTCTCACGGTTCTAAGCTACCTTCCCACCAATTTTCAGCCAAATCTATTCTGTCGTTCTTGAGTTTTAGATAGTGTAACTAACACAACTTTATTTTACATAGATAACTAGTGGCCGCCCGCGGCTTCGCTCGCCCGTTCCCGTAACACCCCGTTCCCGTTGCTTTTCCGAGATAAAAAGTATCCTAAGTCCTTCTCACGGTTCTAAGCTACCCTCCCACTAATTTTCAGCCAAAGTCAAAGTCAAAGTGTTTATTGCATAAAATACATGTTGAAAAAGGTGGTAAATTTATAAATGTCCAATGTATTCTACTTAAAACTAAGCGTGCAATATTTAGGTTTACATAAAGATGAAGTTATAATGTCAAAAGTTAAATATACAAGCATGTCAAAAGTTAAATATATGTCAGAAGTTATATAATTAAACAATATTCTCCAATAATTCATACTCCTACCAAATACCTAATTAATAATCAATAAAAATACATGTCACTCAAGATTTACTAGCATAGTTCATAAACTCATTGATATTATAAAAACAGTTATCAGATAACCATTTTGTCAGCTTAGATTTAAAAATGTTGAATGGTAAATCTTTGAATGAGTCTGGTAGTTTATTATACACTCTAATAGCATTCACATAAGCATTTCTTTTGTATATATCCAGTTTTAGTTTAGGTAGGTACAGTTTATAGGGATTTCTGGACGAAACATTCCTAATCACTACATCAGATTGTTTCTGG
The DNA here is from genome assembly GCA_939531255.2 of Thera britannica. Classification (NCBI taxonomy): domain Eukaryota; kingdom Metazoa; phylum Arthropoda; class Insecta; order Lepidoptera; family Geometridae; genus Thera; species Thera britannica. The sequence continues at coordinate 13,946,740 of OW618039.2, forward strand.
AAGTAATCTGGGTGTTGTTTCACCAGAATGCATAGCTCCCTAATGTACATGCAACTCAATGGTAATATCTTCAGTTGTATAAATAATGGTTTGCAGCTATCCATAGACCAAACACCAAAGATCGCCCGAACACACTTTTTCTGTACCATAAAAGCTCTGTTCACATCTACGGAGTTTCCCCATAAAAGAAGACCATATGAGAGAACTGACGACACATACCCATGATAAGCTGTCACCGCCGCTTCTTTTGAAACTGTGTTCCGCAAGCGTTTAATAGCATACACAAATTTGTCTAGCTTGTCGCATACAGATGATATGTGCTCTTTCCAGTCACAGTGCTGATCCACTATGACTCCTAAAAATTTGGTCGAAGCTACTTGTTTTATGTTTGTGTTGTCATATTGTATACCTATGTCTAATATTTTACGTTGATAATTATGAAATTGTATAATATTGGTTTTACTTAAATTAATTTGAAGGTTATTGTCCTTTAGCAAATTTATGACATTACCTAGGGCATTTCTGATTTCGTATTCATACGTGGTTCTGTCCTCACCTTTTATGATTAAGGTTGTGTCATCCGCAAACAAGATCGTTTCATGACTAGTAGCGTTTGGGAGATCGTTGATGTACATCAGAAATAGAAAAGGTCCCAGAACACTGCCTTGTGGGACACCAAAGGTATTTGTTTTAAATGATGATCTACAAGTTACTCTAACGTTGGATTCCACTCTTGATATTTCTATACACTGCTGTCTGTTACTAAGGTAGCAGCGAAGCCAGTCATTAGCTCTTCCCCTAATTCCGTACTTATCCAACTTCATTAATAGAAGCTTATGATCTACGAAGTCAAACGCTTTAGTCATATCAAGAAAGAGGGCCGTCACTGGGACATTATTATTAACAGCTTCCGTAACATATTTAATCAAATTGAAACAAGCTAATGATGTCGTATTGTTTTCTGAATCCGAACTGTTCCGGTCTGAGTGCATTATGTTTGGTGACAAAGTCATATAATCTTTGCAGCATCACCTTTTCAAATATCTTTGAAAGAACTGGTATCAGTGTTACTGGTCTGTAGTTAGACATATTACTCTTATCTCCTTTTTTAAACAAAGGTTTAACAATAGATTTTTTTAGAGTGGTGGGAAACCTACCTTCCTCAAATGACATATTGATTATGTGACTTAGTGGCATGCATATGCAGGCTGCGCAGATTTTAATCATCTTTGTTGTGATATCGTCAACCCCAGCCGAATTGGTGTTATTTAAATTCTTAATGATTTTCATGATTTCCGATGCATCAGTTCAGCCGTTCAGCCGTTCAGCCAAATCAGTTTATCCGTTCTTGAGTTATAAATAGTGTAACTAACACAACTTTCTCTTATATAGATACTAGCAGGCGCCCGCGGCTTCGCTCGCAGGATAAAAAGTATTCTATGTCCTTCTCCTGGTTTTAAGCTACCTCCATACCAGTTTTCAGTCAAATATGTTCACCCGTTCTTGAGTTATAAATAGTGTAACTAACACGACTTTCTTTTATAAATATAGATAGATGCACTTTTAAATTGTGTCGTCTAAAAGCTCCTTCAGGTACATTGCTTATTCAAGTATTCTCATCCGCAGAAAAATTCACGTCGAGCTTAATTTGTACAAACAGAGGCGAATATTGCCATACACCTTTTGAAAATACCTTGCTCGTTAGCGTGGGTAACACTGCTTGAATTGTCATATCCCACCTCATTAAAATACAAGAGAGCACTGGTGGTCTAGTGGTAGGGGCTTCCGATTGTGGGTTCAAATCCGGTCTTATACAAATGAGTTTCATTGTGCAGTTATTAAAAAATGTATGCATAATAATATTTAAAATATGTGCACTATCATTGTCGTATGTGGTAGTGTACGGAAACAGCCTTTTCAAGGTAGGCTTCAAATCCTTTCACCACACCGGTTCGGAAAAACTAGTGACAAAGAGTTTTTTTTTACAAGGAGTAAAAAAAAATTGGCTTCGGTGTCCTAACAGGAATTATGTTTGAAACTCTTGCATTTTACTTTATACCTAACAACACAAGTTCAATAAATGTTTTAATTTTGAAGAAGATTGTTTGTTTTATTTCATACAAAGTGATCAAATGTGAGTAAATTAGGTTTATCTACATTAATTTCAAATTCTTTTTTTACCACTTTATAACATTGACTGTAATACTAGGCATGTCCAATTTTTTTACAATATTAGTAACTTAAAGTTGATTAAAATTAGATGTTAAAATTATAAGTTTAATTGCAATTGTAGTACATATAAATTATAAAAATGATAGATTAAATTCAAAAGTTACATTAAAAACCAATTACTCAAAACCCTAAAAATGTACAAAAACATCAAAGAAATATCTCGCATCGGTTAATCGTAAAACCCATTTCCGTAGGGCAAATTTGTATATCTGGTTTCATCACCGGTTTACTTCCCAACGAGTTAATGTCTCATCTACACATGAAAAGATTCAATCGCGTATCAAAGGATAGGTAACTTCAAAGGGATGCTCAGTCGAAATCAGTGGAACAGACTGCCTGGGACACTTTACTATTGAGTCACTCCGGGTACAGTCATAGACATAGATATTTACTACAGAAGCACACATAAACCAGTAAAAACAGGACACTAAAAGAAGAAAGATACAAACAATACATCGATACTGGAGAAGTGCGTCGTGTTTCTGTTTCTGTGTGCTACAGCAGCAAAAGAGCCTTGACTCAGCATAATGCCTAGATACTGTGAGGAAGCTATGCGCTGGTATTCTGTCAAGACCGTAAGCCAATAGACCTTGTGAGACACATTAAATAAATAAATGTTGTTGTCATCAATATGACTTCTGCCAGCGTCTTATAGCCCCTTCCCACCGGTGTGTGATATCGCGCATGGAGGCGGATCAGTTCGCACGACACACCATGGGTGGTACACGGTAGCACAAGAGCCCTTTCTGTGTGCGTTGCCGTGCGTCGTCGTCGGCTGTGCATGATGATCTGCAGAACCACGCACCGTAGGAAGGCAGCATTAGGGACGCTTCCGTCTGGTACTGATCTGGATCAGTTGAGCTATCTCTAAATCGCATGTACCTACATAAATATACATATGTCTACAGTTACATATGTATATTTATATTTTCTATCTACATAAGAAAAGATTCAATCGCGTTTCAAAGGATAGGTAACTTCAAAGGGATGCTCAGTCGAAATCAGCGGAACAGACTGCCTGGGACACTCTAAGATTGCGTCACTCACGAACATCATAGAACATTCACTTATACAAGGCAGTCTGGGTATAGTCAACATCAATAATATTAGCAATCTATAATATTTTTCTTCTTCTTAAATTTAAGAGCTTAGTTTAAGTTAAGTCGGGGTTTTGATGCAGTTTTCTTCAATTAAGTCTTTCGAATGCTTATAAATATGAATCCATAATTATCTTAGTCACGACATCACGCGTGAAAAGCTTGATCGATTTCGCTAATTCTCTTCTTGTTGTGTTTGTTATTGTCAGGAGAAAGTTCTTAAGAAAGAAAGAATTAAAAACTTAACCTCCATATAAAATAATTTGTAATCTAACCTTAGCGCTTTGGACAAGACAATAATATAATTTTTTTATGAAACCTTTAAGTCTACCACAAACTCTGTCTGGCTCTGTCTCTGGCTCTGGTTTTGAGTCTGTGTGAGTGCTCACCAGTGTATTAGACTGTGTGGGTGTGTGTATGTATAAATATTTGAGATTTGCACACCAGAAATGCTGCGCTTTTGATGCTGACTATACATTTGAGCCACATAATATATTCAGTGGTTTAAGTTAATGTAATTAACTTAACTTTATAGGTTTTCCTCTTCAATGAGTGAACTTAAAATGAACTACTTGAAAAGGGTAGGTATTTCTATAATCTGGCATTATAAATAAATCCACAGAACACTATCTAGCTCCAAATTAAGAAGAGCTTAACTTTTTTTATAAATACATACTTAAAGTTATACAATATCAAGACAAATAACAAAAATCTGTGTTCACCACACAAATATATTTTTTCTCGGTGAGGATCGAACCCACGATCTACGGCGCAGAAGGCAGAGAAGTGCAAAATTAAATGTAAAGCTTTATCGAGACGGGCTGGTTCTCATTTTCCTTTTGTATCAGTATCAAGGCGTTTTGAATACGATTGTACCTAAAGGTATTAAGGCTTGAGGGTGATATTTAGGTAATACTGTAAAGCCGCTGACAATAAATGTAAATGTACTGTCAGCATCATTATAAATTAAGAAAAATAGTGGCACTCCGGGAGTGATAAAAAAGTAAAATAAAAAAACCTTCCGAGAACCTTATTAGTTTTTCCTATCTCAAAAAATGCTTTCAAAATTTTTTATAGCAAGTTTTAATTCATATCAAACTATGTGCCGGTGAAATTATTGGCACGTGAGGCTGAACATTTGTATGCTGTGTGCTGAACATCAAGTTGATGGACGCAGGGCAGTGCATCGTAAGGCACGTTCCTGACGTGCCTTAAGATGCTTTTTCCGCCAGCTACTTGCATAAAAAAAACTATCTTGAAGTAAAAAAGATAGTGTTACGATGAAAAACGATGGAGAAAAAAAATTCTAGATGCAGCTAAATCGAAAGGATTTTTTTTTTATAAGAAATGCCAGCTCATATCAGTTTTTTGTCCATCAACTATAACGCTGACAGTACAAAGTGTATAAAACACAATTTAGTATCCAGCTTAGAATGTTTTCTCGTTTTGTACCGCTTTATTTATAAGCCCATTTTTTGAGGATTCGTTTTGCATTAGCAAAGAAAGATGTTCCACTGGATAAACTGAAATCGTGTTTCAGGCCAGATAAAGGCGTCCATCTGCTAAACCAGTTCGTGCTTAACCTAAAAGTAATATTATCTAAAATAAACAGTAGCATTTTCTGTAAAATTAGCCGTTGCTGGCTGAATAAACTTCACAATTATTGAAATTCTAAAATTGAATCTTATTTGACAGGTTGAAAATTGTCTGACATGACAGAAAATGATGGTGCAAAACAGCGAATTAATAATGTTTTCCTGTCATCGCTATTTGCTTGATTTGGAGTCGGCCATTCTAAAATCACGTGTACCAACTACCTACTACGCTGTACTACTTAAATAATCTGTGATTATATCTAGGTCTCGCCAAACTTGTGACCTGACGCGAAAAATTTATTTTCCACGAAACTGCAAGCTTGCTTTCCACAAAATTGCTAGTTTGCTTTGATCGTAAAGTATGAGATTAGGCTAATGGGCGCTCTTTTCTGTACAAATACAAGAATTCTTTAGTTCTCGGACGGGCACGTTGTATTATTGGATGTAGTACTTTACTTGTTAATCTATGATTGATGTTCATATGCTAGAACTCAACTTGTGGATGTTTTTTTGATAGATTTGAAATAGATCGTTTCTGTTTCGATTTACGCCTGTTTATTATTTTATAATACAACCATTGTTAGGAAATCTGATTTCTTTTTTATTTTACCAATGTGTTTTTTAATTTGAAATTGGTTTAAATTGATTTGACAGGCGTTACTGCTCAGTTGATAGTAGCCCTGCCTTATGCACCGTAAGCTGTGGGTTCGAGCCCTACCGAGAACAAATATTTTTGTTGGAACATAATACTTATATTATAAATATTTGTCCTCTGTCTGGTGCTTTAATGTACTCTGTGTATGTATTTACAAAAATGTATAAGTATGAGTATTATATCAGCAATCTCGTTCCCATAGTACAAGCTCTACTTGGTTTGGAGCTAGATAGCGTTGTATGGATTGTCCAAAGAAAATATTTATTATTTTAAATTTAGTTTTGGTGATATTATTGCTAGTTTTTCTTATAAGTACGAGACTAGACGGGACTATCATCGCTCAATTAACCGTTTACGCGTCTGCCGCATGAAACCTAAATAGGAGGATACTTCACTTTTTAAAATAATTTCTCAACGGGTTATGTTTAATTTAGCTTTTTCTGTTTTTTTTTTTCAAACGATAGTTCAAACACCACGTACTTTCACACGCGTTTCGCTTCAGTGGCCATCAGCCTCAGCTTACTTTCAAACGAAACAAGAACCAACTACAAAAAGTAAACCGACCGAAACTACTTGTGCTCGTATCTGTAATGAAATCGTGAAATATGCATGTAAATGCTGCAATGCAATGCTGTAATTTTTTATTTCGCTACGTGATTATTTAGTGGGAAGGCGGCCATGTTGGATGATATTATTTACACCACTTTATTTATCTAGTGCCAAATGTTCTGTTGTAATAGCTCAACTTTGCCGCGGCAGTTTTTTTGTAGTTGGATGCGGCAATATGCTGAGTCAGGGACCTATTTGACCCTACGCACTTACTAGCCTTACTTTTTGTTACTCTTTTAGTTATTGAGTCGAATACTAACATTTTTTTCGTTCTTCTTTTCTAAATAATGAAAATTAAAAAAAAAACATTGCGGACAGTCCACATAACACTATCTAGCCCTAACTAAGCAGAACTTGTACGATGGGAACCACAGATAGCTGTTACGATACATAAATACATTTTTTATAAATACATACATAGAATACATATACCACCGCAGACAAATACCAAACATCTGCATGCACCACACAAATATTTGTTCTTTGTGAGGATCGAACCCCGCCCTCCAGCGCAGAAGGTATTTCTAATTTAGCTATGACGGCAGTCAGAATAATATACAAATTGTCTTTGAATTTTGACTGTACTGACTTACTCTAATGACTATACCTACTGCTAATGACTCATTCATCATTCATCATCATCATCATCATTATCAGCCTGAAGAAGTCCACAGCTGGACATTAGGCCTCCCCTACACATTTCCAGGAAGAACGATTCTTAGCCCTTTCCATCTATCGACTTTCCGCGATCTTAACAATGTCGTCGGTCCATCTGGTGGGTGGGTGCCCTATGCTTCGTCTTCCGGTTCGTGGTCACCATTCGAGAACCTTGACAATACCACGGCAAAATATGTCGTGGTAATGACTCATTACCACGCCATATTACTACCGATACGTACGCCAAGATTATGAGAAAAATACCAAGGTATCATTTATGTATAGAATTTGTAGGTATCCACAGGCTATTCTCCTGTCTGGTTGTATTATACTTGTAGTACGTATAAACTCGGTAAAGCAAGCTTAGTTATTCAGCACTTCAATTGAGTTGGAACACGGCATGTGTAGGTTTCTCTACGATTATGCAGTTAATGTTTCACAGTTCTATTTCTCAGCTTGTACCTTGTTTCGTATAAGGACTGGCCTCTAAGTTTATTTGGAGTAGCTCAGTCTTTTGCACTGGTCGTGGGTTCGATCTCCACCAAGAACAAATACTTTTGTGGTGAAAACAGGTGTTTGTTTTTTGTCTGGGTATTTATATTATATTTAAAAAAAGTATTCAAGTAAGTATTTCAGCTATTTGGTTCCCATAGTACAAGCTCTGCTTAGTTTGGGGCTAGATAGTGGTGTGTGGATTGTTTGCATCATTTATTTAATTAGATAGAATAAGAAAACACTAATAAAGCATTACCACAAAACTTCACACAAACCTACAAAAAATTCAAACGCAATGGCCGTTCTTATCGCTAAAAACGATCTCATCTGCTTGTTTATGGTATACCACAGAATTAGATAATTGTATAGGTAATGTACAGAGATTTTGTTATATCAAAAAGCTTTTAACCATCTACCTAGGAGCTCAAGTCACCAAGAGGTCTGCATAAGACTCACCATCGGCGTTTGGACTACCATCGGCATACTATAATATACTTCCATCTGACTATCCCCTTAAACTTCGTTTAGATCTAGAATCTTGAGCGCCAGGACATCTACCTAACTTTAAGACTAAACCTAACCTTGACTACTTTTAAGACCTAACTTTAAGACCACCTTGACATTATCGTTTAATCTGTTCTACCAAGCTTATTAATTTAAAATCAAGTAACAAACTATCTACATTATAATGCCTGGAAATTCTCAATCTATAATATACACGTACCAACTACTGTGTATAAGCCTCGGCCTGCCTCCATGTTGCTTTACCCTATACACAGGGTCCATGTGATACTGACTTACACCTAAGAAACATAGTTCAAACAAACATGTACCTAATAAACTAAACCATATTTATGCAATTAATGTATTGAGTATTGAGTATCTGCCCACCTGTCATAGGATAACAGCCGATTTCATACTATGTTCTCTTTCAGGTGCCGTCCAGAGGTTCGTGGAGATGCCAACGTATACCGAAGTGAACCCTGGCGAGGATGCCCTTCTGAAGTGCAGGATATCAGACAAGAGAGGGGTTTGCTCCTGGCAGAAGGACAATAAGGTTAGTTTAGCAATTTTTATGTAACCTGCTTAAATTTTATTTATGTGTGATTCAAAATTTTGTTGTACAGTAAGAAGTAGGATACAGCTCTAGTTCTAAAAACAAAGAAAATTATGCTTACTGTTGCAAGGAAATAAGAGCAAGCAGTGATTATCCTTGTGGACGATAGATTATGCCGAAAATTTGGACGACTCGCAAAACGGTAAAACGAAAGAGAAAAGAATTGTTTATTTTTATGCGGCCTTTATACCAAAAACCTTTAGAGAACCTTGAGAGCAAACTATGATTATTTCTTTGCATAAGCATTTTTCAAACTCTTTTTTGACAGACTATTAAGGCCTGCGCACACCTTAGTTCGCTGGCGGTAGCGATCAGTGAAACGCTGTCAAATATCACTGTCAGATTTGAGATTTGACAGCGATATTTGACAGCGTTTCACTGATCGCTACCGCCAACGAACTAGGTGTGCGCAGGCCTTTAGAGTTCAGTCCTTCTAGAACTACAATATTTTATTTGAAAATTTGAAATAAATAAAAAATACAATCAGTACACAATTGAATTGATAAATTCATTCAGTAGGCCTAGCATGAGCTCTGTCTGGCTCTGTCTCTGGCTATGGTTTTGAGTCTGTGTGATTACTAACTAGTGCATAATACTGTGTGTGTGACGTTTTGACGTAGGATTTATTTATTCAACACTCACACAGACTCAAAACCAGAACCAGAGACAGAGCCAGATTGAGCTCATGGTAGGGCCTACAGATAGCTGTTTTAAGCTTAAATTTAAGTTTAAAATTTATTCGGCTAGTCTCGTCTCATGTCAACTAAATAATGTGGGTACCATGTATGTATCTCAATTTCGTGCATTTCAAAGCTAAAGTTTTCAGTAGAACTAGGGAAGCCTTCGGGCATTTCCTGGATGTCTAAATGAAATGGTTTACACATCATAAGTAAAGCCGCCAGCGAACGCCAGTTTATAAGTACACAAAGAAACTGGAACTAATGTAATTATTTATACGTGGAACTGCCACTTCATTATTTTAATTTATTTCTAAGGGATTTTCAAGCATGCAGCAGTGGGGCGATAAACGATAGAGGACAAGGAAGCGTTAGATACGAAATTAAATAATAAAATATAAGTTTAATAGACTTGAGAAACCGACGTCACGGTCAAACTGCTAAACTGAATTTTGATGGGACCGATCGCTCAAAGGCACCTTTCAGATAAAGGATATACAGGGTTATTCATTATTAGCTGCAAATACTCAGGAATTAGGTTCAACAAATAAAATAAAAAATATTTATGAAATGATTTTTTTAAGTTTTGTTATGAAAATCCCGAGAAAATCGATAAAGGAATCATTGGCGCCTGACCTTATTGACCTTTGATCCGCGCCCGCGCGCCGTTAGCGACACTCTGCGTTCAGTCACCCCCTGGGTGGGTCATTGTCCTGTTCTACATGGCAATCATTATGCAATAGCCGTAAAGAAATTAATAAAAATAAAATTTTGATACAAAAACTTAAATCAATATAAAAAAAAAATCATTTCATAAATATTTTTTATTTTATTTGTTGACCCTAATTCCTGAGTATTTGCAGCTAATAATGAATAACCCTGTATAGATATTTTTAACGAAGCTATGCATTATGAAGAAACACGTCTTTTTATTTGAAACCGATTTAAAACTTTGTGTTAATTAAAATACAGAAGTATTTTAATAACAGTAATTTGCACAGAAGTATGCAAAATGTAGGAATACAACATTTTCACCTTTGTTGGTTATTTTTATATGCATAACATATTTCTTCATCATCATCATTAGCCTGAGAAGTCCACTGCTGGACATAGGCCTCCCTAACACATTTCCAGGAAGAACGATTCTGAGCCCTTTCCATCCGCCGACTTCCCGCGATCTCTGCATATTTAAAAAAAATTCAAAATACGAATTAAATATCGAAATTCTACGAATGATACGGAAGCATCATTCGACCCGTACACCTCCAAACTTCATCCCAACACTAACTATTGCTGCTGCAAGTTGATGTAGTTTGACCCGTAAAGAGAGTTTAGACTCCGATCAACTGCGAAAGCGATCAAACGTAACTTTCGTAATATAGCACAGATGTCGTGTTGATACTATGAGCTTAGTCACGGAATACGAAATAGTATGTTCGCTCATCATCATCATTTACCTGCCCATATTCTACGCTTAGTAGGGTTGGCACAACGGGTTTTTTCTTCCACGCACCTCTATCATTCGTCATCTCGGTGCTCACTCCTTTCTTCCTCATGTCATTTGACTGGCTTCTCAGCTCAGTTGGTAGTAGCTCTGCCCTAGGTCGTGGGTTCGATCCCCTCCGAGAGCAAATATTTGTGTGGTGAACGCAGGTGTTAGTTCTCTGTCTGGGTGTTATATTGTATTCCAAGTAGATATCAACAAAAAATATGTTTACATGTGTTTATGTATTATATCATCTGGTTCCCATAGTACAAGCTCTGCTTAGTTTGGGGCTAGATAGTGTTGTGTGGTTTGTCTATAATATTTATTTTATTTATTTATTTACACAATCTTTGTCACAGTTAGTCTTTGGTCTACATCTTCTATAACCACCATCCACATCCATATGTAACAAATAAATAAACAAATAATTATGTTCAGATCACGATGAATTTTCTCGATAAATTCCATGATGTGACCCGCTCTAGGCCTTGGCAGAATACCAGGGATGCACTGTGTAGTATGACCTAGACGGTACGACAAATACTGAGCCAGCCTAATTGACCGTGTGCAATTTTGTTAAGTACCATTCCTATCTGCATTATAAATATTTTGGTGGTCAATAATAATATATCTTCTTTCCTGCTTTCTTTCTATAAGAACAAAGAGGAAAAAAGATTGTTGACCGTAGACCAGAAAAAACAGTGACTACTACAGCATGCAAAAACTTTCAGCACAATCTAAATAAGTTATGAACTGAGGCTGGAGTTCACCAAACGTCGTTTCACGATTTAAGAATACATTAACTTTTTACATTCCTCCTAAATGACAAATGAAATTACCTATTTTGAAATCTCAAATTTTCAAACGAATCTTCAATTTACAACTTTTGACTATCTGTTGAATGATCCTAATATACAGGGTTATTCATAATTAGCTGCAAATACTCAGGAATTAGGTTCAACAAATAAAATAAAAAATATTTATGAAATGATTTTTTTTAAGTTTTGTTATGAAAATCCCGAGAAAATCAATAAAGAAATCATTGGCGCCTGACCTATTTTGACCTTTGATCCGCGCCCGCGCGCCGTGAGTGACACTCTGCTTTCAGTCACCGCCTGGGTGGGTCATCGCCCTGTTCTCCATGGCAATCATTATGCAATAGACGTAAAGAAATTAATTAAAAAAAAAAATTGATACAAAAATTTAAATCAAAATTTAAAAAAAATCATTACCTACATAAATATTTTTTATTTTATTTGTTGAACCTAATTCCTGAGTATTTGCAGCTAATAATGAATAACCCTGTATAAAAAACCACTAGGGCCGCCCGTGGCTTCGCTCGCCCGTTCCCGTAATACCCCGTTCCCGTTGCTTTTTCGGGATAAAAAGTATCCTATGTCCTTCTCCCGGTTCTAAGCTACCTCCCCACTAATTTTCTGCCAAATCGGTTCCGCCGTTCTTGAGTTATAAATAGTGTAACTAACACGACTTTCTTTTATAAATATAGATATCCTACTAATATTATAAACGCGAGAGTTTGTAAGTATAGATGGATGGATGGTTGTTACTCTTTCACGTAAAAACAACTGAATGGATTTTAATGAAACTTTACAATATTACCTATAGCCTATACTTAGTTTGGGGCTAGAAAGTGTTGTGTGAGCCACGGACCGCTGTAGTATATATTTTTTTAACATTTCTTTTAATTGGAGATAAAAGTGTTAGTGTGTTAGTAAACTGTATTGAACTTTTATTGTATATTGTATTAAGCCCAAGATTTCTTAACCATCGTTTACTCTAACCACACGTTTAATTTTAATGATGATAGTGGGCCTTACCACAGAGATAGTGAAAGTTATTAAACGTCTGTTGGTCCCGCATCGTAAGCGGATTATGTCTTCTTGAATCTGTTTGAACTACTTTAAGCCGATTGTGGTGCAGTTTTGAAGTCTCTCTAGTCTTTGTAAAAAACTAGCTCTACCCCGTAGCTTTACTTGCGCTGGAGCTATTTATAAAATGTCTAGTGAAGTAAGTAAATACCTTTAAATATATGAAAAATCTCTTCAGCTTAAATAAAACCGTACAAAACATAAGGTTAAAATGTTCTCATTTATAATCTTATTGGTGTCCACTCTTTTAAAATAACTTCAAATAAAAAATGAGAAGGTTTTCAATTTGGTTGTATTTTTTATATGATTGTTATTGCATAACTTCTTCACATTTATGACATAACTGCTAAACCGATTTTGATAAAATGTCTATGGGACCAAAATATTATCAAAATCGGTTTAGCAGTTTGGCCATGAAGTTTTAAACTTGACTTGTTATTTCATACTAGACGTCTCTGCATTTTATAATTTTAGTTAAAATCAAAAAAAAAGTAGGTAACACATACAACCTCATTCACAAACAGACATCTACAAACTTAGTAGTCTATTAAATTTGAGTATTTATAAAATACGTGACTGAAAGACGAATATACTTAAAACTTAAACCATTTTTCCTATGAACCTTAATGTCAACTAAAAAAAGGAATTTCAACTTCAAGAGGAAAAGCAGGTGGTAATAAAACGACTCCCCGAACAAAGTCGGGGGCATTCCACTAGTCCAAGCAGCCACCCTGTCGTAAAGAAAATAACGTATAAAAATTAATTATTATTACGAAGACCCTTTGTCTAAGCTTCGAGCTTTTTCAAGCGAGAAGACAGATGGACGGATGCAAAGGAAGTGTGCGAACAAGGCTTCACTGTAGGAACTAAAAAAAAACTTCATCATAAAAACCTCTGAGAACGTTCGACTAACACATGTAGCGTCTTGCCATGCTGTTTGTTTTCAATATGTATATTATATGCAGTATACAGGGCTATTCATTATTAGCTGCAAATACTCAGGAATTAGGTTCAACAAATAAAATAAAAATATTTATGAAATATTTTTTTTTTAAGTTTTGTTATAAAAATCCCGAGAAAATCGATAAAGAAATCATTGGCGACTGACCTATTTTGACCTTTGATCCGCGCCCGCGCGCCGTGAGTGACACTCTGCGTTCAGTCACCACCTGGGCGGGTCATCGTCCTGTTCTCCATGGCAATCATTATGCAATAGCCGTAAAGAAATTAATAAAAAAAAAAATTGATACAAAAACTTAAATCAAAATTAAAAAAAAATCATTAAATATATTTTTTTTAATTTATTTGTTGAACTTAATTCCTGAGTATTTGCAGCTAATAATGAATAACCCTGTATATCAAGGATTTTAGATGAAACAGGCTTGCCTAGCTCCTTACCATCCTGACAGCTTATAGTCGTTCTAATCCACAGGAAAGACATGGTCAAAACGTGCGGAGCTGATCAGTAAAAATAAAAAATTTGGAGTGGATTACATTATACGAAAGCGTCGTCGTCTCAAATTTTTATAACCTCTGCCTTAATCCTGAGATGTATTAAACAATGTAGATCGAAAGCATTTTTTGTAGAACTATTATCAGTAGGTCTACCACAAGCTCTGTCTGGCTCTGTCTCTGGTTTTGAGTCTGTGTGAGTGGTCACCAGCGTATCTGGTTTTGAGTCTGCGCGTGTGACGTTTCGACGTTGAATTTATTTAGACAACACTCACACAGACTCATAACCAGAGCCAAAGACAGAGCCAGACAGAGCTCATGGTAGGCTTACTGATAATACTTCTACAAAAAATGCTTTCGATCTACTAACATACATTGTTTTATACATCTGAGGATTTAGGCAGAGGTTATAAAATTTGAGACGACGACGCTTTCGCCTTAATGTAATTCACTCTAAATTTTTATTTTTGTCGCCTCACGAGTAATAGTAGGAAATGGAAACATAAAGTGAGGCTTGGCGCCTCTTGATATAGCCCAACGCTTAGTGCAAACATGTGTCTTGTCTTAAATAACGTATGGGTAGAAAAAGCAACCTTATTGCAAGGCCTTAGAATTTAAGTAAAGCCGTTTTTGATAAACCTTTTTTGTACGGTTCCTTGCTGCAAAAAGGTTTCCTGCTTTTTTGCCGAAAAAAGAAATATTGAATAATGGGATGAGCTTTTGAAACGTTTGTTGCAACTAGTTTTTTCTAAAGCAATACTGTGTTGAATGCCCTACGTTTTTTCATTATATATTTCGTATTAGCGGCCAAATAGATTGCATAGGAAACTCTTTCTGTCGTATAATTTAAAAATGGAACGATATTTTATTCCAAAACATGGCAACCAAGGAGGTGACTTACCAAAGGTTTTATTTAAATTTCGAACAGGCTTATACTATAATGAAATGCTGTTTATTGAAAAAAAAAACAATCCAACGCGAAAAAAATAGTGTTGTTTGTCGTAATTGTATTTGATACTAGCGGACGCCCGCAGCTTCGCTCGCCCCTTTGCCGTTACGCCCCGTTGATTTTTCTTTCAAAAGTTGTTCCTCTTTTTTCCGCTTAGGGAAATATCCTTTCTTAGTACACCCCTATGCTTTAAAAGAAACATACTCTCCAAGTTTCATGCTTCTAAGACGTATGGTTTAGGCTGAGCGTTGATTGTCAGTCAGTCAGTCAGTCAGTAACGTAAGAGTTTTATATATTTAGATAATTAGTTCAAGTAGATTTCCGCGATTTTTGTGAAAAAATTACTATAATACAAGACTTGGCCAAAACTATACATTGATGGACGTACCTATGCGTACGTACGTACTAACACGTTCGTTTATCAATGCTGCCTTTAATGGCAACTGCAATAATTAGTACCTATGTCAAAAAATCACCCAAAACGATAAAAAAATAAGTGAATTTTTTGTCACATAATTCGGACTTGTACAGTTATGACGGGTATGGCACTTTTGTTTTTAATAAGATAAAGCACAGGTGTAGCCTGTTGTGGTGTTATGATAGCATCAGTGCAACTTGATATACACTTCGATACAGTTTCATTTCGCATTTTATTATGACTGAAATCAACAACTATTCATAAGAAGTTAGGTAAGTTAGGTAGTTAGGTAGCTCGACGGTTAGGGCTGACAAAATAATTTAATTTACTATTCCAATTTCTATTTATTTTATTTTTATTTTGCTGAAATTACGGCTAATAGAGGAGAGTGGAGAACGGAGACCTGTTGTGCCAACCGCACATGAAGTGGGATAACCAGAAATTGATGATGATGATTCTTATTTCTAAGCCTGTCAACAGTTAAATAAATAAATATTGTGTACAATCCACATACGACTTTCCAGCCCCAAACTAAGTAAAGCTTGTAATAAGGGAATCAGATACTTAGCTGATATTATATTTTTTTTCCTTGAGGTCCTTAAAGGGCTAACAGCTTATTTAATTTTACTCAACCTCAGAAATGTTTTGAAATAAACACATTCTTACATTAAATTTAGGTATTGTACTAAATATTATAAGAGGATGTTCGTTCACAGTATTAGGGGATTACATTCGTAAGGCTATTTCATTTTTATTATGGAGACTAAGGTACTCTTAATTATAAATGGCAAAATGTAAAAGAAAATAAGCATCGTTTCCTGAAAATGTATTTTGTTAGCATGACATTGTTTAGAGAAACCAGCATTAAGGAAATAACGGTTGAATGTTTATTTGTGTTGTTTTGATTCCCGTTTCACTGAAAAAAATATACTGTTCAAATCCGAATCCAAAATTATTCTTCCATTGGAAATGTTCTGATATTCTTAAGACAGATGATGATGTCAGAATTTTGCATAAGTTCGCTTCGTGATATTTTAAGCAGTGTTCATTTGACGCGAGAATCTGTAAAGATTCCAGTTTTGCTAAACAGAATATTCTGTCCAACACCGTATCCAAAATTATTCTTCTATTGGAAATGTTGTGATCTTCTTAAGACTGATGACGATGTCTACATTTTGCGTGAGTTCGTTTAGAGCTTTGTGATATTTTAAGTAGTGTTCATCTGACGCGGTATTCTGTAAAGATTCCAGTTTCGCTGAAACAGAATATTCTGTCCAACACCGTATCCAAAATTATTCTTCTATTGGAAATGTTGTGATCTTCTTCAGGATGATGATGATATCTGCATTTTGGGTGCAGTCTTTTAGAGCTTTATGATATTTCAAGTGTTCATCTGACGCATTCTGTAAAGATTCTAGTTTTGCTGAACAGAATATTCTGTCCAACACCGTATCCAAAATTATTCTTCTATTGGAAATGTTGTAATCTTCTTCAGGATGATGATGATGATGTATTTTGAGTTTTATAGCTTTGTTTTATAGTTAGGTTTATAGCTTTGTTGAGGTCGTTTAGAGCTTTGTGATATTTCAAGCAGTGTACATCTGACACGATAATCCCCATTTCGATAGGGTGAGCTTATCCATAATCCTCTGAGGTGAGGGTAGAACGGAACGCTAAAGGGAAATCTCTCTCTTATCTTAACTCTAAAGTATTCAAGGTAACAAATCTATGTCACGAACCAATCATTGAGGAATGCTTCGTGTATCCGTGGCTTTAGTGACCGGTGGAACCTTGGCTTAGTCAGTCTTCTTCTTCTTGTCGTGTCCTTCTTTCGAACCAGCAGCATGGTGATAGTGATGGAAATATCTTACCGCGCGTGAAGTAGTACTGCTGTGTTTCGGTTTGGGTGTCGGTGAAACCCTACTGAACCCTAAAAAACCATTATACCGAGCACTGGTGGTCTAGTGGTAGTGGCCCCGCCTTTCGATCCGAAGGTCGTGGGTTCAAATCCACTCGTGTACCAATGAGTTTTTCTGTCGAAAAATGTATGTGGACTATGCCAGTACTCTCAAAAACGGTGAAGGAAAACATCGTGACGAACCCGGCGTGTTGTAGAACCTAAAAAAGTTCGAGCAACACGTGTCAAGAAAGGGCCCACCAGCGGCCTACTTGAGGAAAAACCTGACCGCACATCAAGTGCGCATGTCAAAAACTGGCCGAAAAAAACTACGTGAGGCTGAACATCTGTATGCCTCAAGTTGATGAACGCAGGGCAGTGCATCGTAAGACACGTTTGTGACGTGGGTGGCCTACGAGACGTTTTTTTGTTATAGACAATAGTTACCACTTTACATGAGGTGGGCCATATCCCTATTCCATCAGCTCCAACACGAATCGATCCCGCACCTTAGCACTTTGATTGAGTTAGTGGCAAAAAGCATTAGTACCAATTAATAAAGTATTTTACAAAAAATCTATAAATAAAAACAGCTGGTGTTTTTAACCCGATTGTTTTTATATTTTGGACCGATGCATTGGATAAAAATAACACGTAATTTGCAAATTGTTTGTAATTTATTACGATAAATTTCCTTCTCAGAACGATTTCTTTGCATCTATGAATACTGCCGCGGGCTTCGCAAAACGGTACAAAAGTATTTACTTACTTACCATTTAATGGAAATATCGCATACATCGCTGACAGACGATAACGCTCTCGTCGATAATGTAGTACACAGTAGGTCTACCACAAGCTCTGTCTGACTCTGTCTCTGGCTCTGGTTTTGAGTCTGTGAGTGCTTACCAGCGTATTATACTGTGTGTGTGACGTTTCGATGTAGGATTTATTTAGTCAACACTCACACAGACTCAAAACCAGTGTGTCGACCGGGAACCAATCGCTATTCATGCTTCTTGAAGAATCCGCTAGGGGCGCTTTGGTTTCTCCATACAAAATGGTGGCAGAGGTGGGCGATACGATCGGCGATAGGCGTCAGGCACCGCACACCGATTTCATACGATTGGTTCCCGGTCGACACACAGAACCAGAGACAAAGCCAGACAGAGCTTGTGGTAGGCCTAGGAAGAGTAAATAAGTGGAAGATGTATTCCCTCGAGGCATAGTCGCAATATTGATGGTAGATATTTTTAGACGTTTTCAAATTATACGGAAATGATTTCTTGTTCTGTTGTTCCTTATAATACGCACTGATTTTTATCGCATGAGTCATGAAATACAATATGCGTACCAAACCCAGTGGATCTTTAGCTCTTTGAAGTTATGTAGCTAGTAGTACCTATAGTACTGTTACTAAATATTGTGGACAATCCACACAACACTATCTAACCCCAAACTAAGCAGAGCTTGTACTATGGGAACAAGATAGCTGGATGTAATACTTATGCATTTTTTTTGTAAATACATACTTATAATACCATAAACACTCAGGCAGAGAACAAACATGCGGGTGGGGATCGAACCCATGACCTACGGTGCAGAAGGCAGAGCTACTACCAACTGAGCTGAGAGAGAAAAGCATTATTTTAGGGGGCATTCATGCCTTTCCTTTTACCCATTCCCTAGAAAAATGATTATTTAATGGCCTGCGCACACCTAGTTCGCTGGCGGTAGCGAACAGTGAAACGCTGTCAAATATCGCTGTCAAATCTTAAATCTGACAGCGATATTTGACAGCGTTTCACTGATCGCTACCGCCAGCGAACTAGGTGTGTTCGAGCCTTATGTCAAAAAAAACAAATAATTAAAAATATTGTTCCAAAAAAATCATTAAAATATTCTATTTGTTTTATTTATTTTTATTATTTTTAGAAAGAACAAATTAGAGCTTGAAAAAGTATTTCATTTACATTGAGAAGATTATTAATAATAATAATAATAAATAATAATAATAAAGTTTATTTATTTTCTCTCACAAAGTACATTAATTAATAGTAATTATAGCAAACAAATACCGATACAGTAGGATTACTTCGTGAGAGACTGGTGACGGAAGTAGGTTCGTGAGAACCTGTAATACAAGTCACCAGGCCCTACTCTGTAAGTACAAACAGTTTCTGAAACTTGAGTGAAAAACGGAAATTAATACTAGGTACTCATTAATGACACAATTTGTTGTCATTGTGTGAGCGAATAAGAGAAACAGACAATTTTTAATAGTACAAAAAGAAAAAAATGTGAGAGTGAGTAAGAAGATGAGTAATCGGAGTGTATGAATGTGTGTTTCTGAGAGTACTCCTCAAGTCTCAAGAGAGCCAGGGTTTCACAGGAGTACTCTTTGGTGTATGTATGTTTAGTGATGGTGTGAGTATGTTTAGTGTGGGTGTGTGTGTGAGTTTATAATTTTAAAACTAAGAGATCGTAGCATGTAAGTATAGCGAGTTATCGGAAGAGGTGGATTTAGCATGGATGTGGTTTAAATAGTGGTTGGATATAAAAAAAGTAATCCTCAGAATGGGTTCATTAGTTAGTGTTAATTGGTAGATAGTAATTAGATCCGGGATTTTAATAAATTTTCGGTTGCTTCGTAGTCCAGGGTTTTGAGGTAGTCACAAACAGATTTTTTACAGGACAGTCTACACAAAGAATATAAATTAAGGATAGCATTTAGTTTATTGTATAGAAACGCACCCAAGTAGCAGTAAAAATTGTGTGAATGACTAGTGCGGAAGGCGGTGATTTTACAAACTTTGCCTTTCCTTCTCTTACCCTGCGTGATAAGTGGATCGTACTCTAGCTCAGCATGTTTTTTGAGCACAATGTGAAGAATAAAAGTTTGTCTGACCGTGAGTACGTCCCATTTTTTGAAAAGGTCAACCGTTGGATGGCGGTATGGAAGACCAGCGCCCACCTTGAGTATGGCACGTTGTGCTCTCTCCACTTCAATAACGTGGGTCTTGGCTGCACCTCCCCAAGAAGTGATGCAGTAGGATAATAGTGATTGGCACAGTGCGTAGTATACCATCTGAGTAACACGTCGATCAGCTAAGTGTCTTAGTGTTCTGAATATGTAAATAAGCTTACGCAACCTAGGTACAAGCACTTCTACATGTGGTTTAAAACTGAGGGATTGGTCAATAACTACACCCAAGTATTTAATGGAGTCAGTTCTTTGCAATGGCGGACAAGAGCATAATATTTATTAATTTGACGTTTGTCTGTGATTCGCGCCCATTGCCACTTCAACTTATACTAATTCTACGAGCCTGTCGGTTACATGATCCTTACAACATAATATTCAGTATCTCTGCGTGGCTGATTCTCAGTAACATTAATCATGACAGGCACAAAGAGTCACAGGTAATGAGCTCATTACAACTGTTTATCTTTCGCTCGTTCAAACGGATATGGATGAGCTATGCCCGTGATATATGAAGCTTCGAATAACGGCTGTAAGATAGTGAAATTTATAGCACTGTGCAGTTGGAGTTGTATTGGGTATCACATCCTGATTCCACTCATATTTTTATTAATAAATAAACTGCACCAACTGCTTATGTAAACTGGTGTTGTGAATTATATTTAAATACGAATTACTTACTGATTAAATAATAATATTTTTCTATCTTACCGACATAATAATAAACTCCACTACTCGTCAATAGATGGCGTTCTCTGTCCCACTAACTCATGACTTGATCAACAGATGGCGCTAGGAGTTATGATTTTATGATAAAGTTGATTATTTACTTTACGATTAAGGGGACATTTTCTAAAAATGAATCCTAGCTAGATCGTTTTATCGTCCCCGAAAGCCCCTGTATACTTAATTTCATGAAAATCGTTGGCTCAGTTTCCGAGATCCTAAATATATATATATATATACAAGATTTTCTCGTAGGTATAAGATTAAAGGTATAAGATAAATATTACAGACAATCCACACAACACTATCTAGCCCCAAACTAAGCAGAGATTGTATTATAGGAACCAGATAGCTGATATAAGTAATACTTAAATATTTTTTTGTTAATACATACATATTAGAATACAATTCAATATAACACCCAGACAGAGAACAAACATCTATGCTTACCACACAAATATTTGTTCTCGGTGGGGATCGAACCCTTTTTTTAACATTGATTTTATAGTGTTTAGCGCGGAAAGTCGCGGGAAGTCGATGGATGGAAAGGGCTCAGAATCGTTCTTCCTGGAAATGTATAGGGGAGGCCTATGTCCAGCAGTGGGCTTTTACAGGCTGATGATGTCTACACTTGAGGAAATCACAAAGATTTTTATAGCGGGATTTGAACACAGCGCAGCCCCGTAACAAGGTAAAGGTCGCGGGTTCAAATCCTGCTCGACTTTTAACTTTTGGGACATTATAAAAATCTTTGTGATTTTCACTCATATTTTTTCCTATATGAAAAACCTGTAAGAAAAATAAGTCTATCTCTATTCGTTATAAGTCTATTCGTGTCACTGATTCTTTCGAACCAAGTGTGGTGAAATGATTTTAAATGCGCCTCAAAGAGGCTTCTTTCGTGCATCAGAAATGATAAGTTAAAGTAAACCTTTGCATTTAATGTTGATGATTTTAATAGCGCCAGGGGCTAACTGGTGATTACTCATGCTTCTACTTACGGGACGTTACGGTGCAGTAAATAAAAAGTTCTTATTGTTGTGGTGGTTTCAAACCAGTGCCAGTGAGGTGAAAGGGTTTTGAGTGAACCTGACAGAAGCTCTCTTTGTGCACTTGACTGTTTTAGATAAGGGTATTGCAACCCACTTCAGAATGTTTATCATCACACGAAATGTGTGCTGGATGAGAATCTAAAAACTTATTTAGCGCAAAGTGAAAAAGTTTTACCAACTAAGCCTAAGTTTAACTAAGTGTGTCTATACTATGCCTAGTTGTCACTACATTTCTGCTTTCTTTTTCTCCCAGTTAAGGCCTATGCACACCTAGGCGATCAGTGAAACGCTGTCAATTTGACAGCGTTTCACTGATCGCTACCGCCAGCGAACTAAGTGTGCGCAGGCCTTAAAGTGAAACTGTAGCCAGTCATTGATAAAACAAATTATAACGTGTTATATTCTTAAATTTACGAGCTTAGCTCTTGTCGGGGTTTCGATGCAGTTTTCTCCAATTGAGTCTTTTGAATGCAACGTTCTTGACTTCACTTATTCTTGGATAAACTGATTTTGCCTGCTAATATGATTTCGAACAGGATGTCAGAAGATATAAGAAATGATATCTTCCCAGGAATATTGAACTCGTTGTCAGCTAACATGACTGAATCTGGTAATTCAATGCCACTTATATCAAACCTTGTCTGTGGCAGATAGGTTGTTATATTGTCCACCACAGAAAACAGTGCATTGCAACTGAAGTTAGTATGCATTGAATACATGGAGAGATTGACCGCCTTGGCAACAGGTTTCTGTATTTGGCCAAGGGCGGTGACACTCACATTGTAATTGAATGTTGGTACACCTAATTTGTTAATGAGGTTTTTGTTTATAAGTGAGACTTGACTGCCACTGTCAACCAAGCCCCTTGCTGTGACATAGGATCCATTGGCTGCCCTAAAATTGACCTTAATGGTAGGCAGCAAAACCATGCCTTGAGACACTGCTTTGTTTGTGGATTTTGCCAAGTTGCAGACACCTTCCTCTAAGTGCAACAATGAATTATGTTCTTTGCTTTTACATACTGAGCATTTAAAATGAAAATTACATTTTTTAGTGTGCGCATTGAGGCAAATCTTACACAGGTTTTCCTTTTCCACAAAGATTATTCGATCTTGAGCACTCAGTGCTTGAAACTGCTTGCAGGAAAACACTTTATGGGCAGTATCCTTGCAATATTTGCACACACTTATTTTTTTATCGCAAGCGTTAGTCAGATTTACTAATCTACTGCTAACATGAATTAACATGATTATTGTAATTATGATTTTTTATTGAAGTAGACTTACCAGTGGATACTTGTGATTCCTCAAAGCTCATTGCCCTTCTCTCCATGTAGTTCAAAAAATCCTCTAGTGTTGGGAGCTTTGAGGTGTTGCGTTCGGCATGGTATTCCCTGGAAGTACTTAAATCTAATTTTCTCAACAAAATGGGAATGAGAATTCTGTCCCAATGCTGAGTTTGTTCCCCAAGATTTTTAAGAGCTCCTAAATGCTGTCTAGCTATGGACACTAAATGCCTAAGTTCGATTGCAGTTCCCTTTGGGATTGGCTGGCAGTCTAACAATGCGTTAACATGATGCGTTATTAGAAGGCACTTATTGTCATATCTCTTACTTAATAACTCTAGTGCAGGGGCGTATGAATCATCTCGTAAAGGGAGGCCTTCAATTAATATTAAGGGGTCACCTCTTAGGTATTTACGCAGGTAGCAAAGCTTTTGAATGGGAGTTAAACTTTCTTCTCGGTCCACAATCGCCTTGAAGATGTTCATGAAGGGTGTATATCCTGTGACATCCTTTCCATCGAAGCAGGTGATGTCCAGTTGCGGCAGCTTGTTGCGGGGAGTGACTACCTGTGGACTTAACTTTTCCTTCTCTGGTGAAGCAGCTCTAGCCGACGCAGCTATCATCCGCAGTTTCGCCATCACTCCATAATACCGTTCTTCCACCTCGCCATCGCACTCTTCGTCGCCCGTGGCTATCATTAAGTCCGTAATCCATTCCTTGTAGGATTCCAATCCTTTTTGCAGCTCCTCGATCCTTAGTTTTACACCTTCTGTATCAATAAGCACTTGGCCCTCTTGCTCGAGGGCAAATTTGGCGGCACGCGACATTCTTCCCTTAAATTGCCCTATGTGCATTCTTAGCCTCCGCATCGTCGCGTCGTCCACAGCGCCGCTAACGGGGTTAACCACAGCAGGGAGCATGAACGCTTTCTATAAGCACGCCAAATTATTTTGCTTGACGCTTCCACTGTTCCGCGATTTGTTTTCGATGAAAATATTATTCTGCCTGAGATTTGTTTGCTGGCTTGCTCGACTTGTTTTGATTGATTTGTTGACGGATTCTTGTCCAATGTGACAGACACAAAGAGATTTTGACGGGAAGTCAATCTTTTGTTCACTTTTACCGATTGGAGACTGGAACATTCAATGGAGGGAGCACGCTAATGACGCTTTGTCTTCTTTCTCGCTCGCTCCACGGCAAAAATGGATGCCTGCACCACGCGCCCGGCCTGCACCACGCAGAATCGAAGAACAATATTTGCGATAATACGATCGCCCACGCACTGATAACGATGGAGCACGTTCCTTGATTCGTTATAAATAGTTTCGGCACCAAATTTGTTAATAAAATAACAAAATACTTTATATACGGATTTTTATTGTCGCTTGAGTTGCGAGTTGATTACATGAAAAAATGGAAGAGCGTGAGTGAGTGAAACAGAACAATTACCATACCTCAATTCTACAGACTAAATAAACTAGCGAATGAATTTATTTGTTTTATACAACATGCTTATCATGTTGTAATTGTTAATTTCTGGCTAGTTTCGGCTTGCTCACAAAGCGACCACTGGCACCGGCTCGTAACAGTGGCATAGTCTGCAACTGACAAGGCTGCTGGTGTGGAGCCGAGCAAAGCGATAAACTTTCGTATTCTGTCTGTATCAAGTAAATCGCTTCGCTTAACTCCTATTGTCTGGTTACTCGTAGTTGGAGAGTATGTTTGAGTTTGGTGGAATCTTCATCAAATTTGCAATCTAACTATACACCTTTTCATATATTCTAGTTGGAAAATACCCTCTGGCAAGGTGGGGCGTCGTTCTACTTCTAGTGATTTATAATGTACCAGAGGGCTGAGGTATGTAAATTGTTTATTTTCAGTCTACTAAAGAAATAAATTGTGGGACACATAAATAAAAGAAAAAAGCAGGAGTCCTCATACAAGGTACCTTTAGGTGTCTGCATCTTTTTTTTATTATGTAACTTGCTGATAGAACAAACATATGGCCCACCTAATGTTAAGTGGTAACCATCGCCTATAGCAAAGCATTGCCTGGTAGGTCACACACGTCAGGAACATGCCCTACGATGCACTCCCCTGCGTCTATCAACTCCAATTTCAATCAATCAGTCATTTAATTTGCGTCTCTCCGCAAAAGGTAACATCACATAGTATGGAGGTAGTATTCTAACGGTCGTACCGTTGGAATTCTGTCAAGATCTTCAGCCAATAGATCCTGTCAAAGATTTTTTTATGCGGTGTATTCTGTTATTGTGAATTCAAGGAGTATTTACACCAAAACAATAAAACTTTTAATACTTACTCAGTCTTAAATTGCACATTATATCATCCAACATTCCCAAGTCCCAACGGACCGCGATCGCCTCGCATTGGCACCATTCCTAGTAGGTAATTTCAAATACATTGCTCTATCCGTGCCTTATTCCTTCACGTTCTGCAAACTCACATTAAACCTACGAAGCAATGTACTCTACGTAGTTGAAATAGTAGTGTAGTCCGGGCAAGCCTTTACCGTGTAACTAGCAGTTGGTATGAGCAATCGCGTTCACTGATACGAGATCGGCATGCTAAATAGGGGTTACTCACGGTTTTAACGTTTTGAACCGAGTGTAGGTCGTGGGTCGGCATCACGTCGGCATGATATCACTTAGGTCTTGCGCACATCATAAGCTTTCTGCGGTGGCGATCAGTGAAATGCTATCAAACATCACTGTCATATTTGACAGCATTTCACTAATCGCCACCACATAAGCACTTTTAGTTTAGTCAAAAAACCTGTCTAGTTATAAAACTAGACAGGTTTTTTTGACTGGCTTTTAAGTTGGTGTAGTACCTCTGCTTTCGTTCGACCTGACTCAGACCTCATCCAACTAGACGAATAATTAAAAATAAAAGCTTTTTTAAATTGAAAGGCCAACTTTAAAAATCGAGCTGTGGTTTGGCATGCTTCGTTTAGTTAAACTAAACAAAAGAGTTCCTTGTCTGCTGTTCTCCAACTTTTGTTCTGTACAGCTCATAGGAAAGAGTAGCATCAGAGAAAAACAAAATGCATTTCCAACTTTTAAATCTAAAAATACGAGGGAGATTCGAGATCTACAGCATTTTGTAACCACGACATTTTATTTGTTTTACTATTGTGTCGATTTACCTTTCCTCAAATAGCGCGCCAACTTTTGCAAAAAACGGGAGGAACCAAGCCATAGTTTGTTGCCTGTTCTTCTAGGCTTGGTTAAGTGAAACAGGCATCTAGACTCACCTGGCTTCAAAGTGATTCTTGTGTTACAACATTTTTGATATTTGATATGTGGTAAACCTAGGTTACATATATTATATAGGTTAAACATTGGTGCGTTTTGGCAGTGCATAGTTGTTGACTAAAAAAAATAAAAATAAAGCGTAAAAAAATATTTTAATGTCCATCATAGAAGCTAAAATCCTATTTAAATAAAAACACGATATAAAATACGCAAAGCAAAAAATGCAAAACATAACGCTTCGCTTAAATTTACATTCGCTTTGAAATCCCGTAAAAAACGCACCGAAAGTATTCCATCACAAAATTAGCACAACCTATTCGGTATTTTAAGGCCTGTGCACACCTAGTTCGCTTGCGATGGCGATCAATGAAACGCTGTCAAATATCGCTGTCAAATTTGACAACGTTTCAGCTGAACGCCGTCGCCATCGCCTAGATGTGCACAGGCCTTTAATAGGCGATCTAATACTACCTCGACGAGCGACGCTCTGAAAGAGTCTTAGTATAATTATTTCTTTTATTTTTGTGTATTAATTTTCAGTATAACATCTGCATGCTTTGTATCAAGTTTCTGTACAGTCAAACATAGAAATGCCATGAATAGAAATCGATCCAGTTCCAAGGATTACTTCAAACATATTAACAGGATAGACAAACCCGTTTCTACGGCTTCAAAGCAAAAGCTTTCTCTATCCATTACTATTAACACGTACACATTCACTACACGCTGTCCTCCATAATTACTAACGTCATCATCATCATCAACACAGGTTGATGATGCCAGCCTACCACATATTATTATACAGGGTGGAATTTTGTAATGCCACCTGGAGGGAAAGTACTCTTAATACTGTAGATAGAAAATTTTACTCAAACGAAACATTCCTTTATTTTTTAATAGAAAGCAAACTGCATTCAAAGATTTTCGAAAATTCCCTTCGCTCACACCCGGGAATAGACCGGCTAAAATCTGAAAAAATTATACCCTGTACTTTTATTGCATCGATCGTTAGGGTCAATAGGAATTGGAGAAATTTCATAAGGATGAAATTTCTCCAACAAACATGATAAATTAAATGAAAGAAAAACCAGAAAACATAAATTAATTTAATTATTTACAAAAAATGGTAAACTAACTAATTAATTGCTCGAAATGGGCTCCATTCTCTTGGATACACAAATTTAATCTTTTAACGAATTCATTTCTAGTAACCTAGCCTATTAGCCGGTTCGATTCCCGGGTGTGGGAGAAGAAAATTTTCAAAAATCTTTGAATGCAGTTTGCTTTCTATTTAAAAATAAAGGAATGTTTCCTTTGAGTAAAATTTTCTATCTGCAGTATTAACAGTACTTTCCCTCCAGGTGGCATTACAAAATTCCACCCTTATATGGCTGCTATAGTACATCATAGAGTGCAGAAGTAGACCGACCAGTTGGCCTACCATGAGCTCTATCTGGCTCTGTCTCTGGCTCTGGTTTTGAGTCTGGATGAGTGCTATCTTAATAAATCCCACGTCGAAACGTCCCACAGTATAATACACTGGTCTGCACTCACAGAAACCAGAGCCAGAGACAGAGCCAGACAGAGCTTGTGGTAGGCCTGCAGGTCATCGAATAAAAAAGAAAAAGCAGCAAGAGTTAGTTTTCACATGTGAAATTGCAGGCACGTTTACTAAATTGCCAGAACATGACGACGCTAAACCGCTACTTTTACTTTTTAATCTTTGAATAAAATATTTATTTACCACCATATTCTTTAGGCAAATTGAGTCGCATAAAATATCATAAAAAAGTATCATAAAATATCTGAAACTGCAAAAGCCGATTTAGCCATTTTTAAGGAGAGTAGTGTCGCCACCCCTTAAAATTCAACAAGAAACACCATCATCTTCCCGCCCTTATCCGTTGCTGCATGGGGTCACCACAAAAGGTTTTATTCTTCCACTCACCTCTATCATTCGTCATCTCAGTGCTCACTCCTATCTTACTCATATACTCTGCGGTCAACAAGAACCAAATATTAAAAATTCGCACCCCAATGAAAAGAAGTGTCAAAGTCAAAGTTTGTATGAAAATATCTCTCACGAATAAAGTCGTGCGGGTTCCCACTAGTTCTCCGTTTTATGAGAAATTGTGCCTGTAAATTCCCTGAATCCGTGTTACGAGTAACCGACATTGTCTTGTCATTGTGCTGAGTTCAAAGTGGAATTCAAAGGCTACCAGCACAACGGTTCACTCATTGCCATTCAAAGGTATTGCTCTGATTATCTAGGTGACTGATGACTAATTAGATCTTTAGTACATTGATAACGAGGAAGGAATTGAGGATCGTATTGCTGAGAGGTGGTGATGCGGGTACGATAACCATTGTAATGGGCAAAAGTAAACTTAGTTTGGTTTTTTTATGAGCCAACTCTGTGTTCTAATAGTGGGGGTCCATGTCTCAAAGGAAAGAAAACAAGAGTTTAGGAAAACATAAGAGTTTACCCTTTTGGAATTACTTTTATAAACGACTTGTTTGTTTGTCTTCCAAACCCCTTTTTCTCAGAAACTGCTTAAATTATTAACTTGACCTGAATTTGTAGAAAAAATAGTTTGAAACTCGTAAAACGGTCCAGAAATCATAATAATTTACGAATTACAAAAGTTTTTGAAATAATAAATTGTGTAAACACTCAGAGTGCGAGCCGTAAGTCTTCTGAAAACACAAAGAGATTTAAAAACAACGTCGTTTTGTTATTAAACTTTAGGGTCAAATCTAAAAACCCGATTGTGTTCTAAAAAGGCATTCAAACAGGCGTCTAATTATGGTAATGGTCTTATTTTAACCATTCATTTGCTTAGGCCTTAGGCCCATTGTCGCGACATGATGGGCTTTTACTATGGGACACCGTCGTAACATTACCATATAGATTTAAAATGGCTTTATCTTACTGATTCTAAATACTTATCTGATGGTTAAACTGGTTATTGCTTTGTTGTGCGACAACCTTTTAAGGTAATTTGAATATACGTTACACTAGTTGTTACTGTATTGAGTCATTTTGTTAACTCAAACAAAAGCACTTTTAAATTTTACCTATCCAAGCAAATTTATTTTATTTTTACCATATTTTCCTTTATAGTTTTTTGTTATTGTTACCCATTTGTTAAACGTATATTTGTGGGTAAAATAAATAAGATTTCTTTCTTTCTTTCTAATTTTAAAATTTTAAAAATTGTACTTGTATTTTTCTCATGGACGGAAGACATATTTTCTGACCTTTAGTGATCTTTGAGCCAAGAGATAAAGGGCCAAAGGGGGTAGACAGAGGTACATGCTACCAAAATATGGCATATCTTTTTTTATTTCTAAACTAGTACCACTAGTATTTCATTCGTTACAGGTTACAAGCTCATCGCCGCTGCTAGAGTTCTAACCGAATTCTTCTAGATAAATATCTAGAAATTCTACGCCGTTTGAGAGTGATTACATGTAAAACAGCACAGGCATTGCAAGTATCTCTTCCGAGTCTAAGGCCCGTATTCCGAAACAGCGCTTGAGTCTGAGTCGAGCCTCAAGCATAGATTTTATGACAGTTCTCCATTGAAAAGTGTCAAAAATCTGTGCTTGAGGCTCGACTCAGACTTAAGGGCCTACATGAGGTGAAACCGAAAATGTAAAGTAGCATTTTTTTTCGTTGTATGGACGAATCCATTTATTTTTTTTGTAAAATATTACAATTAAATGGTGTAAAAAAATTATGATTAGGCTAGAAATTCTCCTCAACTCACAGGGTTCGATAAAATTGAACGCAAAGTTTGCCAAAAACTCTCAATTTTTTTTGGATTTGAAATGGTTTTTTTCCGTTGCTGTTAGAGCCATTGCAATGAAAGTTTTGTTCCCGTTTACCTTAATAAATACGTAAAAACCTGATGTTATTGCATTTTTCTTAGTTGCCGTAGTTTTTTAAAAAAATAAAATTTTCAAAAATATAAATAGATAGGTTTCTGTACTTACTTCTCAGTACAGCCCGAGCGGCCAAGAAGGTTGGACCTATGTCAAATTTCGTGACATGACATTTCATCTCTGACTACGTAAAATATACCCTAGATTAAATCATAGCTACTACTGGTACTATAAATTTGCCACAGTGTAACATAAAACAAACTGTCACAGTATAACGAAATGACATAAAACCATCTTCATCGTACATTATGATCGATAACCTGTATTCACATCATCATCAGCCTGTAGAAGTATATATTTTATGTAGCATATAACTTATCAAGTACATTCTAGGGCACGTTCCTATCGTGCGTGACCAGCGAAGCGCAATGCTTTTGTTAAATACCTCCATTTTTGTAGTTGCATAAGTAGCTATCTTCCTATCTACCCAGTGCTTTCCGTCATCATCATCAGTAAGTAGAAGTCCACTGCTAGATATAGACCTCCTTTATACATTTCCATGAAAAAACAATTTGCCGATTTCCCACGATCTTTAGAATGTCATCGGTCCATTAGGTGGAGGGGCGCTCTGGTTGCTTAGCACCGGTTATATTGTCGTAGCGACCCGCTTTTTGATTCTAAAGGCGTGTGTTCAAACCCCGTCATGCACAAATTAGTTTATCTGCCAAAAAACCTATGTGCACTATGTCAGTACACTCTAACGGTGAAGGAAAACAATAAATGAAACCAACGTGAAGTAGCAAAACTTTTGAGGCACATTCATAATCCACCACACCAGCTTTAATTTTCTATTGACATGACAAGAAGAAGACTCAAAAACTAGTAGCCGATTTTAGGCCTTTATAAAAATAGTGTCGATTTTGCAAAGAGTTTGGGAGCCCATTACAATGAAAAGGAAGTATATATATATTTATATATATATTATGGACAATCTACACTACACTATCTAGCCCTAAACTAAGCAGAGTTAGTATTATGGGAACCAGATAGCTGATGTAATACTTAAATACATTTTGTTTGTAAATACATAGGTACTTGGAAAACAATATAACATCCAGATGGAGAACAAATATCTATGATCACCACACAAATATTTGTTCTCGGTGGGGATCGAACCCACGACCTATGGCGCAGAAGGCAGAGCTACTAATAAATGAGCTGAGAGCCCAGTCATAACAATAATATCATGGGTTTTGAGTATTTTTGATTGCCGTCTTTTAAATCTGGAGGTGCCTGTAATGTCCCGAATTCTGGAACTTTCTGTCAAAGGCTTCATGCACGGTGCGCTCAAATACCCAAATACCAAAATACATGTGCCTATTTCTATACACGCAGCAAGGAGTTTCCCAAGATTTTGCGTTTGACAGAACTTTGAAGAGTCAGTTGGGGTTGTCGAAACTCTTTGGTATACCTAATATTTTTAAATGCCGATAAAATACAATAATATAAGTCGAATAGACAGTGTTATTTCACAATGCTTCACTGATCTCCACCGCAATGAGCACCGAAGGCCTAAATGAGTGCAAAGCTTAAAGCCACCCATAAATAATTTCCATTTCAATTCATTTATGAATTGAAATGAAAATTATCTATGCATGTAATGTATTGTATTATGTATATCAGTTATCTAGCACCCATAACACAAGCTTTGCTTAGCTTGGGGCTAGATAATGTTGTGTGAATTGTCCAGCATTATTATTATTATTATTTATTTCCATAGGCATGAATTCTATGCACTAAGTTATACTTACTAGATTTACATACAGATCTGGAAGTATAACCTTTTAGATAAAAGAAAAATTTACTAAATTGGATCATAAAATTAAATGACGAAGGTATGCAGTAACAAACAATAAAACAAAACGGCTTAGCCGATTTTGATGAAATATTACTTTTCAGAAAAAAAAAGATTAAAAGGGAGAAGACGAAAGAGAAGAAAAAAGATAAGAATATTATTGTACAAAAAAAATAGCCCCCCTTGCCCCCCAGGACCCCCCCTTTTGTGAGTGCTACCGGATGCCGTCGAGATAGGGGGTTTTCGATTAGGGTTTCGTATAGAGGGTTTCTTCCTGAATTGAAAAAACAAAAAAAACACCCCCCTCTTGCCCCTTTTTTCACCCCCCCCTTTCGTATCTTCCAAGCGGAGTGACTTGCAAGACTTTTTTTTTGGGTCATGTAGGGAAGGTGAGATTATTTTGAAAGCAAAATAAATTTTGCCCCCCTCCCCCCTCTAGACCCCTTTATTATTTTTGACCCTTTTTTTCGAGTGGAGCATTGCGGCGAGCGAATGGGGAACAGTGCGGCGAGCAAAGCGAGCCGTGCTGTGACCCCCCCCCCCCCCCTAAGCCCCCCAGAACCCCCTCCTCCTGAACCCGGGGGGAGCGTCGCGGCGAGCGAAGCGAGCCGTGCTGTGACCCCCCCCTCAAGCCCCCAGAACCCCCTCCTCCTGAACCCGGGGGGAACCGGGGGGCGACCACGCCCACCCTACTGAAATTTAGAACCCCCTCCTACTGAAATTTAGGGTGTCTTAGGGGTGTGAAAAAATGTTCACTAGACTGAGTTCAAAATTCAAAATGGCGGCTGTGCCACTTCCGGTTTTGCAAAAATCGTCCGATTAAGGTCGTTCAAACGGTTCATTCGACTGAGGACTATGATTGGAGATTGAATTTTAGGTTTTTTAAGGTGTTTGATTGGATCTTCACTTGGTTTAGGGTTCCGCCCCTGTGGGAACGCATTGAGGACGCGAGCTGCTTGCAGCTCGCGATGCACGCGACCCGGTAGTCAACGTTTGGGTTCCTTCCAGCGGTTTCGACCCGTTAAGGGTTTTGGCTTGACGTACAATTTAGGGTTCCGTATAAGGTTTTGATTGGGGTTTTACTACATTGAGCAATTTGATTAAGTGTTCGACTTTTAGGGTTCCTTAGGACTTTGATTGGAGTTTCAACTACACTTAGGAGCTTGATAATGTTAACATTTTTAGGGTTCCTTAGGACTTTGATTGGGGTTTTACTACATTGAGGAACTTGATAAAATAAACAACTTTTAGGGTTCCTTAGGCCTTTAATTGGAATTTTACTTCACTTAGGACCTTGATTATGTAAACAATTTTAGGGTTCTTTAGGACTTTGATTGGGGTTTTACTACACTGAGGAACTTGATTCACTGATCGACTTTTAGGGTTACTTAGGACTTTCTTTACTACTTTTTGGGGTTTTACAAGTGCAAGTGTAATGTAAAACTGGGAGTAGCACACCGACACGCGAGCTGCTTGCAGCTCGCGCACACGAAAAAACTAGTTAAGGGGCTGACGTATGGAAAATTTTCATACAAACGGAATACCAAAATGATTTCTAATTTAGACAGATTTACACTATATTATTGTACTATTTGTATTTGCATAGTATTTATCTAGGTTCCTCAACAGTTTTTTATTTCAAATTACTTACCTAAAATGAAATAAACACCAATCGCATTTTGCACATTTTTATGCTAAACTTATCAAGTTTTCTACCTATTGGTTTCGTACTAAAAACAACAATATCTTACGTGTTTTTTGTTAAGGAACCTAGTTTATATTGTCTAGTTACAGAATAACAATACTATGTAAAGAATACAAAAAGTTTTCAGTCATCATTTTTGGTATTACGGAACACGATCAAATTCATGGCATTTTCGAACGGCTACTATTGCTATCGCGCACGCACGGTGCGGGTGGCGGGGTGCAGGGGGAGGAAACGCTTGAAGCACACGGGACACTTCGGTTGTGTGTGTGAATCGCTCGGACTTCGGACTAGTTAAATACCTACACTGGCATAAAACATAATGCTTAGATATTTGATACTTGTTAGTTTAGGAAGGGTACTAAGTGAAGATGGGAAATACTAAGTACCTAGGTAGGTTGTAGGTTGGGTAAACGAAATCAAGGTGCAGCACTAGGTCAAAAAGTCTGCCGAAATTCGAAAAAAGCCAACATTTCGACTAAAACAAATTATGAACCATTAATTTCTATACAGGGTGGAATTTTGTAATGCCACCTGGAGGGAAAGTACTCTTAATACTGCAGATAGAAAATTTTACTCAAAGGAAACATTCCTTTATTTTTGGATAGAAAGCAATTTCTAAAAATAAAAATAAAATAATTTTTAAATTATTTTTTTTTTTTGAAAGGAATAAATTTATTCTTTTAAAAGAAATGAATTCGTTAAAAGAATAAATTTGTGTATCCAAGAGAATGGAGCCCATTTCAAGCAACTAATTTCAAGTAACTAGTTAGTTATCCATTTTTGTAAATAATTAAATTAATTTAAGATTTCCTGGTTTTTCTTTCATTTAATTTATCATGTTTGTTAGAGAGATTTCATCCTTATAATTGACTAACGATCGATGCAATAAAAGTACAAGGTATAATTTTTCTGATTTAGCCGGTTCAATTCCCGGGTGTGAGAGAATTTTCGAAAAACTTTGAATGCAGTTTGCTTTCTATTCAAAAATAAAGGAATGTTTCCTGTGAGTAAAATTTTCTATCTGGAGTATTAAGAGTACTTTCCCTCCAGGTGGCATTACAAAATTCCACCCTGTATATGAAGTATTGATAAAAGGTCTAAGAAAAATTACAACAAATTATTTTTTTTCTTTATTTATTTGTAGTTCAAACAAAGCAGCCAAGTGCGAGTCGGACTCGCCCATGAAGGGTTCCGTAGCATTAATTAACATAATATAAAGGTTTTTGTAGTTCGTCGAAAGGTAAATTGCGGTTTACGATTATGACGTATAAAAAAAAACTACTGACTTGATCTCGTTCAAACTAAATATTGTTGGAAGTTTACATAGTAATGTACAACATATATTTTTTTTGGATTTATCATTCTCTTATTTTAGAAGTTAGAGGGGGGGGGACCAACTTTTTTCTACTTTGGAAGTGTCTCTCGCGCAAACTATTCAGTTTAGAAAAAAACGATATTAGAAACCTCAACATCATTTTTGAAGACCTATCCATAGATACCCCACACGTATGGGTTTGATGAAAAAAAAAATTTTGAGTTTCAGTTTCAAGTATGGGGACCCCCAAATTTATAGTTTTAGAAAAAAACGATATTAGAAACCTCAACATAATTTTTAAAGACCTATCCATAGATACCCCACACATATGGGTTTGATGAAAAAAAATTTTTTGAGTTTCAGTTTCAAGTATGGGGACCCCCAAAATTTATAGATTTTTTTCTATTTT
This sequence comes from Thera britannica, assembly GCA_939531255.2. NCBI lineage: Eukaryota > Metazoa > Arthropoda > Insecta > Lepidoptera > Geometridae > Thera > Thera britannica. The sequence goes on from OW618039.2 coordinate 13,982,461, forward strand.
TGTGTAAAAACCTTAATGCGGTTCACAGAATACATCTACTCACCAAGTTTCATCAGTCTAGCTTTTATGGTTTCGAAGAAAAATGGCTGTGACACGGCCGGACAGACAGACAGACAGACAGACAGACAGACAGACATGACGAATCTATAAGGGTTCCGTTTTTGCCATTTGGCTACGGAACCCTAAAAACTGCTACCACTCAACGTCCGGTGGAAATATTGATAAAAGGACTGAGAAATACTTGAACAAAATAGTTTTTTTTTTATATAACTGGAGCTCAATAAACAGAGTACCGCTCAACGTCTGGTGGAAATATTGATAAAAAGACTTGGAAAAATTTCAGCAAAATATTTTTTTTCTTTATTTATCTGGATCTCAAAAAACCGACTACCGCTCAACGTCAGGTGGAAAGATTGATGAAAGGACTAAGAAAAATTGGCACAAAATATTTTTAGTCTTTATTTATCTGGGGCTTAAAAAAACTGCTACCACTCAACGTCAGGTGGAAATATTGATAAAAAAACTTGGAAAAATTTCAGCAAAATATTTTTTTTCTTTATTTATCTGAATCTCAAACAACCGACTACCGCTCAACGTCAGGTTATAATATTGAAAAAAGGACTAAGAAAAATGGCTACAAAATATTTTTATTCTTTATTTATCTGGGGCTTAAAAAAACTGATACCACTCAACGTCAGGTAGAAATATTGATAAAAAGACTAAGAAATTAAAAAAAAAACTTTATTTATTTTGAGCTCAAAAAACTGCTACCACTCAACGTCTGGTGGAAATATTGATAAAAAGACTTGGAAAAATTTCTGTAACGTTCACTAGAAGTTGCTTCATGCAATCAAAATTGAGTTCTATATAGTAATTGTGATAAGACATAAATAATTTTTTTTTCAGTTTGTTTATAATCATTATATAAGTATCCACCTATAGTAGGTTAGCTTGGTACACTTTTTTCGCGAGTTTTGTGCGAAAGCCGAGGTCCATGTAATTGTTGTAGGTCGATGTTCGCAATCGTTGGTTTTGCGAATGTAAATAAGCAGAATAAAAGCAACCTAATTGCTCAACGAATAAAGTATATTTTTAAATGCAGTCACATTATTAGACTTTCTGTACTTTGGTAAGTGAGCCGCTTTGCGTGTTTTTTATTGCTGTGTGTGTGTGATCGATGAGGTCTGGTGAACCACACCCCACCTGATGTTGAGCGGACCTCCACCCATGATCTTCAACTGTAACGTCATGACTGGTTTTGAACCCACGCCCCCCAACCGCTAGGCCGATGAGGTCTGGCGAACCACACCCCACCTGACGTAGAGCGGATACCCACCCATCATCTATTACTGTAACGTTATCACTGATTTTGAACCCGCACCCTCCAACCACTAGGCCAATGAGGTCAAGCAAACCACACCACACCTGATGTTGAGCGGACTCCCACCCATCATCCTCTACTGGAACGTCATCAACCACAACTCCATCGCTCCGCGCCGGGGTCAATGGCTCTCTCAACTCAACTCGGAGTCAATGGTTCTCTTTACTCTTCTTCAATTTGGTCCAGAACCCGCACAAACCCTACCTGATGAATAAACTCACTCGTATCATGTTAGAGAATTTCCTGGTGTCTTTTCTAAGTGCGTAAATAGCTACTCTGAAGGTTCTTTATCGGTTCAGGAATGTTGTTTTTTTTTTCACTTTATTCTTGCATTCAGAGCATGACCAATCCTTGCTTATTGAATACTAGAAAAGCGAAACAAGCAAGCAATAAGCTTAGAGGGTTAGTCAGGTAATGCAGCCACAAAAAATAAAAACATAAAATTGTAGGGTGCAAAAAGTCAACTCTCTTTGACCAGATTTGAACTCCCGCCCACCTCGTCCTCTCAGTGTGAATCCGCACGCCCTAGCCACTAGCCTATCTGACGCTTAGTAACGTTGACGAAATTAGGCAATGCATAAAAATCGTTAGCAGTGGCTGACGCACACGCACAAGCGCGGCACTATGGTTGGATTCACGTATAGAAGTAGCGCGTCACACGAGCGCCTGTGTGTGTATACTACTATTATATATTCCGTGGCGCCCGCATCAAATGAATAGAGATAGCTATATTCGGAGCAGTTTTTGCTCACGCCTCGAATTGAAGTTGCGAGCTGTGTACGTCGGCCCGTTAATATTTAGGCATCCGATTTAGGCGTCGCCTAGGTTTAGTGAAAACGGGTGTTAGTAACGTTGACGAAATTAGGCAATGCATAAAAATCGTTATCAGTGGCTGACGCACACGCACAAGCGCGGCACTATGGTTGGATTCACGTATAGAAGTAGCGCGTCACACGAGCGCCTGTGTGTGTATACTACTATTATATATTCCGTGGCGCCCGCATCAAATGAATAGAGATAGCTATATTCGGAGCAATTTTTGCCCGCGCCTCGAATTGAAGTTGCGAGCTGCGTCCGTCACCCTCTTAATATCTAAACTTAAACATTACGGTATTCTAAATCGCTCCATTGACTTATTACAATCGTACTTGACTGATAGAATCCTTAAAGTTGATGTGGGCGGTGAGAGATCTTTTGGGTCAGTTATTGACATAGGGGTGCCACAAGGTTCGATATTAGGTCCTTTCTTGTTTCTAGTGTACGTAAATGACCTTCCTTTTTTGGTTAAAAAACTATGTGAAACAGTACTATTTGCTGACGATACCTCATTAATTTTTAAAGTCGATAGATAGAAGGCTAATTACGATGACGTTAACGCATCTCTGTCGTAAATACTTAACTGGTTTAATAATCTTTTACTTAATGTTAAGAAAACTCATAAGTTTTATGAAAAAATATTTTTTGAGTGTCAGTTCTAAGTATAAAAATCATAATGCGGTTTACAGAATACATCTATTTACCAAGTTTCATCAGTACATATAGCTTTTACAGTTTTGTAAGTACCATACTTCAAGCAAATAAATTATTTCTTTTCATTTCATTTCATTTTTTTGAAAAAAAGTGACTGTGACATACGGATGGACAGACAGACAGACATGACGAATTTATAAGGGTTCCGTTTTTTACCTTTAAAAAATACAAGTGTTCATTCACCGACTACCGACATTTATGAACTTGCAACTCACTCTGGTTTTGCATAATATGAGGAAAATCTCTCTTGGTGGAAGGTTTCTTTTATTAAATCTGGGGCTATTTGCTTGTTATACTATATAAATTAGACTACTACTACTACACTACTATATAAGTTAGATTTAAAATGTAGCGTTCGTGGTAGTTTAAAAAATACCGCACAGCTTGCCATTGTTATCACCAATCCTGGATGAAAAATATGCAATGGAAACTCTGCGACGGGAATCAGCTAACATAACAATTGGGTTATATTTATTTACTGAATATCTGTCTGTGTTTTTGTCTAACGAAGCGTATTCTAGTCAACACATTGTAATGTCGTGACAAATGTCAGACCCAAGCACAGAATAAGTAATAGTTGGTATCAAATACATGAATTCACAGCTCAGGTCAGGCAACGCCATCTTTATTTTAAATTTTTCCAACTTTCCGGTCGTGTTTTGTTTTTAGACCAGCGTATAGCGGAGGCTTAAGCACTGTTTCGGAATACGGGCCTAAGAGGAATTTAGATTTTCACTCGCCAAGTTTCCTGTTTACTTATTTGTTATTTTGAATTCCACATTTTCAAAAATAGCAACTCGTGATTGGACCAGCGTAAATTGACATCGTTGCTGTCAAGTCGCACTTATAATAACACTGGAAGGTTATGGTTCACATCCTACTTGCTACCAACTTTTGGGATATCATAAAAGTATTTCTATCTTTTACTATGCTTATAATTGAAGTTATACAACAATGATTACTTATTTACGCTTACCAAAGACTAATTGCAAAAGGTGCGTAATACCCCATAATAACTACTAGGAAACTGAAAGGAACTAAATGCCAGTGACACTTTAAACGTCCTTACTTATTCTGATGCACTTATAATTCCCTTTGCTGTTGTTTGAAATAAAGGATTCCATCGCTCAAAGGCCATTAAGCCCTATAATTTCCATCGGCATTATGGCGTCACGTGACATGGATTCTCTATTATTCCCCGGCTCCGAACCCAATACCCTGGGGCTGCAGGCGCTCTGCCAACTTTCCCAGGACATATTGGAATGAATCACGAGCGGCTAGGCCCGTGTCGTGACCTGCCTGGTAATGATAGCTCGGGATTCTTTGTCATGAATTTGTTGATAGATATCCTATTGTATATCCTTTTGTATTGTACACGCGTGTTTTCTGCGTTGCATGTCAATGCTGAGATTGGTATCGATTCTACGCTGTGGGGACAAAGGGAGTAGGTGAGATTAGGATTTCGAAAGCAATCAACTCTCTAAATATGTATCTGGGACTCACAGTCATCATACTTTAGTCGTGGTAGGTACGTAAGGTACCTACTTATTATGCGTAGTTTAGATACAATGACAAACATATTTTTACAATTCGTTGGTTAGCAACGATATGCAGTATTTTAGGAGTAGTAGAGCTCTTTGTGAAGGGCTCGTCCGGGGAAGTACTACCACCATGCCTATTTCTATCGTGTAGCAGCATTGCTGTGTTTCTGTTTTATTTTATTTATTAACAAAATCCACAGCTCATCTTACAATATAACTTACAGCCAATAGAAGTGTTTAAAGGGTGTGGGTGCCACTGAAATTACTGGCACGTAAGGCTGAGCATCAGTATGCCGCGGGTTGCTGGACGCAGGGCGGTGCATCGTAGGGCACGTTTCTGACATGCGTGACCTACAAGACAGTGCTTTTATAGGCGATGGTTACCACGTGGGATATATGCTTGTTCCATCAGCTATAGTTGCATTAAAAAAACTGTTTTCGGTATGGTGCCGAGCGAAAGAGGGCGGGAGCACCCCTGACAAATCTTTTTAATGCGCGTGCTCTGGTTTTGCACACATGTATTGGAGGAACTAATTAGTAGATGGTAATTAGCAAGTGTAATTATTAACTGTGAGAAGTGGTTCACCTGTTAAGTCTTGATGGCGTTTAACACTATTTTTTGCATAGACTTGCAACATGTCGCATCTCAAAATGCAAGCATGTGCATTATTGTTTTTTTTATTAGTGACAGCGATGCGTTTGGCTACCATATGTCATGCCACCTGACAGAGAAGATACGCCTATAGGTATATTAAGATGGAGTACGCTCTATATTCAACTCTTCACTTAAATTCCTAAGTTGTCGCGATCCGGAAATACTGACGACGACAGAGAATTCCACGCTTTGGCAGTTCGTACTCGTAAGTGGTAGCGAAACGCTTTGTGATTGGTTGGCTTAGCTCAAGAGTAGCTACAGATTAAGAAAATGTCTAATAGTCTGTCTTGATTGGGTTAGTAAATAAATAAATGTCTATGTCTATGTCTTAAAGGTACCTGTGTTTTCGAAATGTATGATTTGGTTAACTGAAATTATTTTTAGTTATCCTAAGTTAATTTGGAGTAGGAGAGCGCTAGTTGCCTTGTGGTAGCTAAGGTCGTGGGTTCAAATCCAGTTGTGTACCAAGAAGTTTTTCTGCCCAAAAATGTATGTACACCACGCCAGTTCTCTCAAACGGTGAAGGAAAAAACCGACATATCGTAATAGAACCTAAAAATTTCGAAAATATGTGTCAAGTACACGAAAGGAGCCTCTTTGAGGTGCACTTAAAATCCATTCATCATATTTGGTTCGAAAGAATCAGTGACACGATAAGAAGAAAAAGAATTAGGAGTTAGGAGGAATTAGTATACCATAAATATAAAGCTTTTTTGTCTTTAGCAGACATTTGGATAGACCGCGATAGTAATAGCGACGGTGTCAAGTAGATGAACGCAGGGCAGTGCATTGTAGGGCACGTTATCTTCGTTGTGCGTCTAGTAGTCCGATGATAGAATGGGGATGGGGGAACTAGGTAGGTGTATCTAGGTGCCAGTTTTTTCCTTCGCTCTTCACCATTGTCCGGTAGCGCTGTAAGAATCGTCAGACAATCACCAGAATTTAGTCCATTCAATAATCGAAATAAAGCAGGTGCGACTCATAAGCGACCCAGCTAGAGGCTTCGGTTCCTAACGTTAATTTCTATACCATTTTCAAAATAGTGCTACGTATATATACGTACTTAGTCTATTAAGATGGTTTGTTCATAGGGGCGCAGCGTAGATTAACTTAGAACAAATAAACTCTATCCAACTTTGCTACGCGAAGCTTCAAATAGTTTGAGAATAGCAGGAAAATTTAATCTATAAGTTATAGTGTTTATTGAAGTTATCAGTTTTATAATTTGCTTATTAGTTCGTGGTAAGTTATAATAGTTTAAGTTATAAGAAAAGATGGATGGAATGCGTCAGGGATGTCATGAGCAGGAAAGGAGTTAGCACTGAGATGACGAATGATAGAGGTGAGTGGAGGAAGAAATCATGTTGTGTCGACACCATCACTTAGCGCGGGACAAGGGGCAGGAAGATGATGATTAAGTTATAAGAGTCATCATCATCATCAGCCTGAAGAAGTCCACTGCTGGACATAGGCCTACACATTTTCAGGAAGAACGATTCTGAGCTCTTTCCATCGACCGTCTTCCCGCAATCTTAACAATGTCGTCGGTTCATCTGGTGTGATGAAGTTATGTAATAAACTAGCTTTACCCCGCGGTGTTACGTGTTAGACTTGACTCTTACGATGAGTCCTTGTAACTTCGGATATCATAAAAGGTCAAGAAATCAAGAACCAAAAGATCTAAAGGGATCTCTACCGTATATAAGTAGTACTTCCACAAGTTCTGCCTGGCTCTGTCTCTGGCTCTGGTTTTGAGTCTATGGTGAGTGCTGTCTAAATAAATCCTACGTCGAAACGTCAAACACACAGTATTGACAGAGTTTGTGGATTACCTGCAGTTCTATATTACTTTTATTTTTTGTTTCGATAACAATCGAAAAAGTTCTTATTCTGAAAAACATCCATTAAACCAAATTGACTTGGTACTCAATGGAGTGATTTACATTATCAATGCCTCAGTTCCCCAATCCCGAATGATGGGCAGGTAAACAATAAAAAAAGAATCACAAAAAATCAATTGTTCAAAATGTTTAGAGGGTCTTACCGTCAAAATAAAGCTGGGTATGCAACAATCATCTGTCAGATAATCAGTTTCTATCATGACACTTATTATGTAATCCCTTTATCAGTTTTGGCCCTTATAAACGACACGAATTTGCTTTCAAAAACTGTTTTTTGTCATCGAGTAGGCCGTAAGCCTTTTTCTTTATGTACAATTTTATACAAACATACGGCCCACCTGATGGGAAGCGGTTACCGTAGCCTATGGACGCCTACAATAACAGAGGCATAACAAACGCCTTTAAAACTTGAAAAACGCCTTTTTTTGAAAAACCCCTTGCTTTTAGTCCTTAATAGGGTAAACCTCAGCAAGGAGATCGTTCTAGAGAGAGAGAGAGGAGATTCAAAGAGAGAGGGGGCTTTTCGAGATTTTGCCCTGTAAACATTACCTTCTTCTTCTTATCGTGTCACTGATTCTTTTGAACCAAGTGTGGTGAAAGGATTTTAAGTGCGCCTCAAAGAGGCTCCTTTCGTGCACTTGACACATATTTTCGAAATGTTTTCCTTCACCGTTTGGGAGCACTGGCATAGTGTACCTACATACATTTTTGGGCATAAAACATTGGTACATGACTGGATTTGACCCACGAGCTTAGAATCGGAAGGCGGGGCTGCAACCACTTGGCCGCCAGCGCTCTACCTTTTCGCCAACATTACCTTGAAAATAAGGCATTGTATAGATTTTAGTACCGCTGACTGTACATTTCATGCAACTCGTTCTGTAAAACAAAATGCAGAACAGAAAAAGCCGTTTAGTTCCATCGTAGATCAGCAGAATGTGGCACAGGTGGCGTTTAAGCACGACCGTATTATAGCGAGGCAGACGGCTTAAATATTTTGCGGAAATCTGAGGCTCTAGTGCAAGATTTGTTCTGCACTCTTTTTAACCGTCTTTGAATAAAAAAGAAAAGGTTCTGATTGAATTTTTTTTTCTATGGGAATTTTAAAAATACTTGAGAGAAGTCGACTTCATGGCCAAACTACTAAACTAATTTTGATAAAATTTCAAATAAATTCGATTCGAGAATTTTCCAAATCGGCTCCCAAAATAAGATGTAGTTATGCGATTAATAACAAAAAACTGAATTGAGAACCTTCTTCTTTTATATTTGAAGTCGGTTAAAAATATCAGTCTTTTTTGATAAGCCTTAAAAGAAAAGAGAAAAATATTATCATGACAATGTGACGGATTTATTTGAAGATTGACTTGACCATTTGAAGTGAAAACGAAAATGTTCATACTAATTTACAGTATGCAACCAAACCAAATAACGCCACGCAAAACGTATTTACTATTACAATACAATTCTCTTTCTGTGTTACATTTAAATGGAATCCTAGAAAACAATCTACAAACGTACTGTTGTCATTACCAACATTATCATGACTAAGTGCCGAAAGTAGACTAACAACCTCGCAAACGAACAAACTTGCATTGTATGAACATTCCAGCTCCAACTCTACATTTTAATTAGCATACACCTACCATCCATGTTTATTTTTACTTATAGAAGAAAGAATAACACGCAAAGTATTTTTTTTAAACAATCGGAAACATTTTCGTTCAAATCAGGACATCACATAATACACACACATGTAGTTGGTTAAAATACCACCGAAAATTTTACAGCAGAACTCAAAATAACAGCACTGTCTGTCTCTGTCTCTGGTTCTGGTTTTGAGTCTGTGTGAGTGTTGACTAAATAAATCGTAAGTCAAAACGTCACACACACATTATAATGCACTGATGAGCACTCACACAGACTCAAAACCAGAGACAGAGACAGAGCCAGACAGAGCTCATGGTAGGCCTTACAGGATAAGAATTAAAATGAAAAAGCTGTGTTACTTCCCAAAATAACATGACGTCATGAAGTTTATAGAAGTCAAAAAGGACGCATTCGAAAAACTCAATAGGCGGAAATTGCAGGAGAACTCAGACCAAATTTGAGCTTTTTGATTTAAGAAGAAAAAGTTAAGGAACTCTGAAACAAAAATATATTTAGAAATTCGACTTTAAAACAAAGAGTGCTTAACATTTTGAACAGACAAAGCGTTGAAAGTATCTTTACACTCAAAACTTTTATGCAGTAAACTTTTCAATTGAGTTACGAAGCGCGACACTTTGAGTGTGTAGCTGATTTCTTTGAGCTAGCTTTAAACAGTGTACAGGTAAATTGAATCATTTGGGTTGATTACCTACTTCTGAAAACTTAAAAAAATACAGCATGCCATGTAACTACTTTTGAACTTAAAAAAAAATATGGTATGCCATGAGTGAGATTTGAATCCACGATCTTCCTACAGAAATGCACTTACCAACTACGCTATAAGATCTCGCCCATAATTTTTTCTTGAGTATCATCTACCATGCCAAGCAGCGCTGGTTTTCAGGCGGAGCCCTTTACGAAGAGGTGACGTAACACGAAAAATAAAAATAAAACAATATATAAAAACAACGGATGAGTCACACACAAAGAGCTCTACTACTCTAACGACTCTTCTCTTGACTTAAAACGTTTATAAGTTTTACAGAGTAAGGGAGTTTTAGTGGAAAATCATAGATCTCCTACACAATCTCCAACTAATGTACAACTCATATACCGTAGGCCTACCACGAGCTCTGTCTGGTTCTGTCTCTGGTTCTGGTTTTGAGTCTGTGTGAATGTTGACTAAATAAATCCTACGTCAAAACGTCACACACACAGTATAATACACTGGTGAGCACTCACACAGACTCAAAACCAGAGCCAGACAGTGCTCATGGTAGGCCTACTGGTTTTAAGTGCCGATTAAAACCGAATTACACTAGCTGGGCCGAAAATAACATTTAATTTCATATATCTAGACCGTTGAGCTTTGGAACGCACTTACCACGTAACTTAGCTCTGAATGGCGCTTACATACACCAATAACATAAGTTTAAGAACTTGAGAAACCTTCACTTCATGACCAAACTATTAGGCTGATTTGGATGAAATTTCTATGGGACAAATCTGGAAATAATCAACCTTTCAGATAAAAAAAGAATTTAGTAAATCGGCTTTTTTTGATAATTTATGAACTTTGTGTTTTTTTGAGTATGTACCAAATAAATAAGACTATAAGACAAATAAGAAGAGAAAGAAGAAGAGGAGAATAAGAGCTTTGTTGTGAATTAATCAATAAAAACTATTTAAAATATAAAAAAATACTATCGCAATGGTTCAATAATTAACCGAAAACATGTGTCGAGTGCACGAAAGGAGCCTCGCACTTAAAATCATTTCACCACACTCAAGAAGAAGAATACAATAAATATCACATCAAATACCCAGCTTTTTTCTTAATTTATCAATGTTTTTCATCAAGACTAAAAACAGTAGCGATTCAGCTGTTTAACCCCAAAACAGCTTTCATTTAATCGTCTCAACCGCTCTCTTGTGCATAAACCAGCCATAAACAGCCGGTTAATGTGTTGGTGAAAAGAGGCCTTAGCGGCCCAGTTGACATTGAGCCCGCTGGCCAACGAACCAAAGCATAAACTCTGTGAAATTGACCCCTTTCTTTGTCTAAAGAAAGTGTCAAAATGTATGTTATTGTAATGAAAGTAACGTAGACAAATTATTTCATATAAGTATGCACTAACCTATTTTGATAGGCCTATTAGCTCAGTTGGTAGTAGCTCTGCCTTCTGCCGTAGGCCGTGGGTTCGATCCCAACCAAGAACAAATATTTGTGTGGTGAACGCAGATGTTCGTTCTCTGTCTGTGTGTTATATTGCATTCTCAGGAAGTATTTACAAAAAAAAATGTGTATAAGTACTGTAGGTATTTGGTTCCCATAATACAAGCTCTGCTTAATTTGGGGCTAGATAGTGTTGTGTGGATTGTCCAAAATAATTATTTAGCTTGTGGATCCCATGCAATCTCATTCGCTATTTCTATAAAAAAGTTAAATCTTTTTTTACAAGCGCAAATTTTTTATAAATTATTTCTTAGTGATTGCCTATATCTCTCAATAAGAACTCTCAAAAAAAATCGTATTTAATCAACCAGCGCATTCACTGAACCAATTTTCATGAAATCTGTTATACTACAGGGCGTTCAAATTATAAAAGACTAGCAGCCCGTCCCGGCTTCGCACGGGGTAGACAATATTGTTGTACATTATTTTGTTCTATCGCTATTAGTTTCGGCAGCGCATTCGACGAAAGACATTTTAAGACTCATTTTTCTACACCTTCGGTTACATTGTTCAAATTTTACCAAGGATCCCTATTTTTTTTCAAAATGAAATGAAGCCTATGTCAAATTGGAAGAATGTAGCATTATATTGGTGAAAGAATTTTTTAAATCGGCTTAGTACTTTTTGAGCCTATTCATTACAAACATACAAACATAGGTACAAATCTTTCCTCTTTATAATATTAGTATAGATTAGTTTAGATGAGTGGAATTCTCCTGCAAAACCGGTGTAATGCAGTCATTTAATATGACAGTGATATATGATAGCGTTTCACTGATCACTACCACAAGACGCTTAGATATGCGCAAGGTTTAATTCCCTAAAATAACTGAGTACAGCAAAAGAGTGCAGCTCACATTCACCCACTAATTAAGTTCACAAAGAAGTGTTTCCACCCAGTACCTCCACCGTATGTAGTTGTGACGCAATCATAGCATATCGCACTTGCAAACAACAGGGCAATGGTACACTGAGTCACGCCTCGCGGTCACGCTGTAAAACAGTGCATTGTTCTATTACTGTGTGGGTTGGTACAAGTGACGAGAAATGGCGGTGCTAGAATTTTAAGTACGAGTTTTTGGAATTTCAGGTTACGATATCATGGATGATGAATGAACACTGGAACTACACTGCTATTATTGTTTCTTTACATTTATTTATACAAAGAAACTTACAATTAAACAAATATTTACAAAATGCACAATAAACAATTGAGCTATCTGCAGACTGTTACAAACGATCCGGATATTATTATTTTTGTTTTGTAAAAGGATCCAACAAAAAAACGGTAGGAACCAAGCCGCAGTTTGTTGCCTTCTTGTAGGCTTGGTCGCGTGGATCTGGTACCTAGACTCACCTAGCTTTAAGACGATTCAAAGTGATCCTTGTGATACTAATGTAGGCCTACCAAAAGCTCTGTCTGGCCCTGTCTTTGGCTCTGGTTTTGAATCTGTGTGAGTGTTGATTAAATAAACCCTATGTCGAAACGTCACACACACAGTATATTTCACTGGTGAGTACTCACACAGACTCAAAACCAGAGCCAGATATACATAGAGCCAGACAGAGTTTGTGGTAGACCTACTGAATAAATTAATATTTGATTTGATTTGAATGATGATTTGATAAAGTTACTGCCGATACTCACCCGCGCAAATTGGACTGTTTTTTCTATCCATTCCAAATAAATGTTTTGTCAGGCATTTCCCAAGGTATTCTGCTAAATACACAATAAATAAAAAAAGTATGCAACAGCTATTCGTTTGTCGCTTGGGTCACACCATAAAACGTTTTCCCTACCACACGGCTGACATTTGGGCCCGGCACGTCCGTGTCCGCGTGTGACGCCGTTAAAACTCACATTCTGCATTTCTCACTTTTTATTCTAACTTTGCTTTGCAGAGATTAAATTCGGTGCTCGCGCCAAATCAACTTCAACCGTTTGTGCAATTTTTTTTGAATGTTGATAAGTTTGCTTAAAACGCGATGCTTTTTTACTCTATAGAACCAAAGGTTACTGACATAGCTCTTCGAATTTTGAACACGTCGGAGTAACAACGTACTGGAAAACAAAGTTTCGTATAGGAAAGAATCCGTTACCTTCTTCATAACCCGTGACCTGCCTGCTGTCAAGCGTAAGAAGTCAATAAGAAACCAGAACTGTCAAACGCTAGAATTTGCCATAGCAAAATAGCGTTTGACAACCGAAAAGTCAAAAATGCAACTTAGAACACATTATAACAGCTTTAACATAACAGCCTTTTGGACCGAAATTGTGATGATCGCAGAAAGCAGGTGAAGAAGGTTCAAAATCGTCCAGCAGTGACCTTCTTCAGCCTGATGGCGATAATATTCTTCTATTTATTTCTCATTAGATAATGTAGCAAATTGAGTAATTAAATTTCCGCTATTCCAAACCTTTACCAAAACACCAAACCACGCGAATAATGCGGCTCGCTTCGCTTTACTAATTTACGAATGCACCTGATTCAATACGACCTTTTCAAACGTCTTCTCTTTGACGTTTACACAAACTGAAGCTTCGTGAATAGGGGTGCAACTGGAGTTTGACATTTTAAAGTATCCGCTTTAACCGACAAAGGGGTTTCAGACGAGGACTGAACAATGCAGCGACAAGCGAGAAGCATTGCTTTGGTTTTTTTCTTTTTTTCCCTCGTGTTACGTCACTGTTCGAACATGACGAATGGCAGTGAACCCTGAACAAAGCGTTTAGGGATCCGCAGTCGACAGGGATCGTCGAATGTCTGTCAATTTCTTTCAGACAGGAATACGAATTATCCGTGAAATCCATAAACGGTATTAGATTATATGTTTTCGATTATAAGCACACACTCGCACACAGAAAAATACGACGGACTTCTCCAGTCGATACAACTCTTGGTATCTTTCTTATTTTAGTGCCCTTGTTTTCTATTGGTCTATGTGTGATAATGTAGTAAATTAATAAATGTCTATAAACTAAGTGGCCGTCCACGGCATCGCTTGCATTGCTGTGAGGTATTGCCTAATTACTTACGTATTACCCTTATTAGAAGTGTTTAAAGATAAACTTCCGAACTAATATTTTCCTAAGTTTTGTTTTGAAATTTCAGAACCATTTTTTTCTAATTACAATAAATAGTCATAAATCGGCTACGGAACCTATCACCTCGCGTGGTCACACTCACAGCCTTAAACTATTATCTTAATCTCTGGGGAGCCGTGTTCGAAGCTTAACCAATTAGCCTCACAAATGCCTCACAAAACGTATTGCGAGCTCAATACGTTCCCATTCCACGTACAGGTTGATACAGAGGCCATGGAAAAGGCTAAATTTTACCCTTATTTAAAATGTTTATAGTAGGTTACCACTTAAAATCTTACTTTGTTACGTTATCCCAAAAGAAAGACCATTTTTAGGGTTCCGTAGCCAAATGGCAAAAACGGAACCCTTATAGATTCGTCATGTCTGTCTGTCTGTCTGTCTGTCTGTCTGTCTGTCTGTCTGTCCGTCCGTATGTCACAGCCATTTTTCTCCGAAACCGTAAGAGCTAGACTAATGAAACTTGACGAGTAGATGTATTCTGTGAACCGCATTAAGTTTTTTACATAAAAATAAAAAAAAAACTATAAATTTCGGGGGTCCCCATACTTGAAACTGAAACTCAAAAAAGTTTTTTTCATCGAACCCATACGTGTGGGGTATCTATGAATAGGTCTTCAAAAATGATGTTGAGGTTTCAAATATCGTTTTTTTCTAAACTGAATAGTTTGCGCGAGAGACACTTCCAAAGTGGAAAAAAGTTGGTCCCCCCCCCTCTATCTTCTAAAATAAGAGAATATTAAAACTAAAAAAAATATAATATGTTGTACATTACTATGCAAACTTTCAACGATATTTGGTTTGAATGAGATCTAGCCAGTAGTTTTTTTTTATACGTCATAAATCGTAAACTGCAATTTACCTTTCGACGAACTACAAGAACCTTTATATTATGTTACTTGTTGCTACGGAACCCTTCATGGGCGAGTCCGACTCGCACTTGGCTGCTTTTTAATAATAAGTTTGGCCTCTCAGCTCAGTTGGTAGTAGCTCTGCCAGAAGTGGTTTGTTGTTAGAAGCGCCATAGGGCGTGGGTTCGATCCCGACCAAAAATTATTTATTTAACTTACTTATATGTATTTTTATGTTAAAAATAAAAATGAATGAAAACATCATTCGCCTTGCAGTCGAGCGGAAATCAAAGATTCGCTTTTTCTTTTACCCCCTTAAAATTGGTCCAGTTCCAGTGAATCACCCTGTACTGCAGAGCTTCGACCCATTAGTCACTCTACGTCTGATAACGCATCTATCGCATTGGTCGGATGACTCGTCTACCTTTTTGCATAGCCCCACGGGCTCGATGAAAAAGCCGTCGATAGTGGTACAGCTTGCCTTATTCATAGTCGATGGTGAAGTACAGTCACTTGTTAAACTTTTAATAGAGCATCTATAGGTCGCCCTTATTTCGAATAACGCTAGCTCTGAAAACCTCTCTTTTCGATTATGAAATATTCCTACACATAAAAATAAAAACAAAGTAAAACGAAGTTGTTTTTTTAATGGTTGTTCTCGCATTTTCGGCATATAAGAGTTGATTTGAAGCTTTTTAGCTTCAAGGTTGAAGTGTTGAAATTCAATTGAATGTCATGCATGTTTTTTTTTATAATTTTTCATTCATGATTCTTCTTCATCTGTCCATTTGTTCAATAGCAAGTTATACATAAATAAAATTGACTTGACTTGGCTAATAACTATTTTATTTATGTAATACATATTCCTCACTTGACATTGGCAAATTTGATTGAATGGAAAGATGCCATCTAACTAAGGCCTAAAACCTTGCCTAAAACATACACAAGCGACACAATAAACAAACAGGCGCGCCTGTTCCACGCCTGCTGCCTTACGTCGCTTGTGTGTGTTAGGCCTAATAAGAAGAAGATGACAATATTAAATTCGAAATAGTCCGGTCAATAAAAGCAAAATTTTTTTAGGTAGCTCTCGCTCTAGTATGTCTTCATTATGTAATTCGCCTAAAGGCCACTTCGCATACCGATGAGCACAAGAAAATGCAAGTCATAGATATCGATCGACATCTTGACATTTGAAGTTCAGGAATGCCTTTGCCTTGTTATCGAATAGAGCATTTCCGATTCTAAGGCTGTGGACACACTGGTAAGGCAACTGCGACGCGACACGATGACGGAGACGAATCTTTTTTTTTGCCTTAACCATAGTTTCATTTTATTTTATGTTATTTATTAAGGAAAATCCACAGCGATTTTTATAATGTCCCAAAGAGCCGAGCGGGATTTGAACCCGCGACCTTCCTCTTGGTACGCATATTCCTTAGATGGTGTCAGGGGTATTTGGTGATTACTCAAGTCCTACTTGCAAACATTATTGTGCCTGGGACAGGAATAGGCTGGAATAGGCTTGCCCTAACTTTTACATAATACTTTTATATACGTTAGGTATAATAACGTAAATTTTAAACCCAGATATAAACAACATTTTAGGGATTCATATAATTTAAAATGAACATTCAATGAATAAACCATTAAATGGCATATTCAGAAATGAATAATATAGTTTTGATGATTGTAATGAAATAATGCGATGAAAATAAAGTATGCATGTTAATTGCTGCGGTTACATACAATAAAACAAAAGCTTTGACCCCAAATGCCAAATTAAAAGTTTTATTTTGCATTTAAATTTTATAGCTTCACCAATGGTTTACTGGGAGTGAATCTGTCTTCTGATGGTCGTGGGTTCAAATCCCGTCATAATCATCCAGTCAGTACCTACATCTGAGAACCCTCTTTCTCTTATACACCCTCAAAGACTGCCTACTTGGTAATAAGAGACGTGAGAGAGAGAGAGAGAGGGTTTTACCATGTCTGGGGATCAAAGTTGTAAGGCTGCTTCTATTTTTATTTTTATTTTCTCTTTAATATTCTCTTTGTGGTCGATACCCAGTTTTATTTGACGTACTCCGCCAAGTCCGCCTAAACCATAACCCAACTTATTCTACTCATTTTCACTTACAAGCAACTTTCGCAAACTTTTTCCATTAAAGTTGTTGTCAAAACTTAATGATATATACCGCTAGTTTGAGGGTAGTTTTACCACTTTAGCGGTAATCCCCAATGCCTCAATCGCCGTATCAGCTGGTAACTACCACAGGGGTGAATTACCCTTGTAAAAGAGACAGCGATGAAAATGTTTTAACAAGGTGGTCTGTCATTACTTTGTAGGCGTCTAGCGGTAGGTAGGTACATATTTTAATATAAGTTTAAAAAACTTGAGAAACTAACGTCATGGCCAAACTGCTGCTGAATTTTGATAAATTTTCTATGGGATTAATCTGGGACCTTTTAAAATAAAAAACATTTTGAAATAGGCTCACAAATAACGAAGTTAAGCAATAACGAACATAAAAAAACAACTGAATTGAGAGCCTCCTCCATTTTTATTAAAAGTCGGTTAAAAAAAACTGAATTGAGAGCTTCCTCCATTTTTATTAGTCGGTAAAAGACAAGTTCACACACTCGTAACGAGACGAAACTACAAGCCCAATAGAAGTCTGAAATTAGGCTCTGTTTGAGGCCATTGGGGTGCTTAGTTTATCCGTATTAGCAGTACTACATATCATAAGCGGAACGACTTTGTAACTATAGTAGAGCTCTTTGAGAAGGGCTCGTCCGGGGAAGTACTACCACCATGTCTATTTCTGCTGTGAAGCAGCATGGCTGTGTTCTGGTTTGAAGAGTGTGGGTACCGGTGAAATTACTGGCACGTGAGTCTGAATATCTGTATGCCTCAAGTTGATGGACGCAGGCCAGTTCATCGTAGGACACGTTTCTGAAGTGCGTGACCTACGAAGCAATACTTAGTTAAAGCTATAGTCATCACTTAACACCATTGTGCAGGTGGGACATGTGTTGTTCGATTAGCTAGTTGTATAAATAACAAAAATAAACCGGAATAAAAAAATCAATACCTCTTTGATTTGAGTTTTTTTGCGTTCCGAAAACTGTAGGTACCTGTAGCTTATGAAGAGTTGATTAGGACTCCACAAAAAACAAGTACCTCGTCATCATGCATTATTACTCTTATTATTAGAAATCCATTAAATTAAATTAAACTCAGGCGTATATAATTTTTGGCCAACTAATTTAGCAAATTACTATGACTCGCAAAAACAGTCTTATACGAGATATGTGTATGTCGTGCAACTTATATATTACTAAGTAAGTGTAAGTGTGTATACTGTCTGTTTGTTTTTATATTTATAATATTTAGCTGATCGAGATTATCACAGATGATCAAGGTTTGCTGTAAGAGATGTCAAGGTTGCCTGTTCTTCTAGGCTTGGTCGCGTGGAACTGGCACCTAGACCACCTAGCTTTAAGACGTCTCACAGTGATTCTTGGAATTGAAATGGATAAAATTTTATTGAGTTTGAGTTTGCCCCTACTTCTTATTTTTACCCTTATTACCCTTACTTATTCGAATCCGCGACCGTAGCATCGGAAAGCGGGCGTAATTAATAGGTGATGCTACATAAAATAAGCAAAGTCGCGGATAGCAACATAAGAGTATGAAAGACAAAGAATCGCGTAAGTGTCTCTGTGTGTCTTGGAAGTTGGTCGAGGTTTCGCATTATAATTTGGTATTCGTGACTGCTAGTATTAATATTCCTTGTTCGTCCTCAGGCGCGTTGCTATGCGATGATACATCGATACGGCATATTTGCAAAAGGAAAACTCAACACTGGCAGACTTATTGTGAGCGCTGGTGGCCTAGTGGTAGCGGCCTCGCCTTAGGATGCTAAGGTCGTGGGTTCAAATCCAGTCGTGTACCAATAGGTTTTTCTGTCCAAAATGTATCTTATACCTTTAAACGAGAAAATCTTGTATATAATTATATATTTAGGATCTCGGAAACTGCGTCAACGATTTTCACGAAATTTAGTATACAGGGGTTTTCGGGGGCGATAAATTGATCTAGCTAGGATTCATTTTAAGAAAATGATTATTCACCCCGAGTTCAATAATTAAACATAAACTAAATATGTGACTGCTCCTGCCATCTATTGACAATTGTGAGCAACTAACTGCAAGCATATCCAGCAGATGGCGTTGTTCAGTCAAAAATAAGCCTATAAAGATAATAAGACTCATATGATTTCTTAAAAATACAAATTTACAATAAAAAATACCGAGCCAAGCTCGGTCACCAACTGCTAGTGTACATAAAGCCAGTACTCTCAAACGGTAAAGGAAAACATCGTGAGAAAACCAGCATGTACCTACTAGAACCTAAAAAGTTCGAAAATAGGTGTCAAGTGCACGAAAGGAACCTCTTTGAGACGCACTTAAAGTCATTTCGCCACAGGGCTCGAAAAAAAAAGTGACATGATAAAAAACGGTTATTATTAACCGACTTCAATAAAAGAGGTTCTCAATTCAGCTGTGTTAAGAATAAGTAATGGGTGTCTTGAACCTTTTTTTATCCAATTAAATTAACGTTCATCAAAATCAGTTTAGCAGTTTGGCCATGAAGTCGGTTTATCAAGTTTTTAAAATTTCATTTTTATATTGAAAGAAACAAAATCTATTTTATTACAACACAAAAACTTTCACAAGTACCAGAAAACGTCTCCAAGAGGTATTCTATTAGGTATTGAGGATTAGGTCAAGTCATAAATTAAAAGGAAAACTTTACGTCTGTTGCGTCAATTTTTATAGCAACAAAAGCAGTTACTGTTGAAAACGTAAACAGTTAGACATCAAAATTGGTATGGAGTTTAATCTGAATAGCGTTCAACATCTTTATTTTATTGACAGTTCCCCCTCACGTGTTCCTTTTTATTAAAGCGAAAAAATATTCATGATCATCGGACGAGACATAAACCCATTTGGCCGTTACATCAAAAGCCCCTAGGTTCATTTTATTACTCAACTTGCTAATCCATACTCTCCACTACACAAAAGTGCAATCGTCCATGTCATAGCATACCCCGTACCTTTTCATCGTCCCCTACTATATAGGGGATATGTCATTCCCTTTATTTTAAGCTCTACTTATTGCTTTCATTGCTCCCCTACTTGTTTGAATAAAAGGCCTCTCTGTTCCTCGGTTCTCGAGTACATTATCGATGTTAATATACGATAGTCGTGCGCATAATCGAACCTTTTGAATTGAGTCTCGACTCTCGAGTAGGGTTACCATCTGTACGGATTTGACCGGACATTTTGGCTTTGTCAAAACTTTTTGTAATATATTTCTTAAGCGATTAATAAATTTTGTTCGCTCTAAGGATGTAACATTGTATTCTAAATACGTATTTACGAAAAAAAATGTGTGTAAGTATTATATCAGTTATCTGGATCCCATAGTATAAGCTCTGCTTAATTTGGGGCTGTGTGATGATGTGTTTATTATCCACAATATTTATTTATTTATTGAATACCGTAGGGTCTTCTTAGTAACGTTGCCCGGCAGATTACTAATACATTTTCCAGTCTTGTTATTGGCAGGTTTAAAGCAAAAACAGAAATAAAATAAAATAAAAAGATAGATTTATATTTGCATGAAGTATGGTAAAAGGTATATTTTCTATTTCTTGCTCAGAAATGAAGAAATAGGCAGGCAGTTTTGATTTTAAAACCTTCTGAAGTTTTAGGAGTAATTGTAGTAGAATGTTAATTTTACAGACCTTTTTATAATGGTTACCCTAATGTTGAGTATGAATGGGGAACGTCAAAGTGCGCCGAGACGTTTACGATGCGATTCAAACTGAATAATGAATTATACAAGGCTTATTCTTCTTTTATTACATACATACAGATAGTTTTTGTATGTGATCGGAATATAGGGATGAAATAACCCACGCTTGCGTAGAAAGCTTTTGTCTTTTTTTCTAGCTAATTATCTATGCCCTCTATTTTAATATGCTCATAATAATCCTCTCCAGCTTATACTGTCCACCTGGAAACTGGGTTTATGTTTGAAACTAGTCTATATACTGTATCACCTGTATCTAGCAACATAAGTGCAATAAATTATTTGAATTTTGAAATTTTGAACTTAGTTATTTTTTTTTTGTCAGTATGAGCATGAGCTCTGTCTGGCTCTGTCTATGGCTCTAGTTTTTAGTCTGTGTGAGTGCTCACCAGTGCATTATACTGTGTGTGTGACGTTTTGACGTAGGATTTATTTAGTCAACACTCACACAGACTCAAAACCAGAACCACCGTGAACCACCATGAGCTCTGTCTGGCACTGTCTCTGACAGAGCCAGACAGAACTCATGGAGGCCTACAGATCAAGCTGATGTGATAGGCATGTAATCTAACCGATGCTTCTGATTGGTGCAAACCTCACCACACTGAATAACTACCAACCGTATCTCGAAATGATATCTCATGCTTTTTTATTATATAGTTACCAGCGGCGGCTGAACGGCTGAATTTCAATTTGTGTTTGAATTTGGCTATAAATCGCACCGATGTTTATTTGAAATAGCCCCAAAGAGACGAATAGATGGGAATCACGGCCGGGCGTTTGTCAATTTGCTACATTTGATGTGTACTGTGCTAACAACCGTGAAATTTCAGTATATACTACTACTTCAAACCAGTGTGCTGAAAGGATTTTAAGTGCGCCTTGGAGTGGCTCCTCTCGTGCAATCGACACAATGTGTTCGAATGTTATATATGGATTCTACGACATGCCGGTTTTCTCACAATGTTTTCTTTCACCATTTGAGAGTGTTGGAATAGTGCAAAAAAAAATAATTCGATAGTAAATCTCATTGGTACACGGTTAGATTTAACCTCACAACGTTAAGATGGAATAAACTCACCACTAGTTAAAAACAAATTTGATGTCCCTCATTCTAATGCCTGGCACTTTTCAAATGCACGTTAAAAGTCTCTTGTCACTGTCAATTTTATGTCAACAAATAAAGAGAGCAGCAAACTTAGCGGCCTTTTCAGTTAAATGATTGAAATTTGAGTAAAATAAATACTCTCGCAAAAAGTCATGATGAAAGATAAGAAAACAGTAGCTTTTAATACAATACAAACTATGAAATACCTTCTTACCTTTTGCAAGATATAAAATCCCCGAACTTTTATCGAAAATGCGAGCGATTTTGGTCGTTGCTACTAGCAACTAGTCTGTGACGCCTTCACACCCAACATTCTTGCTTATTATAGGTACTTGTTCTGAAATTTCAATATCGTAAATAGCTTCTATATAAACAAAACCATAATTTTTCGGGTCCATAAAACCCTTCCGGTAACGGAACCTTTTGCGTGAAGGCTATATTATATACCATCGCACTCTTCAGCTCTCTAATAATAGTCCATCTAGCCCCATAAACGCTGTATAATGATTTACAAATCCGTGAAAATAAATGATTTTCGAGATTCAATATTGCGGGTTACAACCTTCAATCATTGGACTATTATCGAATTAATAAAAAAATGGTTTGGTGTATAATAATTATGTTGAAATCGGTTGTATTTGTTTGTATTTATCTACCAAAGCAGTTTTTTCCTAATTTTCTTTGGTTTGCAGCAGCAAAAATTAAGAAAACAACTACAACTATTGTTTTGTTTGCGCTAACATGAAACACTGGCATTTAATTATTAAAAATCTGTATTTTGGCACTATGGAATATCTCAAAAAAGAAAGAAGGAGCAACGCCATCTATTAGGATTCGAATGAAAATATTTTTAGAAATTCCTCATTTTCATGCGATGCTGAAGCAGCATGTATGTGTCATACATGTTTGACCCGAATCATTCAAATAACCAAGCGAGAAAATCTCGAATGATTTCCGTTCGACCCGGGCCTATTTATTACCTTTTCGTTATTCAGGTTCGCAATAAGGACTTCAAAGGCGCGCCCCGCGTCCTTGGCTAGCTTTGAATCAATCATTCGTGTTTTGAATACACTAGCGCACAGATAGAAATCTTCTACGGATTGGCACCTATCGAAAACTATTTATTGTTGAACATAACAGTGGTGTTTAAAAAAAAATGACAAAGTGATAGCGCGGAACATGCCAATAAAGTTTTGTGTAGAGGTATGTTAAGAATTTACAATTTAAAACTGTGCACATCCTATGCAAATATTTTTATATGAGATCATGGTCACCTCAGTAAAATCCCATTGAAATCAGTTCAGGCTCAGTGTATTGACTGCAAGAAAAACAAATTCTTAATTGAAATAGAGGTTCTTATACCTCAAATTTTTAAATCTGTTTCAAAGAGATGATTCAGTTACATCTCCACTAATAACCGAACGCCTTGCGCACATCTAATCGTTCTGCTATGACGATCAGTGAAACGCTGTCAAATAGACAGCGATATTGATCGCCATCGCCATCGCCTAGATGTGCGCAGGCCTTAAGAGAGCCCATCCCACCATTGTCGTTGACACGCATGAGTAGGCAAGGCAAGGGCAAATGTGGGATGTCGTAACTTGATAATAACTGCTTCTGTGCTGCATAATTGGCCAGATGTTAGGTACTTAACTACTTCGTAATTCATCAATCAGCCTTGCTACATGAAATAAGTAAATCAGGTTTAAGAGTTCAAGAAAATCTGTCGTGTTCCTAAATCGATTCACTCGCTCACTGAAGGAAATCGCCATGTAAAAACGATAGCACTACAGCAACTTGCATTTAAAAAAAAGAACTATGCCCTCACAGAAAGATTTTCAAGCAGGCTCAAAAATAGTAGGGCCCGTGTTCAAATAAGTTGAACGATGCATTTTTTCTTGCGTTTTGCTAAAACTTGGTTTGCCAATAATTGAAGCTCAAGACGAATATTAAAATTTTTGGTTTATGAAATACTAGCGATCGCCCGCGGCTTCACCCGTGTGATAGTTTTTTTCTCATCCAGATTGTAGCCTGGACTACCAGGCTACATATTTGCTTTAAATTTCATCTAAACCGTAAAATATGTATAAAGTTAAGGCGAGACTAAGGCATAAACATGAAATCATCTAAATATTCAAAAAATATAACATTCGAATTCATTATATTAGTAAAATCTGTCTAAATGATTTTACTAATATAATGAATTCGAATGCATTTGATTTATCGTTGTGTAATTTTGTAATTACACAACGATAAATCAAATGCAATTCTATGCAATACATGTGCAAATTATATTTCCTTCCCAGTTCCTCGGTAGCTTGTATTGTCTGTGCATACAATATGTATTTGTTTATTGTAGCCGTTGTTTGTTTGTGGGGTGCTATAACATCTGAGCATTGTTCGGTGTAAAATAAGACTAATGCTGACTGTTCATAAGTTATACAAAACTTTGTATAAATTCAGACCCGCCACAGTAGTTAAAAACAACATTGATCCCCCTCATTCATAATGCCAACGACATTGTTAAGATTGCGGGAAGTCGGTGGATGGAAAGGGCTCAGAATCGTTCTTCCTGGAAATGTGTAGGCAAGGCCTATGTCCAGCAGTGGACTTCTACAGGCTGATAATGATGATGATGATTAATAATGCCTGACGCTTTTAGAAGGCTCGTTAGAAGACAATTGTCACTGTCACTTTCATGTCAAAAAATAGAGATAGCAACAGACTTAGCGGCCTGCTAAGCTAATTTATTGCTGTGGGACTGCATTATGAACATGCGCACAAAACTGAAAAAAAAACTGCTCCACAGTTGAATGTCTTTTTAGTTACTTTCTTAGTTGTAGTTTTTATATCACAATAATAATCTGTCAAAGAACATTTTAAAAATATGTTCTATGTGTAAAACACTTTCGATTTATTCATTTGTTTGAACCAAAGCAGCAGAATGAAAAAGGAGTTAGCCCGAGAGCGGTTGGGGAAGTAATCTTGAGCTACTGATAAGATTTGAATGGTGGAGGAAAACCTCAAGAAAAACTACTGGGCGAGCAGAAATTACAGGTTGTAACTCGTAAAATACCTGCAATTTCGTTCGCGTAGTGTTAGTTTTTACTAATTTTCATCGCCCATCTGAAAGCTAAATGAAAATACAATTATTTAGGGTATAAAAATTTAATTAAAACGACTCGTCCCTTGAATATGGGTCACCGGCCAAGACTACCGAGATAGATAGTACAATGGTAAAGGTATTTATACGTAATACACACACACACATAGAAAATTTCATGATTCCAGGAGTACTAACTTGTAAGTCAGCCGCAAAGATCTTTCATAATTTATTTATCCATTACTTATACATGTACATCAATAAATAGCATTCGTTCTTAAGTAGCTTAGTCAGTACATGCACCTTGTTGGGCACTGCAATGTCAAAGCAGGTTTATAATACAAATAACAGTTAACAAAATTATAGATAGAGTAACTTAGTCATTAACAGCAGTCAAAAGGAATGTCAAGGGAGTTAGGAATTTCCCAAGTTAAATAATAAATTCCTGATCAGCTGTCTAACTTAAATAAAATAAAGTAAAATCAATAACATATTAAATTGACTTTTGACATATTAAATTGAATTGAATTGAAAATTGAATGACAATATTTTAAAATTCTCTTTTAAGTTATGAATTATCTGATTTGAATTCATCAATATAGAGTAGTAACATTTTTGTGCAAGATGCGAGTTTAGATGTTTATAAAATATTATGTAGTTCTCTTGTTCATCCTTGATGTGGTCTGGGATTTTATTATAGATCGATATCAGTCTAAAGTATGGGCTTTTGCTTTTTGCTACTAGATTTACAACCGGCATTAATCTTTGCAGGCAGTTCCAATAAAATTGCTTCATAGTAAAACTGCATTCAATACCTATTCAAAAGTAAAGACCGTACCTACAGTTATTGCCAACGGTCACATTTATTCCAGATTAATAAAACTCGGGAATATTGAGCAGAGTAGCTTCCGTCTTGGCAAACGAGCTGGTAAGACCACTTTCCATTCAATAAAATAGCGAGAACTTGGCAACTTCTAACCATCGTATAGCTAAAGAATATAGTTTGAATATAGTGGGAATAAATAACGGGTTTAAAAAACTAAAGACCTACTTCATGACCAATTTTGATGAAATTTCTATGGGAAGCTTATATAAATTTCCAGACAAAAATGTTTTTCTTTTCAAATCGCTTCATAAATGTCAAAGTTATGCAATAACAAACATAAAAAAAATACAATCGAATTGAGAACCTACTCCTTTTGAGAAAAGTGATTAAGATAATTAACTGAAAAGATTACAGATACTTTGATAATAGATAAACCAGTCTAAAAATGCACGCCCCTCCACCACGTTTTCTTGACATTGACTCACAGCAAAGTACTTCAAAATGATCCTTGTGATGTAAGTGATAAAGAACAATTTACTTTGACTGACTTAAGTAATGGGACGTGCAGTTTAAGATTGGTTGATCTCTACCTATATAATTGCAATTCATCAAGCGAGTAGAGGCCAGCCAATAGAAACGAATATTCGTGTTTTGGATCCGGCACGGAATATTTTTTGCTTTTTTATTATTTGCACTCAAAAGGGGAATAGGCAAATGCCACAATATGCCCGCTGGATAAAAACTGAAGAATTCCGTTGCATCGAGTTGATAGTTGGTTTGTTTGATTAAACATACGTGAAGTCGACTCCCTTTGACAGAGTGAGTTATTGCATTTTTTGTATCGGAAACAGAGAAACGGCTTACAGTTATAGACTGACGTTTTACAAAGGAGTTTTTAAGGAGATCAATCTAGATCATTCGAGAAAAAGTACGAACCCCTAAAGCTAAAACAGATGTACCTATACCTAACAACTAAAAAATAAAAACAAAGACAAATTTCAAATAAAAACAAAATAAAGATGGTCTGTGTGTTGCAACCAGACAAAAAAGTAAAGCTATACAGGGCTCAGTGCATAATATTTCTCAAGAGCAAAGTAGGTACTGCTTTTCAGCTATTACCCTTTGACGCGCAAAAAATTGAGATGCCAAACAACGAACGTAACATACGTTTATGTACTTTACAAGTACTTTAAGCGTTCCTTATTTGAATATTGATTACGTTCTTACTACGAACAAAAAGTACCTACGATGGCCTTGAATCGTAGCTACATACCTAACACGCGAGTAGTACTAACATACCTAACGTTTTTAATTTGAATAGAAAAACAACGCGGCCATAATGACATATTGTTATTCAATACCCACCCACACAACACAGAATAGTTGAAGCAGCGAGTACATAATGTAAGTACACTCGCCTGCACTAGAATGTAGATTATAATTTGAAAATTTTAATTTAGCATTTTAAAAGGGCCAAGAACCGACAACAGAATCGTAGGACGCCCAGCAGCAAAATGGATGGACGACATTCAAAGACGATGGGTGGAAATTGGTTTGACTGGCACAGGATCGAGGTACCTAGATGGCAAAAACTAAGAGAAGCTTAAATCCAGCAGTAGGTGAAACTTGACGAACTGTATACATTCTACGTATGTATTTACAAAAAAAATAGTTATTTGTTATACAAGAGTGAAAAGCTGCTTTTTAACCGCGTGCTCAATTTTGATGACTGAGCAAGCGCAGGATTCTAAAGTTTAACCAAATCTTTGCACTCGAGTGCAACACGTAACTTTTCATCCCACCTCAGCGAGGAAATGACTAATGCAAAAAAGAACATGACGCGACTAAAAGTAACACACCAAGAAGGTTACGAGTATGAGTTATTAACAAATGTAAAAAGGTTGTATGATAAATTCGGCACCATGCAGGTAGAAGTAAATAGGTTTAATGGTGTTTTGAATTCACAAATACACCAAGAAGGTTACGAGTGCGAGTTTTTAACAAAATAAAAAAGGTTGTATGATAAGTTCGGCACCATGGAGGTAGAAGTAAATAGGTTTGTGTATTCACAAACTTATTGAACACGATATTCTAAATTCAAATTTACTTTATCCTCTAGCGGATAAAAACGGCTTTTCCAGTCAGAAATTAAACAGCAAAAACACACTTTCAGAGCTGGTGGGATGAAAATATATTTTTCATCCCACCATCTCGGAAAGTGTATTTTTACTGTTCAATATCTGAGTGGAAAACCCGTTTTTATCCGCTAGAGGATAAAGTAAATTTGAATTTAGAATATCGTGTTCACTAAGTTTGTGAATACACAACCTATGTACTTCTACCTCCATGGTGCTGAATATATCATACAACCTTTTTTAATTTGGTAAAAACTCGCACTCTTAACCTTCTTGGTGTATTTGTGAATTCAAAACATCATTTAACCTATTTACTTCTACCTGCATGGTGCCGAATTTATCATGCAACATTTTTAAATTTGTTAAAAACTCATACTCGGAACCTTCTTGGTGTGTTTTAGTCGCACCATGTTCTTTTTTGCATTTGGTCATTTCCTCGCTGAGGTGGGATGAAAAGTTACGTGTTGCACTCGAGTGCAAAGATTTTTCACCTTGTGCTCTTTTGATTCCTTCGCCAACGCTTAGGATTCTAACTTTTTAACCACTCGCTCTGCTCGTGGTTAAATATTAGAATCCTGCGCTTGCTCGGTCATCAAAATTGAGCACGCGGTTAAAAAGCAGCTTTGCACTCTTGTATAACAAATAACTATTATCAGCTATCTGGTTTTTACAGTACAAGCTCTGCTTAATTTGGAGCTAGATAGTGTTGTGTGAATTGTCCACAATATTTATTTAGTTATTTATTCTACTGCTGACTGTATCTACCTATCCTCAGTTAAATTAACCGCAAATTATTCTCGTTCGGTTGTTCGCTTGAAACACGTGGTTTGGAAATTCATTAGCAAATCAAGTTGGTACAAAATCTAGTTACAATCTGCCTACACGCTTCCGCGTAATAAAACTTGCAAATTGAACTTGAATTATGCGAATTTAGGTCTGAGTAAAGCCCTTTGGGCTTGAGAGGTATTATTATTATGTTACACCATGTTAGAGATAGTTTTAATGAATATTATATTATTATCAGCTACAAAATCTATTTAAATTTATGCTTTGTTCGTGAATTACATTCTGTATATTAACACATAAGTGAAACAACGTTGACTGCCAGACTTTGACTCATTATTAAGCATTTAATTAAGCAGACCTTTTTAGATAAGCAACTAAATAAACTTACAATGACAAGCATTTTGTTCAGTGCTTTTCAATTTATACAATGATAAATTGAACCTTATTTTTATCAACGTAAGCAAGCATCTGATTGCACAATCAAAAAGTTGAAAAATATAACCTAACCATTAAACGAAGATAATTTAGATACACAATGTTAACAAATAACCTTTTGGATATGTCCGCGATAAAAAATTATCACCTGCTTTTTGCTTTTTAAAAGTGAGAAAAGTTTAAGGTTTTGTAAGTTGAAAAAGTAGATAAGTGAAAAAGCAACAAAAGTAGTTTATAAAAATAAGCGTTAGTTAGAAATTGTAAGCTCTTGTTCACCTATGTTTACCTATACCTACTATTTATTAATATTTTTATAAATACTAGTTCAACAAGTAAGGCTAAAGACATGATGACATTCTACTTCGATTTTGGTGCCTACTCTGGACTAACAGACAACCTTGGCTACTAGTTTTAAAAAAAAAATTATAGGTAGAAAAGGGTACCCAATAGGTATGAAAATTATGAAAAAAATCTATTACTTAAAAAGTCAAAGTTGTAGGTAATTCGGATAGATCAAAATTTTCTTTCACTTTTCTTTCTTAAACCATTTTCATTTTGGCTCTTGCCTCATACGCAAACATTGCCTCAAGCGCCTCGGGATCGTGTCCTACATGGTGGCTCTGCGTCCATCAAATAGATTACGTTGAAATTTTCATATCGGAAAATTTTCAGTCATTTCTCGCTGCACGATTTTCTATGGCACTTAGGTACATTACGTACGAACCCTATTTAGTCTAGGAAATAGTTTTTGAGTTCCACAAACTTCCTGTTCGGTCAAGCCATATGATTTAAGCACTCGTAACTCACTGGTGGATGAAAAAAATCAAGTGAAACCTCCCTGGTTTTCAATACGCAGGCTTGTTGAAAAGTCTGGCTCAGGCAGTTTTGCTCGAAATTATTTTTAGGGAAATCGCTATCGAAACCAACACGAAGCTCAATGACTGGAAGTTTGCTGGAATTGGGAAAAGTACTTCAGAAATGCAGACAGGTTTTTGCTAAAAAAACCTACTATCTTTGCTTGCTATCTTTTTGACTGGCCTCACAGCTTAGTTGGTAGCTAGTATACTCACTTTTCTTCCTAGTCTTTTGGTGGGTTGTACGTTATCCTCACCCAAAAACCGTACAATGCTAGATTCTTGTTCTGTGTCTGAGTTTAACATATAATATATAATAGTAGTACGTATATTTACATATTATTATATTAACCTGTGGTGTCCCTGCAGGACAAAGGCCTCCCTTTTTTTTTTTTTTTTTTTTTTGGTACCCAGGAAAACCTTTTATAGGTACCACCGGCCCGGGGGGACCGATGGTTATGTGGGACTCCCCGCCTTGATAAAGGCGGTATACCCGAACTAAAAACCTGGGGTGTTCCGACTTTCCGCTACAGGGAGAAGTCAAGGGATCGCTTGGCGCCTCCTCGACTTCTCTGCGGTTGCCCGTTTGGGCTCGACTCGGGGGGTGTCTGCCACATCCCCTACTCCGCTTAAGGCACCTCGGAACACAGGACGAGGTGCCTTACAGCTCGGGACCTCTCAGGTCAGGTAACAGATCCCCCGATCTGTTACCCGAAGGTCCCCATTTACGGTAACATGCGGCTGGCAAATGCCCGCCGCCTGCGACCTGGTCTCCTGCGGCGCATGGGATCCGAGAGAATATCATCCTCTCGGACCCTCTCCGCCGCCTCTTTCTCTCGCATCACAAATTCTGCGAAGCTCGCCACCGCCGTCCATTTTCTCTCGCACTCAGCCATAGCTCTCAATATGGCCGAGAGCGAGAGATCCACGCCAATTACCGCCACCATCTCCGCACGTGGCACTGCCCAAGCAGGGCACTCCGCGCGGGTGTGCTGCGCCGTGTCTTCCACTGCTCCACAATGGTGGCACACCATCGTCGGCTCCCGCTGTGCCACTTTGCACAGATACCTCCCGAAGCAGCCATGCCCTGAGAGGATCTGCGCCAAGCGGAACGTCGGGGCACCATGGCGACGATCAACCCACTCTTGGAGAATGGGCCGAAAGGCAGCCACTACATCCCGGCTAGCAACCGGTGACTCCATCCTTACTGACCAATGTCTGAAGAGATCTTCACGACCCTGCTGCCTCCAGTGTTTTATCTCTTCAGGCAATGGCCATCCTCCGTCCTTTTTTACCGCATCACTGCACCAGTATACTGACGATAAAACCCTGGCTTCGAGGTCCCACGGAGGTGCGCTAGCCAGCAAGCACGCCGCCTCAAAAGAGACGGTGTGGTACGCCCGAGCCGCCCTTATCGCAATAACTCGCTGCGGGCGTCGCAACAGAGTCCGGTTCGTTGCGTTGAGGGCATCCGCCCATATAGGTGCTCCGTAAAGCGCCTTGGAGCGCACCACACCGGCGTATAGGCGACGGCATGCTACACTCGGACCCCCTATGTTTGGAAGCAAACTCCCTAGCACTCCAGCAAAGCCAATGAGCCTGGGTGCCAGTTGCCGGAAGTGCTCTTGGAAACTCCATCGGCCGTCGAGGAGAAGGCCAAGATAACGCATCGTCGGTGCAATGGCGATGGAGGTTCCACCCACCACAACACTTAGTCCCCCTCCTGGATTATTGCGAGGCCCGTGAAAAATGAGGGCCTCGGACTTTTCCAAAGCAACCTCTAGACCAAGTGACTTAATCCTTTGGACTATCCGAGCAACTCCCGCTGTGGCCAAAACAGCCGCCTCTCTTTTATTCCTTCCACGGGCCGTGACGAGAGTGTCATCGGCGTAGCAGACTACGCCGATTCCTTGCAGGTTTTGCCCACGGAGGACATAGTCGTACCCGATGTTCCACAGGAGCGGTCCAAGAACCGATCCCTGTGGAACACCGCACGACATTCTCCTCTCTTGCCACCGCTGCTGGGCCGGGTAGCTGACACTTCGGTCAGCAAAGTAGCTACCGACACAGTTCTGCAGGTACCGAGGCACACCATGGTACTTGAGAGCTTCTAGTACCGTCTCCCAGGGAAGGGTGTTGAAGGCATTCGCTATATCCAGCGAAACTGCCAACAACACCCCCCCGTCCGAAATCACCTCCTCCGCAAGCTCCCGCACCCTAGCAACCGCATCCACGGTTGAGCGGCCGTGGCGGAAACCAAACTGCCCGTCGCTGAGATTTGGGCCCACGTCAACAAGATGCCGGACGAGACGAGCAGCGAGTACTCGCTCGAATAGTTTGCTCGTCTCACCCAGCAGTACGATGGGGCGGTACGCCGAAGGAGAATCCACCGGGCGCCCATTCTTCTTCAACAGTACTAATTTACCGCGTTTCCAGCACTGCGGAAAGTAGCCCTGTGCTAGGCATGCTGTGAAGAGCGCCCTCATCTTCTCTCCAAGCTCCTTGGTTGCGTGTACCAAGACTCGACCCGGCACGCCGTCCGGTCCAGGGGCCGAGTTTTTTGAACGGAGCCGTAACACGGCTACCCCGAACTCAGTTTCGCTCACAGGCAAAACTTCCTCCTCAGCCTGATCGAGCAGTACTGCCCTAGTTGCCATGGGAGGCGGGCACCATGCCTCTCGCTGGGGGAAGAGCTTACACACCACCCGCTCCAGCAACTGCGGCTCGAGAGTTGTGGTAAGAGGGGGGGCCCATGGACGCAGTTTACCAGTCACTGACTTGTAAGGGCGCCCCCAAGGATCTCGGTCGAGAGACTCCAGCCACTCCCGCCACGCCAACTCTTTGGCCTCCTTTATAGCCACCTGTAAGCTCTTACAGGCGGCACTATAGTTGGCGTAGCGTTCACGCTCCTCCTCCTCATCTCGCACCCTCCAACGTCGGGAACGGGTGTAGAGACGCCGCGCGGCGACGCAGGCTCTCCTTAACTCTTTAAGTTCCGGCTTCCACCAGTACATCCGTCGCGGAGGCGCAGACGTCTTGACCCGAGGCATGGAGGCGTCGCAGATCCGCGCAAGCGACTCTCCCAGCCTCTCTGCGGCGGCATCTACGTCCTCTGTGTCTGGGTTTGCCCCCCAAGCTTCCACAATGGCCGCTTCAGATGCAAGGTCTCTATCCAGCGCCCTGAGCGACCATCGCGGGCCGTTTGCTGGTGGTGTGGACAGAGCCTGCCTTGAGGACGCAGAGACACTGAACCGGATGTACCGATGATCTGACAGAGTCTCTACGTCCGTCTCAACTTTCCAATCAAGAACGCGGTGTGCAACGGAGGGGGAAGCGAATGTTAAGTCCACTATAGACCCACCGTTCCATCGAACGCACGTGTTCTCGGTACCCCTATTTACAACCAAGAGTCCCATGGACGCCGCCCACTCCTCCAAGACCTTCCCTCGGGGATCAGTGGGTGGGGATCCCCACGCCGTAGACTTAGCGTTGAAATCCCCAGCGACCAATATGGGACTGGGTCGCACTGCTCCTGCCAGAACCCCGATCTCAGCAAGTAATCGTTCGAAGTAAACCATGCTGCGACTCGGGGAACAATACACTCCAATTACCGCCACGCCACAGTTACCACCCAAAGTAGCCAGCACGCACCCCTGTCCCCTCGCTACTTTTTCGAAGGGCAGAGAGCCATTGGAAGACTGATTAATAATAGCCACCGAGTCTTCCCGGTCTCCCACCCAGGTATCCTGAGAAGGGATTAGGTAAGGCTCGGCAATCACTGCAATTTGTGTCGACCACTCCGCCAGGCTCTGGAGCAGAAGATCCTGAGCCCTGGCGGAGTGGTTGATGTTCGCTTGTAGGAATTGGATGGCCATCCTAATTGTCGTCCATCTGATCCTCCCTTTGCGCATCTGGGCGCGCAGACGGCTGCGGTGGGGCCGAAGAGCTTACATTAGCCGTCTGATTTCTTCTTGTTGAGGTCTTGCCTTTGCAAGTCTTGGCCCCAACACGGTGGTCCGCTTTTTTGCCAGCTGCTTCGCACACCGGGCAGTGCTGCTCGGCCTCGCATTGTGCCTTCTTATGCCCGGGGTTGCCGCAACGGAAGCAGAGTGCACTGCGGTCTTCGGCACTTGGGCATTGTGCCCCTACGTGACCACCTTCTAGGCATCGGAAGCACCGCAGGGGCCTTTCCTCCAGTACTTTGGCCGATACCGAGACCCAATTCACCAGAATTTTTCCAGTGATGGCTTTCTTCACTGCGGCAACGGGGCAACGCAGCCACACTGTTCCTTCACGCCCGGGTGGCCGCACAATATCGCCTACCTTCACCGACTCTATTGCACAGCCACCCACTTTAGCAACGGCCGCCGCTACATCCTCCTTACTTGCCGAATCGTCGAGACCCGAGAGGCGCATCTCCACGCATTTCTCAGGTCGGGAGATCTTGACGAGAGCTCCACTAAAAGACTCCCTCAGCTTAATAGCGAGAGAATCTGCCTTCTCCACACTTTCGGCCCCGGTTCCAGGCACTTCCAACAGCCGAGCGCCAGTGGCGACGGTCCGGAATTTGACACCGTCAATGCCAATCGCTGCCAAGTCAATGCGCTCTCTGGCATCGGTTAACACCTGACCATAGGTAACGCCATTTTTAATCGCCTCCGGTTGCAGCGTCAGTACAACTACTGCTTTGCGAGGGGGCTTTAACTTCTTCTGCGCAGGCCGTTTGGATGGCCCCTTAGCAGGCTGGGGTTGGGTCGGTTTCTTTGGTCCAGGCACACTGGGCAAAGGAACATAGGCCGCCTGTTTGCCCGTACGCTTTGGCACCTGCTTAGACCTTTTTCCAGCAACTGTGCTCCATGCCTCGTTCCTCGGAGGAGCTGAGGAAGGCATCGGGAGTGGATCCCGTGCCAAGGCTGCCTCTTCAGCCGCCAGGCTTCCCTTTCCTTTTTTCCCCTTTCGGGGCTTGGGTACAGAACCCGCTTGGCGCTCATACGACGTGGATGCCTCCATTACAGGCATACTCGGAGACGTTGCCATGAAGTCCATGCTTTCAGTCTCAACGTAAACGTCTGCCCTCCGTTCACGGTTTCTGTCCGCAGCCAGTGGAGGCCGCAGACGAACCTCCGGCATGAGCCTCTCCTCAATTGCCTCAAGCCGGGCAGTCACCATAGTCCCAACTTGAAGCATGATGGTACGTGACAGTTCCTGGACATCAAGTTGCTGTTGCTGTGCCTGCGGCTCAGCAACTGGTACTCGAGACTGCCGCATCTCGGCCCTTAGCTCCGCAATCTCCTTGCGAAGATAAGTAAGCTCAGTCTGCAGACGTATGTTGTCCATCTGCAACTTCGTTGTCTCCTCGGAGATGGAGCGCTTGCGGAGCACTTCCACAGCCTCCACTATGTATGTTGCCGCCTCGTTTAGGGACTTCTGGAACGGGCCACTCAAGTTGTTGGACTTGCGTGACACCGTTTTTATTACGTTCACGCAATCCAGTACCTGTTTACTCAGAGAGGCTGCCAGCTGGTCATCGACCTCGCCCGCCAGCAGTCCAGCCATGCACGTTGGGCGCGTTACTCTCGTTTGCCGTGACTTTTCCGTGGCATGCGCTACCTCATCGGCTGCGTCAAGGAGGAACTCCTCGCGCCTTGCCTTTCCCAACCCGACGTATTGCCCAGTGGAGGGTGGGCGGCCTCTTCCTCTCCCCTTAACAGACTTCGTCACCTTCGGTGACGCTGTGCTCCCCGTCACAGTGACATCTGATTCTGACTCGGAATCTACCGGACCTGACTGGCCCGGTTTTTTACGCCAGAATCGAATGGGGTCATTTCCAGATGCCACCGTCTCCATATTTCTGTCAGTGTCTGATTCAGACAGCCGCTCTACTACCACTGGGGGTTGCAGCATAGCAGCCCTTGTAAACTTTCCAGCCACGTCACGTGGCTGCGGCGGATTTTTAAACCCAGGTCCCTTCTCACTCAACGGACTTCTGTCCCGTTGTTTCTTTTTGGTTGACCCTGAGACGGCCAACTCTACGTCTTCTCCGCTATCACTCTCAAGAAGAGAGAAACGATTACTGCGTCGTGTCGAAACACGACCACGAACTTCGTCACGCGCCTTCTCGGTGCTCTCCGGTGCAGAAGCACCACAAATTTCCACCACACGGCCAGAACAGCCAACATCATCATTAATTTTGTTTAAATTTTCCATATTTGATCCCACGAGTAGTGAGGGAAATACTCAGTCACCCCGACCTAGCCCTCTACAGCCGGGGAAGGGTACATACTGCGGAGGTCCCCTGGTATCCGCAGGTTTTAACGTGTTTTCTCACGGGTTTTTGTTTCAAGGTTTTCCTTCCTCTGGGCCCGACCAATTAAGGCAACGCCCCTTCGGTTCATACTGAATCAAACGTACCCCCGTGAGCCTGACGGGGGGTCTTTGAATGAAACAGTATGGATCCCGGTTGGAGAGACGGCGAACTCTCTCCGACGAACTGGTCGATAGGGTTAGTACCGAACAGTCCGTAACAACACCTCAACCAATGCCACAAAGATTGCATCGGAAACTTCCTTATGTACAATTAAACTATACATCCACATGCTTATTTACAAAAAACACACACGACACAAATGTTTATATACAACACAATTATTTTATTATATACAATGTAAAATAAAATAAAACTACCTATAAATCCCCCCCACCAACGCGGTCCAAAAGGACCACGAAGGCGCCTGGTGGTTTCAGTTACGTCTATTTCAGAGGGAAATAGACCAATAACAGGCAGCAACCACGTGAAGGATTACCACCAGACTTGCCTTGAGGATCTTCACGACTGATGCGCTCTCCCTCAAGACCATTCGCCTCCATACCCATACCCCGGGTATGGAAGGCCTGCACTTATCCAATTTAATGGATAAACCCTGGCCCGCCCGGACAAAGGCCTCCCTTCTTTCTCTCCAGTTGTCTCTATTTTGTATCACTTATTAGACCATTCTCTAAGGTCTTTGTCATGGTCTAACGCGAGGTCGTTTCCCGTTTTTAGGCGTCCAATCGGTCGAGATTTGTTTTTTTATATTAACATTATTACAAAAAAAAACATTATTTCAGATAACTGGGCTCCCATAGTACAGTTCTTTTATTATTCAGCTACAGCAAAACTTTGCGAAATTGTCTAACATTTTTGTTTTATTCAATCATAAACGGAGCGCTAACGTTTCTCGTAACTATAAAGCGTTTATTTTCACGTAGGCTTTAGAGCCCTAAAAACTAATAATTTTATAATCCACGAGTAAGTCTATTAATTTGGTACACGCTAGCCAATATAACGGGTTGTTATGATATTCGTGAGCAATTAATAATGTTGAAAGCGATGATTTGCGCCTCAATGCATGAGTAAGATAATGCCGGTTGTGTGTGCGCATAACAGATGGGGACTAGTGATGGCCTTATAACAATATAGAACCGTTCGTACGGATAAAAACTTTTTAAGGTTTAGTTTTGGCTGCACCAACTTTTAACTAACGGTTGACAGAGGAGAATGGAGGAGGAAGACCATGTTGTGCTAACCCCACATAAAGTGGAATAAGGGCAGGATGAAGAAGAAGGAGAGTTCTAAATTGGTGAAAACTTCGGATTTCTGCGTGGTTAGGTAGTTAGGTGGCTAGTTGGTTTTTATGCTACTGCAAAACCAGACACATAAAATAGAAATTCCACATTCATGGCCGTTTTTAAGGATTTTCGTAAAGTTACCATGTATTTTTTTTAATAAAGCTAGATCTTTAAGGTTTCTCTTGAAACCTTAAAGCTCCACGGTAAATAATATAGCTTCTCTTTTTGTATCTTGTACCTAATAATATCGTATTGCCTCGCAGTACCTAGAAAATTCTCTTTGTAAAAGAACTTAAATTATTTAACTTCGTTTTAACTGTTTGTAAACCGTAATAAGTATTACTTTGTTTAAATGCGTTGCGAGCTTTGCTTCCGGATATGTACTTAATAATGTTTTCCGTATAGAGTCCCTTTCCGTATGGAGGCTTTAGGTCCCAGCACTAGTATGCACTGCGTGTGAACTTAATGCAAGATAGTACGTGTGATGTAAGGTGATGAAAGACGAACTTCGCCGTGAGATATGGTAATTGTAGGGCACGTGCAATATGTCAAGAACAAGTTCTATATAATTGCTATTTGTTTCTAAATAATATCTTGTTTTTGACCCGTGGGATTTGTAATCGTGTGTTCGGTTACAAAATTATACTTACGTACGTGCATGATTTAAAAAATCGTATTTTTTTTTATTTTGTACTGGTTCCGGAAGCAGGTTCCTTTTGCCAAGTCCTTTATCCTAATGTCACTTTTTCATGTGTGTTATCATTCTCACATATTTAAATTTGTTTCACGTTAGTTGCGATTGTCAAACATTTTAAATAATAATATGAGTGCTACCAGTGAGTTAGTATTATACACAATATTGAGCAGTAGGTCATAATGAAAATAGTAGTTACATAAACTTATTAAACAAATCCTATCGATATCTTTATCTGTCTTTATTTAAAAAAGAAGATTTAGTTTAGTATAATGATTTTCCGACAGAGGGCGAGTTCTCAATCGATCATTTTCGGTGATTGATAGGTGATATAAATCACGTTTTGTTTGACAGAAGTGATTGCTAAACTTACGCATAAACCGCGGTATATCTTGTCTTACATAAATTTAATAACCCTTTCGATACTTGACAGAGTGAACTTATATTTTCTTCCAGAAAATCTTGAAGCATTATTTGGTAAGTATAGGTAAATAAGTATAGGTTAAATATAGCTTCGGACCCCCATATCCTTGGCCATACACGGGGTGGGATGAAACCATACCACTATTATTAGTCAAAGGTTTCTTTATTCAGTATTATTTCAAGGATCACTTTGAAACGTCTTAAAGCTAGGTGAGTCTAGTTAACAGTTCCAAGCGACCAAGCCTAAAAGAACAGGCAACAAACGAAAGCTTGTTACCAAATATAGTTTGGTTTCCGTTTTTTAATCGATATTTGAGATGATCCTTTTACAAATTTAAAAATAATAATAATATCAGTGAAGTTCCAGTGCGGTGTAGTGAGTGTTGGGAATTCAAAAACTTTACTTTTTTTATTTAACTTTTTAATACTTAAATGCTAATATTTTACCTGAATAATTATGGGTTATGGGTCTCTAAAGGCTCCACTATTTGCTAAGGAGATAAGCTAATTATTATGCTTCCATTGCCGTCAGGATTACCTAATTAATTTTCGGAAATCTTCTGTAATGTACACCGAACTTACCAATATTATTATTGTAATTAACTAGAATGTTATATAATCTACAACCTCACTCAGCGGCAAAGCTATAATTATGTATTTCAGTCACTAATGTTTAATTAAAGACTATGTACATAATATATCATTATTGATTCGTTGAATAAATATCGAATAATCGAGATTCAAAGCCTTGCACACATAATCTAAGCGTTCTGTGGTGGCGATATAGTGACACGCTGTCAAGTATCGCTGCCATATTTGACAGCGTTTACTGATCGCCACCGCTAGATGCGCAAGGCTCTCTAATCCGAACTGTTTCCTTGCATCCTATGCATAGCCTTTCTAACCTCAAAAGTCTGCTAGAAGAATGAAAATTCGCAAATGTGAATTTGAATGCTTTGCTTTGCGAATTTGAAAACAGAACAAGTCTTTGTCTTTTTTGAAAAGAGCGTACTTAGGATGTTAAAGGAGGTTGGAAGTCATTACAGCAAGGAGTTCCCAAGTCTATGAGTTTGTTGAAGAGTCTCTAGCTGGCTGGAAATGATAGTGCGTGAACTGGCGTGAAGCTAATAATTTAATTTTATTTTTTTTATGTAAATAGACATTTATGAAATACTTTCTGTCATACACTGCGGTAGCGCGTCTTTACCATCTTCAAAAAGTGATTCCTGAGAATTTGGTATAACTACGCATTTCTCATACTTTAAGTCACAGAGCACCAAAAGTCAAATTAAAACTTTTGAATTAATCCGTGGTAAACGGAGTTGGTAACACAAATAATAAATTTCGCTTTTTATTTAGCCATAAGTACATATACTACACATAGTACTAGTACATATACATGTACTGTTTGTTACCCTAAATAAAAAAAATTACCAGCTCTTGATATTTACTAGGTGAGCGGTAGAATTCGTTGTGAAATATTTTTCGTCTAGGGAATTACTACTACCGTACCTTTTTCTGCTGCCAAGCAGAGTTGCTCGCATTGCTGTGTTCTAATTAAAAGAATCCGGGCCCCTTACCCTTACTACGGGTGCCGGTGCAATTACTTACCTAACTTAAAAGAGAAGTGGTGTCATGCTCAGCATAAAAGCACCGGTGGTCTTGTGGGTTAAAATCCAGGCAAGTACCAATGAGTTTTCTGTCCAAAAATGTATAATTATGTACCATGCCAGTACCCTCAAACAGTGATGGGAAACATCGTGAGGAAACTGACATGTTCTAGAATCTAAAACATGAAATACACTTAAAATCCTTTCGCCTTACTAGTTTGAAAGTACTACTGTCACGGCAAGAAGAAGAATACACATAAAGA
Source organism: Thera britannica (assembly GCA_939531255.2). Lineage (NCBI taxonomy): Eukaryota > Metazoa > Arthropoda > Insecta > Lepidoptera > Geometridae > Thera > Thera britannica. The sequence continues at coordinate 14,023,038 of OW618039.2, forward strand.
GCACGTCCAATGTGTATTGTATTCTGTGTAGTGTATTGGTCCTATGTGGACGTGCCTTTTATAACTAACACGGGGCTATCAAGTGGTTAACTATACCGGTAACTAGCAATAGTTTAAGCAATGCTTATCTTCTGTCAATTTTAAGCATGAGCAAAGGTTAGTAATTGAAAGTGAAACGGAACAGATGTTCAAATCCATGGGTCATAAAACTACGGCTTAGGCACGCCCGCGGATGTTGCGTGATGTACATGGTATTGTTCTATACAGGACTGGATTAAGGGGGTAAGTAAGGGGTAGGTGTAAAAAGAGGAATAAAAAATGTTATCTTTATTGCAATATTTAAATTATAATTTTAAATTTCTCAAATGGGATTGGTATAAAACCCTTTATCACTCATATATCCTATATAAGTAATATTTCAGGCGATATTTTTGTGTCCCTAGGGCGCTTTCCAATACGAGTTTTAGCCTTATTTCAGATCGCTATCGTGGTAGTCGTGGTCAAAACATTTATCCTGCTTTCAAAAGTACCTACCTATACCTAAAGTAAAAATATTAAAAAACCAAGCCGGTACAAAATCCACGAAACAAACCTTTTACACGATAAAGATTAATTTTATTCATATTTTTGTAACATTGTTCATTCAGCTTTTTGTTTTTCATTGATTTCCATACTTTAATATTCAGAAAACGAAAACTGATTTGCAATTTTATTTTAGAAAAAACACACAAACAATGCCGGCGAATAAAAAATAAAAAGCTTGTAAAATAGAAATTACAAATTCTTTACATCTCTAATAATTTTACACTTGGACATTTAGTTATTTTTTTTCAAGTGGTAAAAATGCTGGTGATCGTCTGACGATTCTTACAGCGCTATCGGACAATATCTTTTAGTTATTTTAAGAGATTTTTTTTTTATTATATTGGCCCCGGGTCTTTTGAAATCCACATCTGTTACCTAATTTGTACTTACGGTACTGTCCGTGTTTGCCGAAAACCTTCATGGCTTGTTGGCCACGGGATCATCGCTTTGAATCTATTGCGGTTGCTTATCCTGCTTTGAATCACCTATATATCATTGTACTTATTCTGTTACTTAATAGAACTAGTACATACTAATAGTAACTAGTAAACACTGCTAGAGCTATTAGTTTTATAGTGTTTACTACACTTAAGGAAATCACAAAGATTTTTATAACTCTTAACTTTTGGGACATTATAAAAATCTTTACTGCTAGAGCTAGTTACAACCTGTGTTTCAAATGGCGAATAAATAATACCTGTCTGACTTTCTTTTTATTCCTTTTTGACGTGACAACGTCTTATAATTCGATGAAGCCAGCTGCACGCACGAAAAAACATGACGTCATGTGGCGTTACCTAGCTCCGAGGCGTTCCAAAGGCGAGAAGTGCAAGCGAGAAAGCGGAGCGAGCGACAAAGAGGCACAATCGGCCTCCGCGTTCGGCAGCGTTTGACATCTGTCTCTCTCCTACTTGAGTGAGTGATGCGTCCGCGTGGACAGCTGTATGACGTTGTCACGTTCAACTATCGTCAGTAAATCGACTTTACAGACAACCAATTTTTTTACTATACCTGCGTCGTCCCACTGCTGAGCAAAGACCTCCCCCAAGACTTCCAGTACCCACTATTCAGAGCCTCTTTCTGCTTTTGTTCTTTACTAAAAATTTAATTTTATTTTGGTTGCAAAATAAAATTATGCTTTGCACAAACTCTGATTCAAAGTATTGTTGCTATGTAGGGTAATTATGGCCGGAAACTTTTGAGTTGTAAGTTTTTGTTTTTGTTAAAATATATTTGAAAAGTGTGAAAGTTGTGGTTCAAGTTGCAAAATACTTAGAGGTTTTAGGGATCTTGATTTTTTGTATGAGTTCAGAAACGTCGGATACCTACGCTGTTGACACTATTCAAAAATGTAACAAATATTGTCAGATTTTTCTCGGAAAATTCAATGTCATTTTCTAAAATGTTCAAAAGGAAAAACCTAAACTAGGTTTATGCAACGAATCATATTATTATTAATTAAATATAGTAGCTAGGTAAATGCTATCAAAATTTCCTTTGAAAAATTCCTTTGTAACAGATAACAAGGTTTGGCATTTTTCGATAAAAGTCTGACAAACTTATTACACTGTATTACCGTCGCTAAACTTACACAGAATTTTCATTATGAAACAAAAGGTTCCGAAAGTTAATTACTTCGGTTTGTTCTAAAGTAAACTCATTAAAACGATTTAATTTTCATCGTCAAATACAACACAGCACCTGATTTGAAGTCTTAACTTAACTTCTTCGCATGCAATCGTATGAGCTATAAGATAATAGAGGCAGGCTTATGATGATGGAGTGGCTAACCAAAACCCTCCGTCATGGTATAACGAATGCTAAATCCAGAACCAACAGCTGCCGAAGCACGGAAGCATTGTAAATACCACTGAAGCACACAAACAAATAAGTACCTATCTGTTTTGTGACTGAAGTGGCTGTGCAAAATCTGTCGTCGCAAGCTGGTCTGAAATTACTTAGCAGACTACCCTACAGTGCTTTTGTAAAACCTAACATTAGCATACTCAAGGATACAAGCGAATGTACAGTTAAACACACAAATACCCAACGACTGCTAAACTTAAACAAACATGTTTTCACTGAAGCAAACATTTCCTCTTTCAATCCTATAGAGGAGCATTCGTTTCATTATCAATCCATCTCGTTACACAGGCGCCTGATGGATTTGTACAAATCTATGCAAACACATCAGTGCATGCACTCCGCTGTTTGTGCACGAGAACCAAGCATTACAGTTCCACGGAAGTTGTTGGATGTTTTTATAGAAGACTAGCAGCCTGTCCCGGCTTCGCACAGGTGGACATTTATTTTTTAAACTCAAATATAGCCTATTTTACTCAGGGTGAATGTAGCTTTCCAATGGTAAAAGAACTTTCGATATTGGCACAGTAGTTTTTGAGCTTTTTCATTACAAACATACTCACAAAAATACAAATCTTTCCTCTTCATAATATTAGTAATAGTTATAGAAGTATAGATTGAATAGTTACATTTTAGTAAGCGGGATACTTTGACAACTAAATAGCATCTAAATGAATTCATGTATCTTAGGTACTAATACATGTGAGAGTTTAAATTACATGCTTTTGTTCCTCAGGCCGATAGGGTTAGATGGATCTTTGAATTGATTTGTTCGTGACAAGAATCACAAGCTACCTTTTTCTTTCTGAAAAAGTAAAGGAACGATAGAAAGAACACGAACAAAACCACAGGCAGCTGGTACTCAAAACAGCGCGAGGTTTTTTCTAGAAACATTTTCGTGTGCTCTCTCAGTATGAATACTATGGGTGGGTGTGTTAGCGTTCGTTTCATTCGATCATTCGATGTTACGAGCGGCTGATGGATTTCCCTCCGTACGCGTTTGCTGTAGCTGCAATTTTGTAAATTGCTAACCTTTGTTTTTTACAAACAGTAGACACAGATTGAGCAGGCTCGTAGCCATGCGTGGAAATAGAATTACATGTGTGTAGGGTGGTGTTCGCTAAGCTACTGTTTTTGCAATTCAAGGACTTTTGTTATTACATGGCGCCTTGCGCGGTATACATAATTTTCTCATGTGACGTGAGCAAACACGCCATATATTCACCCTATTCCTCTGATCTTCTGCACAAGTTGATATTTCAATATGTGAAGATCAAATGTAGTCTTAATACTATTTTTATGAAACAACGGGATATTTACCATGATTAATTTTTGATGAGTTGACTTCCGATATTTCGGCACAGTTGCATGCACCATGATCACGGTTGAAAAGAGTGTAGATCGATTTATCTGCCAATAACATTTCTTTTACTCGTGGACTTCAGTTCAACCGTGATCATGGTGCATGCAACTGTGCCGAAATATCGGAAGTAAACTCATCAAAATTTAATCATGGTAAATATCTCGTTGTTTCATAAAAATAGTGTTAAAAACCATGATAGTTTCAAAAGTTATGTAGTCTTAATAGTGTTCCGTATTGAAAGTCTATGGATAAATCTGCTAACGCCTATTATTCGTCTGTTGATTTTGGAAAACTGACTTGTGCTTGGTTCAACACTGTCGAGGGTCAAGCTGTCATAGTTTAGTCATAGTGCGTAGTTTATTTTTATAAAATGTTTAAAACTCTCGTTATTTTTGCTACGAGAATTATTCACAAACGTATCCACGAGTGCCACAAGTAAAACGATGCCCGCTCCGTTTTTTTGCCAACAGTTTTATCGTGTTCATGCTTTTAGTATAGATAGACGTATAGCGACCTACTTCCTTTCAAACCGACGCGCTACATTTCAAATTTACGAATTCACATTCGAAATTCACGAATTGGTTCACAAAGCATGAAAATCATTCAGTTTAATTACGCCTATCGCGTCCACTCATTTATACAGAACTGGGTAATCATTCATTGATTCCAGTAACATGAGCTCTATTTATCACAAACGTACTTAAAACTTTTACCAGCAACTGCGGAAACACCGTTGATCGACTGAAATTATTTTACCAAGAAACAGAATGTTGGTTCGACCGAGAAATTACCTAAGCAATGAGTGAGAAAGCTATCACAAACGAAAAGGCATATGAAATGAGTGTATATTGGGGTAAACCTCATTGTGTGGAAGAATATAAAAAAGAGAAGCGCCACACCATCTCTGTGTTGACAAGCTTTTTTCATTTTCGGCATTTCGCAAGTCTACTAACAAGTTTTTGTGTTTATCGTCGCAAAGCTATCCCACGTTTTATGCAGCCAAAGCTCACAAAATCCGAGCTTGGTGTACCGAATATTCATCTGTGATATTGACGATATACCAAACTATCACATGGCATTGGCAGACAGAGAGCCCATTCACACACATAATCCTCCAGACTTGAGATTCAACACTGCTGAGAAGGTATAAGTAGGGGTATGTATGGGTGCTTTCATTAGGACGAGACGCTCGATTTAGTTTGAACAGGCGCTTTGAAATCCTTCGGTTTACTGTACAATTCGAGAGATTATCGTGTCCTTATTAAACAGTAACCCTCCTGTCTTACACTGGTACAAGTACTTTGTAAATAAGCCCCTTCACCAGCGCTTGGTTCATGATCTGGTATATATGAATGTTTTGTGTTTCCTGTAGATGAGATGAGAGGAGTAGTACTGGCCATCTGGCAAAGCGTAAGAGGTCCATAGAAAAAGTTTTTATTTATTTTTTGTTCTTTTTCATCAATAGTAAAACGTTATTCAACAATATTGCCTTATGACGTTATATCGAAAGCTATAATTAAAAGTCCGTATTCAATTAATATTTGCATAGACGAACTTCCACGTCTTTGTCAGCTATTCAAACGAAATAAAGGCTTTTGTAAGAGCTTTTTAAGCTTCATACATATTAAATTTCTAGTCATTGGTAAGGCGTACCCTATTATTGAAATAAACGAACAACATTTAAGTGAATGAACCACGTCTAAGGGTTATTATTTATTCATTTGATCGGTCTTCGAATAAGTGGGCAGACGTTTGTTACTCTCATATTATTATGTATTTTGGTTGTATGTATTATTCAAACTAGCATTTCTGAATAGAAAATTCGGTTAGTAGGTACTTTATAAAGTTATCAAAACCTGAGTGCACCATTATATAGAAAGAAAGACGTCACGGTAACAATCGGTTAGGATGATTAGTATTGACTAATTTTAGCATTTTTGGGCTGGGTAGGGTAATAGGGTAAGTCATGTAATAAGAGAGTTCGTATGAGCTAATTTTCAATAGCGATGGGCTTTATTAATAATGAATACTCCTACTTTACTTTAAAAAATCAACATAATATAACTATGCTTGTTTTGAGCATCGAGGTGCCAATTTTTAATCGATAAAAACCCGATGCTATTTTATTAAATATATATTTATAAAAGAAAGTCGTGTTAGTTGCACTATTTATAACTCAAGAACGGCTGAACCGATTTGGCAGAAAATTAGTGGGGATGTAGCTTAGAACCGGGAGAAGGACATAGGATACTTTTTATCCTGAAAAAGCAACGGGAACGGGGTGTTACGGGAACGGGCGAACGAAGCCGCGGGCGGCCACTAGTTATTGCTAAAAATACGATTTTAAAAATGCCTCACAATAAGTTTAAATAAATAAATACGTGTATAATTTACAGAAAAAATTACTTTCTATTTTAATTTAAAAGCTTTAAATGTTACTTCCCTCTTGAGGATTGCTGCGTTGCAAAGATGAAAATAATTCCATGCTTCAAACTCAGAATATCCTTCCAAATATAAAAGTGGTGTTTACATTGCAAACACGGAATGACAAACAGTATTATGACAGGACTACGTATCTGGCGCGGCCACACATATGGAGACGAGCGCGGACATAGCATGGACAAAATACATGGAAGTAAAGCGCTATTTAGTATATCCAAAATTGTACAAAACATGGATGTGTGGCCCGCGCCTTTAATAAGTTTTCCATATAAGTACAGATAAAATCATAAAAAATATTTCTTTTTTAGGCTTGTCAAAAACAAGATCTGTTAATAATAATAATTAAACTTTTTTACCAATTATGTTATTCCGTAGATTGAAAAATTCAAACGTGAAACGTATATTAGTAAGAACATCATAAGATAATTTATTGGTTTTATTAGAGAGTTGACATAGTGAACGTGTTTCTGTACTGGCTATCAAAATGTCTGCTAAAGTCAGAAAATCTTTATTTTTAGTACTTCTTCTTCTTGTCGTATCACTGATTCTTTCGAACCAAGTGTGGTGAAAGGATTTTAAGTGCATCTCAAAGAGGCTCCTTTCATTCACTTAACATATTTTCGAACTATTTAGGTTCTACGACATGCCGGTTTCCTCACGATGTGTTCCTTCACCGTTTGAGAGCACTGGCATAGTGTACATACATTTTTGGAAAGAAAAACTCATTGGTACACGACTGGATTGGTACACGAACCCAGGACCTTAAGATTGGAAGGTGGGGCCGCTACCACTAGCCCACCAGCACTCTTGAATTAAAAAAAAAGAGAAACATTAACATTTACCTCATGAATGTAATCCTCAGGCTCTGTATTCTCTTAGATCTCTTTTCCAGTATCCGCTTGGGTTCGCCTTGTTTCAAACACATTTTAAAGTAATCCTGTGATTTAAATAAATTATGGTGGCAAATGAAACAGATGCCAGATAAGTATGAATACACTGAAGTGTGAAATTCCGTGGCGTAAAAACTTGAGAAACCGATTTTATAGCCAAACTGCGGAACTGATTTTGATGAAATTTCTATGGGACCAATCTGGAAGTATCTGTTATTTTGTAGGCCAACCACATGCTCTGTCTGACACACTCTGTCCCCACTTTATGTGGGGTCGGCACAACATGTCTTCTCCCTCCATTCCCCTCTGTCAGCCGTCATCTCTGCATTCACTCCTCTCCTTTCCATGTCATTTTTCACACAGTTCATCCATGTTTTCAAAAAAGTTAAAACTATTTATACTAAAATGAATTTTCATGGTTTTATAAAATTGAAGTAGAATGTGATTTGTCATAATGATTTTTTTGGATTGTTTCAGCCAGTGGGAATCTACCGAGGCAAGTACGAGTGGGCCAATGAGAACAGTCCTGTCGGCGGCGACTGTTCGCTGTGGGTGCGAGCTGCTACCCTCCAGCTGGACGATGGCCAGTGGCAGTGCCAAGTTACTGCCAGCAATTATGATGTGCAGGTAAGACATGCTTTTATTTATTAACTGGCCTCTCCTCCCAGGTATTCTTACCTAAATACCAGGTATAGCAAATACAAATACAACTTTATTTGTTGATGTTTGTTCTCTGTCTGGATGTTGTATTGTATTCTAAGTATGTATTTACAAAAAAAAAGTATGTATTTATTATATCAGCTATCTCGTTCCCATAGTACAAGCTCTGCTTAATTTGGGGCTAGATAGTGTTGTGTGAATTGTCCACAATATTTATTTATTTATTTATTTACCAAAAGAATTTATATTATAAGGTTTACACAAATTACTGGTTGTCGTAAAGTTAAGCGATATAGTGAAGAACAGTGGGAGAGAAGAGAGAAATGCGGTGTGAAAGAATACGTAGTGATGAGAATAGAATTAGGTATGCTAAGATGGTTTGGGCGTGTAGAGAGAATGGTTGAAAGGAGATTAACAAAACAATTGCATCAGGCAAGTGGAAATCCGTGATCTCTGCCTACCCCATGGGAATGAGGCATGGTTTTATGTATGTATGTACTGGGGATCCCCGCACTAAGACAAGCCTGTATCGAGGGAGGCTAAAGTACCTACAAAAATTATTATTATTTCTATTGATATGAGAAACAAAAACAGATAACACAGAAACAAGACAACAGACGAGAGAAAGAAAACTTTAAAAAACAAAAAAAACTATTTGAATAAAAATAAAAAAGACGACATGATGAGTAGCAGCTCTACTTTCTGCGCCGTCCGTTGAATAAACAAAACTCCATCGAATATCGCTGTCAGATATGACAGTGGTTCATTGATCACCACCGCAAAACGCCAGATGTACGCAAAACCACTGCTGGACTGGACTAAGGCTCCCCATACATTTTCAGTAATCAAATCAAATCAAAATAAAAATTCAAATCAACCGTTTATTTGCAACCTTGTTGACACATTATATTTAACTTATAACTAAACATTAGCAATAGTAGTTGCAAATTGGTCCCAACTCAGCATATGCAAGTTAAAAAACTTACGCTGGTCTTCCGTTGTAATTATGCTCTCCACCCAATCTGAATACTATTTAACTGTTTGAGTTTCTACAGATAGGAGCTATTAACATAATAGTATAGTTTATCTACTGTAAATATATATGCAGATCATGCAATTTGTCAATTACAGTACCTAATTACTTTTGTGTTATTATAGGCAAACATAAATATATTCTGTACAAATGTGTACTCCATGAAAACATCCAGACGATTAATCATACCATTACAATCACACTAAATCGTTAAACCCACACTCAATAAATACATTACACTGTATTATTCATAATATTTATTGGTACACTACCAACTTATTAAAAGTTATTTTTGATTATAAGTAAGTAGATACGTAAATAGTTGACTGTAACCTCAAACTTGTAGATGGAGCCACGGTCGCGTTAGTGCTGAACAGTCCTTAGGAGTTATTCGTCGAGTGTGATTAGAATCTGGGGCCTAATTCTCGGGCCGAGCTCGATCATTATTTGGAATTTTATTTTATTGCTTCTTTCGAAGAGAGAATGGCAGATTTCCTTGAGTAATTCATTAACGACCTCATCGTAGAAGATACGGAAAACGTAGAAAAAGTACGGGGGTGTGCATTGCCAAAAATAAAATAACCGCTTAGTGAATCTCGGTCGTCCCGAGAATTAGGCCCCTGATACCGTACCAAGGGGAAGGTCGCGGGTCCAACTTTTGGACATAATCTTAGTGATTTCCTTAAGTATAGTAAGTAAACAATATAAAATCAATAAATCAGTGTAAAAATTTGAAAGCTAATAAGTGTACAACAAAAAACATTTTTGAAACAGGAACTCATGAACGTGGACATAATATTGATTATAAACAGTTCCTTCAATAGAGTCCACAAAAAAAATACAATTACACAAGAATTTTAGAAACAGGAAACGCTGAATGTAAACAGAATATTGACCTAATTACAAATTGCTATCAATGAGAATTCCATAAAATAAAATAAAAGCAATACACAACACCTTACGTTAAGTTTCAAAATCAAACATGAAAACATTTTTGAAACAAGAACTGATGAACGTTGGCAGAATATTGATAGCTCCTTCAGTAAACTCAATAAAAGAAACAAAAAAGCCCCCCAAAAAAATAAAAGCAATTACACAAGATATTTAGAAACAGGAAACGAAGAATGTAAACAGAACATCGACGTAATTATAAATAGCTTTCAATGAGAAGATATAAAAGAAAATAATAGCAATACACAAGACACTTTTACGTTACGGGCTTGAGTTTCAAAATAAGAGTCAAGCTCCAATGAACAAGATAACGAACCTTGGCATACGTGCTCGTTACCTACTTCCTCGAAGAACTCAGGGACCGATAGAATAATTTCGAAGGCATTTTCACCATTGTTACCATGCAAATAGGTGTGATCTTTCCTTACTCTCTTTTAATTTGACTATATTTGATATTTAATTGGAAGTAGGGAAATACCTTTTGTAAATACGACATTTCGCTCATACAGATTGAGAAGTATTCAGTAATGATAATTGGTTGTCATGTATGTAATGTGTAGTAATAAATGAAGGGATGGGAGGAGAGCGCTGGTGGCCTAGTAGTAGCGGCCCCGCCTTCCGATCCTAAGGTCGTGGGTTGAAATCCAGTCCACTCTCAAACGGTAAAAGAAAACATCGTGAGGATACCGGCATATCGTAGAACCTAAAAAGTTCTAAAATATGTGTCAAGTGCACAAAAGCCTCTTTGAGGTGCACTTAAAATTCTTTCAATACACTTGGTTCGAAAGAAACAATGATAAGAAGAAGATTGAAGGGAAGGAATGGAGTGGAGTGAAATACATTGTTCAAGCAACTGAACAACTGGAACTGGAAAACAACTGGTTTTTATGCCACTTGCTCATAATAACCGCTAGCCGGTTTTGGGAATAAGACATCCCTACTGGGACCGAGTGACAGGACACATCAAACTAACGTGGTTTAATAGTGGAGAGAGAAGATGGCGTCGTAATGCATAGATGTTCGGTTTGCCGTATATTAAAGTAAAACAGATTTCTTTATTCAATTATAAATTTTCGTTTTAGCATAACTTTGAAAAACGCTTTCTTGATCGTGATAATTGAAAAGGTATTAATCATACTGCCAGTGCATTTCAGTTCGATAAATTGGGGATACTTGGCAAGTCCCCAAAGTTGGCAGCTTTGCTAGAATACCCAACTTAAATATAAAGACATAGGACAATTTCATAAGATTGTAATTCACAAACCGAGCTTCATTGTTGAGATCTTGGTTTGTAGTCTAAGACTAAAACGCCAGTTTTAGTTGATACCATAATCTGTTAATATAACCAGAAGAACATATATCGCTCGCTATTGTATATATATACAATAGCGAGCCACCATAAAGGCGCGGGCTCACCGCGGCGCATGCTGTGCACGCGGCTCATTTTAGCTGCATGTATTAATTTGCTTGACAACGCGGGTTCGTTCCACTGCTGTACATGAATATGAACCCGCGACTATAGCGTGGCCCACCAAGGTGCACGGAGAGGCTACGCACGTCCCACGGTTTGCTTGAATTTGTCGCATACGTAGCTCAACGCCAGCCCGCTGTACACGCGGTACATGCAAGCGTGCGTAGCGTGAGTGCGTTGATCTATGTAACGCAAGCCACGCATGTGTCAATGACGTCAATTCATGCAAAGCCTCTCCGTGGGTTACACCGCATACATTTTCTTACGGCGAGCTTACACCGAAGCTTAATACACGTGCGTAGCCTCTCCGTGCGCCGCGGTGGACCCATGCCTTACAATTTTTCAATAATAGTTAGCCATCCTTATACCAATGAGGTTTCATTGTAATATATTTGCAATCACCATGATCAGCCTAATAAGTCAAGCATTCGCAGATACAGAATATTAAAATTCAAGTCATGTATTCCAGGATGCCTTATCCAGTCCCCCAGCAGCGTTAGCAGTTCGGGTGCCCCCACAATCGCCAAGGATACTCTTCAACAGCACCCATGTGATGCCGGGTCAGAACATCACCGTGCCAGCTGGTTCCAGGGCTACTGTCGTGTGCGAAGCTAGATATGGCAACCCACCTGCTTATATCGAGTGGTATTTAGGTAAGAATAATAGTTTTTATACTTTTCAATTAGATTTTCTGATTGCTTATGGCTAAAGAAGCAGATATTTTTTTGAACAATCTGTAGGCCTATCACAAGCACTGTCTGGCTCTGTTTTTGAGTCTGTGTGAGTGTTGACTAAATAAATCCTATACGTCGAAATGTCACACACACAGTGGTGAGCACTCACACAGACTCAAAACCAGAGCTAGACAGAACTTGTGGTAGGTCTTCTGATTTCTATATAGCTGTTGCTACTTGGACCAGCGGATATGCTATTGCCTAGCAGGTCACGCACGTTTGAAGCGTTCCTTACGAAACTCCCTTCTCCTTTTTGATAAAGTCATTTCTGGGTAACATGCGCACGTATTCTTCTCTAGGTATTGCAATTATTAAACCATAAGTCGTACTTTTTTCTAAGAAATACTCATCTGTATTCCAGAAAAAGAACGTCTAACCGCTTGGAGTCAAACAAACGCCTCTGAAGTAGAGCGACCGAGAGTATGGGCAGCTAGATCAGTCCTAGAACTAGGAGCCACGAGATCTGCTCATGGAAGACAGCTGGCTTGCAGAGCACACCATCCATCGTACCCATCACCTTACTACAGAGATTCTTACACCATGCTCGATGTTACGTGTAAGTATTTTTTGATTTCAATTTTCTAAAGGTCATTTTGAATTCATTTGAATGCCGTTTGGTTTGATAGACACCCCACTCAATTTGAAGTGTTCTTGAGTTTCTTTGTGTCTGCTTTTTACGGGGGTGACTAAATAAGATTCACTTTTAAATTTTGGTAAAAATGTTATCATTATTCAGCAAAAACAGTGACAAAAACATATTTCCTAAAAAATTCTGTAGAGTTTTATTAGACTAAAGTCTGAAAAACAATTACCTACTCTAGAAAAAATCCGACCACATCCAGACGAACAAAAATCAAAATCAAAAGTTTATTTATTCAGTTGGATTGCAAGAATCACTTTGAAACGTCATAAAGCTAGGTAAGTCTAGGTACCAGTTCTACGCGACCAAGCCTTAAAAAACAGGCAACAAACTACGGCTCGGTTCCGACCGTTTTTTATATGATCCTTTTACAAATCAAAAATAATCAAAAATAATAGCGGTGAAGTTCCAGTATGATGCCTCCGAACTACGATTGTAAACTGTTCATATGAACCATGTGTGAATAGCACGCAAACACACCGCCATAAACAGTGTCCGCACACAGTCGCGACAATATTGAAAAAAATATTTTTACTCAATTATTTTTACTTAGTAATCTCAATAGTTTTTCCCCCATTTCAGTTGTCCCGGTAGTCTCCATCCTCGGTGGTGATGCCAGTACCCTTGCGAACCTGGAAGAAGGATCCAGTGCCCTCACCTTGGAGTGCAGAGCCGATGGTAACCCCAGCCCGTATGTCTGGTGGACGAAGAACGGACAGGTCATTGCCAGCAACGGACCCAAGCTGATCTTGGCACCAATTGTTAGGAATCACTCGGGTGAGCAATATAATTATGGTTTCATTTAATAAAAATACGAAAAGATATTTTTGGTTGAGGTTCCTAAACTTCTAACTATGATGTAGGTCACCGATTACTTCGCTTTTCGTAGTTTTTATAGCGATGAGACCGCCCAGTGTATTTGACTATGTACTACCCTTAGGATTCTCTTCCGAAAATTGCATACAAACGATTTTATATATAGGTACTTACGTTTTATGTTTTCTTTTTCAGGAATGTATGGATGTCAAGCCAGAAATTCTTTGGGAACATCCGATTCCGTCAAAATTGAAGTAGATGTAAAATGTAAGTGTACATATATTATTTTCTCCATAGCAAACCACCTCATGAAGATTGGCATAATAAATAACATTATGTGTCTTTATGAGGCATACAGATTCCTAATTCCCGACACTTTGACGACTCGCTATAAGTATCTTGTCACTGTCATTTTCTTGTCAACAAAGAGAGATAACAACAGACTTATCGGTTTGCTAAACTGAATTACTGTTCATTATGAATATGAACCTGGAAATTAGTACCTTCAAGCAAAGGTATTAAAGTTCACTTTTCCATGATTTCAGATCCTCCGCGAGTGACATGGGTTGGACCGGACACAGTGGTCGAAGCGAATCTGTTTTCGCAGGTGACCTTAGAATGCAAGGCAGAAGGCAACCCACCGCCAAGTTACCAGTGGTATCATAAGTAAGTTACTCCTGTAGATCATCCAAGTTACAGCTATTAGGGTCCTTACACTGGGAAGTACTAACTGAATTTTTAACACCAACTGGTGGGTTACAGAACCACCACATAACACTGTTGTCTAAATACTTGCGTGATCGATTCTTACTGATCGACTAAATTAAGCGACATTCTGCATGGTCAATCTTTGGATGGGTGATACTTAGAAGTCATCTGAGCATTTTGGGGCGGAGCAAAAACAAGTTTGGGGCATGGGAACCCCGTTAAATATTTATTTTATTCAGAATTTTAGTAGTCTGTTCAGAAAGAGAACCGTCGTGGGATATGAGGGCGCACCTGTGCTTAACTATCTTTTTTGTTTAGTGGGCAATACAATAGCGCGTCTGTTGCGTTTTGATCCTATCACAACTAGTGTACTATTCCTTTATTTAATTTTTATGATGCAAAATGCTGACAGAAAGAAAGGGATGAGCTGCCATATAAAAATTGAAACGTTAGTTCACAATTTGGCCACGACGGCTCTCTTTCTGAACAGACTCTATTTGTTGTTATAGCAGCAGCAGAAATATAATACATCATCTGTGAAAATGTCAACTGTTTAACTAATCCGGTTCATCAGAGGGCTGTCTACAGTTTTATTAATACTAAACTTACTATATTAAACAAGGTATTGTATAAGTACACTTTTAAATCTAGTCGTTTAATTCCAGCCCGATCACATCGTCGCGAATAAACGCGATCCAAGAAGATGGATACCCGCTATCCTCATCTCCTCTACTACAGCTACATAACGTGTCGTACGCTCAGCACGGAAGATACACCTGCGTCGCTGTCAACCAGATCGGACTTGAAGATAGGTGAGTGGTTCAGCTGTTTAAATGAAACTGCTTTATGAAAATCTTCAGCTCTACTCAAAACCATAACAAACATAAAAAAAACCTCTTCCTTCATCATCCTTGTTTGTTGTGTGGCATACAAATTAAATAACTTTGATTTGGTTTGATTTTAGTCGCGTGGAACTGGCACCTAGACTCATCTAGCTTTAAGACGTTTCAAAGTGATCCTTGCGATCCTACTGAATAAATACATTTTGATTTTTGAATTTGATTTGTTTCCAGGACCCACCAATCAGAAGCTATCACCCTTAACGTGCTAGGACCTCCAGTGGGTGCTGAAACAGGCACGGCCCACTCCTGGAGTGGAGGAGAGTCAAGACTTCAGGCAACTGTTTGTGCTGATCCTCCTCCGAGACGAGCGGCTTGGCTGTGGGGCAGTCTTCGACTGGAGACACCTAACCAGATCGGTGAGTCTACATTCAGTCACTAAAGACAGCTGGACACTCCTGGAGAGATGGTGAGTCTAAGACTTCACGCAGCGGAGACGTGTGGCTTGGCTGTGGGGAAGTCTTCGGCTGGAGACACTAAACCATATCGGTGAGTCTACATTAGTCAGCAGAGATAACTATGTGGACATTCCTAGAAAGATGGCGAGTCAAGACTTCAGGCAACTGTTTGTGCTGATGCTTTTCAAGACGAACGGCTTGGCTTTTATAGGTTCTACGACATACCAGTTTCCTCACGATGCTTTCTTTCGCCGTTTGAGAGTACTGGCATTAGAGCACATACGTTTTTTGATAGAAAAACTTTGGATTTAAGGTCGAAAGTTGGTTAAAAAATCCTTGGTCGAAAGGCACATAAAACACATGGTCTTGACACATGAAGGCATATAAAACATGCATATCGTTCTTAAAATGTTGATCTTTCCCCAGGTCGCTACCGAGCCTTAGAACCAGTCGCAGATAACGATTGCTACCGCTATATCCTCCTCATCACGAACACAGACGTCGCTGACGCAAGAGTCTACGTGCTGCATGTTGAGAACGAGAGAGGGTTCTCGTCTCATGCTGTCTCCCTCACTGTTCATGGTATGTATTTCATAAATGAATATTATTTTACATCTGTTTACGTCACGTATAGCTAGTAGCACTTATAGAACACATTAGAATTAGAAGCAAGCGCACCTAAACCATGATAGGGCTATAATCACTGCAGTGTCGCAAAACGGACCCTGCCTCAGCTAATTCAGGTAAATTAGCTGGAGCAGAGTCCGTTTTGCGACATACAAAGTTCACCTACTAAGTAATCTAGTTTTAAAAGAGATGTTTCATAATGCGCTAGGGCTATGTACACTTGTATGGAAAATGCGGTAAATAATGAAGATTACCACTAAAATACTAAATATACAAATTTATAAACAAGTACGCTGTACAAAAATGTTCAATAGTGGTTAAAGGCGCCGCCATGACAGTTTACCGCAGTTTATGTGTTAGTTTCACGTCATTTGACAGTTTTACCGCAGTCAGTGACACTAATAAGTGTCAGTGTCATGACATGCTAATTGACAGCGTTAGTTGTCAAAATGACATTTCTACTACTTTTCGTCATGTCCATGTCATGTCAGTCCGCTATGTTTTGGGTGCGTTGTGTCTTGAGCAAAAAAATCTCTAAGTACAACCAAACGAAGTAAAATTGAAGAGAAATAACATTTTAAAGCGAATTCTACATTGCTAAGCTGCATTTAAGATTGGTGTACATAGACATGGCGTGTGCTTCATAGTTCCTGAAACATCTCATTTGTTAGTGTTTTAGTTTTCTTTTCATTTCGCAAATAAATAATTTTCCAGCATGCGGCCCATAAAACTCTGAAATTAATCTTAGTTAATTTCACACATTATAATTATTTGAATATTTACACATAACATCCTCATTGCCTGTTACTTGCATGTCATACATAAATCAACCGTTTCTTTACGCAGATAATTTTTCGCTAACAGAAACCGCGCACGTGGCGCCTCTGATAGCGGCGGCACTGGTTATCGCAGCCTTGCTAGTCATAGTGTTGTGTCTCATCATACGGTGCAGGCGACGGAGAGGTTAGTGCACCTTAGTGTCATAGAAATAAGGGCTATTACATCGTATGAGAGTACTGAGGAAGTAGGGAAACAGTAGATTTTCTAGTAGTAGAGCTTTTTGTGAAGACCAGAACCCGAAGTCGGAGTTTTGCTACCACATTTCGTTACCAAATGTTGTTTTCGTTTCGCCTTTTTGTCTCTCTATAGCATGGAGAAAATATGAGACTGCAAAAATACGTTACGTAGTTATTAGAGTTGTTGTCTCATCTTTTCTCCATACAATAGACAGAGACAAATAGGCGAAACAAAAACAACATTTGGTAACGAAATGTTGTAAATGCACTGGGACTTTGGGTACTGCAAAGGGCAAAAGTTGTACGTTTCCACGTACAATTTTTGCCGCCAATTATTGCTGTATCAGATTGTAGTAAGTGTGTAATTAATACTTGTATGGTATTTCATTAACATTAAATATGAGTTGGAGTTGACCCAAGTTAAGTACCTAACTCGATCAAAAATAGTATTACTAACTTAAATATTTTTGTTTCTTTTCAGAAAGCGTGGAGTACAAGACTGATGATTTAGATAGGTGAATAACATTATTTTATAATTTTTCAAACATTTTTAATCAAAAAATTGCAAAACTATATCGAAACATAATAATATGTTTATTCGAAACGTTTTTTAAAAAAATGTTATAAAAGTGTGCTTACCGCACGTATAATATTTTTAGTTTTTTTTTTTTGGCCGTCTATTTTTGTAAGGTTCATATTGTGATTATGAACCATAATCATAATGTGAGTATTCTATTGCAGCGAGAAAGCAGTCCTCCCAGCGGACGCGGTGTACTCTCCAACCCGCCCCCCTCCCCCCGACCGGTCGGGCAGCGTGCTCGGCGTGGGGGCCGTGACGTCACGCTACTCGCCCGGCGCGCTGCAGGTCCGCCGCGCCGCCGTCGTGCTGCAGCCCCCCACCACCGTGTGACGTGTGCCCCCCACAGGTGTGATTACTAACTGCACAGTCCCCTAGCCCCCGGCGTGACGTCACGCTACTCGCCCGGCGCGCTGCAGGTCCGCCGCGCCGCCGTCGTGCTGCAGCCCCCCACCACCGTGTGACGTGTGCCCCCCACAGGTGTGATTACTAACTGCACAGTCCCCTAGCCCCCGGCGTGACGTCACGCTACTCGCCCGGCGCGCTGCAGGTCCGCCGCACCGCCGTCGTGCTGCAGCCCCCCACCACCGTGTGACGTGTGCCCCTTACAGGTGTGATTACTAACTGCACAGTCCCCTAGCCCCCGGCGTGACGTCACGCTACTCGCCCGGCGCGCTGCAGGTCCGCCGCACCGCCGTCGTGCTGCAGCCCTCCACCACCGTGTGACGTGTGCCCCCCACAGGTGTGATTACTAACTGCACAGTCCCCTAGCTCCCGCCGTGACGTCACGCTACTCGCCCGGCGCGCTGCAGGTCCGCCGCGCCGGCGTCGTGCTGCAGCCCCCCACCACCGTGTGACGTGTGCCCTCCACAGGTGTGATTACAAACTGCACAGCCCCCTAGCTCCTGGCGTGACGTCACTCTACTCGCCCGGCGCGGCACGCTGCCGTCTCGTTTGCAGCCCTCCCTCTCCCCCCCCTTTATCGTGTGACGTGTGCCCTCCACAAGTTTGATTACTAACTGCACAGCCCCTGGCCTTTCTAGCGTTCTCACGTCATCACGTCTAACACGCTCCAAGTGCGCCCCATCACCGTGAATAGTGCCCCTAACTTTTAACAACTAACTTCACAACCTTACCACTACCCAGTATGCTATTGTGTTAATTGGCTATTCTCACTTTGATATGTGCATTATACGATTATATGTGATATTAGGTATTATGTACTAAATAGGTGAGTATACGCTTCCCTGGGGTAAGACGGCACGTTAAATGCTCAAAGTGATCTTTGCGATCCTACTGAATAAATACACTTTTTATTTTGATTTTTGATTTTAATGCGCGTTGACAAGTGTATTTTCCTCTAAGGCCCAGATTCATAGACCGCACTTTGACTTTACTTTGATGGAAAGTTCTACTTTTAACCAAAAATATATTTCATAGTTCTGTCAAGCTCTTCTTTATTCAAAATGTTGAAGGTAAACTTCGATAAACAAAGCTTACTTTGCGAAGACTCCTTTGCTGTAAAGCAAAGACACGTCTATGAATCTCGGCCTAAGATTGCTAAATTTTTGCCTGTACCTAAGTCAGAATATTATAAAGACGAAACGTGGGCGTAGTCTTTTCGACAATGACCCCCTGGGTAGAGTCACGAGCTATCAATTAATAAAAACAGCCTGTGACATCACTCAAATACTTATAAAGGTCACTGTTATAATATATTCTGTGTAAGTTTATTAGTTTGCTTAGTTTAACGCCATTTACCAGCCTATACAGTTGCTATTTCGCTGATATTTTTCAAACTAACGGCTGTCTACGGCTTCGCCAGAGTATAGCAGCTTTTTTACCCCTTTTTAGGGTTCCGTAGCCAAATGGCAAAAACGGAACCCTTATAGATTCGTCATGTCTGTCTGTCTGTCTGTCCGTCCGTATGTCACAGCCATTTTTCTCCGAAACCGTAAGAGCTAGACTGATAAAACTTGGCGAGTAGATGTATTCTGTTAACCGCATTAAGATTTATACACAAAAATAGAAAAAAAACTATAAATTTTGGGGGTCCCCTAATACTTGAAACTGAAACTCAGAAAATTTTTTTTAGTCGAACCCATACGTGTGGGGTATCTATGAATAGGTCTTCAAAAATGATGATGAGGTTTCTTATATTGTTTTTTTTCTAAACTGAACAGTTTGCGCGAGAGACACTTTCAAAGTGGAAAAAAGTTGGTCCCCCCCCCTCTAACTTCTAAAATAAGTGAATGATAAAACTAAAAAAAATATATGTTGTGCATTACTAATGCAAACTTCCAACGATATTTGGTTTGAAAGAGATCTAGTCAGTAGTTTTTTTTTTTATACGTCATAAATCGTAAACCACAATTTACCTTTCGACGAACTACAAGAACCTTTATATTATGTTACTTGATGCTACGGAACCCTTCATGGGCGAGTCTGACTCGCACTTGGCTACTTTTTTGTGATTTTTTCGGGATAAAAAGTAGCTTAAGTGCTAATACAGACTAGAACTATATTAGTTTGAAACTTTATCCTAATCGGTCGTAGTTAGAGCAAGTTTAATTCATCCAAACATCGTAATTTTCGCATTTAGTAGGATTCAATTCTAAATAAAAATTTAATTTGTTTGCAAAAAGTTTACGCTTCCAAGGTTTTCTTTTTGCAGTACGGTTTTAGGATAGAAAAAAAAACTAAAAAATCGGTTGTCTGTAAAGTCGGTTTACTGACGATAGTTGAACGTGACAACGTTGAAATGGAACGCCTCAGAGCGAGGTAACGCTGCATGACGTCATCTTTATTCGTGCGTGCAGCCGGCTCCATCGAATCATAAGACGTTGTCACGTGAAAAAACTACACACAATAAAATGAATATTGTCTGGCTACATACAAAAATAAAAATATTTTCTCTCCATAATATTTTATAAGTGATAGGGTAGATTTTATTCCGATCTCTCGAGCAAAGTCGAGAGTGGAAGTCAGTATCTAATGACCTAAAGGCCTGCGCACACCTAGGTCGCTAGCGATAGCTATCAGTGAAACGCCGTTAAATATCGCTGTAAAATTTGACAACGTTTCACTGATCGCCGACGCCAGAGACCTAGGTGTGTGCATAGGCCTTAAAACGTTTTATTATCAGGCTATTTACAGCAAATGTTTTCACATGTTTACATATTTGCTATAAACATTCGATAGTCCTATCTGCTTCGAGTGTTGACCTTGTTTGAACAGATATTTGTATAACTGTTCTGTTTTGCGCAATTAATTCTTTATCACGCAGCAATAACGCATGTTATATTTTAGTTAATTGTTTTAAACCATTTTATATTTTTCCGGTACATAAATTAGAGTAAAAAGTAGTGTCAGCGTGGGGACCAAAATTTTCATGCTCGCTTGTAACGATTATTTAGATTCAATATCAAATGATCCAGATTAAAAAGAATCTCACTTTAGTTCAAATTACGATCAATTTTGTTATCAACCAAATCTTTTATCAGCTTAGTGTGTCTTGGTGCCAATTCCACGTGACTAAGGCCGAGATTCATAGACCGAACTTTGACTTTACTTTGATGGAAAGTTCAACTTTCAACCAAACTTACATTTCATCGTTCTGTCAAACTCTTCCTTATTCAAAATATTGGTAGGAAACTTCGATAAACAAAGCTTACTTTGCGAAGACTGCTTTGCTGTAAAGCAAAGTGCGGTCCATGAATCTCAGCCTGAGTGGAATAAACTTTTTTGGCACCTTATCAAAGGCGTAGGCAAGACCGTAACTCGGTACTGAAGTGGTGCCCGATGGTTAGATCATAGATTAGAGTAGATTTATTCAACAATAACTAAATGGCAATAAAGTTTTACGCGATAAATACCCGTGTAATAGATTCTATAACTAATGTGTAATGTTTGTTACAGGCAGCTTTGTCGTCGCTGGAGAAAGAAGCCAAAGACAATGTATATGCGGTGCTAGACCCCCATATACAATACGATATAACAATTAGTAAGCACGGAGAGCCGCCTAAATACCTCTCCCTATCTAAACCTCTTACGCACCAAAGAACGCACGCTTTTAACCCACAAAACCTAGCCGAAATCAACAACAACGATTTCACGACTTTCAAAGGACCTCCCAAAATACGCAGATCTAATAAGAGCAATAACAGCAAAAAAAACAAACAATCATACATTTCTCAAACGAACAACGATGTGGAATATTCTAGAGATCCAAAATACAGTGAGAACAAAGAACCAAACGCACAAGAAAAGCACAACGAACACAGAACTTCTAAAAACTACTCGAGAATGTATGAAAGGAATTCTGGAAGAAGAGCTAATGAAGAAAACCTAGAAGACAGAAAGAGACAGACTAATCGCAGTTGGAGAGAAACAAAGAAAGAAAACGCAGCTAAGTTTGAAACAGATAACCAGAAAGATGATAATGAAGATTACAGACCGCGTCCAGGAAAAGTCAAAGAAATTGCTTCACGGTTTAATAGGAACAGCGAGAATGTGCAATCTACTAATTCAAAGAGGACTAGACCAAAGCCTTTACAGAGTTATGGGCACCAAGCGTATCTAGATCACGTGTTTCCTGATGCTGTAGAGATTTGAAGCAAAAACTTTTAGTGTTAAATGTGGAGGCTGCCTGGGATTTAATGTGAACTGTGAGCTATAAGTGCAAAAAATGACAAGTTAGATCTCTGAATTAAGCTTTTCGCACATATAAGCGTTCTGCGGCTGCGATCAGTTAAATTTTGTCAAACATAGCTGTCACATTTGAATGTGTTTCACTGATCGCCATCGCAAAAAGCTTAGATGTTCGCGAGGCTTTAGTGTTAGTGTATCGTATTTTAATGTTGGTCGAGTTAGGTTGATTTGACAGTGGTTGTTTATATATTGGTTGTGAAAATTAATAGATTCAGGCGTGACTTTTGAAGAAATCCATTGTAAAATATTAAATTGACTGAACCTATACTAAGCCTTCACTAAATTAAGTTTGGCAGGTTATCTATTTCATACTGTTGGGTGATTACGTTTATTTCATTCGGTAAACTCATCGGTCATTCGGTGTAGTTTGAACCATTATCAAACAACATTATTATTTTTTATTACATTTCATTCTTAACTGACTTCAAATAAAGGTTCTCAATTCATTGTATTTTTTTAAATGTTTGTTATAACTTCGTAATTTTTGAGCCGATTTGAAAAATTGTTTAACAATTTTTTATGTTGAAGATTATACTTCCAAATTAGTGAAATAGTTATCAAAGAAAGTTCAGCAATTTGGCCATAAAGTCGGTTTCTTATGCTTTTTAAACCTCACTTCTGTTTTACTCAATTTTATCTTCTACGTATCAACCACTAAGACAGGTTTTCCCCATAGATTCCCATGATCATGCCCATTATGAAGCTATAGTCACCGCGTTACCAACTGAGTCGTCAATCGGCCCTTTTCAGGGCTACAATACTATCTACTACGTTTCTATCTGATTTTATTATTATCGATATGCGTTTATAACCATTTTACGTATATCACTATGTGGCTCCATAAGACCCACAAGTGCGAGCGAGATAGACATAGTGAAATAATTTATGACTTTACGACTCAGTTGGTAACGCGATGACTATAGTTGTACTACGTGACTAAATGGTCTCCTGACGAGGTTTTCCTCAGCCGTTTTTGAGCAAATGCAACTTGTAAAGATACTGTCAAATCACCTAAATTTCCGAGTTTACCTACTTTAACTTGTACCTATTTATCATAGTGTATGCCATATTGCGTGTAGTCTGATAGATAGAGACCGATAAACATTCGATATCAGCAAACTATTTCAGTTTAAAAACGTTACTCCTGAAAACTGAAGGCCTATGCACAAATGCAGAGTCCTTTGCTTGTTTAACTCTTATAAAATACAAGTTCTATATCGGGACAAAATGGCCTAAGGCCCTACTTGTAAAACTATCAATAGATAATTCCATCCCTTTTTTCTCCTATATATTATGTAGATAATGGAGAGAATATTTCCTCTTTGAAAATCAAGAGGGCAACTAACGCACCGGAATTCATGAGCTATTTTGAATCAAAATACACTCGAATTGACTTCTTCTAATAGTAAGTGAAATCAAATTTTGGTCCAGCTTGAAACGTTTATAAAGCTTATATAAATCTACGAGCCGCTCCAGTTTAGTGACTGCGAAGAATTACGGCTTGGTTACACTTACCAAAATCAAAAGTCTTTGTTCAGTAGAATTTACAAAAGTCAGTTTATTTAGCAATTTTTTGAAGGCATTGCTTTAGTTTTCAGGAGTATTTTTTTACATCTTATACAGGGGGTTTTTTGAGAAGAAAAAATAAATATGCAGTTATTGTTTTCTAATCGAGGGCATGACTCCTGTCCCTAACTCATTTTTCCCTAACTCATTTGGTGTCGGACTTGGCCATGATCTTCTCAAAAATCATCCTGTATATTCTATGTATCCAGGTAATACACGATGGGCACCGTAAAAAGTAAATATATGTTTGACAGAATTATGGTCTCTTGGGTCGCCACATTTTATTTGCAAAAAGCTAAGTATATGCTTTCATACTAATAGATAGATAGCTTGCACGCAAAGTGCACTAGTGTAAATAGAGTCATAAATATTCTAAACTGCCTAAAGCAATAAGTAATTCTTGCACATTTTTGACCATTTAGTATAAGATTTGATAATTTATACTTAAAATGCATTTATTTGATTGTTTTATGTATCAGTGACAGGTCAGTATGTATGATTTTATTATAAGTTGTATATCAATATTTGTAAAACTCGTTAAAGTTAATTAATTCTGTGTATAGTTTCTATTTCTTACGTTTATATTGTTGAATTTTAACAGTATTAAAAATATCCTTTTGTATCTATATTTTTTATTCCCCAAAGATGCTCATGCAATTATAAAAATTAATATGAATGGAATTTGCATGTCCTGATACTGATACCTAATACGAAGTACAGTCGCTAACATTAAGAGAAGTTATAGAACGACTTCACTCCAGTAAGGATTTTTTTCCCCAAAGTACTTTCAAGTGACCCTACCAAAAATCATAGGCTGGCTACGAGAATGTTCAATGTGAAGGGAAAATTTCATAATGCCTGCACCTGTTTAGTCAGAGAAACACTGTGACTACTTTTGCAGTACTTTGGTGATGACAGCGATGGCGCTTTGAGAATGGATAACCTAAGCATAGATGTCTAAAATAAATAGTTTCCGAAGTATTGTAGAGGAGTGGTGTGGTGAATAAGAAAGAACCTCATATAAGGTAACTCGGTCGACTTATGTCCCTATGATTATTAACACCATTTGAAATTTAACAAGTTCTGAAGTTTTTGGGGATCCGACATGAAGTGAGAATAATATATTTTAAACTAAAGTTTCACCATCAATTTTCACTCGAGTATACGTACGCACTACGTTCCTATAAATGCTTTCGTTCACGTCAGTCCAGAGCAGAGCACAGTCAAACATCCAACGTATAAACCACCTTGTTAAAAAGATAATAATATCTGGGTATCATTCGGTCCAATAGCGTTACCGGTGCCGCATAGCCGCAACTATGTTGCTAAAACTTGTGTTCGTATCTCTTATTGTTAAAATCAGTAATTGTGAGTTTCAAAAACTTGAAATAAGAACACCGAATTCGTGTAGTTTCAAATGTGTGAGCAAGTGTTGCCCTATCGGAATGGTTTATACTAAAATTGTACAAGGAGTTAATAAGTCCAAGGCTGGGAGATGTATGCCGATAAAAAATCACACAGATTTATTCTTAGGACGTAAACATGTAGTACCCCATGCAGAGTTTTTTGGAGATTCCGAGTATAAGCTAGACAAGAATGAATCTATGTTTTTGCAAGATAATTTTACTGTGCTTACCGGGATAAACTGTGGAAAGAAACCGCTTAGAAAATACACTTTAGGGGGACCTTTCATCATTCTTCAGGTAAGTCAAATTTAAATATCACAATGAAATTAACTGTGTGTGTATTTACTAAAAACAGAATGTACATTATTTACAAAAAATATTAATATGAAACATAATGTGAATAACATACAAACTATATTTTAAATAACAGTGGCATGAATAGTCTAAGGAAATATCCTTGTGGAATACCACATATTGTTAATTTTTACAAAAACTGAAAATAACTTTTTTAGAAAACTAAGCATGGCAAGAATTTTTATTTTGTGATGTTTTTTAATAATGACAAAAACAAGTATTTGATATTATTCATTAATAAAAAATTATAATAGTAGAAACTGAATCTCACAAAATCTGAAAATCATTTAATTCGAAATGGAATATCCCTATACACCACTATTTTCTAATTACCAAAAAAAAATGCTGATATTGACTGCTGATACTGAACACATCCACAAAAAAAATTACGACATAAAAAAATATTTTTAAATAACCACAATTTTTTGTCAAATATTGAGAAATGATTCAACAAGCAAAAATCATTTCATTTATAAACGCTAAATACCAAGCGGAACCAAACAGCGTAATTTTTTCTCTCTCTAGTACTACGTAACTAATATGTCCATAATTTTATGCAGGATTTCTGAAAATTTTGACATTTAATAACTTTGTCATTTTATCGAAACTAAAAATTCTGATTGCACATTCATAATGTTCTACCCCTACTACATTACCCTATTTTTTTTTTGTAGTTACAAAATAATGGTGTATAGACAATGTTGATGTGTGTATGTGAGCTTCTGTGCCTGAAGTTGATGTACGCAAGCAGTGCATCGTAGGGCACGTTCTTTTTTAGGGTTCCGTAGCCAAATGGCAAAAACGGAACCCTTATAGATTCGTCATGTCTGTCTGTCTGTCTGTCTGTCTGTCCGGCCGTGTCACAGCCATTTTTCTCCGAAACCATAAGAGCTAGACTAATGAAACTTGGTGAGTAGATGTATTCTGTGAACCGTATCAAGGTTTTTACACAAAAATAGAAAAAAAACTATAAATTTTGGGGGTCACCATACTTGAAACTGAAACTCAAAAATTTTTTTTTCATCGAACCCATACGTGTGGGGTATCAATAGATAGGTCTTCAAAAATAATGTTGAGGTTTCTAACATCGTTTTTTTCTAAAACTATAAATTTTGGGGGTCCCCATACTTGAAACTGAAACTCTAAATTTTTTTTTCATCGAACCCATACATGCTGGGTACTTATGGATAGGTCTTCAAAAATGGTGTTGAGGTTTTTTATATCATTTTTTAGGGTTCCGTAGCCAAATGGCAAAAACGGAACCCTTATAGATTCGTCATGTCTGTCTGTCTGTCTGTCCGACCGTGTCACAGCCATGTTTCTCCGAAACCATAAGAGCTACACTGATGAAACTTGGCGAGTAGATGTATTCTGTAAACCGCATTAAGATTTTTTACACAAAATTAGAAAAAAAACTATAAATTTTAGGGTCCCCATACTTCAAACTGCAACTCAAATAAAAATTTTTCGTCGAACCCATACGTGTGGGGTATCTATGAATAGGTCTTCAAAAATGATGTTGAGGTTTCTAATATCGTTTTTTTCTAAACTGAATAGTTTGCGCGAGAGACACTTCCAAAGTTGAAAAAAGTTGGTCCCCCCCCCCCTCCAACTTCTAAAATAAGGGAATGATAAAACTTAAAAAAATATATGTTGTACATTACTATGCAAACTTTCAACGATATTTGGTTTGAACGAGATCTAGCCAGTAGTTTTCTTTTATACGTCATACCTTTAAACGAGAAAATCTTGTATATATATATGTATATATATATATATTTAGGATCTCGGAAACTGAGCCAACAATTTTCATGAAATTAAGTATACAGGGGTTTTTGGGGACGACAAAACGATCTAGCTAGGTTTCATTTTTAGAAAATGTCCCCCTAATCGTAAAGTAAATAATCAACTTTATCCTAAAATCATAACTCCTAGCGACATCTGTTGATTAAGTCATGAGTTAGTGGGACAGAGAACGCCATCTATTGACGAGTAGTGGAGATTATTATTATGTCGGTAAGATCGAAAAATATTAATATTTAATCACTAAGTAAGTTATTCGTATTGAAATATAATTCACAACAACAGTTTACCAAAAAAAAAATACCGAGCGAAGCTCGGGCACCAACTGCTAGTACGTCATAAATCGTAAACCGCAATTTACCTTTCGACGAACTACAAGAACCTGTTTCCTGTTTATTTTCTGTATATTATGTTACTTGATGCTACGGAACCCTTCATGGGCGAGTCCGACTCGCACTTGGCTGCTTTTTTCTAAACTGAATGGTTTGCGCGAGAGACACTTCCAAAGTGGAAAAAAGTTGGTCCCCCCCCCCTCTAACTTCTAAAATAAGAAAATGATAAATCCAAAAAAAATATATGTTGTACATTACTTTGCAAACTTTCAACGATATTTGGTTTGAACGAGATTTAGTCAGTAGTTTTTTTTTTATACGTCATAAATCGTAAACCGCAATTTACGTTTCGACGAACTACAAAAACCTTTATTATTATGTTAATTGATGGTACGGAAACCTTCATGGGCGAGTCCGACTCGCACTTGGCTGCTTTTTTTTTTATTACGTTCGTGAACTGCGAGTCAGCTGCTTAGTTAAGCCCGTTACACACGTAGCTTAAATAATATTAATATAAATATAGCAAGGCATATACGATATATTTTCTATACAAATATTCAAGTGACCGGACACGCAGCTATAATATATTTTGATGACGTCACCAACCTTAATCGTTATTTATTATCGCACGGTATTTAGCTACTTTATAGGCGATGGTTACTAGTTAACATCAGTTGGGTCTATATGCTTGTTCCAGTAGCCAAATGTATAAAAAAAATATTTGACAAGATAAAAATATTTTTGTAGATTTTTGTTACCACTTATTCTCGGTGGCAATAGTTATCTTTCGGCAGGTTTTATGAGTAAAGGCCATTGATGTTTACCGAGCCAGTTGATAGTTAATTAGTGAGCCTTTTTTATTACAACGCCTCAAGTAACGATCGAAGTGAAAGTGTTGTGTATGTCATGACATGTGTAAGTGCCACGTCATGACGGTCCACCATGTTTTTGGTACTTTGTGTTGCTCTCGTTGGTCAAGAAAATCTCTATATTATTATATACAAGTAATAGCGAAGAGCCCCGACCAATCTCAAGAGGCTCTCGCTAGATGGTTGGCTCAAGGGTCAGATGCAGAAGGCGGTTATCCTGGACACGGCACGCATTGTCCGGAGGTTCCTCACTCTGCAGCCTTGACCACCGGTAGCTTGGGCCTAGCCCCGCTGTTGGTCGAGGCTCTTCGCTATTAGGCCATTCGCCGAAACGACTATCGGGACAATGATTGTGGAATCAACATTCCACATGGCATTTACCTCGTGAGCCAAGTCTAGGTACTTGCTGAGCTTTTCCTTCTCGGCCTTCACGAGGTTTTTGTCATGCGGAATGGTGATGTCCACGATATTATTATTATTATTTTTATAGTTTTTTATTTCTCAAAATATAAATATTTTGGTGATAATGAAGCTCACGGGCCTAAACCAAGTGCGAATCATGGTTGAATTGTCACATTTGTGTCGTCTTGCAAGAACTTCCTAACAATCCGACATGTATATTTAAGATAGCAGCTTTATGCATTGTTATGTAGGTGCTTTCAGGTATATCAATTACTTTGATCACAGTATCAATCAGTCATCAACAGATATTATGTAGTAGATAAACTCTGTAAGTGTGGGGGTATTGGCTAGACCAGCAAAAATAGACTATGATGAACCTCCGGGGCCGGATTTTTCTTCACCGTTTGAAAGCATTATTGGCATAGCCAATGTTCACACACAATTTCTTACGTTAATAGTACGATTGAGTTACGATAGACAAACAGACGCGAGAGGAACCTATACAGGGTGTGGCGTAATGGATACTTACGAAGGAATAAAGAGGACATTGTGCCGGTTCAGAAAAATGTTAGTAATCTATACTTATAATTGTATGTAAAGCTGAAGAGTGTATTTGGTATAAGGCGCTAATCACGGAAACTGCTAGTCCGAATTGAAAAAATATTTTTGTGTTGGATAGCTCATTTAAATAAAATCTTTAATAAAATTATTCGTCATTTGATTTTTAGGGTTCCGTAGCCAAATGGCAAAAACGGAACCCTTATAGATTCGTCATGTCTGTCTGTCGGTCCATCCGTATGTCACAGCCATTTTTCTCCGAAATTGTAAGAGCTAGACTGATGAAACTTGGCGAGTAGATGTATTCTGTAAACCGCATTAAGATTTTTATACAAAAATAGAAAAAAAACAATACATTTTGGGGGTACCCCATACCTACTTGAAACTGAAACTAAAAAAAAAAAAAATTCATCAAACCCATAGGTGTGGGGTATTTATGAATAGGTCTTCAAAAATGATGTTGAGGTTTCTAATACAGTTTTTTTCTAAACTGAATAGTTTGCGCGAGAGACACTTTTAAAATGTGTGTGTCCCCCCTGTAACTTCTAAAATAAGAGAATGATAAATCTAAAAAAATATATATGATGTACATTACTACTCAAACTTCCAACGATATTTGGTTTGAACGAGATCTAGTAAGTAGTTTTTTTATACGTCATAAATCGTAAACCACAATTTACCTTGCGACAAACTACAAGAACTTTTATATTATGTTACTTGTTGCTACGGAACCCTTCATGGGTGAGTCCAACTCGCACTTGGCCGCTTTTTAATGTTCCTTCTGAGAAAATGTCTTGTATTTGTGTATTTTCTATTTTCAATCATTAACCTTAAATATTTTATATACGATAGTAAACAGCATTGCCACGCGTTTATTATGTAAACATTTCAGTTAACCGTTGAATGTTTGAATAGCGATATGACTGATAACATAATTCATTTACTAAAAGCATGTCTCGACACTTGTACGAATGCACTCCCATTTAAACTTTTAATTCAAAAATTGAGGAGGTTGTCAATTCGGTAGTTTTATATTTTGTACCACGCCATTTGTACACCGATTTGGAAAATCTGAAGGATGCTACTTTTAGATTCATCCTGTAGAAATTTTATCAATACCGATTAAGCTGTTATTATTATTACTAGAGTCTGTTCAGAAAGAGAGCCGTCGTGGCCAAATTGTGAACTAACGTTTCGATTTTTATATGGCAGCTCATCCCTTTCTTACAGTCAGCATTTTGCATCATGAAAATTAAATAAAGGAATAGTACACTAGTTGTGATAGGATCAAAACGCAACAGTCGCGCTATTGTATTGCCCACTAAACAAAAAAGGTGATTAAGCACAGCAGCGCCCTCAAATCCCACGACGGCTCTCTTTCTGAACAGACTCTACTAGCCCGTAGTGTCCCACTGTTGGGCACAGGCCTCCCCTCATTTTCGCCAGTTACTGCAAACTTCTGCTAGTCCCGCTCATAAGCATCCAACTCGTCCCTCCATATCATGCGAGGCCTGATGCCGCGACTCCACTTCGTCAAGGCACTACTCAATGGTTTTGGCTCACAGGACAACTTGTTAAAAGCTATTTTGAAATTATTTTTCGAGTTATTGCCCGGTAGCGCTGTAAGAATCGTCAGACGATCACCAACATTTTAACCATTCGAAAAAAAACGAGTTTTATAAACAGTAAAGTTGTTTATGATAGTGTAAGCTAACAAAAGGAATGTATAGGTACATCAAATAAGACTAAAAAAAGACTGTTGCCAGACAGCTATGGACGTCTTCATTGTGGAAGTGCCTGATATGTGATGATAAGTGATGATAAGTGATGATAAGTGATGATAAGTGATGATAAGTGATGATAAGTGATGATAAGTGATGATAAGTGATGATAAGTGATGATAAGTGATGATAAGTGATGATAAGTGATGATAAGTGATGATATGTGATGATAAATGAAGGAATTGATTTCTCCCATTGATGTCGTTGGCATTTGCCAACTAAAATTAAATGCTTGCTGATATTTTTTTAAGTTTTACTGTTTTTGAAATATGTAGTGTGCTATGGATTTGTGTGGTCCGAAACTATTTGGTTTTGATTTATTTTATTTATAAACATACCCCATATTGCAAAACAGCCAGTGTGGGCGTAGCATGCTACGCCCACACGTAGCAGCAACGTATATAGCATCTTCGTAGAGCCTGTGATGTGTTCGAGATTAAAATTACTCTAGTATCACGTAGTATACGTAACGTATGTAGTACATTCTATCAAATTAGCCCGTTATAGCAAGATGCGTATGTTTCCCTTTTTTTCAGAAACTTATTGATAAAGAAAATATCACCTCCAATTCATATTTCATATAAATCATATGAGGGACATATTTTCTTTATCAATAAGTTTCTGAAAAAAAGGAAAACATATGAGTACGTATATAGCAGATCTGGATTTTATGAGAAAAAATGGTTACTCTAGAGGCATTTATCCAGGGAGGAAATAGGGGACTACGTTTGTATGGAGAGTCGCCTGTGTGATGCCCTCTTAATTGTTATTCACTATGGCGTAGCATTTTCGTAGCACAGCATGCTTCATAGCAGCTCGGCGCGTAGACGGTTGTGTAGCACTTGAGATACTATTGCCGTAATTTTGTCGTAGTGGCTCTCTGTTCTCGTGGCACAGTTGATAGACGCACCGGCCGAGACGCAACGACCGCCAGTTCGATCCCAACAAAAGGCAAAATGCGTGGACCACTCAAGTGGTCTCTCCCGGTACATTCCTGAAGACCCGGGACGCAGCGCCAATTCTACCGGAAAAGTAGCGAAGGCCCACCAAATAAAAAAATGCAACGAAAAAAGGCAAACATGCTAAACAATAAAATAATGAAATAAAAGGATCTATTGTCCACCACACAAATATTTATTCTGGTTGGGGATTGAACCCACGACCTACGGTGCAGAAGGCAGAGTTACTACCAACTGAGCAGAGAGATCAAATAAAACTACGGCACAAAAATAGCACAGGAAAAACGTAAAGTTGTTCCATTAGACTGATTACTTATTCAAAAAACATTACGCTTTCAAAGGCAAGGTGTTAAAATAAACAAACTGTTAGCGGTGATTGGGCAAGCCTTCGTTAATAAACGCTTCAGGGTTATTTTAATAATGAGTAATTGATCGTCGCTTACCATCTGGTAAAAAAGAGCACTACACTCATCATCATCATCATCATTATCAGCCTGAAGAAGTCCACTGCTGGATATAGGCCTCCCCTACACATTTCCAGGAAGAACGATTCTGAGCCCTTTCCATCCATTGACTTCTTGCGATCTTAACAATGTCGTCGGTCCATCTGGTGGCACTACAATTAGTTAGTGCTCTTTTTATTCTTTTCTTATTCTTTTTGTTCTTGGGCTCCCCTAATATTAATTGGGGGACCCAAGAACATCATACCTTGCCACCCTGTCAATCAGATTTATGTAGGTACTCCAGCAAATGTTATACACAAAATTAATTGCATACTTGTGGAGTAATGTCTATAATGCAAAAATTCTTGATCTTTGACCAACGGTCTATGAATAGAAAGTTGTCGACTGGTTGATCAATTTCCGAAAGCTTATACACTACACAAGTTATCATAAAGCTATAATAGTGAAGGTGAAAAAATGTGAGGAACGTGATCTAAAGGCAGCGGGTAACCGCTTAACATCAGGTGGTTTATTATTACCGCATTATACAATTAAATTATAAGCTAAATCAGTTACTAGTACTTCCTACCCAATGTGGTGAAAGGGTCAAAGAGTCTCCTTTCACGCACTTGACATAGGTTTTCGAACTTATTTAGGTTCTACGACATGCTGTTTCCTTACGATGTTTTTCTTTGAGAGTACTGGCATAGTGCAAATACATCTTTGATCACAAAATTACTAGATTCGAACTCATAACCTTTTAGGGTCGTATGGCCAATCCGCAACCACTAAACCTATTTATAGATATTTTATTTTATGTATGTTAGTCTCTAAAGGCCTGCGCACACCTAGGCCGCTGGCGTCGGCGATCAGTGAAACGCTGTCAAGGCCCGAACACACCTAGTTCGCTGGCGGTAGCGATCAGTGAAACGCTGTCAAATATCGCTGTCAAATCTCAAATCTGACAGCGATATTTGACAGCGTTTCATTGATCGCTACCGCCAGCGAACTAGGTGTGCGCAGGCCTTAAGATATTTATTACTATGGACCCAAAGTGTTTCATTTTTGTAATGTGTGCATTTTATGTTGTCTGAAATAAATGATATTATTATTATTATAAACCATCAGCGCTGTAAGGTGTAATAAAGAAGATATAATATGCCAGCCAATGGCGATGTGAATAAAAAGTTCCCCAAGAGACTGAAGCCACTAAATACGCCTACTCGCATTTCATGCCACTTTGCCAATTAAGCTTAGGTGAACTTGAACTTAGGTGTGGGCCTACCACAAGCTTTGTCTGGCTCTGTCTTTGGCTCTGATTTTGAGTCTGTGTGAGTGCTCACCAGTGCATTATACTGTGTGTGTGACGTTTCGACGTCGGGTTTATTTAGTCAACACTCACACAGACTCAAAACCAGAGCCAGAGATAGAGCTAAACAGAGCTTGTGGTAGGCCTACAGGCCAAGCTTAATACCCATCAAATTAAAAGTTGCTAAAACGTTGAAGGAAAACACCGTCAGGAAACTTTGGACGCTGGGCATTCCATCGCGGGACGTCAGACCTTAATTGCCAACTCAAATTATAACGATATATGCTTTTTATGGTGATGCGTTTATTTTTGACGTATTGCTAACTACCACAATATGCGTTGGGTATAAAATTAGTTTGTGCTTGAAAAGGATGTTTATGAAGTAGAACTAGGTAGAATATAGGCATGGTGTACTTCCCCAAGACGCAAGATTCAGCTCTCTGGGTGGGAGGTGAACGCAGCCCAGCGTAGAAAGATAGCGAATCCACGAGCAGTGAACGAGTTTAAGGATAAGCGTCGACTCGATCTCAACAGAAGGCGGGAAGAATTGAAGACCCGACCACTATATTTCCTCCCGTTGGCGGGGTACTGACGTGTCCTGAAAATTGGGTACACCAGCCACACTAGCGCACAAAAGATGGCAGAACAACGAAGCTCTCAAACAATAAACAATAATAATGTCCATCCAGCCGTAGCCTTAACGGCTGGGAAATCACCATCACTTCCCCCGGACGAGCCTTTCACAAATAACTCTACTTATAAAGCTTTAAGTCTAGTCTTAAGTTGTTTCAAATAAATAGATTACGCTCGTAAATCGCTCACAAATCTATACTTCTATTCTAATATTATAAAGAGGAAAGATTTGTATTTTTGTATGTTTGTAATGAATAAACTCAAAAACTACTGTGCCGATTTCAAAATTCTTTCGCCATTGGAAAGCTACATTCACCCTGAGTAACATAGGCTATATTTTATGTGTTTGAAAAATAAATTTCCACGAGTGCGATGCCGGAACCGGCCGCTAGTAACTTTTATGTATTAAATGACAGCGTCAATAACTTACTGTGGAAGTAACTTAGTGCTTACCGAGGGGCGGGTGCTATCAGACTTTTAATCACTTTAACCAACAGAACAATGAAAAGCTAGTATCGAACGATCTCATTGCCATACGTTTTGTCGTGCAAAACGCACGCACTTAAATTTTGTCGAGAACATTCGCGCGCAAAAATGATCATAATTCTTTCGATTTTATTTTTCTCCGCCAACGGCCAGCCTTGTAGTGAAGACAACAGTGTTGATATCACCAATGGAAATGGTACCTCTTCTGGGACAGTGCTATACGACGATGTTAGTTACACTTCAGAGCACATCTACAAGAAGAACGTGAGCGGTGAAATCAGGTCTTTCGGTTGTTTGTGTAAAATTAAGAACTGTTTTCGGAAGTGCTGTCCATTAGGATCTGTGATGAAAGCTAAGAAATGTACAGTTATGCCGGATCTTGATATACTGCAGAACGAGGGAATCGTTTTACATATTTTCAAATCCTTAAAGGAGAATGTTAGTGTGGATTCATCGAAACTCGTGATGCGTTTTGGAAAGCCGAAGTGCCGTGGAGTTTATCGAGAGCTGGAGAAGTGGTATGTCCAGAAGGTAAGTTTTCAAGTTTACAGAGAAATGAGTGGGATATCTTGATTAAACATATGAAACTTAAAACCACGATGGTGACGGGCCGTAAGCTTATTATATAAGCAAGTTGTATAAAAACAACAACTGATCTCGAATCAGTTGGTAGATAAGTATTAAATGACGTAAGTGACAGTTATTTAGCAAATGTTGTCACAAGGAAGTGTTTTTTTAGGCTATGCTGGCCTGGGATAGAAAAATATAGAAACAGTGACGCATTTAGCAAGTTTTGTCAAAAATACATATTATTATTATGTTGATTATCTTAAAGAGAGAAAGAAAGAAAATATATTTATTTAAGAGGGGGTCGTGCGAAAATTTGAGATTTAAAAAAAAAAATCATAATTAAATAACTAAGTGACATTTTAAAAATCGCAAAAGGACTAATTGTAGACTATACATTTGAGATTAATTCGAATTAAAGTGTGTTAAAAAAATATACTATTTAACATGACATTCTATTTAACGCTAATGAAAATCGTATGTCAGCGTTAAATAGAATGTCATGTTAAATAGTATATTTTTTTAACACACTTAAATTCGAATTAATCTCAAATG
Source organism: Thera britannica (assembly GCA_939531255.2). Taxonomy (NCBI): domain Eukaryota; kingdom Metazoa; phylum Arthropoda; class Insecta; order Lepidoptera; family Geometridae; genus Thera; species Thera britannica. The sequence goes on from OW618039.2 coordinate 14,059,444, forward strand.
CATAAAAAGTCAAAGTCAAAGTAAATTTATTGCTTGAAATACATGTCGAGAAGATGTTAAATTATAATAGGTAATGTCCAATGTATTCTGCTTATATCTAGGCATGCAATATTAAAATTTACAAGGTAATGTCATGAAAATAATTAAATTAATTGAGAGAGTTACAAATAAAACATTAGATAAAACACACACGAAAAAAGGAGTCTGAGGTACATAAACAATTTAAAATTAGGTTAGTATACAATAAAGTTAACTAAGTATTCAAAAAAGCCTTGTCTTTAAAAAAATCATCAATTTTGTAGTAGCTTTTAATTAAAAGTAATGTTCTTAACTTCCTTTGAAACAGTGAACGTGGCATTTCCCTTATGGCCTGTGGGAGTTTATTGTATAGGATAGGAGCCATACAAAAGATACTCTTGCGCATAAACTTGGTCTTAGAGTTGCGGACACACACTCGACTCGTATCTCGTCTATTGCGATCTACGACATCGTTCAGCCGACAAAACAGATCGGGGTTACTTTTGACAAACATAGCTGTTTCCAAAATATACAATGAGGGGATTGTCAAAATATGATGTCTATTGAAGTAGGGTTTACAGGTATCAGTAGTCTTGAGGTGAAACATTGCACGGACACATCGTTTCTGATATTTAAATATTATTTTAGCGTTAGTAGAGTTTCCCCAAAATATCAGTCCATATCTCATTTGTGAGGCAACTAGGCCATGGTAAGCCATAAGTAGCGTTTCAATGTCTACTATGGAGGAAAGCTTATGCAAGATATATATAGTGCTATTAATTTTTTTACATAAATGTTCTAAATGTGGTTTCCAATTCAATTGTTTATCAATGGTCAATCCTAAAAACTTTGTGGTATCTACATTCTCTATTGTTTTATGATTATATTGTATGTCAAAATTTAATGATGCAGCAGTTTCGCGTTGTCGGAAATGAATAATTTTAGTTTTATTTAAATTAATTTGTAAATTATTATTGTCTAGCCATTCTATAACTGATGTCAATGTTGCATTAATGTCATATTTGTATGTGTTAATATTATTACATGTTATGGTCACAGTGCTGTCGTCAGCGAATAGTGACATCGGTTGAGTAGTAGTTCCAGGTAAGTCATTTATATATATTATAAAAAGAAGTGGGCCTAACACACTCCCTTGAGGAACACCGTATTTCATAATTCTCTCTCCAGATGTATGAGTTTCTTCGCGTCTAGTTTTAAAATTAATGTTATTTATTACTGTAATTTGCTTTCTGTTCTCCAGGTAGGATTTAATTAATTCCAAGGAATTACCTCTGACACCATAAATGTCAAGTTTGTGAAATAATATGTTGTGATCAATATAATCGAACGCTTGTGTCATGTCACAGAAAATAGAACACACAGGTATTCTTTTATCAACGTTACTTGAAACTCGATGGAGAAAGTCGTATATTGCCATATTTATTGTTTTATTTACTCTGAATCCTTTTTGTTCTGTACAAAATATATGCTTGGTTTCAAAATAATGATTTAGTGACATAGAAATGTATTTTTCGAAGATTTTAGATAGTACAGGTATAAGAGAGATAGGTCTATAATTTTCCATGTTTTCTTTACTTAGCTTTTTATGTAGAGGTTTTATTATAGAAATCTTTAATGCGTCTGGGAATACACCTGAGCTTATACATAAGTTAATAATATGAGTCATAGGAGTACTAATGATTACAGCAACATCTTTTAGTATTTTTGTTGAAATGCCATCATATCCAACACTGTTAGTGTTATTAAGGGATGCTATTATTTTAATTACATCAGACGGTATGCAAGGTTTCAAAAATAATGAGTCCCTTTGGCTTACAATTCGTGGGGTATAACTCATATTTGAATTTTTGGGTACTATTTTATCAATAAAATAGTCATTAAATGCATTTGATATGTCTTTTGGATTTGTAATTATTTTGTTGTTTACTTTAATTTTGTCAATGGGGTCTTTTGGTAGATTACGTTTTGTACTATTAATGATATTCCAGCTAGCTTTAGATTTATTTTTCGAATGTTTTATTTTATAATTATTTTGAGATTTTTGTGTGAGTTTAATAATTTTTTTAAGTCTATTTGAATAACTAAGATATTCTGTTTTATTGCTATCTGATGGCTTTTTTCTGTAGTGCCATAAAAGTTTCCTTTTTTTCTTACAGCATAATTTAATGCCACGTGATATCCATCGTACGGGCTTTGACGTTTTGATTGTAACTAGTTTGTTTGGAAAACATAAGTCATAAAAAAGCTTGAACGTTTCAATAAACATATTGTACGCTGTGTTAGAATCATTTTCACTGTATACTTCAGAAAAAGATATGTTCTGAAGAATATTTTTAAACTTATCTATGTTGTCGGCTGAGTAATCTCGTCTCATAACCCTCCAGTATTTTATCAGAGCTAAGTTCTTAATTTGACATTCTATAAGTTGAGACGTATGATCTGATAGCGCAAACTCAATGACTTCCGTTGTGCAAGGTTTTTTGAAGTTGTGCGCAAAGTTATCCAAACATGTCTGACTCCTTAATCTGGTTGGCTGTTTCAAAGCAAGTTTTAGCCCAAAATTTAAAAGTAAACCTTCAAAGTCTAAAGTCAAATTATTTCTTTTTAAAATATTAATATTAAAATCTCCTGCTATTATAACATTTTCGTATCGTGTTTTTGATAATACATGTAGTGTTTTTTGAAGCTGATTCATAAAAACTTCTAAGTTAATGGATTTGGGTACTCTATACACACATAGTATTGCGATTTTGTAGTTTAATAGTTCCACTCCACAGCACTCAAACGCGCCGGTCACTGAAAGGTCCGAAATTTTTTTCAAATCCGCCCATTTATGTTCATTTCTTATCAAAATGCATGCTCCTCCTCTCCTGATTTTTCTAGAGAAACGTGAAGCCAATGTGTAGTTTGGAATCACTAAGTGCTGCTCATCTCCATCTAACATATTGTGTTCTGTGATACATATTACGTCAACTATTTTCTTTTTTTCACCTAACTCATTTATGCAGATTGTAAGAAGATCAGATTTGTTTATTAGGCCTGAGATGTTTTGGTGGAGGATATATAGTTGGCTATTCACGAAAAAACTGGTTCTGTAGTTGATCTTGTTCGTAAGAAGTGTTAGATATTTCTATTAAATGGGAGTTTCGTTGCCTTAGGTCCTTGACCGTGTTTTTAATTAGGTATGTCAAATCTTGCATTATTCTTCGAAACCCATTGTTGTTTACCTTTCCCGAGGGTCTATGAAACATACTGTAGTCATAGATGAGGTGTTCATTTGTATCAATTATACTAGCATATTGGTAGGTCAGTACGTCTTGATAAAGGAGGTCATTAAAGTTATGTATCTTTTGATTAAGTTTATTTGCATAATTTCCATAATGATAAGTCGGTGTACATATTATTATGTTTGTTTCCGTAATTTCTTGTAGAGTTTCCCTTATTGATTTGATCAATTCCAAATTGTTATTCGGTCCTTGAAAATCTAGATCGCCCATCATAATGACGCAGAAATCATCCATTGTGAAATCTACTAACTTAGTTTTTATCCCTTTTAGCATTTGACGGGTATATGCTTGAGGAGTTAGATAGTGGCAGATTCTGAACTCACTTTGCAATATATTCTGTGCAATTGAAAGCACTTTGTTTTCTTTATTGTCACTTATCAGGCATATTTTGCTTTTTTTGGATGGTGATCCATGTTTTATTTTCACATCTTTTGCCAAGCTATTAATCGTATATATAGTATTATTGTGGCTGTCTTCTTGGGGTATAATATTTATTGTCTGTGTTTCTTTATTAGTTTTAGTGAGTGTTTGTCTAGTTGATACATTTTGTTCAATGTCTGTTTGTGTTTCTTGATTAATCTTGTGTATTTTTGGTTTATTTTCCATTTTTGGTTTTTCCGTACCAGTATTTTTTATTATTTGTTTGTGTACTACTCCTATTTTTGCTTGATTTTTTATATTCTTAGGCCCAGACGTCGGAGAATGGGGTTTAGATGGGCTGTTGCTAAGCTTCCTGTACAATTCATTTTTTTTCAGTAATTCTTCATTATTTTTTTTCAGGATCTTATTCTCAAGAGTGATTGTTTCTATCTCACAATGAGCACTTTTCAATTGTATTTGTAGGTCTTCGATTTTAATAATGAGATCTTTTGATTGATCGTTGCTGTCCGTCGATAGATCAGGAAGACTACTATTAGTGGCATCTAGCGGATCGATGCTTAGATCGGTTTCATTTTTGCTACTCATTTCTAATTGCGTGAGAGCACGCCGCCTGAACGTAACGTTTTGTGATTCCATCGTATTTTTGTTCACGTTGATGCCGCTAGATGGCGCTTTTAGCGTGTCGAATATTTTTAAAAGACGCTTGAATTTTATTCAGCGCACAAATTTTTCAATCTTGGCTGGGGTTTGAACCCGGTGCCTGTTGACTGCTTTTTGCAATGACATAAAATTTCCAGTGTTCTACCACTGAGCCAAATTGCTTATAAGAATTGAAACGAAATTATGAATCCGTTCCTTGGTAAATATTGTTATTTGCCAAATGTTCGTTACAATTTGGTCACTAATGAGTCATAGATTTAGCAGGACACCTTCACTTCTGTTATTTGTGTACAGTATAGTCTGATTACGAACAAATAATGCATACTATTAATTTCATCTCACCTGCATCGTATGGCTAGGTATTAATGCATTTTTTCGGTGTATTTATCACTGACACTGGCACTCGTCTAGTCTTGTTTCTATTCTGGAGTCTTCACATTTGTTTGTTTTTTTAATAATAAGCATTCGTTTTAATAACTGGTAAACACTTCCACATACGCTATATATTATATTAAATGTTTTAATGCAAAATTGGTCATGATTAGCACAATTTAAGTATTTTACTTCATTTTAATTCGACGGAGCTGATGTTAGCGTGACTGTAGCGCCCTCTCTCTCCATCAAAGACTGTGCATAGTCTACAATTATTAGTCCTTTTGCGATTTTTAAAATGTCACTTAGTTATTTAGTTATGATTTTTTTTTTTAAATCTCAAATTTTCGCACGATCCCCTCTTAACATAACAAACATTAAAAGTATTCCATCAAAAATAGTTAAATGCGTGACTGTTATCCCTATAATATTTACCTCATTCTGCTTAGTTTGTCGTTTTTGGGGCTAGATAGTGTCGGGTCTACAATATATTTATTTATTTATTCATTCAAATAATAAGCTTTGGCATTGTACGAGTACAATGACATTTATGTACTTGATAACAACATACATACATACATAAAATCACGCCTTATTCCCATGGGGGTAGGCAGAGATCACGGATTTCCACTTGCTACGATCCTGACACACCTCTTTCGCTTCATTCACTCTCATAACATTATTCATTCAGTGTATGACTTGATAACAAACCTTACAATAAAATGTATCCTTTGCAATCAAAACCTTGTCACATTAGGGGGCAGCTAGGGCATATTATGGGCTATCTACCTCTATAGATATCCCCTAGCTGAGTGGTTAACCTTTTTCGCCGTCAATCTAAGTTAATCTAAGTTGAACTGTACCTTTTAACTTTTAGTTGACGCAAAATAAATTATTTCTATTTCTATAAATATTAATTTTAATCAGTTTCTATTAGCTACCTATTTGTTGTTATAGCAGCAACAGAAATACCATAATCTGTGAAAATTTCAACTGCCTAAATATCATGGTCATGATATACAGCCTGGTGACAAACTGACGGACACGGAAGAATCCTAAAAATTAAACAGAGTTTTGGACAAACTTTTGTCCAAATTTAGAGGGAACAAACGGCCATAAAAGTCATAAGCTCTAACACGGGGATTAAAAAAAATGCAATGTTAGACAAAGAAACGTGTTTTACAGTATACCCGAATCTAAATATACAACCTCAACATGACGTGCGAAATATATTTCGTAAAATCACGTCATGTACTTATTGTCGTGCAGGTCAATTTCAGTCAGGTTATACCTACTATCTGATAGATTTTATCTTGAGCTTAATTCTCGGGCCGACCGAGATCATTTTGCAATTTTATTTTATTGCTTCTTTTCGAAGAGAGAATGGATGATTTCCTTGAGTAATTCATCGACGACCTCATCGTAGAAGCCTCGACAGCTACGATATACGGAAAACGTAGAAAAAGTGCGGGATTGTGCAATGCCAATGTGTATTTAGGGGACATTGAAAATCTCGGTCGGCCCGAGAATTAGGGTCCTGATAGCATCCGCCCACGGCTAAGCTTGCGTGGTAGTACGTTAATCCAGTCACGGATATTGCATATCACTGACTGGCCTCTGCCTTCTGCGCTGTAGGTCTTGGGTTCGATCCCCATCGAGAACAAATATTTGTGTGGTGAACGCAGATGTTTGTTCTCTGTCTGGGTGTTATATTTCATTCTACGTATGTATTTAAGTATTAATCAGCTCTGGCAGCATCTGGTTCCCATAGTACAAGCTCGTCTTAATTTAGGGCTATTAGATAGTGTTGTGTGGGTTGTCTACAATATTTATTTATTTATATTCCAAGCTTCATTCAAATCCTTTCCGCTGCACAGACTAACAGTGCATGTTACAGTTTTCTGAAGTGGCATTTTTACACACTGTGTTTTATAATGTTACCATAATATCATTATCAACCGGATGTGGCAAGGAAAAGGATGGCGGAGTACGATGGATAGCTGATGACCTTCAGCTTAGTGAAATAGTAGATGTACTGCACACTCGTATCAAATAATAATAAAAAAATACCTTATTTTATTCCAAATTTTTCAATTTCGTATTTTGTTACTCGTACAATTCATCATACATAGGTTGGATAAAAATGGTATCTTGGAGTCCATGCACGTATTTTTATTTTATCGGTAGTTAATATTTCCATCCATAAAATTGACCATCTGTAAAATTGTATGCAGATTAGGTACAGTTGGCAGCAGAAGTTGATATATATTAGATATGTGCTGCGCCCTGCAGCAAGATGGATGGACGACATAGACAGGGTCGCGGGGCGGCAATGGTTTAGACTGGCACAGGATTGAGGTAGATGGCACAAACTAAGGGAGGCCTATACCCAGCAGTGGGTGAAGTCGGGCTGTTGATGATAATGATGATGATGATGATGTGCTACGATTCAAACAATTCAATAACTCGTAACTCGCAGCCAAAATTCAAAATTCAATTTAATATTTTAAGATTTGTCTTAATTGAGTCATAACAAAAAATGAAATTAATTTACAAAACGCGAAGCAGAAGAGGCTCAAAAACTGTAAATTAACTGTAGCTTTAGTTACTGACTGCACACTAGGTACCTAGATTGTTCTTCGTAGAAACTTTTCTTATTGATCCAGCTATGCCCTTCACCTCAAACTGCAGACTGACTTCATACTTTTCTGAACCTAAAGCTTTTTCTTTAATTGTTTTGCAAAATATATAAACATTAAAATGACCTTTCACATTTTCCTGGAAACCAGTCTTATAAACGTTTTTATAGTTACTCAATAGTGACTTACTTCAAGGATGATGTCGAAAGCGAAGTATTAGCCAGAACGCCTCCTAAAATATTATAGCAACTCAACAACGCGCCTGCTACAAAATCATAGCAACTCACCTGCAGGCAAAGCTATGTCAAATTGGTCAGGGACTACCTCTATGTTTCTACGTCCTTCTATACGTACGTACTTCTATGACAAATATAATTAATAAGTTGCGAGTACCGAAGAAGAAAAGGACTTGGCAATAAGAGAACTTAGGAGATATCTGCCATGCCTGGAGACATTCGTCCCAAAAAATAAGTACCTAACGAGATTAATTGAGAGTGTATCTCATACTGGATTTGAACCTGCTATCATCATCTAAGATCAGAAAACTAGGCCAAAAGTACTAGTAGTAATTTTGAAATTATTAAACGTTGGTGCCCATAGCCATTACCATAGTTCGATAAATACTTGTAACATAGGAGTTAGAGTTAAAGTTTTATCATTTTTCAGTGATAATACGCCTTGCTGATGTTGAAAACAAACAAATAATTAGTAATAATTTTAGGTTTGTTTTAGCTATTGATTATCTGTGATTTTTATACATACTCGTTACTGTCTTTTAATAATTAAAAAACATCTTTGATATATTTTTATGTGATCATACACAAGATATAGGTTTATGCCAAATATACGCTATGTGAATGAGACTTGTTGTTTTTTTTTAACTTATATTTATGTCACTACACGCTCGCAAAGCAATTTGATTAGCTTTATCACATTACATTATATTTTGCTTAAACATATTTTACCTGACTGTACTAAAAAGTATTCATAATTTGATGGTGTCCGAAATGTCAGTATAAATAATATTAAAATCAAATGTGTCATTTGGGACACTGTGTCCCAGGGAAATTTGTCCGAAACGTCAGCAAGTCAAATAATTTACATTTCTTTAACCACTTTCACCATTTACTTTTGATGTATCCATACGTGCATTGCCTTTGAAGTGATAGAAAGTACTGACCACAATTTGCTGCTAATAGAAGTGAAATTAATATTTTCGATCGAGATTCTAGGTCACGTTTCAACACTGATTACGAATTTACAAAACCATACATTTAAATATTAAGAACATGTTTTGCAAAGGAAAAGATCCGGGTAGCGTTTTTGGATATTTTGATACGTATTCAATAACACGTATAGATAGAACATACTTTAGTGCAAACAACAAATTTTAAAGTAGTAGGTAAACACTTTAAGCTATTTGCTTAAATACAATAATGAGCGGTGTTATCTATAATCAGCGATCTCTACCAGGCAATGTATTTACCAACATGAAACATGCCTATAGTTAAATGAAATTAATAATTAATATTTTATTTACCTAATTATTAAACTAGACCCTAAAATCCATAATTATAATGACCAGATTAAATTTATTCGTTGACGTACACCATAACTCGTTGACGTAATTCACAACTCCCGCCAATTATTTTAATCTAAAGGAGTTCTCACATAAAATAATTTTATTTTATTTTAAGATTTCCTTCGTCTCTTAGTATCTCTGTCACATCGTGCAAATTACATAAAATAAATACCAACGATTAGTGTAGGTAAATCTTCGGACGCGACCAATAAACGCGACTTTTAGAACTAACTTACTTATAAATGTTCTGTTAGTTATAGTCATCGACTACTGAATGGATTTTAATGAAACTGTACAATAATACAGCTTATACATCAGAATAACACATAGGCTACAATTTATAAAGATATACAGGGTTATTCATTATTAGCTGCAAATACTCAGGAATTAGGTTCAACAAATAAAATAAAAAATATTTATGAAATGATTTTTTTTAAGTTTTGTTATGAAAATCCCGAGAAAATCGATAAAGAAATCATTGGCGCCTGACCTATTTTGACCTTTGATCCGCGCCCGCGCGCCGTGAGTGACACTCTGCGTTCAGTCACCGCCTGGGTGGGTCATCGACCTGTTCTCCATGGCAATCATTATGCAATAGCCGTAAAGAAATTAATAAAAATAAAATTTTGATACAAAAACTTGAAAAATTTTTTGATCAAATTTAAAAAAAATAATTTCATAAATATTTTTTATTCTATTTGTTGAACCTAATTCCTGAGTATTTGCAGTTAATAATGAATAACCCTGTATACATGTAACGGGAACGGGGCGGAGCAGGAATGAGGTGAGCGAAGGCGCGGGCGGCCGCTAGTATAATATATTATTATATCACTGATAATGTGACTGAAAATGATGTACAGTTAAAAAAAAATACTTTATTGTATTGGAGGCGATTAGCAACCTTTCTCGTCTCAGATATACCATCTGTCAATTTCACATGACTCTTTTGTCTCAGTTTTCGAGTCGTGCCTGATAGTTTTATTTATATCTCATTTTATAAATAAACCTATTAAGTACTCGTAGGTAATTATTATGCGGTCTATGCAGCCTCTCGAGTACCTATAATTCATTTGACCGCACTAGTATTTTGCTATATCCACTGCTATAAGCTACGTAACCTGTATGAATAAAACTAGTAACTAGTTTTTTTATGAGACAAAGCCTGTTTAGACTGTTTTCTTGTTTTTTTTTGTGACGTTACAATTTCTACCTACCCCTAAAGGCCCGGCTACATCAAGCGATACAAGCATCGCTTTTATGTTAAAGCTGATCGCTGTGTCAAAATCAAAATCAAACTCATGAATATATTAATTCAGTATAGGATTGCAAGGATCCCTTTGAAACGTCTTATAGTTAGGTGGATCTAGGTGCCAGTTTCACGCGACCAAGCCCAGAAGAACAGGTAAAAAACTACGGCTTGGTTCCTACCGTTTTTTTTATATCGTCGTCTTAATAAGGCCGGGCTATAACAAGTCTATACTATAAAATTTCAAAACCCCTACTCGATTGTGAATACCTTCAGAACATGGAAACAGGAGCCTAATTCTCGGGCCGACCGAGATTTTCAATGCCCCTTAAATACACATTGGCATTGCACAACCCGCGCTTTTTCTACGTTTTCCGTACAACGTAATAGCTGTCGAGGCTTCAACGATTTGGTCGTCGATGAATTACTCAAGGACATCATCCATTCTCTGTTCGAAAAGATGCAATAAAATAAAATAGCAAAATGATCTCCGTCGGCCCGAGAATTAGGCTCCAGATGCTTAAAAACAAAGGCTTAGAACTTCTCAGAAGAGCAGCTTTCTATATTAGTTTTAGAACTACAAGTCCATAACCAAACAAACACACATTATGACCTTCAAACCGATGAGCACTCCTCTTTTCGGTCAGGTGTAACAAATTGTTTAATTAACAAATAAAATACAGTCTAAAATAATTACTTAAAGTAGCTTACCACCTACACAGAAAATAACTATGACACTCCTAAATCGGATTAAATTAAACGAGCCACTAAAGGTCTGCGCACATCTAAGCAATGGCGATGGCGGTCAGCTGAAACGCTGTCAAATATGACCGCGATATTTGACAGCGTTTCAGCTGATCGCCATCGCCATCGCTTAGATGTGGGCAGGGCTTAATGCAATTGGCAATTAAAATTATATTAGTCCCAAAATGGAAACGTTCTGTCAATTTATTTTACTTCCGGGTCTGATAATTGACACGCAGTCAAGTTTTATATTAGCAAGTGAGTAGTTTTGACAGCCCTAATAGCTCAGTTGGTAGTAGCTCTGCCTTTTGCGCTGGAGGACGTGGAAACAATCCTCACTTAAAACAAAATACTGTGCCGAACACAGATGTTTGTTCTCTGTCTGGGACAACGTCCTATAATTCGATGGAACCGGCTGCACGCACGAAAAAACATGATTCATGCGGCGTTACCTCGCTCGGAGGCGTTCCATTTAAGGCTTGAAGTGCAAGCGAGAGCGCGGAACGAGCGACAAAGAGGCACAATCGGCCTCCGCGTTCGGCAGCGTTCGACATCAGTCTCTCTCCTACTTTGGTGAGCGATGCGTCCGCATACTCAGAAAAAAATATTGTTGGTTCCAACAATAAAACTTTAACAGGGGAGAGCCCACCATGGTGTATAGTCCGTGCATCAATGTTTTTATTGTCATGGATCAAGTTGTCAGTACAACAATATTTCTATTGTCAAGAAGTAAATTGTCATTGCAACAATGTATCTTTTGTCAGCGGAACTAATTTCGGATACGAAGGACTAAAAATGTACAACTAGTAGGTACGAAAGACCCCAAGTGTGAGGGGTAAAAAAAGAAGATTTGATAAGACCGAAGTTGATCCGATGCATTCATCGGATCAACTCCAGTCATATCAAATCTTCAACGGATTAAATTTCATAAAACCACTTCTACAATATAAGGAAACGCCGTGCGTTTTCGTCAGCGCGTTCTAGGATCGTTACAATTTTAGTCACGCCATCTAGTTCTAAATTTAGTAAGCAGCTTTTTTGTTAGTTTACTTTACTAACAATGTTCACATTGACACACTTGCAACGTTCTATTGTCACCTCAGCGACATATTTATTGTATGACAAAAGGTAGTTGAATACTACGACTATAGTTACTTTGTTAGATTTATTAACAATGTTCACATTGACACGTCTAAAACGTTTTATTGTTATATAATCAATTTTTTTATTAACTTTGATGTAAGGACAAAGCTAAATTGTTCCTTGCACATTAAACGAAGGAAAATCAGCGGACAATAAAAAAGTTGCTGAACTCAACAAAGCTCTTTCTGCTAAAGTAACAGAGTATTTAGTTGCTCCGACAGGAAATTTCTGACAACGCATTTATTGTGACTTTGTTGACCCATTTTTTTCTGTGTGCATGGACAGCTGTATGACGTTGTCACGTTCAGCTATCGTCAGTAAACCAACTTTACAGACAACAGTTTTTTTTAATATAGGTACGGATGCAGCCTAAGATGGAGCATTAACCATAATCAACTTGTTTATTTTTGTCTTACTATAACTAACTAGCCCGTTGTGTCCAACTGTTGGGAAACGCCTCCCCTCATTTTTGCCAGTCACTTAATTTCTAAATTAAAACGTTCGGGAAATATTGACGCCTATAGAGATTTCCACTCCTTGGCTTGAATTGTATTCTAAGTATGTATTTACAACAAAAATAAAAAAATAAATTATACCAGCTATCTGGTTCCCATAGTACCTACAAGCTCTGCCTAATTTGCAATATAACACCCAGACAGAGAACAAGCATCTGTGTTCACCACACAAATTATTGTTCTCGATGGGGATTGAAACCACGACCTACGGCACAGAAGGCAGAGCTACTACCAACTGAGATGAGAAGCTAGTAAAAAATATTGTTTGATGATGTTTGTGAGAATGTATTTTTTTAATTTATAGGTTCGTGTTTGACCGCTATGCTCACTGCTGTTAGTTGATAATGCGGTCTTATAATGTTTGAATAACAAGCTAAACCAGTTAGCGAAGGAGTTGATCAACCTGCGGGGGAAAAACCTCAACTAGTTGTATATCTGTCCTACCATGAAATCATAAATCTGCATAAGAACCAAAAACATAAGCGACAATAATTATACTTTCTATATCCTTGAAAACTCAGATAGTGTCTTGTAATTTTGTACCTACATGAATTTTTGTACCTGTTATACATATTACCTACAGAGTTCATTATTAATTTTTTTAGGCATTTGTTCTTTTAAAATATAGTTTGTTTTTAGTTTGTGTATTATTGCAATAGTAATGTACAAATAAGCACGACAAGTTTAATATCTATTTGTATTCTAAATGATTAATACCTGATCAAAAATATTGAATAAAAATAATAATGTGATTTACCAATACCCACTCAAACCAACGAGGTCTCCGACGAAGTATGCTAGTATTATTGTTAATAAGATTTTCAATATTGACCAAGCTTGTAACTTCAAGCGAATAAATACATTTCATTTAATTTCATTGTCGGTCTCGACTGTGAAGTACAGTCGAGTGTAAGTAAGTTATTGGTATGAAATTTTTGAATTAAGTAAGCCTTAATTATTATCAATGAAAGGAAAACCAAATAAAACCAATAATTCCTTTTAATTATTGTAGGTACAACAAATCAATAATCACGCATGTTTTCCCCAAATCAGTTTACGTATGTTTGAATTTGCATTAATATACTTATTAATACATGTTTTTTAATGTTGCGTGCGGTCTTGGAATTCCCTCAGCGACGAGTCATCAGAACTGCTTTTAAAGTAAAGACCAGTTGAGCCGCGGCCAGCGCCAACGCCGGTCCACCAGTCGTGACATCACTGTTAATCTGATAGCTCATCAGATAAACAATACAAGTTATCTCTCATCACTGACTCACGATTTAATCAGTAACAAATATAAATAGACAATTAGATATACAGCAAAAGTGATTTAAAGTGATAATGTTATCAAAAGTGACAATAGTTTTAGTGCTTCTTACAAGAACTATAACAGCACAAATATGTGATAAAAACGAAGCCGTAGACATAAGTAAAGGAATACACTTGAACGGTATAATCTACCACCAAGACATCGCATACAAACAGAATGAATACTTTATCGATGAAACTGGAAAAGAAATGGGCTGTATTTGCCTTAAAAAGAAGTGCATCGCTAAATGTTGCCCGTTCGGACAAGGGTACAACAATAAGAAGAAAGTTTGCGTGAATATAGAAGATGATTTTGATCCGCCTGTTTGGGACAAGTTTAAAGTTTTAGATAAAAAAGCAAATGATACTTTTCATTTCACGTTTGGAAAGAAGAACTGTTCGGAGCAGGAGACGAGAATCGTGATTTCTAATGCATTCGCTAAATTCCACATTGTTGAGGTAAAAACTTAAAGGAATTGTAAGACTTGCTTTAATGCTAGTTTGTATATTGCTGTTATTGTTATAAACATGAAGTCAATAACCTTCTAACTCTATATGAGAAAACCAAGACACATTTTCAATTCGGCTCTCATTTGTTAAAAAAACTATGAGCTAATGTGTAACCAGTTATAAAAATATTGAACATCTTCAATGTTGTTAAAGGAATAGGTGATGTATATCTCTTCATATCCCTTCAACTACAAACATAGGTATAAGAAACGTATGTACTGTTTTCAACGTTTTTATTACAGGCAACTCACAAAATTCAGAGAACGGATAGGCTTTATTATCACAGAGAATCGTTTTCCAGTAGTTATTTTATAACACCATACCGTGACAACGGGAAGTAAATCTTCTAGGTGCATGAAATTGTATGTCGTACTAATGATTAAAGATGGGCGTTTAAACGACAAGCATTTAACAAAACAGACTTTTTTCCGCCTGGCTCTTAACTTTTGGCACATTACACTGTAAAATCAATAAAAATCTGACTTTTTTAGTTAGCCAGTTAAACAAACTCTCAATGATAACCACTTTTAGTTTAGTGCTTTTCAATTACCTGATGAAATTAAACCTTAGTTTTATGACCGTAAGCAAGCATTCTGGTTGCACTATACATCAACAGTTGAAAATTATGACCGAACCAAATTGAACGACCACAATTTAAATCCATAATGTTGAAAATTTAGAGCCTCTTGGATATGTTTGGGTATAATCAGCTTTTTTTTTTGAAAAGTTATAATTATTGAAAAAAGCAGTTAAGTGAAAAAGCTACTTACAAAAGTCGTTTATGCTTAAGCATAAAGTTTGTAAGAAACTCCAAGTCGTTATTCACATCTCTAATAATGATACAAAATTAACTTAGTAAGTACATAGGTAAACAAGAAGCGATGAATGAAGTTTAATGTTTTTTCTTCTGTTTATTCAAATGTACTGGTTAATGTTTTTTTATCGACTGATACAGGTAGTTTTGGGTAGAGATCGCGGAATATAACTAACATAATAATGTACTTATATATGTATATTGACTGGCCTGTAGCTCAGTTGGTAGTAGCTCTGCCTTCTGCGCCGTAAGTCGTGGGTTCGATCCCCACCGAGAACAAATATTTGTGTGATGAACATAAATGTTTCTTCTCTGTCTGGGTGATATATTGTATTCTAAGTGTGTATTTACAAAAAAAATGTATTCAAGTATTATATCAGCTATCTGGTTCCCATATTACAAGCTCTGCTTAGTTTGGGGCTGGTTGTGTGAATTGTCCACAATATTTTTTTTTATATATAACTAGCTGTACCCTGCCACACTTTGCTATGGCACATTATGATTGAAAAAAACAATTGATGCGGATGCTAACATTTCAGCTCGTTCGGTGCAGAACTTTTTGAAGCGTAACATAAACCAACATAACAATTTTATATAAACAAAAAATATAACTTCAAAAAGCATGACAAATAATAATATGGACTGGTAATATATCTTCCAATCACAAATATCAATGGGGAAATCGAACTTGCACTAATTTTGGTTTGTTAATGAGAGATTATAACAAGTCAGTTTTTTTACATATTCCGCACTATCTGTCACGCACAGAGCTATCTTGCGCGGGTCTGGTTATTAGTAGTAAATGTCAAATTGTAAATGTTGGTTGTTTGTATGTGAGTGCCGTGGCAATGGTTCCGTCTTGGTCACAATGCCTTTGTTATAAAATCCCAGGGGAAACCGGTCAAGATAAATAAAATTACGTTTTGAGACTTCCTGGTCAGTAAAAATGTCAGAATGCCACCTTCCCACGAACAGTATCATCATCAGCATCAGCCTGAATAAGTCCACTGCTGGACATAAGCTTCTCCTGTTTTTTGAAGAAGAGTAGGATTGTATTTCAATTTTTTCACCCGCCCGTGGCTTTGCCTACCGTGTACATAGTAAAATCGCAGTTATATTTTTTCCGAGATACTTTCAAATGAAATCAAATTTTCTTCAACTCCCACCCTTCTCCCTTAAACTCACGCGAGATTCTTCAAAATTTATGGTTTGGCGTGTTGGATTATTGAGAAAAAAAAACAAAAACACACCTTTTTCTATTACTTTTATTAAAGACTAGCAAAGAAAGTATATTTGTGAATATTGACATAATTTAAAATCACAATCATAAAATTAAATATCAGTGTCAGATTTGGCCATATTTTATTCTAGCCTACAAGAATAACAGACTCTTATAGATATCTGTGTAGAGATTATGAAATAGTATTAATTCCATTGTGTGTTTTTTTCTCAATCACAGGAAAACTAACTGGTGTCAGCGATTGCATAATTACAGCCTATTATAATGATAAAACTAGTAGGTAGTTGATTTTCCTCTGAACAAACACAGGTATAGGTATGAATATTGATGATGACTTTATTTGTTACTTGCAGGTAGCAAGTTACATTAGACACATAAATTATACTAAAAGATCATAAATAAAAAAGCAGCCAAGTGCGAGTCGGACTCGCCCATGAAGGGTTCCGTAGCATCAAGTAACATAATATAAAGGTTCTTGTAGTTCGTCCAAAGGTAAATTGCAGTTTACGATTTATGACGTTCAAAAAAAAAACTACTGACTAGATCTCATTCAAACCAAATATCATTGGAAGTTTGCATAGTAATGCACAACATATATTTTTTTTAGTTTTATCATTCTCTTATTTTAGAAGTTAGACCAACTTTTTTCCACTTTGGAAGTGTCTCTCGCGAAAACTGTTCAGTTTAGAAAAAAACTATATTAGAAACCTCAACATCATTTTTGAAGACCTATTCATAGATACCCCACACGTATAGGTTCAATGAAAATATTTTTTTTGAGTTTCCGTTTCAAGTATGGGGACCCCCAAAATTTATAGTTCTTTTTCTATTTTTGTGTAAAAATCTTAATGCGGTTCACAGAATACATCTACTTGCCAAGTTTCATCAGTCTAGCTTTTACGGTTTCGGAGAAAAATGGCCGTGACATACGGACGGACAGACAGACAGACAGACAGACATGACAAATCTATAAGGGTTCCGTTTTTGCCATTTGGCTACGGAACCCTAAAACACATCTAGGCGATGGCGATGGTGATCACGAGATACGCTGTCAAATATGACACGATATTTTACAGCGTATCAGAGATGCTCACTTCAGAAAAAGAATATATTATAAATTAATGCAATTAAAGATAGGTACTTTCAAAAACATGCTTGTGTGTTAAGGAACTAATTTTAATATCCTGTTGCAAAAATAATGAATGAAGTACGTGCCTACAGTTTACAACATTTCAAATTCGCTATTAATTATTTAATGATAATTATTTGTTATCTGAATAAATCTATTGCTGGACGTAGGTCTCTTCCAAGACTTCAGTGCAGCCAGCTTCTTTTCTCTGATCATCGCCTCACCTTGCCGGAGGGTGCCCTACACTGCGCTTACCTAAACGCGGTCTCCATCTCCACATAGTATTCGTTTGCTCCATCGGTTGCGTCTTGGGAGAAACCTACGCCCAGACGTGGACTGATATAGGTTGATGATAATAAAATCCATTGAATTGAATTTAAAACAGGTACCTATCAGAATAGCCATGTAGCATAGCGACAATATTACCTTGAAATACTCAATGAATCAATTCCTTTAAAGAAATACGAGCGTATAATGGAAAGAAAAAACTAAAATTTAACCGTTTACCTTACTTTGCACTGCTATGGTAGGTCCACAGCTTAGTGGGGTATATGCACCCACATGAATGAACCTATCATTTATAAATAGAAAATGATGTGATTTAAAAACAATGAAAACATTGTTTCCCTAAACAGCCGAATCACCAATTATTGATGACGCAAGCAATTGTTACCAATTAGGGTTAAATGACCTCAACCATAAAATAACGATGAAGATATCGGTTTAGGAAATTTTATTAGATAACAAAGAGGTATGTATATAGTCTGTCATCTGTCATTTTTGACATTATTTTGAGCTTCGATTGAAATAAAAAACGAACTAAAACAAAACTTATTTTTGACAAGGAACAATTACAACAAGACAAGACTGAATGCTGACGCAATAATGGCCCGAACACACCAAGTTCGCTGGCGGTAGCGATCAGTGAAACGCTGTCAAATATCGCTGTCAGATTTGAGATTTGACAGCGAATATTTGACAGCGTTTCACTGTTCGCTACCGCCAGCGAACTAGGTGTGCGCAGGCCATAACATAAGTCATAAGTATTTATTGGTATTTTTTTTTACAAGTCTTTACATATTAAAAAAAAAAAAAAAATAAGCAAGTGTACTTAGATTGTACCTGGGTATATGATAGCGAATAGGAACTTCGCTTTGTAAAACTAGTATAGCAACAAATAGATAACGGTCAAAAATGATTGCAACAAGATAATAATATGTGATCGCTGTTCCTTGTTAGTATCATTTATTTGTTAGCATCGAACTTTTGATTGAAACAGAATTACACAACCGCCCGGTTTGCACAAGGTGATGCTTATTAAAGCATAATAAAACAGTTGTCTGTAAAGTCGGTTTACTGACGATAGTTGAACGTGACAACGTCATACAGCTGTCCACGCGGACGCATCGCTCACTCAAGTAGGAGAGAGACAGATGTCGAACGCTGCCGAACGCGGAGGCCGATTGTGCCTCTTTGTCGTTCCGCGCTCTCGCTTGCACTTCAAGCCTTAAATGGAATGCCTCAGAGCGAGGTAACGCCGCATGAGTCATGTTTTTTCATGCGTGCAGCCGGCTCTATCGAATTGTAAGACGTTGTCACGTCAAAAAAAATACTTGAGCAAGTGCTCCATCTATTGATTTACCTAAACCCTGTTTTCCTGCAAAATGATGATCAATACGCGGAGAACAAGACGTCACGACTGTCCTTACCTATAAGATGAAACACAAGCCGTGGTTTTTTGACGTAGGTATTCTGTCCCAGGAAAACTCTATAGGGCATATTTAATTAGTAAGGATAAATGGGAGCGAGAATAAAAAAAGTCGTTTTGAGATGAACCTTAGCCATTATATTTGGTAGAAATCCTAGCAGCCGTTTCAAATATTATGTCCTGGGGGTATTTTACTCCTCGTACACTGGTATCTACTCACCTATAGCTTTAAGACGTTTCAAAGTGATCCTTATGATATGTCTGAAATAAACGTAATAGTAAGTAGAGCTCTTTGTGAAACTCGTCCGGGGAATTACTATGCCTATTTCCGAACTAGCATTGTTGTGTTTCGGTTTGAAGGGTGTGAGTGCCGGTGAAATTACTGGCACGTGCGGCTGAACGTATACCTCAAGCTGATGGACGCAGGGCAGTGCATCGTATGGCACGTTTCTGATGTGCGTGGCTTACGAGGCAATGCTTTAATAGGCAATGGTTACCATATCAGATGAGCCATAAGCTTGTTCCATCAGCTTATTGTATAAAAAAAAATATTTGGACTTTGATTCAGTCAGTGGAAATTTTAATTACCTTGCTAATATCCAGTTACTGTCTGTTATCAGGATGGGCAGCTGCTCGTTGAGGTCCGCAACGTCATTCCTCCGTGGAAGCTTCGAGGCCCCGACAAGTACTGCGTCGATACCTTCGTGACTAAGGACCCCAGTACGGGGGTCCTCACCCCACGCCTGGATGCCCTCGTCTGCTTTGCAGGAGAAGAAGACAAGGGTCGTTTTGTACCGAGCAGTATCTGTAAGTATAGATTAAGTATTAAAAAAAAGATGGGAGTTTTACGTTCCCCTGGGTGTATTTTTTTATGTACAAGTACTTTCATTTTTTAACCGACTTCCAATCAAAAAGGAGGAGGTTCTCAATTCGGTTGTATGTTTTTTTTTTTTTTTTTATTTTTTTTTTTAATGTTTGTTACCGCATAACTTCGTCATTTGTGAGCCGATTTGAAAAATTATTTTTTTATCTGAAAGGTACTGCTTCCAGATTGGTCCCATTTTAATTTTATTAAAATCGGTGTTGCCATTTTTTTTTAAATAATTTTTTTAATGTTTGTAACTGCATGCCTCCGTCATTTATGAACCGATTTAGTAAATTATTTTTTTATTTGGAAGGTTATTCTTACGTCCAGATTGTCCTAAACAAATTTGATTAAAATCGGTTTAGCCGTTTGACAATGAAGTCGGTTTCTCAAGTTTTTTAAACTTATAATTATTTTAAAGAAAAGTTTAGATTTATTTATTCAATAAAATACCTTATACTTTGTACTTTTATGAATATCTCCGTGTTACCAAGCTGTCAGTTTTTACATAATTCGAATAAAAACAAAATTGATAAAATTGTTCCTTAGACTTACTCTCATACATTAGAAGTAGTACATTAGATATTTTTGTCATTCATTTGAGATTTTTTAGAATTCTCACAACGACTGGGTTCGGTAAAACACGTTGAATTATTTGCCAGCCACGCAAGCTATGTTCTCTGCCAGAAAATGTTCATCAATAATTATCATCATCATTATCAGCCTGAAGAAGTCCAGTGAAAGAAAGATTCTGAGCCCTTTCCATCCATAGACTTCCCGCGATCTTAACAATGTCGTCGGTCCATCTGGTGGATGAGCGCCCTATATGAGTCGTCTTCCGGTTCGTGGTCACCATTCTATAGAACTTTTATTCCCCAACGGTTGTTGGTTCTTCGAGCTATATGGCCTGCCCATTGAATTCAACTTACTAATTTTTCAATAATTATTCACGTACAGGTTTTCTACCTTTTGGTTACTTAACCACAACACAAAAGTAAACAAAACGCTTGCGTGATGTGGGAAGCATGCACCTTATCACCTTAACCTTTTTAAACATGAGTGTACCCGAGGCATTTATATTGGCAATAACACCAAGTACGCTTTTGTTGGTAATACCAACACCAAGGCCAAATTTAATACTCAGTAAAGATCAAAAAATCGGCCAAGTGCGAGACGGACTCGCACGCGAAGGGTTCCGTGCCATTATCTATAAAAACAGCAAAAAAAGAATACGTTGCATGAAAGTCCCCTTTTAATATTTATTTTATTTTAATTAATTACTAGTTGGTAACCGAGCTTCGCTCGGAATTTTTTTCGTTAATTTGTATTTTTAAGAAATCATAAGAGTCATATTATTATCTTTACTGGTTTATTCTTACTGAACCACGCCATCTGCTGGACATGCTTGCAGTTAGTTGCTCACAATCGTCAATAGATGGCAGGAGCAGTCACATATTCAGTTTATGTTTTTAATTTTTTTTTTAACGAACAGACTCATTTTCTGAAAATGAATCCCAGCTAGATCGATTTATCGCCCCCGAAAACCCCTGTTTACAAAATTTCATGAAAATCGTTGGTTCAGTTTCCGAGATCCTAAATATATATATACAGGGTTATTCATTATTAGCTGCAAATACTCAGGAATTAGGTTCAACAAATAAAATAAAAAATATTTATGAAATGATTTTTTTTAAGTTTTGTTATGAAAATCCCGAGAAAATCGATAAAGGAATCATTGGCGCCTGACCTATTTTGACCTTTGATCCGCGCCCGCGCGCCGTGAGTGACACTCTGCGTTCAGTCACCGCCTGGGTGGGTCATCGTCCTGTTCTCCATGGCAATCATTATGCAATAGCCGCAAAGAAATTAATAAAAATAAAATTTTCATACAAAAACTTGAAAAAATTTTTGATAAAATTTAAAAAAAATAATATCATAAATATTTTTTATTCTATTTGTTGAACCTAATTCCTGAGTATTTGCAGTTAATAATGAATAACCCTGTATACAAGATTTTCTCGTTTAAAGGTATAAGATTTATTTTTCATTTTTAAAATGTCCCAAAAGTTGGGAGCCGAGCGGCGTTAGTGCCATCGTAGTGGCGTTATTTGTCGAGTGAGACTAGGATCCGCAGCATGGATGGATGGCGCAGTAGAAGAGGTAAGTCGCGGGTTCTTATCCCGCTCGACTAACTTTTGGGACATTATAAAAATCTTTGTGAGCCATAACAAGTCCTAGTTTATACGTAAGATGCAAATTAAGTCAGCCCGGTTTATTGGCCAGCATTCTTAGAACGGGTATTTCAATCACCGTTATCTGGCATATTTACTGACAAACATGGTGCATTTTCATGTGAAATTATAGTTAATCGGCCATTTGGCCATGAAAAAAACCACGCATCTCCTTAAGAAATTACACATGAAGACATTTAATATGTAAACAGGCCTTTGCATCTATTGTAGATGATTTATATAGCGTCAGGGGCAACTGGTGTTTACTCATGCCCCTACTTACGAGACGCTATAGTGGCTGGGACAGAATTTTAGATGGAACAGGCTTGCCCAGCACCTATACCATCCTGAAAGCTTGGTCGGCCTAATCCTCAGGAAAGACATGGTCAATACGTGCGGAGCTGACTATAGTTTCCTTACGATTTTTTCTTTCACCGTTTGAGAAATCTATAGCATTGTGTACTCATTCTCGCACTCATTGGTACCAGACTGGGTTTGAACCCACGACCTAAGGATCAGAAGGCGAGGCCGCTACCACTAGACCACCAGCATTTGATATAATTAGCGTATTTGTACTACTATTTTACAATGACTTTTCTAAAAAAAAAATCCAAATCAAATGTGTATTTATTCAGTAGAATCGCAAGGATCACTTTGAAACGTCTGAAAGCTAGGTGGGTCCAGGTGCCAGTTCCACGCGACCAAGCTTAGAAGAACAGGCAACAAACTACGGCTTGGTTTTTACTGTTTTTTTATATGATCCTTTTTTCTCCAGGTATGCTGATTTCCTGCGTGTTCATCCTAGCCACAGTAGCTGTGTACGGCTGGCTTCCAGAACTGCGCAACCTCCACGGCAGGGTACTGATGGTATACCTCCTCTGCCTGTGCATGGGGTTCGCAGCCTTAGCCACCATGCAAATAATGCTCATGGTTGATAACATCTACGCAATTACCTGCTTTAGTTTGAGTGAGTATAGTTTGAATAACTTTAGACCTATTATCATTAAACTAAAAAAAACTGGTGGGTACTGTTAGCCGATTTTGGGAATAGGACATCCATACTGAGACCGGGCGACGAGACACATCACTAGTAGGGAGATAAAAAATGGCGCTGTAATTCGTAGAATATTGTTTGCGGTGTTAAAAAGATAGACAGAGTTCTAATTGTATTTAATGCATAGTTTTTCGTAATATTTATAATACTATTACACATCATATCGCAAACAATAATCGTCGCGTTACGACGCCATTATTTTATCTCCCGACTAGTGATGCGTCTCGTCGCCCGGTCTCAGTAGGGATGTTCTATTCCCAAAACCGGCTAACATCTTTTTAACATCGCAAACAATAATCTACGCGTTACGACGCCATTATTTTATCTCCCGACTAGTGATGTGTCTCGTCGCCCGGTCTCAGTAGGGATGTTCTATTCCCAAAACCGACCTACCAGTTTTTTTTAGTTTATTATATCGGCGTGTAGATTAAAAGGCATGCAACCCGGACTTATAAAAAAATATTATTTCAAAATTTACAACGATTTTCGATCGAGCGAGTGAAGCTTTTCATCAAAAATTAGAAAAAAATACTTTCATCTGGATGCCAAAACTAATGGAAGTTCTACAATTTCATTTAAAAAATCCTAGGTGATCTTCGTTGGAGGGGTATTACCCCAAAAATTGAGAAATTCGATGCGGTGCCTTATACCGGTCGATTTTAATTACATTTAGGCAAAAACATTTGGTTCCAATTCAATTATAAATAGGAATGAGTTTTTTACAGAAAAAACGTGATTGTGAAGTTCACAGAACTACTAGTAGGTATTATCGTCAAAAAATCTTGAAATAGCAGTTATACACATTAAAAGGGCTTAAGGCCTGCGACCTAGGCCGCTGGTGACCGCGATCAATGAAAGGCTGTCAAATATCGTTTCACTGATCGCCGATGCCAGCGGCCTAAGTGTGTGCAGGCCTTTAGTGAGTGACTGACAAACAACGCACAGCCTAAATCGTTAGTCGTAGTGACTTGATATTTTGAGGGTGTGTGCTTTATATAAAATGCAGGATCACTAAGGATTTTTGAAAATTATACTACTAAAGGGGTGCAGCGAGAGTTGAAGTTTGCATGGCAAAAGCTTAACGCGAAGAAATTCATGAGGGATTTCACTAGTTCAAGATAAAAAATTCGCTCCTGTAAATGAACGCCGGGTATTTGTGAAAGGTGATGGGTGAAAGGATATGCCTTTTTCCTTAGCAATTTAAATTCAATAAGGAACTGGTATTTATTCACTTCAATTATCTTGCCCTTGACGTCATGGTTGAATAACATTTATAGTAGTGAAAAATATGGTCACCTTTTTAAAGCTCCAATTTTTTTAAGATTCATTCTTATTCATTCTAATAGTTTTTAGTAATTCAATGGAATACAATTCGCGATGGGCGTTTGTTTAAACGATGAATTGTGTTTTGGCTTATGCGAACATAATTGTTTTGGCGCATATTAAAATATGTATAGTTCGTGCAGTTTGCTGCCTATTCTTCTAGTCGTGGTCGTGTGGAACTGGCACCCATGTCGACTCACTTAGCTTTAAGGCATTCCAAAGTGATTCTTTGTGATATAACTGAATAAAAAAAACGGAATTTGATGTTTATCAAGGCGTCGCCAAATCCTTTAAGTATTCTGTACGTGCTAGGCCTTTCTCTGACGTTTTTAGAAAAAACGAACTGGTTTCGTTGATATTAATATATTCAGTGGTCAATCGCAGATATATTTTGGAAAACCACAATGTTTTTTGACCTTGACTGCTTTACCAATAATAGCTGTTTTTTTTACTTAATTTTTAGTGTATTATAAATAGCTTATGAATAATGCAATAATGTGGTTTCCGTACGAATTCAATAGATTTTTTAATAGTCCAAAGTTTCCAATATGGTTTGAGGTTTTTTCTTTTAGGTAGTCAGGCGGCTTAAAAAGCAAAACATCTTCATTTACGCAAGTCACATTAAATTACTTTTTAGTACAATGTGTATGCATGTGTTTTTAGTGAATGTCTGTGTTAACTGATAGTCAGATCTGTAGGACCTAAAACCCAATTGTCCATTAATTTGGGTTTCAAAAAACGGACAAAAAAGCTTTGTTCGGAACAAGTTTGCTTACACTTTGTCATTTAAATTCTTGTGGCGTTGTGCATGGCTTGTGAGGTAAATAATAATACGTTGAACAGTGCATTAACAAATTAGTACTGCATTTGCAAAGATCACAATTAACATTCGAGATAGTAAATCTCTGAACACGCTGTAGGTTTTTTAATATTACTTACCATGTTTACCGTAATTAGTTAGAAGAAAAAAACGATTTTAAGCTTAGTCATTCTTGAACAGTCAATTTACGCTCACGTGATAATAATTGGTTTTGAAAACCCAAACAACCAATTTCACAAGAGATTTTTTTTTACAAATTTTCATACGCAAAAAAATTAAACTTACACTACACGCCATCACACTGCTTATTTTCCAGAAAGAAAACAACTTTGATTCTAATTAGTTTGTAAGAAATATTTTGAAGTAGATATCAACTTCCAAAATATTTCGAATCTTCCGAGACTGGACAATTCAGTCAAAAAGATTTCATTTATCGCCCAACATTTTATAAATAACTGCCTAAGCTGATCATAAATAAATTTGTCGTAAAATTAAACAGTGTGTTTTTTCGTAAAATTAAACAGCGTGTTTTTTCCGTTTCGGGGCAGTGGTCCAACTGATCTGTCCAACTGGTTGGACTACGGACCTTTACTAGGGGCCGTGGTCCAACTATCTTTGCAGTTGGACCACGGCACCTTAGTAGAGTTCCCAGGTCCAATTAAAACAATTTCAAATAATACAACTGCAATTGTAACCACAGTACCTTTTTAAATAAATAATTAGTTTTACGTTAGTGTTTTTTTTTAATGCAATTTTCTGCAATAAAATAAAATAAATTTGATAATAAGTACTGGCTGGTAACAAATTGCATTAAAAAATATGAAAAAAAAAAAAAACATTAAGAACGTTATAAAACTAATTATTTAATTAAAAATGTGCTGTGGTTACAATTGCAGTTGTATTATTTGAAATTGTTTTAATTGGACCTGGGAACTCTACTATGGTGCCGTGGTCCAACTGCAAAGATAGTTGGACCACGGCCCCTAGTAAAGGCCCCTAGTAAAGGCCCGTAGTCCAACCAGTTGAACAGATCAGTTGGACCACTGCCCCGAAACGGTTTTTTCCAAGAATTTTATTGATATTCTTTCTTCAACTCTTAACATTTTGTTACGTCATCGTAGTCTACGTATCCCTGTAGAATGGGGTTTTTCAAAAAGGATTTATTTAATCTTTTAAGGGGTCGGCAACGCGTTTGTGATACCTACTGGTTTTGCATACGTCCATAGACAAGCCATCAGGTGGGCTATAAACATATTCCTCTACTTTTATGGTAATATAAAAAAAACTTCTTTTTCTGTCTTAAAATAAAACTTTCACCACAGTTTAAACACCAAAGGAAAAACATTAACTACGAATCTCTATCAAAATCTGAAAAAGAACTTCGAGCCATCCCGTTTTTACTAACAGGAGAATGGAACTTTTAATGGGAATAACCCAGAATAGTACCACTATTCAAAACAAATATCAGTAACCTCTTTTCAATAGTGAATACTAAGAAATTGGCTTCATTAAATCACCAATAAAATACTTCGAGCATATTCAGAATATTAAGTAGAATCTCTGGTTTTTCCGCTTTATAAATTAATTCAGCACGATGTACCTAGTAGGTTAATAATTGAAGGTCTATAGAACATCACAGGGTCTCAGTCAGCTTGTCCCTGCTTCACTCGCCTAAAATTCGGTGAAAAAAAAAAAAATCGGTTGTCTGTAAAGTCGGTTTACTGACGATAGTTGAACGTGATAACGTCATAAGAAAATACTCGCGGACTCGCGGACTCGGTCTCGGACTCGAACTCTCGGACCCCCTCCGGACCCTCATTTACCCTTACCCTCATTTACCCTTACCCTCATTTACCCTTACCCTCATTTACCCTTACCCATTACCTGACCCGGGCTCGGGCTCAGGTAAATGGAACGACGAAACGACGTAACGACGCATGAGTCATGTTTTTTCGTGCGTGCAGCCGGCTCCATCGATTTATAAGACGTTATCACGTCAAAAAAGGATTTGTAGATTCAGATGCATATCACATTTTCAAAACTCTAACCAACAGAAAGTATTGACTATTAGTGATCGGAAAAAACCGTGTTTACTGTCATAAACTGTCAGGAACTACCAAAGACATCAACAGTATGGATAAGACCTCATAAATCCCGGGATTTCAAAGAACATTGAACTTTGTATGGAGCCTGGCATACCATGGTCCACCTCTTTGAAAAAAAACTCTGTTTTGTAAATTGACAAAAGAAGTGATAACAAACAAAAATTATTCCTATCAGAGGTATAAGAGGCCTTTTTGAAATATGTCTGTTTTTTAGTATTGCATATAGTGCTTACCTCAAAGAAGAGGATCGTGGGTTTGAATCCCGCTTGTATAACTTTTGGTTTATGTATAATAAATTGTGTCAGTGTTTTATTTAGTTTTATTCATTTAATTCTTATTTGTTTCAGCTATAGTAATCTACTTCTCATTGGAGTCAGCGTTCTTTTGGCTCAACGTGATGTGCTTCGACATTTGGTGGACATTTAGGTATGTAAAAGTTGGACATATTAAGGGCCAGTTTCACGGATGACTAATCTAATCAACCAATGAAATATCTGACAGTTGTTTAAGAAAATACAAGCAATTTTTTGACTTAAACAACAGTCAAGTATTTGATTGGTCGATTAGTCAACAATGAAACCGGCCCTCAGACAAATAAATGTTACAGTGTTGACAATTTATCTATCTCAAAGTCCCAAAAAGTCAAAATAAGCTTCAAACAGAACAAAGCAATTGAGCGCGTTGAAGTCTTTTGTATTGCGAAAAGCCAACTTTATCAAATTGAAGAACTCAAATTGAAGTTTTTTATTATTTTTACTAACTTATCTATGGAACAATCATTACGAATTTCAACGCCAGCACGTCGATTAAATAAAATTCGAGCTACTGTAAAGCACTATTTGCTGAAGCAACCATTCCAAAAGCATTAACTGAGAGTGTTGAAATCGTTGTATAACAAACCCATCTAACAAGAGTTACGACCAATAACAGCATGCGATAATAGTTACTAATAAAGTAGCTGTATAAGTGGGTCGGTCGCCGGCATAGCATCTCAAAATAAATGGCCAATAGTTCTTAAAACACAACTAGATGGCGCTGCAAAATTTGTAACGATGCTGAATCGCGGTGACGAAAACGCGCGGCTCGGAATCACCTCCCCTCGGTATCGTAGTACAATCATACTTACCTGGCACAGGGGACACCGTGATCACAAAGGCGGTTCCCCCAGAGCGAGGCCTATTCATTGCACTGCGAATTGGGTTGACCTCTGCGATTATCCCTAATGTGGATAACTCGGGTGCGTTATTTTTGGTAGTGGGGACTGCGTACGCGCTGTCCCCCTTTTAAATCTCGAACAACTTACTATATAAATCTATTTGAATGGAATATGGAAATCATATCACTGAAGGTGATATGATTTTCATCATATCACTGAAGGTGATATGATTTTCAACGACTCTATTTTTTCTTAGTTCCTTTTCGCTATATTCCAATTTTGGGTTAGATATTCTAATCCACTAGGTTCGTTAGGACCAGTTTATCTTGGCCAATAAGGCATACAATCCTCTTTTAGGTAAAACCTATTTTTTAATACAGTTGCTCAAAAAGTGGCGTATTGCAGGGACGTATAGCGTTCGGGATGTGGGCTATTACACACGCGTGCTTTTTTTTTACCTTTCCCGCACTAGTGCTTTTTCTTTCCCAACTGTCAAAATAATGTCTAAAAGAAAAACCAACCATGAAGTTTTTACTAAAAAAATTCATCGAAGATTTTATGATTCATGCAAATACGTATTATTTCTAAAAAGAAGCAACTAATTTGTTTCATTAACAGATTTAATGATTTGATTGAATGAATTATGTTAGGTTTAATTTCATTTCATCTCATTAAATTTCATTTTCAATTCATATCAATAAAAAAATCTACTGAAGACTTGGCTGTATGGGTATAGTTCCCTTTGCCTTCCAGAATAGGTGAAGAAAAAAAAAATCTCTGCTTATATTCTACGGTTGGCTCAATTATTGATATAAATTTCACCTATAGCAAAATTACGAAAGACGTAAATTTTAAAAAACCCAACTCAAGGGAAAAAACAAAACGTAAGACTAGGCGGTATGGCCTACTACTATAGCCTGCTTCGAAAAGAGCGAAAAGAAAAAAAAAATCTACGGTTGGCGCCATTTTTCAGAAATTTTCTTTACGAGTTTATTTGTTTGTTGCACAAAATGAGTAATTTCGACCCTAATTTTTTTGAATGAACACCACCGGAACTCAGTATAATTGCACAAAATGCTTCGGAGAACATTTTACCGGAAAAGTCAAAAAGTCGCTACATGCATACATACGACGAACTTATTGCGTGGAGAGAAGAGAAAAAAGCAAATGGTATTTTTATTATTTTATTAAATTGCTTCATTTTTTCGCAACTGTATTAAAAATAGTCGTTCAGTACACGTGCGGAACCGTCATTGCAACTTGTTCCGACTGTCAACCCTCGCCTTCGGCTCGGGTAGACATTTGTCGGAACTCTTTGCAATGACAGCCTTCCCGCACTTGTAATGAAATATACTATTGCAACACAAGTTGCTATAACTGGTTCCATTGGGATTTCCTTTTGCACCAATGCCAACCACCACATTACAAGATTTCTAATTTTACTAATCTTCCCTCACTAGTGAACACATAAACAAAGTGTCACCTTAATTAATTAGAGACAGTAAGAAGTGCCAATGGACACATTCTTAGTACCTAATACTTATTTTATAAAACTAAGCTATAGCAAAATAATAATATCTAGCATAATAGGCTAAGGCATTAGCCTAATAAGCTAGATTGTAATATTATTAGGGTACCGCATAGGTGAAGTACCTACACAAAAGTAAAAAAAAAATCTTCCCTCATTTGTTGTACTATTACTTTGAATATAATCCGGCACTAGCCCTTATAAATTTCATGTGACCAACACTACAAAATTATTGTAGTGTTGGTCACATGAAATATTTGGCTCAAATTTTTGACGTGAAACCCTGAGCCACTAACAAATATTGTTCAATCATTGCACTGATCCAATTTTAAATCAAAATCCTCAGATATATCTTGTATTTGGGATACGGTCAAGGCAAAATTTGCAAATGACCAAGTTGGTCTTTTCCTAGCTGATGGAACGAATAAAATGCTGTCTAAATAAATACCTGCTGTAAAAGTAATCGGCTAATAGAAAAAATACGTAGGCAATTACGACCAAACCCTATTCCAAATTATAATTATTCCCACGGGTGCGTTATGCAAAATACTACCGTGAACTACTTTATTAATTATTTAAAATTCGTTGAATTAAGCAAGGCAAAAAAAATAGGAAACGCCTACGTTTTGTTGTTAGCAATTACCACTACCGCGCAATGCAGACATATTTATCTCAGGAATAGAAGCATTTTTTCTCAGACAATAAACGTGGAAAGTGGTAAAACTTAAGCTTTGTTAATTTTTTTGTTATAATAATTATTTATTTTTATGTCTATTCTAAAAACCTTAAGCTTTTTCCCCTAAGTTAGCCGGTAGGTAATGGACTAATAATGACACAAATACTTTTTATTTAAATCTGCTAAATAAATCCAGGTCTCATCAGGAATCTGATGGATGACAAATTAATTCTAAGACTATTTTTTTTTTTATTAAATAAACAAATACCCACCTTCTTCCTATCGTTTTGAAACAAGTTGCCACGCGCGGCTTCGTCTGCCCCATTCCCGTTATTTTTTTGGGATAAAAAGTAACCTTCATTCCAAGTTTCGTCTAAATCAGTCCAGACTTCTTGAGTTATAAATGGTGTAACTAACCCGACTTTGTTTTATTATACTTATGTGTTTTATATTATTGTAAATTAGCTGATTAAAACCTTTAAATTTCAGTGGCAAACGTGGTATTTCCAACCGACTGTCTTCGACCAAAGCTCGCTTCCTAGCGTACTGCGTCTACGCGTTTGGCATCCCCACTCTTCTTACCATACTGCTGGTTTCTCTGGAATTATCTGGTCTGCCACCACACCCTTTGATGCCTATGTTACGCCAACTAGGATGCTTTATTTACGGTAAGTTCTCTAAGATCCTCTAGTTTTAGAGCTCGAAAAGCCTCTTTGAGGCGCACTATAAATCCTTTCACCACACTTGGTTCGAAAAAATCAGTGACACGATAAGAATATCAAATCAAATCAAATCAAAAAAATCAAAATTTAATTTATTTGGATCATTTTACAAAGAGTACAGAAAACAGATTGAAAAACGATGAAGTTCGCAGGAGTTAAAAACTGTGTCGCGAAAATCAACGCCCTCCTCCGCAATACTTAAGTTTCAAAGTTCCAAATGCTTAGCAGATAAATACTTAGGTACTAAATATGTAACTTAGTGATAACAAAAATAAAAATAAAAGTTAGCAAACTTAATAAAGAAGTAAGTACACAAGGATACAGTTCAAGTTAAGAATAAGAGCTCGTTGACAAAGAGTTCCTGAGAAAGATTATTTTATTACATTGCAATAACTAATAAGGGTTCCGTTTTTGCCATTTGGCTACGGAACCCTAAAAACCATATCAAACTTTATGTTGAATGCATTTCTTGACCTCAAGGCATTCAATTTTCAGCTAAGAAACTTTTTAAAATGAACAACGCAATGTTTTCTGGTTGATCAGTGCGTCAGTGTTATTTTTTTCTCTAAACAGCATTTTATTTTGCAAGTTTTGCAAGCCAGTTCGAAATTTAAATAGATACTTAGATAGGTTACCTCCTCAGTTGCCAGCATGTTTCGGAGTAAAAGTACGTTCGATTTTTAAATAAAGTACGCTACAGGCAGGATAAATGCATTTTCTATGTTGTTTATCTGGCTGCTAAATACGACAGCAATGGATTTTCATACAACTTGCTCGCATAATTGGCAGTACAGCAATTTCGATTGATCACGAAGGTTGTCAAAATAGTGCCCAAATTTCATAATTGAGAAATAAATATTCACACACATTTGAAAACATGATTTCAGGCAATAGCAAGCTACTTTACCTGTACGGTCCAATGCTGCTCGTCTGTATCTCCAACATAGTCTTCTTCGTGCTGACAGCGCTGAAGATCAACGAGATAAAGAAGCAAACGTCAGTTCTGAAGGCCAAAGACAACAGCACCCATGACCCGCACAGCAAGGATAAACAGAGGTTAGTGAAGTTCCAGACGTGCGTGACCTACGAGGCTTTCTTATAAGCGATGATTTAGTTATCCATCAGCTAGGTGTTTAAAAAAAACTGATAATCGTTATGATATTCATGAATAAGTTATTGCCCTCGAAGCTAGAGTTAATTTTTTTTATTGACGATGTAGTCAACTAGAGTAAGTATTTACCTTTCTCTCAGCCTTATCTAAATCTTCTAATCTTTTGTCACTTGACCAATGCATCTCTGAATCAAGTGGACACACATTGCGGTACTCATTTCACCAATGACTAGGTAATCGATCAATCAAATATTTGATAGTTGTGTATATCGAATAGTTGCTTATACATTTGAGACAAACAATATTTGATCAGTCAATCATCGGCAATTGAGATAATATTTTATTTGCGTTTGTTAATCTAATACGCTTTTGTCATTAACTCAACGAACTTTTATATCTATTACCTACCCATGGATACTTAAGTTCGATCTTATCTGTAAATTTCATCGATGTTATTTAGATGTTGAGTCTCCCCAAAACGATTATTTTTCGGATATTTAACAATACTCATCCTTTTAGTTCGGACGAACAAGCTCCGAGACATAATGTAGGTATGTTCATTGCAGGCTAACCCTCTACATGAAGTTGTTTATGGTGATGGGCATCAACTGGACCCTTGAAGTGGTCAGCGCTGTGTACCCTGACGTCCCGGTGCTCTGGAACTTCACCGATGCCTACAACGTGCTTATTGGCTTCATCATTTTCATCCTCTTCGTTTGCAAGCGGAAGATCTTCAAGCTTATCAAAAAGAGGTTTGTTGGTCATTAAATTTAGTATACCTAATTTTTCTTATCACGTTGAATCTTATCCATCATCTTTACATACATTTCTAGAGACAATTTCTTTAGTACTATAATTTGCCGTTGTTAGTTTAATTTTAATATGTAAACAAAACAGGTGCATAGATTATTCTGCTGAGAGAAGATGTGAGTACTCATAGCTTTGTGACGATTCAAAATATTATTCCTAAATAGCTTGTATAAATAATTATAATCGTATTGTATTTAGGATCAAGGGCAAGCTTACAAACACTAGCAATGACGACATCGGTGAGCTGAAAGAAATTAACAACGGTAGAAGACAGCAGATGATAAACCAGAGGGCAAGCCAAGAAACCATACGAACCTCTATAGGCAGTGTCAACAATATAAGAAAGTAAAAAATACTGATGACAAATACAAAAACTCATAAGACTGATAATAAGCTTACCTAAATATAAGCGTTTGGTGACAATACTGTTGATAAAAAAGAAGTATTTTACCGATCAATAATCGGTAAAAAATAACCTTCTTATTATGATTAAGTTAATAATTAAAAAGACAAAGGACAAATGCTATCAAGACATCAAGGATGAGACGATACAGATCAAAGGATCCGTTAACAATAAAAAGACATACAAATTAAAGTATTTGAAAATACGAAATACTTAGAGGTTCAGAGGCATACAGCATACAAATATAGAAAGAAATATACAAAATATATAGAGACATAAAAATTTATGTATTTGAAAATATGAAATACTAAGAGGTTCAAACACAGCACCTAGTTAAACTTAACTAGAACGCATACTAAAATGCTGACAGAACCTGCTAAGCCCTTCTGATGCAGAGTCAAGGACAATACAAAATCAGCTGTGTCTAGATTTCCGGTGTCTACAAGTTAAATTGAACCGAAGACGCCTTCAGAAGAGAAAAACACCTAACGGACGGAGGTATACCGAGCTTTGGGCAAGGTGTTTTGAAACAATAATCTGGGTGAAGCACTAATAAAACTTATAGTAGCCTTAGGACTGGTTTTTTGCACATTTTTTAATATTAACATGTAAAAATAATAATAGATTATCATTATCAAAATTGGTAAAGACGCATAATGCACACTAAAATGGAACTGCGGAACAATTGGGTAATAAATTGGAATATATATTGGAAAATCTCTAACAGTGTTTGAATTTGCTTGTTTATAATGCACCCGCATATATTGCACCTATTGTATATTTTAACTTTCTAATCCATCTGCTTATGGAAACTTAATACTTTAGAAGAGTTCGAAAGAAAAGAAAAAAGTTAATAATAAAGACTCTTTGTTATCATTTTAAATTAACCTGCTTACAATCTGCATGATTATTAATATCGGTCCGCTTCTACTGTATTGCAGCACCCTTACAGGGTAAATTATGTAGGTATTGATTAAAAAAAGTAGTCATAAAATTTGTCAATGTTAATTTTACATGCATAATAATTAATAATGCTATAAGTAGAAAAGTAAAATACATGGCTGTTATTGCCTGTTCTTTCAAGAATAACAGACGTCAATATTTTTAAAAATAGTTGGAATCCTAACCGGAGCAAATATATTTTCTCACAGTCCTATCAGGGTTTTCCAAATAATAATGCAGCAGTAAGCTAAACCCTGGCACATTTCTTACATCAATGTCTAAAACCGTTACTTACTTATTTTTTTATTGTGTCTAGGCTGGGACCACAAAGCGAAAAGTCTTCAAAGGTTGCATCGGAGAGATCCGTGAACGAAACACCTCGATTCTCTTTAAAGTACGTTTTGGGATAGTTGTGTTTGTCCAAAATAATTGTTTGTGAAGTCCATTCTTGGTCCAAAAAGCTTTTATGTTACGAGACAGGTTTTTCCAAATTCATGTTTTGTGATGTTTTTAAAAAGTCATTTATTTGCATTTTTACCAAATTATAACAATCCTTTTCCTCTTTGTTTGCCTTGAACGATAATGTCTAAAAAATGATATTCATAACCTTTGATTCCTATTCCTTGTGTGTCGACCGGGAACCAATCGTACACCAGCTGACGTGGACAGGTGGACACGTCACCGTCTCGCAATCGCTATTCATGCTTCTTGAAGAATCCGCTAGGGGCGCTTTTGGTTTCTCCATACAAAATGGTGGCAGAGGTGGGCGATACGATCGGCGATAGGCGTCAGGCACCGCACACGGCGTCAGGCACCGCACGCCGATTTCATACGATTGGTTCCCGGTCAACACACTGGTCATAATCTTGACCAAAGACCAACCGCGGGCCAACCTGTCAATCCTGAAAGTTCAGTTGCACACCGTCATGTCTCTGGTTCTTTCTCGAACCGACAGTTCAGTGCTGGTTCAGAGTGAAAATATCTTTTGCGTCAATTTTTCGGCAATCGAGCATAACATGGCACGACACTACCTGTGATAAGTTTTGATGACTTATTATTAGGGTTTTCATAATGTTTTCCTGTTTAATCTGTTATTACGTGAGTCTTCTTAATTTTTTTTGAAATACAAATGCATTGAGAACCTTCTTTTTTATTTGAAATCGTTTAATTAATATTACTGGCAGGCCTCACAGCTGAGTTGAAACAGCCTACTAACTAGGCTGAGCCTAGTTCTGCTTTCTGCGCCTAGACTGTTACTGGAAGGACATGGTCAACACGTAAGGAGCTGACTAAGCCGCAGGTTTCCTCACGATGTTTACCTTCGCCGTTTGAGAGCTCTTAATTTTGCATTGAGTTCATAATATTTTCTATGAGAAAAAACTATAGGTGGCACCACCGGATTTGAACCCGCCATCTTAGAATCGAAAATTGGGATTATTATCACTAGACCACTTGGGCTACTTCATCAATCCTTCATTTCAAGTATCCTATAGTTTGGCAACCTGATTAGGTATTTTAGAATTTGCTCCAATTTTCCAACTAGCTCTTTCAGATAAATAAAATTGTCTATGGTTCCTTCCAAATATGGTTTAGCTACAAGCATTGCATAATGGAGGGCGCTGTTTGTAATGTTTACCAATATTAATTTATATTCTATTAAGCTACTGCTAAGACTAACTCTTGTACCTATAGAATTAACGCAGTTTCAATAAACTAATTATTAATATTTATCCTTAATTCGCTATTCCTATAACAAACTAACCCCATTGATAAAATCTTGCCGCGTCAACACCCGTTCGGTTTTGAGTGACGGGATGATTGAAAACGATCCTTGTTTCCTCAAATTTGAAGTAAGTAGGTATAGGGTTTTTTACTCTGCCAGATTTTTACCAACTTGTTTGTCCGGTTGACAAAGGAACCAATGGCATAATTTAATTTTGCTTGCTTTTTCCTGTTAAAAAAAGAATAATATGACATAAAATTAATACAAAAACAACTAGGTATATTATAGTCAGTTAGTAAGGCAGACTGTTGTTGATGACATTACCATGTGCACACTTTTACATTTTGTAAGATATAAACCTTATAACGAAAATCACGAACAACAGTTGTTCGAGATAGTTACTATCTTGTGTGCAATTCTGAAAAAAAAATTGATCCTTACGGAGGAGTGGATGGAAGATTTGAGTGGGAAATTTGGGTGGGAGATTTGAAGCTATGGTTACATACCAAGCACATTTGAAAATACAGCGCCTGATCCTCAAATTCGATTTTCATTTTGTTTTTATGTTTGTGAGGACTTTAGACGGACGGACGGCTAACCCAGGATATCTTTATCATCACCTTAAATCAAGATCATTTCTTTTTTATCTTTCAGATACAAGCAGCTGCGTGGAGAGCCGATGTCCAGAACGCAGACCACATCAACCTCTCGCACCTTATCCACTCGGGACAAAGATGACGTGCCCATGGGCTCAATGAAAAGCAAGTTTTAGTCTGACGGTCTTGGCGTAACAGCTACTGCTATAACGTTTTTTACACCCACGTAAAACATCTAGGGGTCTTATTAATAATCCTAGCGTAGCGTTGGACTAGTTGATCCGTGTTTTGTCTCTTGCATTGACATGCAATTGTCAACTCGAACAAATGTGACAAAACACGATTTAACTACTCCAGCGTTGCGCCAGGATTATTAATAACACCCCTAGGAAGTAGAGACCCGTCTACTGGACAGCGTAGTCTTACTCTACACTTATTGAGCGACAAACAAGTCCTATGAACCACCCTATGCAAGACAGGCCAAACGTTGACTTCACGGTCCAAAGGGCATGATGCATGACATAATGGTCGAGCTGGCGCTGCAGTTTATTCTTCTTGCTGTGACGAACGCCATTTTGAGTATTGCCGCAACAGTTGCCACTGTGACAGCATGCAGCGTCAATATGCATTTACCCATTAGTACTTCCAGGTTTGAACTGGGCCGGAAAAGCCCGGATGACTGACTACAAGACCGGGAACCGAGACTAGATGGCAGTAGAGATACAAAAATTGAAATAGACAAAATATACAATTTAATTATGGGGTTGGTGACTCAGGTTCAACCATTTTAGTAATTTTCTTTTTCATTTCTCTCTAATTGTATGAACGAACTGTCTGATCTAGTTCTACATTTAGGTCGCAAGAGTTGGGATCTAGCATGCACGGGCCTCCTATCCTAGGGTTGCCGCAAGCCCCGCAAGCCAGGCCCGTGGGCCCGTCCGGCAAATGCCATTTCGACTAATGGCCAGTAGTATATGGCCAGTCCGACGCTGAGTAATTCTCTTTTATAGATTTATTTATAAGTACAATAGGTATCTATGTACTTTACATTGTTTCAACAATTTACCACAAAATAACACCGATATCCTTATTACAGGAAACCACATAACCACAATAACATTGTTAAATGTGGCTAATTGTACTATGTACCAATATACAGGGTTATTCATTATTAGCTACACAAACTGACATGACGGGGCCTAATTTTTGGGTCGTGAATATTTGTTTGGCCGAATCAATTTAATTCCTAAACTGATTTAAGTTTTTGTATCAAAATTTTATTTTTATTAATTTCTTTACGGCTATTGCATAATGATTATAGAGAGCACTGGTGGTCTAGTGGTAGTGGCCCCGCCTTCTGATCCGAAGGTCGTGGGTTCAAATCCACACGTGTACCAATGAGTTTTTCTGTCGAAAAATTTATGTGCACTATGCCAGTACTCTCAAAAACGGTGAAGGAAAACATCGTGAGGAAACTGGCGTGTTGTAGAACCTAAAAAAGTTCGAGCAACACGTGTCAAGGGTCACGCAAAAAGGGCCCACCAGCGGCCTACTTGCGGAAAAACCTGCCCGCACATCAAGTGCGCATGATAAAACTTGCCGAACTTGCATAATGATTGCTATGGAGAACAGGACGATGACCCACCCAGGCGATGACTGAACTGAACGCAGAGTGTCGCTCATGCGCGGGCGCGGATCAAAGGTCAAAATAGGTCAGGCGCCAATGATACTAAAGGATATTCTTTATCGATTTTCTCGGGATTTTCATAACAAAACTTAAAAAAATCATTTCATAAATATTTTTTATTTTATTTGTTGAACCTAATTCCTGAGTATTTGCAGCTAATAATGAATAACCCTGTAATATACTCGTTTATAATCTTCCCTATTATAGATAAAGTCAAAAATACGAATATACAGTTGCATGAACTCATCATTTTGAACTAAGTATCAAATCGGCTTGGTCTTGGTTGGTGGTGGAAAATCATATTTTTTCTAGTTGTTACAAAATTGGGGCGCATTGTTTTTTTATCAGTGTTCAATCCCAGCTGTGGGACGGTATAAACTAGTAAAAAAAATACTTAGGTATACTCTAATTTTAGTCAAAAACTTAATATTTTCTCAGTACGTTAGTACAGTCGGCTGCACTCGAATAAATACAATTCGTAATTTATATAAATACGTATAATATAGGTATGACTGTCTGTGTAACCTACTTGGGTCCTGTTAATATACGGCCAGATAATGTATACCCCGTTAAAACGAATACACTTTTTTTCCACTGTGAAACTGTAAAGGCATGGTTATGTACACTGTCGCAGATGAATATTTCGATTATTTATTTTTTTATCTAGTGATGGAAAAATGACCCAATGCGACACTTGAGAGTATTCAAAAAAAAAAATCTGGCACTGCGGCGGCGGCTGCTGCCGCGGCACGCTCGCTCTGCTCGCTCGCTTTGTGTGTAATATTTTTTATTTTTTGGAAGTACAAGGACAAGGTAGAAGTTGTCCAATGCCAGAACAAAAAAAAACATGTTTGAATTGCTCCAGTGTGCATGTAGCTTAACTGGCATCGTAATAACGGGGTGTACAATATCGTGATGTACATTATCGCCTCCCACCTACTTTACTCCATTGGCTGTACCTACTATAAAATCTGCACGTACTCTTCCTAGTGCCCTTTGTGTTAATGAACACACTTCTATAATTAATTATTTAGCATTAGATGCGGTACTTAGAAATATCCTGACGCAGATTGATTTCTTACTACATAAAGATGACTAAGCTTACAAGTAATTAGAAACGAAACAAAACACCCGGCGAGATTTAGCGCGAAAAGCTTATAAAAATTCGAATTGGAACGGAATACCTACTATATTATACAAGCACTCAAAAATGGAACACTATCGTAGAACTAACCACATACAAACACTCAAAAAACATTATCCTCCTTTCTAAGCTTGGGGAAAAAGTAACCACAAAGTAAATCAAGAACGGGTTAGTGTAAAAATTCTAGGTCAAATTGCGTTTCATAAATTTGCGGTTGAGGCAATACGGGGTAGGCTTTTCTGCTTTCTTATAGCGCTATCTCTTTCTGATGCACACTACGCTTTAAGAAGCTGAAATTAGCCGATGTGCAATATTTGTTGCCTACTATCTATACACCTAGTTGTACTAATTCTAATTCTAATTGTGTTGGGGGAATAAGATCTGCACTGACGTCCCGCGATGAGGTGTATTGTGCATTGTCCCCCTGCTAACCTCACCCCAACCAGCCCAACTCCTTAAAATAGGACGGCGGACAGGCGGAGAAGGACTTTGGGTTGGTGACCAATGTTCTAGATGACCCAATGGTGACTCAGATGTGGATGTGGAAGGACAAGACTCAATCAGTTCCCTACCTAAACCTTAGAGTTAATTTATCTTTTTGTTGTTGATAGATTTGAGATATTATAAAAAAAACAGCAGCATAATGTATAAGTACTTATAAGATGTATTTCCAAATAACATGTACCTACCTCGTTCAACGCATTGTTCTTTAGTTTTAGATAGACTTTTAAATCAAAAATTAGTCTTACTTAAAAGCGTTACTTAGATGTAAGGTATTGCTTAAAGTTACCCTTGTCACTGTTTGTCATTACCAAGTGGTAAATGACAGTTACTTATAAACTAATTAGCGTTTGAAAAACACTTGTAAATAAGGCAGAATATTTTTATCATCTAGTCGTTTTAATAAAGTTTTAAGTACTCTTATCGTGTATGTATGTGTGTTTTTATTTTATAATTCGAATAAATATTTAAATAAATTAATATAAGTAAATATTTTTTTTACTTAAATGTTTTACTGTATTTTGTAGCATGTTAGGTTAACATTCAGACACGATTTGTAAGTGGATTGTTTATGAATAAATGAAATGAAATATCAATAAATATTAATGGTATAATGTTGTTTTATTTACAAACCTTTTGCAATACTCGACGGTCCACGTCCACCTGATGCTAAGTGGTAACCATCACCTGTTTCAAATCCTTGCCTCGTAAGTGGGACAAAATAAGCCTTACATGCATGAATTGAACAGTTCCATGCTTGAAACCAGATTTTCATTTTAGCAGACCCCATGTGTTGCGACGCTGACTGACCCTCTCACTAAGTATGGGGCAGACAACGAATTGTTCAAACTGCTCGAGTGAAAATGCGACTTGCCCTTCAGGAAAGGAGTGAGCCTGAGATGAATGATAGAGGTGAGTGGAAGAGAAAAACCTGTTGTGCCAACTCCATGCAGCGTGGTATAAGTGCAGGAAGATGATGAGAGACGGGCATATAACGGGTCTTCTACCGTATACATTTCGGGGAGTGCTCACAAGAACTGCACGACCTTATACCGCCATCACCCTTTTACTTCCGGTATTCTAGACGCACGGATAAGTTGCCACTCCTTTATAGTGGATATCCCACACTCGCGTAAAAAGCGCTTTGATTCCACTTTTTAACCGACTTCCAATCAAAAAGGAGGAGGTTCTCAATTCGGTTGTATGTTTTTTTTTTTTTTTTTTTTTTTTTAATGTTTGTTACCGCATAACTTTGTCATTTGTGAGCCGATTTGAAAAATTATTTTTTTATCTGAAAGGTACTGCTTCCAGATTAGTCCCATTTTAATTTTATTAAAATCGGTGTTGCCATTTTTTTTTAAATAATTTTTTTAATGTTTGTAACTGCATGCCTCCGTCATTTATGAACCGATTTAGAAAATTATTTTTTTATTTGGAAGGTTATTCTTACGTCCAGATTGTCCCAAACAAATTTGATTAAAATCGGTTTAGCCGTTTGACAATGAAGTCGGTTTCTCAAGTTTTTTAAACTTAAATTATTATATAGTACGAACTGCCAAAGAGTGGAACTCTCTATTGGCGTCAGTTTTTCGGAACGCTATAATTTAGGAACTTTCAAGACAAGAGTAAACAGGTGGATTATGGCTAAGCATGCTCCATATTAGGCTGCATCCTCAATTTCCATCAGGTGTGATGGCAGCCAAATGCTTAGCTATCTATAATTTAAAAATAATTATAAGTTTAAAAAACTTGAGAAACCGACTTCATTGCCAAACGGCTAAACCGATTTTAATGAAATTTGTTTGGGACAGTCTGGACGTAAAAATAACCTACTAAATAAAAAAATAATTTTCTAAATCGGTTCATAAATGACGGAGGCATGCAGTTACAAACATTAAAAAAAATATTTAAAAAAAAATGGCAACACTGATTTTAATAAAATTAAAATGGGACCAATCTGGAAGCAGTACCTTTCAGATAAAAAAATAATTTTTCAAATCGGCTCACAAATGACGAAGTTATGCGGTAACAAACATAAAAAAAAAAATAAAAAAAAAAATAAAAAAAAAAAAAAAAAAACATACAACCGAATTGAGAACCTCCTCCTTTTTGATTGGAAGTCGGTTAAAAAAGAACCGAGTGGGCTGTTCTGGTGTGATCATATCCGTACTTCTTCGCCTATTTTCTTCTAAATTAATGGTACCTATCTGTTTATTCGGTCAATTTGCCAATGTCAAGTTGTATATTACATAGTAAATCAGTTTTCAGTCAAAAGACAAGCCAGCCGTGATTATTAGCTTTGAAGAAAATGGTGGCGTTTTTCTTCAAAACCATTGGATACATTTACTACGTTCAAATCAGGATATTAGCTAGTACAATTTCACTCCAACTGCTCACTCTTTAAGCCTACTTCAAGTAATATTGAGTTTCTACGTATAATTTAATTTCATTCACAATACAACACTAGTAATAATTGCCATAAATAATACAAGTATTGTCACGTTAGAGTCCCAGAGGAGGGCTACGTACAAGTTATTTAAGATAAAAGACAAGAAAGATTTCAAAAGGCATAAAGATAAATTTAATTTGACAAAGGGATAAAGCAGATTAAGCTGATAATGAAAAAGAACTCCTATTATACTAAATGATTTCAAGGATGCCGATGTGTCTTGTTTCCTGAGGTGCACTGGTGTGCAGTGAAGTGGATGAAGCGAAGTGATGTCAGGAAGGCAGGCAGGCAGGTAGGCAAGGCAGGCAGGCAGGCAGGCAGGCAAGCAGGTAGTCAGGCAGGCAATCTGGCAGGCAGAGCAGTGGAGGACCAAGGAGAGGATATCTGAAGAGGGGGTTAATCTTTATATGGATCTTGAGATGAAGCCTCTCTGGGAGTGTTACGTGACAGTTTGGCGCCCAACGTGGGGCCCGAGAGGCTGAAAGATGCATAATAGAGTGCCGAATGAACACAAGAGAAACAGAATCCTCCTTCCTAAAGGTATTTGTACAGCGAAATATTAACCTATATGTGAGTATTTACAGTGATACAGACAGCGTCATAAAGCAAACACAACAGTATGAGAAGTACAGCCAACCGACATCTATAGATAAATCATCCCGGTAAAATACATTTTCCGGTTAACGTTGTACATAGTGCACAATCCACATTCAAATACTCTGGACGTTGAAAATGGAACCTTCTCTCTACTCAATATTTTTTATTTATGTAGTTAGTTCAATTAGTTGCACGGCTACCAGTTTGAACTTGCCGACAGTTAATAAATGCTGTCCCACGGACCAAGTAGTGATAAAAAAAAGGTGTTTGGACCCTGGACCGGATCATCATCTCAACTTCTCAGCTATCTCAGTCTTTCACTTTGATGGGGAAATGACAAAAAGTGATAAGAACTTCATCGATACTTTCAAAGTCGTGCCTGATAAGTTTGGAACCGATGATGAGTTTCAAAACATTGCAATTATAACTGTACTTCTGATTAAGTTCAGGGTATATTTTACTGAGGTGAGTTTTTACAACTTTTAAACGCTTTCAGACCGGAATGGGGTGCAGGAAAGAGTAGATAATATAAAAAGATAAATAGATAGATAGATAACTAGATAGATAGATGAATGAATAGATAGATATATAGATCTATAGATAATAGATAGGTAAATAGATAGATAAGATAATTTTGATTATTGAACTTTTTATTGATTACCATGACACAATAAGTACCTAAGTAGAATAGTTTTTAGCTTTAAAATAGTGGTGGTGGCAGTAAAGGGTTTGAACCTAAGCCCAAAATGAACATTATTAATAATAGCCGACAACAAATGAACGAGTAAACCCACGATGAAAGTTCATCAAAGAGAAAAGCCAGCGTTGAAGGAGAAAATTCAACAAAAACATAACGTGTTGAGGGTCCTGAAGATAGAACTTTTTTAAAACCATTTTTTTTTAATTAAGGATCTTTTTGTTTATTTGTTTATTTATTAGGACCACCAAGAAATAATACACAAAAATTAAAATTAGGTATAGCAAAAAAATATCCTTCCCCGTGCTTATCCTCTGAAGGCAACCACAGGATAACACAGGTAACACAGGTATTATAAATAGTTAATAATAATGATCAAAATGAATGAATGAATC
Organism: Thera britannica; assembly: GCA_939531255.2. Classification (NCBI taxonomy): domain Eukaryota; kingdom Metazoa; phylum Arthropoda; class Insecta; order Lepidoptera; family Geometridae; genus Thera; species Thera britannica. The sequence goes on from OW618039.2 coordinate 14,104,296, forward strand.
TTTATTAAACTTTTACATTGATCGCCCACAGCACTTGCCAACACAATGCTTACTAGTTTTTTTTTACTGTTCATGAAATACTAACAATAATAATATAATAATAGTGTATAATAATAGTGTAGGTACATGGACTTGTGTGATCCGAAATAAACGATTTTAGTTTAATATAAAATATTTAATAGAAAAAATATATCAACTTAAAAAAAACTAAGTGATAAGTATTGTAGAAAAAAAAAAAAAAAAATTAATATTAAAAGTTAATTATTTATTATGGCAAAAAAAAGTTAATACTTAAAAAAAAAATATTGACTTAATGTTTTTAGAAATGTCGATCGATTTTAGAGCTTGTTGACAGATTTATGTTATTCATACCTTTGTATCCTAATTTCCTTTGTAATCCTTATCTAAATAAATAATTTCGTATTCAAGTGTCTGTCACTGTCCTTTTCGAATTATTGAAATCGGACATCTCATTAAAAAAATATTACGAATAAAAATAAATACTAATTATAAGTGCAAAACTAGCAACCCGCCCCTCCCATCTCCCATGGCTGTGAAAATTCAAAGGCTTTACATTTTACACATCTCTTTTCTAAATTACACCCGTGCGAAGTCGGGGCGATCCTCTAGCTTCCTAATAAACTGCTCGCTCCGATGTCACCTACTTTGTGTTATAGTACCCTGTCAACAACATAGATGCATAAGTTTAACAAGTATTTTATTTATCCTGTTGTTCTGTAGAGGATTTGTCACGCAAAAGTAATAATTCATTTATGTACTTTTTCAGGCAGATCGAGATGTTAAACATTTGTTATACGACAGATGGGATTACATATACAAGGAAGCACCATTTCCAAGCTCTGTAACAAAAAACAATTAAATAGGAGCAGTAGTTTAGTCGCAAATTATACCTGATGTAGGTTATGCTCAGATTTCTCTTAAGGTGCATGGTCTATAAGATACATCGTGTTCAAACGGGGCAAAAACTTAAAAATCATTTGCGACTAACCTAATGCTCTTATTTAACAGATTTTTGCTACAGAGCTTGAAAATGGTGCCCAGTATAGGCAGTTTAAAGGAAATCCCATCTGTCGTATCCACCCTGTATAGTTATTGCATGTATACTTACTTTTATTTTTAGATATTTTTTTACTACCGACAACCTATTGAACATACTAGTAAGTTCATCTACAAAAGAACCACGCATTATAAAAATCTTTTTTTTCAGGATGGCCTACTCTTCCTGGAAATGCCCAACGCGTACAACCGATGGACCAAAGTAACCTCTAACGATTTCTGCCTGGACTTCTACACAAACAAATTTGGTGAAACAAAAATAGGGTTCTGGATACGAATAGATACCGAGCCCCAAGACACAAACGATAACTATTTAACCACCGGTAATTTTATTCATACCTTTCTACATAAATACAGTAACAGTGACCATCAAATGAGTAGTAGTTTTTTATAGTAAAGTATTGGGTTCACACTCTTTAAATCAGTTTTGATTTTTCATTTCATTTGTTTATTTGCATAAAAACATAAGTAGAAGCTGCACACTCAGAAGCGAAGATCAGCCAGCCGTATCGTTCCTAAATTCAGGAATATTTTTTATAAATAAATCACTCGAAATTTTTGAGTCTCTCAAATGGCAGTTAAACCCCCTCATTCATAAATCCGGACACTTTAAAGGCCTGCGCACACCTAGGCCGCTGGCGAACGCGATCAGTGAAACGCTGTCAAATTTGACAGCAATATTTGACAGCGTTTCACTGATCGCTACCGCCAGCGAACTAGGTGTGCGCGGGCTTTTAAAGTCTCTTGTCACTGTCACTTTCATTTCAACAAGTAGAGACAGCAACAGACTTAACATGACTGATAAAGAAGGACCATGTTTATGCAATAAATGTATTGAGTATTGAGTATTGAGAAGCAAGAATAAACCCGACAATGTTTGTTTCCAGCGATGTTCGTCTCCTGCTTTTTTCTACTAATAGTCCTGGTAGTGTACTTGTTACTGCCTGAACTGCAGAACCTCTGCGGCCTGATCCTCATGGCTTACGTGGTCAGCTTGCTATCTGCCCTCCTGACACTGGCCCTCATCAGAGCAAACAATCCTTCCCCGAATGCATGTTATATATTAAGTAAGTCTTAGTACCATGTTTCTTTATGAACTACAACCACCGTAACTAGCATAGCACCTTAGTTTTATGTTTTTTAAGATCAATTTTTATTCAAGTCAAATCAAAAGCTATTTATTCTTATGCCACACAAACAATAATAGGATGATAATGATACAAGTACCTAAAAAGCAGCCAAGTGCGAGTCGGACTCGCCCATGAAGGGTTCCGTAGCACGACGAACTACAAGAACCTTTATATTATGTTACTTGATGTAACATAATAAGATTCTTGTAGTTCGTCGAAAGGTAAATTGCGGTTTACGGTTTATGACGTATAAAAAAAAACTACTGACTAGATCTCGTTCAAACCAAATATCGTTGAAAGTTTGCATAGTATAATGTACAACATATATTTTTTTTAGTATTATCATTCTCTTACTTTAGAAGTTAGAGGGGGGGGGACCAACTTTTTTCCACTTTGGAAGTGTCTCTCGCGCAAACTATTCAGTTTAGAAAAAAACTATATTAGAAACCTCAACATCATTTTTGAAGACCTATTCATAGATACCACACGTATGGGTTTGATGAAAAAAAAATTTTTGAGTTTCAGTTCCAAGTAATGGGGACCCCCGAAATTTGTACTTTTATTTTTATTTTTATGTAAAAATTTTAATGCGGTTTACAGAATACATCTACTCGCCAAGTTTCATCAGTCTAGCTCTTACGGTTTCGGAGAAAAATGGCTGTGACATACGGACGGACAGACAGACAGACAGACATGACGAATCTATAAGGGTTCCGTTTTTGCCATTTGGCTACGGAACCCCTTAAAATGACACAAAAATTGGCCATCACTCAGCAATGCTATAGTAGCGAGTACCACTATAACGCTGGTCTTCCGTGACACCAGTAAAATGCATGCATTGGATCTTTGCCTCTTTGAAGTTAGGTACTATAGAAACGAAAATGTCTAACGGTTTTCCGAACCAAAAATAGAAAGTACTAAGCAGCTACTTGTAGCAAACTTCAAAGGGATAAAGATCAGATGCGCGTATGTAGTTAATGTTAATTGCGCCTTGAAACTTGAAAGTAAAAAAGAACCAAGACAAATATTTCTAACATTTTGTAATTTTTCAATAGGCTCATAACTTTTGATAAATAAAATCAACAGAATCTTTAATTAACTCTCAACGGATTTAGTAATCCTTTGACTTTTTCAGCTATGATAACCTACTTCTTCTTCTTGGCGAGTTTTTGCTGGATGAACGTTATGTCTTACGACATCTGGTGGACATTCAGGTAAATATTATTATTCGGTAACAATGTTTCATATTAATTTCGTTTTTATTCACCTAGTTCTTCCCGGAAATTTATAGGCGAGGCCTATTTCCAGCAGTGGGCTTCTACTGACTGATGATGAGGATAGGAGGTTTTAAAGAAGGAGAAGAAAAAGTATTGGAACCAGCAGATGGCGAGCGCTTTGATTATTCACACAAATAATCAAAGGGTGAGCGTTTTCTTCTGCCTGTAGCAATGGCATTGCCTGACAGAGTACAGGTTACACATCAGAGCCAGATACATGACAAATCCTTTCCAGAGGCTACGCGAAAGCCCGTCCAATTCACCGTCGTGGCAAACCGTTCAAGTACATGATGTACTCTACCTATGCATGGGGACTACCGCTGGGCATGACTTTGATGCTGAACTGGATCAATAAAACTGATTACACAGCTGACAAGCCGTGGTTCGTCACGCCCAACCTTCCAAGTGGAGGGTGTTTTATTGAAGGTAATTACTTAATTTAAATTCTAGAACTCTCAGGCATTCCTCCTATTATACAGGCTAAGACTTGGACATCTTCTATGTACAAGAACATCATTGCATGAAAGATTGAAGGAATACGGGGTAGAGGAAGACCAAGAATAAAATAAAAGGTCGCTGTCATGTTCGTATAAGGAAGTCAAGGAGGCCGCATTCGAAATACATAATTTAGGAAAACTGCATCAAAGTCCCGACAAGAGCTAAGCTCTTCAATTTAAGAAAAAATAGACTTGGTCCACGGTCACACGGTTTACTTTCGTGCACTTGTCACAATGTTTATGAACTTTTTCGAAAAAGTTCACAATGTTTTCTTTCACCGTTTGAGAGTACCTACTGGTTATTAGTGCATATACATTTCTCTATAGAAAACTGAGTAATGCACGACTGGATTTGAAAACACGGTCTTCAGGATCGGAAGGTGGGGCCAACCACTAGACCACCAGCGCTCTCCTAAATCCTCCTTTGCAAATCTAATAGGCTGTGGATGGCAGGTACAGTCACAGGCTGTGACTGTACCTGCCATCTGACAAACATAAACTAAACATATTTCGCTGGTTGCCAGGTGGTGAGAAGCTGTATTACTTATACATGCCGATGTTGATCCTGATTTTCGCCAACTGGATGTTCTATCTGATGACGGCTTTCAACATCTGGCGTCTGAGCCGAGGGACTTCTGTGCTGGACTCAGCTGCAGCTGGCACGCCGGCCGCGCATCGCAACCATAGACAAAGGTTTGAACTTTGAAGAACATATTACATAGACATAGATCACATAGACTGCCCCTTTATTAGGGTTCCGTAGCCAAATGGCAAAAACGGAACCCTTATAGATTCGTCATGTCTGTCTGTCTGTCTGTCTGTCCGTCCGTATGTCACAGCCACAGCATAAGAGATAGAATGACGAAACTTGGCGTGTAGATGTATTCTGTGAACCGCATTAAGATTTTTTTACAAACATAGAAAAGAAACAATTAATTTTGGGGGTCCCCATACTAAGAACTGAAATTTAAAAAACTTTTTTTCATCAAACCCATACGTGTGGGGGGGTATCTATGAATAGGTCTTCAAAAATGATATTGAGGTTTCTTACATCGTTCGTTCTAAACTAAATAGTTTTTGCGAGAGACACTTCCAAAGTGGTAAAAAGTTTGTCCCCCCCCCCTCTATCTTCTAAAATAAGAGAATGATAAAACTAAAAAATATATTATGATGTACATTACTATGTAAACTCCCAACGGTATTTGGTTTGAACGAAATCTAGCTAGTAGTTTTTTTTATACGTCATTAATCGTAAAAATGTACCTTTCGACGAACTACTAGAACTTCTATATTATATTACTTACTGCTACGGAACCCTTCATGGGCGAGTCCAACTCGCACTTGGCCGCTTTTATTTAGTATGGGGCAGACAGAGACGGGGATATGATATAATGCGTAGACCCATACGGCCTGCCTTAATGTCATCATCTCCTTACCTTAAAGGTAATGAAGGTTAACTTACCTTTAATGTAGGTATACTAACCTACATTATGGTATTATGGTCCCGTAGTGTAGGTAAGTTTATCCTACATTATGGAACCGCGTTTGACGTGCCGCAACACACGTACGTAACTCGAAAAAATGGCATGAGTTCATTATGCTTTTCTAAAGCAAGAAATCCTATTTACAAGGTAGAATATGAGTAGGTATTACTTTATTCCATCTAATTTAAGCTTTTGGTGTATCATTCTGCGACGCCATTTTGGATTTATCTATAATGAAATGAAATGAAAATTTATTGCTTATAATGTGGTAAGGGATTAGATGTCAGTAATTAAATTATTGATTCAGCACATTTTGCTTGAACTCAGCGTGCAATTATAAGTATAGGTTAAGTAAGGTCTTATTTAGAATGACAGTCATAAATTGATTGTCTAAAATTATTAAATGGCATAACCTAAGAGTACCTACACAGTAAATTTATTATCGTCAGTTATGGCGTGTGAAAAACTCATTTAAGTTATAATAACAACCTTTAGCTAGCCAGTTGTACAATTTTGCTTGGAACTTTTGTTCTGGCTGTTCCGTTATAAAGCGCTGATAGATTGTAACGAAAGATGCTAATACTTCTACAAATTTCAGATTCCTGGTATACCTGAAGCTCTCGGTCGTGATGGGACTGAACTGGGTCCTAGAGGTGATCAGTTTCCTGGTGCCTAAATTCCGCTTTTGGTACATCACCGACTTATACAACATTCTCATTGGAGTGTCCATTTTCCTCATCTTTGTGTGCAAGCGCAAAGTACTGAGGAAACTGCAAAAGCAGTAAGTACCTACCTATAACAATCATTAGACCACCAATACCACAATAAAGGCATTACATCTAACAATAGAACAATAATAATACCTACAGAAGTATACAGGGCGTACCACCAACATGCCACATGGTGGGAAAGTACCTTGAATATTTCAGATGGAACATTATTTGAAATTTCTATGGGACCAATCTGGAAGTATAACCTTCTTCCAGATTGGTCTCATAGAAATTTAATCACAATCGGTTCGGCAGTTAGGATATCTGGTCAAGTTTTTAAGTTTCTTGAGCCCAAAGTTTTATTTTGTTTGCAGATACGCCTACTACACACACAAGTGGTACCCTAGCCAATCAAACCACAGCCATACCACGACATCAGAAAGCAGCCAGGAAACACAGACACTGCAGGTCTGCGCCAACCCTAAGGGACCCGGATACATTCAGAACAACTTCTAGTTGAAATCTGAATGGAGATTATTAAACTCGTTTATCAGCATGCATGTCGGCCTAGTCCTGCCGGTCTACTCTTGAACGCGATTCCGATCCCAATTTTAAGTTTTGACGGAGTTCTGACAGAAAACCCTCTGATATACCTACTTAATATAGGTATCTTCTGATAGGATTACGGATACCTAACGGAATCTTTTAACGTAATTTTCATCCTTTGCAAAACGACGGATTGGTTTCAAACTTTGCAAGAACCGATAACAGTGTGTATAATGTAAGTAGGTATAAGTATAAGTTTTAAAAACTTGAGAAACTGACTTCTTGGCCAAAGCATAAAGTTAGTTATAGCGGTAAATATCGCTGTCAAATTTGACAGCGATTCACTCCGGTTGTCATCGCCATTGCGCTAGATGTGCGCAGGCCCTGAGTACATAAACTTAACACGTGCTAATTTAAAGATAGTGCCATACCGAAACCTGGTTTAAGTTAGATAAGTTGTAAGTAGATTTACGCAGGTAAGAGAACTTAGGTATTAGCCTATACCTTCTGATAAAGAATTACTTAAGTAGGTATTTGTTAGTTGAAATGAAATGAAAATTCATTGTCTTAAATGTGGTAAGGTATTACTTAGATGTCGGTAATTAAATTATTGATTCAGCACATTTTGCTTGAACTCAGTATGCAATTATAAGTAGGTATAGGTTAGAATTTAGAATTAAGTACAAATATGTAGTCATAAATTGATTGTCTTAAAATTATTAAATGTCTTAACACTATAAGCATAGGTATAGGTACAGTAAATTTATTATCGTCAGATAGGGCGTGTGAAAAACTCATTTATAGTAATAATAACAACCTTTAGCCAGTTGTACAATTTTGCTTGGAACTTTCGTTCTGGCTGTTCCGTTATTTCGTTCGGTAAGTGATTATGTACCTATATATTTTAATTGCCAATATGATAGCTGTTTCGCGCCATAAGAGCAGTTTTTGCTGCTGGTTGTATTAGGCGATTTGGATAGCTTAGTTAAGTAGGTAAGTGTTAGTTTTACCGACCGATAATAAAAAATATTGTAATTCTTTATTAATGCTTTTATTTTATTTTATTGATCTCTCATCAAATGAACACTAGCACAAAACCACTATCTTTCTAAGGCAACCCAACCGGCCAAAACCAGTAATTTTTGGAGCACAAAGATCTCCATCCCTTACGAAATTGACCTAAGTCAAGAAGAGTACCTATCTAGATAATAAGTAAGTAAGATGAGTTTTGGATAGTCCACACAGCATTTTAATAATTAACAGTTATGTTAGTGCAGTTACTGACTTCCTTCCTTTACTCCAGGCTTAAAAAGGTAGACAGAGAAAACTAAAATAGACTGTTGCGTAGAAGCGTAAAAAAAATTAATGGTTAGAAGATGCGTAATGAGAAAATGTTTCGATTTTAAAACTCCTTGCTGCGCAATAGTAACTTTTTTCACACTGAAAATACCTTAATTTTCTACCCTCCTTGAAAAAAACCGTTTAAAAAGAAAGATATCAACAGAAGACTGCGTAAGAAGAGGTAGTATGATTGTTAGAACTTTAGCATTCTTAGAGAGTTAAAGCTCAGTCCCAAGTCAGTCCCTGTCATATTACCAACTGTCACGTTCTGACACTGGCACGTAGCTAATGTCACAGCACAGCTGAGTGGATTGGATCGAGCGAGCTGCATTTCTGTCTCATCTAGAATCTGGGTCCGACTGCACTGCGCCTGCCTGAACTTTATGCACAATTTAGATAATTTATCGTAGATCCCGGCCAGATTTGACCTCAGCCTCAGTGTTCCCAGTTCCCAGTCACCTCACCATGTCGACTACTTTGGAGGAAAGATACGCTCCGGCACTAGAAGAAACCAGTCGAGTTACGTTGGACGAAAGGTGTGTTTTGTGTGATAAAATTTAAATATCTTGCAATCGAACGTAGTTCTTTACGTGTACGTATTTCACAGGGTGCGGGAGGAACTAGAAACCTTAAAATCTATTTTGATGGACGACGTTATCATCAAGAAAGGTGATGATCGGCCGGAAATCATTGAGACGGTGATACGTCCATCTACAGGGTGTGATGTAGACCAGCAGTACGTGTGTGTGACTCTGGAAGTGACGCTACCTGATCGGTACCCTGACCGTAGCCCGATCGTGATGCTGAGGAACCCCAGAGGACTTGATGATCGCCTGCTGGAAACTCTTCAGCTGAAGATAAAACAGATGTTGCGCCAGTACCTTGGGAGGGTCGTTATTTACAGCATTGTTGAGGTCAGTATAATCTCAACAGAACACTTATCCTTGTTTCCTGTCATTATCTTTTCTGAAACACAGACAAGATCTTACTTCTGGTACTTAACCATGTACTTAATTCTATATAGCCAGCTTCTTGTTTTGTAAACAATACTGGTAAAAAGATGATTTTATTTGAGCACTACAAAACACAATACAAAACAATTCATAGTGGAATTAGTAAACTAAAATTTAATGTGATTTTTTATGTACAACACGCTGATGGAACAAGCATATGGCCCACCTAATTTTAAGTGGTAACCATCGGCTATAACAAGACATTGCCTCATAAGTCACGCACGTTAGGAACATGCCCTATGATATGATGCACTGCCTTGCTTCCATCAACTTGAAGCATACAGATGTTTAGCCTCATGTGCCAGTCATTTCACTGGCACCCACACCCTTTAAACCAAAACACAGCAATGCTGCACCACAGCGGAAATAGGCATGCCTCATTTAATAGGATACCGCTGTATAAATTCGGTCACATTAACAAATTCCAATCTGACCGGGGAAACAATATGAGAACAAAAATAAAGTTAACATTTTTACCTATAATTTTAGGTGTTAATTGTGAAAAATAATGATGTGTGACTTTTCTGATCTGAAAAAAAATATGTACAGTAGTCATTGATTTATAATAGACAATACCACAACAATCAAATTAAATGTATCACAACTTGTATTCATGGATACCAAGCAAATATGACTTAACCTGCTAAATTAGGTAACAGACCTGACCTAGTGACCTACATCTAGTTCTGAAACTTTCTCAGTGTTGGAGATACAACATAGTGGAGTATACCAAGTGTGTATTCAATATAACTATGCTTTCGTTGAATGAAGAGCAAGTCAAGTTTCTTCATCATCATCAGCCTGAAGAAGTCCACTGCTGGACATAGGCCTCCCCTACACACTTCCAGGAAGAACGATTCTGAGCCCTTTCCATCCATCGACTTCCCGCGATCTTAACAAGGTCGTCGGTATTTGGGAAATGCTGCTGCCCATTTCCCGGTTGTGTTCCCTTAGTCGCCTTTTACGACATCCACGGGAGGTGATGGAGAGGTCCTATTCTTTGCCGGAACCCCACGGACGCAAGTTTCTTAGGGAGTCATAAATCTTGTTTTTGAAACAAGTCTACCATCTTATTTCTAGTCAAATTTGTATGTAACAAAAATAGTAGATGTGTTTAGAATCTTCAGATCCTGCTTCTTAGCATACAAACATTAATTGGATAAAGCAAAGAATTTAAATTGTGTCCATCACTATAATAATAAAATATTAAGAATATTACAATAAAAAATAACAGCATGAATGTCATTGTCATGTAAGAAATCATCTATTGTGTATTCATCATCATCAACCTATTGCAGTCCACTGCTGGACATAGGTCTCTCCCGTAGCGCGCCACTGAGCCCGGTCTTTGGCTCTTGCCATCCAGCGGTCTCCACTCCAGAACTCGTTTATCCCAGCGGTTCTTCGGCAAACATGACCGGCCCACTGTCACTTTAGCTTGCTAGTTCTTTGGGCTATGTCAACAACTTTGGCCCTCTGTCGAGCATAGCCCACTGCTCACTCTTACTTTTACTTACTTAAGACCATTATGTAATGATTTCAGCTTCTCCGCGGCTACCTCACTAACAGTAACCTGCCAAGTGGCCGTTGCACCATCTGCCTCTTCGGCTTCAGCATTGGTGATGCGTTCACCAAGACGGATTGCTACCATTATTTCCACAAGCATTGCCTTGCAAACCACCTGGAGACATCTCAGCAGAGTTACATGGAAGAACTGGAGAAACTGCCCAATTGGAAACGAGGGGAAGCGGCTCCTTTTCTTGTAAGTATGTCCATCGGGTGAGGGATAAAAGTAGAGTGCATGCGAGAGAGAGAGAGATGGAAGACTCAATCAGTTGAATGGATAAAACTCGAAACGAAATAAGTGCACACTGCTGGACATAGGCCTTCCCTATACATTTCAGAAAGATGATTTTGAACCCTCTCCATTCTGCAAATTTGGCAAATTTTTATCATCCGCTATTGATGTACGAGCTGGTTTTTCCGCAAGTAGGCCGCTGGTGGGCCCTTTTTGCGTGACCGTTAACACACGTGTTGCTTGAACTTTTTTAGGTTCTACGACACGCCGGTTTCCTCACGATGGTTTCCTTCACCGTTTTGAGAGTTATACATATAGTGCACATAAATTTTTCGACAGAAAAACTCATTGGTACACGATTGGATTTGAACCCACGACCTTCGGATCGGAAGGCGGGGCCGCTACCACTAGACCACCAGTGCTCTCTTCCATCAACTGACTTCCCGCGATCTTTCGTCTTCTGTTTCATGGTCGCCCTTTGAGAACTTTTATTCCCTAATATCGGTTCTTCGAGGTTCATACTCATACTCATTTATTTTCTTATGTTACATAGTCTTAATTTAAAATGGTTTACGGGGGTAGTCATATAAAGCTCTGTATTTGTGTTGCAGCAAACATGCCCAGTGTGCCGATCGACGGTGTTCTATGACGTAGACACGCTGAAGGAAAGTCCGCCGCCGATAGAATCTGAGAGCGCAGCACCCTTCGAACTTACGCCTGAAATGAGGGTAAGTAGTATGGCACTTTATAACTGTAGCTTTTTATCTGTAGGAAATCAAATAGCACTAAAAACAAAAAATATTTGCCAACAGTTGCTGTATAAAGGGTTATTCATTATTAGCTACACAAACTGACAGGGTCTAATTTTTGGGTCGTGAGTATTTGTTTGGCCGAATCAATTTAATTCCTAAACTGATTTAAGTTTTTGTATCAAAATTTTATTGTTATTAATTTCTTTACGGCTATTGCATAATGATTGCCACGGAGAACAGGACGATGACCCACCCAGGCGGTGACTGAACGCAGAGTGTCGCTAACAACGCGCGGGCGCGGATCAAAGGTCATAATAGGTCAGGCGCCAATGATTCCAAAGGATATTCTTTATCGATTTTCTCGGGATTTTCATAACAAAACTTAAAAAAATCATTTCATAAATATTTTTTATTTATTTGTTGAACCTAATTCCTGAGCTAATAATGAATAACCCTGTAAAGCAAGGTGTCGTTTTTAGTTCGGATGCTTTTTCTTCACAAGATATTATGTCGCCCGCGGCTTCTCTCGTGTAGTAGTCTTATCGTGACACTGGTTGTGGTAATTTTCGTGCACTTGACACATATTTTCAAACTTTTCAGGTTCTACGACATGCGAATTTCCTCACGATGTTTTCCTTTACCGATTGAGAGCACTGGCATTATTCGCGTAGTAGTGTTTGCTAATATTATATTTAGGTGTTTTTTCTTTACATTATTAAAGAAATAAACTAGTAAAAATATGCTTTATAAATGAGGTAGAAAAGTACATACTTAATTTATTTTATTTAAAATGAAAAAGTATATGAAAATAGAAGTGGACCAAAAAACATAATCGTGTAGTTTATTGAAGAACCCTATACCCTATAGGAAAAACCTTAGCAAAAATATAATTCCATAACCTATAATACTTTTACTTATTTCAGGCGCTGCAGAAGAAGATGGCCGCTCTACTGAAGAAGCAAGAAGCGAAGGGTGGTCTTGTCGGTACTGGGGACAACGGACCACCGCCACTGACCATCACCACAGCTGCTGACTTTGCGGTAATTTAAAATAAAATGTTAATCAAGCAATACTTTTTAAAAATATTGGAACGAAGTTCCTTATCGCGCGTTGTGAAAGGGGGCTAGACGGAAAAAAATCTTACGAAAAGATGTCACGACACTTTTTGCTATAGTAAGCTATTGTAAGCTGTGTGGCTTGCGCATGTTTATCTCTCTCTCTCTCTCTCTCTCTCTCTATCTCTCTCTCTCTCTCTCTCTCTCTCTCTCTCTCTCATAGAAAGCAAGCCAGATATTTTCATTTCTATTTCGCATTGAACAGTGTGGTGTCACGACGATTATTTTTGTTGAGTGTATACAGGTTTTTTGAAAATAATAATAAAGGAACTTCGTTCCATCTGGGTCCACCTCTCCAGTTTTTTTTTCTAATCGGCTCATATATTACGAAATTATGCGACAACAAACATGAAAAAAAAAATATACAACCGAATTGAAAACCTTCTGCTTTCTGCATTTTTTCGATGAAGTCTGTTTCTCAAATATTGAACTTACATAATTATTTAAAACACACACAATTACTAATTTGTGGTTTGCAGGGTGGTCTCGGAGCTTCAGGCAGTCGTGGCAATAACCGTCAACAGATGAACGCTTCTCCGGTAGGTACAGAAATTATGTTGTGAAAAATTCACACAACTCTAACTTGCCCCAAACTAAGCCGAGCTTGTACTATGGAAAACATATAGCTGATATAATACTTAAATTTACTTTTTTTTGTAAGATACTTACTTAGAAGTTTCGGCAAGTTTTATCATGCGCACTTGATGTGCGGGCAGGTTTTTCCGCAAGTAGGCCGCTGGTGGGCCCTTTTTGCGTGACCCTTGACACGTGTTGCTCGAGCTTTTTTAGGTTCTACGACACGTCGGTTTCCTCACTATGTTTTCCTTCACCATTTGAGAGTACTGGCATAGTGCACATAAATTTTTCGACAGAAAAACTCATTGAACCCGACTGGATTTGAACCCATGACCTTCGGATCGGAAGGCGGGGCCACTACCACTAGACCACCAGTGCTCTCTACTTACTTAGAATACAAAATAACACCCAGACAGAAAACAAACATCTGTGTTCACCACCCAAACTTTTGATCTCGGTGGGTATCAAACCCACGGCCTACGGCGTAGAAGGCAGAGCTAATACGCTTATAGAATTATACTACTACTAACCAATAGGTCTCCTAAAATAAATCTGTAAAATTTTAGCGTATACTACGAGTATAATAATGTATAATAGTATTAGCTATCTGATTCCCATCGTACAAGCTCTGCTTAGTTTGGGCTAGATAGTGGATTAATCCACACAACAGATTTAAATGTCTACAATATTTATTTTTATTTATTATGTCTGGTTTGTAGATTGCTCCTGTAACTTCGGGTATTCGTGGCAACCGTCAACAAATGAATGTTTCCCCGGTACGTACATAACACTAGGTACTAATATTATATTTTTTATGATAAGACTTAAGAGGGTACAACACAGGCGACTCTCCATACAAACGTAGTCCCCTATTTCCTTCCTGGATAATGCCTCTAGAGTCTAGCTAGAGTAACCATTTTGTCTCATAAAATCCAGATCTGCTATATACGTGCTCGTATGTTTTCCTTTTTTTTCAGAAACTTATTGATAAAGAAAATATGACCCTCATATGATTTATATTAAATATGAATTGGAGGTGATATTTTCTTTATCAATAAGTTTCTGAAAAAAAGGAAAACATACGAGCACGTATATAGCAAATCTGGATTTTAGCAGACAAAATGGTTACACTAGAGGCATTATCCAGGGAGGAAATAGGGGACTACGTTTGTATGGAGAGTCGCCTGTGTTGTTCCCTCTTAAGGGTGCTTACCTATCTGATTGACACTGTTGGCATCCCAACACAGTTATCTAGCTACAAACTAAACTCTATGGTTTACAGGTTGGTCTTGCAACTTTGGGGAATCGTGTTGTCAACCGCCAACAAATGAATGCTTCTCCGGTACGTAGAAAATACTACTAACGAATATATTATTAACTAGCGGCCTTTCCCGGCTTCGCACAGGTGGTCATTTATGTTTTAAACACATAAATATAGCCTATGTTACTCAAGGTGAATGTAGCTTTCTAATGGTGAAAGAATTTTTGAAATCGGCACAGTAGTTTTTGAGTTTATTCACTACAAAAATACAAATATTTCCTCTTATAAGTATAGATTTAGATATGAGCCTATAACATTAAAATTTATACCTAAAAGAAACACTCAGCCAAGATAGCCTATGTAGCCAGTAACTTATAATAACTTTTGAGACAATAGAAAATCTTCGTAACATTTAAATTATTTTGTTTTTACCTTTTACAGGACGGTGGCTTCGGCCGTGGCTCTGCCTCCAAACGGGGAACAACCCCTCTTCCAGGGCCTCAAAACATCGCTCCCACCAGCCGCAAGACTAACAATGCACCTCCTCGCTGGGTCACCAACACACGGGGGTCGGCTGTCGGGGTCACCACAACCCCTGTTGCTGCGGCCATTTCGCCTAGCAATGTTCTGTATAACCGCGCGAATCTTGGGTTCACGAATGCGAATCGCGGGGCGATTGCATCAGCGAATGCTGGTCGTGGAGTTATATCGACGGCTTCCCCGCCGCCGCCGGCGCCCGAGCCGACTGTGGAAGCCCCGGGCTCGCCGAGCGGCCGGCCGGCTTACCGCGGACCGTACAGGTTAGTGATGCCCAATGGTGATATGTGCTGTCGAATGGCAACATTCGCTGCTGAATAGCAACATTTGTTGTCGAATAGCAACATGTGTTATGCAATGGTAATGATTATTATGTTAAATGGTTACACATGTTGTCAATGCCAACGTGTGCTGCGTTGTCAAAATGCTAAAATGCAGGGTGGATATGACAGATAGGATTTTCTTTTGCCTATACTAGGCACTATTTTCAAGCTCTGTACCAAAAATCCATAAAATAGGAGCAGCAGTTTAGTCGCAAATATTTTTTTTAAGTTTTAGCCCCGTACCCGTACCATTAGACATAATCAGCTGTTAGGAAAGATACATCGTGTTCCAACGGGGCAAAAACTGATGTGTGCTGTCAAATAGCAAAATATATTGTCGAATGGCAATGTATGCTGTCAAATGGCAACATGTTTTGACAACTAGAAACACTTTTCTGCTTGCACTATGAGTGAGTTTGGATCCGAATAGCAAAAAAGCACTGAGAACTACAGTCCACGTTTATCCCAATATTTCTAAATATTATTTCTCTCCAATTAATTCATAGTATCTCTCTAAGGTACTACAAGCCGATTGGGCCATTAAAAGTTGTTCAAATTTTGTGCTTATTCCAATGAAACTAAAGCTGTTTTTTCTGTACAGGGGGTTCAACCGGCGCGCTAAGCCAGGCAGACGTGGGCAGAACTCACGGTGACGCATACGCAGAGAAACCACACGTTGCGATAGGTAGCCTACCCACCTACTCAGACCGCACCGGCCAATAACCGGCTACCTTAACACCATCACAATAGAGTTGCTATTCAAATGCACACGCATGTGGAATAATCGAATGTGTGGACATATGAAGTGTGACTCTACAGCTGTGCGGCCTGTGAAATACTTTTTGAATTCTGTGCCAATTAGAATAAGGATGAGTGTTCATTGTAATGTAGTTTTGTTGAATTGTGGTTCTGTGGGAAACGTATACGTATCGGAATCTTTTAAAGGGTGTTGCCCTGTTTACCCAAGACTGACGGTATATCCTAGCTATACAAGTGAGATTCTAAAAGCGTCTCATGTGATATTTTACATATTCGGACTGAAATTTCATGAATCATTTAAAGGACTAAAATTTCCTCGTCAATCCTTGGAAGTTGAACTGAAATTTCATCGCCAATACTCGAAATACGGGCTGAAATTTCATCGTCAATCCTTGAAAATTGGACTGAAATTTTATCGTCAATCCTTGACAATTAGACTGATATTTCATCGTCAATCATTGAAAGTTGAACTGAAATTTCATCGTCAATCCTTGATAATTGGACTGAGATTTCATCGTCAATCCTTGGCAATTGGACTGAAATTTCATCGTCATACCTACATATCCTCGCAGAAACTATTCGAATTTATTTATTGCTTAACTTGTTACCTCGTCAAGGCTGTGTTTAATTTTAGGCTCCTGTTATTAATTATTTAATTTTTCGTACGTTTATAAAGTGCCATAAAAATATTTTTAGAGGTTTATGTGTAATTGATTTTAGTATCAAGTTGTAAACTTTGGGTCCATCTCTAAAAGTCCATATTCCAGTACGAAATTTGCAATGAAAGTAGAATATATTTTTTAATAGTTTTTAAAATTAAACATTATTTATTATTATTACTCCTAAATGGGCGAATTTGCTAATTGGTAATTGAATATTTTGTTTACGAAGTTACAAATATAAAAGAAACATTAAACAAAGAAACACATACTAGAATAATTACCGAGTTTTGTAGTATATTTTTTTTTAATGTTTATTTATTAGGTACACTACGCTTCGCTCTAATGGGTAGCTAAAGTCAACTGCATGATACACCCATTTACTCTAATTTAGTCATGGAATATGGACCAATAACTTTTATAATAATTACATTAGTTTATTCTGGATGGGAACGCAGTTTATTTATCCAATTGGATTTCCGTTCAGAATCCACAATCATATTCAAGGCCAATATTTGAATATCGCTGCCTCTTTCCCTCAAAGCATTATTTCAATGGGATAGAAAAAGACAGCGATTTTCATGTTCTGGAATTCGGTTGTAAGATTCGTATTTCATCGAAAAAGAAACAACGTGATTTGTTTTATATTAAATCCTATAGATTTTGGTTTTTTACACAAAAAATATTTCCATCTTTGTTTTTGTCAAATCTAAAGTAGAGACGGACATATTATTTGAAGGATATTGTTATTTTGAGAAGGTAAAACCTGCACTTAGAGTTATATAAAAACCTCGACGATGGTAAATTAATTGGAACATTTTATAACGTTGCCACGAAGTTGCTCCCATTTTCAATAAAAACACATCAGTAAAATTTGAGGCATGATTGTTTCAAAAATTTTATAATCAAGTCTATCGAGTGGGATTCGAACCTACGAATGCCTCTTAGATACAGGGGTCATTCTTGTCGTTGACATTGTGTGCTGAACATTTCACTGCATTAAAATAAATATTTATAATAAATTTATTGGAAATGAGGGTAGTTCACACAACTTATATTGTACTCCACTATTTCAATCCTATTCTACTATATGCATTTGCATTATAACGACTGCACCTAATTAAATGAAACTTGAAGTTATATTACGCTCAGTTTCATCTGCATAGGTCAGTACAAAACACGGGCTAAGGCTTTTTAATATTATCACTTTTTTATTTTAAGCTTTCACGATTTTGCTCCCTTCCCATAAAGCTTATATCCTTAAAGTTAACCCTATAGCACACTTCTGCACTATTTAACCCCCTAACACAAAAAGAGGTAAAAGTTTAGGGTTAAAGGATGAAGGCATGTATTCTAAAACAGACGCTGACTGTCGTCAGCTTTTGCAGCCATTCGTATCGTCAAAAATGTTTAAGCATTCCAGTGAAAAGTAGCATGACGGTTGTCAGAGTCTTTCAGCATAATTCGAGACTAAGGCACAGATTTTTCAAGGTTTTCATAGAAAACGAATATTAAAATGGTTGTCTCGATTCGGTTCGCTTAGTTTTAGAATACGAGTCTAAAAAACCCTATGAAAAGATTCCGATATGTAAAACAAGACGCGGCTATTGGAGCATGTCTCGCAAAAAATAACGTAATACAAACAGCTATAGAGCTCACATTACGTTGTTTTTTACCATACAAATTGCTCATTACCAAACAGGTAACTATTCAAAAGATAGCAATGGTCATAATCATACGAAGTTACGTTTTCACTGAAAAAAAGACGGTTAAAATGTAATACAATGTGTGAATATAGATTTTTTCATGCATTACATTTAAATAAGTTCATGTCTAACTTCTGAGTGATGAAAATGTTCTTTGCTTAATGGCTCAAAGGGTTAACCATCAACTTAAAATAAAAGTTTACTCAAAGCGCCATCTCTTGGTAAAAAACGGAAAGTTATGAAAATAATGAAATCTCAAAAAATCTGTATTCACGATTTGAAAATGTGATTTATTCAATGAACATTCATCTTACGTAGTTTTTTTAACGAAAAGGACCGTGCTAAACATAAGTAATGGCTACAAGAGACGCCAAATTGATAGCGATTGGAAACGTAAGACCATCCAATGACATACGAATAATCCTGTTGTAAATCATGTAAACATAATTACACGTCATGTTAACTTATATTTCCACGTCATGTAAACATTTGTTTCCACGTCATGTAAATAAATGTGTTTCCACATCATGTTTCCATATCACATGAATATGTTTCCACGTCATATAACACACGTTTCCACGTCAGGTAAACATATTTCAACGTCACATAAGTACACACGTTTCAACGTCATGTAAAAATATGTTTCCACGTCATGTAAACAGCTGTTTCCACGTCATATAAACATGTTACCACGTCATGTAAACGTATGTTTTTACGTTAATTATATGATAAGAACGCACGGCCCTTTTGGTTACTCGCCAGCTTACAATATTGATATTTCGCTTTAGTACAAAGTTTGCTCTAAGAAGAGTTAAAAGACGACTACTCCCGAAAACTTAATCAAATGTTCACTTTAACCATATTACTCACTCCATAGCCATCGTTTTATCTTCAGGCACAGTAGATCAGAGAGAGAGAGAAAGTCCTTCAGATCTCTTATTAGTAAGTACCAACTCTATATTTTGATGACGTAATTTTGCAATAGTTATGATATTCGATAAAATCAAGAAATAAATTCATAGATCATGCTGTTTTAGTGGACTATAATAAACACCTAGACAGAGCCCGAAGTCCCAGTGCATTTACAACATTTCGTTACCAAATGTTGTTTTCGTTTTGCCTATTTGTCTCTGTCTATTGTATGGAGAAAAGATGAGACAACAACTCTAACTACGTAACGTATTTTTGCCGTCTCATATTTTCTCCATACAATAAAAATAATGAAATAAAAATAAAAAATAAAAAAGCCTTTATTTCTAGTATGTTACTCTACTTATTTACAAACTCGAATATTTTTTATTTACTAACACTTATTACTAGCTATTTAATCAATTCAATTCGATTACCTATATACATTTATTTTAAAATTTTCTCCATACAATAGAGAGAGACAAATAGGCGAAACGAAAACAACATTTGGTAACGAAATGTGGTAGCAAAACTCCGACTTCGGGTACAGAGAACAAATATATGTGTTCGTTCGAACCCTCTAGCACAGAGAGCAGAGCTACTACCAACTGAGCTAGGAGGCTTTAAGTTTTCGGGACCTGTCTTTGAAGCATTATAGAACGTTTATAATTAGGTGCGGTAATTTCTATCTGTAAGGGCCTGGTCACAGTGTCCGCGAAAGCTATTAAGCTATGTCAGTATCGATGGGTATACTGCACCTTTAGTAAGTGTTCCGCTAAGCCAGGCGTACACTGCGACCTAACTGCGATGCTATACTATATCTTAAATTACAAGCGTTACTTATGTGTCATGCTCAAGTGTCACTGACACTCCCCCGAATACTGAAACGCAACTCAGATTTAAGCACGTCTCAAGCGATGAATATTTGACAGTTTTCAATGAAAATCTGTCAAATATTCGTCGTTTGAGACGTGCTTAAATCTGAGTTGCGTTTCAGTATTCGGGGGACTGTTTGTCATTACCCAATGGAAAAAGATGGCAGTTGCTTAGACACTGACCATCTTTTGAAAAACGCTTGTAAGGGGGCTTATTAATAATTAATTAAGTAATCAGCAATATAAATTTGATATTAAAATAAAAAAAAAACGTTTAAGTAATCAAAATTTAGCGTAAGCAAAAAAAAATTGGGTAAAAACACTAGAATTTGTTATGACATTATGTCAAGTGCAGTAAGTGACTTCAAAATAGCTTTACGTAGGGTTTTCCGTACTGTACGCCTGGCTATAATAAAACACACAATTATTTATAGGTGGGAAGGCACAAATACTTTGACTTAACCTAGAGTTAATGCGTGTATCGTAATCGTAGATTCCTGTGACAAAAAAACTAGTCAGTCGTAACGTCATCGCTGTTTAGAAGTAAGGTGTTTAGCCAATTTACTGTTTTGCGTGAAAAATGTTGCTAGTGGAATGACGAATTTTCGCATGAAACAGCTAGTTAAAAAACAAAAAAAAAACTGTTTTTGTCACCAGCTCGGACAATTTAACTCAAGAATTTTGAGTTATTTCTTGCGATTCTAAACCACGGCGTAAAGTTGGTAGAGTTTTTGAAACTTCGCGAGTCAGGAGTAACCTAAAGCTATAGTTGGTCCGCTTAGCTTAGCACTGGGCGACAATCTTTACACTAAATTGGCTAAGCACTATTTTATTCTCTCTATCATTATAATATTATATCAACTTGGTGTGTTGTGTACCATAACTAAATGGTTTATCGTAATCTCACAATATTGTAATTCGATGTGTATCTATAAATTATGAAGTGTTATTTAGTTTATGGGTTTATATTTTATGGATTTCTATGTCGTATGAGTTCTATTTCTATAACTTTAGGTGTGAAGAATAATGATGGTAATGTTTAAAATATTGCATTTGATTTTGTATCATTTATTATTTATTTTATTAATGGTCGGTCTTTATATGCAAAGCAAAGTATAAACTTTTATGGGTTACAGATTTTTTATTACAAGTATTTAACGTTCTTATGAACAAGGTTATCTATACTTCTATACTAATATTATAAAGAGGAAAGATTTATAGTACCTATTTTTGTATGTTTGTAATGAATAGGCTCAAAAAGTTCTGGGCCGATTTAAAAAAATATTTCACCAATAGAATGCTACATTCTTCCAATTTGACATAGACTACATTTCATTTTGAAAAAAATTAGGGATCCTTGGTAAAATTTGAACAATGTAACCGAAGGTGTAGAAAAATGAGTCTTAAAATGTCTTTCGTCGAATGCGCTGCCGAAACTATTAGCGATAGAACAAAATAATGTACAACAATATTGTCTACCCCGTGCGAAGCCGGGACGGGCTGCTAGTCGTATTATAAAGATGGACGTAAATGTCAAATACAATATTTTATAGCTTCGTCAAAATAAAACAACCCAAAAAAACTCATGAACCGAGTTTTAGAGGTTTCGGTACCTTTTTACATCGTTTCGCAAAGTAGAGAATTAAAATCTTGAGAGCCCATACAACAAATTACTGAATTTAAGTTATCTTTATTGTATTCTTATTCTTTTATTTTTTATTTATTTTTTATTGTGTTCTAAGTTGTAAATACATACAATATAACACCTAGACTTAGAATACAATATAACACCCAGACAGAGAAAAAACATCTATGTGCATTGTGCACCACACAAATATTACAGCTACTACAAAGTAAGCAAAGAGGCCAGAAGAGCTTTAATAATAGTAGATAAGTATTTTTTTCATAAGAACTTTAAATGCATATTTAACTGAAAAACTATTTGAACCCTGACACGCAGCAATGCAATTTCATGAAAAAAAAAATTAATGTAGCTAATAATATTGGCTATTTTTTTTTATTATAATCAAATAAATTTGTAATTATTATAATCATTTCATTAAACATTTATATAAAATTGCCATTAAAATTGTTGTATTAAAGAAATTATAAAATTACGAGGTATTTATTAAAGTACTTTTAGTATAACTTTATGTCCCGTTGTTTTAGGTTAAATAATTTAAATTAACTATATTTTTGTGAGCCTATTTAATAGTTTTGTTTTATACTTTTACAAATAGATCTGAGGTATGAATAACATACCTATGTACATTCCGTAGTTATTTCAACTATATTATTTAAGTACTTATTAATTTGATAAAAGATTTTGTAATAATTTATTAAGGAACGATTGAAAGTAAGGCTTAGTGCACACTGTCTAAAAAAGAGGCTTTTGGTTGCTCGCTTTACATATTATTATATTAATAGACTATGATGTGCACCGAGCCTTAGAGATGGACAGTACTTAGGATCTTTATAGTGAGTTACATTTTTGAAATGTATAATTTTAATTTTATTTAATTAGTGAAAAGTGGTAATCTTTGCGAATTACCAAGTTGTTTTTGATGGTTTAAGATCATTAATTTCTCATAAAATTTATAAATCACTTACTGAGAAACACAAAGTTATACTACACAAGTATTTACATACATATATGTAAATTCAGTGAGCATTAGCTATTGATTGGTAAAGAATATTAGATTACAGTTTTTACAGTGAAAAACATTACTGCTAACTTATTATCCCGATGAATAACACCAAGGAAAAAAACAAATTGTGGGTACTTTCAAAAATATGCAGTAATAATCAGCTATCAATATTCAAAACCAGCCCTCAATCCAGAAAGGCTGCGCAAAGGCAAGAGATCTTAAAAAAAACTGGCGCAGCCAAACCTAAAGGTATATTTACGGCTGCTATTATGATATTCATTGTCCCACCACTTTTATATAAAAACATTTAGCATAAGGGCTGCTATGCACAAAACTCAGTGTTGCTATGTTTTTACTTTCTATTATTACTAATTGCATTTTGTAAAATTTTGATTAGAATCTTCTGAAGTTGCAATTCTTTGAATTTTTTCAACGGTTTGATACATAATTAAGAAAAAATTATGACCGTGTTTTCTATAGATAGATGATCTGTTTGATAGAAATTGCTATGACATTAAATCCAAAGAAAGTTCAAATACTCACTTTGCGAGCAATCCATTATTTTTAAATAGACGGTTTTGTAGGAAATAGTTTACGAAAAGTTACGATTTCTTAGTCAATTTTCGATTGCTAAATTCAGGATACTTACTTATTGCAACTTCAAAAGTTAGTAACTAAATTATAGTTATAAAGTAACCACGTAGTGTTTGTCTAAGGTTGTTAATGTCACAGGGCTGTCAATTTCATTAAAAATAAAAAATCGGGCTTACATTTTTTTTATTTTCTTTGTGTTTTTTTTACATCACGTCTTGGTTAAATCTCTGTAAATGAATAACTGTCTTTATTATTCAGGAAAATCTTTTTAATTTTTCTTAAGGTTATATTTTCGGTGTCAAGAAACCGCTAATGAACTGACAACCCTATGTGCATTTTATTGAAATACCATCGTCGTTGTAGTAGTTTTACCTTTTTCGTAGATGTTTAATAAACTCCTTACCAAAGAAATTATCTTTCATTGCAAATTAAATTAAATTTTTTGATTGATTCCAAAAAAAAGGAACTTCTTAAATCGGTTGGATTCTAAACCAACTATAAAAAAAGCAGCCAAGTGCGAGTCGGACTCGCCCATGAAGGGTTCCGTAGCATCAATTAACATAATATAAAGGTTTTTGTAGTTCGTCGAAAGGTAAATTGCGGTTTACGATTTATGACGTATAAAAAAAAAACTACTGACTAGATCTCGTTCAAACCAAATATCGTTGGAAGTTTGCATAGTAATGTACAACATATATTTTTTTTGGATTTATCATTCTTTTATTTTAGAAGTTAGAGGGGGGGGACCAACTTTTTTCCACTTTGGAAGTGTCTCTCGCGCAAACTATTCAGTTTAGAAAAAAACGATATTAGAAACCTCGACATAATTTTTGAAGACCTATCCATAGATACCCCACACGTATGGGTTCAATGAAAAAAAAATTTTTGAGTTTCAGTTTCAAGTATACCCCAAGGGACCCCCAAAATTTATAGTTTTTTTTCTATTTTTGTGTAAAAACCTTAATGCGGTTCACAGAATACATCTACTCACCAAGTTTCATCAGTCTAGCTCTTATGGTTTCGGAGAAAAATGGCTGTGACACGGCCGGACAGACAGACAGACAGACAGACAGACAGACATGACGAATCTATAAGGGTTCCGTTTTTGCCATTTGGCTACGGAACCCTAAAAAGAGGATGTACGGTTATGAAGCCGGATTTTCAAGATTTTTGACTTAACTATTCAAGTACGAGAAAAGAAAACAAGGAGGACAGCAAACAAGATGGTCAGGTCGGTCAGATGACTTCAGACAAGCTGCTTTTTTGTTATGGGCTAGATCTGCACGAAACAGACGACAACTGAAATAACATAAAGGTATAAGTATTATATTCAATGTTATGGCCCGTATTTAGAAACAGTTCTTAGGCCCATATTAAAAACAGTGCTTGAGCCTAAGTCGAGCCATAAGCATAGATTTTTGACATTATTCAATGGAAAACTGTAAAAAAATCGATGCTTGAGAGTGCTTGAGGCTCGCCCAGACTCAAGCACTGTTTCTGAGTACGGGTCTGTGTCAATGTCAAAAGGACACGCTGTTATCCCGCAACAGTAGACGGGATCGAAATATAGATTAGGTTTTGTAGTATTATAGTATACATCTCTTTGTGAGGCTCGTCCGGGGAAATACTACCACTATGATTATTTCAACCGTGAAGCAGCATTGCTCTGTTTCGGTTTGAAGGGTGTGGGTGCTGGTGAAATTACTGGCACGTGAGGCTGAACACCTCAAGTTGATGCGGACGCAGGGCAATGCATCGTAGGGCACATTCCTGACGTGCGTGACCTACGATGCAATGCTTTGAAAAAGGCAATGGCTTTACCACTTAGCATTAGGCTGGCCATATACTTTTATAGTTGTTTATAAAAAAGAATCCATTTTTTTATGCTTGTTCAAAAAAAAATATTATATTAGGTATATTTGTTTACCTAGTTCGGACATCAAAGTTGCCAAGCAAGTTCTGATTAAGAACCACTGCCCTTATCTGTGAGTGAGGTCGGCATGCAAATAACTTCTATCGGAAGACATCCAAGGCTACCCCTTAAACGGCACAGACACTTTCAAATAAGCTGAGTGTATCTATTAATATGTCATTTTTAAGGCCGTTTGTCACTTAACGGCGTGTAATATACATCTTAAATGCCGAATTTTAATGGCTATCCTTATTTGATTACTTTGTTGCTTAACAAATTGCTACATTTTAATAACTGTTGATTTTGACGCCGCGACTAAAGGTGTTAAAGACTGGCACGACCTTCCGTTTATACTACTAGCTGATGGAACTAACATATGGCCCACCTGATGTTAAGTGGCAACCATCACCTTTAATAACAAGTGGATTGTCTTTAATTTTTTTTGTTTTTATTTATCCTCTAGGTAAACGTGCTAAACCGTCGACCACATTATCACATCACATAACAGTTGTAATGGTATAAGTACCTACATTATGATATGAGTGCGGTAATTATCAAAGTGCACGTATGTCATGGGACGTTTTACTTAAAACATTATTTGCGAGGAAATAAATAAAACTTTAACGGACGGAAAATGGACTTTCTAAGCAAATAAATCTTTAATCACTTGATAGAGCAGTTAGAAAAATTTGTAAAAGAGAGAGAGTTTTGTATGTTTATTTTTTATATTTTAACTCCCAAAGTTTTATTCATAAAATGTTGACCACTTTTCTGACACAAAAACTCTTTAAAAAAGTACCGTTCTTTATAGCCGGAGCATCTTGATAAACCGTAGGTACATTTTACCTTTAATTTGATTTGATCTATATAAGAATAGATGTGTGTGCCCTTTACGAACAAATGTGTTCTAAAAAAGTAAACAACACTGTGTATAAACCCGTTTTGACTCAATCACTTCTCAATTATTATATCGCACGCCTATAGGTAAGTCAAGAGGTATTTCAATGACTGGTGTCCTCATAGTGACTCAGCCATCTTATAAGGTGAAAACATTCGAGGGCATCTCGTATTTTGATGAGTAATAACAATGCAAGCTGCCATTTTCAGCTCGGAAATGGTTCTATAGGGTCAGCCAATCGCGTCGCCTTCCGACCTATTATTTTGTAAAGTTTTGACGTCTGGTGTCTGCGGTATACTTAGACCATTGATTTGCCATGCCATCAATGGTACTTACTAGGTATCTACTACTGATACTATTACGTGTCCTTAGTAGGTAGTAGTAGGTACCATTAAAAGTTCGATCACCAATTTTACTTACTTACTTACTTGTATCCTTGTGTACAATAAAGTGTTATCTATCTTTCTATCAATTTTGACCGTGTTGAATTTTTTTATTGTTCTTCTATGCTTTCCAGTTTTTGAGGCGCACGTAAATCATTTCACCACACTTTGTTCGAAAAATCTGTGACACGATAAGAAGAAGTTTAAATTGGCACCATGTTATCCTGTACTTAGTAAAAAAAAATCTGCATGATAATTATTTTACTGAATTAATTTTAGCTTATACCTACCTATACTACGTAATACGGATGAGCTCTACAAAAAAAGGCGCATTAACAAATCAAAACTCGACATCCGGCTCTGAATGAATGAGTTGATTGGGAGCGCATCTTTGGGTACATGTACCCAAGTACCAACTGAGGGCTCTTGGAGGTCATAATTTTAAATTAAAACCACGCAAAGCACCCTGTTACCTACTGAGTTACTGAGCTACTTTGTCAATGGTGAAATTGTAATTATGGTTTTATTATTATTCATTATTAGAAGAGCGTTGTCGTGCATGTTACCTATTCCATTTGCCCAAATATCAATCAAAACAAAACGCTTGGTCTGAAACTCTGTAGGCCCTTTGGGATTTGTTTTTTAACCTACAGGAACTATTGACCCTATCTTAGATTATACAAACACCTTATACAAATGAGTCTATATTAGATAGGTAGGTTAGTAGGTACTATAAACAGAAGCCACCAAGAAACCTAACTACACGTAGTAGATAGAGCTTATACTCGTATTCCGTACTGAGTCATTCATTTCCTTTTTGCTTGATATCGCCTCGTCAGTTTGAATACAGAACGCAAGATCGACTGACGCGCGCAATTCTTTTTTTGAATTTTAAGTATCGGTCGGTAAAAAACTAAGAACTTTTTGTGATGAAAAAAGTTTGTGTTCCAAAATGGCAGCTCTATTGAAAAACGTGACAAACTGCATCTGGTATGCTTTTGAGTTCTTGCAGAATAATGATTTGGTGCACAAGTCGAAGCTAAAGGTAAATAGACCTTAACGAATGTAAAATGCACTTGTCTTAGTACCTAAGTAAGGTACTATGTAAGGTATGTAAGACTAGGCGCCTAGCGTAAAGCTCTGTGTGATTTTATTTACGACCTAGAGAGTCATTAACTCGTAGCTATCATGTGTGTAGCGCATACGATTAAGTGGGTAATTTGTAATTATACGTTTTTAAGGGAGGTTGTATGATTAATTTACTGATAAATCTTAACTTTTAGGAAAGATATTATAAGCGCCTTAGGTTGTTGGTTCAACTACCACAAAGATAAAACATTTGTGTGATGAACTAAATGCTCGTTATAGATACCTACTAACATTGATTCGTCCAAGTTAAGAATCTTCACTCGATCAATAAGAGGCTATAAAAAAACTGTTTGCACAGAGTTATGACGACCCGTTTGGTCGTGAAAAGGTAATTAGGTGGCCAGGGGAGCCGTGACCCAGTCTACAGGCGAGGGGATCGGGTAGGAATGGCGTCACCATTATGTCTAGACTTTATGTCCCCCACGGAACACATTTATACCTGTCAACAAAATATTGTAACATGGAAAATCCGACCGGTTTCAGGTCGAGTAAAATGGATAAGGTAAATTAAAAACGGCCTAGACTAATTTGAAGGGAACCTGAAATAGCAAGTAACTTTTTCAAACGGATGCCAATGTGTCTTGAAAAGGTTGTTAGGTGGTCAGGGAAGCAGTGACCCAGGCCACAAGCGAAGGGCTCGTGAATGGTGACACCCATTGTCTAGACTTGACGTCCCCTTAAATTGACACGAGACATCTAATTATCCAAACATAATGCCACAACATGGAACACCAACGATGTAATCTATTGTTGTTACACGGAAAAACCACCCTGTTTAAGTAGGGTGTAAAATAGGGGTACTTTAGTAAACCTTTTGAAAGTTACTCAATCATACCGAATTTACTAAGTAGACTGATTTTAATATAATTTGTGGAATAGCAAGCTCCTTTTACATGGCACGTGAACAAGCTGAGAAAAGAAACGAATAAAAACTAATTTTAGGTTTAATGTAGAATAAGTAAAAAATTAAGGTTGTGGACAATTCACACAACTTTATCTAGCCCCAAACTAAGCAGAGCTTGTACGATGAGAACCAGATGGCTGATTTAATACCTGAATACTTTTTTTGTATGATAATATAACAACAAGACAGACGCACAAGGAGTTTTCTATTTTGAGGTTTTAATCTGTACGTCTAAGAAGACTCTACGGGATTTTGGAAATAAGCAAGTTTGTAGATGTATGTACTTATGAAGAAAATGCAACAAAGCGGGGTCTTATGAAGTGTTCCGCATCAACTAGCGGCATTGTAGCCGCAGCAAAGGCACGTTAAAAGCAAGGAGCTGGTGTTTAAACTGTTTAATTAATGTCAATTATCTTCATTAAGGTGCACTTTCTCGCCGAGCATTCAACACTTACTTATTCGGGAGACGATTTCAAACTGTACTTTTGGTGAAGGCACTTTTCATTTGTAATAAAGTATGATTTTTAGAGAGGATATGAGAAGTTTCACTGTTTGACATAAAGTCAAGACTTATAAAGTCAAGAAAGTTTGTGTAAAAAAGTCACAAGTTAATACTGAAGGACTGCGCACATCAGTCGATGGCGATCAGTTTAAACGCTGTCAAATATGTCAGCGGTTTTTGACAGCGGTTCAGCTCATCGCCATCGCCATCGCCTAGAATCTAGGCCCTTATCTTAGACAATCAAGATTGTCTAAGCCCTCGTCAAAATTTCATGTCTACTCGATAACTCAATTTTTCAACCGATAGACAACAAAGAAAATAGGGCTGTCAACTAACTGTCATCTAGTTTGATATTAATTACTCTATACATGGAGATAATTGATTATTCATTTATTTGTAATTAATTGAAACGAGAAAAATAAAGCTGCAAACAAAGAATCAGATAAAAGCCTTTTCAAATTTTTTACATATTTAATTTAATGGCTAATAAGTACAGCGAGAGTTTATTAGTTATCCTACTAATATTATAAACGCGAAAGTTACGACCACGTAAAAACGAATACCGAATGGATTTTAACGAAACTGTATAATAATATAGCTACATTAGAAGAACACAAAAGCTACAATTTATAAAGATATTGTATCGGAGAACGGATGTAGTAACGGGAACGAGGCGAGCGAAGCCGCGGGCGGCCGCTAGTTACATAATATAATATAGTTAGTTACAGGGTTCCGTAACCAAAGGCTAAAACGAAACAGAACATGCATGAAAATATCACAAACAGCTTACAGGTATTACATAATTTTATTGGAAGTTGTTAACATTTATCAATATGTCGCGCTTCAAAATTACGCACATTCACCGCAAAATAATTATGAATAATTTGTCGGAGAGATGTGGTGCAAAGGGAAATTAAAACCGCATTACTTTAGCAACTCTGAGAGTTTTAACTGCATTTAAGGTCGTGCAGTCTTCTGGCTTTTTAACCGACTTAAAATAAAAAAAAAGAGGTGGTTCTCAATTCAGGTGTATTTTTTTTGACAATCATTTAGTCTAATTTAAAATCTCACTTCTCAGTTCATATAGAAAATTAAATAACTTACTTAGGTGTATGTTACCTAGTTCCAGTTTATTATAAATATTCTGTAGTGACTTATGACTCTTATGAGCTATCGACTTATGACTTTAGTCTGTCTTCTTATTATGATTTAAGTTATTTAACAACTATGCAAGAAAAAACAAAGTTAGTTTATGTAAAAACCTAATTATGTACTCAAATACCAAAATTATATAATTCTTTGGTTTCTTGCATTTTCGAACTCTATAAAATGTAGACAGCCCTGACGCGTGTCACTGAAAATGACAACACCTCTACACGGATCACGTGACGTCAAAGTGACATTTTAAGTAATGTAGGGCTGCACGCAAAAACTGTAGTACTTATACTTAATTGATTGCTTATTGAAATACGACTGGCCCCATAAATTACTTCACGACGCAACGGGTCACTTCAATTATGATTTCAAAATTTGCAAAACCTAGTGTGGGGAATGTAAAAAGATATTATTCAAGTTTCATGCTTCTATGCCTAAGGGCTTGGACTGTGTGTTGATTTTTCTTTCTAATGTTTTTCCCGTTTTTCTCATCTTATTAGGGAAAGACTTTTCCGATTTCCTTAGAGGTGCACTACTCTATACGCTATAAAAGGAGCATAATATCATCCAAGTTTCATGCTTCAAGGACTAACGGTTTCGGCTGTACGTTGATTGTCAGTCAGTCAGTCAGTCAAAAATCAAATATATATTTATTCAATAGTATTTATCACTTTGAAACGTGTCGCCAGTTCCACTCTACCACAAGCCTAGAAGAACAGGCAACAAAAACTACGGCTTGTTTCTTACCGTTTTTTTGTATGATCGTAAAAGTTGTATAGTATGTATTCGATTATATCTTGTACATTACTTGTTTAATACCTGCGAAGTTGCATTAGCAAACCTGAGGTCATACTTATTTTTACTACCAGTTAGTAAATAAATAGCCTTGCTTGCAACGTTTAGACAACTCATTCAGTTTGAATAAAACTGTTTAGCATTCCAGTGTTATGAACTTTTGTCACGAACACAACGTGCCGTTCGAACAAATCTAAAGTATTTATTGCGGAAACGAAGTTCCTGGTTTTTTTATTGTTTTCAATTTATCAATAGCACCTAAGATGGCGTGATTAAAATTATCAAGTTCAATTCCAAAAAAAAATAATTGCAAATTTATTTTTTTACACTTTTGGGCAAATTGCACGTTTTATATCTTTATAAAGTATATTATTTATAGTTTGATATAAATAAAAGAAAAAAAAAAGATGACTTAATAACAATACTAGATTGTAAAATTAAAGCTAATCTCACTTCACTCACTCACAAGGTTTGGGCCCCCGTAACCCCCATAATAAATCATGCCTAATTAAATAAATAAATGATTATTGAGGATAAATAATTAGGTATATTAGAATTAGAAGATCACAACAAGCCACTTCAGCATAAACTCCTTAGCTCGTGCAACAAAAAAACCTGCTGGCTGTTTTTCCTGACTAGGTACTACAATCTGGGCCTCTTCAAGGCAAGAGTGAATAGGTGTCTTTTAGACCATCCTGCTCCATCGTCGGCTACATCGTCACTTACCACCAGGTGAGATTGTAGCCAAAGGCTGGTCGATATCATGTAAATAACTAGGTTTTTTTTTTTACTTACTTTAATAGTTACTTTTTACTCATATAATCATAATACCTAACCTAATGAGGTTAGGTATTATGATTATATGTGTAAAAAGTTCAAATAAGTCTGGCCTCTAGCTCAGTTGGTAGTAGCTCTGCCTTCTGCGCCGTAGGTCGTGGGTTCGATCCCCACCGAGAACAAATATTTGTGTGGTGAACATAAATGTTTGTTCTCTGTCTGGGTGTTATATTGTATTCTAAGTATGTATTTACAAAAAAAAAAATGTATTCAAGTATTATATCAGCTATCTGGTTCCCATATTACAAGCTCTGCTTAGTTTGGGGCTGGGTAGTGTTGTGTGAATAGTCCACAATATTTATTATTTATTATTTATTTTTATTTATTTCCATAATCAGCAAAAACCATGATCGGCAGAATCGATTGCGCGTAGGCGTTGAATGAACTGAACTGCATGCAACAGAGTTGGTAGTTATGTCGGTATCTACTACCTACCTACTCATTTTGTGCAACGACATAAGGCCATTCCTCTTATCTCAGTTACAAGTGAATAAAATAAAACATCTACGCATATGAATATGTAATGAATCTAGCGGCGTAGATGACTCACAGAAACTTGTCTGGTAATATTGCATGTCATTTTATTCGTTAAAATAGTTAGCAATATGTCTAAGAATTACTTAGGAATGATGAGATGGCTGAAATTGATAATACAAAACAAACCATCCTGTAATCATAACCTTTGTTTTGAAAATAAGTGTTTATATTTTATTGTAAGTAGGTACAGGCATTTTAGCCTAATATATAATATAGGTACACGTTAAATTAATCGCTTCGAATTCATAAAATAAGTGTAGGTATGTACCGTTACTCGCCTGAACCGGGCTTAGATATTTCACTATAGTACTATTAATTATAGTAAACTTAATCTACAAACAATAAGTAATAAAAACCCAGCTGTTATTCGTTTTATTGTTGTACGGCTACGTCTGATGTGAGTCACTTCATCAGGTCATTATCGGTTAATAAACTCAGCGTGGAGGAGTAGCACCTATACTTGGTTGGTACCTTCTTGGTAATTACTCGCACGACCTACTAAGCCGGTTGTATAACTAATCTAACCGTGTGATGATAATTTGATCGCTTTAATCAAGTCGAAAGAGTAGACTAAATTGTCCTAATATCCCCAAAGCCTTGATGAAAATATTCTGAAAAAAAATTGTGTGCTGCATTAATTTTTGTCGCCAATTCTGCCCCAGCTGAAACGCTGTCAAATATGGCGATATTTGAATTGCTAAAAACTCGTATCAACAAAGTACGTATTTACAAAAAGTAAAAAAGTATTATATCAGCTATCTGGTTTCCATCGTACAAGCTCTGCTTAGGTTGGGGCTAGTTAGTGTTGAGTGGATTGTCTAAAATGTTTTTATTTATTTAGAAGAGAAATAGTGAAGAAATGGAGAGTTTGAGACATACAATCATATAGGAGATGCCGGTGTGGACTTCTTCAGGCTTGTCTGAATGACTGAAATAATTATTGTTGTTTGCATATACAATACCCATACAATGCATGATTCGCTAAAACCCTTTACGCGTCTTTAATCATTGACGTTTTCCTTCCGCCAACATTAGTATTGTATACGCGACTTGTTTACCGACCACAAATGGACATTATACCTGAATGGATAAGTTACATATGAATCCGGCCTTCGTCTTGCATCACGAAGCTATGAACCGTTGTGACACAAGGAAAATAGGGAAACTAAGAAAAATAGTAAAATAAAATAAAAAAGTTTTTATTGTTCCCAAATTAGCATGTTTTTTTAAATAACTTTGATCTATATACATATGCATATATTACTAGCGGCCGCCCGCGACTTCGCTCCTCCCGTTCTCGTTACTTTTTCGGGATAAAAAGGATTCTATGTGAAGCTGTTTCACGGAGTTCAGCGTCCAAGTGCACGAAGGGAGCCTCTTTGAGGCGCACTTAAAATCCTTTCACCACACTTTGTTCGAAAGAACCAGTGCAGTGACACGATAAGAAGAAGAAGCGTCTGAGCCTTTTGACTCTGGAGTACTTTTTTTACTCTATTTGGTTTTAAGACAAAGGTCTCTAGGAAAAAGGAAAAAGTTGCTGAAAGTGGATTTTGAAAGGGTGATTTTGCAATACTATTTTTGCAAAAACAGGTTAATATGGTATGAACATCATCATTATCATCATTCCTCCATTCCAGGTCCTGACAGCAAACATCGGCACTCTCCTAGACCTATACGGGGTGGAGAAAGGCCTGGACCACTTCAGATCCTCTCAGGAGCTGTCCTTCGATGAGTTCCAGTACTATCTGCAGCATGAGGTGTTCAGCTCACTGCCCAAGACGGTCACTCTGCCTACTGTGCGGGAGTATGAGAAGAAGATCAGTGAGGTAAGCGTTGTATGGAAATCCTAACTCACACTTTGACTTACAATATTCTTATCAAATTAGTGTATTGTATTGTCATCGGTCCTCGATATAAATCTACAAAGTTAGAATGAAATCTTGCCGTCAAAATCGCACCCTTAGGAGTGGGTTTCTAACATTTAGCTAATATAAAGCGTGTTTAATGATTTTCGATGGTGCTAGTGAAATCTGCATGAAGTGTGGAACCAACTCATGCGTAGAAGGTTTTGTAACTTAGCAAATCAGTTGATAAAAGAAATTGAGATATACATATTAGTAAACTAATTTGACTCTACTTTATGTTGGCCAAATGAAACCACAAAGCTAACTGATAGAGGGTCCTACTATACCTACCCGCCATGCTATATTGCGCACTCAAGATATTGAATGTACCTATTATTCAAGTTCAGTTGAGTGGAACTCCACTGGCGCTTTCATAGCCTTGATCGTAGTCGTAGCCGTCTGATTTCTATTTTCATATCACAATGACGCAACCTATACTTGGTGTAGGTACATACTAGAATTGTGTTGATGTTATTTAACTTGCAAATCTTCTTCTACTTCCTGCCCTTGTCCCACTTTATGTGGGGTTGCCTTCCTCCTCCATTCCTCTCTGTCAGTCGTCATCTCTGCATTCACTCCTCTCATAACCATGTCATATTTCACGCACTGCGTGTACCCTCTAAATTCCACCCCAAGAATCCACATTACAAGGATCATAAAAATAATTTCTACAACCTTATTATGATCCTGAAATGGTTAATTACCACCAATTTTTGGAAAGACAAGGACATGGATTATTTATTTGCATATGCATGAGTAAAAATTAAGATGGTGAATGAATGGTATTTCACTTCATTCACTCGCATAACCCATAAGCAAATCGTTGATAAAAAAAACATCTCAGTCAGTATAATTAAGAGACCCGGTTCTAGTAATAGATGATAAGACAACACAGAACACCGCTTATTCAGCAGGGGCAAGTAGGTCACTGATAACAATACCTACTATGCATGATAACGAACTTAACAATGAAAGTGTCTTTTGTTTATACACACACGTTATTCTTATTACACACGCGGCAGGCCCGCTAAAATAAAGGGTCACTTAGTTAACTCCAAATAACACAAACTCTTAAATACAGTTTGATTCAAAATTACCATTTGCTAATTAAAAAAGAAAATAATTCTGGTTCCAAAGTCAAAATCATGATTTCGCACAAATTACTCAAATTGACTGTAGATGGTTAAACTCGCCCTTAGTGGAATACCTTGCAACTTTGTTCGTGTGAAGTGTTTTCTCTTAGATTGCGAGTTTTTACATGTTATTTCTCTTTGTGTGCGAGTTTTTGAAAATAGTTTCTTAATGATCGCTATTATTCCTCAAAAAAGTGCCATTGCCACATATGATTCCACCCTCGGCTCCCTTATTGCAGACCAGAGATTTCGCGATAGGGATTCTTCTTTATAAATATAAATTTCCTGATGTTTCCCAGGTCTGCTGGCTAGTCTGCCGGAAGAGTCTGCTCACGAGAGACAAGCCAACCTTCGCTGATGACTCCATCTTCAAGCTCTTCAGGATATTCTGCCTCCTTGGAGACCTGGTTCAAGACGTCGATGATACCAACCGCTATGTGGTAAGTCCACTACTCAGAATACTCGAAAATAAAAAACTCCATGGTAAACCAGATACAGTAGACAGACATCCTTTCAGATCTCTTAGTATCAAATCCCAACAAAAGATCCTCTGGTGGTTGCAAGCGTTCAACAAGCCTACAATAACAGCTTCCCATTTGGTGGGCTGTATTATTGGCTACCTTACTTAAAAAAACCTGCGCACACATAGGTCACTGGCGTCGGCGATCAGTGAAACGCTGTCAAATTTGACAGCGATATTTGTCAGCGTTTCACTGATCGCTATCACCAGCGACCTAGGTGTGCGAAGGCCTTAAAAATAATGATTCTTATTAGGTTAAATTGTCTAAGTTCTTATAGCTATAGGTAATGAGTACCTACTTAGTTGTCTTCTGAAGCCCAATAACTGAGTCTGGGAGCACCGATCGATGGTCTAATGATAGTAACTCCACCATTTGATCGTAAAGTCGTGCGTACGAATTTAATATCGGGAACGATTTTCTTTTTCGAAAAATGCGCAGCCAACGAAGAAGCAGAATGAAAACATGATTATGAAAGCAGTTAGAATTCTAAACGTGGTCAAAAGCTTGCAACCTGTCACATCACGTATCGAATACTTACTAACTAAAGAGAAAAGTACTGCAAAGTGTAGGTGTGTGTCAACAATAATATAATTGGACGTCCATACGTCCAATGTATTGGATGGAATTTTCCCCAAAGCTTTGTAAACATAGCCCTTCCGTACTCGTTATAACGCATTGACCTTTTAGCCCTACCCTTTCTACTCAATAAACAATGACCTTCCCTTTTACGGTTGGCACTTCGCAACCTTCCAGACGACATTGTGCCACGAAATACTCGAAAATCTAAAAATAATTTGTATTGCAATGTTATGACGGTCAAAAACGAAAACATTTATTTGTGACGCTACACAATACAAATTGAGGAGCAGCAGGCTGGCGTGGTACGGGCATGTATTGTCATGAGGGATGATAGTCATGTGACTACGAGAGTGATGAGTATGGATGTGGATGGATATGTGAGCAGAGATGGCGGCTGACAGAGGGGAGTAGAGGAGAAGACATGTAGTGCCGAACCCACATAAAGTGGGATAAGGGTAGAAAGAAGAAGAAGACACTTTACAAAAGTTAAAAAAGCTTAAAAATTTTAAGGTTCATCGTATACATGAATACAAGACTTCCACAGACGTCTCGCTACAACAAACTTATGTTAACAGCTCACTTTATAGTTCTGGCACATCATAGAAAAGATCTAATGACACAGAACATAAAACTAAATGATAAAGAGACAAATGGTTTTTGTGAGTAAGAGAGGATGAGAGAAGAGAAATGACTAGAGAGAAGGACGAATCACAAGAACTTTAGAAAAGGAAATGGTACTGAATAGATCATATTATTTTAGTAAGCCTTAACAATAACCGTGTTTCGTACTTGTAAAATAAATACGAATAGAGATTAGGCGAGTTTACTCCAGTTTTTTTGATATTATTTCATCCAGAAAACTCCTTTGCAAAATGGAAGTCTAGCTTACAAAAATAATATGTTCGATGTGCCATATCAATAGCCGACGGTAGAATTCAGTATGTTCGCAAAAACTTGTGTTGCTCAATAACATTTTTATAACACATGTGTAACAGATGCTACCCGGATGGAGAGGTCATGAGATCATCTGAGCAATGGCTTACATACAAAGACTGTTTGATTCCCGGGGTGGTACACAATGAAAAAATTCACGTTGGTTAGATGGGAGCCCCCATAAATAAAATAATATATGATTATTTTATTTTTTAAAAGAATCTAAATAATTAATACAATTATATCCAAATGGTGCATGCGGCTGTGCCGAGGTGTTGGAAGTGAACTCAACAAAATTTAATCGTGGTAGATATCCCGTTGCTTCATAAAAATAGTGTTAAAAACCATGATAGTTTCAAAAGTTATATGTATGTATCTAATTGAGGAAATAAAAGAGGCTATATTATTATTATATCAAAAAAAAGCTGGTTAAAGTCACTTCTTCTTCTTCTTCTTCTTCTTCTTCTTCTTCTTCTTCTTCTTCTTCTTCTTAACGTATGACTGGTTTTTTCAAACCAATGTGTTGAAATGATTTTTCATTGCTCATACTCTGAATGTAGGTCTGAAGTTGCCTGAGGGGCCTAATTGAAAGTAAAACTTTCAGCCCTAGGGAGAATCGCTTTCTACTGACAGCTGTCAAATTATAAAAAAAAACAAGTTCTATTTCATTCAACCATGTTCCAACTTTCTAAAGTCTTTCTAACTGCAAGGAGGTCGTTGAACAAAATTCCAACTTTTTATTCAGCAAGTAGGTTGGAAACCCATTACAACGGTAAGAAGTTTAAAAAGTCTAATTAGAGCGCAATGTAAAATTTAAATTTAAATAACATAAAGATAGTATTAAATAAATAATATATCTTCTAAATTACTTGATTAATATATAGCTTCAACTATTTATTTAAAATAACATAGATTTGAGCAAACAATTTACCATTTTTTAAATTATGAGAATGACAATAATGGCTGAATAATGCTGGTGAACCGAAGCCGAAGGCCCGCCAGAGAAAAAGAAAAAAAAAACCGGGAAGGCGGCAATTCAATCTTCATTTTCACAAATTTTTCTTTCATGTTTTTATTTTTACTTTCCTTGTATTCGTAATGAAAAGCACAGTGTTTACCTCGGGTGAAAGTCTTTTAAGTCCCTCAAGCTCCATTGGCGCCCTCGCTACGCTCTGGCGCCAAACCCGTCTCGGGACTCAAAAAACGTGACTTTCAACACTCGGGTAACAATGTACTATTACGTGCGCCTCAGGGTACAAAGTCACTATTCCACGCGGACGAAGTCGCGGGCACAGCTAGTACTTAATATAATTACTTAATATAAGTATTTGTTGATAAAGCGGCAGCACTCTTTGGGTAAGGAACCCTAAAAACAAAAAATATTGTAGTACTAGACGTGATCAAAGTGATCCTTGCGATTCAAGTGTAGCATGGTCAACCTGATATTTTGAATTATTTCCTATATTATAATAATCTCAGAGAACCCTGTACTTATATGATAGGTACAGTAGGCAGAACCTAGTAAAAATAAAAAGAATTTCGAACGCTGGGTTTATTATTCTTACACGTTTAAAAATAACTTTATGGATTGGAAGCCTTCATAGGTACCTCTAATAAGTACAAGAGCCATAATCGACCCGTGATTGTGTCATCTGCCAATTTTAGCGCAGCCTCTCAGCTTGACCTGAGTTCATCGACAAGTTCAGCCTTCATGCGACCTTTGAGCGTGAGGGGTAATGCGTATATTTTTTATAAAATTTCTAGGCTTGTTTGTTTGCTTGTTTTAACTCTCAAGTAGAGACAGAAATGTTTTTGTCAGTGTGATTTTAAAGCTCGCCTAACAAACTAACGTTTACATTGTTACATATATACCTATCAAACTAACAACTTTGTTATCAAAATGACTCGCAGTCGCAGTGTCTTTTGAATTGATGCATCAATTCAAAAGACGTTGACCTGATATCTATCTACGTCAATAAGTAAGCATTTTTTGTTATTACCAAACTTTGTTCTAGGTGGTCTTACAACCGTCCGAAGCAGGCATTGTCGCAGAACAGCTCGTCCTCTGCCTAGGCCTCCGCTGGGACGCCGCCGACTGGGAAGCCCTAGGCTCCTCCATTGGCCACTTCAAATGGGCCGCATTCCTCGCGGTTCTCGAAGCCAAGTATTGCGGAGACCAGCAGTTGCACACTGCGGCTTTGGTTGAGGCAGTCGATGAGATA
Organism: Thera britannica; assembly: GCA_939531255.2. NCBI lineage: Eukaryota > Metazoa > Arthropoda > Insecta > Lepidoptera > Geometridae > Thera > Thera britannica. The sequence goes on from OW618039.2 coordinate 14,144,247, forward strand.
TATGACGTGTTTATCGAGGATATCATCAAGAAGGTAGGGATCATTTGACCTTCATCATTGGCTTGAAGAAGTAGGTACACTGCTGAACATCCCTCAAGATTTCCAAGAGGAATTCTTGGCCCTTTCCATCCACAGCCTTTCCGCGTTCATAACAATGTCGTTGGTCCATCGGGTGATTGGGCCTAACGTTCCTACGTTGGTACCGATTAACCAGGTTTCATACCAACTGTCTTCAGTCTGAAGATGCAAAAAAAAAACTAATTAGAACGTTAACAAACGAGTAGCGAATATTTCTACCTATGAGCGTACAAAATTTGACTTGCACGTGCTTATACTTTCTTCATCCATTTTCATGGTTTGGTATTTCAGGGTTACCTCTTCAAACGCGGCTACTTGCTGCCCACTATGAGAGAGTACTGGTGCGTGCTCCAGCCCTGTGCCCTCACCTACTACAAGAGCTCGTCGCAGAAGGAGCAGTGTGGCAGGATCGCCATTGATGAGTACTGCTCTGTGGAAGCGGCTGTGGGGGAGGGAAAAATTCAGAAGTTCCAGCTGATTACACCTGATAGAACGTTTGAGTTTGGCTCTCAGGATCACAAGTAAGTTTGGCACACAGCTTGAAAGGCACGATCTATGGAGAGAGTTATGCTAAAGGCCTGCGCACACCTAGTTCGCTGGCGGTAGCGAACAGTGAAACGCTGTCAAATATTCGCTGTCCAATGTCGAATCTGACAGCGATATTTGACACCGTTTCACTGATCGCTACCGCCAGCGAACTAGGTGTGTTCGGGCCATAAGAGTTTTACTAGGTATGTGATAGTATCAGATATAAAGAAATCCATAGTAGGACCCAGGTCATCGACATAGCTTATAAAATTAGTATGTTGAAGTGGCAATGGCTATCCCTGTACTGGACTCTGGCAGCTTGACTGAGCTGCCAGAGTCCAGTACAGGGATAGCCATTGCCACTTCAACAAACTAATTTTATAACTTAGTGACTGAATTTTTTTTGCAAAAAATACAACATACCAATGATACCAGAGATGACGAAATGATATTGGAGGCAAATTACGAGCAGTGGACTTCTTAAGGCTAATAATGATGGATAAGATAGAAGTAGCTTTAAAGTAGTTCACATAGTATCGATCTCAATGGTTTTAGGAGTCGCCTTCAATGGATATCCGCAGTGCGGCAAGCAGTGGCAGTCACAGGTGGAGCTGAAGGTTATCAGAGACGAGCCAGAGCTGGCAGACGTGGTGCTGGTGCTAGGAGGGAGAAAGAAGTGCGGGAGACTAAGGCGAGGCTGCAGCATGAAGTAAGAGCGAGGCTCGCAGCTGAAGCTCAGGCACAGGTAAGCGAACCCTTCACAGTAGAAATTCCCGAAAATTAAACTGAATCCTGAACTTGTTACTACAAAGTTTGAAAATGTATAAAGCAGGAGTAGAAACTGAAGAGAGTCAATATCACAAAATACCATGACACAAAAGGACTGAGCTAAAGTTTTGGAAAACTAAGGGTTTTATTTTTGTGTTTCAGGAATTAGTAGAAATATCTCAACAAGACAACAAAAAGCTAGAAGAGCTAAAGCATACACAAACTGAGCTAGAAAGACTTCTTCATGAAGAGACACAAGCCAAGAGAGACGAAGAGATTGTACGCGCACTCCAAGCAAGGTCAGTTTACAATGCTATGCTTCAAAACTGATATTGGTATGCAGATGATAAAGATTAAGAAGGTATTCATTGAGCTATTTTCCTTATGAAATAGTAATACTGTTAATATTTACAGAGTTTTAGCAGAAGAATGGGAGAAGAGGGAGGAATTAGAAAGACTCCAAGAAGAACAAAACAGAATGTTAGAAGAAGAGAGACTGAAACGAAAGCAGTTTGAAATCCTACAAGCGGAAAAAGAATCTCAATACAAAGGTAACCAATCGTTGGCATGGTATATAGCAAGTAAAGAAGCGATTTTCATGCATGTTTTAATACAAAATCTTGTTACAGAAGCAGCAAGAAGACTTAAAGAATTGGAAGAAGAGAAACAAAGGTTAGACAATGAACTAAAGGCAGCTCAAGAGAAGATCTCCAAGACTGAACATACCGCACAGGCATTACACGTACAACTCAGGGTAGGAAATAAAGTTAACCTTCTTCTTAACGTGTTTCTGCTTATTATGTACCAATATGGTAACAATGTTAGCTTCAAAAGGCATACACATTAAATTGTGGCAGGGCTCAAAAATACAACATCAGAGAAAAAAAAATATTATGAAAACATTCGAATGTGAAAACCTGCTTAGCATCAATATAAAAGTTTATAATTTGATTAAATTTCAGGACCTGAATCCAATACTAAGAAACGGTGAAAGAGCACGCAGAGCCATATCGTTCGTGCCTACATCCAAGAGTTCTTCCGACACACTTATTGATTTACGAGCTATACGGCATCTAAAAATCATTGATGATGAGTAAAAATAAGAAATAATACATACAAAATAACCTAAAATAAATATGGATGTATAAATAAAGGAAATAGTGAAATAACGAAATGTTAAACTTTAATTCCTACAAATATATTTTTGTAAGCACTAACCTAAAACAACTTTAAGTAAATTAGGTAAACATGCGTAAGTAAATACATAAATAGAAAGTGAGAGGGTAACCCCCGAATACTGAAACGCAACTCAGATTTAAGCACGTCTCAAGCGACGAATATTTGACAGTTTTCAATGAAAATCTGTCAAATATTCGTCGCTTGAGACGTGCTTGGATCTGAGTTGCGTTTCAGTATTCGGGGGTAAGCAACATATTATTATAGCATATCAACATATTATATCTTCATCCTTTCTTTCCTCCCTTTCCTTCCTTCTTTGCTGCAGCTTCGGCGGCAGCTTGCATCTTCTTTTGTATTTTCTTGAGCTGTGAGAAAAAGAACATCTGAGAATGTGATAATCTCCGGGATTACTCCGAATTGTGGAAAAAATATTGGATCAGAGATTATTTTGCATCTCAAACCTTCAGTGAACTGTAGGTCGATTTGAAAGACAAGTCTGAATTAAATAAGATTTTGTTTCTAAGATCTGTTGGATTTTAAGTAATTTGAATGAGTTTCTACTCTACCCCTTTAATAGCTCTGACAAATTTATCCAATCAATGCCCATCAAAGCTTTTTCGAATAGACTTAGTTATTCCATACATATTCTCTTTATCATTAAAGCTGTGAAGATATTCTATTTAGCTTTTCAACGACAACGATACTCACCCGTTTCTTCTCAGCCCTGTTGGCCAGGACATCACGCCACGAGACCTGTATGATCCTTGCTGCGTGCTCTATTAAGAACTTGCCGAACTTATCAGTCATCTCCTGGTGGTATTCCTTCTCTCTCTCTTCCATGAGGGGAATGAATTTCAGGTCTTGCTTTGCTAGTTTTTCCTATGGATTCAATAAAACCACCAATTTGAAAAGTATGTTCACAAATATTATTGCATTTTACCAATTCATTAGTTTATCGTCTGCATAAATTATGACACGTTATCTACAGTTTCTGACAGCCTGCTTCTATCATCGGAGTCTATACTGTGCATATAAAATGTGTAAAGCTCTAATACTACATAGTTTACCTCCAAATCTTCAACTTTCTGAGTTTCATCTTCAAATTTTACTACGAACTCATCCAACTCCACCTGCTTGTCACCCATTTCAAGGTCGTACTTCTGCAGCCATGACATCAACTGAGTTTCTACTTTGCATCTAGACAATAACTTTAACCTTATTAGGTTACTGTTGACACAGCTACCCTACTCTTTAATTGACCGTGAAGACAAAAAGTACCTTTTAAAATTATCTATAATATATTGATCGAAAGTTCTACAAAGTTCTCGAAAGTAGTTCATCCAAAATAAATAATCGAAGTAAGTAAACCCTAGGAATTGGTTCGAGGTGGAAGCAAAGCGTGTAATAAGTATAACAACCATTAGGATAGACCAAAAGCCCGGTGAGTGGATAACATCATTATCGTTCAAGGAAAGTTCTGGATGCAAAAGGCTCAAAACCGACAAGAGAAGTGTCTGACGGAGGAAGCTTATACCCAGCAGTGGGTAAGCACGAGCTGCCTATGATGATGATTATGATAATAGGGTTCTGAAGTCTAACTAGAGCCTAATATTGGCCTGTTTTTAAAGCAGCATACCTTCGAATACGCTGGTTTTTCTCATCGAGCATGTGCCTCCGAAGCACGTTCTCATAGCCCCCCGTAGTCTCTATTTCCTCTTCCTTTAATATTTCGTACTTGACATGGTGCGCCCGTGTTGCGAGCACCATTTGACGGTCAGAGTCCAAGCTGGAGAAACTCATCAATTAAAAAAAGTACGTAGCTGATGGAACAAACATATGGCTCAACAGATGTTATGTGGCCATCGCCTTCGATAAAGCATTGCCCCGCAGATCACGCCTATCAGGAACCTGCCCTACGACGATACACTGGCCTGCGTCCATCAACTTGTGACTTACAGATGTTGAGCCTCACGTACTAGTAATTCCACCGACACCCACATCCTTCAAACCGAAACACAATTACGCTGCTTGACAGCAGAAATAATAAAAGAGCTCTACTAACTGCCTGCATAATTATCGTTAGACCAATAACTTCATTAAGATCTATTGTGACCAAATCCAAATGCCCTTCCCACTTTAAAGCAAAAAAATTGAAGCAAACCTAACTCACATTTTCTTTTTCAGTTTGATTTTGGCTTCGTAGCGATACACCGACACCTCTTGTTCTAACTTGGCTATGATGTCAGTTTTCAAAGCCATCGTCTCTTCAAAGCGCTCACTCTCTTCCTTTATCGTTGATGTGCAGTCTGATGATTTCATAAAGCATTAACTATATGGCGTTAGTCATTTCATTACACATCTTACTTATCATCACTATAACAACAGTGGCCGTAATTACTAGAAGCGGCTAGCATTTGGTAGGTACGTTAAGCGTAGGTACACAGAAGACAGAATACTGAAGACAGGCACTTGTCCAACCGGCGAGCAATTAATTAGATATCAACTATTTTCGCAACCAAGCAACGAACAAAAGGTTTGTGTCAGTAAAAGAGAGAACAATATTAATAGTTTATCACTAACTGAAATTAAATATGAAAAACTACATTTATATTAACAATAGCTTTTCGGCATGCCAGAGCCCATAAACAAGATATTTTACAAAGCAAAAGCTATAATTTTCTACCATTGATCATGCTTATCAACTTTGCGTTGGACTCTTCCATTTTGCGCGTTTTGATCTTAACAGCAAGCAGATCAGCAGCTGTGCTGGTCATCTGTTTGAGCATTAGGTCACGGAACTGCTCCAATTTCGCCAGGTACTCCAACCACGATCGTGTTGGCCTCGTCTGTTAAGAATTAGGGAAGTAAAAATGACAAGCAATTTGATCAGATCTTGTGATCTCAGTTATGCCGTTCCTATTAAGAACTCTTGAGCATAGATTACGTCAAAATATAGACCTTGCCACAAGCTTACTAAATAATAGATTGTTATTAGTTCAAAAGTCCACTTACTTTAAGCGATTCGTAATTTGCCCTCATCTGAAAATAAACCAAATTGCTATGAATCCGGACTATTCGTCAACCAACTTATTTGTGAACCAATAGATAAAAGGATTCTTTGTTTAATTACCTCATTAATGATGTTTTCGACAATATCCCGAAGCTGTGGATAGCTATTAACAATGTAGATGACATGTGCCAACTCAGGGTTCAGACGGTTCTTCAATGAGATGTCTCCCTGTAATCAGATCGCACTGACTGACAAGCCACACTGGTCACAAAACATTGAACTTACTCAAGTGTTTTTGATTTTAGAAAAAAAAAACAGAGCAACCAAACCTAGTGTTTAGCTGTCACAAAACACGAGGACGAAGACTTGTCTCTGAATAACACTCATACTCGTTCTTCTTCCTGCCCTTATCCCACTTCATGTGAGGACGGCACAACATGTCTTCCTCCTCCTTTCCGCTATGTCATAGCCGTCATCTCTGCATTAACTCCTCTCTTATCCACGTCATCTTTCACACAGTTCATGATTTCATTGGTCTAACTCCAATCACATATCCATCCACACACTTTCCTGGTCACATGACTTTCCCCCTCCTCATGGCATGCCAGTACCGCCAGGCTATTGCTCCTCAATTTCGGTCACTGCCTCGTATACTCATTCCGTTTAAATAACACTTATACGGAAATGCAAAACACAGCAATGCTAGTAAGTCGTAATTGGTTAACAGCAGATATTGATACGGTGTTAGTAGATACATACCACATTCTACCCCACACAAACTCTTTTATTTCATACTTCTTATTACATGATCGTGGTACGTACTACTTACTCCTTTTATATCATCCATCGCAGCCACATTTATAAGACTGGTGGAAAACAGTGGATTATCATACTGTTCAAATATAAACAACAAGTCTTCCATGTGCAGTGGTGTCAATATGGAGTTGAGGGTTCTATAGTCATGCACAAGTCTTGGCAGGCATATAGACAGCTTGGTCTTGTAGATCGCTTCGTCTAGAAGTTTGGTGATCCTTTCCGCTTGGATGTGGCACTCCAGGTCAACTGGTGATGCAGCTGTAGGGATTTCAAAAGATGATAATGATAAAGCTCCAATACGTCAAAGACAACCAAAAATGCATGCAAACAGTGAAGATGAAAACTTTGAAAGAAGCGATGGTGTCTGTAGGTTACAAGGAACTGAATTGTGCAAGGATCTTACCATTATCTTTAGTAAAGTCCTCCTCTTCTGGCCCAACACTACCAGCGGACTTGCTACTCCCGGTTCGGGAACTATCCGTGCAAGTCGATGGCGATTGGACGGTGCCGGAAGATTGGGTATCCATTTTATTTACTTCACTGTTTTAGGTTTTTTTTTGTTCTACTACCATGTGCCTTGTAAGTAGCAGTTATGTAACAAAAAACAAACACTTTCAAAAAAAATTCAGCTCAACTATCTTTTAAAATATCACTTTCAAATTATACTTTTGAAAAGTCAAAAAGTAAAAACGCTTCAATCTTTTACCTTTGAAACAAGTTGAGGCCTGCGTACATCTAGCGCGTTGGCGATGGCGATCAGTCAAATGCTGTTAAATATCGCTGTCATATTTGACAGCATTTCACTGATCGCCATCGCGATCGGGCTAGATGAACACCATAGACTTGGGTTACTCCTTGCTGCATGGGTTTGCAACCTCATTAAAACACCTTTGAGAAAAGGTTTGGGAAACTCCTTGCTGCATGGATTTGCAACCTCCTTAGTTATACAACTTTGAAAAACAAAGACTTGGGAAACTTCTTGCTGCGTGGGTTTGCAACCTCTTTGGTTGTCCAACACCTTTGAAAACTTTTCAATCTATTTATAACAGACCTCTTTTTTTGCTCTGCATTAACCTACTCCGTAAGCTTTGCCTCTTTCGAACCTAAGGCCCGTATTCCAAAACAGCGCTTGAGTCTGAGTCGAGCCTCAAGCATAGATTTTATGACAGTTCTCCATTGAAAAGTGTCAAAAATCTGTGCTTGAGGCTCGACTCAGACCTAAGCACTGTTTCAGAATACGGGCCTAAGTATTTTTTCATAATCTCTGTCCACTTATGGGGCCTTACTTATAAAAATATGTCAAAAGATAAACAGTGGTTAAACTATTGCCATCTCTTACCACTGGGTAATGACAAACAGTGACAGGGCCGGCTAACTTTAAGCAATGATTAAATTTAAATTGCGTTTATAAGTAAGGGTCATCAAATAGATAATCGTTAATCATGAAATAGATGGATGAATAAAAGCAGCTTTCGCAAAAAAAAAAAAAAAAAAAAGCCGCTTTCTCAAGCCTGTATTATACTAGAAAGATTTTTTTTTTAAATAAAAACACAAGACTTCTTATTAAATTAAAATTGTATTCGCAAATTATCAAATAACATACAATAGAGTTTTAGTTTGAAATACATAAATCTTAAACACTCTAAAACAATATTTATCCAAATAAATTTATAACAAATATTAAATTTTTACAAGATCTATGTTTCAGTTCTCATAACATAACTTTTATGTCAAAAATAAAAATATCACAATAGATAAATATATAAAACTAAACCACTCTAAATTAATATTTATAAAAAAAAAATACTAAAGCAGAAATTAAATTTAAAAGGCTACAAGATCTAACTACTGATTCAGTCTTCGTCCCTTTTGGTCTGTGTTGCTGCCGCACCTTTCTTTTCTTCTGCAGCAGCCTTCTTGTCAGCTGCGGCTTGCTTCTTAGCTGCGGCTGCTGCTTTTTTCTCTGCTAAGGCCTGAGCAGCAACAGCGGCCGCTGCGGCTGCCGCAGCAGCAGCTTGCTGCGCTTGCTTTATCTTCAGTAGTTTCCTCAGCTGATGGATAAGGAATGAAGGAGTAGGGATAGGGATGGTATTGGAAAAAAATGCATGTAGGACAAGAGTTGGAAAGGATTGAGGGTATTTTTCAGGGTAACAGGGTCAAAGAAACAAGTAAAACATAATTAAAAGGACTGTATAAAATAATTAGGCTTTCTTTTTCCCTTTCTTACCCTTTCCCTTCTGCATGAAAAAGAGAGAAATGATTATAAAAACAATTTATGTTTTGGGCACGATTTGAACCTGTAGTTTGAAACTCTTCAAGTGCTAATATTTCTCAAAACTCCTTACCCGTTTCTTTTCAGCTCTGTTAGCCAGCACATCTCGCCAAGCAGTCTGGATAACCCTCGCGGCGTGCTCCATCATGAACTTGGTCATCTTCTCCATCATCTCCTGTTGGTACTCTGCTTCTCTTTCTTCCATCAGAGGAATGTATTCTTTGTCCTGCTCTATTAGCCTCAACTGTGAAATGTTTTTATTACTTTTACTATGTGTATCTAACCTAACAATATTTTCGTTGGGGTTATTTATGTCTTTTCTAGTTTCATCCAATTTAAATCAGTCCCGACAATCCCAATCAAATATCTAACAAAATATTATCTCGTAAATATGTTTTTAGATATTGGAATGTATGTGGCTTAATCACTTTCTAACCACTAGTACCTAGCATTTGTATTTACATTACCTAGTATTATTTAATTGGTTCTACTCACCTCTAATTCTTCGCACTTCAGGACTTCGCTCTCAAACTTCTCAGTAAGTTCATCGAGCTCTATTTGCTTTTCACCAAGTTCAAGGTCATACTTCTGCAGCCAGGACATCAGTTGAGTTTCCACCTTAAATCTGTTTTAACATACAAAATTCAAATACACGAAGAGCCATCAATAAATTAAGTGGTCTTCTAGTAAGCCCTGCAAAACTAGGCGGGTTTTGTTTGAAGAAAATACTGTTATGCTTCTTTTCCTTTTTATTGTGTCACTAGCTTTTTAAAACAGAGTGGTGATAGAATTTTAAGTGCTGATATATTATAGTTTATTGCTGTAAGGGAAGCAGCCAGATTCAAGTCATTAGGGTTTGTAACAAGTTTCTACCTGCGAGCCCGTTGATTCTTCTCTTCAATCAGATGCCGCCGGAGCAGGTTTTCGTACGCTTCTTTACATTCTACCTCTTCTTCCTTCAACATTTCAGATTTGACAACGTGAGACCGCGTTGCCAGCACCATCTGACGTTCTGAGTCCAAACTACAAACAAAAATGCATCTGAGGACGTTGTATGATCAAAAAAGTGTATTTATTCAGTAGAATCGCAAAGATCACTGTGAAACGTCTTAAATCTAGGTGGTGTGCCAGTTCCACGCGACCAAGCCTAGAAGAACAGGCTACCCACTACGGCTTGGTTCCTACTGTTTTTTTATATGATTCTTTTACAAATCAAAAATAATAATAATAGCAGTGAAGTTCCTTTGATTGGGTAGACAGTATGACACAGTCTAGGAGGTATCTAGATGGACAAAGACAATATAAGCAGTACGTATAGTTTCATCATTACTTTCATCGTCAATATACAGAGTTGTTTCTCTTACATTTTCTTCTTCAACTTTACATTGGAGTCAATGTTGAGTACAGCTAAGTCGTGCTCCAGCTTTGCAATGATCTCTGCCTTCGCCGTCATCGTCTGCTGGAAGCGCTCACTCTCTTCCTTCAGGCATTTTGTGTACTCTGATTGTAAAATAAATATTATACACAATCCACACAACATATTTCCTATGCATAAATATTTTTTTTGTAAACACATACTTAGAATACAATGTAACACCGAGACAGATAACAAACATGTGTGTTCACCACACAAATATTTGTTGTCGGTGGGGATCGAACCAACGACCTACGGCTCAGAAGGCAGAGCTGAGAGAGAGACTACCATCAGAGCTGAGAGGCCAGTCTAAAAAAGAAAAAGAAAAAAGAAGAAGTGAGAGGTGATTAGACCAAAAGTAGATACTTCTCAATAAGATATTATGCTGAATGAGAAGCTAAATTAAGTCAAACCTTGATCCCAGTTTTGTATGGATACGCGAGAGTTCTCCATAACGCGTAACCATACCATTCAAAGAGTACATCGCAAAGAAAACCAAAAAAAAACGTACATAATACCTACCTGAGGAACAATTTCAAAATCATCATTAGGGGTTAGTGAAAAAAAATTCGTGATGATCTTACCATTTATTTTTTCAATAAGTTTTATATTCGACGTCTCCACTCTCCGGGTGCTGAGCTTAGCAGCGAGTTCTTCAGCCGCCGTCGTGCTCATCTGTTCTATCATCAGATCGCGGAACTGCTCCAACGCCAAAAGGTATCCTAAACTTTGCTGTGGCACCTGAACCATGCAACAGTTTACGAGCATAACTTTTTATAGGAAAATTCAACCAGAAACATGATAGAGAAAAACACTTACTGCTGACTCAGAATTTGACTTGATCTGAAAACAAAAATATAATTTGCTACAATATGCCTTTACAATTTCATTTCATTTCATTTCATTTATTGATTGCTCACATGTACATAAAATAAATAGCATTTGGTCTTAAAAGTAGCTTAGGTCAGTACATGCACCCTGTTGGGCACTGCAATGTCATAGCAGGTTTATAATACATAGATAATACATAGATTTTAAAGGTTTTCATGCCTATGTCAATGCTTAGTCTTCTTACCTCCTCTACCATTTCTTCTACCTTCGGTCTTAAAGCCGGATAGCTATTCATGATGTAAATCAAGTGCCCCAGTTCTGGGTTCAGACGGTTTTTCAAGGACACATCTCCCTGCAAGAGAATTGAAACCTAATTTAAAAGAGTCTGGACTGTATTCTTGCTCAGTGTTAAATTTTTGATAATATGATTTGACTAGCATAGCAAAATATCAAACTATACCTTCAGAATCTACAGATATCTTTAAAATGAACGCAGCAATTGCTAGCTAACTCACGTCTCTAATATCATCCATAGCCCCAACGTTCAGAAGACTTGCAGAAAACATCGGGTTATCATACTGTTCGAAGATGAAAATCAGGTCATCCATATGTTGCGGGGAGAGCACAGAACTGAGGGTCTTATACTCTTGGACCAGGTTTGGCAGACAGAGTGCCATTTTAGTTTTATAAATGGCTTCGTCAAGGATCTTAGTCATGCGCTCGGCTTGAATCTGACATTCCAAGTCTATTGGAGATGCAGCTGAAACAAGAACATCATTCTTAGTGAAGGAATAGTTTGAATACTCTTCCTGGCGAGGTTTTCCCTATAGATTTTTTTTTTTTTTTTTATGCCATAGCTGGCAGACGAGCAGACGGGCCACCTGATGGAAAGTCGTCACCGTCGCCCATAGACACCTGCAACACCAGAGGTGGTGCTGATGCGCTGCTGGCCTTTAAAAAGATTACAGCATGAGGCTCTTCAAGAAGGGCGTTTTAAAACATTTAAAGGGTCAGCAACGCGCGAGTGATGCCTCTGGTGTTGCAAGCGTCCATAGGCTGCGGTAACCGCTTTCCACCAGGTGGGCCAGGTGGTGGTGGTGGCATGCTTGGTAACTTAGTTGTATAAAAAAAGGAAAACTTCAGGAATTCTGCAGATAGTGTTGTGAGAGTAGTTAAAAAGCTGTAGCTAAGTACGTCCAAATAGAAAAGTGCAATCAAAGTAATAGGGATATCTTCTCAGACCTTGGAACCCTGAAAGACCACTATAGATAAGTTATAATTATGCCCCCAACAGACAGTTTTTATCCCACACACTCCTCCACCCTGCTCTACATCAAGAGCACAAACTTTCTCAGGTCTTGCAAACACTCAACCACGGCAGGGATCAAACATGCGTCTAGACCAGGCACAGTCATGACATGATCGTGATCTCAACTGCTTGAAACTTACCATTGTCCTTTGTAAAGTCTCTGTCTTTCTCCTTTCCAGTACTGACTCCAGAGCGACTACTGCCGGTTTTAGAGCTTTCAGAGTACAAGGACGGTGATTGCAGCGTGCCTGAAGACTGAGTATCCATGTTCAAAGAGCCTTAGCAAAAAATAATCTAAAAACTTTAAAATAATTACAAAATCCCACGCTGCACGCTGTCACAAAAACATGAACAACTGACAGTTTCAGAGACACAAATCAATAAGGTTTGTTTCTTCTCCATAGCAACCAAATAGGAACCTACTTACCTACATATTATTATGATGATTATGCCTGTCTGTAATTCGGTAATTTTTATTCCAACGCTAAAATAAAGCCTCTAGCAGAAACCTAAGATTTATAAATTAAAAATGTATAATGTTAGTTAGCCCTAAATTAAAATCAAAATTGTATTTATTCAGTAGAATAACAAGGATCTCTTGTATACGTCCTAGAAGCTAGGTAAGTAGGTGAATATAGATGGCAGTTCCTCGCTATCAAAGCTAGACCTAGAAGCTAGACGTAAAGCCCCTTCGTCGTATCCTAGAAAAATACTCGTTAGGTATAGGTTACCAATTACATTATTGTATTGAATGAATGGTTAATGGTTGCTGCGGTTCGCTAGGCTGGCAAAGTCGCAGTTTACAGCTAACTTTGAGAATAAAACCTTTTTGCGCATGTTTTGAAAATAAACATGCGGACTTTATAGAGCAAGATCTTATCGAGATTCGCGAATCCACTTGTTGCAAGCACCGTTTGCAAAACAAAACGTTTATCCTAGGTTTTATCTACATATTTTACTTCTGCAGTAAACTGGGTACCTCATGAGTCATGACTGTATTTCAGTATATTTATTGCCGTATTATGCATGTTAATTATTTATTGTCAGATCAAAAAGTCCTTACTTTTTGATTCAATACATAATTTACCCTGTAAGGATGTTGCAGTTCAGTAGAAGCGGACCGATATTCAAATACTTAGTAGCAAAGGCTTAGAGCGAAGCTTACGAGGATTTTATCAAGGGTATTTCTGATAAATTAACACGTATCAGCTGCCTAGGTAACTATCAATTTAAAAGCCAGCGATAAGAAGTTGCTGGGTAACTGCAGTTTGGTCAATAAACTATCCCTCACCCTCGTTAGGTTACTTACCAAGTTACCACCTTACGCACAGTCACGCTGGAAAACTCGTGACGAGAGGAGATATTTTTGTAACTTGTGTTTGAAAGGATTAAGGTTTGTTCAACCTTTCATACTTTATACTAACGTCTAAGTCTGTTGTTTTTACCTACTGAAATTTCGATAGATGACAATATAATAATTTGTTTACCATTTCAAGTGATTTAGGCTAGACTCTATTGTGGTGCTATCTAGTATATCTATAGTATTCACGCTAAATTACCTATTTACCTACAGGTCTTCGGGAAAACTACGTAGAAGTCTAAAACCGAAGATTCAACTCTTTCTTCTTCGCTTTTAAGCTTTTAGGCACTAAAGCGTACCATTTTTTAATTAACCTATTGCTATTGTTATATACCTACCTACTACTATAATATCTACTGTCCCGCTGCTTTGCAAAGATCTCTCCTATATTTCTCCACTCCCCTCGATTCTCGATCATCCCTACCCAATCATTGTGGAAGGAGTCCTACTAACATTCATTTCTGTACAGCCTGAAGATCCAAGATGGGCAAGAAAGCGAAAGGGAACAAGTTGGCGAACATGTCGGACGAGGAGCGGGCTCGCTACCTCCAGCACCGAGCTGATCTGGAGGAGGAGGCGCGAAGACGCAAGCAGCAGCTTATTGCTACTTTCATTAAGGTTAGTCAATATATGAAAGACATGGGCCAGACTGGCTGCAAGTCAGTCAAAATGACTCAGTTGATAGTAGCTCTGTGCCTTCTGCGCCGTAGGTCGTGGGTTCGATCCCCACCGAGAACAAAACTTTGTGTGGTGAGCCTAGATGTTTGTTCACAGTCTGGGGTGTTAGTTTGTATTCTAAGTACCTATGTATTAAAAAATATGTAAATATGTGTAAAAATATGTAAATATGTATACAAGTATTATTTCAGTTATCTGGTTCCCACAGTACAAACTGCTTAGTTTGAGGCTGATAGCGTTGTGTGGATTGTCTACATATTTATTTATTATTATTATTTGTCCTTCTATTATTTATATATATTATTCGTTCAGAATGTTCTTCACTGCTTCTCAAATCCCAAGTTTTTTTATGTAGACATAATTTAATGAAACCGATGTTTTACATACATTTTATAAATACATACCTATGTACAGAACAAATTGGATAAAGAAGAGGCGTACAGTCGCATGAACACAGCGAAGATAAACCAATGCTGGCGGTACATTCTCCGCAAGATCAAATGCAAGCAGATGGAACTGGATATCAAGGTAAGAAGAAGACGGTAAATCTTTCATCACTTCATATAAGTATAGGTTCGTCTCTGAAAGCCTTAGTTGCGTATTTAATAGTACTGTAGCATTTTATCATAACCTAGATTGTTTATTTTTGTAAACTTACATAAGTAAGGTATGAGATTAAAATCTGAGGCACATGACCAAGCCTAAAAGGACTAGGGGTGTAACAGTATTAGTATAAAGCCCCTAAAGCTGTTGAAAATTTACATTGTTGAGAAAATACAAAACTTTTGCTTGTGTTACCTAAACCTAGCTAGGAGATTTTTAGCATTACATTATTACTTTTTGTTTTATTTTATTGTTTGTACAAATGCTTCCAAAGTCATTATTTTAATTTAAGTCCTTGATCTCTATGGTATCATTTTCTAATATTTTATGGAACGTATAGCGCATTGGATATATCCTGTTATATTATACTAATGATTATAATAAACTGAATTTGAATTTAGTGCCTGATTCACCTCTGAGCAACGCAATCTCTGATTGCTATGAGTGAGATCTTAGATAAAAATACTTCTACTGCTTTTTTTTGACGAGACTTGGACACTGAAAAATTTGTATCCGACGGTTTTTGTTATTACCTACTAAAATATTATACGTCCATTCCAGGGAATGATGGGCAGTTTTAACTTCATGGTGGATCGTAAAGACCGCCTTCTAGCCTCGTTGATGACAGCTTTGAACGAATCGGACGAACAACATCGCCGGGCATTCCAAGCGCACACTGAGTGTGTCCATTACTTCCTAGGTAAGACACCCACAAACAGCTGAGTTGCAGACCATATATATATAATCAGAACATAATCTAGAAAAAAATGACATTGTCAGCGTTGAGGGCCGCAAATGAATGAGGGTAGCCCAAGATCGTGGTGAATGGCAAGAGCAAGAAAAGCCTGTGCCCAGCAGTGGGTTAAGTCAGGCTTCGGATGATATTCCGGCCACCCCAGCCGGTCTATTCGTAAATGAATTACTCTGTAAACAAAAAAAAAAAAAAGGCTGCGGATGATGATGATGATAAACCTAACTAATCCAAATCCCTGCCATATTTTTCAGATATCGGATCACAGCGCTTGGACAAACTCCAGGCAGAATACGACTCTCAAAAGAACACCCTGCTTGAGACTTGGGACCACGATGAGACAGAAATAACTGACGGACAGAATAGAGCTGAGTTTAAGCTGCTTCTGGTGACGTACATCCAAGACAGAGACTTTAAGCAATACAAGAAGGAGAAAGAGCATCAGCGAGCTACCGCGAAGAATGATGCAAGACTTGAGGTAAAAGGACTTTTTTATAATAGGGAGTTACTTTCTATTAAAAGCACCATTCAGTATTTGTCCCTATTTTATTGATGAAAAGCAACTCTCATAAAAAATATTTAAATTAACTTAGATTAATATCAAAATTGAAGATCATCTTTCCAGTCATCGCAGTTCTCTCGTCCTTTCTCCGACATGCACATCAGGAGGTTTTTGGAAAATGCACACTTGTCTTCCGTGTTCTCTGCAAGAAACAAAATAACTGGCTATGCACTCATTTGCATTTCATAAAAAAGGTTCATTAAATTTCAAAGAATAATTTGATAGGTGACAGAAGCACATTACGTACCTAACTGGTTTCCTTACTATATTTTCCTTCGGCGTTTCGAACGGGAATGGAAATTTATGAAATTGATCGGTAAGTGTCTTTTTTGGATCTTTCGGATGGCTCCATTGGATTGGAAAGCAGAGTTCAGCCATTAGACCACCGATGATGTATGACTGTGCTCTTTCTTTAATTTCAGTGGTAATAGGTACATTTTCTTGATCAATAAATAAGCATTTTCTTACCATTATCCAATATTTGAAAACACTCTTCGATAGACTCTTGGAGGAAGTCCTTCAGATCTTCATTGTTTACTTCTTTGGTGAGAGCGTGGGTCACCAGATATCGATCTGGCATGCCATCCTCTGCTGTCTGTGCAGGAAATTAAGAGAAATTTACTGTTTGTTGCTTCACCGTCATTGGTAGTACCTAATAATGCATCAACTGGTGGTGAAGATTGGTTGACAAAGATTTTTATAATCTCCCAAAAGTTAAGAGGCGAGCGGGATAACTATTGAATTAACTTTTGGGACATTATAAAATTATTTGTTATTTTCTTAAGTGTAGTAAACACTCTAAAATCAATCAAAAATTGATTGGTAGGTAGTAACTTAGAAGTTAATCTTACCAAATAGATCGCCTTTTTAATTAGTGTTGGTAAGTCTAAGTATCTACCCGTACAATATTGGTGACTCAAAAAAATTATAAATATCCTAATCACTTACCATTTCAAGATTCTCTAAAAAGCAATGTAAAGCGCAAGCTTTTTTGTCATCATCCTTGCTCGAATTGATTTCACTGGAGTTTTTTTCGTCGCTGGAATTCGACTCTTGATATCTCTTAGGATTTGGATTAAACTGGCTCCTTTTCCCGGAGTTTTCTTCCTTCCTTTCTCTTTTGTACCTTCGAGGAGGTTGTGTCGACTGGTATCCATATTGGCCGGGGAACTGCTGTAAATTCACCAAGAAACATCATGCAGCTTTTCTATTACTTACCTATTATATTTTCCTAAGTAAGGTCTGACAGTATTTTTACTTACCTTTCCAAAGTCTTGTTTAAAATCGTTTCTTCCATTCAGATTTTCTTCTTGCCCATATCTATTGTTCCCCATTGAATCCTCTCGTCCTCCAGATCCAGATCTACCATCACTGCCCATTCTACTGTCTCTGTTCCCCATACCATCATACCTGTCAGATCTATCGTCAAAACTACCCATCCGATCATCGTGGTTACCCATTCTATCATCGTGGTTACCAACTCTATCATCACGGTTACTCATTCTATCATCGTAGTTACCCATTCTATCATCACGGTTACTCATTCTATCATCGTGGTTACCCATTCTATCATCATGATTACTCATTCTATCATCTGCACCCCTCCTATCGTTTCTATTCCCGGTCTTGTCTTTACTCCTCCCTCTATCGTTTCCCATTTGACCCTCATATTCGTTCCTTTGGTTCCGATGATTCTCCTTCCAGTCGCCTCCAGAGTTGCTTGAGTTCTTTCCATCTTGCATTTTAAGACATTTTGTGTAAATTTCTTTTAGTTCCGATTCTTTAGGTCCACCATTTGATCGACAAGTGAGGGTCTAGAATTAAAGAAATCTTAAGTACTAGACTATTGGACAGGACGTTAGTTTATTCGATCCTAATAATCTGCAAAGCTTATAATAGCTTGGAGAATGTCTGCTATAAAGTTACTTAGTTTGATCTTAGATATGACTGGCCTCTCAGCTCAGTAGCTTTGCCTTCTGTGCCGTAGGTCGTGGGTTCGATCCCTACCAGGAACAAGTAAAAAAGAAAAAACAAAATCAAAATATTTATTGGGGAAACAAGTAACACAGGGGAGTATAAACAGAAGGGTACGATAAATACTTGTGTGGTAAACAAAGGGTTTTGCTCTCTGTCTGGATATTATATTGAAGGTGTTCTAAGCTTAATTTGGGGCTTGGTAGTGTTTTTTGGATTGTCCATAATATTTAATTTATTATTGATGTTAAAAACTTACGTGTGTGTCGAAAAACAAACTGGCAAATATCAGAGAGATCACGAGATACATAGTGGACACACCATATGACAATGTTGCATGTGACACTGCAGCTTCCTTTATAACGGACCACGGTTCACTACACAACAATAGGATCAGGAACATGACGGATAAATTGCGAGATTTGATGATTGGGTTGTTTTCGTTACACATGGTAGATAACTCACCAAATTGTTTTTACATACCTTTAGGGCATAGCCAAATCACATCACGCACCAGCTGGCGTAAAGTGCCTTGGTTTTGGCGTAAAAAGCGTTTGCATCATTATCTTTCACATCCGCTTCTAGTTTCCTATTGGTAGAGACTTTTAACACACAGTAGGCACCTTTATTAGGCATAGGTAAGGTACACTATAGTACCTTACCTACTCAAAATTGCCACACGGAAATCCGCCCTTCTTCCCTAAAGGGTCCTATGTGGTTAGATGCCTATCTGAGTTCGAGTACCAACCTAATTAGGTAGACCTAGCCGCCTATGACCTAAGCACAGGTAGGTTAGCTGAAAAGGATAAAAAGGTCGACATCATAAATCATTGTCACTCAAAGTCAGAGCATCTCATTTTGTTGGCTCATAAGTGGACCAGCAGCCAGGAGCCATTTCCAATTGGCCACGTCTACTTCCGGTGATTAGCCTATACCACGAGTTCTGATTATGGCTTCATGGTTTATGTTAGCCATGGATCTGTCACGGTTGTGACAAGCGTGACGATCGCTTGATGCCTCATCATCACACATCCTCAGCATCCCAAACATTGTTCTAAAAGTTCGAAAAATGATAACCTAGGTAGCTCGTGATTTCTTCACCGTTTGTCATCAATAGCAACCTGAACAAGTAATCAGCTAGATATTTATCTAGCCGAATTCCGTGACGGATTTCCGAGCAAAACTTTCGCCTTTTTTGATCGGTGTTTATCATTAATTTCGAAGAGCGCTTTCCATCTATGACTTCCCGTAATCTATAAAACGCCACCGGTTTATCGATTGGTGGACGTCTTAAGACGCTTTTTCCATCAGTTTGTGATCGTAACTAATAAAGCTAACTACAATGTTGGTCCCTAACAAGTTGTTTACATAGGTACTTCTTTTTCTTATCGTATCACTGATTCTTTCGAAACAAGTAAACAAGATTTTAAGTGCGCCTCGCAAAGAGGCTCCTTTCGTGCACTTATATACGTTTTGTGTGCGTTGCGTGCGTTTACATACTTCGGTAGGTACAATGAAGGCATTTTCAGTAGCTGAAGCCTGATTTCCCGACAGCATGAAGAAGAGATGCGTGGATTCGGCCGTCCCAAGCAGATGGAGCTGGAGTGGTACTGCAGCCAGCTCCGAGCGGTATACTCCTCGCATCTCGAGCTGCATCGGCCGATCATGGGGCACTACCGCGGCTTGGGAGAGAAAGACGAGTTCTACCAGAGGGATATCGCCAAGAATGAAGCCATGATACAACAGGCTACGGTAAAGAACTGTGAACGCTTATCATAGATAAGTACCTACTAACATGTATTATATAGTTGGTACATTGCTGCAGCGGTCAGCAAAATAGGCAATGATGGACGAACGTGTAAATATGTACCTACCTATATAAGTCCATCAATGCCTAGATGTGGCCAAGACTTGTATAGTTACTTTCAAACAATGCGAAGGAATTAAAACTAAGTTCATAATTGAACTCATTTTTCAAACACAATTACGACAAACAACGGACAACACTATTTTTTTTCTCGTTGAAGTGTTCATTTGTTATTTTTTCTCAAGCATTTAATTTTTCAAGCCAGTTCGAAAATAAATAAAACTTTTTCTAAGTTACCTACTTGGTTGCCTGTTCCTCAAATTCCGTGCAGCTTTGAGAAAAAGAGGATAATTGTATTTTAGTTATTAACTTAAAACTATCTAGGTACCTCCTTCACCTACTTTCACCATTAGAATGCTTTCCCTGAAAAAATTAGCTATATTTATTACTAGCAACTTCAACCACTTATGCGAAGTCGGGGCGGGTCGCTAGTAAGCCAGTATGAAGACGGGACTAATGGACGTATAGTTAGAAAAAAAGGCAGATTAACAATGTCAGTTACTCCTCTTACATTCCCTGGATTTATCAAAAAAATACCAAGGCCAATCCTCAAGGTAAAAGAAAAGTTAATTAACATACTCCAGATTTTAGTTTGCAAAATATTCGTGACCTTTTGTCGCTGACTGTACAACAGCTGCAAAGATTAGGTACCTTGATAAAGTTCATCATCAGCCTGAAGAAGTTCACTTCTGGACATAGGCCTGATCTATACAGGACTATCGATTCTAAGCTGTCTCCATACATCGACTTTGCGCAACCTTAACATATCCTCGCTCGTGGTCGCCATTTGGAGAATGTTTATTCCCAACGGTTTACGATTCTTCGAGCTATTAGACCTACCCATGAAAATTAACCTACCTACTCAACAGGAAAACCTTCTCAATCTTCAAAGGGAGTGGATACAGATGACGACGAACATGCATTCAAAGCTGACACGCATGGCCAAGCACAAAGACGACCTGAGCCAGAAGTATTGGCAGATGAAGAAGAACGACAAAGCGGTACGGGGCACGGGGAATAAGCGGCTGGGGATCATGGTGAACGCTAGCCAAGACGCTATAACGGTAGGTCAAATCAAATCAAATGTCTTTATGTAAGTATTTGGAACTGAAAATGAAAATGTTGACACTAAACCGGTAAGTACTATAGCAGTGGTTAATCTAAAGGCAGCGCCTCTAATATACTTAGTAATACACCTTACCTCTGCTGTTGCAAGTATTCATGGGCTGACTGGCTGTAACTGCTTTCCACCTGGTACGCCTGGATTCTAGCATAGCAAAATTACTGTGATGACGATAGCCAGGAACCAGAAAAGTCTACCAAGGTTGTATATCTCCCGGAACTAGGTCGTAGACCTTCCTAGTTTATTTTTTAAAGAGAGGTCCCTCGATTCTGGTCCTCATGGGTCAAAGTCTAGGCAGGGTTGAATTTGACAGTTCAAATCAAGGCAGCAGCAAAATGGCGGCAGACTGCTGACCAACTGCGCAGTGGAGCCTACAGTTAACCATTAACTTTTTAAGGTTGATTAATTAAAAAGTCCCACGAATTTAAGCCCTAAGGCACAGTAAACATCTCCTAAGAGTACTTACAGACCCATCTAAGTTTACCTATTCAGATTTAAATTTCGCTCACAACCTAAGTACAATTATTATATTTATTATTTCCAGCGCCTTGAACAAGTAAAGGAGAAACTGGATAAAGTGATGCAGATAGCTGAGATCTGCAAGAAGTACGAACACGAGGGCGACGAGTCCTTCCTCAAGGATATAGAAGACGACGCGGAGACCGTGGACTATGAGAATCTGGACGGTGCTATGATTGTAAGACTGCTAGCCTCGTCCAAACTCATAGGTGTTAGTGTTAGTCTACATGCGATAAGAATTTTTGAAATTGATAAACGTATCTAGTAACCTAGCGTGTGGTACAGTGGGATACACCTCAAGTTACCCAAACACAAAGAAAAATGACGCTTACTGCAAGGACATAAAAGCTAGCAGTGTATAGTCTGATGCGTATCCTTGTGTACCTATACTTACCTACCATAGAGCAGCTGACTGAACTGAACTCTATGGCAAAAAGGCATGGCAGAGTTAGCAAATTCGGCGGGAAGATAATGGTCATTGGTCAACTGACGAACTATGAACTGAGTACGTAGCTATCTTGATGGGCAGGGCAATGGCGCGAGTTGGGCAAATTCGGCGGTAAGCCTTAGCTTACCGCCTTATTTGACCTTAGTCAACTAGGTGCCAATGCCAATAGCACGAAGTAATATAACTACGAAATTAGGTAAGGAAGGTAGCTAGGTACCTACCTGCTAGAGGTATCTAATCTATGTGTCTTGCATAGGCAAGTTGCAATGTTAATGGAAACGGTTTTTTTTGAAACCCGCATTTCTTTTGTCTTTCAAAGAATGTAGTAGGTACCTATTTTTAGAAACAGCTTGGTCTTTTTGTTACCAATCATAACTTAAAACTGTTTTTTTTTTAGAATGAGTGCAAAGAATACAGCAAAATGGACAAGTTCATGCTCAAAGTGAACAGAGCCCGTGTCCAGACCATGTGTCTCCGAGCTGAGAAGGCCAAACTGTCTAAGGAGAATGTGCAGTTGAAACACTACATCAAGCGTTACCTGACCGACCTAGCTCTGAAGAGCAACCGCCCACAAACTGTGAAACAGGAAGGAGGTGCAGAAGATAGATGCATATGGAAAAATGCTGTATGTACTATTATTCCCCAACTCTTCTTTTTTTAAATTTACCTTCCTAAACTAAACATATAAAATTTTCTTTGCAGGAATCGTCCAGTCACATGCATAGAAGGGGCTCTCTCCAATGCTGTGATGCATGAGAAGAGAATGAAGACATTCTGCAAGAAAAGCAAAGCTGCTGATATTCGGGCGTACCCGCGCATACAGTGCTGGATGTGAACAAACTCAAAGTTTTTGTATTTTTGTAAACAAGAGATCAATGTAAACAAATCACATACAAAATATAAACTTTTATTGCCAAAACTATGTATTGTTTGAGTACAATTTGTTATATGTATGTAAAAAACATGAAAATAAACTCTATGGAGGCATTGTTGAACTTTTCACTTTTAGTGTTGCTAATGATACCCAGCTCTACCAATTATCAAGTCCACATATAGTTAGATCACAGGCCTGCTGTGGAATGTTGCACAACTTGCTTACTTTAGAAAAACAAGACAGTTTTAAATAAAGCCAACTGCATATAATAACAACTCGCATGAACACTACTCCATTGGCACAACACCATTTGCATCGTCTCCGAGGTTCCAAGGGTCATCCAGCGCCGCCAACAGCTTTGCCAAGCTTTTATGCCCCTCCGTATCGATGTTCTTGGTCATCTCATCACTGAGCGGAGTATATTCATCACAAAGTACGCTTTTCCCTTGAGACACTCCTGATATTTCATACCAGCCTTCCAAGGGCTCGTCCAAAGGCTTCTTCAGCCTGATGAGGACTTCTTGGTCGTCGGTAGTTTTCACGTGGAAACCCTCGCTCGCAGAAACTTTTGTAACTTTACCCCAGAGAGTCACTTTCGCGCCATTCTTCTGAGCTAGGTTACCGGCAGTAACGTATGGAATATACTCGTCATTATCGGGGAATTGGCTATCTTCGAAGTCGTCGTGGTCACCCATTATTGTGATGTAAAAATAGAGCAGATAAAACTCAACGCAGCGGTTTCTTATAACTGGCTTTGGGCTTTGTAAGAAAAAATTAACGAAAACAACTTTTCTGAGGAGTGATCGGAAAAATGAAGGAAGGAACAATCAAATTCAAATCATTTGACTGACAGTGACAGGAATAAATCGATTGACTTGACATTTGATTATTTGATAGTTGTTCAGCACCTATTGAATGAACGAATGATTATAGCAATTTTAGTCGATTGCTAATCGACTATTGTTATATAAACTTAACTACTATTGATGGATGGATTGTATGGTCCAAGAAGTGAAATGGAAGAAAAAGACATGTTGTGCCGACCCCACCTAGTGGGTTAGGGGTAGGAAAAACAAGAAGAGATTAGACTACTATTATCTAAATACTACACTGTTTAGCAGCTCTAACTCATACTTTCTCCAAGCTCCAACCGAAAAAAAAGCAAAGCTTGATTGGGAATCAGTTAAAGACAGAACTGGACTCAGGCTTACCTACTACAGCGCAGAAGACAGAGCTAACTACCAATAGATAGACCCCCTCAGCTCTAACTCATACTTTCTCCAAGCCCCAACCGAAAAAAAGCAAAGCTTGATTGGGAATCAGATACTAGATAGAACCGGACTCAGGCTTACCTACTACAGCGCAGAAGACAGCTAACTACCAATAGATAGGCCCCCCTCATTCTCAGGAATAACGTCCTCCAGCCACACTTCTCGCGATCATATAAAACGCGCCGTCGGTAAATTGGGTGGGTGGGTTCAGATAGGTTCATGGATATGGCGGTGCTAGATTAACCTCTCAAAATAGAGTATGAACGTAAAGCGATTCTTAGTTAACATTACGGCTCCCACTAGTTTAGTTTCTTTTCTAACGCACGGTCATATTACAGCAGAGGGTTAAAAAAAATAAAAATTTATCATGCGCACTTGATGTGCGCATGATAAAGGTTATTAGGTATTGAGGTTTTTCCGCAAGTAGGCCGCTGGTGGGCCCTTTTTGCGTGACCCTGGACACGTGTTGCTCCAACTTTTTAGGTTCTACAACACGCCGGTTTCCTCACGATGTTTTCCTTCACCGTTTTGAGAGTACTGGCATAGTGCACATACATTTTTCGATAGAAAAACTCATTGGTACACGAGTGGATTTGAACCCACGACCTTTGGATCGAAAGGCGGGGCCACTACCACTAGACCACCAGTGATCTCTACAGCTGAGGGTTAAAAAAACAAAATAATTATTATTAAGATTTTATTTATTAAAATTATCTTAAATTTTATATATTCCTTACTTCAAACAATATTACTTACGCCCTACTATTTGTATGGAAACATTACCAAGCCCGTATTGTTCATGCTTATGGCATGGCCTGCCTTGCCGCCAAGTTTGGTGTAATTCACCGAGCATAGAGAACTCCTGATTCCAACCAATCGGCTGCAAGACTTGAAAAAAGATTTGAAGCTTGGTTAAAATCAGCAAAAAGTTGTCTAAGCTTGGTAAACTTTCCCAAACTTGGTGGTAAGGCTGCTGATTCAAACGGATCCTATGCGAAGTGGTCTTCCCTATCAGCAGCGAGTGTGGGCGCGGTCGCATCCTCCATAGCCGCGAAGTTCATGAAGTGAGCGGGTCGATGTACCTCGTGATAGAACTCGCGCGGGTTGCCGAGTTGCACGCCATACTTCATGTTGGGGTCGTGACGAACACCTTTGGGAGAACAAAGAATTTATGAATAACTAGAGTTCGGAAACCTTTACAGTAGTGGAATAATATCAGTCGGAAGACCACAGTTGAAACTAACGAAAGGTGAACTAATGATATGTTGTCAAATCAAGCAAACACAATCAAGAAACGGGGGATTTAGACTTTCAAATTGGGATCCATCCGACTGCGCCAGATTTTGTATTATTCTTGAAAACTCAAGGTTGATTGATCTAACTCAGATGCACTAGCGGAGGAATAGCACTTAGCACCAATGTTATGGTGTCATGCTTTCGTAAAGTAAGAAATTACCTAAGGAGAGTTGAAATGCATAAATATTTCAACGTAAACTTACCCATAAAGTTGTAATTCCAACTGCCTTGCGACGGAACCATGAAGTATCCCAGGAATCGATCTGACAGCAACATCTGCACCCTCTCGTAATGACTGGGCAGGTAGCCCTTGGGGTTATTGCCCCTGTCGGTATTCTTAGCGCCCCACTCGTAACCGCTTGGGGTGAGTTTGTATGCAGTGAGGGAACAAGATCCTGGGGTGAAGGAGCAAGTGATGACGATTGTCTTCTCGCCGTCCCAGGACGGGTTTTCAGACATTATTTTTGCGTGTGTTGTTATATCCTGTGGAGAGAAAAATATTTTAATAAAAAGCGCAATTACTAGCACTTACGCTACGTACGACTTACTAACTGGCAAACTAGTAGATAACGTACGCTGCAGGCGTTTTATTCCATAGTTGAATATTGATGCAGTTTAAACGTGTGTGTGTGTAGATCAGATAGCGTATTATCAGAGAGGCGACGGCGCACACATCGCGATCGACGAGTGTACGCACGTCGCAGCCCTCCAGAGCACAGCATTCTCTGGTTTCAGGACCCCTACGCGATTCATCATTTCTAGCACACCATACAAGAGATCAGAGAGAACTTACTGTGCGTCTGTTGTTTTTTTTAAATCTACAACTATTATGTGTGACCAACTTATCGCTGCGACTATAGGTTCAATTATGACCGCTACAAACGCGGTACTCGCCACTCGCGCTGCTTGCCATAAATGAGTGCACTACTTGCAATGAGCACGTTACTGGCCGCCAGCGCGCCATTTACGAGCAAGTTACTCGCCGTTACACTATGCCCATAGCGCCATTTTTGCCATTTTTGGATTGCTATAACAGTAGTTACCTTCCGATTTTAAGGATGTCAAAATTGTGCGTTCAAATCCAGTCGCGTACCAATGAGTTTATCTGTCGAAAAATGTATGCCAGTACTCTCAAACGGCGAAGAAAAACATCGTGAGGAAACTGGCCGGCGTGTTGTTGAACCTAAAAAAGTTCGAACAACACGTGGCAAGGGCCCTCCATCGGCCTACTTGCGGAAACCAGTCCGCACACCAAGCGGCGGATGATGAATTTGCCAAGTTTTTTGCAGTATTTACCTGCGGCGACAGCTGAGGCAGCTCGTTGGGCTGCGTGTGCATCCAGCCGAGCGGCTGTAGATGCGCCAGCGCTGGATGCTTGGCGAGCTGACGCGGCAGGTGAACCTGCTGATGCGTGCCCCACTGCGGCGGGATCACGGCGCATTGCACCTCGCGCACCATCGGGTTGTCGGCCGGAGACACGCCGTATAGATAGCACGCGATCTGGACACAAAAATGTAAGTAAATATTGTGGACAATCCACACAACACTACCTAGCCGCCAATAATACCCTCTTTGGCCCTGCCTGAAAACCAGCGTTGCTTGACATGGTAGCTACTACCATAACAAGCAGCAAAAAGCTGAGTCAGGGCCTATTTGACATAATCTTTCTAACCATTCAACACAGGACGGAACTGGTTGTGCCCAGTTCTGTTTGTATGATTACCTTCTTAGGTAGCCTGCCTGCCTTCAGTTGTCCGTTCTGTGTGTTTTATTGTATTTGTCTTACGTATATCTACTTATGTCAAATAAATATATTTTCTTTCTTTCTTTTTCTTTCTAATACCCTCTAGGCGGAGGGCATTGGTATGACATCTCACAGGATTATCCTAGTTTGGGTACCAATGTTATCCCACCAGGAAATTTAAGCTGTAACCTATAATAATGTTTGTTAATCTATACTTACTTACTAATATTATAAAGCGGAAAAAACTACTGTGCCGATTTCAAAAATTCTCAAAGTTATCCATCAACTCCGGATTTCAAAATTATCAGGCAGCTGTATCTCCTGCAGAATAGTTGTATTCTGCAATCCGCTTCCGAAGATTGGTAACAATGGAAACCTTCCATATGATGGACCGCCCTATGTCCAGCAGTAAACTTTTCCAGTCTCATTTTGATCATAAAAAAAGCTCAGTTCAACTCTGGTGACGGAGTTTTAAGATCACCTTTTACGGCATAACGACCGCTAAATCCACCCATACTTCTATACACATTCCGAAGACGTAGAAATGCATAGTGTAGTGATGACCCATGCAAATGATGACCTCACAAAAATCTATCAGTTCAAATTACTAACCCAGCTACTTCAGAATTTACTTGAAATCTACCATCTATTTTCTCAGGTAATGTTTTGGAGATGATAACTGGTCGCGTGGAACTGACATCTATACTCACTTAGCTTAAGACGTTTCAAAGCGATCCTTGAGTTACTACTGAATAAATACATCTTTGACTTTGAGATCAGCAGTTCTTCCCTGTGCTCTCAAATCGGATATAGTGACGAACTTCTTGAGCAGATTCTTAGGCAGAATGTATGTGTATCTGCAGTTCTTACCTGTGCTCTCAAATCGGATATAGTGACGAACTTCTTGAGCAGATTCTTAGGCAGAATGTATGTGTATCCACTCTCTTTGATATCATCCGAGCTGACGTAGATGTGGTTGGTTCGCAAGTGTAGATTCGTAGCGGAAATCGCACGCACTCGCCATTCCGTTTTTGAGCTGGAAATACAGAAAACCGCTCTTATTATTTTGTACATCATTGGAGCAAACAAACTAACATTCTTTTGAGTCATCTGCCTTGTAGGGAGCGCGGTAGAGGATGTTCAGACAATCGACTCCATATTGGAAGTCCGTTGTCTAACTGATCACTAGCCTAGGTTACATATTAAGTAGGTACTCGGTACATCACACGCCCCACCAAAAAGAAAAACTAACATATAGATTTTTTATAAACTAGATAAAACTACGTTATAAGGTATTATCATAACCAAATAACAGACATGATGGGATAAAGGCAGGAATGTTCTATCGATCAACCTAAATGTTTTTGGATCTGTTATACACCCGAGCCATACAAAACAAAGAAAAGGAAGAAGAATGAAGGAGGTAAGGAATTCTGTTTCGCCACCTCCTTAGTTCTTCGTTCTTGTTGTAAGTACCGTGACAACTAACCTGAATGTCTGCGACTCATAGTTGCTGGTAGTAGACGTGATGATCTCATCGCCGTGCTTGTTGACAGTGCGGGTGGTGGTTGCCGTGAGTTGGCTCTGTTCTTTGCTCTGCTTCTCGATTTCCGCGATCTGTTGCCGTTGGGCGGACGGCGCTGAGATCTCCATACCGAGGATAATGTCGCGGATTTCGGATTGGGTGAGAGATGCTACGTTCACGCTGGGGAATAAATTACTCAATTTAGTTCAAAGTTCGATCTCATGTTTGTTTTGTTACAGATTTAGCCAAATCACAGGGAGTAAAAGATTTTAAATTATGTCTATGATTTAAATGAACAATCCTTGTATACCCTTATATGATCCTATGGAGGAATAGGTTTTTAAAGTCGTGAGGCTATTTATTTGGATAATTGTATGGATTAAACCGGTATTTATTGCGATTTTTGGATATTTTTTTATAAAACCACTTCCGTAACTGCACAGCTATTTCTACAAAGGACTTAAAACAAGCCGAATAACAGTTACTACAGTTTCAGTTTCTCTTACTTGTTCTTCTTGCCATAATCAGCGAGGATGAGATCCTTGAGCTGGACTTCCACCTTGATCCAGTCATCGTCCGTGAGCGTCGGCCAGATGTGATGGGGCTCTGTCAGCGTCGTCTTGTCAGGCTTCAGGAGAACCTTGGTGCGTTCGGTGTTCACGTGGAGGGCTCGGAGAATGAGGATCAAACGACTGAAGGCCTGGGGTGAATAAACATTGAGAAAATCGCAGCTGGAACGACGCACGGTAGATATTCTTACATATATTTTCAGGGATTAATGTCTATTTCTATACGTGAACCACGTCTGTGCTGATTTTTACACCTACAGAATATCGCTCAATTTAAACACACGGACTGACATTTTTATTAACTGTATCGTCGAATAAAAAATGAAAGTCGGTGTTGTTGAAAAGCCTAAAAAAAGATGGATATATTTTCATCTGACAGATAAATTTATCTGTACATAGAAAAAAAATGCCCTAAATCAGTAAACTTGTAGAGGAAGAGGTCTCATATAAATAGTTTGCCTATAATATTTTTTTTTTTTTTTTTTTTATACAACTAAGTTAGCAAACAAGCATACGGCCCACCTGATTGAATGATTGGTATTACTTGTATTTTCTAGATAATTATGATGACTGATAGTTATAAATTTTGGGAGTATTAGATCAGATAGCGTTGTCTCAGAGACGCGGCGGCGTACATATCGCGATCAGCGTAAGTACGCGCGTCGCACCCCTCCAGAGCACAGGGACTCTCTGGTTTCAGGACCCCTACGCGATTCATCATTTCTAAAGCTTCCAAAAGTAAACGTTATGTCATTATTATTACAATTCGAGCGTTAAACGCCACACTATATACTTGACCCGCTGTATTACTTAAAAGAAGGAGTAGGCTTGTCGAGCACATCATACATACTATGCTTTACCATTTTTGCTCCCGCATTGTGTATTTCATATAAGCACGAAATAGATTAGATTCAAACTTTGAGATCTGACGCCCCGCTTACACAATAATTTCGAGATCCTTTGATTAGCGTTCGCGCCTTCTTCGCGTAGACTTTGATGAGGACAATAATAACACTATAAACACTAAAGCAACGGGGTGCTACTCGTAAATGGCGTCGACAGCTTGAGAGGAGTAGCGAAGAAAATGGGCATAATGTAGTCCTGAGATTCGTGTGGCTGAAGTAGCGGCAACCTGTCCGCTCATCAAGTAGCCCTGAGATATTCTATCCTAGTAACTTAAAACAAACACATTTAAGCTTCCACTTACCGTGTAAGACGAGATAGTCTTCAACCAGTCATCGTACAAGTTGAACAGTACCATCTGTGGTTCAGTGGCCTTCAGGATAAGGTCTCCAAACTTCTCCACTTTGAGGCACGCTTGGAAAGGCAGTTGCAGTTCCGAACCTTTGATCACGATGTTCGGGAAGTCGAGTAAATGGACCTGTTGCAGAGAAAAGTTCTCGATAACTAACCTTGTGATAGACTTTGTTGAAGTTTGAAATACATGAAATTAGTAACCTAAAATTTTTGGGTGTCTATTTTTTTATTGTGAGAGGAATTACTAAACAAGAAAGGAGCCTCGTTGATGCGCACTTAAAATCCTTTCACCACACTTGGTTTTAAAGAATCAGTAACACGATAAGACTAAACAAAAAGGCACTTTAAAACAAACTTTACTTGATGTTCCGTGGCATTTTTGTATTCTCCAACAACCATCTTCCGAAAATATAAGAATTATGAAGATTTTTATTTCTACGTTAACTTGGTGTGGGTATTAGGATCAGATAGCGTATTATCAGAGAGGCGAGGGCGCACACATCGCGATCGACGAGTGTACGCACGTCGCGACCCTCCAGAGCACAGCATTCTCTGGTTTCAGGACCCCTACGCGATTCATCATTTCCAACCACACACTATGATTTAGTGTACAAAATGCGAATGACACGTCCATTTGACATTAGGACGGTCAGTGAGATTTTCAAAGATTACCTACCATATAAAAAATATGGTTCAAATCGAATTTAGTAAATTTACAGATAATCTACACACTAAAAATAAATAGAAACTCGCATAAATGCGACCCGATTGTGGTGGTTCGCGCTATTGTAAACACACCAAAAACACTGTAAAACGTAGTTGCAGCGAAGTAGGTAAGACCTTAGAATTAACCTCTACATTTTGTTAATTTAAAAAATATACCTCAAGAGGATCCAACATGCCCTTTCTTGTGACAATGATCTGTTTCGGCTGCTCCTCCACGGGCAGCGATCGAATCAAGGCGGCCACTTCTTCAGCGGTCTTCCATTTAGCGAGCTGGGAAAAGGATACATCTGTCAAATTAATTTGTTGCCTGATGATAAATGATTTTTAGGTATTTTTAGGTATAAAACCTTTACAATCACAATATGGGAGTCACAAAGAACTGTTGCTTCAGTGTTTTTTTTGTGTAGCTGTACCTGTATTCGTTGTTGTGCTGTACTTTTGTGTTTTTTAGCCAAATAAAAAGCTATCTACCTATCTAGAGTTTTTCCGCTTTTATAATGACGTCAGCCTATAGGGAAGGCGACACATGCTTCGCCTTGATCGTCAATCGAGAATCTTCAGCTTATAAGGGCCGGAATAACTTACCTGTCCAAGACGTTTCTGTCCCGCCCATACACTGGTGTGGATAATCTTCAAGAACAGTTGTCCAGTTCGCGGGTTGAAGATGAAAATGGCACCGTTGATAGGCTTCGTCGTCAGATTGCCCTCGAATGTCTTGTGAATCGTCACTCGGTACACGTTTGTATCATCTACGAACCTGTTACACAATATCATAGTAAGTAATATAATTTAGAAAATAGAATTGAATTTCCTAATGTCTAAAAATAAATAAATATTGTGGTCAATCCACACAACACTATCTAGCCCCAAATAAAGAATAATACATAGTATCTGACTCATTAAGGATTGTCGATGATATTATAATGTATAGGCATTGAATAGAATCAGATAAATATCACTTCTGTACCCGAAGTTTGAGTTTTGCTACCACATTTCCGTCTCTAAATGTTGTTTTCGTGTCATCTCTCTCTTTTGTAAGGAAAATATATGAGACAACAACTCGTTTTGATCGTTTCTACGTAACTTATTTTTGCCGTCTCATCTTTTCTCCATACAATAGACAGAGACAAATAAGCGAAACGAAATCAAGTAGACGAAACGAGAGAGAGCCAAACTGGGTATTTGAAGAGTTATTCGTCGAGTGTGATAAGGATGGCGCAGTTGGTTGACAAGGGAAGGTCGTGGGTTCAAATCCCACTCGGCTCATTACTTACCAAATGATCTGGTTAGAGAACAGCTCTCCGTAGTTCTGACTGGAGAGGTACGGCTCAGTGGGTTCAGATGAGTACAGCTGCAGCGCTTTGCGAATGCGCTCTCGCAACACGTACAGCGCTGGATTGGCCTTCATTATCTTCGCCATTGCTTGCTGGATGAGGGGCTTACAGCCGGGGAACCAGTTACCATAGGCACTGGAAAATTAACGCCATGAAAAAAACTGTGATAAAATAAATAAATCTAGTAAGAAACGGAAAACTCGACTCTCTCAGTTAGCCTACAGAAAAGGCACTTATCGGTTTGAACTTAGCCGTGTTGCCACTCTTAGGGCCTTAGGCAGAATTTAATGCTTGAGTCAGCAGCCACCTTCTCTGAAATTTACCATCTTACTGAAAATGCAAAGCAAAATTGCTTTATTAATAAAAGTAGTTTCCATAATAAACATGTATTAACTGTGTGAAAGATAACATGGATAAGAGTGAATGCAGAGATGACGGCTGACAGAGAGGAAAGGAGGACGAAGACATGTTGTGCCGACCCCACATAAAGTGGGATAAGGGCAGGAAGAAGAATATTGCTTACCTGTGCAAGTTATAAGCCAAATCGATAGCGATGAGTAGACCAGTGGGCGACGGATAAATACTCATGTTATCCGTCGTATAGTCGAGGAACTTGGCTCGCGCGTATCTCTCCACGTCGTGCGAGTCGTAGTCGCCCCAACGCAGCTGGATGTCGAGCCAGTACTTCTGTGTCGTTGTGTTGTCCATTGTGTCTCTGGAAGTCGGTAGCTTGTTAAATTTTGCTGTTTTTGTATAAAACTTTATTTGATTTGTTCAGCCTGATGATAAAAAGAACGTAGTTCTGACTTGGACCTGATTTTTGACGAATTATAAGCCATTTTCAGTCAAATACCTATTATGTCATCAGGAGGGATAAGGGTCATGTGAATAGGAGAATGATGAGTATGGATGTGGATGGGTACGCAAGCAAGGGTAGACCAAAGAAAACATGGATGAACTGTGTGAAAAATTACATAGATAAGAGAGGAGTGAATGCAGAGAGGGCTGAGAGGGGAATGGAAGAGTAAGACAAATTGTACGACCCCACATAAAGTGGGATGAGGGCAGGAAGAACTGTGTTTTACGTCGTTGGTTACAACTTGTTTTTTACAAGTTATAATGACTTCAAATTTGTACAGTAGGATACAGCTCAATTACCTAAAAACAAAGAAAAATGACGCATACTACAAGGACATAAGAGCTAGCAGTGTATAGTCTGATGCATATCCGTGCCTTTTTTCGGTTGGCAGATAAAACTATAAATATCATAGAAACTAAAGTAAGTAAATATACGCACTTGGTGTCAGCGAGCAACGACGGCCGTGATACGTTCCATTTGTAGGCCGAGAAGAGAAGAATATCGGCGCAAGACGAGTTCATCTTGTAAGACTTTCGGGGATGGATGGTTTCCTTCTGCACAGTCTCTATCTCGAGTGCGTCTAGTTCTTGATCGAACACCTGGAAATATAATGCATTTCATTACAATACCAACTAAGCTGTGTGAAAAATGTTTTCAGCGCGAATGAAGCGCAAAAGAGAATAAAAGAAAAATCATATTTAACCACCACATAAAAAAAAAACAGAAAACTTGACATAAATTATAAATATCAATAAAAAATATATTCGCGCGCTAAAAGTGGTGGTGAAAAAACCTACAGTTCTGCATATGCTACTGTATGTTAACATTCAGTAGCGCTGGTCTTCCACTGAGGCCTGCGTTGACTTCACTCAAAAGAGGTATGTCAGTAACTCCTATCGTGTCACTGGTTCTTTCAAACCAAGTGTGGTGGAAGGATTTTATAACCTTTAACTTGGATGATGACAACAAGATGTTTTGAAGAGAAAGAGCAAAGGTATCTTCTAGGTATGCTAATAACATGTAAATAAAAAGTGGAAATCCGCGGTCTGCGCTCATTACTTTAAGAAAGGCGTGATTTTATGCATGTAAGCTTGTAAGATTTAAAATAACTTTTAAATAGTTACCTGACAAAGATCCATAACAATGGACTCGTGCACCTTCTGCCACAAATGGGCCCTGAAGATTTGGATGAGAGAGATCTTCAGTGTCGGTATCTTTCCGTGCATGAATATTCCGGTTAAATCCAGTTGCACCTATAAGTATAATGTAATGTAGTAAAATGTCTGGGCTCCACACGGTCAAGGTCAAAACCTAATCCGCCAAACATTCGTGAAAAGTAAAATTGTATGTAAACTGTCTGTAAATCATTTGTATGTAAATAATCAATTGTATGTAAATCAAAATAAAACATATAAGATCTAAGATAAAACGAATGTTCTGAATCTTTACTTTTTGTAACAAAAAATGTTCCTACATTAGATTTAGGCTTATTTTAAAGAACATTTTTGTTATCAGTAGTAGGCAACAAATATTGCGCATCGGGTTATTTCAGCTTCATAGAGCGTAGTGTGCGTCAGAAAGAGATAGCGCTCTACGAAAGCAGAAAAGCTGATGTGCAATATTTATTGCCTAAAACTAGATCATTAAAAAACCAACGACCTTCGAAAATTTACTTTTTTTTCATATTTTTTAAATAGAATTGATTGATTAAAATCTATTATATTTACCTGGAAACCGACGTACACGTTGGCTCTGTTGATAGTCGGTGACCACCAGAGGGTGAAGCGACGGTTCGGGATCTGGTTCAAACCGGATCGCTGAGCATTTGTCAGCTTCTTGTACTTCATGGACTCTTCGAAACCGGACGCCTTCTCCCTGTAATAAAACGAATGTTACTATTTTTCTCTTCTTTTTTCGCTTGTCGGGAGAAATGTAGGGCGGCCCGTAATGTAATGATGTAGTGTAGTGTAATGATTTGACTGCCTGGATACTAATTTAAAAATTCAATAGAAGTCCTCATCAGCGGTTCCAAAGTAAACTTACCAAAAGAGACCTTCCCAGGTTGGGAAATAAGTTCCCTTGAAGAGTGTGTGCTCCAAAATTCCCTCAACGCCTCCAAGCGCCTGTATCATGTCGGTTCTGTAGTTGTTCAAGTTCCACAGCTTTCCGTCGTGCCGTTGATGCGTCCACCAGAAGGGATTTTGTTTTAGGACCTGTCAGAAATATTCAATAGTCAAGACATTATGGATGGAAAAATATTGAAACGCCTATGACAGTTTTTCTAAATATCAAAATATACATTTTTATTATCACAAAATGGTATTGGATGACGACTGACTATTCTAAATCATTTGAGTCTTTAAATTTAATTTGGTTATTCTGGATAATTCCAAAATGTTAAGAACATTAGGAGCACTCTATTCTTGAATATTTGGGTAAAATCTAGAATTTTAGAAAAATCCTTATAGAAAAAGATAGACATAAATTTCAAAACTTTTGCCACCTACTTCAACCCTTTCCATTTAAACTCCCTTAGCAAGAGACCAAGGGGTCTATTCTATTCTACATTGATTGAACGAATTTTAGTGCAAAGTATAAATTAGGTACCTACTTACAGTTTCAGTGTAAAGTATAAATTACCTGATACTGTTTGAACTCTGTTCGTATGCGCCATCCCTTGTCATACGCGAGAGTGTGACGATCTTTCTGGAACAGCGTGTTGATGCGAGGAATGCCTCGATCCCAGGAGTCTTCCAAATCTTCTAATGTCAAACGCCTGAAATATTTACACACTATTAGGTGGAAAACAAAAGTTTATAAACAAATTATGAACACAGATTTTAAGCACAGACATCGTAAATGTTCTCGCGGATATTTGGTATAGCTCGCGTCACGTAAATATAACGTTGGAAAAAGATGGAGTTTGCGCATGCAAACCTCGCAATAGGCATGAAGACAGTAATCAAGTATCGCCAAAATATTTATCTGATCTAATGAAAAAGGATTCAAAGATTTTAAAAAATGTATTTATACTCTTATTAATGTCGAGATTGACAATTTATTTGATAATATAAATCTACAAAATACAACAATCCGCCATGATGGCTCAAACACCGGTCAGAGCGAATTACGTCACGGCTATATAAATGTCATTCTGATTTAGTACAAAAGCACCAATGTTTACTGTTGAATACTATAACCGTGACGTAATAACAGACGCCATGACACCAGCGAGCGTTTTGGCGAGAATTTGAAAATTTAAATTTAAATGTACTTTTATTGCACAAAAACCTTAATTTTCTACAGAAATATGATATATTTTAGACATAATAGATACTTCTGAATATGATAGAAGAGATTTTGAAAATTAGTCGTCAGGCCTATTATTTGGTGGTATTAGTTGCGGGTTTTGCATGCGTAAACATACTCTGTCCACCTTTTTCCAGTGTTGTTCTTTTTACGCGACGATACATAAAGGTCTTTATTAGTCAGAGAAACGTCTGATAATTATATTTGGCATATTATGACCACTTTTTGCAGTCATCATCTCAGCCCGGTATCACCTGCTCACGGTTGGTTGGTGGGCCTTGGAGGCCTAATGGCCTCCTTCATTTTCTGCCTTTCAGCCTCCTCTGTCCTGTACGTCTCTTGTCCAAGTGTTTCCTGCTACCTTTACGATATCGTCGACCCATCGCGCTTTTTGCAGTAAGGCAGTTAATTTAATTATCGGTGTATTAGATCAGATAGCGTATTATCAGAGAGGAGACGGCGTACACATCGCGATCGACGAGTGTACGCACGTCGCGACCCTCCAGAGCACAGCAATCTCTGGTTTCAGGACCCCTACGCGATTCATCATTTCCAAAAACACCAAACTTATTGAGAGAACAGAAGGAGCTGATGTGAAATGGTCACCAAATGGCTCACAGAATTGGCAAGTTAAAGTGCGAACAGGTCATATAGCTCGAAGAACCGACAACAGTTAGGGAATAAAATTTGTTTGAGACGAAAACGTAGGCAATCACCCACCTGATGGACCGACGAGAATGTTAGGATCGCGGGATGTCAGTGAATGGAGAGGGCTCAGAATCGGTCTTTCTGGAAATTTGTTGGAGAGGCCTATATCAAGCAGTGGACTTCTTCAGGCAGATGATGTGACGATGATGATTATCGTAGTTGCGGAAATAAATCAAAAACTGAAATATCTATCTATCATTAAAACCCCAAAATTGGTGACCCCATCACTTACCGGTTCTGAGCGTTAGCTTCCTGCCGCTTCAGAGCGTATTCTGCCCAAACGCGCTGTGAGTCCACAAACTCAGCCTCCCACGGTTGGATGTAGCGGTACAGATTGGGGATCAGCTGATCTTCGTCGTGGGACATACCGGAACGGAAATGTGTGATGCCGACATCGGTTTGCTTGGACCAGCGTAAGTCGGACTGTGGGAGAAGACAGGGATTATGTAGATTACGTATCAACGTAAATTTGTCACCAGTTCACGTCGTTTGCAGCGTACGCGTGCAAATGCTATACGCTAGCAATCTCTGACTTTGGCTAGATTCAGCTACGCGATTGTAGAACAAACGCTTATAAAAAATCTGTATTCTCATATTCATAATAGTTCCATAGCAAAAAAAAACAAAAATCTAAATGTTTTTTTTTAGCTTGGTAGGCTACGTCTGTTGCCATTTTTATTTGTTGGCATGAAAGTGACAAGAGACTTTTAGCGTGCTGCTATAAAGTATGAGGTATTATGAATAACACCTATAGTTATTTGCATGATCCTTATTACATAATAAGCTCTTACGTCCATATTGATAGAATAAACGAAAAGTATATCAAATTCTTACCTGTGGAATCAACACGTGCCCCATAGACAACATTCCCAGCCCGCCCAACTCCTTAGGAGTGTAGAACACTACGGGAGGGAAACGCGAAGGCATTTTGGAGTTGAGACCGATCTTGATACGAGTCTGTATCTTGTTCTCGCATTTCACCAGCAGGTCCAGAAGCTCCTGTGTGTTGACTACTGCTTCGCGGAAGTACGTCATTAGACCTGTTGAAATTAATTTGAAATAAAACACTGCCATAAAGATTCATTGCTGGCGTTGACTTGGTCATAGCTCTAATGTTGGCCATGCGACAGAGTGTTTAAAACAAAATTCGGTCTAGAGAGCTATATTAGGGCTCATGATAGGGATTAGGTTATGTAAAGGGTTCGCCATAATCTAGCACGATTAGGACATTATTATTATTAGCTCATAGGTCACACAATTCGTTTCAATCGTTTCTACGTAGCGTATTGTTAGAGTAAAACTGAGACTAGGGATACCGTCTTCTTATTGTTTTTATTGATTTTATAGTTTTTACTACACTTAGAAAGAAAGAAAATACATTTATTTGACATAAGTAAGACAAATAAAACAAACAAAACACACAGAACGGACAACTGAAAGCAGGCAGGCTACCTAAGAAGGTAATAATACATACACTTACATACTTACTTACATACACTTGAGGAAATAACAAAGATTTTTATAATATCCCAAAAGTATTCTCTTCTTCTAGGGACTGTTCGGCACTAACGCGACTGTGGCTCCATCTACATGTTTGACGTTACAATCAACTACTTACCTTACCTGCTCGGTTCTTAACTTTTGGGGCATTATAAAAATATTTCTTCTTGTGGCGTTGAAACATGCACTAGGCCTAAAACTCACCAATAAGCGCCGTATTCCACTTATTAACAATCTTCGTGAAGGTAGTAGAACCGGACGCCATCAAAATCTGTCGCACTCGGTTATGGAAGCGCGCTAGAGATTCATCATCAACGCGCAGGTAACATTGCGCGGTGCGTTCTTTAGTCACTTCGTTTTGTAAGTTCCACACTCCATCGCGGTGGGATAACTCTTCATGTTGACTGCGGCACTGTTAGAATAAAGTATTTAAAGAATGCCGTCATTTAAATCTCCAGGAACTGCGCGTTTCACATCGCCATATATTTTTTAACTAGAATGTCATTAACTTCAGTTATTTCACGCCTTTTTTCTATGAATTTAGCAAAAAACTGAAAACTTTGGACGTGGTTTTCAATTGATATTCAAAACTTCAAAAGTGAACCTGATCAAAAGTGAGCAGGTTTTGTGTGTTACAATAATGATTGATACAAAAATATGTAAGGGCAGAAGCACATTTAAATATTACCAATACAAAAGTATTCTGTGCTTAGGATCCAAACTTATATTACTGACCTTAGGTAAGATCCTGCACTCAAATCCAGCCATGTTGAACAAAAGGTTAGGATTGTCCTTGGAATAAGCGGAAACAAAACTGTTCTCCCATTGAATCGTGGTCACTGATCTCGGCAATCTGTTCTTTATATCCCAGAAAACTGCGCGACCGCTGTAAAATACAGATACAGTTAATTATACGACTTACTTTACTTATACAAAGAAACTTACAATTAAACAAATATTTACAAAATGTACAAAATACACAAGAAATAGTTGAGCTATCTGCAGACCGTTACAAACGATCTAGAGATAGCTCAACTGATCCAAATAAGTACCAGACGAAAGCGTTCCCCATACGCTGGCGGCAGTTAGTTAATATAGATATTATTAATT
Source organism: Thera britannica (assembly GCA_939531255.2). Taxonomy (NCBI): domain Eukaryota; kingdom Metazoa; phylum Arthropoda; class Insecta; order Lepidoptera; family Geometridae; genus Thera; species Thera britannica. The sequence continues at coordinate 14,184,419 of OW618039.2, forward strand.
ATAGTTCATATCGCGCCCATCATTCATAGCCCAGGATCGCGATGTCTGGAAGGAATGGGGGGAGGCCTTTGCCCAGCAGTGGGACCCGGAGGGCACATAATAATAATAATAATAAAGTTCATATATTGTCTTATCACTAGTTCTTTTGAATTCGTGTGGTGAAAGGGTTTTTAGTGCGTTACAAAAAAAGGCTCCTGTCGTGCATTTGATACAGTCAAGTTTGGTCACACTTTCATGAAATAACCAGGAGGAATTCCCTCGAATTCACATTCTATGAGTAGAACACACAGATAAAGAAATAAGATTATTGTGTGTACTCGTTTCTGTGTTTCTATAAGTGTTCAATGTTTTTTCTCGAATGGCGACCACGAACCGGAAGACGAAGCGTAGGGCGCCCACCCACCAGATGGACCGACGACATTGTTAAGATCGCGGGAAGTCGATGGATGGAAAGGGCTCAGAATCGTTCTTCCTGGAAATGTGTAGGGGTGGCCTAAGTCCAGCAGTAGACTTCTTCAGGCTGATAATGATGATGATGATGATCATGAAAGGTTCATCTACTTACAGATTGACGTCATGCTTCATGAGCCGCATCCTCGCGTCTCTGGGCCAGCACTTCTTGTTGTTATAACCAACGATGTTCTCGTTGTTAGGATCGGGATGTTCAGTCAGATAACGCTGGATTAGGTCTCTCGCTTCTTCTGCTGTAAACCTGTGGGATTATCAATTTCTTGTATTTTTTTTTGATTTCAGAACGAATGCGAGCTGAAATTTTGTAGCACCACTAACATAGCAAAAAGGTCAGTCTAAAAACCCACGTTAACCCAATATCAATAAGCCCTGGCTCTAGTCTCGACATAGAAAATGAAGTCTTAGCAGTCGCTAACTATACTGGTCAGCGACGGCTAACTCCACAGAAAAATTGTCCAGTGTGTACCATTGACACGATAGAAGAACAAGCAACGTCTAAGTTTTCATTTTCTAGCCAAAAAATAAAAAGTGGAAGCTTTAACTACAAGTTAGTAGATTGCTAGCTATATAGTCTCGACACTGCACCCCAGATCAAACCCAGATAACTTGATGACTTGTGCTGGATCTTCATCGAAAACGCCACTCAGCTCTATCCACTTGTCCATTCACCAACCGATTGCAGACAAAAAAAAACTAAAAAATTGGTATTGAATTAGTATTTTACACTAACCTGAAGAATATGTGTATCCTATCAATATATCTGCAGTACAGCCTTATAGGATGCGCCGTCTCTGTCTGTCTGTCCTGATAAGACAGGAAGTCGTTAGGTAGTTGCGGCGGTCCTGCCATCTCGCTCGCACGCTGCAGACCCAGCACTAACAAGTCTAGCACTAGGCCGTAGTACTGGACGATGAATGATGCGAATTGCAGACCTCTGATGATACCGTACGAGTTTGTGTGGTTCATGTCCTGTGAATAACGGTATAAATTAGTCAGATGAAATCACTGCAGCGACACAGGAACACACAGTACCTTGAAGCGTTGGCGACTAGTTAGAGATAGTACTAGTTAGAGGTCACTAAATGGTCTCAAAAAATTGTTAGCAACCGCTATGTATTTGAGCATACCTAAATATTTTTAATTTTAATTTAAGATTATAAACGAAAAAATATATACGTATTAGTTATTAAGGAATAAAATATGTATACATTTACTAGCTAAAAAAGAAAAAGTTGAGGACTGAAGTTTCAAAACGTGTTAGTCGCTTTGCGCAATTGTTTTGTGGGATAGACTAAAAACTAGTAGCTAATAGGTACTAGTTTTTAGACTATGCCACAAAACAGTTGCGCAAAGCGACTAACACTTTTTGCAAGTTGCAACCAATCATACCGTGCAGTGAAACGTCAATTGCTATCAATGTACGAACGTTTATTTTGCGGAGATGAGCTTACTGCTGATAACAGTCTCAATAGAAAGTACCTTGTAGTTGATAACGACGTTGTTCTTAGCCGTCATGTAATCCGCGATGTTGTGGTCCACGATCAAACGCAGCAGTCGATTGAGAAGCGTCAGATCTATCTTCTCGTACAGTTTCTCGAATTTGGACTCGAGTAGGACATTGCATTCACCTTCACCGACCTCCCAAACGTCTTGCAAGTTGTTAATACCTATATAAAAAAAATATTACATAAATTGTTATTCTTAGTGAAAAGAAAAACGATTTTCTTGGTGAAAGGATTTTAATAGCGCATCAATGAGGCTCCTTTCGTGCACTTTGACACATGTTTTGGAACTTATTAGGTTATACGTTTCACGATATTTTCCTTCAACGATTCAGAGTACTAGCATAGTGCACGTACATTTTTGGTCAGAAAAACTCATTGGTACACGACTGGATTTGAACCCAAAACCTCAGGTGCACAGTAGTCTTTAGAAGACTTTTCGTCGTAAATTGTTAGGTCAATGTACCATTGAAGAATATCAAGTCAGAACATCAGGAATATCAAATTGAGCAGAGGCTTGCTGGAATTTACTTGAAAATATATTTGGATGCTTCTTCTTTTCTTGCTTCACTTCGAGCGACGGTTGTGCGATCAACCAACGTGAGATTTGCAACAAGGGGATGTATTTTCATACTGATCACCTTAGCCGCAACGCACACAGTGGGCAAACGCATTGTCTTTCTTGAACTCTTCTTTCTTCAAACTTATTTTTATTTATACTTCTCAGAAGAAAATCGCTCAGCGATCTACGGAGAAGGCTATGCTAGGAGTCTCTGAAGGATAAAATCCGGAACGAGGTTATCTGACAAGAGAACCAAGGTAGTCGACATAGCCCAAAAGATTAGTAAGCTGAAGTGGTAGTAGTCCCCACCAGATGGACAAACGACATTGTTAAGATCGCGGGAAGTCGAGGAATAGAATAAGCTCAGAATCATTCTTCCTGAAAATGTGTAGGGCAGGCCTATGTCTAGCAGTGGACTTCTCAGGCTAATGATGAGTTCATACTCTTATGTTGGCATTCGCTATCTATACATACTATAGGCACATGTGTGCGTACCCTTAGTGGGCAGTCGGAAAATAAATGTCTTCGGCGTTTACTTTGTTTAACTGTTCTAAGGTGCTAATATACTTGTGTGCTTTGGGCCAAAATATTAACCGATTGGGTCCCACATGGTCGGCGTCGTAGAGGAAGACCCCGGAGAAAATGGCGGGACGATCTCGATTGTCTTATGAACGACTGGCGCATCGTAGCCAAAAATCGAGAGGTGTGGAAGAAGGGGAGGAAGGCCTTTGCCATGCAGTGGGACGACCCAGGCTAAATAAAAAAAAAAGGTGCTAATACAGACTACATACCTTGACACCACTTATACACCAGCAAAGGAGACGGCTCGGTATCAGCTGGTTTGCTCCACGGCGGCAGTAGACGTCGCTTGTCGGCTTCGTACCACAGGTATTGATCTAGATACGCGTCTGTGATCTTCTCAAGGGGCTCAACATCGTAGACGGGTACTAGGTGAGAGTATAGGTCCATGAACTCTATGCCGACCTACGAAGCGAACACATTTGTTACACAGTGGTTTGGATATAGAATTAATCCCACTAATAGCACATAAATTCCTGTCTATTATGTCTTTGGACATCCTTTTGACTACCCCCCTTAGACATCCACAAAGAATCTTGAGCTAGTAATTGTTACTAAGGCACGATTCAGAAACAGTGCTTTAGTCTGAGTCGAGCCTCAAGCTCGTCGAGGCTCTTTTTGGGACATAAAAATCTAAAAAAAATCAATAAAAAAATTGTAAAGTAAAGCTGGGAACATATTAGGCGGACGCGTCTGACGGACGCGGCTGACAGCCGCGACTGAAGATATCTAGCTAATGAATGTACACTGAAGTGTGCAAACTATCGGATGTAAGCCGCGGACGTCGGACGCGTCCGATAGTTTGCACACTTCAGTGTACATTCATTAGCTAGATATCTATCAGTCGCGGCTGTCAGCCGCGTCCGTCGGACGCGTCCGCCTAATATGTTCCCAGCTTAAGGTGTCATCTCTCGTCGATTCAACTGAATTGCAACTTCGGATATTGAGCAGGTAAGTAGACTGTAAAGTCAAACCTGTAGATGGAGCCACGGTCGCGCTAGTGCCGTAAGTTATTCGTCAAGTGTAATAAGGTTCGGATGGCGCATGGCGCAGCGGTCAGCTCAGCCGGTTGAAATCCCGCTCGGCTCTTAACTATTGGGATATTGTCAAAATCTTTGCAACGATTTACTGTTTCTTATGTATTTTGTACATTTTGTATATATTTTGTTTAATTGTAAGTTTCTTTGTGTAAATAAACACTTCTAAAATAATTTACTGTTATCATTGAATAAACCTTAAAACATACCTCTCTGAAAGTCCTCTGAGTCAGCAAATGACGCTTGATCCTAGACAACGCCTCGTGAGGATTGTCATACGCCTGTTCAATCAGTCCCAATTCCTCTCTCTGGCTCTGATTCAGTCTGGATTTGACGCTGTAAGCTTCCTTTAGCCGCTCCAAGGCGAGGATAAGTAGCTTGGTGTCGTGTTTGTACGAGAGGGGCGGGAAAGGAATGGGCGCGAAGCGACGGGATTCCAGCCAATGGACCGTTGTGGTGTAGATGGCGACGGCTTCTTCGGGCGAGATGTATGGACCGTCCTGAGGAAAATATTGATTGTAGATTATGGAAAATATTGGAATGAAGACTTTTTGATCACCAAATATCTGGAGTAGATGTGAGAAATTTAAGAGAATGTCTAACTAACATACCATAAATTTTTCAATTTTTGGAAAAAATGTACAGTCAAGCCAAATTCGATGTAGAATGTTTCATAGAATTAATCACGTTCTTGTCTCTATGACTTTGTTATTATTTTCAGATTTCGCATTAGTCGTCAATTTAAGATCTTGCCTACAATGCAAACAATTATTTCTTAAACTACCAAAAAGAGAATTTTATACTTTTTGTTGTGGTTTATTTACAAACATTTTCCATGATTTAATATCCCGTTGTTCATAAAAATAGTGTTAAAAACCATGATAGTTTCAAAATTTATTACACATCGAATTTAGCTGGACTGAGCTAGAGTATAGGTCACTGAAGAGTCACACGCAGATCAAAATAAGGATTACGACTGCAACATACCTTCAAATAGTTATGCTGTCTTTCTTGCTCAGCCTTCAGATACAGTCGGGTCAGTCTGCCCAGGTTCTTCTTACACACAGTTTTATCAACAGTGGCGCCGCGGCGGATACGCTCGCGGTTGTAATGTGCTGTGTTTGTCCACCAATCAGCTTTCATCTTCACGTATCGGAGAATCATGTTCTCGATCGGTGTGGGAAGGCCTGGCACCTGGAGAAATTGAATAAAAATTGAGTAGGGAAATGACTTGACCCTTATAAAGACATTGTCATTAGTCTTTAGAAATCTGGAGGAATCAATGGCGATGCATATGTGAACAAGCTGTATGAGACCGTATCAGTCAATATACCAATGAGTTTTTCTGTCCAAAAATGTATGTGCACTGTGCCAGTACCCTTAACAGTGAAGAAAAACACCGTGAAGAAATCGTTATATCGTAGAACATAAACATTTCGAAAAACAAGGTGCAAAAAAGGAGTCTCTTCGAGTTGCACTGAAAATCCTTTTACCACTCTGGTTCGAAAAAACTAGCAAGTAGAAATAAGAAAGAATGAGCAAATAAGACTGAAAACCTAGGTATATATTCCGTCAATAACTCATTATTGAATCCTCTGTTACCATCTACCAGTTAAGTTTTTAAACTACCAGTTAAGTTAAGAAACCATTTACCAGATTTATATAGAAAGGAATTTGATCAATTTTTCATACCTTCCAAGGAATATTCGCCTTCCAACACCTCCAGGCTTCGGACAGATGCTGCAGTATGGTCCTGGCCTTGTTCTGCTTGATACCTTCCGGCATCATGTCGACAATGTCGTGCATCACCGACGCGCGCAGCTCCAGGTCGAAGTGAGATTCGACGCGCTGCTTGGTGACCGTCTTTGCAACTCCTGTAGACACGTTTTTGTTAGATTTTTTGTGACACGTAGTAGAGCTCTTCGTGAAAAGCTCTTCCAGGGAAGTACTATAGTTTGACCGAAACCGCTCCCTAAGAAAATGCGGCCGAGGAGAGGAAGAGGAGGAGATAGATCTTACGATATGTGATCGTAAACGATATGTAATTTTATGTAGCGACTAGTGGAATCCCGCGCGACTTTGTTCGTATTGAGTTTTGTCCATGCAAACTTCAACTCCCGCTGTACCCCTTTTGGGGTTGAATTTACAAAAAACCTTTCTAACGCCCGTATGCAAAAGCAATACTTGAGTCTGAGTGGAGCCCCAAGCATAGATGTTTGACACTTTTCAATAGAGAGCTTTCAAACAATATTCGGCCACTTTAAAAATAACGGTCTTGACATCTCGAGATAACGCCCATCTTTGGATTTTTATCTCTTGTGCATAGAAAAATGCGTATAGATACCAATGATTACGTAAGCATGGGAGGGAGGGGGAAGAGGTTTGCTTACTTTTGCTGACTTTTGCTGACAAGGGGAAGAGGGGCGTAAATAATTGTAAAAAAACTGCTTACGTAATACTCTAATGGCCCTAAAGCGACTGAACAAAATCACTGTGTAATTGGACTAAGAGAAACATGGAGTGACGACTTGCTCATGGTGGCAGGCAGCAACTAGATTGGTGGGTGAGAAAAACTGACCTTTGGAATGTCTTCCTTCAAACTGCCTGGACAGCAGATTGCCCAGCCATCGTTCCAGCAGCGGTGTTATTCCACGCATAAAGAATAGCCACACGCGCCACCCGGGCGCCCAGATACCGCATCCAGGACCTTTGGACACTGGACCCTGAACATAACAACATACATCACATTCATATTGTACAGTTTTGTAGTATAACTGGGTCATTCCTGATCTACAAATTTAGCTTTATTTGAATACTAGCTGCCTGTGCCGGCTTCGCACGAGTGGACTTTTGTTTTTTAAACACATAAATATAGCCTAATTATGTTACTCAGGGTGAATGTAGCTTTCCAATGGTGAAAGAATTTTTGAAATCAGCACAGTCGTTTTGGAGTTTAAGACAAAAATATAAATGTAAATAGTATAGATGGGTACACATTAGCCAAATCAAGGTGTAGGTCACGTGTATATGTGTTTGATTTTGTCAGGAGTGGCCAGTCTAGTACAGTAAAAAATAAAAATAAATTCATAGTCATTATAATGCATAGAAGTTGCCAACATTGTTGAGACAATAAAACTAATCTGGTCAAGTTTATCACGGTTCATTTAGGAGCCTAAAGACAAAGTTTTACTGTAGAAGACCTGTGTGTTGCGACACATCAGAAGATCCCATACAATTTGGGGTGATCACACTCTAGAAGTCTACGCATTAAATCTCTGTCTCTGTCTGCCCTATACAAAATATCTAAGATAGTCAAAGTGCCCACACACAGGTTTAACACACCCTATTTGTCAATTAAATGACTTACGGTATTAAATCTGTAGTAGATAAGATGCTTGAGATCCTTGCACATCCGGATCTGCCTCATCAATTTGTACTTGTACCGGTACATTCCCGTCAGCTGGCCGACATGAGCGAATATGTACTGCAGTCCGTCCGCCAGTTGGAAAGAGTCTACGTTGTTGAGACGGTATTGGACGTGGGAGTCCACGATTAGCTTTGTGAGGCGGAGAATTTCTCGGCACAAATGGAAAGCTGTGGAAAGAAATATTTTTTTTGGGTTTTTACGTCTGTTGTTGGTTGGCCATACGACCTCTTATCACCTTCCGTAGATGTCGTAGAAGGCGACTAAGGAAATGCAACAGGGGATAGCGACATCCCTCCGAATACTACTGTCAACTATCTATAAATCGTAAACCGCACCTTTCATTCAGACAACTTAAATATTAAATTATGTTTCTTGCTGCTACGGAAAATAGGCGAGTCCAACTCGCACTTGACTGCTTTTTTATTTTTTTCATGATAAGGCACTCAGGATTTTTGGCAGCAGTTATTCATGGGAGTATGAAGGAACTGACATGGCTACAAGTTATTAAAAATATGGTAGATTACAAAAGCAGAAGACTTTTAGTCGCTTACCATTTCCAAACCGAGACTTCTTCCTCTCTTTTGTGGTCAAAGTCTTAACCGGCTTCAAGTTGAAGTTGTAATCCAGATGCAGGTAGTTCAAGTTCTTTCTATGGATGAGGAGATTCAGCATGTTGTATCCCTGTCTGCAGACTTGCAGGCCGGCTTCCACCCAGTCCAGGGTTGTGGTTTGGAAGAACTTGGTAGATTTGAATGAGCGGAAAAGGTACCTGTGAGGAAGACATAACATAGTTATCTGAATAATAGTCAGTATTTGCTAACTTAGGCAGAGATTCATAGACCGAACTTTGACTTTACTTTGATGGAAAGTTCAACTTTCAACCAAAATTATATTTCATAGTTCTGTCAAGGTCTTCTTTATTCAAAATATTGATAGGAAACTTCGATAAACAAAGCTTACTTTGCGAAGACTGCTTTGCTGTAAAGCAAAGTGCGGTCTATGAATCTCAGCCTTAGCCTCGTAATTTTAGCATTAGAAGACTATGAAAACGTTATTGTTTTTGCGGACCCATCTTATTGCCAAGTTCACCCAAACATTTAGTCAGCCGCCGACTTTGAGCGAGTGTAACGCAGTAAATAATTAAGGGCTTATCGAAGGAAACTTCCATGAACTGTTTTCCATACTACTGTTAGTGTTAATTGTACATTCACACCAAATCAACTAAGGCACATGTTCACACTAGGGCTACTATGTCGACTCGACTCGTCTATTTGCGACCATAAAAACAAAATTCATGTCTCACAATACACATAAAATCTCACCTCTTCTTCTGCGGTTTCGGCGGCCGATGCTTCAAAGCATTGAGGACATAGTACTTGAGCAGTTTCTGATAAGACACCCTCACTTTGACGGGCTGGCCGGGCGGGCAGTGCTCTTTGTACCATGTCTTTACCAAGGGCACGTCGATAGCGCGTCGGCTACGACCTGCGAAATGGAAAATCCTGTCGTAACTGGTATTGAACTCCTGTGCCGCCGTTTAGACTAAAAGTTGGTCCATTGCGTGTGATATATCTGGTATAGTAGCCAAAACTTAGTTGATAGGCTAATTTATGTTTATAGAATTGTCTAGAAATAAGAAAGTCATAGAGATAATTGTGATCAGTGTCTTGTCTTTTTCATATGCTGGTCATACAATTAGCAGGACTTAAATTGACTGAAAATCATCTTTGGAAATGTTTTAAGAAAACTCTGAATCATTCACCAAATCACGTGGGATAGCAAACATAGTTCATCCTTCAAACAGATCAGTGGCAGATTAAAATGAAGTATTGATTGGAGTCTTTGTGTGAGTCACAGTCCAACTATGGAAGATTAGGAGTAGATAGAGGAGATTTAGCACATTTAGATAGATTAGCACAAGTTTTGCCTATGCATGAACAATCACAATATGTCAGAAATATATTTTAATTACCTGATCTCATGCTGAAAGGTCTCGGAGCCCACAGCAAAGATATCCCATTGGCTGTGTTATCGGTATACAGAGCTGTCTCTTGCAAGAACGGAGACACTTCCTCAGGAAGCACATACTCTTCATCATCAGGTATCGGGTCCAGGGACTTGACAGTGTGTCGATGCGAGATCGGGTTGATGAGGGGATCAAAGTAGAAGGCTGGGAGGTCAGGGTCTTCTGTCTTGATGTAGACCACATTTGGTGTGTGGTACCTAGACACAAAATTTGATACAATTCATTTATCAACCAGAATTTGAACCAAGTTTTTTATGGTGATAAAAAACTATAGTAAATTCTTATGCTGTAGTTTTTAAGAACTTACCAAGAAAGCTGCACGAAATGCGGCAGATTGTTGTACAGATATGGGAAGGCAATCCTGTACTCCGTCCTGATTGGCTGGCGGATGATGATTTTGTTGATGTCATTGAACTCATTCCAGTCTTCATCTCCAGCTGAATTATCCTTCACTAACGGCTCGAACTTGGGTCCACCGGGGATAGCCATGTTCAAAGCTTTGGCGGTGAAGAAACTCTTTGAATCAAAAAGGTAGAAGTAGTTATCATCTACCAAGTCAGTCAGCAGTTGGTTCGCAAGGCGGTATAGTGTCGCCATCTGTGGTAGAGTCAAGTTCCACTTTCTGTAGGTAGAACCGTTAACATGTCTGGTTCCTAGCAGTGGTTTGTGGTCGTAGAACCATTGTGCAACTGCTCCATCTTCATCTGGGTCCAATTCAATCTGAATCGGCTCTAAAGGCTCGACATCTAGGATGTTGTCGGCGTAATCAAGCGGCGGTTCCTCATCATCAAACGGCGGGAACCTCATTCTCTTGAAATGTCTTCTGTCACGCTTTTCTCTTCTCATCATAATCCACATTGTGCCCCACTGAGCAATGTAAACCGGCTCAATAACCCAGGGTATCTCATTGACGAAAGTGATAGCGCCAGTTATGTGGTACAGGACTCTGACGTCACGGATTTGCTCCCATGGCATCGGCATGTTTTCTAGAAGCTTCATGACCGCATGAGGCATGTATTTGAGCGCTCCAAGGTAGACGCGTTTGTCATGGCGGTACTTTCTGCTAGTCATGTCGCCGTGGTCGCGAATGATTTTGCGAATGTGCTCTGGTGGCATGTCCTCTTTTTGCGCATCGACAAAGCCGAATTTGCGCTTCTCCGCGAAACGTTTTGACTGAAGTTGCAGCCATTTTTGAGCTGAGGAACGAATAGTGTATACAGTTTGACTTCATCATGATAGGTATATTTTTTAAATTAGAACAAGGTCATGGAAAATAAGAACATTTAATTTTGCAAATTGTTTGTATGCAGTTACAGCATTTTCCATTAGATACTAGATTGGAAAATTATATCCATTGCAAATTGATATCCCCAAAGTTTTAAAGTTTGCTGATAGCCTTGACAACAAATTTTTATGTATTTGGGTTAAAATTAAGAAAGTTATAAAATATTTTGCACAGTATATTCCCTAAGCAGTACTACGAAATCATATGGTAGACATTTTACAGCGCAAGTATTTTACTGTGGCAAGTGTCTACATAACTACATAATTATTTACTTATCTACAAAAATGGTTGTAGAAATATTTTTAGATTCATGCATTATCCTAGGGTGTTTAAGTTATAAGCCTTTGAAATAAATAATATGTCAGGTCATGGTTTATTTTCTCTGACCTTGAAAACTACCTCATTATATTAGTAAAAAGGAACAATTATAATTGTGTTCATGTCTTCACTTTTATGATCAGCGCTCAAAAATCATAATACTACCGAAAATACAAACAATAGGTAGGTAGGTACATATTTATGTAGGCCGCCATTACAACATACCACAAACAGATACATAACCTAAAAATTTACAAAATGCAATCACCACTTACCCTTCTCCTTGATCTTTTCCTCTGGTATGTGGTGAGGTTTAGGAGGCTGGGAAGGCGGCACCGGAGGCGCTGCAGCGGCGGCAGCGGCATGAGCTTGTAAAGCCGCTTGCTGGGCCGCCGCTAGCTGTTGCTGCGCCATCATGGTGGCCCAGGGATTGGGCCCCAGCAAGTATGGCGGCAGCGACATGCTGACCGCCTTCTATATTAATATAACAATATCTTAACACGTGTAGCAAAAACAAATAAAAGAACACGGAGCCAGCGTGTAGGACGCCCGCCGGGAGCTATACAAAGCCAAGCCATCAATACTCACTTTTTACCACTTCACAAATTGATTATTTTTATTGAATAACCATCCACAGAATAGATCTTCATCTCTTTTACCACTTTATATAGTAAGTACTAACAAAATCAACAGGAAATTGAAAATGAAATTGAATGCTTGGTGGTGGCGCAGGCATCCATTTTTAATTCTCTTTTTTTTTTGGCCGATCTTATTTTCACGAAAAAAGAAGAAGCAGATTTCTATGGTGTATGTGTGCGTATACGTATGTATATCTACATTTGTGTGCGTAAATCTTATATTTAAACTGTCAAAACTGACATCTCAAACTGTCAAATATCAAGAGGTCAATGTCATGCTTGCTTCTGCTTGCTACTGTTCTATATTTCTTGCTAGGCTATTTCAAGATACGAGCTAATATTTACGAAATAAAATCCACCGGAATATTAAATAAGACAGAAATGCGATGGCTGCAACAGCATCGGTAATTAATCATCTGTCTTATTATTATCATCTGAAGAGTATTTACCATTTCCTACAGCACAGACGACTCCAATACCTCCAGCAGCGTTGGGAACCAACCGCTCATAGTCAACTCCTACGACTCCTACGCATAGTTACAACTGGGCAGTCATCAATAATGAGAAGAACATTTAATTCTTCAGGGCTGGACACCTCTGCCGCATGCCAGACCACCTCGTGGGCTTTCATCTTCAGTGGGCTGAAGATGTGTGTCAAACTTAGCGCTAGAAGGTGGTAGACCCGACTTTAGTGGGTGTGTGATGTGTGTTTATAACCCTGCCAAAAGTGTGATAGGTCAGATTGTGAATGAAGAAACTTGCTATATGTGTGTGATGGAGTAACTACCTACTAAAGATAATCTAAAATGTTGTATAAATGTTTTTATAGCGTTAAAGATTTCATTTAAATTATTTTATATTTTCTTTAAGAATTATTATTCTGAATTGATTATTGTTATTATTCTCACACTGATTTATTTTAATTTAACTTATATTTTCTACTTTTTGTTTGAATTTTGTATATTGGTTGCCGATGAAGTATGTGAGCCACTTTTTTACATACCCTATGATCTTATAATTGTACCATACTTCTTGCAAATAAATATATTTCATTTCATTTTATTTGTACCAACTGTCGAACTACTCAGTAGTTACTAAACTACAGATGCAGAGTTATTGGTGAAAGAGACTCATTTCCTGTAGGTTTCATTTGCTCAAACTAGATATAATGTAACTATGCTACTCGGGGATAATTCAGCATTAAAGAGGCGAAAGAAATTTATCAGTCCAGTAGTTTTTGAGTTTATTTGTTACAAAATACAAATCTGTATAATAATGATGATGACAATGTTACCTACCTAAGTACCTATAAGTACATACCTACCTATTTGCTGAGAAGTCCCATTATCACACAGAACGCCTACCTATACATACATAATGATTAAGTATTATGATTACACGCTCCTCTGAATCCACCATCAGGTAAGCTCGTTGGCAGAGAGCACTGGTGGTCTAGTGGTAGCGGACCCGCCTTCCGATCCTTAGTCGTGGGTTCAAATCCAGTCGTGTACCAATGAGTTTTTCTGTAGAAAAATGTATGTGCACTATGCCAGTAAAACATCGTGAGGAAACCGGGGTGTTGTAGAACCTACAAAAGTTCGAGCAACTCGTTCGTGTCAAGCGCCACGCAATAAGGGCCCACTAGAGGCCTTGCGGAAACCAGCCCGCACATCAAGTGTGGATGATGAATTTGCCGCAGCTCGTTGGCATCAGTGCCTTGTCTACCTTATTCATAATAGGTAGGTACCTAAATAAGGTAGGCCTAATGATGATGATGATGATGAAAAGGTACCTCTATGTAGGTAGACAAGTCTATCTACCTATTTGCTGAGAAGTCCCATTTTACACACAGAACTCCTACCTACCTAAGAGCTGGTAATCATTTTAAACATAGGTATTCAGCTTCTGAATCCACCATCAGGTAAGCTCGTTTGCATCAGTGCCCACCTTACTCATAATACCTAACTAAATGCAGTAGATCTACAAAATCATGTAGGTAAATAAAACAAACATTCCACAGGATGGATGTTAGCAATGGCCTACTACGCGGGCAAAGCCTGCCGCGGGCGACCGCTAGTTCCTATAATCTACAGTCACGAAAAACGCCTTGGGATGCTTGCTACTAACTATTATCTATTCTGTGAACCGTCACAGAATAGATAATAGTTAGTAGCAAGCACCCCGTGTCATAGTAACTACTAGCGTATCTGTAATATCTATTCTGTGAACCGTCACAGAATAGATAATAGTTAGAAGCAAGCACCCCGTGTCATAGTAACTACTAGCGTATCTGTAATTCGGAAATATCTTAGATTCACGAAATCTAACATCATCATCACCCTATCCCGAACCTTATCCCATACTAACTATCCTTTATTCCATGTCGTGAGAAACACCGCTTTTTTTTTTACATTCTAGTTGCATTCGATAAAAGCCAAGGCAGGAGAAGATTTGACTTCCTTAAAAAAAATGTTTGCTAAATGTTTGCTAGTGTGTATCATCAACTTATTATTAAAAAATGATGAAAGCTTTAATTAAAATTCGATGCTAAATGAATGCAGTAAGATTTAACTTAAATAAGCTTGCAGATTAAGAATAAAGAAAGAAGATGAAGAAAGATAGTGGAATATTACAGAAAACTTTAACCCAGAAAGCTCAAATTAAAATTAAAAAAAAGTTTTGATAAACATGCCGTGGTGAATATTGCGTAAATATAAGAGCGCCGTTTTTTTTTATTGCCGCTTTGCTTGTCATGTCATGTAAAGTAATCAATCAAGTTGTAATGTCGTAACAAGTGCTGTGCAGTACGCAATCAATACCAATAATCGACTAAATACTTTAATTTTGTTAGTCGATTACTACGAATTTTGTACATTTACCAAGACACTCATTTATTTTTTGTATACTGTAAAAAAGTTGGTTCAAACAATGAACTACTTTTTGTTCCTCTATTTATAGTATGAGCAACAAGGAGTTTTTAAAAGGTAATGTTATCTACGGTCTATGCTTATGGGTCAAAGCCAGCATGTAAAGCAAGGAACAGCTATGAATAAGAAGAAGTGCTCATACACCACGCACAGAAATAAATAAACTACGCTCAAAACAAATTATTTTATTTTCCAGTCAACAGAACTAGATGTCGCTACAGAATTAATTAGAGCGCGCTATTGTTGCTTTTTGGGATTATTTTTTTTTCATTTCAAATTTGATCTATGCTCAACTCGGAAAATTGAGAAATCTGAGATGCTTAAGCTGGATTTCTAATTCCTCCGAGATGCATAAAGTTTAAATAAAAAAACCCCAATCCACGGTCCGACAGCAGTAGCATTAATGGATTTACATGCGTATTGATATTATTTTGCTTTCTAATTAAGAAAGTATGAGATACGATAGATTAAAATAATTATACTCTTCCTTTTTTTTTGGCTAAAACCCCAGGGGTGTTCCTCTTAATTTTCTGGGTGGTTGAGGTTATAGCTTCGTTTCGTTCCCCAACCCCGTCAACGGTTGTCCTTGCGGAGGAAGGGCTGAAGCCCTTTCCTCTTTATCTGAAAGCACCCTGAACATTAGGGTCTCTTCTCTAGACCCTCGAAGTCACAGACTGCAGGTCACAGACCCCCCGATCAGTAAAAATGTAGAACGCTTCACGATTTTGCGTGTCATCCATGCATAAAGGCTATGCTAATCTTCTCTGTATCGTTCCAATTTTGGTACATATATTACTACTTACTATATTACTGCCGAGCCGAAGCAAGTCACCTACCTCAACTACCAACTGAAACCTATTTATATTAATTAAAATACTTGATTTTATTATCAAAGGTTTTATTCATCTCGGAAACCCAAAGGAGGAGTCAACAAAATATCATTAATATTTCCACACAACAGATCTTCATTGATTTCATTAATAACTTCAGTTATGAATTCTTGATCCAAGGACATGGAATCACTGCTCGTACTATGATTTTCAATTGAATACTCTTCTATTACTTGAGTCATGGCTTCAGCAATATCTGAATCATCTGAGACGTCCATTTGCTCATGTCCTTCATTTCGTATGTTTGTTGCACTGCTTTGGGGACTTGTTGTAATGAGTTCATCTATCTTCATTGCAGGTATGCTATTTTCATCAATATTTGTATCACTTATACAACTCGTATTGTTGCTCGTGGTATTATTATTTGAATTCCCAGTTTCAGTTCTGACTCTATCTTCTTTGTGTAAAACCGCATCACGTCTTGAATTGGGAAATACACTGTTAAGAAGTTCAGTTGAAGACTTTACAGGATCGTGATTTTGACGAATTTGCTTTTCTATCAGTTTGTCTTCTGATGGTCCTATGGCCAACGATACAGCGTTTGAGGAAACATCAATGCTCTCGTTTAGCATATGAGGTGGTGCATGATATACTCTATCAGAGCTATGTTTTGATTTTGGAGTGGTCTCTGAGGTATAGCACGCATTGCTGTCGGTTCTATGGCTTTGTTGTAATTTTAGGCGTTCGATCAATAATGGGTTTTCAGTTTTGAATTTTCGCAGAATTTCTTTTGCTACATCTGAGTTTCCTTTTCTTTTTGCCATTTGTACATCTGCATTCAGGTCATAGAGTCTTCTCTCGTCGTTGAGTTCTGGCGTATTTACTTCTTGGGGCTGAAATATATTTTTTTATTTGAAAATACCAACAGGATAATGATATTTATACGCTGTTTAAATATTTACCGTTTCATTTCTAATGATGAGCTCTGAAAGCTCGTAGGCCAGTTTCACAGTATCTTCAGGTAAATGTGTCTTGGCAGCTAGTGCTAATCCGTAGTTTTTTACTGTGCAGATACCAATTTCAATTTTGTGAGTGTAAATTAATCTCTTTTGAGGAGTCTCAGTGTTTTCGATATCTTCTTCAGTGACGACCGTGTGACGACTGAAAAAAATATTTTTGCTTTAAAATATTATTATATTTTTTTATACTTGCATAGGTAATTATTATAAGGTAGGTATTCTTAATTAGTTACTTCACTACACTGTAGTACAGTTCTTGGAGCCTTGTAAGGTAAGTGAAGTGTGTGGTAAAGAACGTGAATGCATTACTTGCAATCAGTTCTTCACACATAGCCCATGCTAGACTGGTTCCTTCTTCATCACTCGTGCCCCTACGGTAATAAATCATTTTGAGTGTTTATGTAGGTCATCTTCTTATTCTCAGTCGCTTCACTCTTGTCAGAGCGGTCGTGGTCATCATGAATATCTTGTTATTTGTTTTTATCAGGGGCTGTGGCACGCCTCACGATATCTCGTCACTTCCCCCTACATGTCGTCATCCGGGAGCACTCTTGTAGGTCATCATTTTCAGATAAATTGGTGTATTTTGTCTAGAAACAATATATAATAAAACAATAGTACCTGCATAGCTCGTCTACAATAACCAAACTTGATTTTGTCAGTCCTTTCATTATGTGCTGCATTTCTTTTATCTGTAAATCAATAGGTTACAAAATATTAAATAGAACCATCTGGCAATCATTTGGACCAATCAGTTGAGCTGTATCTAGATCGTTTTTAACGGTCTGCAGTTAGCTTAACTGTTTCTTGTGTATCTGTAAATACTTGTATTATATAAGTTTTTTTGTGTAAATAGATGGTTTTATTAGAAAAAAACATGCATTTCTTTTATCTGTAAATGGATAAGATAAGTACAATGTATTATGTAGAACCGTCTGGCATTGATTTGGATCAGTTGAGCTATTTCTAGATCGTTTGTAATGTAACGGTCTGCAGATAGCTCAACTGGTTCTTGTGTATTTTGTAAATACCTACTTGTATTAATTGTAAGTTTCTTTGTGTATATAAATATATTTTTTACTAAGTACCCATAGTTTTATTTAATAAAATATATCTTTGATAAGTAGTAGTAAACAAGAGATAATTGTATGGGAAAAACGGGTTTTTAAAAACTGTTAACCAAGAGATATTTGATTTAGTAGATTTTTAATAGAGATGAGTGGAAGAAGAAAACTTGTTGCGCTGACCCCACTTGGGATGATGATTTTTTACCTCGTACACAAATGTGGAAGCATTTAGCTCAACGCTGTCGTTAAAACCAATTCGTGAGAAGATCCTGTCACAGATTCGCAAAACTGCATTTGTTGCAGGTATGAAACAGCCAAGCTGTAAGAAACAAAAAATACTTAATGAGCATGACTAATCAATTATTTATATCTTTAAAAACATGCATAGTTTGATAGCTGATAGCAAAAGTAAACATGCCTTTGCATTTTTATTGTACTCGTAGATCAAAGTCAAAGTTAAAGATGTCTTTAGTCAGTAGTAACACAAGGATTACTTTGAAACGTCATAAAGCTAGGTGAGTCTAGGTGCCAGTTCCACGTGACCAAGCCTAGAAGAGATTTATATAGCGTCAGGTACCACTGGTGCTTACTCATGCCCCTACTTATGGGACGCTACAGTGCCTGGGACTGGATTTTAATAAATAAATGCAAAACTATCTAGCACTAAACTAAGCACAGCTTGTACGTCGGGAACCAGATAGCTGATATAATACGACATGCACTTTTTTATTATAAATTCAAACTCAAATATTTGGTGGGGATCAAACCCACGGTCTGCGGTGCCGAAGGCAGGATTACTAACAAAAAAGCCATGCCTGATTCTAAATGGAATAGACTTGCCCAGCACTTAAACCATCCTGTCAGCTTAAGTGGCCTAATCCACAGGAAAGACATGGTCAATACGTGCGGAGCTAAGCTGCGAGTTTGCGATGTTTTCCTTCACCTTGATAGCTGATAGAACAATCTTTATTAGTCACCTGTGCCATTACTTGCAAAATCGCAATCTGTTTGATATAAATGCTTTTGCCACCCATGTTGGGACCTGTGATGATTGTGAAGTTTTTTTCTGGGCTTGCGAACTGGAAATAACCGATTATTTACTTGATAAGCAACTAAATAAAATACATTTATTTTACACAAATGTACCTCACACGTAAAGCCTTGCGCACATCTAGATTACCTGCGATGGCGATCAGTGTATCACTGTCAAATCGCATTATCAAAGCTCGTGGCAAGTTGGGCTGATGTATTATGCAAAATCCTTTGCTGAAACTAATCGCCATCGGGCCCTGTTTAATGTTTAATGTTTAATCGTTTAGATGTGTGCAAGGTTTAAAACAAACTCAAAATCATCAACACGATTAAGTATAGGATATATACCTACATTAAAAAAAAAATACTCTTTTGCATGCAATTATACGATATTATCAAAAATAATACTTTTACTATAAGTATTATTTTTAATCTTTGTCAACTAGTACATGAACTGCTTAGCTTACTTACAACATCATTCGGCACTGGCATAACTTGACTGTTATAATCAAGCAGAGGATGCACGCCATTCCTTATATCTAAGTATTCTCCAAACTCTGGCCGTATGTACGATCCTATTGTGCTGGCCTACAAAATATATTGTAAAATGAGAATATTTATTAAAATTGGGGTAGAAAAATAAAAGTGCACGAAAGAAGCCTCTTTGAGCTGCACCTCCTTTTGAGTCCTGTTGACTGTGGTTGGGGGGTGGGGGCTACTTACAAGGGGTTACAAGTGGTGAGCAAGAAAGCGAATAATCCTTTTGGGATTGATCGATAGATTCGCCTTATAAACTATATCCTCCGTGGCGCAGTCAATCAACGATTTCTTCTCAATGGTATTATGACAAGGTTCTTTGTCTTATTAATACAAACGTCTTAAACGAAACGGTCTTTTTGTATTGAAAAACTAATCAACGCCATCTATTTCGTACCCCATGAATTAAGAACTTCCTTTTTTGTATGTGCTCGGAGTTCTTCTCTAGAGTTAATTGTGTTTTGTGAGTTGCACTCAGTTTAGCCTCTGGTCTATCACATTAAAGAACTATTATTGTCACGATAAGAAGATGAAAAGATATACCTGAGCTAAAGCTACCAAAATATCTAGCTCAGCAACATCTTCACACAGTTTGTAGAGACTTGACATAAATGGCCTTAGCTCCTTCAGTAAACTGGAAATAACGCTGCAAAAATATTTATGTTTACTTATAATACTATCAAACAAAGAAGCAACAACAAGATTAGATAAAAAGTTCGAAACAAACATGTTACTCATTTTTTGTATCTCACTGAGTGATTCTTTGGCTTGTTGATCTAAAACCACTAGATCTTCGGTAGTCATTGTCACACTTGCTCCATTATTTTGTACCTATAACATACGAAGCTAAACAAGCTAGCTCAAAATTTTGGTATTTTAGATCTTTTGTGGTTGTAAGTCATATTACGAAAAAAGTGTTAGGTATGGATGTGGATGGTGGTTATAGATGAAGATGGTGATTATAGACCAAAAAAAAATAGATGGGCTGTATCAAAGATGAAATGAGCAAGAAAAGAGTGAGCGAGCACTGAGATGACGAATGATAGAGGTGAGTGGAAGAACAAAACCTGTTGTGCCGACCACACTAAGCGTGGGATAAGGAATCAGTCATCAGTTATTTTTGTGTAGGTACCTGTATGAATATAGGAGGCAGGTCATCCACATTGAAATGTCTCCTATTCTTCGGAGCAATAGGCAAAACTATGTGAAAACCTTTCATCATATTTTGATTCAACCGCATTGGCAAATCATAGGTCTCACTTAACTGTTCCACAATTTTTTGTATGTCTTCAATAAGTTCTGAATAAGTTCTTCTGGCTACGTCTAACAGACCGTTTATATTAGGTTTGACGGCAAAGCATCTTTGCAAACTTCCCATAGCTCCTTTTTCTAAGTGAGCATCGTCTTGTATTATTTTTCGGATACGTTCAGCTATTTCATTGTAGTGGGGATTTTCAAAGTCCTGCAATAGTAGTAGTAGAGCTCTTTGTGAAGTTTTCGTCTGGGGAAGTACTACACCATGCTTATTTCTGCCGTGAAGTAGCATCGCTGTGTTTCGGTTTGAAGGGTGTGGGTACCGGTGAAACTACTGGCACGTGAGGCTGGACGGTATTCAATAAACGACTTATTCTAGGTATTAATCGTAGTTACCTGCTTTATGTTTTTTAATCTTCCACACTCAGCCGCACTCAGGCATTCAATGAGCTTTGGAACCATATCCATGGTCGTTTTTAGAAGTATAGTCTGGTTGAGCTGAGCCTCACCCATTTTATCAATGTTTTGGTTTGTAGACTCAACGCAGAGAAATAGTATTTTATCTATTTCTGATAGTTTTCTAATAACATTCTGAAAACCGATACGATAAGTGAGTGAAATGAGAGCGTTGCGTACTGTATATGTGATGTAAAGTTGAATGTTAGAGTGAGGAACAGTGTAAGAGAAATGCGGTGTGAAAGAAGACGTAGTGTTAAGAGTAGAGAAAGTTATGCTAAGACGGTTTGGACATGTAGAAAGAGTGGATAAAAGTAGATTAACAAAACAGGTGCATCAAGTGAGTGTGAATAGAACTGCTGGAAGGAAAAGACCTCGGCGCATGTATCTCGATCAGATAGCAGAAGTTTAAGAGAAAGGCCAGGTAAAGAGTCCGAAACCGACGAGCATGTATGAAGAATTTTATGAGATTGAATGGAACGAAAGAGGTAAGTATACCAGGTTAGTAGCAAGTGGAAGTCCATAATCTCTGCCTACCTCCATGGAAAGAGGCGTGATTTAATGTATGTAGTTTATGTGAGTATATGTATTTCTTTTTGCTTTTCCGGATCATGAACTACACATGCACTATTTCCCCACCTGCACATCTACCATCAGTCCTGCTTCATTGTCAATCAGATCTTGGACCGCATCCAGCCGGTTTTCAATGAAATCTTTGTTGCACGAAGGTTGTAGTATAGACGCTCTCATAGCTCTGATACCACCAATCGTGTACATCGGTCCTAAGACGCCCAAGAGACAGCAAGAAGGGCCCGCTGATGGTACCAATGGCTGAACCAGTTCCAATTGAGTAGCAGTTCCTACATCTAGAAGCAAAAACATTTGGGAAAACGTTTATAGAGTAGCATCACGGCTTCTAAATTTAAGAAAAGTGGAATTACCAATAATCATAGTATTTTCAGAAGAATGATATTCTATCTTCAAAGATTCCCTTGCAAACACAATGCATTGTATGTATTCCACGTATTTTAAAACTGCGGCAGTAGCGGTCAAGGCATAGAACCTAAACGAGAAAGACACAATTTATAATACCAATTCGTCAGATTTACGTCAGTGATATAGAAAATGGTAGAGATTTTGTTGTCACAAGTTAATTTGAATTGCGCCCTCAGAGAAGCGATTTCAAAGACTGATTCACGCCAATAACAGAACTAAGCGATAAGCAAATTAGAGCAATCTACTACTGCCAATGAAAAACAAGTTTATTCGTTTTTACAATACAAACGTACTTTTGTAAGATTTGTAGATAAACAGCGCTATATTGAGGCGCACAAAGTGTTTGTATTTGCTGTCGACCTGCGGCGTCATTGAAATGCCTTCGCTGAACAGTTGTCAAGTTAACTTGAGGATATTGATCCTTTATCAGTTGGTATAGCTGATTAGGTTGCACGCCTTCGCAAAATGTATGGGGAACTATTATCTGTAAGAACTTTCTCGATTAAATTAGTCCAGCCAAAGCAATACATGAATGACTCGTATTTTTGACTACCCTCATAGCTCAGTAGGTAGTAGCTCTGCGCTGGAGCGTGGGTTTGAACTACACCGAGAACAAAATGTGTGGAGAACCAAGTTATTAGTACTGTGTCTGGGTGTTATATTGTATTCTAAGTGTCTAAATAATAATATTTAGAAAAAACGTATATAACTATTATATCAGCTATCTGGTTCGCAAGCTCTGCTCTATTTGGGGCTAGATAATGTTGTGTGAATTGCTCAGAAAGAATCCTCGTTGAGGTGCACTTAGAATCTTTTCACCACACTGTTTTGTTGGATCTAGTGACACGACAAGAAGAAGGGTACTAGTATTTACAGAACATTACTAATTACATTATTTACCTCGATTGGGTCGAAGAAGTTGATTTTTGTCAGCGTATGCGTGTATAGCAGTGTATCGCTGAATTGACATAGTACTAGATGAGGGTGCTTCAAATCAATAGCAGCCATTCCTATTTCACCTCTGGCCATGCCTCTCCCTTCAGATATTGCTGAAATTTTACATTTTATATTATCTTATGAAAGGCTTGGTAGCTCAGTTGGTAGTAGGTAGCTCTGCCTTCTGTGCCGTAGATAGAGGGTTCAA
Organism: Thera britannica; assembly: GCA_939531255.2. Classification (NCBI taxonomy): domain Eukaryota; kingdom Metazoa; phylum Arthropoda; class Insecta; order Lepidoptera; family Geometridae; genus Thera; species Thera britannica. Next base: position 14,207,526 of record OW618039.2, read on the forward strand.
TCCCCGCCGAGAACAAGTAATTGTGTCGTGAACACAGATGTCTGTTTTCTGTCTGGGTTAGCTCAATATTTTTTGCTTAATTTACTAGCTAGTTCTGCTCAATTTTACTTTCGGGCTAGATGATGTGATGTGGATTGTCCACAATATTTATAATTAACTCGCAAACTCATAACAGATTTTACTAAAGATAGGTATGATGTGCAGTAAAAGAGAACCTAGTATAACGCTGGCTTCTACAGTGAGTGTGCTTGTAGATCTGGCTGATCTGTTACTATGGCCACCTGAAATAATATATTTATATAATCAGTTTTGAACCCGTTCCGTTGGGGAATAAAGGTTCTAGAATGGCGAACACGAACCGGACGACAAAAAGTAGGGTGCTCACCCAACAAATGGACCAACGACATTGTTAAGATCGCGGGAAGTTGGTGAATGGAAAGAGCTCAGAATCGTTCTTCCTGGAAATGTGCAGGGGAGGCCCATGTCCAGCAGTGGACTTCTTCTGGCTGATGATGATGGTGATCAGTTTTTTGTGTTAAATTGGTACCTAACAGAAGTAGGCACAATAGGTATGTATATAGGGTAAAAACATGGCTAGCATGCCTAATAGGCGTTCAACAACTCTAGTTGAATGACGGTACCTATAATAGGAAGATAAACAATTTTTATGCATAAATAGGTAATGTAGTATATCATTAGGTAGAAAAAGATTATGTATAAGTACGTTCCGCTTAGAATACATCTGTGGGTTATACGTGTAGGTAACCAAGATAAAATACTTGCGGTTGGTAATTAAGTAGATAGAGCCAAGTTTTAATAACAAACTCATACCTAACCCAAACATTTATCCAGTAAAAACCGACCACTTGACCGTAGGCTTCTTAATTTACTTAGTAATAGCCCTCACAGCGCAGTTGGTAGTAGCTTTGTCTTCTACGCTGGAGGACGTGGGTTCGATTTTACCGGGAACAAATTTGATGTTTTTCTCTGTCTGGGTGTTAAATTGTATTTACAATGTCTTTCCTGTGGATTAGGCCAACTAAGCTGTCCGGATGGTATAGGTGATGGGCAAGCCTATTCCATCTTAAATCCTGTTCCAGGCACTAAAGCGTCCCGTAAGTTGGTACTTTGGTAGGTCTTATAGAACCGACAGCTGTTGGGGAATAAAGGTTCTCGAATAGCGACCACGAACCGGAAGATGACATTGTTAAAATCGCGGGTAGTCGGTGGACGGAAAGGGCTCAGAATCGTTCTTCTTGGAAATGTGTAGGGGAGGCCTATGTCCGGCAGATAGACTTCTTCAGGCTGATAATGATGAGTATTGTGTGAGTGTGGAATGTCCACATGTTTTTTTAATGTAAGGTTAGACAAATGAGCTTACAGCCCACCTGATGGTAAGCGGTCACCGTCGCCCATAGACACCACACCAAAGGTTCTGTCGTTGCGTTGCGTTGGAGGAATTTTTTAACGTTTTTCTTGAAGCTATTCATGCTGTAATTAAGACGGAACACTCTAATTACTCACATCTACTGCTACTGCTAATGTATCTCAGTACTGAGGGTCTGTTTCTTGGTGTCATAAAGTCATGGGATGTATCAAGCGCCGCAGAGTCGCTGGCAAGTATTCTTGGCAGTCCTCTTGGACCACTTGATGATGACTCTGGCTTTGATGATATTGAATTCGAGATGATTCTAAAAGTAGAATATACTTTGTAAGCTGTGTATTTCTTGTTGTATCCTCCTCTTATTGTGGATTGTCATAATCAAGACAGATGGGTGAAAGTTTTACGATGCGCTTAGACATAATTTAGTAGAATTTTATAATTGGAAGAAACGGGTATTTATCACGTTTCTTACATACATAACGATCGCGTTAATTTAAAAAGTGCTATCTTTAATTTTATTTATTGTATCATCTGTGATATTTTATTTTATTTGAATTTAATTAGGTACTTATATTTATTGATTAGATATATTTTTATGTTAATTTAATGCAAGTTAGTATTGATTGAAATTATCTGAAATAAAAGTATTAATAGAAAATAAAAAGATGTACTTATAGAAGTAGGTATCTAGAATATCAAAAGAGTCCAGAGCAAAGAGAGTTGACATAAAAAAACTCGTAACTAACTCTTCATTGGTATTGTAAGTAGGTAAAGTACCTACCTGCAGTACAGTATTATACTAACTTCCGTTTCAGGCTACGCAGTGGACCTGTTGGAGGTCCCATGGACGGCCTCTTCGTTTTTGCAGAGTCATCCTTGCCATCAAACTGATACCTTGGAGCTTTATTCGTCGTAGAACGACTCGCATGAGTGGTGTAGTTTAATACTTGCAGAGCAGAAGGACCGAGTACGTCTGTAATATTACAATAGGACACCACCATTAAAACTAAGTATAGTTTTCCGGAGGCACAAAACTCTAGATATCCTACTTAGCTCACCATAATTTGTATCTTTTCTTAGTAGCTCATTTCGGGATTTTGAGGTACTTTTCGAATTTGCACACTTTTCTCCTTGCACGACATTCATTTTTTTCCCATTTGTGATTGTTGGTCTCTACGTTTCTTCTTTCAACTTTAAAATCACACACAACGTCTGGAATTTTTTTGGAGTTTTGATCTAATCCTTTCTGGCATTCCCGCCAAAAAGTAACCCGAAATTAGTGATGGCGGGAACTTGGTCAGGCACGTTCAGGAAGGAATGTTCTTAGATTTTAGTCGATTAATCGCGTGATAAGACTTTGGCACTTTCGTGATTGAAGAAGAAGAAGAATGAAAAAGACTTTTTTGTTTTTAGGCGTTTGTTTTTATTTGTGATTAATTATTTTATTTCTGAGTTGTGTTATTGGTGCGTGCTTATTATTATATTATTTTTTGTTGATAGCTTTTGCTAATGTTACGTGTGTGTGTGCTATTAATGTGCTAATGTATCGGAACTTTTCTCGGACTCACAAGATATAGGGTCGCTATCATCAGATGAAGTTCCATTAATACGAATTACTTATCTCTCAAACCTTGAAGTACCTAGCCTATCAGTTCGTTATGCATCGTAAAGTTTATCATTATTATCTGCTGTTACTAATTGCCATACCACCAGTCTCTGTGGGAGGAAATTCAACGGACTCGATGTATGTATGCCCCAGCATATTTTTGCATGTCAGAGAAGGTGCTGGCCGATGGTCGTGGATCCCTCGCTGGACCGTAGGTATTACATTCATTCGTCATCCTAGAAGCTTCTGATATTGGCTGATTTGGTTCTATGGCAAGGTAATTTTTATAACGCTTTTATTAGCTTCACCTGTATGTATGTATGTATGTATGTAACCGACCCCTTTGAGCTCGATTTTGTCCTACTTTGAACGATCAGATTTGATTCAAACTTTGCACACCTGTCAAAGGTCGATGACAATGCAATAATATGAAAAACAAAAAAAAATGAAAAAACTAAAAAGTAAGAAATAAATTAAAGTTTAAAAAACTAAAAAAAACGCTTTTATAACTAATTGAACTAAAAAGTTAAAAATAAAACTGTAATAATCAATTGAAAATTTATATTATTGTACAAAAAGCGTGGGGGGCTTGATTTTGATTGTTGTAAATATTTAATCAATAGTTTATTATATCTGAAGTTATTATAAAAAGCACCCCACGCTATTTGTACAATAATATAAATTTTCAATTGATTATTACAGTTTTATTTTTAACTTTTTAGTTCAATTAGTTATAAAAGCGTTTTTTTTAGTTTTTTAAACTATAATTTATTATTAACTAAAAAAGTTTTTATTTTCAAACATGCTTGGGAATTGTACCATTATTTTGACAACTTTCTTTCAAGATAAATCGAAGTTGCTGTATTTGCCAAATAGTGGCTGGCAAAAATTGTATGAAAATATATTACTATCGTGTTTAGCGGCCAAATGAATTACATAATAATCTCCTGTTGTATCGTGTACCTATCGGACTCCTGTTTCGGCAATTAAGGCCTGCGCACACCTAGTTCGCTGGCGGTAGTGATCAGTGAAACGCTGTCAAATATTCGCTGTCAAATCTCAAATCTGACAGCAATATTTGACAGCGTTTCACTGATCACTACCGCCAGCGAACGAGGTGTGTTCGGGCCATTAGATTCAAAAGTCGGTCCATTACTAATCCCCTGCCTGTTGTGTAGTTTAAAATTTGAACCATCTTTTACTATGAAACATGGCAACAAAGGAGGTAACTTATCAAAGGTTTTATTTAGAAAATCTTTCTAAATAATATTTTCAAATTTATTTTAAAACAGTTATCACACAGCTATTGTATACCATGAGGCTGCAATGCTCTGGATGTGGCAGGGATATGTATCTTTAAAACAAGTATGTAAATAAACCACGCATTGAAAGTGTGACAGAACATGACATTGTGCCTGATAACCCCCTCATCTGGGATCACTTTTCTTAAATTGCCTTGTCATTACATCACTAAATAAAATGATTAATAATTAATATCTTTAAACTGATGGGAAATAATGATCCCATTTTGAAATCAATGTTTTTGACAAGGCTCACTCTGCTAATATAGGGGTTCTTTTACGGAAAAAACTTTGAGCCCCCGTAAAGGAGAAAAAACAAATAAAATCAAAATAAATAGTCCCTTTTTACTGCACCTTCTTATCGGTCTAGAAGGGTCAAATTATTCTTCTGTATCTGTCTATCAGTTTGTTCAAGCTTGCCTGAAATGGCATACATTTTTTCTGTTTAGTCTGATTTATGAAAAATATATTTTTTGGAGGGAGTGAGTTCGGAGTGACCATCATATTGTATTACTATGGTTTTCTTGGCCTTTTTAGAATAAAAGAAAGCATTGTTGCGTTAGTTTTATCTTTGAAATATTTATTTTGTTTGCTTATGTAATCTTTCGTTTTTTACATGTTGGTACCTAAGTAATTCACAAACGGTTTAGGAAGTAGGGATGTCGGAAATGCAATAAAGTATCGATATATATCGTATCGATGTTTTTTGAAAATATCGATATCGATATTGATATTTTTATTAAAAAATATCGATATATCGATATATCGGTATGATTTGACTTGACAGAGAATATTCGTGCTGTTGAAATTGAAATTGACTAACAGAGTTGCCAACTTAAAAACCAAACTATAAAACAGCAAATCAAGTCGACCAAAAACAAAAAATACTTATAATATAATTTGCTAAAAGATGTTAGTATAAAAAAAGTATTTTCTTTTTGTGATTTTTTAATCTTAAAACTTATAAATGTTTATTGGTCTGAAAAAAATATCGGTTTTTATACCTTTTCGATACTTAGAATTTTATATCGATACATCGATATATCGAACTATTAAATATCGCTCAAAAATATCGATATATTGAAAAAATAATATCGATATATCGATGTATCGATATTTTTTCAACAAGCCTATTAGGAAGGAATGAGGTCAATAAATATGGTATTCATTTGATAAATTAATTCGAAGAAATTATGTCAAATATTGTATTAAAATTGATAACCATAAATAAAATGATGTTTGACCTCGATATTAACTACTTTTGCGTAACAACATTTTCCCTATTTGCATGTTTGTAAATAGAAAAAAAAAACATTATTTATCAGTCGTGAGCAACCTTTATCTGTTTTGCACGCGCAATTCGCAAAACAAGTGGTTCCACAAAATATTCCATACGCTTCTATCGCGAGCGAGTGAGACGGGTGTCGTTTCCGCGCCCCTACTGCGAGGGTCGCTTGTGTCTGGCAGTAGTCTTTAATGAAGGCACTCACGATACGTCATTCATAGTACGTAGCTCTCAGATCGTGGTGCTGCTCTTGGCTTATCTCCGGGGGCTTGTGGATATAAGGCGATAACGCGTTGCTCGGGTTTACTGTACTTTGTGATATCACACTTGAAGAAGGCGTGTTCGCGTATATCCCGTCAAGTGGGCCTTTCATTCTCGTAACCTTAGGTACAGAAAGATAAGTAACGCAATCATTATAAGACGATTGTGGTGTATCAAACCATTGTTTTTCTGTTACTTGGAGGAGACGCATCAAAATGGCTCTTTACAGGTACTTTTACTTTTGAAGTCGGGATTTTATTGCATGTACCTATTGCATCTTGCTTTAAATGCTTGTATTGTTAACCTTCATTACTGTAGGTGTAACGCAATTTGGAATTAATATTTTCTAACTTCGGTTAATTAATTATGTTGGTTCATAATTGTTAATTAATTGTATAGTGTTTACTACACTTAAGGAAATCACAAAGATTTTTATAATGTCCCAAAAGTTAAGAGCCGAGCGGGATTTGAACCCGCTCGGCAGGATAGGGGAAGGTCGCGGGTTCAAATCCCGCTCGGCTCTTAACTTTTGGGACATTATAAAAATCTTTATGTTGGTTCAGATTAATTCTACATCGTTAAAATCAAAAGCCCATAGTTTTACAAAGTTAATTAACTAACAGTATCCAATAATAATAAACAAAGGCTTCTTTGTCAAGATAAAAAAACGCACCATGTATTGGAAGACCTTGATCACCGCCTCTAAGATTTTTCCATCATTCAATGCATGTTTAGGTTCTTCCAAGTTGTTTTTATCGCAAACAAATTCTAACGTTTTAACTTTAGAGATCCTTGGATTCCCGAATCCAAAAACCCCTAAACGACGGTAAAAATCTCTTCAAATCTCGTGGTATACGTAGCCCCTAGGAGGATCCTTTGAGAAACATGAATTGAAATTAGATTTGGCATAATATGCCCAGAGTTTGCTTTTCCAAAGTTGATTACAAACGTGGCGATGCAAGAGTTTGCTCCTGGAATTTCCTCACGATATTTTCCTTCACTCTTTAAGACAACATTTTCCACGATTATTTATCTAAACTTAGGAAGCGAAGTGAATAACACTATTTGTGCAATAAATTATGGTCGTGTTATTTCTGCAAGTTTTTTGGACTAACCGGTTCACACTTCACAGCCGCGCGTATTTTTTTTGGTTATTTTGCAATAAAGTGTTTGAGTCCATTTCCTAATGTTGTTTGTTCGGATCACTAAACCAGTTTTTGTTAGCTGGTTTTTTTTCCGAATTAGTTAAATATCTAACACTAACCTACATAATATTTAATTTTATTTATATTTGTTGCCATGTCACTAAATTTGCACCCTCTGACCTCTATCTATACTGATCAGTGTTTATACCCCTCGTGTGTCAAGTTCAAAGCGTTTATAATACGTTTACTCGTAAATATTACCTACACGAATAACGACCCTAAACAGTCGTTTCGTCGTGTCATCGCTACACATAAAACCTGAATTAATTTCATTTGCGCTATCTCTTCGTGTCTAAAACAAAACACAATGTTACGTGTCATCCAATCGACACTTACTACTATAATAAATAGACTGTAAACTATGCACCTACCTAGGTAAATAGCGATTACATAACATATTAGTTTCAATACCTTTATTGTTTAAACGTCGTCAGTGTTTGCATGCTGTCCAACTGGTGTTTGTGCTGTATCAATTCTATTCATTATTATATTGGTCTTTATTTGTTCGACCTTTTCAATTCATGCTACACTTTGTACTTTGTCAAACGGTATGTACAATGCATATTACTAACGTCAATTGTGCTATGATCAACCACTACATTCCAGTAAATTATACGCATTACTTGTTTTAACTCGCGCAGTGCAACTTGTACAAAAGATCAGTGTTTGAAATAATTATTGACCTAGACTCTATAGACTAGAGAATCCTCAGTACAAGGATCTACACTAAATTCTCGTATAGACTTAGACCTTTTACAATTATAAAAAATATATTTAAAGTAATTTACAAAGTGGGATGTAACTCTCAGCATTTACTGAAATTGACTAAATCTTACCCAGTGAATAACTCATAAGCCCGGGACACACGAGGTAGTAGTAGTTTTTCAAGCCGGGATAGCAAGAGCTAGCAAGCTAACAGTTCTAGCATCGTGTAGACAGAACTAGCTTCATTTTTCATATAGCAGTTCACACGAAGCTAGATCAGCTTACTAGCTTACTATCGCTATCTGCTATCCTGGCTTGAAAAACTAGCCTTGTGTATCCTAGGCATTAAGGATTTATACGGTATGCGACTGTAGCCAGTTGCTTTTGTGCTTGGAATCACTTAATAGTTCTTCTTTCTACAGCTTGAAATCAAACCTGCAATACGCGACCCTCAAGACGCTGTCGCTAGTGTCGATCAGCGTTATGTCACCACAGCAGTCCGTGCAGGAGTTATTTCGTACTGCTGACTGCGTGTGCTTTGACGTAGACTCTACGGTTATACAAGACGAAGGGATCGATGAGCTGGCGAACTTCTGCGGGAAGGGAGATGAAGTCAAACGATTGTAAGTGAATCTGAATACTCCTGCAGGCTATACCAAATTATGACGGTCCGTATCATAAGAACGATCTAGCATAACGCCCTTAGGGATGAATGTAAATAAAAGGAGACCAAGTGGTGTTGTTCAATGATGTTCTAAGGGTTCCAAAGGCTCATTCAGAAGTGTTCTGCGTGTGATTTCATGCACACAACACTTTTACTACTCATCCAAAGTTTGATGAACTAGGTGACTGGTTAGAAGATCGGTATAAAACTAGTTACTGCTCATTTAGCTCTTTTGAAACTTTGACCGATTTCATCATTTACTTTTTATACTCACTGTACATGTACACTCCTTGTTTATAATCGAAGCTTCCAGAACCTCGCTCTGGAAGCCGTCTTCCATAACTTATTGACCGGTTTCTACAAATAACCCGTTTGGTCAGTTTTTTGCACGAAGTAAATGAATCATGTTACGGTTCAGTTTTCTCTTGAACTCCTTGTTTTGTAGATAACACGGAAGAAAACAAATAACTCCAAGAACTAGTATTTTTTACGTCTGTTTACGTTTAAGCTTACATGGTATGTTAACGAACCTTGATCCAGTTTTAACTGGTTTTACGTAGACCGCTGATTGATAACGATTTGATAAAAAATACCATGATCAATTTTATCCTTTTTTTATTTGGCTTATCGGATCAGCTTTGCCAGTCAGCGTGAAATGCACCAAACGTATTGGTAACGGATAAGCACTGCATTGGATCAATTAATATGCAACTATAAATCTTTAAATCGTTTGTGACGGTCATCAGCTACCTCAACTATTTTCTCTGTGTTTATTACAATGCTACTGGTTAGGTGCCCAAAACTGGACCTCCACACGGCTGACTACTATGGTTTGATGTATTCATTTAGACTGGTCCAATCAAGTAGGAAGGCCTTTGCCCTGTAGTGTCAAAATAGGTTGTAATTAAGCGCATAGTAACTGTAACTTTCATTGTAAATAAAATGTTTTCTATATTTACAGAACAGCAGAAGCGATGGGCGGTTCAATGACGTTCCAAGAAGCGCTGAAGAAGAGACTGGACATCATCAGACCCAGCGTTAGTCAGATCCGGGAGTTCATTGAGAAAACGCCTATCAGACTCACACCCGGAATCAAGTGAGTGTTGTTTACACTATTTTTTGATGGAACAATCATGACACAGTGGTAACAATCGTCTATAACAAGGCATTGCCTCGCAGGTCATGCACGTCAGGCACGTGAATTCTTTGTCATTCGCCCTGGAAAAGTATGGTGGCATATGTCCAATATTGGCCTTGTTTAGGCTGAAGATGATGATTATTAACCTAAAACCAAAAGATCATGCGATTTAGGTCAACAGGAGCGAATTGTTTGATAAGTTTAATCAGTTGTTACATGCAATTGTCGGTCATGAAATCATTTGAATACCGGTTCAGTCCAATTCACAAAAGTTAAGTTATCATCGTGACCCATACTCAAGATAACTCACTCCGGTTTTCATGAGTAGGTAACTACTTTGTGATATTTGTAAATTGTATTATAAATAACTCACGTGATGGTATTTTTATAGAGATTTCAACCGCCAATGCACCCGGTCAGGGGTTACCTACCAGAAATTATTTTCTTAGTACACTCTAAGCACACATCTTAGCGATCAGCTGCAACGCTATTAAATATGACAGCGTTTCAGTTGATCGCCATCACTCGACAATTTAGTCAATTGGTAGTCAACACAAAGATTCTTATCTTCTTCCAAATAAAATAAAAAAACTCTAAGTTACTAACTGACTAAAGGTCAACGCACAGCCTAAACCGGAAGTCCAACGAATCATTTTTTTTTTTATTCATTTGGAGGGTAGCTTCAATGTTACATCCAGTATAATCGATACTTGGCAAGAGAACCTATGAGTTTCAGAGGTCTCATGTCTACCTTCATTTTCAGACAACTAGTAAAAGATCTCCACGACAAAGGAGTGGTGGTGTACCTTGTATCGGGTGGCTTCAGAAGTCTCATCGAACCGGTGGCTGAGCTGATCGGCGTGCCCAAATCCAACGTCTTCGCGAATAGGCTAAAATTCTTTTTTAATGGTAAGTTATGAACACAAATTCATCATTCATCCATACTAAATCTTTCTCATTTTTGCCAATTTGAACCATCCACTGGCAGTAGCTTTTTCTTCTTTTTAGGGCCTTTTTCACGATTGTGATGTCTGAGTATCACTACGTAACGCTATTCAGAGATCTTGTATTAAAAGGCTAGATCACGGATCTTGTAGTCTTCATGTTGTACAGGGTAAATTGTACACTAAGTGTTTCCATTCCATCATAGCGTATGGTTTGATAGTGTGGGATGATTCAGCGTATTCAAATTATCTAGACTTTTGTTTAAGTATTGTAACTGTGCCACAATTGCTGCTTTTCTCAGTGAAATTAGGTCAACGATATCGTATCTGCCTTTGTTTTGTATTTCTTGTGCAAAATAATACTTTGAATCCAAGAAAAGTAAATCTTAATATTATGACAATAAGATTGATACTGCAATAATCTTGATTGTTGCATGCTCACCTCGAAATCATAAAAGGACTCGTTTTGCTTGAATTGAATGAGGACAATAATATTGTGGTGTAGTAAACCACGTGACTGTGACCTTTGTTAAGTGCATCGATTGAGGTGATACAGGCTGTAGATAAAAAATCATTGTTTCCATTGTGCAAATAAATTCTATTGAGATGGCACCGAGCTAAATTATTATAACCACTATCCAACTAACAAAAACAACAACAAAAATAGCAAAGATTCTAGGTATTTTTTATTTATTGATGACGTTTATAAATAACGCGTGATATATTCGTTTTCATAAACATCCAGACCACAGATAAGATACCTACTGTTATTGACGCGTTGACATAGAACAAACATCATGTTTGTCACGCAAATATTTGTAAAACAAACGACCCACACGGTAATTTTATAATAAAACTCTTGTGTGATAAGATGGGGCAATTGCTTTCTTTTCCTTATAAGAGATACTGGTAGTTACTTAGGAGATACCTAATTTGGTGTTTGGTATTTCCCCTGAATATACCTTAAGTTCCAATCTAATTGATGAAACAGACATCAGAAGAATTGTTGTGAATCTTTCTAGATTATTATATTATAGGTACAATTAAATCCAGTAAATCTATGAGTCAATCATAAGATCTGTCGTACTGTGTGATTGCTGTGCAACCAAGGTGACGGATGAAAAAAGATGCGACAGAGATGCGAATGCTGAGATGGATGTGCGAAATCAGAGGAAGTTTAAAAGAAGCGCCAGTGACGGAGAAAAAGAGAAGTAACAAGCTAGTGAGAGAATAATTTTATGTTACGAAGGCAATGAAGAAGGATATAAAAGTACCTAGAGGTAGGCTGAAGAAAAAATTGATGGATTGTGTGACAGATGATATGTCTAAGAAAGGAATGAGTACTGAGATAACGATAAAGAATGGAAGAAAGAAAATGAAAGAAAAATACAGGTTTTGCCGACCCAACCTATATAGTGGGGTAAGAGCAGGAAGAAGAAGAAGAGGAAGAGTAAATGTAGTAAATACGTATAACATCTATCAGTAACTAATTGCTTGTCACTCTTATCAGTTTTGTTATTAATATCGACCCCCTCGTGACTCGCCAATAATAAACTCTCATTCAACTGACGTAATATTCCCGGGTCTGGGTTCACTTCTCCGATGAAACACATACACATGACGTTATAAAATAGACTGTATTAAATATGAGTAAAGTGCATTGTTTGTTGTAGAAAAAGTTTGTACATAAGCCTATCTACATCGCTGTTATTTGATATATTTTTATTGACATTTAAATAGACATAGAACGAACAGAAACATGCATATTTATATTTTTTATGCATGCAGCGGTAAGTTTATTTTGCATACGATAAAACATCGGGTCAGTAACAGTATGTTCTGTACATACTATTAAAATAATTACTTTTATTCAAATCATTTCAAAATACAAAACTAGATGTCGCTAGTGGCAATCCACATTTCGTTTATAAACACCACGTGAACAAGTACATGGAATAAGGTTGTATAAATACAACGCAGAATCCACACAACACTATCTAACCTTAAATTAAGCAGAGCTTGTACTATGGGAACCAGAAAGCTGATAATAGTACTTACATGTCTTTTTTTTTGTAAATACATACTTAGATTACAATATAAGACCGACAGAAAACAAACATCTGCGTTCACCACACAAATAATTGGTGGGGATCGAACCCACAACCTACGGCGCAGAAGGTAGAGCTACTATCAACTGAGCCGTGACGCTGTACAAAACTAGTTGACGCTAGTGGCAATTTACATTTCGTTTATAAATTCCACGTGAACTAGTAGGTACATAATAATGGTGAACTATCAAAATCAATGAAAATCAAAATAATCTTTATTCAGTTGAATTACAAGAATCACTTTGAAACGTCTTAAAGCTAGGTGAGTCTAGGTGCCAGTTCCACGCGACGAAGCCTAGAAGAACAGGCATCAAAAGACAACACGTATAGAAGTAAGTAAATGATTCAGAAGCCTTATCACCACGAGGCGAGGGCGTGTGTAACTGACACCGATTGTTTTGATACGCGATGTTGCGTCGTCACGCACTTGATATTATGATTAAGTTTAACCTTTTACAAAAAACTGTACTGTATGTCTGACTGTCCTTTGTATAGTAGCGGTATGAAAATGTTCGTCGATTTTCAACTTGATTTGATCAACGTATCACGATCACATACTACCTTTTGAAACTGAATAGACAGAATACACCGATAAGTTAACGTCACAAATTATGTCAAAATGTGTTCATGATCAAGGCACTGGCACTGGTGCAAGCGAAAACCGACTCTAAGGTGACGAACATTTTCATACCGCGACTGTACATTCAAATTTTACTCGAAAACTAATAGTACCATGCATCATACGCCCATTTTTTTTATCTTCTTACTGAAAGATAACTATGATCGTTTGGGGTATAGGCTCTATATTTTAGATATATGTTTCACAATAATAAGTGTTTTATATGAAGGCTGGATGCAGTCCAGTCTTATCATTGCACAATATTGTGATACCGAATAGAACACCTATTAACGAATATAATTTAATAAACCGGCCAAGTGCGAGTCGCACTTCTGCACGAATGGTTCCGTACCATTATAGAAACGGCAAAAAATAATGTCTGTTCTTTGGCATCTCCACTTAGTCTAAGATCCCGCTATAGAAGGACCTTCACCGAGCTGGTTCTTTAATTAAACGTATTTTATATATAATTAAACATGCCAATAAATATATTCTATATGGGTTGCCTATCAAATTTCAGTCCAGGATAATTATGATTAATTAATAATAATAAAAAAAAAAAACTTTCCACTGGTTTGTTTATTTAACAAATTCTATACCAATCGAAAGTATAGACCCCAGTATTTTTATTCAATAAACATACCGGTGCAAAATGCTAGTATCGATTTACCTGTTTATACCTGGCTACCCGAGAGTTGTGACCGGAAAAAAATAAGCAACCTAATGTTTGCATATTCTATGGGGTCTATACTTTCGATTGGTATAGAATTTGTCTAATAAACAAACCGGTGGAAAGTTCAAAAAACAATTTAGTTTTTTAATTATTAATTAATCATATCCTGGACTGAAATTTGATAGGCAACCCATATAGAATATATTTATTGGCATGTTTAAATAAATATAAAATACGTTTCATTAAATAACCAGCTCGGTGAAGGTCCTTCTATAGCGGGATCCTATACTAACTTAAATATTTATTTTATTTTAATTAAATTATTTATTTAACTCTTCATTTTAATGAATTTTAATTGTTCCTGACTCCCTAAGGAGCCAGCGGAGTTCAACTGGTTAATAATATAAATAAATATTGGGTTTGACTTTGAAACCCTAAAAAGCATTGTTTGTTAGCATTTATAGATAAGTTGTTTATTATATCCATAGATAGACCATTGTCAATGACAATTGATAACTTTTGGTCAAGGTACATACTCAAACCTTCAAATAGTTAAACATTATCAAACCAAAAAATATTTTAAATAAAAAAATGTGAATCAATATTATATCAGCTATCTCGTTCCCATAGTAATTAACAATTTGGGGCTAGATATTGTTATGTGGGATTGTCCACAATATATTTGTTTATTTTTTACACAAGCCTTCTTCAAGTAAAGTGGGATTAGGACAGGAAAAAGGAGTAGAATATAAATAAATAATCTTAATATTAGAAAAAAAAAAACTTAAAAGACACAAAAGCCCACCTTCTGGAATCCAATACTACTAAAACTAAAAAACTGGCTCATGGAAAAGGCGTTCCACAGCGATGACGAATTTATATCTTTTAGAAAAGAAAGCAACCGTGCCTCAATTGATCAACTGGGTGGTTTTAATTCAATTCATTTTATCCAATTAATCATGTTAACCAATTATGTAATTTAATATAATTTACGATATTTTTTAACATTACATATTTAATAATACTATTTATTTGTGACCTATAATTGTAAATAATTATCAATAAAATGTTAAATGTTTTATATCTAAGGTCTAAGTCCCAATTTGTATTGTTACAGGTGAATACGCGGGCTTCGACGAAAACGAGCCGACGTCCAGAACAGGCGGCAAGGGGCTTGTTGTGAGACGGCTGAAGGAACTACACGCGTATCAGAGACTCGTCATCATTGGAGATGGCGCCACTGACGCGGAAGCTAGCCCGCCCGCCGATGGCTTTATTGGTTAGTTTTTATATTTTATGTCTAATTCTAATTGATTTGGGGGAATAAGATTTGTACTGACGTCCCGCGATGGGGTGTATTGTGCATTGTCCCCCTGCTAAACCTCACCCCAGCCAGCCCAACTCCTTAAAATAACGGAGAAGGACTTTGGGTTGGTGGCAGCAGTGTTCTAGTGAACCTGATGGTGACACAGATGTGGATGTGGAGGGACAAGACTCAATAAGTTCCCTGAGCCCTGTCTTGGACCTCGCTTCTTCTGTTGCGGAGCAGTGCAGTAATTTTAAGTCATAACTGTGGAATGATCTCCCTGCTGTGGTTTTCCATAAGGACTATAGCAAGGGTTTCTTCAAAAAAGGCGTTTTAAATGTTTTAAGTTTCGGCTTGTGATGCCTCTCGTATTGTAGGCGTCCATTAGGCTACGGTAACCGCTTCCCATCAGGTGGGCCGTATGCTTGTTTGTCTACTTTGTGTATAAAAAAAAATTGCAGACGGGCTGACGTGCCACCTGGTGGAAAGCGGTCACAGTCGCCCATAGACACTTGGCGCGGCTGAGTACGTCAGCCGGCCTTTTAAAAAGTGGTTAACCCTCTTTTGAAAGACTCGAGATCCAAACAAAACCACGAAAATTAGTTGATTCCACAAGTTCCAAGCGCTTATAGTATTTCCAAGACGAGTTAGAGACTACTTGTCTGCTAAATCAAAATGTATACTGTTTAAGGTTTCGGCGGCAATGTGGTACGAGAGGAAGTGAGAAAGAAGGCGACGTGGTACGTGACTGATTTCCAAGAGCTCATCCATTCGCTGACTCTCCAAGCCAAATGAAAACCACCAATAATGCACCTTACTGCATTGATTTAAGGCGTCCGCTGCAGATGATTTAAGATGAAACATAATTGTCAATCTAATGTCTTTTCGAGCGGTGACTACCCCTCTTTCATAGTGCCTGATACTTTAGCGGCTCGCTAAAAGTCTCTTGTCTCTGTTATTTTTATGTCAACAAATAGAGATGGCAACAGAATTTTTACGTGATTCTGTAAACCGAACCGGTACACATTTTAAGTGTACCGGTTCGTGTACGTTCTTTAAATTCGAGTTAGTAAAAATATTTTGACAAATTCCGTCAAACTGAATCTACTATTAGTAGAAGAGCCAGTTTGCAGGTATTTAATTCTATGAAAAGAAATTAGATTGATGATTGAGTTGATATATTGGGAGAGACCGTCACTTAGAGAAATAATATGTAAGAAATAGAACAATTGAAAAATAGAGAATGAGTGTTGGGGTTGTGATGTGATAAGTAAAATTTCGAATACTGAAAATCATCGTATTAGTCACGTGACCAAGTGCTGGGATCAATTTCACAGCTTATAGACTTTTGTAGGCAATAAATATTGCATATCGGCTTTCTGCTTTCGTAGAGCGCTATCTCTTTCTGACTCAAACTACGCTCTATGAAGCCGAAATTAGGAAACTGTAAAAAAATCCTTGTGATCGCGAAGAGTGCCATTCAAATTTCAACGCAAGGTTATATAAAATTAGGTGTATTATCAATGAGCATTTGTTATTAGTTTTAAGGAAAGTTTGACCTTGTGATGGTACTCTGAGTACAAATTGATAAATGGTTATTTTAAGTATTTTTGGACTAAGTCCCTGTGTTTGTTGGTTTTGGATTTTGTTTATACATAGAACTAAGTTAAGAGCGTTTATCCCGAGCGTCGTGACTCAAGTTTGGGTAAATATACTCACCTAGCTATACAGTTACACCTAGCACGCACACAGCCGTCTGTGTTGGAGCGCGTATCATTGAATGAATCACCTTGATACTTTACCAGCTCTTAGTAGGGAATGTATTCATTTTTCGTAAGTAGGTACAACATTTTGTTGAATGAGTACCTACTTACGCAAAAACGGGCAGGTATGTTAAAATAAATCAAAATAATTTCGTGTAAAATACAATTTTAATATTTATCGTCTCTTAGTTTCATGGACTTAGCTTTTCGGGGATCAACAACTTCGGGTAATAGAAATTTATTATAAAAACTGACTAGCCGATGCTCCATGTTCTCGCTCCAAATGTATCGTCCCTAATTATTTTTTCTGTCTTTAATTTAAAATTTTTGCCTGTCCACACAGCAAATAGACAGTAATTTCTATTCGTTACGTGCAGCTGCCCTTGTATTTGATAAAACCAGTCATGGCGTCGATTCACGGATACATCTATTTACCAGAATAACATTTTTTTGGTTAATAGCGATATCTGCCTCTAATCCGAATGCCGGACTAGGACATTTTATTTCGGTGATACCATCATCTTCAATTAGTCCATCCGGCGAAGCACCTGTAACCATAATAAATTGAAAGAAAACAATGATAAACAAGGAATAGGTCAGAAATCGAAACCATAATGCGAACTCAGAAGAAACTACATAAAATCATTAAAAAAATAATATAATGCATGCAATAGGTCCCAATAAAATATGCAGTAGGTAGGTACTGATGTACGTATTTCGAACAATAGTACATTATGAAATAAGTGCGGTAGGTTGAAAATTACAGCCGAGGCGTTATTGAAGCCCGAGCCGTAGGCGAGGGCTACAAGAAAGCAGAGGCGTTTTATAACACATTTGCGAGGAAATAAATAAAAATTAAACGAATAAATTGTTTATCACTTGTTAAAGCAGTGAGAGAATTTGAAATTAAATGAAATGACATAGCAGATTGTAAATGTCATTTCATTTAATTTCATTCCAATTCATCCCGTTTCATTCGGTTTCATTCATTTTAATTCAGTTTCATTCAGTTTTATTCAGTTAAATTCAGCTTCATTCAGTTTCATTCAGTTTCATTCGGTTTCATGCAGTTTCATTCGGTT
This sequence comes from Thera britannica, assembly GCA_939531255.2. Taxonomy (NCBI): domain Eukaryota; kingdom Metazoa; phylum Arthropoda; class Insecta; order Lepidoptera; family Geometridae; genus Thera; species Thera britannica. The sequence continues at coordinate 14,225,570 of OW618039.2, forward strand.
TTATTCAGTTTCATTCATTTTCATTCGGTATCATTCGGTATCATTCAGTTTCATTCGGTTTCATTCGGTTTCATTCAGTTTCATTCGGTTTCATGCAGTTTCATTCGGTTTTATTCAGTTTCATTCATTTTCATTCAGTATCATTCGGTTTCATTCAGTTTCATTCGGTTTCATGCAGTTTCATACGGTTTCATTCAGTTTCATTCGGTTTTATTCAGTTTCATTCAGTTTCATTCAGTTTCATTCGGTTTCATGCAGCTTCATTCGGTTTTATTCAGTTTCATTCATTTTCATTCAGTTTCATTCGGTATCATTCGGTTTCATTCCGTTTCATTCGGTTTCATGCAGTTTCATTAAGTTAATTCGGTTTCATTCGGTTTCATGCAGTTTCATTCGGTTTTATTCAGTTTCATTCGGTTCCATGCAGTTTCATTCGGTTTCATTCAGTTTCATTTCATACATTTAGCATCTCGATAAACCGTACGTTATACCTTATTAAAAAGCAACCCGTGCGTTTTACATTACATTACCGCACTAATGCGTAATGACATACATTACGATATTGAAATCGGTGAAATTAGAGACCTTTTACGAGCAAATGTGTTATAAAATTAATTGATTACTTTACAATCATAGATAGCTTATCAACTCGGTGCAAGTGGCTCCGTGCTTCGAACACTAACTTTGGTATCGTGCGGACTTGCGGACTGGATGACTATTTGAAAGTACCCGCTAATTTCGACCTTTTTTTCGGCGTGTTATGTTTTATGATAAGTTAGCAATAATGATTTTCATAATGCAAATTATTACTACTTCTATCTCCGTGTACGTTTAATAAAAATGGGAATTGACTATAACATGTTACGTTGTAAAAAGTAACCCCTGGGTAACATACCTTTTAGCTTCATTAGCCTTGACCAAATTTTCGCAATTGGTGACGTACTCGTTACTTTTTTTACGTGATATAGCCTGTAAGCGGCTTTTTTATGCCATATCTGAAATAAAAGTAAAGAATGAAACCTGAATTAAAAAGAAATACAAATTAAAAATAATTAACTATTTTTTGCGTACCAGAAACCGGGGGTAATTAAAGTTAATAAGTTAATGCAACACCATTACTTTAAAATACAAAAAAAAACTCACCAAAGTTTTGTTAAACAATAAAAAGTATCAAAACGTCCCAGTAGCGCTATAAACTCGTGAAGCTACAATACATTTTTTTGAGGCTTGCTGCTTGCTTGCAGCGACCGGGAGCGACGCACGTCCTACCTATGAAAGGCCTCGGCCGGCACTGAGCGTTGACTTGATTCCGCGCCGATTATATAGTAATACGAAATAATTCATAGTAAAATAAATATTCATGTTATAAAAAAAAAAATCAAACATGTTTTAAAACGAACACTTCTTCATTTACTAGGCAAAAAAAATAACAAAAATACCTCAGATTTCATCATAAACTAACACGTCTAATATCTCCAAAAGTGGCTAAAAATTACTCCTTTGATTATTTTTTTCATGAATGAAAACTTACAGGAATCGTGTTTATTCTGCCACTAAGAACTAATAAAATGTTATTAGCTTTTTTATACGAAAATTTTATAAGTTTGTCGTTTATAGTTTTATCATTGAATCGCATCTGCGTAGACCATCAACCGAAAGTTTAGGAAAAACAGATGAATCTTATGAAAAAACTATACAACCATTTGAAAATGTTTTTCCCATATGATTAAGTTTTGGTCATTTCCAATAATATGAGGTCAAATTATCTTCTGTGCAAGTTACACATATTGTTTTATTGGCCGTCTGAAATCATCAATTTACGGATGAACGTTCTTAACTATATCTTAATTTTAAGTTATTTTAATAAGTAGTGCAAAAGCCTACTTTTTCAACTAGGAAAATTATTGTCATATTGGGTTTCGACCTAATATTCGGTTGTGTATTGTAGTTGTCAAATGAAACTTTTAAAGCCTTAGTATAAATGCGTTGTGAGGGCGCAAACATAGCAAAGTGAGCATAGATAATAGCTTATTTATTTATAGGTATCATTCAAATACAAATAAATAATATTTAGATATCAATTTCAATTGTATTGGTGCAATATCCTTAACTGACTTAATTCGAAAGTACTAACAAATGAGCACATACCTGATGTGCCAAATGTAATATTTGAACGTGCCACTGACAAATCCCCTATAACATAATTGAAAGTCTTGTTACTTGGTGCCAGGAAGATATTTTGGTATCAAGCGTTTGATGGCATATCTGTTGTGCAAGAAGCCTTTGTAAACCTATTTCTTATTTTGTTTTATACTATAAATATAACATAAATTTTATTTTATTAGATAATGTTATAACGTGTCAAAACGGCTGTGTACTTCTTATGAATAAGATAATAAACGTTATTTTAATAAGTTAACGGACGTATTTTAATTCTTGCTATTGCTCGCCACTTTTTACAAGGGAAAGCCCCCTGACTTACTACTCCTGACAAACCTTATAGGGCGCGTGCGCTGGTGTCGCACACGTATTGAAGGAACTAACTACCTGACAGTAAATAACGGATGCAATTTTGTATTGTTAGAATTGGTTCAGCTGATAAACCATAGATGGCGTTTAATGGTAAGCGTCCACTTATCGGTATCGTACGCAACGGACGCATCGCATCAAACAGGTACAAGTTTTCACAGTGCGTCCACTGTATCGGCAGCGTACGGATTACAGACGGTGAGTACCAGAATACGGATTGACGAGACCAGTTCATTCGGATTTTCGTAGTGAGCGTACCTACGTGTGGACTCTGTGAAATATTGTCAAATGCAAATGGCCGACGATGACGATGGAGGGCGAGCGCGCGGGGTGCGTCCACTGATCGGCGTTCCGTATGATGTCATCGACACGCATCGCAAAAGTTGCCTCTCGGAGCAACGGTGTCGGCATTGCCGATGTACGATGCGTACAAGTGGACGCACTTATATGAGTCTCTATACAAAGAATGCTACGATCCGTTGCGTGCGATGCATCCGTTGCGTACGATACCGACAAGTGGACGCTTACCATAACAGGGAGCGCTTACAACAAGACCAAGAGAACCAGTGCTTTTAAGACCTCAAGCTCTGTAGTTTCAGAAATCTCGTGATGAGTGAGTGGGCCATGGACCTTTAAACTGCTATTATAGAATACAGAAAAGAATTATTTGTTCCGTGGAGTGGACATCATCTATAAATTTACTTCAGAAAAACAGATTTGTTTCTCTCATAGCCTTGCTCACATTTTACTGATAGGCGTTTTGTATTAAAAATCTTTCGAATAGGAGTGTTGACCTATTTTTCTACATAGCTAGGTATTACTGTAATAAGTAGATAGGTACCCACATCAATTATTTTAATACAGTCCCACGCATAACCCAAGCTGAAAAATTATTTATATTTTCTAGGTCGATTGAAAAATTTAACCAAAATACCGTGCTGACCTACATGGAAAGTAGAATTATAATAATATGTATACCTAAGTGTAAATGTAGAAGATTTATCTAATGTGGCTAGCTGTGGTATACTATGTACATGCAAAACCACCAAATGATGTGGATGCCTATAAGTATGGGCCTATAATACAGACACAATGCATTTTGTTTCAATAATTATAGGGCATATGGTAGGCCTTAGAATAATATGCCTTGCTTCGTTAATGTTAAAGGCCGGCGGGGCGGGGCTACTACCTCTGAAAAAGCAATAGCATCAGTAATGAGATATACGTTTGACCTATAATGTTTAAGCAATCAACTTTACTATTTTACTATAAGTATTTAATATTTCGCGATCATAACACATACTGAATCTATTATACTGAATTATTAAAGGTAATTATATTTATCGCGTATAATTACCTTTTTTATTCAGGTATTACCTACGTTTCCGCTATTGCAAAATAGCATACTGTATGATTTAGGTACTTTTTGAATTCGATTTATAAATATCGTCGTTGTGGTGCGAGAATTAACTAAGTGCAAAAAGCTAGTCTCGAGATAATCGCGTTTTAAAGTTTTTTTGTTCTTAAAATGAGTGTAACTTATCAATACTTATAGTTACAAAAGAGGTTTCTTCATATAAAATATAGATAATTTTACCTTACACACTAACTTTCAATAAACTAATGTAAGTAATTATATGGTTACTGAGATACATAACAAAAAGTAAGTTAATTAATTCTGGCATACACATTAACGTAATACCTTGATTGAATATTACTTAATTATGATCTGTTGATGACTTTTACCGACAGCAGAATTTCATTTCATTCAATAGATTTTTATCTGCAAGAAATCACTAAGTGACTTTAGTGAGCAGTGCAACCCCAAGACTTGAAGAATATTGTAAGTAAAGTGATTGAATTAAACTACTTAAGATCCCTTAGATGATTTTTGTAGACAGATTTTTGCCTCTACGGGTAGTTATGCACTTCTGACATTCTTGTATTATCTATAATTTTAGTAAAATCTACTCTTTTACATTCTGAGAAGGTACATAATGGGTTTCAAAACACTTTGGCGTCAATAACTCATTTTGGCAAAAAATGTCACTTAGTGACTTCTCGCACCACAACGACTATATGTAAGCTGCTTGCTATCGCTACTACTTATTATTTAGGTAATTAGCCTAACGGTTTCAGTGGCGCATCTCTTGAAAGACCGAGATATATCGAGATATCGAGAATAATGATGATTCAGTCATTATTGTTTTGAGTGGCCAATACATGATGGCTAACGGACGTGACAGATACAATTATTTATAATAATCTACATATGTATATAAACAACAATGCGACCACGACGCGACATCGCCGCGACAACTTTAACGCACTGCTTTTACGGCATGAGTTTCGGCCCTTTCAAGATTCAAAATGGGTTCTGCTGTTCTAAATATATTTTGAATTATAACTTACAAAAGCGTAGTAAGGATTACCTACTTGTTGTATCAGTTAGGATGCTGAAATGCATTAAAAAACTTCTCGCTCACCAAGTTCAATATTTTTGAAGTTATAAAATCACTGTATACCTACTTATGTAATTATAAAAAATGGCAAACAACCTTTCGAAATTTATTAGCCGTTGTCAGCGTCTTAACTAGTTCTCATTCGCATTGGGTGAATTAGGTAGCTTCTTGTAACCTTAGAAGATTGTTTTTTTTTCCAATTTTAGTTGTATCCCTCTGCCATATGACTGCAGTTTTGTCCTTGACTGTGAATGAGAACCTATGCCTAAAGTTTTACTATTAAGTATTCAAAAAAAGTTTTTGAAGGTAAGTCTTTGTGCCACTAGTTATTTCTAAGAAGTGTGGTGAAAGGATTTTAATTGCGCCAAAAAAGCTCGTTTCTTTATTATGTGTCTAAAGACGGCTTGGTAAACAAGATGGTCGTCCGGAAGGGTTTGTCTGTACTCCCGACGATCCCGACTAACCGTCGTATTTTGAACTTTCAACTCTAAAAATACACCATTGGTGACCCCGCGCGACTTGAGCGCAGTCTCGTCGCCTTCCGAAAGGTCATACCACGCCACACATGTCGTGAACTATTGTCTAACAAACGAATTATCGGTAATACGGAAAACAATGAACAATTTACTAGCAACCTGCTGAAAAAAAAACTGTGTACGCGTGCAGTGTTCAGTGCATTTTTCAGGATATGTGTGAGTGAAGTGGTTGATAGCTGAAATGGAAACGTTTAGTGAACCTTACTCTGTGTTTTTTTTGGTTTCCTGGTAAAGTCTTAATGCAAACATTTTTTCGGCATTCTGAAATATAATTTCAGCCTCTTTATGAAGGAAAGTAGGAGGTACTAAGTACAGTTGATAAATGCTCAATCATCAGTGTTTCACCATTAAAAATAAATATGGGAGCAAGTTGGTTGTAGTTCTTGCAAAAATGTTATCAAAGCTATAAAACCATTTTATTTCTTCACGAATAGTTGCTTCATAAGTTTTTGAGACACAAAATCTGGTATTCTGACTAATCCGTACTTTGGCATCCTCCGAGCAGGCGTATATTTTGATCTTGTATCCTTTAGGCCGATAGTAGGCCTAATGTTATGCATGATTTCTACTTCTCTACGTCTTTTATCTGAAAGTTTCGACTTATAGACATTGTGTGCCTTAAATTTCAAGGAATTGTTGAAACATTGTGCTAAACGAGGGCATTTCGGATGGCCCACTAATTTTGCATTATTTCTTTTAGCAAAATAATTAATTGTTGACTCTATTGTGCTTTCAGGAAAAGGTGCTTCTGTCGTTATTGTCGCTGTCATTTTCGGTGGAAAACTTTTTGATAGACTCTTAATCGTTGCTGTCGTATTTCTCGTCACCATCTGGTTAGACCCTGTGGTATTTTGAATTGGATAGGCAAAAAACGGCACTGGATAGGGTATAATGACTAAGCTCGTCCAGCTTTCTATCTTTTGCTGCATTTGCCGGGATTGTGGTGGTTGTGCTGGACTTGGTGGACGATTGCGACAGCGGGTGCATACCTTCTTACAACAACGCTTTGGCTTCTGGCAATTCTTACACGAACACTCACAGTTTCCACTTTCATCGGAATTAGAAATATATCGTCTTGAGTAATAGGGTTTGTGTATTTTAAGATTGTTCTTAAATATCTGATTTTCTATATCTGAATAATACTTTTCAGCTGAGTTTTGATTAAAAGCATCTTGGGTGATTTGCGCGTTACAACTTCCATGGAGAAAAATAACTATTGGTAATAATTCTATCTGCAAATATTTCAATCTTAAAGTTTAAAATTAAACACAAACCAAATATATAAATCCAGTCACCTCTACGCACCCATATCATGACGAATTTATGTCAGTTAAAATTACATTATTTTCTTCCTAAGTATTTCGTTCTTAACGTGGTGGCTTTGACTAGGCTACACAATTTCAACGAAACCATTTCTTTTATCGATATAAACTTAGCGTTTGTATTGTAGGTATAGGCAATAAACATAAATCATATTTTATTTTACGTTACCTACCTAACAATTCTTTTGTAAGAAAAATCGCCAATTGTGAGTGTTACACCGGATTGCCGAGGTGAAACTCTCTTAAAAATAATAATACAGAATACAGCTTAAAAATTATACAATGGGCGAAGAACTGAACATAAACAAGAGAGGGAAGGAGTTAGATGAACCAAAGCACAATAATGCATTTTACCTGCAAACTAATTGCTGTTTACTTATAATAAAAAATACAAAAATTATATGAACCTATCATTGAAACCTCCTTGCTTGTAATTCTCTAACTTGTCTCAGTTGAGACATCAGTTTCTCCGCCAGGTTATCAGGAATAGGTACAATACCATACTTTGGTTCCCATGTTGGTTTCGTCTTCCTCATTGAAGTAAGCATATACTTTCTATCACCCTTCAAATCGTGAGGAGATCTGAATATTAAATCATTTATAGTCTCCGCGCTAGTTTTTCTTAGATTTTTCATGTTCCATTCTGTAGCGTCTTTTCTCCGGTTAGGCGTATTTGTAGTCGTAGTTGTTGTAGTTGGAATTGTTGTAGATGTGGTATCGTTGTTTGAATTTGGCATCATGAGAGGGTATGGGTATGGAACGAAGATGAAACTTCCCTGTCCTGGTTGGTATTGCATGTCAGAGCAACTCAAGCACGTTTCTCTGCAGCAAGGTTTCGGTGGTTTGCTCGTGTTTTTGCAGCGCCTGCAGCTGCATTTACACTCTTCTGATTCTTCGTAGTCCATGATTGCCAATTTCCCACCACTGCTTCCATAATTGTGCCGTCCAGATCTTTGAGCGTGAACGTATTCCATCGGGTTCTCATAGTCTGCATCCTGCTGGTCTGGTTGTTCTTGATAGTACTGCTGGGGCATGTTTTGGTAGTATTGATTGGAGTAGAATTGCGTCAGTGTGGTCTTCATTAGAACAGTGATTGTAAACAGGAACAGTAACTGGAAAGAAAAATTGAATTTGGTAAATAAGATGCTTCGACAAAAGAATACCTATCATCATAAGTAGGTTGTAGGGTGAGTTAATTTTATGCAGTGATCGAATTTATATCGTAGCTACGCAGAGTATCTATATATAAAAATCGGGCCAGTTTTGAACAATGTGTTATGCATACCGCGTGCACTTTCCATTATCGGCGTAAATTATTTTTAATGAAATTAAAATATTACCAGTTCAGACAGCATTTTACTTATTTCGCGACTAGCTCGATTTAGCGACGATATAGTCCACTCTCTCCACACAATAGTGTAGAATTGCTGCTGCTACAGGTGTGCACAAACGTAATTTCCATTGTTTCGGGTTACGTGGTAGGTAGGTTTTTTTGCTTGAGTATCCATTGACCACGTTATGTATGTATGTGGCTTTTATGTATAACTTGAGAACGCTTTCTGCTTTTGTATTCACGAGTTCCGATCCTGTGGTGTCCTACGTATACGCGTACATTGGATTCGAATTATTAAAAATAATTGTATTGGTGGTCTAAATGGTAGCGGATCGGAAGGCGGAAGATTTTATAGAAACCAGGAGATGGTAGAAAAAGTGGCAAACAGCCATAGTTTGATAACTCTTTGATCTTTTTCAGTGCAGCGGTGATTGAGACAAAAACCTACAAACTGTAATTTAACTTCTTCCAATCCAAAGACTGTACTGGACAAAGAGCATAGCATACCGAAATGTCCCATTTAATCCGGTTTATTTAGAAGCGCAAATAAAACCATATTATTATTTGGTATCTGTGACGTGTTTGGCATGGTTCCACGTCCACTCGTGTCATGTGTATTTCAGGAACAGTCAGGTCGTGACCCCTCCACCTTCGCCCCAGCGGCGGCGGCGGCGGGCGTCGTCTCATGACACGCTTGCTATACAATTACTTACATGTTTTTTCTCAAACATGCTCTTAGATTGAAGCATTATTTACCGTTCTTCGTATAGATATTGCTGCAGACTACAGCCAAATACATGCGTACAGCGCGCGGCCGGCAAAATTTGAATGAAAATCCATTTCTATCGTATACGATAGAAATGGATTTTCACTTATAATACCACAAGAGCTTCAAAATTATCGGATATTTCCCGATAGGTTCCCAACGAACCTATCGGGAAATATCCAGATAATTTTGAAGCTCGTGTGGTATTCGGGGGATTATTTTTCCGTCCCAAATATCGACCAATTGCACCATTCGACGTCACGTGGTACAACCTAGAAAATTTTCAAAAAATTGTCAGTATAATACCATGTATATAGGTTGTACCACGTGACGTCGAATGGTGCAATTCTATTGGTCGATATTTGGGTCGGAAAAATAATCATACAAATTTTTCATTCAACATGCTAGATTAATTTCATAGTAAACTATTCTTTCATGTTTTTTTAAAATTGGAACGATTTTTTACCCCGAAACATGGCAACCAATCAAAGGTTTTATTTAAATTTCGAACTGGCTCGCAAATTGAAATGCTGTCTATTATAGGAAGAAAATTAACACATCAACGCGAGAAAAAATTGTGTTGTCTGTTGTTATTCTATTATACTTAGTTTTAATTTCCTCGCATTATTTGAAAAGAATACTTACTATACAAGCCTTAGCCTCAACTAGGCATTGATGGACTTGTTTACACGTTCGTCTATCAATGCCTCTTTTACGGGCCGCTGCAGTAATGTACTATTACACTTGTTTTTTTGTTTGAACATCTATTTTTCAGTAGTGTTATGAAGTAGCTCGTCGCTCAATGGTTCAAGAATAGCAAAGATTTTTTGCGCATTGAAAATTTGAAATGTGCTAAGTACAGTCATTAGCAAGCGACCTAGCTAGAAGCTGAAGACCGGCAGTAGTTTTATAATAATCTCATACCCATGGTTCAGCACATGTACAAAAATGTCATTAGGCGGCAGTTGGCAGGCACCTGGGTGTGATGTCAGATCTAAATCTGGCGCACGAGGTCGTGACCCGGCGCCCTGCCACGGATACTGTACTAGTTGGTATTGGTACTGCGCACTATGCCTATCATGATACAACCCGGTAGAGACGTCACATACAGATCATTATCACCATCAGCCTGCAGAAGTTCATTGCTGGACATAGGCTTCTCCTATACATTTCCATGTAAAAACAAATATGGAAATGTCCAAATGTATATAGGAGAATCTTTCCTTCTGCAGAAGGAATCATATGAAGGAATATCATATCATAGGAAGGAGGTCATCTGACCATCTTTTTCAATGTCTTCCTTGTTTTCTCTTATTGCATACACGAGGGGTCCAGCTAGTTAGGTAGTAGGCTTTTTAGGAACTTCTTTCATAAACCTTCTTTTTATTTCTTGTGTCATTTTCTTTTGTTTTAATCTGTCTGTACAATATGTATAGAAAGATTAAAGCCTTGCGCACATCTAAGCGGTCTGCGATGACGATCAGTGAAACGCTGTCAGATATGACAGCGATATTTAACAGCGATTCACTGATCGCCTTCGTGCCTTAAAACATAAAAATGTCCCAGAATGACAGTGCAAAAAGCAAAAATTCCAATCGAATGACCTCTAGTTGGTGATTTGACCTCTATACGCTACCGAGCAACCTGAACGACCCTTGCGCAAGCACTCGTGCTATCAGCAGGTAGATTTCCCTTGAAACTGATAGGTTTCCTTTGTCCGAGTTATCACTATCGTTATCAGCGGCACGACTGCATGACCGGTCGCGACATCGAGGTACTTCATATTTATCGTGTACTTCGCTAACCTGCGCTGGAAATGCTGAAGTATTATGTCGCAGTCAAATAGTAAAATGAACTGCCACGCTGAACGCCGCCGTTTCACTGACTGCCTGAATGATGTCAGTCAAGTCAAGAGTCACAGGGAACACTTTGAAACGTCTTAAAGCTAAGTGAGCAGTTTCATGAGCCAGTTCCACGTAATGCCTGAATGTTTAACCAGTTTTCTCTTTAGTCACCTAACCACACGAGGTTTTCAGACGTCGTCGAGATTTTGGCTATCCTGGATCTGACTTTTGTGCTGTTGAACGGGAGGAGACAAGACAAAGATAAACGTCGGAATAGAAATTACACATTGCAAAGAAAATCTTTTATTTCATGCAAAAATTTTACCAATCTACTGGTTCGGCGTAGATGGAGTGTAGTTTAGTTTTGGTGGGCAGTCATCTTGAGATTCTATCATTATATTGGTGTAAAATAATCTCGGAACAGCAAGTTGGCAAGTTTTATCATCCGCACTTGATGTGCGGGCAGGTTTTTTCCGCAAGTAGGCCGCTAGTGGGCCCTTTTTGCGTGACCCTTGACACGTGTTGCTCGAACTTTTTGAGGTTCTACAACACGCCAGTTTCCTCACGATGTTTTCCTTCACCGTTTTGAGAGTACTGGCATAGTGCACATAAATTTTTCGACCGAAAAACTCATTGGTACACGAGTGGATTTGAACCCACGACCTTCGGATCGGAAGGCGGGGCCACTACCACTAGACCACCACTGCTCTCTCTCGGAACAGCTTCATGTTTTGTACCAAGTTGAAGGGTGCTATAGTTTTGTGGCCCTTGACTCTATAGGCAAAGGTTTTCGAAAGGTTTAGCAACCATCACCATTATCAAAGCATTTCCTCGTAGGCCACGCGCGTCAGGAACGTGCCCTACGATGCACTTCCTTGTGTCCATCAACTGGAGGCATACAGATGTTCAGCCTCACGTGCCAGTAATTTCTCCGGCACCCTTCATACTGAAACACAGCAATGCTCACGGCAGAAAAAGGCATGGTGGTAGTACTTCCCCGGACGAGCCACACACAAAGAGCTCTACTACTACTGAACTATTACTACTAGGTAATGAATAGGCCTGACGATTAATTTTAAAATCTCTTCTATCATATTCAGAAGTATCTCTGTCTAAAATATTCTTATGTCTAAAATATATCATATTTCTGTAGAAAATTAAGGTTTTTGTGCAATAAAAGTACATTTAAATTTATAAATTCACGCCAAAACGCTCGCTGGTGTCATGGCGTCTGTTATTACGTCACGGTTAGGTATATCAACAGTAAACATTGGTGCTTTTGTACTAAAATCGGAATGACGTTTACCTAAACGTGACGTAATTCGTTCTGACCGGTGTTTGAGCCATCATGGCGGATTGTTGTATTTTGTGGATTTATTTTAACAAATAAATTATTAATCTCGACATTAATAAGAGAATAAATACATATTTCAAAATCTTTGAATCCTTTTTCATTAGATCAGATAAATATTTTGGCGATACTTTATTACTGTCTTCATGCCTATTCATGGGTTTTTGCATGACCTCATAGGTCCTAGCAGTTACATTTTCAGGCCATAAGCCACGGAAGGTTAAGAGCCCGCTATCGCCTCTTATCAGTATACGTACCTACGCCCCATTTGCTAGTTTGACCTGACACCTCAGTTATCAGTTGTTCGTTGCGATAAACACCGCCATTGCTTTACCTGTTTATTTTACCTTTTCAACTTTTTAAAATCTTTCTGTGTTTGAGTTTTTGTGTAAAATCTGAGTCTTCACTGTTCGCGGGCATATTGTTTGGTTTGTGAACTATCTGTGCAATAGTAGTTCGTTTAGTGGATTCCCTAAGGTTATAGGTTAATATCTAAGTGAAGTTTTGGAAATAGGTTACCGGGGTATTTAAATTATGAACCGTTCTATAGATGCTACCTACTACTGCATTGTGTGATTAGCAAGGCTTGTTTCAATTTTTTTGTTCAAGAAATCGATAATTTTCTGCTAATAATGACTTTCTACTCTCTACGCCTCTACTTTAACCTTTACGCATTATCATTGAAAGGATATTATCCTTTGTTTTCACAACACTATAATGGTGCATAAAAAACACACCAATCAATCGCCAGCAACAACAAAATCCGAGAACTCATTCTGTATCCGAGTTTTCATTCTGTAGAGTCACATCAAACATGAATCTTTGCTTCAAAACAAATCTCCCACTAGTTTTGAAACGAAAATAATCAAACAACGAAATCAACCAATAGTTTATCTCTAAGTTTTAAATCACGCAGTAATTATCTAAAAATAGCCTAATTTAATTAATAAGTTTATATTATTACTCAATTTACTGACTAATCCAAGCCATATCAGCTTTACCGCGAAATAGCCAATTTGTAAAAATAGATTTGATAAGTGAATATTTTCTCTTACCTTACACTGAGTTTTAGACAAGAAGGAATTGCTATTCTATTGAGAAAGAACTGGACGTCTTTATGGGTGATACCCTAGCCTTCGTCCAAAAGTATAAAACAAACAATTTGTAATTACTTCAACAAATGCCATTCACGAGAGCACACACAAGTTATCTGATAAATAATCGAATGAGCACGGATTTACGTGTCGAGTACCTCTACCTACCTGATTGCAAAATGGATTTGATCATCAACAATTTTGCTTCGTTGTCTACGTCATTAGGTACTTTTTTATCAGCATCATCATCATTATCCACCGCCTGACTTAACCCACTGTTGGACATAGCCTCTTGCCATTCCACCGCGATCATACCTTCTACCTACGTCGCAAACAATCTCATCCACTCATCGTGGTCGTCTTTTGCTATTTTCTAGTCCTCACCACCACTTCGTTCTTGCTGTCTTCTGTCTATCATGTCTTTTGTTATTATTTAGTTCGTATATCATTCATTCATGATTCTTAGTAGATAATTGGTTTATTCTTGTCATATATTCGATCAGTAACATCCGGTTTTTACTAAAGAACGTAATTCCTTAGGTATTGTTGTTGCAACAAGCCTGTCGGGTACACCATCCGTTGTCGGTAGGTATAGCTGAAATAGTCAACAATTTAAGTTAAAACATTATGTTGTAGATGCTATAAAGCATAAACAAAGCTTTGGGAGACCAGCCTTTAACCTATGCTCTAACTTAAGAGTGTCCATGAAGAATATGGAGTCTAATCTGGAGGACCATGACGTGAACTGCAAAAGTGAAGTGGACTGCAAAAGTGAAGTGGACTGTAAAAGTGAAGTGGACTGCAAAAATGAACTGGATTTCAGTGATACTGGTAAAAGGGATGAAGTGTCCGTGAAGGTGGAGTGTGAGGAGAGTGATGATGCTGTGAGGAGTGGCAGTCGGCTGACGTCCATCATCGACCAGCTAAGGTGCCAGAGTCAGATGAAAGGTGAGGCTACTGAATTATTTTTTCCCATTTTAGAATCCAGAAGAAATAAGCTATACAGCTATTCAATTCTTTTCACTACACAATTCTCATTAACTAGTTAATCATGCGCACTTGATGTGCGGGCAGGTTTTTCCGCAAGTAGGCCGCTGGTGGGCCCTTTTTGCGTGACCCTTGACACGTGTTGCTCGAACTTTTTTAGGTTCTACAACACGCCGGTTTCCTCACGATGTTTTCCTTCACCGTTTTGAGAGTACTGGCATAGTGCACATACATTTTTTGACAGAAAAACTCATTGGTACACGAGTGGATTTGAACCCACGACCTTCGGATCGGAAGGCGGGGCCGTTACCACTAGACCACCAGTGCTCTCATTAACTATAAACTTTTTGTTGTTTGCTGATAACCCTTAGGCCTCTGCCTCGAATTTAGCGGGCAGCGGGGCGGCAGCGGCGGCGGCGCGGGAGCGGCAGGTTCTTGCGTAAAATCAAATGGACCCCCCTGGCCCGCCCCGCTGCCGCGCCGCCGCCACCTCCACCCCGGTGCCGCCCCGCTGCCCGCTAAGTTTGAGGCAGAGGCCTTAGATAAAACCTTGCGCATATCTAAGCGTCTGCCGTGCCAATAAGTGAAACGTTTTTAAAAATAGCTATCACATTTGACAGCGTTTCACTGATCACCACCGCAGAACGTTTAGATTTGCGCAGTCAGAATCTCGTCCGAAATCCATGTTCAAGTTTTACTGATCGAAGCGACGTGGGGGGGCGCATCAGCAATTCAGCAATTCAGCGTGGCAATGCCGCCAGCGTCTTGGGGACGTTTCCGTCTGGTACTGATTTGGATCAGTTGAGCCATCTCTAGATCATTTGTAACGTTGTGCAGATAGCTCAACGGTTTCTTGTGTATTTTGTACATTGTAAAAATGGTTTAATTAGTAAATAAATATAGTTTTGCTTAGCCATGCTTAACAACATGAAATTGCTGATGAAAATCCATCTTCCTCGCCATATCGATTTTATTACAAACAAACCTAGCTTTCTACTTGGGTATTCCATTTTACGATCCGGGTGCTAGAGGCTAAATTAATATAATTGACTGATTTCTGTTTTACTAGCCAATAATAATAAATTGGAACGTGTGTTCATTATCATAGCAAATACTCAAACCTCTGCAGTTAAAACCGGGATACGGTTTTAGTTGTTACTAGCGGCTGCCCGCGGCTTTGCTCGCCCCGCTCCCGTTATTTTTTTCGAGATAAAAAGTCGAGAAAAAAGATTTTATGTCCGTCTCCTGATTGTAAGCTACCTCTCCACTAACTTTCAGTCAAATCGGTTCAGCTTTTCTTGAGTTATAAATAGTGTAACTAACACGACTTTCTTTTATATACAGGGTGTCCCATAAGTCAACGTCCAGCCGAAAACGGACGATAGGCCAAGTCATGACAGCTATCTAAAAAATATTAAAAAAAATATTTGTCATGTAATTTTAGAGTTATGAGTATTTTAAAAAAACAAGAAAAACTGACATCCTGTGATGATCTTTTAAGTCCTGTGACTACAAATATTAACTTTTCATGAAATTTTTTTTTGCAACGTAAGCATGAATAACCCTTCTGTAAATTACAATTCAAAATTAAGCCTTAACTGCCTCAGTTTTCAATGAAATCGTGGAGTTTTGGCCAACACTTCATTTCAGATAATTACATCACCCAACTTTAACCGTCTGTACCACAAAAAAAATGTACTACACTATCATGGCAAGTAACTTTAAAAAATGGCGCATTTATCCAGGATTCCAAAATGGTATACAACTTGCTAGAGTACTCCTTACTTTTGGAAATAAAAAATGTTTTTTCAACTAAACCGGATTTCCAATCAATTTTATTTCATTAGATAAAATGTTTGTACCCTTTAAATCATGGGTTTAAAATGCCTACGCTGCGTTTTTAAGTGACTCACAATTCACAGGTACAAGTAAATATCATTTCGACGATGTAAATAAACAGTTAGAGCCACCATCTTGTCGAAAGAGTAATAACCATGGGTTTTCAAGTTGGATCAGTTGAGCTATCTCTAGATCGTTTGTAACGATCGGGAGAGCTCAACTGTTTTTTGTGTATTTTGTACATTTTGTAAATATTTGTTTAATTGTAAGTTTCTTAGTGTAAATAAAGTTTTCAAGTAATTTGTTAGTTTTAGGTAAAAGTTTGAAATAAAATTCAATCATAGGATTACTTCAATCGTGATTTTAATCTAAAGTTTGCCTTCGCCCGTCGCCGGTCTTATTACATGGTTATTGACGTTACAACGTCTTATAATTCGATGTAGCCGGCTGCACGCACGACAAAACATGACTCAACTGGCGTTACCTCGCTCTGAGGCGTTCCATTTAATACTTGAAGTGCAGTCCTACATGAATCTAATAATCCTATTGAATTTTTTTTCAAACTTTCACCTAAAACTAACAAACTACTTGAACACCAATGGTTATTACTCTTTCGACAAGATGGTGGCTCTATTTGTTTACTTGCATTGTCGAAATGGTATTTACTTGTACCTGTAAATAATGAGCGACTTAAAAACACAGCGTAGGCATTTTAAGTCCATAATTTAATTTTATCTCATGAAATAAAATTGATTGGAAATCCGGTTTAGTTGAAAAAACATTTTTTATTTCCAAAACTAAGGAGTACTCTAGCAAGTATTATACCATTTTGGAATCCTGGATAAATGCGCCATTTTTTAAAGTTACTTGCCATGATAGTGTAGTACATATTTTTTGCGGTACTGACGGTTAAAGTTGGGTGATGTAATTATCTGAAATGAAATGTTGGCCAAAACTCCAGGATTTCATTAAAAACTGAGGTAGTTATGGCCTAATTTTGAATTGTAATTTACAGAAGGGTTATTCATGCTTACGTTGTAGAAAAAAGTTTCATGAAAAGTTAATATTTGTAGTCACAGGACTTAAAAGATCATCACAGGGTGTCAGTTTTTCCTGTTTTTTTTAAATACTCATAACTCGAAAGTTACATAACAAATATTTTTTTTTATATTTTTCTGATAACTGTCATGACTTGGCGCATCCCCCGTTTTCGGTTGGACGTTGACTTATGGGACACCCATATAGATATAAGCCTGATGTTTCCTTCTTCCGTTTTTCTCCTCTGCGGACTTTGAACCTATAAAACTACCATGAGCTCTGTGTGGCTCTGTCTCTGGCTCTGGTTTTGAGTGTGTGTGTGGGATCACCAGTGCATTATATCATGTGTGTGTGACGTATTGACGTAGGATTTATAACTAGATTTCTAACACTTCTTGGTATCCTGTCTCGACGCAAAGTCAAAGACAAAAATCATCACTTGAATCGTAAGGGACACCTTGAAAAGGTGCCATTTCCACGCGACCCAGCCTAGAAGAAAGAAATGCCTTTAAACAAATGATCACTTTATTAAAATGTTGTTTATATAGGAACCCAGAAGAGATCCAGAGGATAATAATAAAAGAGACTTTATATATTATCAAACAGCCAGAGATCTAATTAGAGATACATTATGTACTCGTAGATCACCCGTCGACTTAGCAAATGAAGTCGTTTTCCGAAAAACCACAAAAAACTCACACACTCCTTCAACAACACGTGCCTTAAATTAAAACCAGGGCCGTAGTCAGTTGTTTTTTTTTATATAAAAATAAATACAATTATTACGATATAACACCCAGACAAAGAACAAACATCTGCGATCACTAGAAAACTTAAATGTTATTAATTTTTTTATTGCATACGTCTTGTTACATTTATTTTAGCTTAGGTCTTAATTTTGCTATAAGGTGGACATCATTATACTCGTATAGGTACCTATATTATAACATGTAAGGGCGCAGGAATGTACTACTACTTAAATTCAATTGAATATCATGTATGATAGAAAAATAGGGATATTAATATATAAAAACAGAGGTAATTATATAAGAAAAGACAATTTTACATTCAAAATAGTCTGATCAATAAAAGCAAATATTACCAAGTTATGACACTGGTAAAAAATAAAATAAATAAAAAATAAACTAAAACAAATAGTATAGTGAAACAAAATTAAATCTAAAAATAACTCACGATTTAAAAAAAATACGCTAGTTAAGCTCTTCTGTTTAAAAATAACTTCTGACCACGAGCCTGTGCTGTGCTTATCTCAACCGTAACAGAAACAAAGTCGCAACCTTTGATACTATCACAAATGTAGATCGCTTAGTGGATTTATAAAAGTAATTATTTTGAGACAAAGGGCACGGGTTGCGCTTTAGCACAATCGGAGCACTGAGCAGTACAATAAACGGCATTTACATGGAGAGAAATTCTCGCTTTGAACGCACGATTATTCTCATTACAGATTTTTCAACTCGATGTAAGAATTCTAGAGATAAGAATTCGCGCGACATGAGTCGTAAGCTCAATATCAAGTGTGTCATCGGCTTGTTCCGGTATACTTTTTCTCACAAAAAAGGTACACATAAATAAATACCTATAGGATAGCACAAACAAATAGCAATGCACTGCATGCAGCCCACAATCGAAGTTTCAGAAAAATGTAAGATAAAAATGCAAGCGAATGAGTATAGATTAGACGAAGTTAAAATTATTAGAGACATAGGCTTGTTTGTTGTAATCGTATACAACATCGTATGCAATCGATCGATATCGATGCAATAATCGTCACCATAAACGTGCGTGAAACTCTCCATGTAAATGAGCCTTACAATCGGTGTACAGAGCAGCACAATTAGGGGTTCCTGAGCTGTTCAACATCACAATAGCGCTGATGGGAGATACTGTATCTTTCATCGCTACGGATTAGTTTGTTTTACGATGCTTACTTACATAGACTGGGTGTTCTGGTTCTATCAGACTGCGCTAGATCGTTTCTAGATTCGCATTTGTATCTTTCTCGTTCTTTTCTTCGTTAAAATCCTGAATTTCATAAGCTAGATTCGTTCAGAAAGCCCGGAATTGTATAAAATTAAATAATGGTCTGAACACAGTCTGTGTTTTGAGGTGGAAAAAAAAACAATGAACTAGCGACACAGTCACGTAACCGATTCCTCTTCGGAAAAGATAAAAAAACTTCACCAAAAGCCGGGGAACCCCCTCGATCACCGTCGTCCCCGCGGTGGAAGTGGGGCTGTGGAGGAGGGATAATTGATCAAGCTGTCACTTCTCTCAGCATTCCTGGAGTGCCAATATTCTTTTTTTAACCGACTTCATTAGATTATGATTTTCATTTATTATATTCCGCACACGTCCATGTATTTCTTAGTAATATCAAAAACCCACTGTGGCAGCACACCTCTTGTTTTGGAGATGCGTGGACGTTTCAGTTATGACTCCGAGGCCTATTGATCCAAAGGACAGATAGGAGATGATAGATTTTGGGGATGTTATAGCTACATTAGTCAAACTTTTACGTGCTATCTCTTTAAATTTATGCCTTGTATATCAGTAGCTAACCTTAAATATAGTCTAGGTAAACGTAAGGAAGCTTAAAAGCTAATTATTTAGTAGCAGCAGCCACAATCGTGCGCTTAAGAGGTGCCTCTGACACGCGCTACCCATTACACTACAGTGCACTTAGAATTACACCTCAACTGTATTTTATCGACGCTATAACGGAATGGTGATCAGGGGTGAAGCGCCGGATAAAGGCAAGAAATTTAGTAGTAGCAGAGCTCTTTGTAAAATAAGGCAGGAGACATCACTCGCGCGTTACTGACTCTTTAAATATTATTGAAAATGCCCTTTTTAAGAACCTCATATTGGAGTCTCTGTAGGGAAAACCTCAGCAGGAAGAGAAGACAACCTTAGAGTGCGCGGGAGGAAGTTTCTCTGAAACCGGACGGTGAGCGACCATGCCAGCTCTAATGTATGTAGATGAGCCCTCTTATGGCGAGCTGTGGGTTTTTTTTTATGATCCTTTTACAAAACATTAAGAATAGCAGTGAAGTTCCAGTGTGTGCCACTCCAACTTTGTGAGAGAAGTACTACCACCGTGCCTATTTCTACGTGAAGCATACATTGCTGTGTTTCAGTTTGAGGGTATGGTTGCCGGTGCAATAACTGGCACGTGATGCTAAATATCTATATGGATCAAGTTGATAGGCACGTTCCTGACGAACGTGACCTACGAAACAATGCGTTGTTCTTGCTTAACTTATTTAGTCCCAAGACGGGACTCTTCATGTAACTTCAGACCTACTTTCCAAGTAAGAATAACGAAAAATATGTAATAAGCCTATATATCAAATCTTTTAGAATCTGGGGTCCAACTATAGTACTAAGCATTTTATAATCTGGATCCAGCAAATCGAGCAACCCACTAAATATGCCACAGATAAACATCTCCGCAAGGCCGCGCAGGATCTCTGAATCAATCGTCCCAATTACAGTAACCCCCTGGATTAAGTAACTTACCACGGTTTTACTAATGAATCAATAAATCGCTGATGGTACAGTACATGGATGCTGCTGTGGCACTTATAACTTTTTACGAACCAATTCAAATCTCTTCTTTCAGCAGGCCTACCACAAGCTCTGTCTGGCTCTGGTTTTGAGCCAGTGTGAGATTTAATTAGTCAAGACACACACAGACTCAAAACCAAAGCCAGAGACAGAGCGAGACAGAGCTTGCGGAAGACCTACAGTTGTATCACAAGGATCACTTTGAAACGTCTTGAAAGCTATTAGGTGAGTCTATGTGCCAGTTCCACGCGACCAAGCCTAGAAGAACAATAGCTGTCAATGACGATGTAGGTAGATATGGCATGTTTTTGATGGAGAAGGCTGGTCCTTCTTTCAATAAACCAACGCACCTCTAATATTTTCAATGATGGGAGATCCAATAGGTAGTCTTGCCACCTTGATAGTTTACCCAGCAGTAGACCTTTTCAAGCAGATGATGATGATATTTTGAGTTACATATTTTAAAATCCTTACGCTTTCCTACAAGAAATATCATCGTAAAATCCAATAAATGTTACTTAGGTAAAAGATTCTTACAAAATGTATTTTTTTTTAAATTATATAGACCACCCTTTGGCTAGAATCTCACCTGAAGGTAAGCGACGATGTAGCCGACGATACGATAGAGCAGGATGGTCTAGTAGACACCAATTCACTTTTGCCTTTTAAATGTGACGGAGCAACAGTTCCTAACTATGCACACTTCCCTTCACTCGATAGTGTTAATCAGGAGAATTTATTCAGCGACCCGGGTTGAATTACAACATCTTTTGTGAAAAAACTGCACACGCTAAATTAAGCTATAAGTCCGTGTCGGGAAGTGTAGATTAATTTGTTGTCTTTCGTCTCGTAAATTGTAGTTGAGTGAAGAACAAGGTTCTGTCCTAAAAAGCCCTCCTAAAAAAGATATCACTTCAAAAATGAAATACTATTTCAAAGATCACAGACAAAAGTTCATGTCGGTTAACCAACTCATGATGGAGTTCATTGATTAGAAAATCTACAAATATAGGTAACTACGTCACGAATGCTCCAATCGACTATCTATCACACAATCTTCTAAAACCTCTTGTAATCGTGAAGGAGGAAAATACGGATGTCTGAAGTTCAACGGATAGCATTGATGATAACAAAGTAATTGCATTTTCGTGATGTGCCCTATCTGGCACTTACTTGCTGTACCCTAGTTATTAATTTGTAGATTTTTTTGACTTGCCTTTGACTAGCCCAAAAAGCCCACTAAAAAAATCTAATAATCTGGCGTACTAAATAATTATGTTATCTCTCTTTGACCCCTCAAATATCACATGACTCCGTACCGTCAACCTCGTACAGGAAGGTTTCTGCATCCTATTCTATTATTCTATTGTAGATCTCGAAAGAAAAGGAAAAGTTTTTTCTTTTTTTTTTCTTAATGACAGGGCTAAAAATTATATTCGTCAGACGACCAACTGCTCTGCTATTTCTGCAACAGCTCGTTCTAGCAATAGCTGAATGCGCGTTCGATTTTCAAATTTGAAAATAACAATTTAAAACTCGCGGCGAATTCAGCGATCGCCTGAACGAATTTGTGTTGCAGAAATAGATCCGCAGATCTTCTTTTAGTCTAACTGAATAAAACAGGCTCACTTGATTTTAAGATATAAAAAACGTGCCCAATCTGTGCACTAGCTAATGTTTGGCATAGAGTCGCGTGCGCACAAGCCGTTAGCATCTAGTGGAAATTTATAATGATCGATATTCTGCTCGGGCCTCGCTCTGGTTACCGGCAGGTTGTAGATGCATTAACACTATGAACTATAGAAGTTTTATTTTAAAGATCTATACCAATACTGAAGTCCATAAAGTATGAAAAATGGTGAACATACTGATACACACAGAAAAATTAAACACGTAGGTCACAATGACATTCTTGAAAATATGAGAATAGTTCTAAAAAGAAAAAAAGGAAACTTGCAGTACTGCATTAGTACCTGCTAGGATCATAGGTACATTCGAATGCATGCCGTTGTTTATTATTCTAGGTGTTTCTAGAATAAAAAAAAGGCTTGGCATTATGTCTGCATATTGTGCCAAATAATTTTTGAACGCACGCAGCAGTCCTACGTTTTCTGTCAAACAATGAAATTGAGTTTCGGTAGCCTAACCACTCTGACGACGGACTTCTTTAAAATATGTACCAGTCCTGGGCCACATTACATTGGTTAGTTGGACTGCATTATAGGAATGCCAAATTGAAAAGGTATGCCTGTGCTTCGAAAATTGTATTTAGACGCGGCTTTTGTGTTTGATTAAAATACCAAAAGGAAATTCCTCCCGCCCATCCGTCCATACAGACGAGTCAGTCAACTTGCATACCTCGTGCGGTATGTCACTAGTATTGCCTTCACACGGCGAGCTATATTTGATCGCACGAACGAAGCAAGTGTAAATCTTTCAAACAACTTGGACAAATCGGTGTATGCCCTCGGTGGTCTGAACTATTTTCCAGGCTTGAATTTGACAAGTTGTGCTATCCTACTATAGGCAATAAAAAGATTTCGTTGCGAAAAAATAAAAAAAGTAAAACAAATGAAAGGGTTTCATCCTTCCGATGCGTTTTTTTTTTATTTGTCTTGTCTATGGGTGCCCACCGCGCAATCGAAATATTAGTTTGGCTTAAAATGACAATGAAATAAGCTGTCAGTACCATACCACCAAGGGTTTTCCCTCTTAACTACTTAAATAATATTTAAAGAAAAACTTTTAAAAACGCCTTCAAGGTAGGTCCTTTAGGGCAGCGTAACGACAGCACCCTTGGTGTTGTTGGTGTCTATGGGCGTCGGTGACTGCTTACCATCAGGCGGGCCGAAAGCTTGTTTGTCTATCTTTTACATGGAAAAAAAAGTCGAACGCAAAAAAGTGAACTAATGTTTTGTTGCGCGATGGGGACTCATTTTATAAAAGCAGGATATAAAATATACAATAGCTCGAGTCTTGAAAGAGTCCACATATCTCCAGCGCAGTAAGTCACCGCTGACACCTGCGAAAGCGTGACCGCTGCAATTATCTGCCTGGCGCGCGATCTCGATCCGCGGGTGAAATGGTAGGCATAGACAATAGTGCACGCGTTATCTATGGTCACTTGCTTCATCTTTCCGCTAGATGCGATGATTCTCTATGGATTCGCTACAGTTTATAATTAGAACGGGTCCGTGTTTGTAATTTCAGTCTGACCTCTCTCTTCCTTGTAAATAGAATAAAAAGTTGCCTATGCGGCTGAATAATTTCTATCTAAGAAAAAATGAAAGAAAATCATTTACTAATACAAACTGTACACAACAAGAAATAAAACAGTAAAAAAACCCATGATATATTTAATTCTATTAATTAAATAAAAAATAAATGAGTCGCATAATTATAATCATTTAGGCTAAGGTTTTGATTCAGCAACATCATAAAAAACTAGAATACTTGCGCATCGGTGCCTGTTTGCCTAGGCACCTAGGCAGTAAATAATAATGATTAATTTCTAGTACATTTTCAACAAAGTAAAACTCATTATACTGATGCCTTAAATGGCGAGCTTCCTCTTTCCTCGTCTAAATTAAACCATCACCTATAATTCATCTATGATGTACCTCTAATAGCCACAGTGATGTGATAAGTTGCTGTTCAGTCTTGGTCTTACACTGAGAAAAATGTAAAGCTGAAAAGTTCGTAATTAGGGTGGATTTATTCGTAATGAAGGCGAAAAAACGACCAAGCGTACTTGGACGAAAAACGCCTTCCTAGGTTGGAGGCGTTTTACGCCTTAAGCGTGAGGCGCAACAAATAAGCAGCATTATACTCTCTAATGTGTGTTTTAGACGTATTTTTTTACAGATTAGCCTTAAATAAAAAGCTATTAACGTGGTAAGTGAGAAAGGATCGACGAACTGACGATGGGATTTAACTTCCGGTAAGGCGATATAAACGGTAAAGAAGGTGCTCGGGTCACACACGTAAATCTTTCCTAGAGTAATATCCGACGTATCATTGCGCCCCAATTAACTTCTAGTAAGGCGTTTTACGCCTTTTTTACTGCGGTTTAATTTGTTCACAAAGTGTTTTGAATATTTATTGACTGCTTCCTAAGTCATAATAGACTTTTAGTAAGGTGTTTTATACCTTTATTCGCTGCAATTTAACCGATCCACTAAGAGTTTTGAACGTTTCATAAATCGTAATTCGCTTCTAGAAAGGCGTTTTAAGTCTTTACTTACTGTGGGTTTAACCTGTCCACTAAGCGTTGTCAACGTTTACTAAGTCGTAATCGCCTTCTAGCAAGGCGTTGTACGTCTTATCTTACTGTAGTTTAATCTGTTCATTAAGCGTTTTCAAAGTTTACTAAGTCGTAATCGACTTTTTGTAAGACATCGTACGTCTTACCTTACTGTAGTTAAACCTGTTTACTAAGTCATAATCGACTTCTAGTAAGACATCGTACGTCTTACCTTACTGTAGTTTAACCTGTTCATTAACCGATATTGATGTTTTTTTAAGTCGTTATTCTCTTCTAGTAAGGTGTTTTACGTCTTTACTTACTATGGGTTTAACCTAAGCATTAAGCGTTTTCAACATTTACTTAGTCGTATTTGCCTTCTAGAAGTTATTTTAGAATGTTTCATACGATTAGGCTAGCCGTATCGTACGGTAATTTGTGCTTTCTTTACGAGCAGAAACGTTTTATAAAGACCGAAAAAAAGCCTTTCAATGGCTAGTAACGCTGTTCCCTAAGGGCATGATTGACTTGCTTTACTATCATTTAGTTCATATTAAGGGCATTGGGCCGCTCAAAGGTCACTCTTAGGTAACGCGGGCCAATATCCTTCACATGAACTTTATGATAATAGATCAGCCAAACATGCCTTCAGTGAACAGCGTAGCCTGCTGCCTCAGAAAGCTGTTCTCCCAGTCTTTGTAAGCTTCTGAAATTAATAGAACAAAAATTTATAAAGCACCTCAATAATAACTGATTACAGGTTACCAAAGATATGAACTAGATAGACTAGTATTTTCTCAACCCAACAGTTTAACCTCAACCTAGCCTAATAAATAAGTCGATAGCTTTTGCATCTTATATAAATAATAGTGGTATTGCAATAAAACCATTCAATAAAAATCTATAAATCTGTATTAGAAAATCAATTTAGATAAGTAATTAACTTTTTAAATACTTAAAACAAGATAAAATCGTCTTGGAGAATGCCCTTTTCGTTGTAAAGCTTTTGTAGGCACGCATTTGCTGTTATTGCCCACAGGCTAGCTCCTCTCATGGCGTAGCTCCTTCCTCGGCATCCGTTATTGCAAGTGAAGCCTTCTTAACCGGATTACAATATCTGAAATAAAATAATGTATTTTTTAGGAAATAGTTATCGCAAACAAAGTAGAGCGTTCTATGATGGTAATTAGTACAAGTAGGTATTATGTTTATCTAACCAAACTACGACCACAGGTCTATTAGAGGACAGGTCGGCCTGGCATTGCAGGTTCTAAGTCAGAGATGTCGTTTGAATCACTGATAGCAAATGACAAGTACTTACAGCTATAATCCTTTTTAAATGGTTCTCCAATACCGCGTGCCCATGATTGAAATCACTCCATTGAAGTTTGGTGTTTGGATTTACTTCTAGCCCAGAGTCCAAATGGGCCAATTGTTTTCTTTGTTTGGAATCCAGGAAGCCATTAAAAGTCTGTTAAGTAGCCCGTCCTCTTTGCGTATTATGTAAAGTACACCTTATCTGAAAAAAATAAACAATTAATCTTCATAAGTTTAAAAACTCTTTTGTACCAATTTACAAAATTAAATGCAAAAGTTCAAAACTGAAAACACTAAGTACATATTTTTATAAATTATTTTTCGTTCGTGTTTCTAACACAACCAGAATCTAGGGATTAGGTACTTAAACTTATCAAATACAAAACATGATTAGGTTCAAAAACATTAGGGAATAACTGAGTTTGATACAGGTACTCTACTTACCTCGAAATGACGTATCAATCAGGTGATTGCCCCATTTTGTTAATAAATCTGTGGGATTCTGGTCTGCCACGTTCGAAGCACGAAGATGTTTGTCTGGTTGGTTGCTGCTGATAGGTCTGTCTTGGACCTCTCTACATCTGTTTGTCTGTGCTTCCATACACTGACACAGCCAGCAGCGTTCAGAAAATGAGGGAAAATAAAAAAAACCCGCAAAATAAACTTTGAATGACTCAGAACTAAACCAAACACTCCGTCCAAAGTCAAACCAAACTGATGAATGAAACAAGTCGTTACGTGCTCGTGGCTCGTGGGCAGTGCTGCGAACTCGATTACTGCAGATTATGCTAGTAGTGGGTGTTAAAAATAACAAAATAATAATAAATAGATATTCAAGACAATCTACTCAACATTATCTAGTCCCAAACTAAGCAGAGCTTACTATGGGAACCAGATAGCTGATATAATACTTAACACACATTTTTTTTGTAAATACATCTTAGAATACAATATAATGCCCCAACAGAGAAAAAAACAACTGTGTTCACCACAAGTATTTTGTTCTCGGTGGGGATCGAACCCACGACCTACGCCACAGAAGACAGAGATCCTACCAACTGAGCTGAGAGGCCAATCAAAAATATGCTAAGTATACGTAGTCTTTAAGCCAAAACTGTACTGCATTACTAACTGCCTGTGTCATGTGTGTGTCGATTGGCGTATACTCCAAGCATAGTTCGTGTAGTTAGCACACAGCACAGAGCAAAAGTAGGTATTGAATGTGGTTCGTCAGGGTTCCAACCAAAAAGCGAGTAAACTCAGGGAAAGATTCTAAATGGGTGTTTTCACGGATATTTGATTTGTTTGATTTTTTTTTGTTTGTTACCACATAACTCGTAAACTAATTTGAAAAATTATATCTTAACTTTACTTTCAGATTAGTCCCAACGAAATTTCATCATAATCGGTTCAGCAGTTTCGTCGTTGGGTTTTCAAGTTTATATACTCTCTCTCATACAGTTATACGAACCAAGGTTATTTGTGTAGCTGGCAGCATTATTGAGATTTTCGTTTTACCTACGACAAGTGCCTTACAAAGGTGTATCTCGCAGTAACTAGAGAGTTTTTTTAAACTTAACCCACCAATTGACTGAAAGTCGTTAAAATAATAAAACTGAGTAAAATAGACTTTTCTTCCACCAAATTATATACAAATATTTGCGGACATTCCACACAACACAATATAGCCGTAAACTAAGCAAAGCTTGGTTATATGGGAAACAGGTAGCTGAGACCTATATTACCTAAATAGGTATCAAATTTTTGTAGACACTGGTTTGGGTTCTTCGCTTGATCTAAGTAGATACCTACCTACAGGAGAACAGGGCTTGTGTGTAGAAGCGAGGGTTCTGTCTTTGAATAGCAACAAGGAGTCATAGAGCGTAACAAACTTTTTTTAATGGAACAGCTATTAATGGGTTTTATTAAACAGCGCTATAATTCAATAGGAACCTCCCTAATAAAACTCAATGAAACACTTAAGTGGGTAGTGACACTTAAGTGAGGACCTACTTAAGTATTTAGGTAGGTAATGTACAAATCTGCCTACCTATCTATTACCTAGGATCGTACTTATGTAGGTTTGAAACGTTTGTATAAATAGTTACGAAAGTATTATCCGTCGAACATTGCCATATCTACGGTTTCATTCAGAGAATATTTAAGTCACCAGATGACGTTATTTGACCATTTGATCAGTCGTAACTTGAGCATTAATGAGCCTTTAATATAGGAAAATATTGCTAAATTTACGGTTATATTAGCCAAATATGTATGCCGTTATTAGGCTTTTTTAAAGTTTGACTATATAATATCTCAAGTACCATCCGCCCTATCTTAAGGTGAATATTGTTATATCTACGGTTTCATTTACTGAATATGAAAGTCGTTAAATGAAGTTATTTCACCGTTTGGTTAGTCTTAACTCGATCGTATTTCGCCTTAAGATACGGTAAATATTGCCAAATTTACGGTTAAATTGGCCAAATATGTATGGTGTTATTAGACTTTTTAAACGTTTGATTAAATAGTAACTAAAGTTTCATCCGCCCTACCATAAGGTGATTGTTGTCTTATCTACGGTTTAATTAACCGAATAAGTAAATCGTTTTATGATGTTATTCACCGTTTGATTAGTTGTAACTTGATCGTATTTCGCCTGATGATAACACTAATATCACCAAATTTACGGTTATATTGACCAAGTATGTAAGTCGTTATATGACGTAATGTTACCGTTTAACCAGTCGATATCTTGAGCATGTACT
The DNA here is from genome assembly GCA_939531255.2 of Thera britannica. Classification (NCBI taxonomy): domain Eukaryota; kingdom Metazoa; phylum Arthropoda; class Insecta; order Lepidoptera; family Geometridae; genus Thera; species Thera britannica. The sequence continues at coordinate 14,254,590 of OW618039.2, forward strand.
GCCTTATGAAAAGGTGAATATTGCCATATTTACGTTTATATCTATGCCGTTATAAAACCTAATGTTACCATTTGATTCGTCGAAACCTGAGCATATTTGGCCTTATAATAGGGCAAATGTGGCCACATTATACCTCTAAGTTGCCGAATTTATACGTCACTAAAAGACTTTAAGTTAACGTTCAAATTTTTGTGACTAAAGTATATTCTGCCTTATTGTAAGGTGAATATTGTCATGCTTAAGATAATTTATGCCGCTTTCGAAAGTTTGTTTATGACTTAGGTTTACGTTTGTTTAGTTTTTATTAAAGCATATATCGCCTTAATTTAAGTTAAATTTCGCCTTAATTACGGTGATATTCAACAAATATTCAACGTCGTAAATTTAAAGCGTTTTCAATAGTCCATTACTGCTGTATTAACAGTGTTAAGTTGGATTCCAAGACTACCTTACGGTAAGTCATTCGAGACGGCTCGTGTTTATCATAAAAGACGTACCAGTTTATCGCAAACGAATATAAAGTCAAATTAACCGTAAGCGTTTCAAAATCGCCTCGCGTCATTACAATTCAGCCGTCAAAGGTGGAATTCATCTTAGGCCAGAAATCCATTTTTCTCAGTGTACTTTACATAACTTAAATTCACAATTTCTATCACGTTTTTTCATACACTTAATTACACAAAATTGCACCCAAAGGATTGAAAATGGAAGAAAGAGTCCAATTTCTCAAAGGAGTGCAATTTTAGAAATTCTTATAATTCCTTATTTTTAGTATACCTACATCATTACATTATTTCCTCAAAAAAAAAATATCAAAGGCATCTCAAGAATGTAAGTGATCCTTGGAGAATGAACCGTTGTAAGTAGATACGAGCGCGTTTATATCTTTTGAATGTTAGAACAGAAACTGCATCTTTAATAACCCACGAAATGTGAAGCTTTCAGGACTAATAATGTCAATACCTATTAGATATATTATAAAAAAACAAAGATTTTTCCTGTAAATCATATCGCGCTCTAAAAGAAAAAGAGCAATACAGTTTCAATCTTAACTAGTCCATCCCTAGGTCTTACGGCTAGTTGGTCGGCGGTCGTGTGCATCGATCTTTAACTTTTTACAGCGTATGTTAATTCGCAATTAATATTTCCCGGTTTGCTACACTACATCTCTGCTGTTGCAGGTCAGAAAATGAGTGCTTTGAACCGATGGTTTTATGGCCGTTTTCGAACTAGAGGATAAAAATATATCGTACCTTATCGGTACTCTTACAATTTCCTCTATTATTTTTTCAATAAAGGGCAAAACAGTACCACAAGGGCTGTCTGGCTCTATTTTTGGCTCTAGTTTTGAGTCTGTGTGAGTTCTGACCAGTGTATTAAACTGTGAGTGTGACGTTTCGACGTAGGATTTTTTTAGTCAGCACTCACACAGACTCAAAACCCGAGCCAGGCAAAGCTTGTGGTAGGCTGTCTGTTCTGATTCTGACTTCATTCTTACAATGGCCGAGAATTACCAATAATTTCCACCCCACATAACATGGGATAAGGGCAGGAAAAAGACTACAGAGGGATACTTTTATAAATGCACTTTTATAAACATCCAGTTCACAACGTCACTAAGCTTGCATTCCACAGTCAGGTCACAAGACTGTCATCGGTGGATGTATAGCTGCTACCGGTTGGAGCTCAGCTAATATTTTATCTGGGCGGTCTTCATTGCGCCTGATCGAGACTCGTTGCCGGGCTTAGTGATGGGCGGTGGTCGATAAGAATTGTCGATGGAAATGTTTAATTTTCATCTATAATATTCACATTTTACTGTTGTAGAATTGTTTAGTTTTCAACGAATATTTACTAAATTTACTGTTGCTTACTACTGTAAAAGAATTACAGTCATAACTACCCAGCTTCTTAGTTTATTTATTGACATGATATAATTCTAATGTTTTGGTACAGCTAGGTTTTATAGATCAACTGACACGCTCGCACACACGCACCATTAGCACATTTTAAAGGTTTTTTTTCATGCTATTTCTTACAAAATTATGTATGTAAATTAAAATATACTTAACTAAAAAAAACAATAAGTGGAAATCGTCAAAGTTTTAAGTTGTAACAACACAAGTTTAAAGACTTTGTGCTGTTATTTATCTTGTCTTGGTTGTCCGTGGTACCTCTGGCACAAATATGCTATGCCTTGGCCATACGACAAGTAATTCGTAGTCGTTAAAAAGTGGTGATATTGACATGGCTGGGGCTCAATTCTAGACCAGTGACTTTTTTGTCACGGTAGATATATATCACAAGAACTGTCAGTTTCTTCAGGGAATTTGACAGTTCTTGTGGTATATATCTACCGTGACAAAAAAGTCACTGGTCTAGAATTGAGCCCCAGATCTATACTATTGTTATCCCGAGGATATTTCATTTCCTTTCATCGATGAACAAAATAAGTGATACTTACGAGGTGATGCGATGTGAGACACTAAAAGATGATTTTATCGATTGTTACCCCATCCCTTAAAACCCGAGTGAAAGAGGCGTGCGCGGGTTGCTCTCATTAATCTTTCATTTCTACGTTATATTATTAGAGGAACTGGTTTGCACGGATGCTGGGGAGGAGGGAGTGTCGTGAACCCCAGTGAACCTTCCGCTGCTACATTATCTGTGGCCGCGGTAGCACCTGCTCCGCTTACTTACGATTTATCAGAAAGGTCGTAAAAGGTGACTATTTAATGGCGTCGTATTTCTGTGTATTGAAAGATAGGCTGGGTGTGTCTGGTAAAAGAAAATGCAAATCAAGTGAATGGGTTTTCTAGAATACGAGTAGTAACCATGGTTTTTAGCAGCGTGTGTTCAGTGATCGATGGCTTGCCGCCTGTGCGTTGGAACACCAAATACTGTGGGTATTTGGGGTAGGCCAAATGTGGATAGGCCAAATGTTATGTTTGGATGTACCTTCCCCTAGTATAGTGTGGTGAAAGGATTTGAGGGCGCCTTAGAGAGGCTTCTTTTGTTCACTTGACACAAGTTTTTGAACTTTTTAGGCTCTACGACGTGCCGGTTTCCTCATAGTGTGACTGGTTTTGAATGCACGTCTTTAGGATCTGAAGGCGAGGCCGTTATCACTAGTAGTATCTACCTCTGGCTAGCAAAAATATGAACTAGCTTCGACCTAACTTCCAGTAATTTTTAACTTATATAGAGACTAGCAGCCCGTCCTGGCTTCGCACGGGGTAGACAATATTGTTGTACATTATTTTGTTCTATCGCTAATAGTTTCGGCAGCGCATTCGACGAAAGACATTTTAAGACTCATTTTTCTACACCTTCGGTTACATTGTTCAAGTTTTACCAAGGGTCCCTATTTTTTTTCAAAATGAAATGTAGCCTATGTCAAATTGGAAGAACGTAGCATTCTATTGGTGAAATATTTTTTTAAATCGGCCCAGTACTTTTTGAGCCTATTCATTACAAACATACAAAAAAAGGTACAAATCTTTCCTCTTTATAATATTAGTATAGATAGAGTATCGTTTATAAGTCAGTTTATAAAACTAAGCAAAAACTAATAAAACTATGACCCTGCTGAGTCGTGAATCATCCTGTTTGCTTTTCAATGATCACAATTCATAGGCTCCGTGCTGGTGAACTGAAGTTCCAATTACCGGGTGTGAGAGGTCCATGATAATTGAATGATATGGTTTGCGGCCTTAGAACTGGCCAATAAATAATAACATTTTATCAAACGGATAATGGAGAAGTATAGAATCTCTATACTTATATTTATACACAATTCAAAAAAAATTGGTGGCCTGTATATAGCCCCCAGAAGTTTCTGCCTAATACCTAGGCCGTCATTGTTAGTAAAGAGCGATAGCCGAGGCTTAAAATATTGTTTTTCTAAGTTAATTTATTTGTGAAGGGATTATTATAGTGTGGATTTTTTTATTTCCAATTTTTGGCTTTTTCCGTTTTTTTTCTGTATACTACTTTATCACGGTTTATTTAAAGTGAATATTAAAATTCATACAAAATATACACACATGAAACCGTTGAGCTGTTTGCAGGCTGTAGGCCTCCGTCCGTCCGTCCGTCCGTCCGTCCGTATGAGCTCCGTCTGGATCTGTCTCAGGCTCTGGTTTTAAGTCTGTGTAAGTGCTCACCAATGTATTATAATATTATGTGTGACGTTTTGACGTAGGACTTATGAAGTCAACACTCACACAGACTCAAAACCAGAACCAGAGACAGAGCCAGGTAGAGCTCATGGTCCTAATCACTGATCCTAATCGGTGCCAATCGGAAGCGTTCCAAGACGCTAAATTGCTGAAATGCAGGGAACGTCTTTTGGAATGTGAAAGAAGTGAAAAAGTGTGATCTTTTTTACCGTATGGTTTCTTCTCTTTCCCCTTCAGGTTAACATCCGACACGCTTCCAATAATGTATTTAACAGTTTTTTGTTCTTATCTAGATGCACAATGCACGCTTGTTTCCATAACTAGATGCACACTGCACGCGCTCCTCACCCTTTTTGCATAAATACCTGCTATAACACAGATAATAAAATTAACTATGACGTTTAAGTGATGCGCAACCTTTTTTATTTTCTATTTTTTTATTCTTCTTTTACCTTTGCGTTCGGATTCTTGACTCCTAAAGATTGCACTAAAGATGTATCTTATGTTACTTAAACTACACTGAGATTTATATAATTAGTTCTCGAAGCTTTGCCAGCTCTTTCACAAAAAAAACTAAAATTTTAATTTGAATGCAAGGCCTAGTCATGTTCAGCAGTGTATCTACAACAGACTGGTGATGACTATCATGAGTGTGCTTGAGAAGTCATGTTTTTACTTCTTCAGAACAGTTTGGTAACATAAAAAAAACAATTTTCATTCTTTACCTCACTACTACTTGTTCGAAAGAACTTTATAGTACCCAGCAAGAAGATTCCTGAAAAAAAGTTAGTCATATGCATGGTTTCTTTTACCCCTGACTGCAACACACAAAGCCACGGAAGGATGCTAGTTAACAATAAAAAGCTTCGCAAACATGGTATCGTGCGCATAAACCATGGCACGCGCCATCAACAGTGCATGCACTGTAATTTGCAACCTTTGCACTTCTTGCGAGTGATTACATCGGAGGGGTCATTATTAAAGAACAAGCGAACATAATTATAGCGATAGCAGAAGCACTAGATTGAAATGAGTTGTTGCAGACTAATCGATGATCGAGATGTTTTTCTAATCGATGTTGTGCTAAGATAATTTTTTTATAGGCATTTATTGAAAAAAAATAATGTCACTATTACAACAAATAATTTATATTTCTTTTTATTTTATTTATTTAAGGTTGAGCTCCACAACGAACTAGATACAAACACCGTCAGCGACGAAATAAAGCGGTTCTCAACCAAGTACAAGCAGCGCTTAAGTGACCACCCTAATCACCTGGCATCCCAGCTGACCACCATAAACTACCCTAAGAGACTAAAAAGGCAACACATCATAGAACTCAACATATGATTTCAAAAAGAAGGGGGGAATGATCACTGGAGAAAGAAATTCCCCAACATGTCCAGCGCATACACCAAACCTGCTTATAGTCAGAAGACTGATCGCAGATGACACACAGAACAAAAAAAAAAAAATTTTTAAGGTTTTGTGTCATTTTGGGTACAAAAATAAAATTTGTTGAACTATGCTTTTTAATAAATTATTTCTCCCACATCTTCTTTCCTCAAACATCTAGTGCTTCTGCTATTGCTATGTTAAAGCACTAGATTGAAATGAGTTGCTGCAGACTAATCGATCGAGGTGTTGTGCTAATCGATTTTCCGACAGACGAACGCCGTCGTTAAAACTCTGTGGGAAAATTGGTAATGACTCATTTTACAGCTGCATTCAGGAGCTAATAGCCGCGCGGTTTTTGTTAAAATTTACAGGAATCTTAATACGAGTACACAGTATTATAATAATTATTTTCGGTACTACTGGAGAAAATAGGAACTATGAAAGAACCGGGTATTTATCACGATTACCTTTATTATTACGCATTTACGTATTTTTAATTGTTATGCATAGCGATCGCGTTAATATTTTGTGTCCTAATAAAACTTTGTAATATAAAAAGTGTTAAAATAGCAACTGTTCTGGAGAAGTAGTAACATTTTGAGCGTTTTACGCTAGAGGTCGATGAATAAAAAAAGCGCTAGCAATTCTTTCTAAAAGCTTATGGGAATGCTTGTTTTCAGCAGTGGAGAAAATATAAATTTATAAAATTTTCTTATTCATACATGATGAATCCAGACAGAGAACAAGCATTAAGGTACGTTCACCACGCAAGTATTTAATTTTGTTCTCGGTGGGGATCGAACCCATGCCCTCCAGCACAGAAGGCAGAGGTTCTACCAACTGAGCTATGCGGAATAAAACACTTATGAATCACATGTTTTTAGCAGACTGGTACACTGGCTTAGTACTTGATGACACTGTATATAATATAGTAAGTATAGTATAAATAAATATTGTGGACAATTCACACAGCACTACCCAGCCCCAAACTAAGCAGAGCTTGTAATATGAGAACCAGATAGCTGATATAATAGGTACTTGAATACATTTTTTTTTGTAAATACATACTTAGAATACAATATAACACCCAGACAGAGAACAAACATCTGCGTTCACCACACAAATATTTGTTCTCGGTGGGGATCGAACCCACGACCTACGGCGCAAAAGGCAGAGCTACTACCAACTGAGCTAGAGGCCAGTTAATAGTCTATGGAAACCGCGCAGAACTTTTCATACCAGTTGGCCCCACCTGTATCATTACGGGGACCCATATCCTTCAAACCTTTGGAAAGACTTGTCATGTCAATCATAGGTTATGGGTAAGAAAGTAAATCACGCTGGGTGTGCGTCACGGCGGATGCCAGGCAACTACTAGTTAACTCGACTGCTAGCTTATCTGTGGTCTTGGGTCGCTACACAGATAATATAACACTTCGTTTTTTGTCAACCGCCAATCATAGCTAAGTAGATTGTCTCATAGGTGAACACTTTTTTATGTAGTGAAAAAATAATGTGCGTGTCTGATTGTATTTTTCAAAACATATTTTTTTATTAGAATTTATTGAAAAAATTTGATGTCACTAAAACAACAAGGAATTTATAAAAAAATTGAGTCATTTCGAAACAAAAATAAGATTTAGTTGGTTTTTCAAAATGATTTCTCCCATTCTAGGTTCTAGGTAGTACATCCGCGGTCGATCCTCTCAAAAAGACCTCTACTTACTAATAACATGATTAATTATTTAGACTGGATAAAAACTAACTGTCTATTTTATCATAACAAGGAAGCAATGCAATTCCATTGAACCATACTTATATTACATTTACATATTCAATAAATATCGCTGCGGTCAACCATATCACTATAATTTAGCTGCGCAAAAACGGGCAACTCCGGCGCAGGCAGCTAGTTCAACAAAAACCTACCAAAGTGACCTGCTAGGCGATACAGCTCGCTGCGCATACTCAATCATGACTTGGTGCCAGGAGAACAGAAACGGAATGGAGTAGCTATGCCCCATTTAAAGAAAAAAAAAGATGGATGCCTGTGTTTATAATTTTGAATTTGGAACATGTAAAGACCTTGCTCCACAAGAAAAGGCCTGTGTTTATATTTTTAAACTAAGAACGGTAAAGATCGTCACTTCTTCCACAAGAAAGTCAAAGAGACTGCGATGTTCCGCTCAGATAGTGGGATGAACTCTTTTTTTACTTGGTTTATAATAAACACTGTTTTCTTATTTTATGTATGCATGTGGTCTGTGGTTTTAAAAAAATATATACATAAGTTAAGCAATGAGCCACATGCAACTTATTTAAAAAACAACCTCGTGAGGATAAAACCTTAGTGTGCTCCATCCTAGATTCTAGGGCTACTTTAGTAGATACCAAAGTTGCTACCGTACATGTCAAACGTGTATTCACGATTTTAGACTCTAAAACTGAAGTTTTTATGCTTACGTCATATCAAAGTTAGTATTTCACATTTGAAACGTGCCGTCTCCAAAAGCTCACCTGCCTTCAGAACTCCCATGTTGCTTTAATGAGCGGTCTTGCAATAGGGGAAGATGTGTAATTGGTCCGCACACGCGTCTGCCACGCGCCGTGCCGCTTACCAGATACGCTATCGCTGAGGTTTTTGTCGGCGCGCGCGCAACCTTCCGGGGTATTCCAGCTATTCTTTAGATAGATAGATAGATAACTATTTATTGATTACCATGAAATGAAATGTAAGTAAGACACAGTTTTTAGCTAAGTAAGAGATATTTTATATATTTTTTTACTTTTTTTATTTTGTTGTTTAAGTTATAGTTCTAATAAATAATAATTTTTTTAGCTTAAAATATAAGTTTAAAAAACTTGAGAAACCGACTTCATGGCTAGTTTGGCCGAACTAATTTTGATGGAATTTCTATGGAACTAATGTTTTCTTTTTTATCAGAAACTTATTGATAAAGAAAATATGACCCTCATATGATTTATATGAAATATGAATTGGAGGTGATATTTTCTTTATCAATAAGTTTCTGAAAGAAAGGAAAACTTACGAGCACGTATATAGCAGATCTGTATTTTATGAGAAAAAATGGTTACTCTAGAAGCATTATCCAGGGAGGAAATAGGGGACTACGTTTGTATGGAGAGTCGCCTGTGTAATGCCCTCTTAAAAGCTAAGCTATCATAATATAAAACCTTTCAATTTCAACAGTCAACTCCATGTGATGTCGAAACACCAGCTATAAGCTGATCTTCTATAATCAAATAAACAAATCCAACTAAATAATCAATAAAAAGTATTATCTAATACAAAATCGTATGCCGGTAATAAGCAAAAATTGATATTGCGTACAGTAATGGATACAAAATAGTCGCATTACGAGAAGCTCGTGAGTTAAATGAATTGAAACCAGCGGGCAGCTCAGCAGGCGCAGATCACATCTTTATCAATCACCAATTGGTGATAGAAACTGCGTGAGTCATTTAAGCTAATGATGGTCTCACGTTGAGTCGCAGCTCAAAGTCTCAATAACAGATATTTGAAAACATTGCAAGGTTTAATAAGCTCACTTATCACGACGATCAGCCATATATCCTACTAATATTATAAACGCGAAAGGTCGTAAGTATTGATAGATGGATGGATGTTTGTTACTCTTTCACATAAAAACTACAACTTTACAATATTAATAAGATAAATAAAGAAATATTTTGGACAATCCACACAATACTGTCTAGCCCCAAATTAAGCCGAGCTTGTGTTATGGGAGACAGATAGCTGATATTATAATTATATATATTTTTTTGTAAATACATGCTTAGAATACAATATAACACCCAGACAGATATTGTGGCGGAGAACGGATGTGAGTAACGGGAACAGGGCGAGTGAAGCCGCGGGCGCCTGCTAGTATATCACACAGGGCATTCCACGGATATGCCACATGGAGAAAAAGTACCTTGAATATTGTAGATGGAACATTTTACTGAAAGAAAACATTTTTAAAAAACAATTTGAACTACTTTTTAGTATAGAAGCAGGAGCCTAATTCTCGGCTCATCTCGGATCATTTTGCAATTTTATTTTATTGCTTCTTTTCGAAGAGAAAATGGCAGATTTCCTTGAGTAATTCATTGACGACCTCATGGTAGAAGCCTCGACAGCTACGATATACGGAAAACGTAGAAAACGTGCGGGGTTGTGCATTGGCAATGTGTATTTGTATTTAAGGGACATTGAAAATCTTGGTGGGCCCGAGAATTAGGCTCCAGGAGGTTTGAATTTAGCTTCATAATCATAAGACCGATGTATCATAATTATGAATCTCGACCCGTAAGGTGTAACAGGCGTGCCCACTGCCACTTCATCAGCCATTGCTCAGATCCGATACGGTTACTTACCTGCTGCTGTGGTGTGCTGGCACTAGTTTGATTACACACTACAGGAATCCTGCGCGACTTCGTTCACGCTTAGCTTTCTCTCTTTACAAACTTTGACCCCGTTTCACCTCTTCAGATGTTGTATTTTTAGTTTTTGTGTATAATAATATTATAGGAAAGTAAATCGGTGAATAGTAATTGTTTGTAAATATTAGACATAATGGGTGTTATTATTAATCCTGGCGCAACGCTGGAGTAGTTAAATCGTGTTTTGTCTCTTGCATTGACATGCAATTATTGTCAACTCGAACAAATGTGACAAAACACGATTTAACTACTCCAGCGTTGCGCCAGGATTATTAATAACACCCTAAGGATGTATTTCATGATTTTTATAAATTACTAGCGGCTGCCTGCGGGTTCGCTCGCCCCGTTCCAGTTCAATATTTCCAAGCATATTCACATTTATTCACCTTTTAAACCTTCTCTTGACTTCCACACAATTCAAGATCAAAATTAGCCAAATTGGTTGAGCCGTTCTCGAGTTTCAGCGAGACTAACGAACAGCAATACATTTTGACGGGACAACGTCTTATAATTCGATGGAGCTGGCTGCACGCACGAAAAAACAAAACTCATGCGGCGTTACCTCCTTCTGAGGCGTTCCATTTAACGTTGTCACGTTCAACTATGGTCAGTTAACCGACTTTACAGACAACCAATTTTTATATTGGTATAAAACACCAGAACTCAAAAGGCGAAGTACCTTATATTAGAGACAAAAACGAGTGCTAACAATGCTGGTTATATAATCATATAGCGGGTGCACACGAGCGAAAACACCGTTATTTTATTAAAAAGCATGTTATTATCATGATTCCAATTAAACACAGCTTTCTAATAAATAAGAGTTGGTGTGTTAGCACTAGTTTAAGCTACCTAAATTGCTGACTATTTTATGTAGCGCTTTGTCAAAAATTATTACCCTATTATTTTTTCGTAAATAATATTTATAAAAAGCCAAGAGCTGCAATGATTTTTTTTATAGACAACCAGCTAATGGAACTAGCATATGGCCCACCTGAAGCTACATGGTACCATTGCTACGCATTGCCTCGTAGGTCACGCCCGTAAGAAGCTTGCTTTACGATGCACTGCCCTGCGTCTATCAACTCGAGGCATACAGATGTCCAGCCTCACGAGCTTGTAATTCCACCGGCACCGACACCCTTCAAACCGAAATACAGCCATGCTGCTTCACGACAGAAATAGGCATGGTGGTAGTACTTCCCTGGACAAGCCCTACAGAAAGATCTCCAATATACCTATAAGTCAAATGACTTCACTGTAAGCTGTCATATTTTACTTCGTAGATTCGTTTTCTGACATCTATAAAAGCTGAATTACTTTTCTATTGATAATTGAAGTTTTAAAATTACTATCTAACTGCACACAAATACGTTTGCACGTTTAAATGATTGAATTCGGGATAAAAGTATCCAATGTCTTCTGGATTTAAGCTACCTCTGCACCAATTTTCAGCCAAATCTGTTCAGCCGTTCTTGAGTTATAATGTAAACACGACTTTCTCTTATACATATGATTAATAACAAATCTATCCCACGGGAACTATAAATTTTACCGGGATAAAAAGTAGCCTTTGAGCCATTCCAGATTATAATCTATATGTGTGCCAAATTTCATTCAAATCCGTTCAGTTGCTCTAGATTTATTGAGTAACAAACATCCAACCATCCATCCATCTTTAATATAAGTGTGATAAAGATTATCTTATATAATATAGCTCTACTAAATAATAGCATCTACAGAAATATTCTAACTCCTATTATGATGTCAAATGTGGTGAACTAGCACAAGCACCCGTTACCTCTACCATTTGACGTCTGTCACAAATACCGCCACACACAATTTATTTTGACATATTATGATATATCGGCTCATGTTCCGTACGTAATTTTCTTTTACCGTATTCTTACAATGACGAAGTGGTGAATAGAACTAAGCTACTGTTGATGCACAGGTTTCTAAAATGACGGCCGACATTTATCATCGTCGTTCATACATAATATAAAGAGCTATCAAGCTCTGATTAGTTTGGGGCTAGATAGTGTTTTTTTTTTTTTGGATTGTCCGCATTAATTATTTATTATTTTAATATACCGAATTATAAACAACATCACAATATCATAGAAGACATTGCAGCTGTCTAACAGTTATCAGCCCAAAACAAGTTTGTGTGTCCTCAGTGACTAAATCATCTTTAAATAATCGTAGGTCACTTCTTCTTCTTATCGTGTCACTGGTTCGTTCAAAACAGTGTGGTGAAAGGATTTGTTTTATGATTATGGATATGATTATCATCAAAAAGAGGTGACATGGCAACAAGTTTGTGTTTTACCCTCTGTGACCGTGAGTGACAATTCAAAATAATCAGTTTTTAACGGCCACAATATTTTAAGAAACGTTGTCCTCAGTTTCAAATGTGATTCAATTGAGATATTTCGGCTTATTGAGGCCTACCCGAGCGAGGCTAGTTAGCGGGAGATAGGAATCAGTGGATGCGGTTTCTAGAAATAATTGGATGCTCTGAAATAACCTACAAAGGAAATTATAATTTTAGCGGCTTTTGCACGATGTGTTATTTGCCGAGCTCGTTAAAAAGCATGTTCGTATGAACTAGCATTGAAAATAGCAATGAATTGAATTGAATTCCAATTTTGCTAAATATTTTTAGAGGAAAGTTTTAGACATGGTGGACACAAAAAAATATAGCATTAAGTAGGAATAAGTGTAAAAAAGACTTACACTGAGCATTTGCCATAAAAGTGAAGTAGTAGCTCTTTGTGCAGGGCTCGTCCGGGAAAGAAGTACCCCATGCCTATTTCTGCCGTGAAGCAGCATCGCTGTGTTTCAGTTTGAAGGGTGTGGGTGCTGGTGAAATTATTGGCACATGAGGCTGAACATCTGTATGCCTCAGGTTGATGGACGCAGGGAAGTGCATCGCGCAGGGCACGTTGCTGACATGGGTGACCTGCGAGGCAAACGTTTGGCAAAAAAACACGGGCTTTCAGTCATCAGTCAAAGGTTACAGAATACAAACACAAAATACAGAGTAGGCTCTTGCAACAACGCCATATCAACGGCTTACTGGTTTTATTATTCACAGTAGCCCTGTCAGCAATTTCGGCAATCACACATTTTCAACTGTGAATGCTTACCTAGAAAAGAACGTATACAGTCCACCACACAGCATCAAAAGATCTCAAGCTTCACCTCTATTACTTAGCTCAGAAGGTTCACTTTCAGAACTTTATGGAAACACTGTATTTAGATTATTAATAGGTCTATCAGTAGGTAATACTAAAGATATGAATAGAAACAACTCAATGTTCTGAGAGTCAAAGGTTGATTTATCGGCTGAGTAGATAAATTGAGTATGAAATACTTATTTCTTTGTGAAAGCCGGTAGTTGCTTATAAATCTCTCTTGGAATAAATTATAGGTGTTATAATAGGTGTGATTTTTTTTATGGATGGGTATAATAGAATATCGTGATTTGTGATGGCAGCGATTGATTAAAATGGCCAGAAACAAAAGTGTTGGGAACACAAAACATAGTAGAACGGCCATGTTGGCCGCAAAAATGTATGAGGATGCGCTTCTCTTTCCATACAAATGAAGCAGCTTTTTTGGGAGTTGTATAATTAGAAATGCTTGTCCCGCAATAATTAATTTCCGAATAAGAAGTCAAGCGACGAGCTGCAACAAGTTATTATTTTTCTTCTGAAATTTAATATTTCTTTTTTGACTTTATTTGAAGATCCCTCTTGAGATATGTCTAGCAGTGGACTTACTGAGGTTAGTAAACCCTTTTTTACGATCATTGCTAAATATTTTCATTCTAGCTACAAGAATTTCAGGAAATTTCTTAGGACTAAGGGTCGAATGAGTTGTTTATCGGTCAAGAGTTCAAGACATCTTTTACTAGAGTTTATCTTCTAAGTTGATTGTATGTACAACAACAGAGCGTCAGACTATGTAACTCGCCGTGAGAACATCCTATTACTTGGTTTTCTCAGCCACGTTACGCATATAGCACTGATTGCCGCTTGTTTGCAAATATGGTTGTCACACGTTAACATGCAATGTTTACAATGGACCGATTTGTTTGAGAGGTCATGTAGTGTCGTTGGTAGCTCAGCGGGAGAGTGCACGGCTGTGATGCGGAAGACGCGAGTTCGAATCTTCTTGAAGACTTGATTTTGGGGTTTTGTAGTTCATGTAATACAGTCCATTAACAAAACCCGTTGTAAAGGGAGAGTTTTCAGTGCTTGCTTTGATTCTAGTGCTCTTATAGTGATTGACAGCTTGATATTTCCATCAATATCTTGACTATATAGTCAAGATGATAGAAGATGCATAAACTCGTCGTTTTCTTAAGTGCTAAGTAAGGGTCGTATGGGACCTCCTCCAACGATCACTTTGTCTCGAACAATTTGCCGCCCTCTTGATCTGTTTTTGGCATAGTTTTTTAAATGGGTTTACTACCACCTCCTATGTTTTTAGTTACTTACTTTCTGCTTGCTTCGCAATGCATATAGAAACCTTTTTAGAATACCAAGAAGTTCCAAAGCCTGCTTCATGGATATTCCTCATTTCCTCGGTCTTCTACATTGACAGCCACAGCCAGTCACATCTCAATTGGCAGTAGGCCTTCTGCGCTGGAGGTCGTGGGTTCGATTCTCACCAAGAAAATTTGTGTGGTTAACGCCGATATTTTTTTTCTGTCTGGGTGTCTTATTGTATTCTAAACATGAATTTATACAAAAAATAAGTAGGTATGTAGTATTCTATCAGTTATCTGGTTCCCATCGTTCAAGCTCTGCTTAGTTGTGGGCTAGGTAGTGGTGTTTATATTGTCCACGATATTTATCTACACGTTAAGTATGGAGCAGATTTGCCCAGACCAACGTATCTGTCTTTTGCCGAAGAAGAAGACCTCTTTTGAAACACTAATTTACTCTCTGAAGGCGAAATAGATGTAGAATATTGTATCATAAACAAATAATCTTTCAGTCATGCATGAGTGCCTCATAAAATTTCTACAGAGTTAACAAATGAAGTCACGCGCATACCACCAGTAGTCAATAAATCTGTATACAGTCACAGCCTGCAACCCATATGTCTTTGTAAATGAGTTGCTAGCGCAGCATTTGTACCGGCATGGTAATTCTATTATTGCTACTTGTGGTTTATGCTTCCTTGCCTGTCCGCTCTCCCATGACGCCATCTTGTACTTTTGGGCGGGAAAACGTAATGACACCGACGCAAACCATAGAGAACGCCGGATGAAGGTAGTTGTAAAATGTGAATAGAATTGCACTTTATCAATGGAAAACAATACCGATTCAGAAAAATAAAGATTTAATACGATTTGTGAAGGGGTTTCAATGCATGTTGCGTTGAAAAAATCTATGTCGAATTTCAGTCGTTTTCGTCGATGATGGTAAAGTTTCCCAAATATCGTCTGACTATTAGTACTGCCAATAGCAACGGCTACTCACCAACAACGCGAAATGCACTTTGCTATTCAAAGTTTAGTTTTTGGTCGAGTTCAGCTTAGTAGGCCTACCACAAGCTCTGTCTGGCTCTGTCTCTGGTTCTGAGTCTGCGTGAGTGATGCTCACCAGTGTATTATACTGTTTCGACGTAGGATTTATTTAGACAGCACTCACACAAACTCAAAACCAGAGCCAGACAAAGCTTGTGGTAGGTCTACAGGTCTACCGGGTTATTGCACACTATTTTCAAACCCCTCATATTAAACGGCTGAGTGTCCGCTAGACCACCATGGATTAGAACCAAATAAAGTCATTATCCATCGTCAACATCAACTAAAGAAGTTAACATAAGCTACCTACTATTCAATTTACCCAACCAGTGACCGTAGTAGCAAATAACATGTTAGCTTCTTAGTATGATATAAGGAAGTGTATTTGAACAAGCATAGCGACAAGGTGAAACAACGTTTGTAGCGGATGGAAAAGTAAAATGGTTCCTAACGATAAAAATTTACGTCTTAGTAATCAGGGAAAGCCTTAATCCAGTGGTGGCCAACTCATTTCATTTCAGCCGTGTGCTGCTTGCGCTGTGAGTCGGGGAAATTTCTGGTATGTAAGGTTGACATCTACCTATATGCCTCAAGGTGATGGACGCAGGGCAGTGCATCGTAGGGCACGTTTCTGACGTGCGTGACCTACGAGGCAATACTTTGTTACAGGTGATGCTGGTTATCACTTAGATGGGTCATTGCTTGTTCATTGGCTCCGAGGCCTCCGCCATGGCTGAACGACATTAGCACCATTTAAATTGGTGCCGTTCAGAACGCAGGCCACGCTATAGGAGCTAGGAGCGTCACGAAGAGTTATTAACTTATAACACAAGAGAAGAGTAAGACAAGCCACAGTCAAATAGTCAGTGATGGAGTGTAGATAGCTAAGAATAGTTCCTCCTGGAAATGTAGGAAAGGAACAAAATCACGTCGGGGTCACCAATGTTGGGGCTTAGGAAAGATGCAACCCTAACTCTATAGTCTAACTTTTCTGGAGGATGATTGCAACAAACTCATGTACCAAATACTTCTTTATTTGCACTAAGGCTACATGTTCGCACAGTGTGAGCGGAGAGAGACGACTGGTGACGTGACACCAAAAACATACGCGTCAGCCTAATTCCTGTGGGTAAGTACCTAGCCGCCACAGCTCTATGCCCAGCAGGAGTCTATGGAAGTCCAGGCTGATAATGATGAGGTAGTTCATACCGCAGCACGGTAAGTATGGGGCACTGGTCCCGCCCCCCATATCTCACGGCATTTCCGTCGTTATGGTGCCTACCCGGGTGAGTGAGCTAACTGCCACCTACCTGCATGCGAGTGTTTCCATTGTGACACGGTATCTTCTAAATATACAAGGTGTATCTAAATATGTGTACTATGCGAAGGTGGGGGGTTTCAGACCACAATGGTGATCAGTTGTGGGGGGGAGAAAATTAAAAATTCCTATTTTCAGTTTCCCATACAAAAATATTTAATTTCATAATGCCTAAATAAATTGACAACCCTATCCTTGTAACCCCTTGACCCCTTGACCTACTACCTCTGTAGGTCTACTACTACTACCTACTACCTCTGTAGCTGAGTTTAGGGTTGTCACTTTGTATAAAGTCAGCTGTTCATGTTGAAACTTCGTTGCAGTTTTTTTCAGAGATAACAATCGAAGTTCGAAAAGTCGTTGAACAAAAGTTGTTCCCCGGGGGGTGGAAATTCACCCCCCTTCGGGATAGTACACATATTTTGATACACGTTGTATAAAACTCTTACGTTACTGACTGACTGACTGACAATCAACGCTCAGCCCAAACCGTAAGTCCTAGAAGCATGAAACTTGGAGGGTATGTTTCTTTTATAGCATAGGGGTGCACTAAGAAAGGAAATTGGAAAATGATTTCCCTAAGCGGAGAAAAATAGGAAAAACTTTTAAAAGAAAAATCAACGGGGCGTAACGGCAAAGGGATGAGCGAAGCTGCGGGCGTCCGCTAGTGGATGATATATATTAAGAGTAAAATTTTAACCCGTTTCTTGTGAAGAACACGAATAATAAGAAGCATCACTTGAAGTGGCCAGTATAGTTAATCCAGTCTTCTAGTTCTAGTAGAACGAACATGGATGTCATCTGCTCGTAGTGGGGTCAAAGTCTGCGGATAGCAAAATCAAAAAAATCTAAATCAAAAGCGTATTTATTCAGGTGAATCGCAAGGATCATGTTGAATCTTAGAGTATGTGCGTCTAGGTGCCAGTTCCACGCGACCAAGCGTCTCTTTATCGACTCACCATTTTACTTACCAATTACGAACATCACGAAAAAATTATGAAATCTCGGATACTAAGTTTAAGGCCTAAAAATCTGAGACAGGCAACCTCGAATGGCTGAAAATCATCGTGTATAAAATAATCTCATTTATACTATGAAATATGTTTGATAAATGTAAGGCTTTTTTTATTTATTAAATAATCAACGTTTTCACAATATCGTGCAAAGAAATGGAAACGCACAAAATGATAGAAAACGGCAGTAGCGACATTACCCACGGCACGCGACCCATGACTAAGCGATTCTGTTTGCACAACTTGCTTGTTGCGAAGCCTCAAGGGTGGTTGCTGTGGTATTGCATAGAAAGTGAAGTACATCCTATGCTATTAGCACTTTTTAAAACAACGCGATCAATATAATTATATGCATTTTGCAGGTATTCTAATTGTGTTGGGGGAATAAGATCTGCACTCCCGCGATGGGGTGTATTGTGCATTGTCCCCCTGCTAAACCTTACCCTAGCCAGCCCAACTCCTTAAAATAGCGGAGAAGGACTTTGGGTTGGTGGCAGCAATGTTCTAGATTTGCAGGTATCCAAACATCGGGAAATAATAAAGGTAATCGCGATAAATATCCGTTTTTTCCATACAATTATCTTATTCTACAGTGGTGGAAAGTACCACCACTTTTGTCAATGTATCAAGAAAGTGACCATTACTTAGCCGGTTGATTGTGTAATTCTGTTACTATCAAAAGTTTGATACTAACAAGGAACAGCGATCACGTATATTGTTGCCATCATTTTTTGATCACTATCCTATCTGTTGCCATACTACTTTTACAAAACGAAGTTCCTGTTCGCTATCTCATGTTTATTACGACAATATTACATCTTGTTGCAATCGTTCCTTGTCGAAGATAAGTATGTTCGTATTCGGTAATTCATTGCAATCGAACCTCAAAAATATATCATATTTTATAATTATTCTTGCAAATAAATACACTTATTTTCAAGAAGGTAGGTACAATTAGGTCATAGAGTATGTAAAAAAAACTGGTTCACATAATTCGTCGGAGACCGATATACAAAAATTCACACAAAAGAAAAAAGTAAAAGTTGAATGAAAAGAAATCGATACGTAAGAAAAATAACAATAGTTAAAATAATCCATTCAAACATAGATTATAAATGATTTAAAAGAAATCTTTGACGCTATGAAAACATTTTTACAAAAGCCGAAAAAGTAAAAATTCGTTTCAAACTGTTTAAGTGCAACATGTCTGCAATATTTTAGCTGTATTCAGTGATTTTATTATGTCTTAATATAAAACTTTCTTAATAGCAAGCATCATGTTTGTAATGTCTAAATATAAAACTTTTGATAGACAGAGCAAGCATCATGCTTGTAAAAAAAATATGGATTATTCATAGCACTTTTACTCGCAGCCTTCTTGTTCATCAGATAAGCAGTCATATCTAGCTATTACAAGTCAACAGCTAGATAATCAATTTCAAATGACAGAAAAACACTTAGAAAACCGGCCGGAAACGTCTATCCTCGCTACATCTTCTGAGACCTGTAATTATTACACCTCACCGGATGGAACGCAAAAACTGGACGACGCAAGGGTATATATTTGAACAAGCAATCACCGTAATATGATGACCGTTATCATAGTCTAAATATCATATTAAAATCATTTATTCAATATCATAGTAAAAAATCATTTATTCAGTTGCATCACAAGGATCACTTTGAAACGTCTGGCCAGTCAGGCGAGTCTAGGCGCCATATTAGTAGTAGAAGAGCTTTTTAATATGCCTATTTCTGCCGTGAACAGCATTGCTGTGTTTCGGTTTGAATGATTTAGGCGCCAGCGCCGGTGAAATAACGGGCACGGGAGGCTGAATTTCTGTATGCCTCAAATTTATTTCCTGACGTGCGTGACCTACGAGGTAATACTTTATTATAGGCGATGGTTACCACTTAACATCAAGCCTAACACAAGCTCTGTCTAGCTCTGTCTTTCGCTCTGTTTTTAGTCTGTGTGAGTGTTGACTATTAAATAAATCCTACATTGAAACGTCACACACACAGTATAATACACTGGTGAGCACTCATACAGTGCTTGTGGGAGGCCATAGTCTATTTTCTTCTAGTTCCATCAGTTAGTTATATAAAAAAAGCACCGCTATCTTAAGAAACCGCCGTTCTTGTAGAACTATTGACTACTAGCGTAAGAAAGTCCGCACGCGCCAAACATGAACTTCTATGCCGCACTTGTTTCCGCTTCACTGGCTCAAAATGTACTCGTGCCTGCGTTATTATGAACAAATCAAGACAAATAAAGAAATTGGTTCACGACTATGATCCCAGGCACGGTAGGCGTCCACTCAGATCTCTTGTATTCAGTCCCACCAAAAATGCTTTGAGAATTTCTCTCATCAGTCATCTTCTTATCGTCTCACTAGTTCTTTCGAACAAAGTGTGAGGAAAGGTTTTTAGGTGCATCTAATAAAAGCTCCTTTCGACGCCATGTTTTCAAACTTTTTGCTTCACACTTGTTTTCATTCACTGTTTGAGTTGAGAGTGTGGCTTGCTCTAAGGCATAGTGCAGATAATATATTTTTCAGAATAAAACATTTGTGCACGATCGTATTTGAACCTATGACTAGCCCGGCCTCTCTAACTTGTAAGTAATCTCAAATGAGTACTTAATTACTTTAGACGGAAAGACGAAACGTAGGGCGCCACCAGATGGAAAGACGATATTGTTAAGTTTGCGGGAAGCCTCCCGTGCCAGTAATTTCACCCGCACCCAGAACCTCCAAACCGAAACACAGCAATGCTGCTTCATGGCAGAAATAGGCATTGTGGTAGTACTTCCCCGGACGAGCTCTTCACAAAGAGATCTACTACTACTAGCTACACTGAATGATGATGATGAATTAATGTATAGATACGGATCTAGAGACCACACTACGCGTAATATTATAATGATGATGCGATCCATCAACCAAGCATCATCTCATTTGCCAGTTAATTAAAAAAATGCAGTTAAGTGCATCGGTGCAATCAGTCTGAAAGTGTATCGCGGGTTACCGCTAGCATCGCGCTCTGTTTTCTGGAAAACGGTGGCCGTAATATATCAACCGCTAACACTAGACATTAAAAACAAAAAATCATTTGTGATGTAGACCCTATAAATATGGTAGGAAGACCTATACCTTATTTCGTGAGGTGCATTAATAAATTTGTTTTTAAGTTCAATTCTTGAATTAATAGCATTTATTTCAATCCACTTGCATCGACTGCTGAATATAGGCTTACTCTTTATAACGCTCTTATTTTTAGTCATTTCCGAGTCCCATCCATTCATTGGCAGCACTCAATTATAATTTGACCAACAACTCAATTATAATTTGACCAACAACGGATAGTGGTCTGTCTCTAGGTCTTCGAGGATCTCTTGGCCAGAATTCTGTAAATCAGCAACCCACGTAATACGTTCACGCGTCGCGTCACGTTCTTTCAGTAGCATGGGATTCTACTAGTTCTAGAACATCGACCCAAGGTTGTAGAACTCGGTTGTACGGTCGTAATAACGGCGAGCGCTTCTTAGAAAAGCAAAGCTTAATGGTCGCAGCCGCCGATAAATATTCATCTCGGCAAAAACACGGCAGCGCACGCGCCGGCCGGAGCGGCCCATCGCGCTTTCTTCTCAACGAGCTACGAATCATGGAGGAGGTATCACACTCTGATTATAGTCATAATCATCATCAACCTATATAAGTCCACTGCTGGACGTAGGTCTCTCCCAAGACGTGCCACTGAGCCTGGTCTTCGGCTCTTCTCCTCCAGTGCTTGCCAGTTACATTTCGCAGATCGTCGCCCCACCTTACCGGAGGGCGTCCTACACTACGCTTACTTAAGCGCTGATGATAGTGGCTGATTGGAACGTGATCCAAACCACTGGGCTAAAGCTTAGAACAGATTGCGGCGAATAGTCGCGAACTGCGATTGCAACGCGATCAGTTTCAGCATAGGCTTTTGCATAAATTCGCAACAAGACGCGACTGTCACGAACTGTCATAGCCTGCAGAAAAATAGTAATAATGATAGATGATGCCTTGAAACTGCGATAGATCTGGCTCTACAAGCGCCATAATGGTGACAATGATAACCAATGTGAAGGCAATCATGAATGAGGACGCAACTGTTCGCGGTGATGTTCGCGCGAACAGTTCGTTATTGCAGATCACAGCTGTTTGCCTAGGTATGGCGTTTGCATTAGAGTGCACGATGGCAAACAGTTTTTTGTAGAGAAACTCGCATATTTTGGACTACTTAGGCCCGTATTCAAAAACAATGCTAAGTTTGGTCGAGTCTCAAGCAAATTTTGACACTTTTCAATTTCAAACTGTCAAAAAATCTATGCTTGAGGCGGGACTCAGATTCAAGTGCTGTTTTTGAATTCAGGCTTTAGGATATGGACCACAGAACACATTACTACGGGCTGCCTAAATTTCGTTCTTTTCGGGATATTGATTCTGATTTACCGACTAGAGAAGATCCACCATTCTTCTCAGCTCCTAGTCCATAGCTGGTACTAGGAATGCTCTCGATCGCCGCAGGTCAGAAGCTAGAAAAACTTATGAGGCCGACACGCCTCGCCTGTGTGTTGAACTAACTATGTACTGGGAAAATCAGTTTACAAACATTTACTTATTTTATACTAGCTGTCCGTGATTTCGCTCGCATGGCCGTAGTAGCGCATGGTTACAAAATATAGGGAGTTATATTTGGGGGTCGTTCATTTTCCTACCTCGTCCGTGTTAACTTTTCAGGACGAAATTTGGATTATATATTTTATTCAGAAATATCGCCTTAAAAAATTGTACTAGGTACTTGCAAGCAGATGGAATAAAAAGTGATACTTAGTAGAGTTTTTCATGATTATTTATATAAATTATGTGAAAATAGAGGTGCGTATATATGCACAAGAAGGGGATTTCAAAAATATTAATACGAGTATAACACGAGAAACTTACAGTTAAACGATTTTTTTATAAATACAAGTAATACACAAGAAACAGTTGAGCCATCTGCAGACCGTTACAAACGATCTAGAGATAACTGAACTGATCTCAATCTGTACCAAAAGGAAGCGTTCTTTTGATTTTCTTATTTTCATTTCGGGTTTCTCTTTCAAGGTACGGACCCCTTAATAAAAGCTCATAATCTGATAATGCAAATTAGCAATAATTTATAACTATACAGCCAATGATTAGAGCTATGCTAATTACTATCAACTAAGATAGAGATATGTATTTATCATGCGGATTCATAGTTTTATTAGTGAGCCTAGTAAAATATATTTGAGCGTTAAGATTGGAAGATAGACTATTAGATCGATTTATCTAAAATAAATTATGCCTTTTATGGTGTTATAAAAACGTTAAGTAATTTATAACACATTTGCTCATAAAGGGTCTCCTACTTCACCGATTTCAATATCGTTATGTATGTTTTTACGTACTTGTGCGTTATCGTAATGTAAAACGCACGGTTATCAATCCACGAACGGTACCTTTTTAAATCTTAGCAAAGAGTTTTTATGTCAGAAAACTGACATAAAAACTCTTTGCTAAGATTTTTGTGGTAAACATTATGAATAAAATTAACTCTGGGAGATAAAATATAGAAAATACACATTTATTCTTTAATTTAATTAATTTTAACAATAAATTAATACCATTTATTTGTAACAAAAACAAAAAAAATTAATTTACTCTATTAGTAATACTGGCTGTTTTTGTGCCTTTGCCTTAAAAAAAAAAATTTAGCTAATTTGTAAAAAAGTAAAAAGTTATTCCGCGCGCTTTTTCTTTTCGCTGTATTATTTTTGTTTGAAAATGTCGTCAAGTAATGATGAATTTATTAATTCGAACCGCCAAAATTCTCAGAGGCAGTGAAAAAGGCTACTTTAAGCCTCTTGCTTGAAAAATCGAACGACAGATACTTACAAGCGTATCAAAACTTCATCTTATGGAAAACAAGCAAAGATGCCAATTCATTTTCACAGAAAGTGTGTTTTTAGCCTATTTCATGGAACTTTCTTAAAAATATAAGTCAAGCTCATTGTGGTGGCAACGTAAAGGTAATAATCAACTTTACAAATTGTTCAAATTTTTCCAACTGTTTTAACAAGTAAGTAATTACTACAAGTAAGTAAGTTAGTCCGAAAGTCCGAGTATTATTTGTTTCCTCGCAAATGTGTTATAAAACGTCGTATGACATACGTGCGCTTTGATAATTACAGCCTCTGCTTTCTTGTAGCCCTCGCCTACGGCTCGGGCTTGCAATAACGCCTCGGCTGTAATTTTCAACTTACCGCACTTATATCATAATGTACTATTAAATGGTGTCAAATGATGGACTTTTGTAAATGGTGTGGAATGTTAGGAATTTGATATTTTAGGATAGAAAGTGTAGTTAAATTAAGTGCACCTAAAAAAAGTAACCTCAAAAGTTTATTACGCACTTTAGAATAAATTCTACAATTTTATGAGTTTTATAACATATCTTCTAGTCTTCACAATGTATACTGGTGGTCTGGTAGTAACGTCCTCACCTTTCAATCCTAAGGTCTTGGATTGGATTGGATTGGATTGAAAGGTTTGAATCCAGTCATTGTAACGATGAGTTCAGCCCGTCCAGCAATTCATGTGTAATATGCCAGTACTCTCAAACGGTGAACAAAAACATCGTGAGGAAACTAGCATGTCGTAGAGCCTAAAAAGTTCGAAAACATGTGTCAAGTGCACGGAAAGAGCCTCTTTAAGGCGCCCTTAAATACATTCACCACACTCTGGATCGTAAGAACCTGTGCCACGATAAAAAGAAGATCGTATTAAAGGAGTACCTACCAAAGTATAGAATTATGAATTTGTTTTACCTAGAGTGAAAATCAAACTCGTGAAGCTTATGTTTTGACCCTGGTCAGCCCTAGCGTGGTGAAAATAACATAACAAGATGATTATAATTGAGTAGAGATATGCCTGAAAGTCTTGAAACACTATACAAACCCAAAGGGCTTCAATAACGCCGTGCATACAAAATGTCAACGAACCAGCTATCAATGAATACTGAACTCTTATACAAAAACACCTAATCTATTCAAGTGGCTAGTCACAGGGTCGTGACATGTGCGAAGAGGACGCACATACACACAAACACCCATGTTGAAGCAGGATAGGTACAGTACCGATGTTCGGGTTAAATGTCGAGCGATATGTCATAACCTGCAGGAGTGGAGCCGCTATATAGGTATTTTCATACGAGCGAAAAGGAAGGAATCGACAATGACGTCGGGGGTTAAAAGTCAAGCAAAGTGTCTCGGCCTGTGTGAGAGAGAAGGACATACACATTTTCAGTGTGTTAGTACGGGACGGGTTTTGGGGGTCAAAAGACGAGCGTCGGCAACCCTGACCTCTCCAGACAACTCGCGGGCCGTACTTGGGACTACTAAATAAGAATTTGAATACTTTGTAAGGTATGAAAGTTTGTATTTTGAAAAAATTGGTTAGTTATGACTTATGATAACAGAGCAGATTTTTTATATATGTATCTATGATTTTTTAACCTCATGAATAGTGACTGAACTGAACTTCTTAAGACCTACGAGTCGTGCAATGCTTTTTATAGGCGATGGTTACCACTTAACCACAGGCGCGCCATTATGTTTACTCCATCAGCAAGTTGTTTAAAAAAATGTTCAACTCTAAGTTACCTAATCTCACTTAAAGTTATCCCTCATTAAGTTGATTATTTTTATAAATTTGTTATTGTATTTGATATGTATATCAGAAAAAACGGTATAGACTAACAACAATACCATAAGATTTTGACATTTTAATATGCTTACTTACTCAAAAATAATACCAGTCTTAGTTTTCATCATTTATGTTCACTTTTATTTTTGTTTGCGTCACCATTTTTTTTTATTTAATATTTTCAAAGCCGGCCCTGCCCGCTAATGGATCGGGACAGTCGGCATAATTAAACAGTACTTGACAACCCTCGATACTAGTGACACAATGCCAAACTGATTCGTTAACCTGCAGATAACCTCGTGTGCACCGTGCCTTACCGAAAGTGCATACATTTTTAGTTCTGTGCTGTGAAAGTGCAGTAGTAATTCGGCAATTATTTTTAGTGTTTCTCCAATACCTATACGAAATTTGAGTTCTTGGATTAAGCTAGTGTGTGAATTAAGTGGGTTTATATTGGCGTACTTAGAATTCTAGAAAAAGTGGATTAGACAGTTCTACTTGTTGAATACCGCGATTCTAAGTCTAGACCCCATTGAGACCTCATTAAGACGTTTCAAAGTGATTTTTCAGACGTTTCAAAGTGATTCTTAAGACGTTTCATAGTGATTCTTCTAATCCTACTGAATAAATACACTTATGTTTTTTTTTGATTGACTGAACTTTTATTTCACTTCAAGTTGGGAGTATTTTATAAAAACTCAGCTGTTTTCAGCGCTTTGTAAAAAGGTTTTATATTTATTTGAATTGTGTTGTGTTGCGGTGTGGTAGAGATTTGTTTTTTTGGTGATTTAATGTGTTTAGAAAAAATGTTCAAGCCAGAATTTCATTTTTCAAGCAAACTTTTGGAGCTTCTGACTAGAGGTAACACTGACTACACAATTTACTCAAATCTTTTATCATCATTAGGCTAGCCATGTCCAAATAAGGCTCTTCATTTTTAGAAACAAAAGTTTTACATCCTTCACTTTCATTAACAGTCACTAAGAGTTAGTACTCGTCGAGTGTTATTAAGGTAAAGGTCGTGGGTTCAATTCCTGCTCGGCATTACTTTTGGGGCATTATAGAATCTATTGTGATTGTACCTGAAGTAAACATTTTAAAATCTATAATAGTATAGGATCCCGCTATAGAAGGACCTTCACCGAGCTGGTTATTTAATGAAACGTATTTTATATTTAATTAAACATGCCAATAAATATATTCTATATGGGTTGCCTATCAAATTTCAGTCCAGGATATGATAAATTAATAATTAAAAAACTAAATTGTTTTTTTAACTTTCCACCGGTTTTTTTATTAGACAAATTCTATACCAATCGAAAGTATAGACCCCATAGAATATGTAAACGTTAGGTTGTCTATTTTTTTCCGGCCACAACTCTCGGGTAGCCAGGTATAAACAGGTAAATCGATATCAGCATTTTGCACCGGTATGTTTATTTAATAAAAATACTGGGGTCTATACTTTCGATTGGTATAGAATTTGTTTAATAAACAAACCGGTGGAAAGTTTTTTTATTTTTTTAAATTATTAATTAATCATAACTATCCTGGACTGAAATTTGATAGGCAACCCATATAGAATATATTTATTGGCATGTTTAATTATATATAAAATACGTTTCATTAAATAACCAGCTCGGTGAAGGTCCTTCTATAGCGGGATCTTAGACTATAAAAATCTGCAGTGAAACGTGGTCAACTATGACAGCGATATTTGACAGCGTTTTACAGTTTGCTCCTTATTCATCTAATTTTATGAATACGTTTTCAATTACCATAAACCTTAAATCAATATTTTTGTGTGTATTTTTTTGTAATTAATAAACTCAAAATCTAATGTGGCGATTCCAAAATAGTTATTTGTTATACAAGAGTGCAAAGCTGCTTTTTAACCGCGTGCTCAATTTTGATGACTGAGCAAGCGCAGGATTCTAAAGTTTAACCACGAGCGTAGCGAGTGGTTTAAAAGTTAGAATCCTAAGCGTTGGCGAAGGAATCAAAAGAGCACAAGGTGAAAAATCTTTGCACTCGAGTGCAACACGTAACTTTTCATCCCACCTCAGCGAGGAAATGACTAAATGCAAAAAAGAACATGGCGCGACTAAAAGTAACACACCAAGAAGGTTCCGAGTATGAGTTATTAACAAATTTAAAAAGGTTGTATGATAAATTCGGCACCATGCAGGTAGAAGTAAATAGGTTTAATGGTGTTTTGAATTCACAAATACACCAAGAAGGTTACGAGTGCGAGTTTTTAACAAAATAAAAAAGGTTGTATGATAAGTTCGGCACCATGGAGGTAGAAGTAAATAGGTTGTGTATTCACAAACTTATTGAACACGATATTCTAAATTCAAATTTACTTTATCCTCTAGCGGATAAAAACGGCTTTTCCAGTTTGAAATTAAACAGCAAAAACACACTTTCAGAGCTGGTGGGATGAAAATTCTTTTACCATTGGAAAGCTACATTCACCTTGAGTAACACAACTATACAGGGTGTCCCATAAGTCAACGTCCAGCCGAAAACGGGTGATGCGCCAAGTCATGACAGTTATTAGAAAAATATAAAAAAAAATATTTGTTATGTAACTTTCGAGTTATGAGTATTATAAAAAAACAGAAAAAACTGACACCCTGTGATGATCTTTTAAGTCCTGTGACTACAAATATTAACTTTTCATGAAATTTTTTTCTGCAACGTAAGCATGAATAACCCTTCTGTAAATTACATTTCAAAATTAAGCCATAACTGCCTCAGTTTTCAATGAAATCGTGGAGTTTTGGCCAACGTTTCATTTCAGATAATTACATCACCCAACTTTAACCGTCTGTACCGCAAAAAAAATGTACTACACTATCATGGCATGTAACTTTAAAAATTGGCGCATTTATCCAGGATTCCAAAATGGTATAATACCTTGCTAGAGTACTCCTTAGTTTTGGAAATAAAAAATGTTTTTTCAAGTAAACCGGATTTCCAATCAATTTTATTTCAATAAATAAAATGTTTGTACCCTTTAAATGATGGACTTAAAATGCCTACTCTGTGTTTTTAAGTGACTGACAATTCACAGGTACAAGTAAATACCATTTCGACAATGCAAGTAAACAGATAGATCCACCATCTTGTCGAAAGAGTAATAACCATGGGTTTTCAAGTAATTTGTTAGTTTTAGGTAAAAATTTGAAATAAAATTCAATCATAGGATTACTTCAATCGTGATTTTAATCTAAAGTTTGCCTTCGCCCGTCGCCGGTCTTATTACATGGTTATTGACGTGACAACGTCTTATAATTCGATGGAGCCGGCTGCTCGTACGAAAAAACATAACTCATGCGGCGTTACCTCGCTCTGAGGCGTTCCATTTAATACTTGAAGTACAAGTGAGAGCGCGGAACGAGCGACAAAGAGGCACAATCGGCCTCCGCGTTCAGCAGCGTTCGATCGGTCTCTCTCCTACTTGAGTGAGCGATGCGTCCGCGTGGACAGCTGTATGACGTTGTCACGTTCAACTGTCGTCAGTTAACTGACTTTACAGAGAGCTGATTTTTCTTAAGGAAATGTAGAGCTTGCATTACTGCTGAAGGCTAACAGCTTGAACATTTGCTGTAAATCCTTGATGTAGTTAAATTAAAATCACGATTGAAGAAATCCTATGATTGAATTTTATTTAAAACTTTCACCTAAAACTAACAAAGTACTTGAACACCCATGGTTATTACTCTTTCGACAAGATGGTGGCTCTATCTGCTTACTTGCACTGTCGAAATGGTATTTACTTGTACCTGTAAATTGTGAGTAATTGAAAAACGTAGGGTAGGCATTTTAAGTCCATAATTTAAAGGGTACAAACATTTTATCTCATGAAATAAAATTGATTGGAAATCCGGTTTAGTTGAAAAAACATTTTTTATTTCCAAAATTAAGGAGTACTCTAGCAAGTATTATACCATTTTGAAATCCTGGATAAATGCGCCAATTTTTAAAGTTACATGCCATGATAGTGTAGTACATTTTTTTTGCGGTACAGACGGTTAAAGTTGGGTGATGTAATTATCTGAAATGAAACGTTGGCCAAAACTCCACGATTTCATTAAAAACTGAGGCAGTTATGGCTTAATTTTGAATTGTAATTTACAGAAGGGTTATTCATGCATACGTTGCAGAAAAAAGTTTCATGAAAAGTTAATATTTGTAGTCACAGGACTTAAAAGATCATCACAGGGTGTCAGTTTTTTCTGTTTTTTTAAAATACTCATAACTCGAAAGTTACATAACAAATATTTTTTTTATATTTTTCTGTTAACTGTCATGACTTGGCGCATCACCCGTTTTCGGCTGGACGTTGACTTATGGGACACCCTGTATTTATGTGATTAAAAAAAATCATGTCCACCCATATGCGAAGCCGGGGCAGGCTGCTAGTAATCAATAATTTGGCACACAGGCTAAAATAGAAGCTAAGTTAAGGTAGTTTATTCACGATTTCGTTTCAGTTCATGTTGTTGTTTTTTTTTTCAGGAAATACTCCACGTGATTTCAATGTCAGCACTGATAATGGTGAGTGCTAGAAATTATTCACCCAATACGTTCTTTAGATAAGGCTCGCTATATTTAGTTAATAACTAACTATTTTGTACAAAATGACTCTCGGCACCACTGAAAACCAGCGCCGTATTAAGCTCACGCGCTTTTACGGGAAATGCTGAGTGGAAGCCTTTTTTTCGTCACTATTGCTATTGCTTGTTGTATATTTTTTGTGTGTACCATCATCATGTCCACCCATGTTTTTTTGTGACGTTAAATAAATATTTCTATTTCTGTCAACCTTCACTGTGTATATTGTCCCGAAAAACTTGCTACAACTATGAAGTTTTTAAGTCAAGAGTGAATAGAGATTATAGCTAAGCGGGCTCCACCTTAGGCTGCATTTTCACTTTTCACCAGGTGTGATGCTGTCAAACGTTTAGTTTAGTAGTAGTATTAGCTCTTTGTGCGTGGCTCGTCCTGGAAGTACTACCATCATGCCTATTTCTGCTGTGAAGCAGCATTGCTGTGTTTCGGTTTGAAGCATGTAGGTGCCGGTGAAATTACTGGCACGTGAGACTGAACATGGCATGCCTCAAGCTGATGGACGCAGGGCGGTGCATCGTAGGGCATGTTCCTGACGTGTGTAACCTACGAGGCAATGGTTTCTTGCAAATTATGCAAATTCTGCACAGAAAGGTTGCGGCACGGCAGAAATAGGCATGGTGGTAGTACTTCCCCAAACAAGCTCTACTTAATTCTACTACTAAATTCGACCAAATTCATCGTTGATCGACCAAATGACCAAGCTACGCCCCGAGTAAGTAAACTGTCCAAAAAGGTACAGCAGAATTTCCTCGGAAATCGGTAACAATATTCAGTGTGAATTTCACAGGCTTGCTACCTGACACCACAATAGACCCTTTCACCCGCCCGCTAGCGTGCCATTCCTGCGAATGATACCACAGGTATTGCTATTACACTACTATTTATTGAACTGTGAGGGCTGGTAAGTTGTGATATTGAAAAGTCATTGTGAGCAAATGACTTACTTCCATTCATGATAATCTACGTACAGTTATCTAATCCTTACGAGCATGGTTAATAGTATAAGCAAGTAAAATAATGCGTAATTGCCTCAATAAAAGTGGAGGAATGCAAAAAGGTAAGAACTATTTGAAAAAGGAGTTCCTGCAATCAAAGGACTACAAATATTTAAGGACAAAGAAAATTATGTTCTTGGCATTTAATAGGACTCCTCCATCCTTCATAAACTTGTTATTTATTTACAACTACCTGATGATAACAAAGCATTTCCTCGTAGGTCACGCACGTCAGGAACATGCCCTACGATGCACTACTCTGCGTCCATCAACTTGGCGCATACAGATGTTCAGTCTCACGTGCCTGTAATTTCACCAGCACCCACACCCTTCAAACCAAAACACAGCGATGCTGCTTCACGGTAGAAATAGGCATGGTAGTAGTACTTCCTGCACTAAGACCACGGAAGTAGTAGTACTTCCGTGGATATTGTAAGCGGGAACTGAAGGAACGCACCACCCAGTAGTATTAGCATCAGAGTACTTTGCACCGACACTACATCACCGTTTGCCAAGCGCGGTGACTGCGGTGAACCCTCCCAAAAAGGGGTAACCGTAAATATGGTTGGAAGGCATAATTATGTTCACCAGTGGACTAATTTGGGCTGCCAACAAAAGCCTACGAAATAAAGAAAATATATTTATTTGACATACATACATAGGTGTAGACGTTCAAAATAGATATGGTAGAAAAAATAAGCCATGCACGACTCAACTTTTTGCTATGAAAAGTGTTGCCTTTTTTTCTTATACTTACCAGCTTTGCTTCGTTTGGGACTAAACTGTGTAGCAGTGATAAGTGAAATGACAACCAATATTTATTTATTATTTTTAAGATTGGTTATTTTACACGCTCTATATATTTTTTCGCAAACCACATACCGGTTTTATTCAATTTTGCTCTGAATAAAACAACTTAAACTTTCATCCAGAACCCAGAAGCATATACCGGTTGTAATACTACACGGGCCAAAACCTCTCGTGTAGATGAACGATATGGACAATTACAATGCTACTTGTTGCTTTACTTATAACTATGCATAATATTACAAAAGCCGGCCGTGGAATGAAATGTTGTAGCTAGTTAACGTTGAAATGTAAAATGTTAATTCTACGGAGAGTACAAAGAACGTAAGTTGGTGTGGTGTTGCCAAGCCTCTCAGCAGTTCAGTTGTTGTAGAGCTATAATGGGATAAGCGCAAGAAGAAGAAGTAAGTTATATCCATCTAGCATATCCGAGGGCAGTCAGTTAGACTCATCATCAACATCAACCTGAAAAAATTGCAGTTCAAACTCAAACTCAATAAACTTTTATTCATTACGATACAAGAATCACTTTGAAACGTCTGAGTCTAGGTGCCAGTTCCACGCGACCAAGCCTAGAAGAACAGGCAACAAACTACGGCTCGGTTCCTACCGTTTTTGAAGTGAAAACTTCTTTAGCGGCGTTGAGCACTTTCTGTAATGGGTATAAAATCTTAAACTCGCGTCAGGATCACGTGACCCTGATCGAAAAAGCGTAAGACGGATGTTTTTGTAGAAATGTACCCTAAGACTACAACGTAGAGTTCATAATAAAAATCGAAAAAGCGTAAGACGGATGTTTTTGTAGAAATGTACCCTAAGACTACAACGTAGAGATCATAATAAAAAAACATTAAACTGCACGAGAATTGCCCACTTTCACAGAACTGCACAATTATTGTGCAATAATTATAACAAGTGAAAAAAAGCCAAGGATCTCCAAATTAAATTATTGCAAATAATAAACAATAAAAAGCGGAGTCAATATAATTCTTATTCTATAAATGCAAAGTTTTTGAAGTGAAAACTTCTTTAGCGGCGTTGAGCACTTTTTTTTTTGGGTCATGTAGGGAAGGTGAGATTATTTTGAAAGCAATATAAATTTTTCCCCCCTTTCCCTCTAGACCCCTTTATTATTTAAAAAACCTAAAAATGCCCTATTTTTAAGCCTTTTTTTTCGAGTGGAGCATTGCGGCGAGCGAAGCGAGCGGGGGGAGCGTCGCGGCGAGCGAAGCGAGCCGCCACGCGACCACGGGGAACAGCGCGGCGAGCGAAGCGAGCCGTGCTGTGACCCCCCTTAGCCCCCCAGAACCCCCTCCTCCTATGTCTGCCGTTTTACTTCATTTAGGACCTACTTGTAGGTCGCGCGACAAGGTCCCTTCTAGCGGTTCCGACCCGTTGAGGATTTGGCTTTACGTAAAATTTAGGGTTCCGTATAGGGTTTTGATTGGGGTTATACTATATTGAGGAATTTGATTAAATGGTCGACTTTTAGGGTTCCTTAGGACTTTGATTGGAGTTTCAACTACACTTAGAAGCTTGATAATGTTAAAATTTTTAGGGTTCCTTAGGACTTTGATTGGGGTTTTACTACATTGAGGAATTTGATTAAGTGGTCAACTTTTAGGGTTCCTTAGGACTTTGATTGGAGTTTCAACTACACTTAGGAGCTTGATAATGTTAACATTTTTAGGGTTCCTTAGGACTTTGATTGGAATTTCAACTACACTTAGGAGCTTGATAATGCTAAAATTTTTAGGGTTCCTTAGGACTTTGATTGGGGTTTTACTACATTGAGGAACTTGATAAAATAAACAACTTTTAGGGTTCCTTAGGCCTTTAATTGAACTTTCAACTACACTTAGGACCTTGATTATGTAAACAATTTTAGGGTTCCTTAGCACTTTGATTGGAATTTCAACTACACTTAGGAGCTTGATAATGCTAAAATTTTTAGGGTTCCTTAGGACTTTGATTGGGGTTTTACTACATTGAGGAACTTGATAAAATAAACAACTTTTAGGGTTCCTACGTTAATAATCAAGTTTTCACTTCTGCCGGCACTCCCGGAGTGCAACCCGTATTTTTTTTAGCTC
The DNA here is from genome assembly GCA_939531255.2 of Thera britannica. Classification (NCBI taxonomy): domain Eukaryota; kingdom Metazoa; phylum Arthropoda; class Insecta; order Lepidoptera; family Geometridae; genus Thera; species Thera britannica. The sequence continues at coordinate 14,288,811 of OW618039.2, forward strand.
TGTATGTATTTCAAATATAAAATGTTCGTACCAGTAAGCTCGTAAAAATAAGTAACTAATGCAATCCCATGTCACGATATAGCTCCATCTGCCGCGTTTCGGAGAAATAAAATCCGAGCTCGTCCATAAGGAAGCCAGACCTTCGTCTTTCAAGAAGAGGTCATCGTTTGACATGTACAGTCAACTTCAGAGAAGGTTCTTGTGTAATTTTGGGAAGCCACACAGTTTTTTCATTTCAATTGTTTTTCTGGTGTTACTTTGTGTTCTGCTGTGTAATTTTGGTGGTATTTTAACCAACATTACTCAGGGTCTTAGCTCACAGTGTGAGCAGTTGGAATGAAAGTGTATTATGTCATATCCTGATTTGAACGAAAATGTTTCCGATGGTTTTAAAGAAAAACACCACCACTTTTTTCAAAGAACTAGCCTTCCGTCCATCCTCACTTGACATTGTCGAAATTGAGCCGAATGGACAGATGCCATTAAATTAAGAAGAAGTATGTAATTCAGAGAATTGTAAAAACCTTCAACCCATTTTGGAAGAAACGAATCATACGTTTTCTAAAATAATGCATCTGAAACTGTACAGCTTGGGCCCGAATCGGCGTGTTAGTCTCACAAATGCCATGCCCCTACAACTGAGTAATAAAAAATTCACACGAATTTCATTGATTCCCAACCCATGCCATCGTACAGATGCAACGTGTTAAATACTGACATAGCGAAGATTTTACCGCACCAACACCTTTTATTTTTTCCGAATTTGAAAAAAGACTACCTAATACATCATTCGTGAATTTCGAGTAAAATTACTCTAACCAAACGATTGAAATACCATGCTAATATGAAACAAACTAATATGAGTATATTATTCCAGTGGACTGTCCAGTCTGTATGCCCGTCTACATAATTGCTCCTCCACAACTGAAATTAATTTTTTCCTCGCTATCTTCGCACTCATCTTGTTCTCAAGTTGGTATACCGTTTACCGCAGTCAATTTGCACATCTTATGGTCATAGTTTCACAGAAGTCGGGATTACATCCTGGGTCACCGCTACGTCTGGTCTTCGTCTGCTTCTGAGAGTTATTTTAAATTAAATCTAGATGTCAGATTAGATTATCTTGCTGTGTTAAATTAGACAAGTAGACGGCCTACTGATTTTGTAGTTCTACCTTACATGGTGTTGAGTAAGTAGTGCTGATTAGGTAGATAAAAGTAAAATCTTCTGTTGCGTTTAAATAACAAAAAAATTACAATAGAAGTTTCGGCGTTTGTTGGTTTAATTCGATCATTGCACAGATTATAAATAAAACTCATTCGATCTTGTCTCGGAATAAAGACGATCTTCTAACTTGCAAGATAGCAAACCAAAAGGCAGATGGCCAGTTATATCATAGAATGTGAGACCATTTCCTACATTTAACACCAATACTATCTTTGACCACATCGTCCGCGGCACGCTATTTACGCGTTTCCCACACCATTGATAGGACCAATCGCTCCCATTAGCGGCCGGGAACATCGTATAAGAAGACTATAAGGTTAACTATGCCCAAAAGTAGCAGTAGATATGCCATACAATTTGTATGGAGCGACCTGCGAGCCGTGGTTACCAGCTCCCTGATCAAGATAACGCCACGGTTGCAGCGGCGAGACTGGAGTGATTTTATCTGGAGCCGCAATATATACCTTCTGTCGAGCCCTACAGCGCATGCGCTCGCGATTGATGTGCCAATAAGAACAATGCGAATTAGGGGTTATGGAGTGATAATGTCCTGGTCTTATTTTAGACTCGAGTCCGGGGAACCAGTTTGATTTATGATAAAAATAAGCTTCAGCTTTTGCTGCACAAAGACTTGACTAACTAGTAGAGTACATACATTATATCATGACAATCTTAGTTATTATCGAAGACCTTAGAGCTACGCATGGGATCAGCAGGTCAGTTGATGACTGAGCTTGCCAACCGAGGCCCATAGTTTATATGCCAATAGTTTATTCGTATGGTGGCCTGTTCTTCTATAGGCTCGGTCGCGTGGAACTAGAACCTAGACCTTATTGATGCTTGCGATTCAAGTGAATCAATTATTTTGTTCAGTAAATTGTTTCAACTTTGCTTGTTACATTAATCGGTAGTACTTACTTTACATTAGCTCGTAAACTACATTTCAGTACATGATTGACGGACGATTACTTGCATTTACTCCCAGTTCGTTGTATTTTCTTTTAATTTATACCTGTCTATATCACCAGCCGATTTACTGCTTAATTTACAGCTTTTAGCAATGATCTTGTCAATCAATCGGGCATTACCGATAATGGTATACATGTGAACTGGTTTGTGTGACCTGCGGTTTAATTTGAGATATAACTCATGACCGTGCTTTCGCCGAACGGAGGCGGACCGGTCGTCCGGCGCAGCCTCATTTAAACTGTAGCACATTCCTTGCCGGTCGCTATGTGTAGTCCTGACCACGGACTGGACGAAAGACTGACTCCAAATATATTGAAAAAAAGAAGAAATCAGATTTGAAAATATTATTTGGTCGGAACGAGATTTCAAGAGAAACACGTGCATAAAATGAGTTGAGCTTGAAATCTCGATCAGACGAAATAATTCTCTCAAAAGAACAAATGTCGAATACGAAATATCGAAATACTATTTTTCAATATTTCGTATGAGAGTAACCCCCGAATACTGAAACGCAACTCAGATTTAAGCACGTCTCAAGCTTAGACAAATTGTCTAAGGTCTCAAGCGACGAATATTTGACAGTTTTCAATGAAAATCTGTCAAATATTCGTCGTTTGAGACGTGCTTAAATCTGAGTTGCGTTTCAGTATTCGGGGGTAAGTTTTTAAAAAACGTCGCATAATTAAGTTTCACCTTCATTACTCATTGCGGTTTGATGCACGGACTATTCTTAATCTGCAATCTTGATCAAAAAATAGTTACCTACATAAAACTGTGTAAGTATAAAAACAATTATTGAGTGATTTTTCATGCTCATTTCATAACCACTCATGAAACAAATATAGCTAGAACGAGTATTCGCAAAGGGTGAAGGACAAATCGCGATTATAATTTAGGATTTTTTAAGACAAGAGTGAACAGGTGGATTATAGCGAAGCGTGCTCCTTCTTAGGCTGCATCTTCACTTAAAAAAAAACAAAAGGAAACCCCAGGCTTTAATTTTCACTTTCCTATGTAGATTAGGTTCACTAAAACTGTGAGGATGGCAAAACTATTGGGCACGCTTATTCCATCTAAAACCCTGTCAGGCATTACAGCGTCCCGTAAATAGGGGCATGAGAGAGTAGTAGCTGCCCTTGACACGTATAAATCATCTGCGTTAGATGCAAAGGCCTGTATACTTTACTAATGAAGGTGGGTAAAAGCTACCATAAAAGAATAATTACAGAATTCCATAAATCATTGGTAAATCGTTAAATTTGAATATAAATTAGATGCTAGAACTTTAATATCTCCTGTTCAAACAAGCTTCTGATTACGTGAACGAAGTTAAATCATTTTAAATCACTTTGTCATGTTGTCGCTAGTTTTTTCTGATTAGTATAGAAATCACTGATTATGAGTTTCTGTTTTAATTAGTTTAATATTTTTTTGTTCTGATATTCTCAAATTTTTCTTTGTTAATTAAAACTTATTAGTTTTTAAGCATACTTAAAATCGTGGCGGTTTTATTATCAAATTTCTAAGATATACTTGATTTGGGTTTCCTATAGACTTGCACGATAGACACTAGACAGTAGATTGTATTGAATCCGGAGCGATAAAAATATTCTGTTATAGAATCACGAGCGTGAGCGAGGGGCTGATGACTATTTTCAAAATCTTCTGGATATCATTTAATGTTTTTTTTAAGATATAAGAAATGATTATGAAAGTGCATCTGACCGGACTATAGATAGAGAAGCCGCGTAAGTGCAGGTTTCCTTTTATCTCTCGCCGATACCAGCACTGTCATATTTTATGTGTTTTTATCAATAAATACTTGGGTTACAGTTTTTGCAATAATTATTACTGTTAAACGTTTATGTTAATTTCTCGAGTAGGTATATAATTTTCTGGTTCAACCTCCTTGCTACAAAGAAATAAGTATTATTCTCTAAATTGTTTTAAAACCGGTAAGCCCACGGTGAAACGATTGCCTATACATAGACCTATAAAAATAAATAGATATAGATAGATAGAGATAGATAGATAGATAGATAACTCTTTATTGTTCACCACACAGAAACATAATACAGGATTCATGAAGATTTTTGGCAAAACAATGGGCGACCTTATGGCTTTGAGCGATCTCTTCCAGGCAAAATAAATATATATTTTTTCTTTTTTTTTTAATTCAGATGGCTTAGCATTGAACTGCCATCACACCTGATGGAAAGTGAGGCTGCAGCCTAAGATGTAGTATGCTTAGTCCTTATCCACCTGTTCACTCTTGTCTTAAAATTCGGAAGGGTGCTTCATCGTATTATAACTATGTATGTATTTACAAAAATATATTAGCTATCTGGTTCCCATCAAATCCTGTCCCAAGACACTATAGCGTCCCGCGATTAGGGCTTGTGTAATCACCAGTTGCCTCTGATAAATCATCTAGAATAGATACAAAAGGCCTGTTTTTTTGTTCCCATCAAATAAGCTCAGCTTAGTTTGGGTAAGTAATGTGTGGATTGTCTGCAATATTAAAAAGAAAAGTTGCGACAACCCTTTACCCTTTTATTATAGTCAACAAATAATATCTCATATTAAATCCCTAGGGGCAACGAATTGTGTTTGCTCTGTGTTTGAACTTGTTCGACCATTAGAAAATGTAATCTGCACTGCTTCTGTACGGGTCGATTTGTACAGGAGTAAGTAAAGTTTGAAGGCGCCCTTTATAATAGCGATTTTCGTCATGTACTTTTCATTTATTGATTTGAAGTTTTCAGTGAGTACTAGAAACTCATTTTTTGTGTTTGTTATCGCCGAAATTTTCGTCATTTTATGAGCTGATTTGATTTTTTGTGTCATAATTTTAGATTGGTCTCATAGTCTAAAATTTCATCAAAATCGGTTCGACAGTTTGGCCATGAATTCGGTTTCTCAAGTTTTTCATCATCATCAACAGCGCAACTTCACCCACTGCTGGGTACAGGCCTCCCTCAGTCAGGTCAGTCTAACCCATTTCTGCTCCATGATGACTTTGACTATGTCGTTCATCCATCTTGTTGCAAGGTGCCTACGCTTCTGTAGCCGGTTCTTCGCCACCATACGGCTCAAGTTTGTAAAACTTATTTTTTACTACTACCATAGACAAAGGAAAATTGTCTATGCTACTACTGCTTTTACTACTACTGCTTTTGCTACCGAAACATTTTCTGTCTCCCGTACAAGCCCTACCCTGGCGTACAGCCGGTGCACGCCCAATCTACTACGCCCGACATCGCCTGATTGAACCTATTAAGCTACCAAGGTGGAAAGCAAGTAGTCCAATGCACGTCTCAGATCTAACTTTAATGTTAGTTCGAGAAAGTTGCAATTGATAACAAAATAAATGACCTGGTAGTGAAAGGTTCTTGGAATGATATCTTTAAATTAATTGATAGGTAAGTTTTAGTATAGGAGCACTGGTGGTCTAGTGGCAGCCTTGGCTTCTGATCGTAAGATGAAGCATTCAAATACGGGTATTACGGTTTTTTCTATTCAATGAATGTATTCGTGCAATCCTGCGCTCTCAAACGGCGAAGGAAAACGTGCAAAGGATTCTAAGATCAAAAGGATTTTGAGTCAAAAAATATATTGAGAGTGGTTTCATGCATCTGGCTCCGAGGAAAATTCCCTTGATAGGCTAGTGCTTGAAAACTTCATCTAGAGCACTTGTTAATAAAATGGGAGAAAGTGGATCGCCTTGCTCCACACCTTTACCGACTGATTGGTCAAGAGAGCGCGTTGATATCTTTTGTATAGGAAATGTTGACATCGGAAATACGACCTTTTGGCCGGACGTATGTTTTATGAAATCGCTCTGATTTTTGATTACCATATTTATAATGCCTTTGAAGTTATATTTTATGCTACTATAAATCAAAAACGTATTTGATTATTTATCATATTTCCTAAATTTTTTTCAATCATTCGTTTCCTAAAAATTATGAAATTCTATTAAAATTTTAATAATTCTATCACTTATCCTATTAATTATGATATTTGTTTTAGGATTCAAATATTTTTTTTTAAAACAGTAGAAAATTTACTTTCTAATGCTAGCAAAAAATAATGGAAACACATTAGAAATCTTACTTTGGTCGGAAAATGAAAAATAAGGTTGCCGTTTCCTGCAATAAAGACGGACAAGAACAATAAAGTAGTCATCACTAGTGTAGGGAAATTGAGTATCGATAAATATATATTTTTTGCTTTGGGTAGGCACTCATTTTAATAAAAATGCGTGCCATAAATTAGTTTTTCAAAGTGGACGTAATTTGAATTGAGTGATTGATTTTTCATAGTGAAAAAATTCCGTAACAAGCGATTTTAAAAATCATAATGTTCAATAGATGATTTTCTAATGACATTTCTTAATAACAAAAAGCTTACTGTCACATTATCATTAAAACTAAAACAAATCCTAGTTACATAACCAAACTTGACACACCTGTCAAAATCTGACAGCCGCCGCGCTATGCAACTTTATCGACAATCTTCCATTATCCCATCACCGGCAGAGTATCTAATCTGTGGCTTGTCGATAAGACGTCGATATCCACGTACACAATTAGTGTTGTACTATCGATAATTACAATCGGGAGCAGAACCTATCGACGAGATGTTTTACGAGTATGAACGCTGTTGTCTACCTATTAATTGGATATAGCGAATGTTTTACAACTGTAGGAAGACATAATTCGATCTTGAGATGTTATAATGTAGATAACTGGGAATTCCCGCGTATTCGTTTGTGTTGTTATTTGACATCTTCTATAGTAAGTTTTTTTTTTGCGGTTACAAATAAGGTTCGAATCAAGCCGTAATTCTAGAGTTGGTCGATAAAGCGATGCCTAGATTCATTTTGTTTATGAAATGATTCTAAGGCATCCTTGTGCTATTATAAAAACCTATTTAAACCTTAAACTTGGCACTAAAGAGCTTAAACCGCAGGTCAAGTAGATTTTGTTTTGAGTTGGTTAGTGCCAAATTAATTGTAATATAATATTAGTTTTTAAAAACAGCACATGACAGTACCTATTGCTAATGCGGTGTACAGTATTGTGTACGAGACTCACTTTGAAATTCCGATTTAGGTACCTTTTTTACGATGGGAAAAAATGCTTTACGCATCCCAGCTCAGCTCAACATTCTGCTCGGGGAGAGTTGAAGGTGTATTATCGGACTCTATGTCAGAACGAATGTTACTGAGACATGGCGGATGAGACACTGCCGGCACACCGACTAAAACACCATCGAAGTTGTCAACTTCACTCATCGTCAGGAGAGTCCAATTTAGGTACGTTCTACAATAATAGTGACTTATTCCAAATGCTTACAAAGTGTTTACCAGTAGGTGCAAAACCTATTCTCATTGTAGTGTGCTCCGGGCCATATAATTCGCAATTTATAGTCCCAATATCATAACTGCAGTGAAGTATCATTATCATATAATTCCCATTTGCAGCCAACCAGAAATAACATACGTTGAAGGCTGCTCCAAGGCTGCACAGCCAGGCCACCTGTCCACTAAAGTATTACACTAAGTTATTGTTAAGGTTCATGGAAAACCATGACTACTGGGAATGCTATAATTGTGTTGCTTTTTCTATTTTTTTTTTCTATTAAATGAACGTAAACTTACAGTGACACTTACTGTGCAGCTGCCTCGGTATTGGCATAGACGACGCTGAACTTTTTTTAATCAAATTCAAAATTTATTTATTCAGTTTATGCACAAGTATCACTTTGAAACGTCTTAAAGCTAGGTGCCAGTTCCACGCAACCAAGCCTAGAAGACCAGGCAACTAACTTCAGCTTGGTTCCTACCGTTTTTTGTAGGATCCTTTTACAAAACAAAAATAAATTGCAGTGAAGTTCCAGTGTGGTGCCACTCCAACTTAGTGAGACGTAGGCAATACAAAAGCAAAAGTTTCAAAGACAACAAAAGCTATGCTACAACATTCTCTACAATATTCTTTCCTTTGGACATCCATGCCATGACATGCCTTTCCCGAGACTTACGCCGGGCAAGTGGAATAACTAATGAAACTTTTGCAAACACATTTTCTCGTTTATCATAAATGACGGTCACAGTTTCTTAAAAATTTTAGTTTATAACGACCGCGGCGTGATAGTTTTAAGCCATGCTAATTTCTTTAGGGGCAAAGTTCACCACGAGCTATGATTAATAGTTGTAGTAAACAAATAAACAGACATTCTCGATCGACTAAAGCATAGTCCATTGAATGAGAAACCATAAAAAATGCCAGGTGTTTCAACTAGATATCACGACGTTGAATTATAGACGATAGTTGTTTGTAAGCATTTCTAAAATTAGATTTAAGTATTTACCAGCTAAAAGCCAGTGGTTTGACCTACATGAAAATTGTATAGGGTTCAAACTCACGATTATTTATGAAAGTCAGTGCTTCGAGCGTTTGAGGTTGAGTTTTGAGTATAAATTAAGTTCATATGATTTATGCCTTGCGCCACGTCTTGATCGCCCGCGATGACGATGCCGCCATCTCCATCGCAGATCGCCTGGGTATGCGCAAGGCTTTAGAACCAACGTAGAGTTTTTAGCCTGCCATAAGCACCTGATGTCATGGCTTAGCCACTGCAAATAAGACCGATAGCTTATCGTGACAGGCGAGCATAATTGCTAGGCTACAGAAATAGGATGCTAAACTATTTATCTAGCATTGGTTGACAGAGGCCTCATAGATTAAAAAAGCAGCCAAGTGCGAGTCGGACTCGCCCATGAAGGGTTCCGTAGCACGACGAACTACAAGAACCTTTATATATTATGTTACTTGATGTAACGTATAAAAAAAAAACTACGGACTAGATCTCGTTCAAACCAAATATCGTTGAAAGTTTACATAGTAATGTACAACATATATTTTTTTTAGTATTATCATTCTCTTACTTTAGAAGTTAGAGGGGGGGGGGGACCAACTTTTTTCCACTTTGGAAGTGTCTCTCGCGCAAACTATTCAGTTTAGAAAAAAACTATATTAGAAACCTCAACATCATTTTTGAAGACCTATTCATAGATACCCCACACGTATGGGTTCGATGAAAAAAATTTTTTTGAGTTTCAGTTTCAAGTATGGGGACCCCCAAAATTTATAGTTTTTTTTTTTATTTTTGTGTAAAAACCTTAATGCGGTTCACAGAATACATCTACTTACCAACTTTCATCAGTCTAGCTTTTATGGTTTCGGAGAAAAATGGCTGTGACACGGCCGGACAGACAGACAGACAGACAGACATGACGAATCTATAAGGGTTCCGTTTTTGCCATTTGGCTACGGAACCCTAAAAACACGCCTCTAGCGTTGGCGTAGTTTAGACGAACTTATTTTTCGATTTAAAATGAACTAGCAGTTGGTGCCCGAGCTTCGCTCGGTATTTTTTTTTGGTAAATTGTTGTTGTGAATTATATTGAAATCCGAATTACTTACTCAGTGATTAAATATTAATATTTTTCGATCTTACCGACATAATAATAAACTCCACTACTCGTCAATAGATGGCGTTCTCTGTCTCACTAACTCATGACTTAATCAACAGATGACGCTAGGAGTTATGATTTTAGGATAAAGGTGATTATTTACTTTACGATTAGGGGGACATTTTCTAAAAATGAAACCTAGCTAGATCGTTTTGTCGTCCCCAAAAACCCCTGTATACTTAATTTCATGAAAATTGTTGGCTCAGTTTCCGAGATCCTAAATATATATATATATACATATATATATACAAGATTTTCTCGTTTAAAGGTATAAGATATAGGAGGTGGTTCATAATTTGGCTGTATTTTTTCTGCTTGTTATCGCATGACTTAATCATTTATAAGCCTATTTAAAAAAAAATCTGGAACGTAAATTGGTTCAATAAAAATTTCATCAAAATTGGTTCAGCAGTTTGGCCATGAATTCGGTTTCTCAAGGTATTTAATCTTGTATTTTATATACTCAGAATTTAGCGTTTTAGACCCTCGAACCAAGTCAACCTGCTTCTTCGTATGAACTCTTTGCTATAACAGTTAATTTAGCATATTAAAATATACTCATAGATCATAGATAAGAGATATACTTAATACTTAGACCAAATATAATGGTAGCTGGTCGCTCGTGCCGGCATCAGGCTTTAAAAGCACATTCATTACCGAGCTTAGAGCTCAAGAAATAGAGCTGATAAAATGCTGCAATACAAAATTAATTCAAAAACTAAACACAGAAGCCTCAAATATATAAGGACTTATCCAACTACCTTTTTTACGGGCTGTTGAATGTTCTTTAGTTAAGTTTGGTTTTATTTATTTTTTGTAAGCAATTTTTATGTAAACTTTGCAAAAAGACAATTTCAACCTCTAAAATCTCTGGAAACAGTCTTATTATCCAGTACATTGCAAAAGTACTTAGGTACTTGTTTATTTACTAGTTAAAATAAAAATAAATAAAATAAATATTGTGGACAATTCACACAACACTACCCAGCCCCAAACTAAATTCACTATTCTAGCCTACTAATGTACTGAGAGATTCGCAATAAACAACGATAAGCGATACTTTAGTCACCGCTGAGTTACCGCGGCCGCTGCGCACGCGCCGCCGGCGCCGTCGCCATTTTGTTTTAATCTAGTGCCGTTGATCGCGGAAAAGCCTGCCAACCTTCAACGACCTTCGCTCTCCGACCGTTCTAACTTTCCTTCACAGGATTTTAACCCTTAGGGCAGCTGCTTCACAAAGGCAGTTAGGTCTTTATTCGATTGTGGGATTGTGTTCGAGTTAGGTCAGTTTATGATTTTAATGGCATAGGTTCGACCCTGTCATGTATTTGTGTTCTACTAACGCCGGTTTAAATTAAAGCAGTAGGCCTATAAATCGATCAGTGAGACGATTTATCTCGAGTGATACTTTGTCACATTTATTGAAATAATATCATTAAGGCATTGGTTTATTATAATTATTATTGTGAATGCAAATATGCATTGATTGTTTTGTAGCTTTGCGATTTTTAGTAATCAGTGCGTATGAATAATTCTTATCATTAATCAAAATGAAACTTTGTATAATGCTTGACTTTTTAATTTGCTCGTTGACCTAATACCAAAATAAAAGAGAAAATACATTAGCACAGAGATGCGAAACAATGTCTTGCGTTATCTATCGTAAATATAATCATTATAAAACTTTTTATGGTTGGACATAAATAATAAGCTAACATTTTGAACTTTAATAAAGTACCGCCAGCATAGTATATAACATAGTTTCGCTAGATTAACCCCAACCTTAGAGTGAATTACTATTTCGAATTGAAGCCTGTGCTACCATAATCTTCTGACTACCGTAAATACAGGCAATATATCACCACGGTGTATCATAGGGCGGTGGCTGCTTGTATTTTTCACCGGATGCTTCCTGCAAGTGATTTAGTGCTTCAGATAGAGGCAATCTGTAGCATTTTGTGACTTACGCCTGTTTTGATAGCAAATCTCTCTAGTGGCGTTTTAAGCGTCTTTACGGTTAAACGGTGCTCGTGTTTTGGAGATTACTTATGACTATTCTAGACAGGCTAAAATAGTTTTTATTTGAACGAGGGATATTTTGTTAGTGTAAAAATTATAATGCAGACCACTGAAATACTGAAACTGCTATATATTTTAACTTATGCCTGTGTTGTAAATTGTAATACTGGTTTTACAGTTAGTTCCCCCACTCTTTTGAACTTTGTACCGCTAGTGATTTTGTATCTCTGGAGCTTTGAAGGTATACAGCGTCCACATGGAGTACTGAAGTATTTGTGCAAAGCAACAATACCCTTGTTACAGTTCCATGTTATATTACCCACCCCAATAGTCGGCACTCGGACGGGTCGCGGCCTGTTCGAGATGTAGATAGCCCAGTTTGCGTGCACAATTGTAGCATCTCGCCCGCGCACCCATTGTGCTAGTGGGAACATGCCCTTAATTGCGAGCCAGAATAAATTAAAACGAGAATACTGTCGTATACGGTGCGGAGTTGTAGAGCTGTGAAATAACGGACAAGGCTTTTCTTTGTAGTTTTTAAGTTACCTCATAAGCGCTGGCAGTCTAGCTATATGTGAACCTCAATTGTCGATTCTATGGTCATGCTAGGAATTTCAGTTCCAGTAGATTTATTCCAAAAATTTATTTAAAAAAAAAAATTAGTTCAACTGCCTTCCAGCAAGCGCAAACTTAACTTAGCCAACAATTCCCTGGCAACGTTCCCTAAGGAGATACTGGAACTCCTTGACATGCATGGAGGCCGGCCACTGGGTGGTTTTAGTGGGTCGTTGGAGATCGTCAAAGTCAAAACTGACGATTGCTCGAGAATCATGATTCTCGAATGTTACATTTAGCTGTCAGTGATTATTTACTGTGTTCAATCAAATTGAATTAGCCATATCCATAAAAGTTCAACATTATATTAGTAGCTCCGCGATCAGGTTTGCGCATGGGCAATAGTTATAGCTTGTTATTCTACTTGTTTGTTAATTGAAATGCGTGTAAATATTTGTGGCGTTCTCAGGGGTTATGAAACAGTGTTGTTATGCTAAAGATGCGGGTTTCCAAGTTATCTGAAACGTTCTAAAGGGTAAGTTAATAGATTTGTATGTGTAGGCCACAGCAGCTTCTAACAAGTGGCAGTGACTACGGGAAACCCTTCTTAAATTAAAGAAGGTGAAGGCTCGAAAACATTTTTGCCTGGAAATCTATCAGGATGCCTATGGCAAATCATTTACTTTATCATTCACCTATGTATATACTTCACTTATAAGGTTCTTCATCGATCTAGTTGCTTTCTTTCTCTACTGAATTTTAGTATTTTTCTGAAAGATACTTTTTCTTCTTCTTTTTCATGAAGCCTCCGGGTACTAGTATAATAGTTATACTATCATTGTATGTTAATTATTTGTATTTATTATTGCAATTATTTAATGTCGATTTCCAAATTGGTTTTTGCGACCGTGTATAGATGGCGCTATGGTAATAAAAAAATAGGTTTTTCATGAACGACCGCCTGAAACACGGCTCGCTACGAATGCTCACTTCGTGAATACTGACGCTACGAACTGTCAGGCGTCGGCTTAAGTCTATTGAGCGTAGAACTTTATATCGCCGTATATTAGACCTTATTCAGGTACTTATAATGTACTACGTACTTGTGAAAGTTCATTTGCTGTGTATAACAGTGTTATGCTTTTAACAATGAAGTACGGAAACAGTGAAAACAATATGATTTGACTATGATTTAGTCTTACCATATTATAAAGTTATCTATTGAATTAATTAATTGTGGGTATAAGTTATAATTTTACAAAATTAATGTATATTTGTATGTGAATGATTCAAAAGTGCAAATACTCGAAAAAACATTATAGAGATTTTACCATAAGTGTCTTCCTTATTTATGTCATCCTAGTATTTTTTCAACAAAGAGGCGCAACACAAAAAAAAACATTGTGTAGAACCCTATCAAAGTAGGCGTTTAATGTACCAAACACAATGGGCCAAGAGTTGTCAACAAAGCCCGCATTGTCCCAGAGAACAAGAGAACTCTATTCGGCTCTTCAAATGCCCCGTACAACGATAATCAATCTAGTTTTACATCTGATTAGGTGCAAATTACATAACAAATAGATTGGTCACGACTCAAAAAATAGAACAAAAAGGGCTTAAGCCCAGAAAGCGGTTTTACCAAAAACACACTTATAACCTTCTGACATACAACTCATTTTAAAGCCCAAGAGTATTCTGTTACCAAAAAATAATATGTTCATTATGAGTTCAAGTGATTAAGGTCTTTATATTATGTGATGTAAGGTTCAAATACAAAACAACATAATTGTCAATCAGGTCATTTTACAATGAAAATGCCGTTCTGCTTACGTCAAGGTGACACGAGATGTTAATACCTATTGTATTAGTGCTAAACATCCGTGACCTTACCTGGACAAAGTTCACTAAGTGCAGAAGGCACGTTTTACACACACATGCTCACAGCTACAATGCTACTGAACTCCAAGGTCGGAAAAACATCGGAAAACTCTCAAGCGGACTGACGTTTTTATTTAGTCAGATTACAAGCCGTTTGTATAACGACGATTACCTGAAGTAAAGGTCTTTGAATGATAATGATGTTTACGCCAATATAATTATTAATTTAAGGCAATACTTTGAATTATAAAAGGTTCAAAAACCAAAAGGGTTAAAAAGGTTGTTGCAACTCGGGTCAGCTTCTGATTATATCTTATAACTTATAAGATAAGACACATTAGCGAAATGGACTTCAGAAGCTAATTTAGATTCAGCCCTAAAGGAACAAAATCGTGAGGGCACAGGTAGCCCGCGCACACACACGCGTGCACTTGACATGTGACCGCGTGTGCCGATACAAAAAGTATGACAGTATCGCAACTAACTAATCGACCATCTGTGGTGTCCACTCACACATATCAAGTGTAATAAATCTGCCCAACACGAGCAAAATAGTACACGCACACGAGTTCACCGGAGTAACCTCCACACTAGGTACTCTAGTTGATATCAGTGGTAGTGTTTTCACCTGTTGGGCGTCAAGACTTGCGAGTGTGGTGGTGTGGCGTGTTTGGTGTTTCAGTCTGGCCGTCTGTTTGGCGCGCTCAGGTCGTATTCGCCTACGGAACCCACTACTTGTGTACACTGCGTACCCACGTGTGTGGAATTAATGCATTACTGACTGTGATAAGTGCGATTAACATTTAAGTTTTATAGATAGCATTGTGTCGCGAAAAACGCTATTTCACTGAACTTTTTTTTTGTTATCTGCCTGGACTGTTTTGTTGGGAACTGTGTAGAGTTAAGTGATAAGTGACGTTCAAAATTTTACTTCAAACCGGCAAACTGAGGAATATATCGGAAGAATACATTTGGAAGTACGTGAAAGGTAAGTCATTGCTAGTCAAACACATAATAACAATCTCATTAAGCAAAATGAATTATCTAATTTTGCAAATAAATGTATTTTGTTATTATTTACATTTTCAGGTAACTAAGTAGCTACACACGTTTTTTTTAGCGGTAAAAGGGCCTAAGTGGTAATGTGCTTATGACTATATCTAACGTCTAAAGGGTTAATACCTACTTACGTCTTTTTATGTTACCTTAACATTTTATAACATGTACCGATACCTGTCTAATGGCAGCTGTTAATGCGATAATAGATACTGCAGCAATTGCAGCTGTTTTGATTTTTATTTTACGCTATATCAAAAGAAAATTAACTTCTATTTAATACCGCCAATCAAATTCTTTGTAGCTAGTTGTTTGTAAACTTTATTACCTTTAAGTAGAGACTAGATATTTAAGTAGTAGTGATTGAATTCTACGACAGATATGAAAAAGCAACCAATTAGACTTATTAAAGGTATTTCTAGATATTTTAAAGCATTTAGATTTTTGATTGAAGTAGAGAAACTTTACTTTCATACATGTAGGCATTAAGTTTTCATATCAAGTCTATTGCTCATCAGATTAATTTAAAAACTGCCTCAATAACGCTATCTGTGATTATAATACGTTGGAGTTTCCTCGCGCAAGTATTTGGACATTAGTGCCTTTTTGGCAATTAGTGCCTTTTCTGACTCTCCTTGGATATTCTAAAGGGGGCGTCCATTAACTACGTGAGGTGTTATGCATTTCTGATAGCTTTATGTTTATTATTTCGTAAAAGCAAAATTCTAGTAAAATACATGGAGCAGATTTATGCAAAGAACTAATTTGATTAGCAACTTTCTACGGGTTTTTTTTATTTGTGTTATTTAAAGCCTATCTTGACGTATATTTCTTTTGACATCAAAAATTTATAAAAATATATCGACCTAAAAATTATAGGGATTACTTTTTTACAACGACCTAAAAAATATGTGGAGTGATAACGTTTTAAGTGCGTTGTGATGCATTAGGTACCTATAATAAAGAATATGGCAAAACCAACCTTCGCGTGCAACCCTAGGCCTTTTTATTTTTCAACCTGTTTGTCCTTTGCAAGAAGGTAGATGCCCTAAGCTGATATCAGTATCATCTTTGCAAATATATCTTTTCATAAAGACACAATGAGTGCAGTAAATAGCTTCAGATTATGTTTTTCAAAAGGTAAACAGGTGTTAACAAAATAAGTAGGTATATTTACGTGATTGCGAATATAGGTTGGGTTGTATTGAAAATTTTTCAGCATCGATTTTCGCACCACACGCTGCAGAACCAGATTCCATCCTCACCACCTGGATGGCTGGTTTTTCACAACTGCTCGTTTTTCGCGGTCCTTTTTGCCGCGCACGAGTAAGTTGTGGAATGAACTGCCTTCTGCGGTTTTCTCTCGGAGCGTCATAGGGTCCTTCAAAAGGCGGGTCTATCTGTTCTTAAAAAACCGGCAGCGCATCATCACCACCTGTGGTGTTGCAGGTGTCTATGGGCGACGGTGACTGCTCTCCATCAGGTGGCCTGTCCGCTCGTTTGCTAACTATGGCATAGAAAAAATTGAAAGATGTAATTATTGTTGATAAAAACAGTACAGTTTCACCTAGTTGTTAAGACGATTCAAAGTGATATTTCCCTTATTTTTTGTCAGCAAACGGTATAATGAAACATAATGAAATAAAATCTTAGTTATGAATAAATTAAGTAAGTAACTAGACTTTATGATGCATAGCCGTTTGTATTAAAAACGATAGAAATAAGATAAATTTACATTGTATTACTTTTACGTCATCAATATCGATTACAAAATAGTAATTGGTGTAATTTGCCGACATACACGCTAGTCCATAGACAATTTAACTGTTTGTAGTACTCAGGTCTTACTTCCTAAAAATAATATAAAAAATAAACCTGTCTGCACGTTCGATAACTTGTTCACCTACTATAGCGATTGGCACCAAAGCCTTAGTTGTTACAAGGGCATAGCGTTTTTTAGATTAGTGTAAAATTAGAAGTCCAAACTGCACCTCTGTTTTTGCGAACCGGTCTGCTGAAATTAATGTAATTTCATCATCATCTATGGTCGGAATGAGGTATTTTTTACTGTAGGGAAATCATGAATTTCAATTTTCAAAAAATTGCCGCCTTTTCTTTAAAACGGAGACAGCAAAGACGATGTTAATAGTGGATATTGCAACAATTGAATAGACACCAGTAGGTATCTTTTGTACGACACTTTTAAGTATTGGCAAATCCATGCAATTTTAACTTGAGGTTTTATCAAAGATTTTTTGCAAGCAAAGTCGCCGGTAAAATCAGTACATATCGACATAATACTAAATAGTTGATGGTAGTAGGTATAAGTCGTGACGTCCGCAAGTCAGCGTGTGAACATAATTATGTCATTAGCTTGTTACTTTTAAGACGGAACAATATGAACATATTTGTGTCCTAATAAAACGCTACGCTTGTTGCCGTGTCAAATTCTATGACCCAGGGACTCAATCACGTTGTAGCTTTTGACGCATTGGAACTTTTTTGGTTGATATTGTTTAATAGATTATGATATGAAACGTGTCTAACGCTAATTAAGGCACTTATTGAAAATGGAATAGAATAAAACATATTGTATAATAATATGTTTTATTGTATTTAAGTGATACATATCACGTCACGAAAAAAAAACAATTATTACAATATCACCTCTCATTAATCATCTCCCTTCTTTTTTTATAAATATAATAGAAAGGTACTTATTTATCTTGAAAAAGTTTTTTCTTCGATTAGCTGTAGTTTACCTAACTTGCTAACTTGCTCCCTTGCAGCCCCATCTCAAAGATACATTATGATTGCAACATAGCAACATACAACATAGCCGAAACGTCGGGAAAATAAATAAAATAAGGTAAAATACGCGATAAATACCCGTGTAATAGTATAAATACATTATGATTATCTATTCATACATGATTGGCGAATTCTTTGCCAAATAATTTTGTCGATGAAAAATATCCATCGTCCTATATGTCAATAAACTGAGTTACTCACCTTTAGTTAGAGCCTTGCTTTAATATAGTAAGTTGTTGCATCTAAGCTTTCAATCTAATTTTGCATATTACAATGTAATATGTGTATGTCAGATGTTTAAACCTCTATCAAGTGGTAGTATGAAGGCTTACCACAAGCTCTGTCTGGCTCTGTATCTGGATCTGGTTTAGAGTCTGTGTAAGTGCTGTCTTAATAAATCCTACGTCAAAACGCCAGAGTATCATACACACAGTATGATACACTGGTGAGCACTCACACAGACTCAAAACCAGAGCCAGAGACAGAGTCAGACAAAGCTTGTGGTAGGCCTACTGTTTCGGATTGAAACTTGAAATAGGCATATCATTTTATAGGATCTTCTATCTAGTTTTTTTATTATGATGCGAGCAAAGCCAATTGATTATACAATTTAATAGACGTTAACCAACGATTTAGTATTACCATTGCAGCGTCATACCGGATACAATCACATATTCAAGACCGTCGCTTGACGGGTCGGGGGACATGACGGGTCGACGGGTCGGATGTGGGCCCGACGGTTTATTGTACAACATACTTTTAGACATGTCATAGTCATTTAGCTAAGTCTGTTGCTATGTCTATTTGTTAACATGAAAATGACTGTGACAAGAGACTTTTAGCAAGAAAGCCTGGCATAAACTGTCAGGCATTATGGATGACTTGAAATTGATGCCCAAAGTAAAGTAAAAATGCTTTGACATAAACCGCGCTCCATCAAATCGATGATGCTGTGTGTATGAAATTGCACACAGGGACAAATTCCAAGACCGCCAGAAACTAAAAATGTATGACCTAACAAACTAATTTTCAGCTGACCCAGCAGTTACAATCGACCAAGCCAAAAAAATAACATACATTCCATCAATCGTTGATGGATGGATTTTGTTTTTTTTTTTCATGGTTGGTCTCATTTTCACCAATTCTTATAAGAAAATATACTTATTTAATGAACACAAAACAGACACATTAATTCCCAATCGGCAAATTCTTAGTATTTATTTACTTTTATTTACTTATTATACAAAACTAAGTTAAAGAAAAATTGATAATTAGCCCACATGCAATTGCAATATTATTAGGGTACCGCATCATAGATGTGGTATAATAATTAGCGTGGCAATGCCGCCAGCGACTTGGGGACGCTTCCTTCTGGCACTGATTTGGATCAGTTGAGCTATCTCTAGATCGTTTGTAACGATCTGCAGATAGCTCAACTGTTTCTTGTGTATTTTGTACATTTTGTAAATAATTTGTTTAATTGTAAGTTTCTTTGTGTAAATAAAAGTTACTGGTATAATAATTTATAAGAAAACTTATTATCTTATTACAATAAGATTTCATAAGACGTCTGCAGTAGGTTACCTGCTACTATCGCAAGGATTTTAGCGGTTGTCAGCGAGACAGCGGTGGTGAGTGGTCGTGAGGAGTTCAAACCGCACAGTGTCAGATTACACCGCAACGTGCACTGGTCTTACGTATCCATCTCACCTTTTGTAATACTATGACATAAGGTGTACCTAACAGGCTTATAGCTTGTAAAAATCTATTGTAGATAATTTATAGTACAGCGTAAGGGGCAACTACTAATTTGTATCTTATGGTGCATAAAAAAGGTTTAAAAATAAGATGAAATGTCGGCCTACAAGAAATTAAGACATGGTTAATACATGCAGAGCTGACTGATCCATTGGTTACTTGAAGATGTTTCCATAACAGTTTGAGAGCACTTTTTTCGCTAAGGAAACCAAGTTATAGTTGCACGGCCAGATCCCAACCCGCGACCTTTAGTACCAATAAGAGCGCGGTGATATATTGAAAGCAACACAATATAAATAAGACTAATTTTGACAAAAAATAAAATCCAGGAAGTTATTAGAGTGTGCATCCTATGGGTTCCCACCGTGGTGTCACGTCCTGCGGTCGCCCGGTCGCGGTCGCCGGTCGCGTCGAGTCGCGACCTCTGCCAGCCGCGCGGAACGATCGACAGAGAACCAAAACAGTGGTCGTAGCTAGGCCTGTAACCCACAGGGCCTGTAAGTGTCCTATTTTTGAGCTGTTGTTTCTGAAACAGACATATTTTTTCCATGGCTATTAGAATAAAGACAAGAAAATGATGAAATTCGTGTATGAGATTCACGCTAAAGATCCTGATCTTTGTTTTTCCTACGAAAAAAGCTTTCTAACGTTTCATTTTTTTTTTTTTGTAACAGTGCTAATTTTATTTATTTAAAAAAAAAATGTCACTAAATACCTATATCTTTTCAGTTAAAAAGAAGGATCACTTTGAATTGTCTTAAATAATATTTGAAATTTTGTCAGTTCCAATGTGACCAAATCTAACGAACAGAAAAAGTGTCTGACTAATGTGGCACACGGTAGAACAAAACTATCGAAGTGTGACTGCAAACCGTAGCCTTTTAATCCTCTTGCTTCGCAGTACTTCCAGCCTCCTTGCTGCAAAAAAACATTGCCCAGAGGGCGTATAAGGACGGGCCCTAGTCCGTCTCTGTCAAAACAGATAAAAAATGATTCGTGATCTCAAGTTACCTCCAAGAAGCTTCTCACCGCGGACTTTTTTTATTTCGAGACAGTTTTTATCGATCGAGAAAAGTGGGACGATAAAAGAAAATAAACTACTTTTTTGGTTCCCCGCTCGGAATAATTGGGATCTGTCGCGAAGTTCACAACAATGTTAACGAGAATTTGTTTTGCTGAGACTTTACGCATATCAACACTGACTAATCGTGGAGCAAAAACTCGATGAGATGCACATTGATGTACAGTTTTTAATTCATAAAGTTTATGTAGAGTAGGTAACTAAACTAACCTGTCTGCTTATTTTTTGTCAACAACAAGAATAACGCAGTAAATTGGTAACCGAGTACCTAACCTGCCATAGTTTTTCATTTGTTTACGTAGTTACTATCAGTTTTTATATTCCGACAGGTAAACTTTTTTTGTTTAAAACCAAAACTACCAAAATTGTACGGATCAACACTTTTAAACCACACAAGCTGAATGTGAATTGCTTATTTTTCACCTAATTTATTTTTAAAGTCCATTACAAACAGATAAAGTGAATTTATTCGTGAAATCGCGCGATAGATCACTGGCGCGCAGGCTACGCGTGCATAGAGGTTATGTGACCATAGTACAGTTAGCTAAGTAGCGCAAAGTCAGACCCTCTTATTTTTTTTAATATTTACTGATAGAACTAGCATTATAATTTTAAGTGGTAACAAAGCATAGCTTCGCAGGCCACGCATACAAATGCCCTGCGTCCATCAACTTGAGGCATACAGATGTTAAGACTCAAGTGCCAGTAATTCCACCGGCACAGCACACACAAACACACTACTTCACGGCAGAAATAGGCATGGTGGTAGTACTTCTACGGACGAGCCCTTTACACAGAGCTTTACTACTACTATATCCATGCATGTATGAGCCAGGGGGCAAAACTATTAGCCACAATCTGGCATGGCGGCCTAAAAATGTTGTCGTTGTTACTATTAAAGGGCGGCCTTTAAGGTACTTTAAAGACAGGTTTACTCTTCTGTGTGTGTGATGTAAATTGTTTACTATAGGATATGGTAATTTGGCATAAGTTCAATGTACTGTGGAGCAAATTGTTTACTGAAGTTGCCAATAATGTCTAACAAGATAATGTCGAAAGACTTTGTAAGTCAAAATGATGGGCGTAATTGGCATGTGGCGATAAAATAAAATATTAAATTAGTACCATCGCCAATTAGGTATCGTAGTTTTTGTGGCAAAAAACCAACGTGTCTTGGAGACGCTTTTAATTTTTGTTTGAATACCAAATTTTGATTAGTGATTTGAGATTAAAGATCGTTTGCAACTGTCTGCAAATAAATCAAGTTTATCTTTAAACGACTTAAAATAAGAAAAGAGGTTCTCAATTCAGTTGTATTTTGTCTATTTTTTTTTAATGTTTGTTATTGCATAACTTCGACATTCATGAGCCGACATAGAACATTTTTTTTGATCTGAAAGGTCTATACTTCCAATCTTACGTTCATATTGGCCTCATACAAATTTCATCAAAATCGGTTCAATAGTTTGACCATGAAGTCGGTTTCTCTAATATTAGTGTCTAGTATTAGTTTTATTATTATCAGTTCTAAAAAAATATTTCCGTAAAAGGGTGAATTGAATGTGAGTTGTACAACTGTTAATACTCTTACAGGTTTGAGGACTTTCTGAAAACAAAAGAACTAACTGGCACAAAGGTTGTAACGATGTGGCATGTATTTAATACAGGTACGTTGCCTAACTTTGACAAAATTCCTCCTAGTAAAATGATGTTTGCAGGGTGAATGTTTCCTATTGTCTCTATAGCAATATTTTATTCAAATCTCGCAGTCCTACTCGGTGTACGATGTACAGTGGTATAAGGTTATGCGGATGCCCGGCCAGTGCGTGCCCAGACTCGCAAGCGCGTGGCGAGGTCGTCTCACCGACCCGAGGAATGTCTTACTTACATACTTGATATATTGTTTGTGTACTGGAGCATCAACATTGTTGAACGGAATCAACAACATTTTCTACAAGGGTTATTGCAGTTTTGGTCAGCAATATTATGGAATTTTGCCGTTACGCTTAGAAATTTTGGATTTAAGATTTGCTTGGCTTAGAGCGAGATAGTATGGGTGTGAAGTATCCTACTATATTTATTTATTTATGTGGATATTATTATAGTAAACATTAACCCCCTCATTCATAATGCCTGAAACTTTTTAACAGCTTGCTAAAATTCTAACTGTCACTGTCATGTCAGCAACTAAAGATCTCGATTAGCTAGATGATAGGTAGATTAGTTAGCTAGGTTATTTAATTAAGTAGGATTGAAACAGATCATTTTTATCGAAAACGTTATTATCTCTGAAAAGTCTCATAGCTAGGTGAACCTAGGCGCCAGTTCTTAACTTACGGCTTCCGTTTTTATCACTGACAAAAAACGATTTTCCACAAAAACTGAAGGTCTACAAAAACTGTCAGTGACAGTTCTGTCGGAATGTCACGTGCATCAATGCAGGTGCAGGTCACGATCAGCCAGTCATTCCTGGGCTTTGGAGTCGTGGAAGCGATTCGCTGCGGGCACAGGTTGGTACACGAAACATGAGTCTGACTCAGTTCTTTCACTTTTTCTGATTGGTTGCGCGTTACAATTACCACCCGCTGATACGGTAGGCTATTAGTTAAATAACTTAAGTACTTACTCGGGTATTGATAGAAGTCTGAGGTTCCTGAATTCATGCCAATACTTCTTTTCTTGTATATTGAGTTGCGGAGGACAACGATTACCAAATCATCATCTTAATAATCGCTGACGCGGTTTAGCTGTATAGCGGGGCTGCCCGCACGCAGGCATGGCATCCATAAATAAATATAGTGATAACTAGTAGTAGATTAAATTAAATAGTAGTAGACTTCATCTAACAATTTTTGATCTAGTGTTGATATGCTTAGTTTTCTTCCAAACAGCTAATTAAAGTCTTTCTAACAAACGTATTTGAAAACTTATTTGACAACAAAAGTGTCTTGATTTGCACCTAGGAATGTACCGAATTGAAGGTAATGATCCTTTTTAACACTTCCAATCGTTTCTACAGAATAGACCCTCTCGGAAACTAATGCACGATCCCAGTAGACCTTTTTGTTTCACCGTAGTCGGGTAAAAAGGAAGAAGTTTTGTCGTGAAGATACATTTTTCGGCGATTCGTCGCGGGCGCAGGTGACGGTGTCAAGTGCACGTCACGACACTACACTGTCAGGTACAATCCGTGGTAAGCTTAGAACAGGTTGCGGCGAACAGTTGTGAACGGCTATGGCGGTGGCGAACAGTTTCAGCATAGGGTTTTGCATACATCCGCACGTTCCGCACACACTGCCACGAACTGCCCGCATTGAATTAGTAATAATGTTAGATAACTGCCTTGAAACTGTGGTAAATCAAATCCAAAATTTATTTATTCAATTGTACAAGGATCACTTTGATCTAGTGCCATTCTGAATTGAAAATTATGGCTAATCTGAAGGTAATGGTGAATGAGGAAGGAACTGTTCGCGGCGGTGTGTATATTCACACATGGTTCGCGCGATCAGTTCACCATCGCAGTTCATAGCTGTTCGCTCCGGTGTGGTCGTACTTTTAGGGTGTTATTAATAATCCTGGCATAGCGTTGGACTAGTTAATCCGTGTTTTGTCACATTTGTTCGAGTTGACAATTGCATGTCAATGCAAGAGACAAAACACGGATAAACTAGTCCAACGCTACGCCAGGATTATTAATAGCACCCCTAGGGTTTAACAATAAAAAGAAGCTATGTTTTTACCTGGAATTATTCTATAAACATTTTTTCTGCGATTTAATCGAGCTAAACGTCGTGACAGGCTAGAGTGCAAAGTCATAACTGCGTGGGTGAAAATAAAACAGTTATTTTTTATGATGAAAAGGGGCGTTGGCTTTAAAGCCTTTTAGACCATTCCATTAGATCTTTATTTCCATAAATTCACAGATTAGGTATAATATTTAGGATCTGTCACCGTTATCTTTTTTATTAGAAAATAGTGCGAAGTTTTGTTTATGTGCGCATGTTTTTCTTAAAATACTCTGACATAATTCTTACTTTCTATGTTTTGATAGCAGGTACAAGAACAGATTGACAAAATGGTCTTTTTATGCGGAACCCGTGGTTTTACAACTATGATGTTTTTACGATCTGTCTACAATTTCTAACGCTATTTGAACCGATTTAAACGAAATAAAAAGAACAGACATACCTAAGTTCGATAGCGAGTTCCGGATCAATAGTTTATAGCTTTTCTGCAAAGTTGTGACCGTCAATGACGGGCGTAATGTCAAGTGAAGTTAACTGACGTATAAGGCTGTGCAATGTGCATCGTATAAGGTACGTCTTTTTAACCTTGCGCATCATTTAAACATTCTACGGTGGCGATCAGTGAAACGCTGTCGAATATAACAGCGATATTTGACAGCGTTTCACTGATCACCACCGCAAAACATGTGGGTGGCTTAACGTGCGTAACCCGGAAGGCAAAGGTCTTTTCATAAGTGATGATACCATTTGCGAACAACATTAATTGTAACCATGGCAACTTTTTTAGTAGATTTTCGGTCCCGGTATTTTTCATATCGCATTTTACAGTACTTAGACGCATCAATTGTTTATCAAATTCTTTTTTTTTGACGCAAAACAAAATCATAAATCAAAATGATAAATATAAGGAATATATTATTTCCCACATGACGGACGTCATAATGCTGCCCAAGATTCGTAAAAAACTAAAACTTTGTTTTATTTTATTACTCGAGAATTTCTACGAAAAAACGATGTAATTTAAAACGATTATGCACAAGTTTTGACCGAATAGTAGTCTTTATAGCTTGATTTTTTTCTATAGACTATCTAAATTGACATTATTTTTAGTGCCCAATGAAAACAATATCGTGTGAATTTATTTACAAAATGGTCAGAGATATTTTAAATATCAGCTGTTTTATTATGATGGAACGTTATAATAATCACCTGTGGATTAGCTTGCGTGAAATAAACGCCTTTTTTTAAGTTGAGTTTAGTACGTCTATTTTATTTCTATGTAATCCAAAGCTTCATAAAACCACCTAAAAGCTGGTTCCACGGATTGCTAATCGGCAATTCAACTATTTGATAGTTGTTAAACTCATTTTGTTGAAAATTTTCAGATAAACAACTGTCAAATAATTTAATTGCCTATTAGCAATCCTGTGCATCCAGTCCTAAGCAGAGTATAAGGCTGAGATTCATAGATCGCACTTTGCTTTACAGCAAAGCAGTCTTCGCAAAGTAAGCTTTGTTCATCGAAGTTTCCTATCAATTTTTTTAATAAAGAAGAGCTTGACAGAACTATTAAATATAATTTTGGTTGAAAGTTGAAATGGAAAGTTCAACAAAGTAAAGTCAAAGTTCGGTCTATGAATTTCGGCCTAAGAGGTTTTGTTTACTTTTTATAGCACAAATGACACAGATATACCTAAACAAGAACAACAAAAGAGGTCTTATTAATACAATAATTACACACAAAAAACGGTCTTATTCCAAGTAAAACGGTAAAAGTGCAGTGGATGTCAGATTGTAATATCTGTAATCGACGAGTGACCGCAAACTGGTCGATACAGTTTGTTTTTTGAAAGTGAACCGTCAAAACAAGAGCATTCTACCGAGATTACTTCCAACGGTACAGGGGTGCTACTCACAGCAATTTTTTTTTTTGAATTGTGTATATTTTAAAAGCTAATGTGAAATTATATCACTTTATCACCAATATATTTATTGGGGATGATTGAAATAATAACTTAATATTTTAAATTGAAGAATGAACAAGAACTTTTAAAAATGATGTTTAATAATGAGGTTTTGTCAGAAGAACAATTCAAAAGTTTATAGAAACTTTAGAAATAATTGGAAACAAGAAAGTCTTCCAACAAAAAAAAAATGTGTGAAGTGAGCAAGTGTTCATATTTTACGTAAAATATGAAAGCTCTATAGTAAAAGCTACTTTTCGAAAACTTAAGCAAATTTGTAAAATTTATTGTTAAATTATTATCGCGTATCTGACAACCCTGAGAAGTGCAAGAGGTCGTGAAAAACCAGAGCGAAAGCAGCGCCTGCGCAGGGTGAGCGGAAACGACACCACAACGATCCAAAAATGGATGACATATCACAGTAGCAACCTGTTTGTATCGTTTCGTCATTATACGACCACACTCGTTGAAGTCTGGGTTAGTAAAAAGAGAAATAGGTTTTATTACAATTCCATTTTTGAGCTACCTCATTTTTAATAACATGATGTTACCTGTGACGGAACCCCAGATCTTCCCAGACCTTTAGCCCGCAGAAGCTTAGAACAGGATTAATAAAAAAAACAGTGGCACTCCGGGAATGCCAACAGAAGTGAAAACTTGAACAAGTACGTATTTATGTGCCTCCCTTCGACAACTTTTGGCGAAGTTTGTCGATCTTTGCCGACAAAATGACGCGTGATTAGCGTCATGCGTCATTTTGTCGGCAAAGATCGACAAACTTCGAGTTCATTTGTTTTTCCCTCCTCAAAGATGCTCAAGCCTGCCTAAAGAAGAAGTTTGAGAGAGAGAGAGAGAGAAGGGAAGAGTTTCTAAGTCCTAACATTATCTAAAAAGTATATCGTACACACATAATCAAATCTATAATTTATCGCATATCACCTTATTTTTTTTCCGATTTTTCCGATGTGTTTCTTATTTGGCCATCACTATTTGTCAATACAATACCTACTTATTTGTAGATACGAGATGGCAATAGCCTGTGCATTGTTCTTTCGATAGCTTTTTATAACCACCTAAAATTATCTATACTTACATCTTTGTTGCAAAGTAGAACGGTCACTTGTCTTGTAATTTACGCAATTATCGTGAATTACTGCACTGTTTTATGCACAGAAGCCGAGATTTGAGAGATAAGCTTAAGCTGAAGTTTCTTAAAAGCGGTATCATTGTATAGCGGGCGTATTGATGACGTAACATTCAGTATTAATTTTATAAACCCTTCCACGTGACATTCACGTGGTAAAAAATTGGCCAAACGCGTGTTCATAGGCACAGTGAAAATCCAGCGTGGTTCAGTTTCGGGGGATCAACTATAATAATTATGGTAGGTACACTTCTACTACCACTACAGTTTAATAGTAGTAGCAAAATATGTCACCTCTGAAATTTAAGGGCCTAAAGTTTATTTTGTATTTCTGCTTCCTTTCCCTGGGAAGTTTAGAGCGAGATAGCGTGATGCGACAGCAGCTTCAGAGGCATTGTGTTTATAGTAGAAGATTTGACCGTACCGCTGCGTATTACGTTCATTTCATAACGTTCGCCGCTACTTACCAAACCAAAGCTTATGCCTTGTAATGTTGGGACAAATTGCAGTAATATCGCTTGGGTAATTTTAAGCAACATGATTTAGAACAATGATTTTACTAAAGCAGTGTCTAGTATCAAAATAATAAATATCTATTATTATCACCTATTAAATAGGATAATAACTACTTGCAAGTAAACAGATTAAAACCCTTAGTAGTAGCTTTATAGATCATTCATTTCAGGGAACAAATTAATGTTAAACATTATTTTGGCCCCTAGATAAATTCAAAATTTTTCGAATTCAACTTACCTACAGTATTAAATATTCAGCTGACGTTAAAAAAATAGTTTTTACTATGCCATCTTATTTAAGACTAAGGGCCTGCGCACATCTAGGCAATAGTGATGGCGATCAGCTGAATATGTATGACAGTGATATTTGACAGCGTTTTAGCTGATGATCACCATCGCCATTGCCTTTATGTATGTGCGCAGGCCTTAATGACTCATTTTTCTATCTATAAATAAATATATCAGTCAGTTAAAAATCTGTCATCTCTTTTTAGGTTAGATTAGGCTAGTCCAAACTAGGACTGACTTCTTCTTACTCCCTAGGAATAATCTGATAATTTAGGTACGCTCTAAGCAAAGTAAATCTTGCATATCCGCACATACTTTTGAACCTTAAAAATTGAGAATTTGATCTCCCCAATAATATTTTATCATTAAATCGATAACGCATGTAACTAGCCGAGGAAAGCACGTAGAACGAGAGTAGAAAGTATTTAAAAAGGCAATTTCACGCAAAGTTGCGTGGACGCCCAATTCTATTGTACCCCGTAATAGCACCAATTATATAATGTCATACCGTTTGTCAAAGACAATTCTAGAAGAAACGGGAGTTTTACCTTTGTATAGGGAAATTGCTGGCTGTTCAATTGAGTCAATTAGGCTCATGGGGCTCACTACTATTGGCATCTTCTTCATATTGTGTCGCTCGCCTCAAAGAGGCTTCTTTTTTCTACGACTTCCAAATAGGTTCTTCGACACGCCAGTTCCCTCACGTTTTTATTCGCCGTTTGAAAGTCTTGGCATGGCTGGAGATGGGGGGTTATGTGGTAATTTTTAAAGGGATTTATTCAGTAGATAGATGTAATAAATTAAATATCATTAGTGAAAAAACACAACTTTTATAAATATAAGCCGTAAGAAAATGTGATCTGAAAAACTTTTACGAACCACTTCGAATTTTCAATACAAAAGACAGTCGACTTTACAAATAGAGACTAGTCTCACTTGATTAAAAACTTTTTAGATAAATTTATTGACACTGGCAAGATTATCCGTTAAAATTTCAATTAAAAAAAAACATATAAAAAGTTTAGCGTTCAACTTGTGAAAAAAAAAGGCGTTCAACTTGTTGACATATTTTCTTTTTTATCGCGTTTGCTCCATGTAGGTCCGTTTTCCCAGCAGGTCATTCTAGGTCGTATTGTTACCACAGCTGACCAGAATACAGACTAATATTGCACAGGCAGTTCACAGGTCGATGACTTCTAGTGAAACTATGTATGTATTTCTATTGGTGTATTATATCCGATACGTGTTATATCTTATGACAGGTTTATTAGTCTTTTTAACGCACGTACTTTCTAATGATTGAAGTTTTCAGTGGGGGATAGTTACCAGCTGGGGCGCGAGAGGTGTAGGATCGATTCTCGGTTCATAGTAAAAACGTAGCGTGGTGCATGTGACAGATGTGGAGGTTTTTTAATTATGTAAATTGATCATTATTTTCATATAAATCCTTGCTATTGCTTTGTCAAAAAAAGTAAGTTCGTAAAAACTAGTGACAGAGTTTTTGGGCCGCTCAAGAGTTACATTGTGGCTTGATAGTTGCTAGAACTGATTAAATAAAATACTTCAAATTTATGATTCTAACACTCAATTTGAAAATGATACCCACTTATTTAATTACACTATAGATAAAATAATAGCATATTATTAAACCAATCTCAGTTCAAAGACGTGATTCTAGATAAGGTGGCCGCGTTCGACCCTTCCAATTTCCTCGTTCCTTCAAACACGGGTAAATGAGACAGTGACGTGTCATTTAAGGACGTAAACTGTCCGCCAGCGGAATGCCGATCCGGTTATTTATGAGGAGAATAGCGACAATGGATCTAATTGACGTTTAATCGCGATTGGTGGACGTGCCTAACGAAGGGGCCTGTTGTGTCACTGGATCAGTGCCCGATAGGTTGCGACCTGCGCGCTGTCGAATTGATGAGTTATCGATGTATTTGGATTGACGTGGGCATTGTGTCGAAGGTAGCTGCAGTAATGGGAATGCTGATACGGTGGAATCGCTTTTGGTGAGTGATGTATTACGGTAATTAGCCGTAAGTACTTGTAGAGGCTTTGGGAAATATGTCACTTACGGTAGGTACTTTCATACGGCTATTCATTATTAGCCCGTTATCTGCGTTATGGGAACGTCTGGGAAACTTAAATGTCATATTGTCTTTAGTTCTTAAAAATAATCAACTGATTTGGTACTTTCTTCTTCTTGTCGTGTCATTGGTTCTTTCAAGCCACGCAGTGGTGTAAGGAAAAAATTGGAAGCTTGTCTTCCGCGGAATCCTCGCGCATACTCGAGAATTCTCCGTTTCCATACCGTTCCATTCCGAGGCGGTGTAAATTGAGCCTAAGAGAGAAAGAGGAGTCATAAGTTCTTAGATGTGTAGCGTGCCCAGAAATCAGTGAGTTTTATTTAATATTTAGGTAAATTGTAGCGCCATATCATGTATCTTCAATTTAAATTAACGTATTATGGTAATGTTATAGCATTCAATGATTTAGTACATCTATATTTTTTATTGTGTTGATTTCCAACCTTTGACATTCGACCTTTTAACACGTTTAATGAATTTGTTTAAGCCATGACTTATCTGACGGAAACCATTAAAGGCAGGACGCATTAAACATAGCTGTATTTCTAATTTGACAGCTATAGCTATAATATTAATAGGTATAGGTATATATCGGTAAATGAGTTACGAAGATGCTTCCTATTATCATCATCCATGAGGTCCAATGCTGGAAAACTGGAGATAAACCTCAACCATACCCTTCCAGGACTACAACTACAACACTATTTTGATTTAACTTATTTTAATTAAGTAGTCATCAAATCCACTTAAAATATTATGTAATTCAATTCACAATACAACACTAACAATAGCAACTATTCAAACATCGGCCCGCTTCCAGTTCAAATATTGCTATGCCCTAAACCTAGGGGTCTTTTATGTATTCAACCATTTTTAACTTTAAGATTCCATTATGTAACATAATAATTGCAATAAATAGTTATGAGTATGACTAAAAATAACTGTTTCAGTTTTGAACTTAGAACGCCTCTTTTGTGGATGTCGGTTAAAAAGTAATTCGAATCTCTCTCGAGGTTATAATGAACAAAGCACAAATCGGTGCAGTAGCCAGTGCGGTGAAAACATAGCATTCCATCGCCAACGGCCACGCGTGCTCCGCTTATTAAGCACCTGGTGTACCTACCTGT
Organism: Thera britannica; assembly: GCA_939531255.2. Lineage (NCBI taxonomy): Eukaryota > Metazoa > Arthropoda > Insecta > Lepidoptera > Geometridae > Thera > Thera britannica. The sequence continues at coordinate 14,320,585 of OW618039.2, forward strand.
GACCTTACCAGGCGGTCACCACTTGACATACACATGTATACACGAAGTCTCATGACGTAGCTTATAGACTATTAGAGTAGTCAAGGGTCCGGCTAATGTACAGGCAGTTAATGTACACCCAGAATCCACTTTTTTCCACTGTCAAATTTTTGTGACCATGTACACATGTACACATGTAGCAGTTCAATAATTCAATTATGTTTTCATTACTCATACTCTGAAAGTAGGTCTGAAGTTGCCTGAGGGGCCTAATTGAAAGTAAAACTTTCAGCCCTAGGGAGAATCGCTTTCTACTGACAGCTGTCAAATTATAAAAAAAAACAAGTTCTATTTTATTCAACCATGTTTCAACTTTCTAAAGTCTTTCTGACTGCAAAGAGGTCGTTGAACCAAATTCCAACTTTTTATTCAGCAAGTAGGTTGGAAACCCATTACAACGGTAAGAAGTTTAAAAAGTCTAATTAGAGCGCAATGAAAAATTTAAATTTAAATAACATAAAGATAGTATTAAATAAATAATAATCTTCTAAATTACTTGATTAATATATAGCTTCAACTATTTATTTAAAATTACATAGATTTGAGCAAACAATTTACCATTTTTTAAATTATGAGAATGAAAACAATGGCTGAATAATGCTGGCGAGCCGTAGCCGAAGGCCCGCCAGAGAAAAAGAAAAAAAAAACCGGGAAGGCGGCAATTCAATCTTCATTTTCACAAATTTTTCTTTCATGTTTTTATTTTAACTTTCCTTGTATTCGTAATGAAAAGCACAGTGTTTACCTCGGGTGAAAGTCTTTTAAGTCCCTCAAGCTCCATTGGCGCCCTCGCTTACGCTCTGGCGCCAAACCCGTCTCGGGACTCAAAAAACGTGACTTTCAACACTCAGGTAACAATGTACTATTTTTTATTAGGCGATGGATAATTTGAGCTAAAGAAGATTGCGAGCCCTTTTGAAGTTATTACAATTTTTTTTTGTTTATGCATTTTAGCGTAATTTATACATTCAAATATAACCAAACCTATCAAAGTCGGATCCACCCTGTATAGTCTTAAGGACAAGTACAAGCAGTAGGTGTCAGAAAAAAGCCAAAATCAATGATGGCTCATTATGCTACAGTGACATGAGGCTTAAATGGCATCGTAATAACAGGGTGTACAATAACTGGATGGACAGTGAATTTACTGATCTCACCATTGAGGTACAAATCCACTGATAGGAAAATTTCAAACTACCTAGTCATCGCAATCTATAGGGTAAGTAAACACAATTTTTTTAAATATTATTTGCCTCGTTCATAGAGACTTGGGAAACTTCTTGCTGATGGGCTTCCAACCTCTTTGGAACAATCGCGTATCGACTTCTTTTTGACGTCATGATGCATGATAACGATGTAATTTATGCCTCGTAGGGCACCTCCCTAACATGCATGACTGAACGTGAAAACTCAACTCTGAACAGTTGATCAAGCTTATGCTTTCTTTACCTACGCCACAAGCAGAGACTTCGAAAACTCCTTGATGCAGTTAAAAAAGTCAACACGTGATAATTCCAAGAAGGTTGGAAACCCATCAGCAAGGAGTTATCCAAGTCTCATAACATTTATTCATAGTAATGAGTTTCCAAACTCCTTGGACGCAAATTGTTACCAGCAGCCAACAGAGACAATAAAAACATAAAAAAAGAACCATAACGGGCGATTGCGGACATGGGGTCGGAACCTTGATCACAGTGGGTGAAAGGGCATACTTTGCTGCTAATTATACCAAAGTATCTACCTGAGCGTGACCGCGCGTGAACGATACTGCAATATTAGTGGGCAATATAGGCCTGCAGAACAAAATGGTATTTATTCAGCAGTCTCGGCTCTCTTTTAGACATCTTGAAAACTAGAGGGATCCAGGAACCAAAACGTAATATATCCTTTAATCTACCTAATCTAGATTTGAAACCGGAAAATTTAATTGCGTAAAGTCAGTGCCAGTATGATACCACGATGACATCTCAAAAACACAAACGCTAGTAGCCAAAAAAGAAGTGATGAGTATAGGTATTGTACACTTTAATCCACGACAACGGTTAATAGATTTAACTAATAAACTGACCTCATTATTTCGAAATATCTTTATATAACCATCGCTGCTCGTTTACCTGATTCATAGGTCATTTGAATTTAGAACTAATTAGTGTTTGATAAATTATATTAATTAAAAGTAGCTACTTCCGTGATTTAACTAAATTGCACAACCGCGTATTTATTGTGACAAATTATCTCGATATGTTTGATAAATTAATCTGGTTTTGATCTGAAGTTTGATTATGCTGATTCGGTTTTTATTATCGGCTTTAATTACTTATTTGGATTTTAGTACCCTGCCTGACATTCCATAAAATAACTCTGAATAAGGTACCTACATAGGTACAATTCAAAGTTCACTTTATGTAAATTATTTTTGGAGGAGAATATTTTTTGTTAGTCTCAAATATGTATTGTTTTAAATAATAATTATTATTTACGAACGGGGTGTACCCACAGGCTGGCGTGGTACGGGCATGCCATGAGGAGGGATGAAAGTCATGTGACTAGGAGAGTGATGAGCATGAAAGTAGATGGATACCTATGTGGGTAGAGGTATGCAAAAGAAAAGATGGATGAACAGTGTGAAAGATGACATGGCTAAGAAATAAGTGAATAAAGAGACGTAGGCTGATAGAGGAGAATGGAAGAGGAGAACATGTTGTGTTGACCACACATAAAGAGGGATAAGGGCAGGAAGAAGAAGAAGAATATAAATATTTTCTTTGACGTAAACGTAAAGTTAAAGATGTAAGATGTCAACGTCACTCATTCAACAACCGCACCTTCGCGCGATCGTTATCCATCATTTTATTTGCCACGACGTGTATACAAGTGACAGGTAATTACCGCTATAGTCACCTACTATAGTTACCACGCGCGTGACAAATGATACGTACCTGTTGCACCTTTGTGTATTCGACCTTGTTGATGTCATGGCGTGCTTCGGTCAAATGTGTATCGGTATTGTTGCTCGTAAGTATGTAGTTGTTGTTTCTTTTTTCAAAGATTGGCCAAGCAAATGTTCAATGCATTTTTATACCCCGAGGACAGTGAGAATTGAAAAAAAGAAGTTCCATTGTCCCTATGACTCTTTTTTTTCAGTGTGACCTCCTTTATAACAAACTAAGTCTCTATGATTATTTTTCCTTCCGCTGCCCCTTTGCCTAAATATCGTAATTGGAACTTATTTAACAAAAAAAGTAGATATATTATGCAATAACAACTACATAAAAAAAACTTAAGCTACATAACTTTTTATAGCTTAAAAGTGTAGGTCATCACAAATAGATTTTAAAACATTATAATCGACCGGTTCGCAAAGGTCATATTAATTTAGAAAAACTATCCTGCACCCGTGTGAAGAAGGGGCGTGTCGCTAGTCTTAATATCAATCATAGCGAATGAAGCGAAATTCAAATAGTTATTGGCAGTAAATGTGCTGCGATAGAGAAAACTTGCATAATTTATGATAATTACATTGGTGATATTTTATTAAACCCTAAAGCTGTATTTTTGTTTTACTTGATTATTTTGATTTATATTGGGAAGACCTCCCAATATAAATAAAAATAATAATGTAAAAAAGTTCCTTCAGGGTAGGCAACGCAACGACAGCACCCTTGGTGTTGTTGGTGTCTATGGGCGACGGTGACCGCTTACCATCAGGTGGCCCGTAAGACCGTTTGTCTACCATTTACATATAAAAAAAAACCTCGGCGCATGTATCTCGATCAGATAGCAGACGTTTAAGAAGAAGGCAGGTCAGGAGTACCCTAAACCGACGAGCATGTATGAAGAATGTTAAGCGAGTGAATGAAGCGAAAGAGGTATGTCAGGATCGTAGCAAGTGGAAATTTGTGATTTCTGCGTTCCCCTATGGGAATAAGGCGTGATTTTATGTATGTATTATTTTGATTAAACACTTCATTTTCCAAATATTTGTTGCTTACTAGTGAACAGTGGCTTTAATAATAAAAGGACTATTCGAAAAACTAGTTATTTTAAGTGGCTGGGTCACAAATTGTTGCTAATCGATGTAATTTGTCAATAAAACTACTTAATACTCGTATGTTATTTGAGTATATTATGTACGTAAAAAAAAATTTTGCTTAAGTATTTACCTCGATAGGTACGTTTTTTGAATCGTGTTAGTTTTTGCGCGGTGATGCATGAGCGCATGACCCGCCTGACACCTTTGACCTTTATGTCATTTGCACTTACAATTAGTATGCATTAGATTTTGTGATTCTACGAAGCGTATACCGAGTATAATATTTGTATTTAATTACTATTTTGGTCACGGCTAGCTAGAATGAGGAATATTTAGAAAACGCGCTGGATATTAAAATTTTAAAGTAATTGCTGCTTGTATTATCGCCCTTGTGTAATACTGCTCTTGTTGTGTGGCATAAAATAAATAACTTTTGATTTGATTTGGTATATCATCATCAACTGCTGGACATAGACATTTTTTTGAGGAAACGCTTTGTTTTGAGTTGGGAGTTTGTAAGTTGGGATATTATTATTAATGACAAAATTAACAATTTGTAAAAAAAATATCGGTAGGTGTTGTACACACGGAGCAACTAATATTTTTCGTGACAAATTGATTACTTTGTAAGGTTACGCAGTCCAATAAAAGACCCTTTAATAATAATGCCATGTCCGTTCTGTCCTTTGTCAGATGTTTGCCCAAAAAAACGAGTCTCCAATTTTGTTAGTATTGTGATAATAAAGTTGACATTGCTGTGAGGCCAGTGGAGTGTGACCTCTCTGTTATATAACACCTGTCAGATATCTAAGTAAATAACCTAAATAAAGGTTTTTGGTTGACCACGAATCGGAAGACTGAATATTGCCTAGTGTTACGGCGAAAACTAGCCATTGAATATAGCTAAAACCCTGTATAACTTTATGACACAGAAAACAAAACATCTACGCATGACGACGACATGTTTCTTCCCTCCCGACTAGTGTTGTGTCTTGTCGCCCGGTCCCAGTAGGGATGTCCTATTCCCAAAACCGGCATACACAAGGAATTTAATTTTGTGAAAAATCTCCCATTTATTTTCTCTCTTAACAATGATCCAATATTAGGTATAATTTAGCTAGGATTTGATCCAAGCCCTTTAGGCACTAGGCCTTAAGGTACAATTCAAACCTAGTAAATAGCTTTGGCAGTACCTTTGTGATTTCTTCACATCATTATTGGCTTATTTAATTAAATTTTATTGGGTAATTTCGCATATAAACTGTAAATATGTAATGTATCCGTTAAAATATAAATACATTTCTGTTTGTAATTAGTTTATCATGCACAAAGCAATTAACCCAAGTACTAATCGAGGTGCTAAAATAAAACAATTGATGTTTTTCCACTTTTCACGTGACCTCCACTCAACTGAGCGCTCTTATCGCTGACCTCTTTACAAAGTTTCACCCACCCAAAAGGCCGTATCCACCACAAATTTACACACAAAAATGTACTTTAGCTCTTGAGTGTCAAAGGTTACAGTTGAATGTTCAATTCAGACATAATTTTTCTTTGTTATCGCATGGTTTCATGTTTTAGTCATTGGGCGCACGAGTTTGTAAGCAATTCAATTGTGTATCGGAGTAGCAGCGTTTTTTCATTTAAATGTTCTAGAATTGAGCTGTCGATTCTTTTAAAATTGTTAAGAAAACATTAAATTTTACTAACACTTACTTTACTTTGTTTTTATTCGATAATATGAAGTAATCCTTACATTTAACTGAGTCGATTTTTCACGGACAAAAAAATAAAGCTATGCTTATTTGTAAATGAGATAATGTATGAGTATAATATAGTATATTTTAAAACTTGTCTAATAAAAGTATCATGTAAATTAGAGCATTTATTCGAAATAAATGTTAATTTTTGTAGTAAATTACTGTTTCTGCAACGTCTGGTTTTGTGATTCAACTAGCTTTTACCCGCGACTTTGCTGGATACCTGAAGAAATTGTAACCTAATAATATCTATTGCAGTTCAAGAACTGCACATATCTCAAGTTTCATCTAAATTGTTTCAGCTGTTACACAAACAGTAAAACATGTGAACTATTGATATTATTAGTAGAAATAAGATAATTGCAAAACATTGTATGTTCTGTTACAGCGAAACTCTTCATTGAATATAGCTAGAACTATGTTTTTTTTTAAATCTTTATTTAAGTAAAAGAGGTTTTGTCAAATAGTGACTAATCACCCCCGTAGGATAATGCACAAATAAACACCTTAATTATACGAAAAAACAACAACAATTGTTATCATTGTTGTTTAGCCATTGCCGTTTATTATATTAGAACTCTGTTTTACTATAATAAACGGCAAACCAAACATTACGCCCCCATCTTTTTTCCCTCGACTAGTGATGTGTCTCGTCGCTCGGTCCGAGTAGGGATGTCCTATTCCCAAAACCAGCTAACAGTTCCTAGATCTAAGATAAAAATAATTTTACTTTAACGTACCTACATGATTACCAATTTGTTGAACACCCACAAATTCACATAACACGATTTCTAACACAATATACCCATTACCCATACATCTAACTCTTTATTAGACATGTATTTTAGTCTATTCCTACTTTATCTACTTTCTTTCAAATTGAAACCCTGATGCGTTCGAGTGAATTTATATTACTGAATTAGCATTGGTTATTTTCTATGTTTATATAAAGGTGTAAAGTATTCGACGGTGGTCCAATGGTGGTGAGGTTTTTGTCGAGAACAGATTAGATAAATGGAAATGCTCCAAATTTGGACGTGCTGATGTTATTCAAGGCACTATTTGGTTTTGTTGTGGGCGGTTTCTTTGAATAAGTAAATACTTGTTTCCTACGAGGCGTTGGTAATAACGACTGTAATATAACGGTCGGATCACTAATGTATAAATAATGATACCTATGTTACAACTTTTGCTAAAAGAGCTTGGTGTATACACAATATATATTTTTGATAATAATAATATTTCGTATTTACAACACACAAAAGAAAGTTATGAATTAATTAGATTACCTTAATAAATGTTACTATACACAATAAACACACAATAGGAACACAATAATAATAAATCATTCTTCATATGAAATCCTTTTAGCATGGTGCATATTTTTGAATTTTCGGTTTTCGCATCATGTATTATACGTAGCAGTTCGTAACGTGTCGTAGAATAGTCATAGTTTTAATTTGCCACAAAAAACTGATTGTTTTAAATGTAAAACACGTATAAGGGCAAAGGCCTCCTCCAACCCTTTTCAATGCATTTGTTTGGCAAGGTGTGTATAACCACGCAATATGTTGAGTGCCAAATTAAAAACAATAATTATAAGTTTAAAAAACTTGAGAAACCGACTTCATTGTCAAACGGCTAAACCGATTTTAATCAAATTTGTTTGGGACAATCTGGACGTAAGAATAACCTTCCAAAAAAAAAAAAATTGTCTAAATCGGTTCATAAATGACGGAGGCATGCAGTTACAAACATAAAAAAAAATATTTTAAAAAAAATGGCAACGCCGATTTTAATAAAATTAAAATGGGACCAATCTGGAAGCAGTACCTTTCGGATAAAAAAATATTTTTTCAAATCGGCTCACAAATGACGAAGTTATGCGGTAAAAAACATAAAAAAAAAAAACAACCGAATTGAGAACCTCCTCCTTTTTGATTGGAAGTTGGTTAAAAACCGAAAACAGCCTCGCTTATTAGCCGAATAGTAGTCAGTTCTTTGTCTTCAGTAAACAATGTTCAAACCGCTTCTTCTTCTGCATTGAGGCACAACAGGGCACGAGCCGAGCGTGGGCCTTCGTGGGCGTCCAAATAACACGTCTATAACAAGCTCAGCTCATAAACTGTGGTCCAAGTTCAATGTCTTTATTGTTAGACCGTGTGTGGTAGCATTACCAATTCATATTTAACTCTAAACTCTAGCTAAACCTGATATATTGTGATTAGTATGACTTTCTGATGCTCATTTACTATGACCCATATTCCTAAGGTCAGCACTCCGCTATTACCTGTAGTTGAATGAAAAAGTCTGCACTGAGCTCCGAAATCTTGGCGATGGCGATCAGTTTCAGCATAGGGTTTTGTATACATCCACACGATTTTGCCATTTCGATTCCATCTCCATTGCAGATGGCCTAGATGTGCGTAAGGTTTAATAAAAAAATTAAGTTATTTCGTAGAAAAATCGAACCTGATTCTCCGCAAAGTCTGTATTCTGCTCAAGCCATCAGAAAATGGCAAATACTATAATAAATAAATACTGCGTTGTTATAGTGACAATATGACCTCTGTGTTGACCGATATCTGACAGATAACGAGGACCTTGCGTGGCAGGTGGTAATTACCTACTTTACCTGCATTCCTTGTTTATCTAACTGAATACAACTTCTATAGCACACGCTAGAGCCTGTTAGTACATACAGAAGTTGAATAGGTTTTTGTAATACATAGAAGTGTAGATTGGCAGGGCACTTGGCAAGAAGGGACGACGGGAAATGAACGAAGGCGGTTACAGAATGGTGGCCAACGGATGCTTAAAGACCTAGGTAGACTACCCGCCCGTCGGTCAAACGATATTGTTGCTCATGCTGGGAATGAGTGAGACTCGCGAGGGACCGGAAAGAGTATCACATTATAGAGACTATACTACGCAGTGGGTGCAAACGAGCTGAGATGATGATGATGATGACATAGAAAACTCCTTGCTCCATCCATATATTAAAGGTAATAAGTAAAACAATCGGTTCTTATGCATAAAATAAAAAAAAACTAATTTAAATGTTTTGAGAAAAATCAATCGGCGTGCAAAAGAATTATTAGTATAGCATGCAACCAAGACTCGCGATCTATCTTGATAAATGCGTAATTTTAACCTTATCTCAATGCATTAAAGTTTGAAATCTCAAAGCAGGTGCTTTAAATTTGCCAGACCTTAGATGCTATCAAGTTTGCACAGCAATTTGAGTGGTCGATCACGACTGTTCATGAACTGAGAAGTGTGAATAACTAAAACAGCCTGTTTGTAAGGGATCGTGACCCTTTCGTTCAAAAACTTTGAACATTAGGCTACGGAAGTAGTTGAATTTATGAAAATTTACTCAAGTTGTAAAAAAAACATAGTCATTATCTATTTGCCCTTATCCCATTTAATGTGGGGTCGACGCAACACATGTTCCCCATCCATTCTCCTTTGTCAGCCGTCATCTTTGTATTCATTCATAAGATAGCCCCTTCCCACCGGTGTGTGATATCGCGCACCAGCCCGCACCAGCTCGCACAACACACCATGGGAACGGTCTCGTGCGCCGAGGTGCGCGGTAGCACAGGCGTCTTTTCTGTGTGCGTTGCCGTGCTTCGTCGTGCGCGGTGCGTATTAATGATCTGCAGAACCACGCACCGTAGGAAGGCAGCATTAGAGTGCGCGCAAGTTACGTTGAGAAAATCAATCAAAATAATAAACCAACAACGGTTCAGCTCCTATAAGAGAGTTTGAGCTGCAATCTTAGAACTAAATTTCGTTTTTCAGCATCAGCCGAACGTTTTGACTCGAAGTCAAAGTCAAAAATGTCTTTTATCAATGGTATCACGAGGATCACTTTAAAACGTCTTAAAGCTATAGGTGAGTCTAGTTCCCAGTTCCCACAGGAATCGAACTTGTACCTCTTAGGTCTCAGTTACCTGCATCACGGGCCGTCAAATTGTATCAGGCGATTATGTATGAACGATGGCGTAATTGTATGCAATCTCAGCGTGACCTATCATTGGCTAACTGCATACAATCTGACGCAGGTTAAGGTCGAGACGACACCGGCGCGGGCGCATCATTGACATATTTACACCAATAAGTATACTAGCTACTTGGTTTTGTTGCTAAGTATATTTTTATTGAATAAAAATACGCTTTCGGCCTAGAAAGTGTTAGCGGTGAGGAGGTTTAGTATAGAGAGAACTGGAAGTCTTGAAGTCTTTATAGGGGAGGCCAACATGCCCCGCAGTGGGAGTAGAAAAGAGAAAAATAATAATAAATAGACTAGACGCTTTATAAATCATCTACAATAGATGTAAAGACCTGTTTTTTTGTGCATAATTTAAATTGGGGTGGTCTTGTATTGTTTTTTTTTTTCGACAGCTAGAATAGCCACTAACTTAAAATGATCCTTTGCTTCTATATTACAACATCTTTGAAACATTACTTAGGTATATAAGAAGCTTGATTTACCTATTATATCGTTATAATACACCATGTAATTAAATTGAATTAATTACTATCATGGCATTCTGTTAATTAAATAATACATCAGTAATTGGTTTTCTGATAATTTAATTGTGCTAGTTAATGATAAACCTATACGCACATTACTTTAATGGTAACCGATCAAATTCCAAATCATTGATTTCCAAATAAATATAAATCATCAAACTTGTTGACAAAAATCAACAAAATCAACAAAAATCAACCGTAAAAACCGCTAGTTCCTCATACCCCTACTTATATATACCTACTGGTAGGTATTTATAAGTGCCGGTTTTTTTTCACCTATTACTACTAAGGTGGACACTTTTCCACTTGTAACCAATGTTGTAATCATTAATCATTCAGACACTATGTATAAATCCAACAACTTCATTGACATTTTACTATCCTGTCTTTCCACCCCTGCCTTCCACTATCCTACCACCACACCACATCTATTATAGTTAATTTGGGCATTTCATAACCCAGTTCTTCGTCTTATCGTCACTGGTTCTTTCGAACCAAGTGTGGCGAAAGAATTTTAAGTGCGCCTCAAAAATGCTCATTATAAATATCACCCAGTCTTCTTCTTATAGTGTCAGTGATTCTTTTGAACCAAGTGTGGTGAAAGGATTTTAAGTGCGCCTCAAAGAGGCTCCTTTCGTGCGCTTGACACATATTTTCAAACTTTTTAGGTTCTACGATATGCCGGTGTCCTCACGATGTTTTCCTTCACCATTTGAGAGCACTGGCATAGTTTACATAAAGTTTTGGGCAGAAAACTCATTGGTACACGACTGGATTTTAACCCATGACCTTAGAATCGGAAGGCGGGGCCGCTACCACTAGGCTACCAGTGCTCTACCTCTACAGAAAATACATTTTGCAAAGTTTTGCATGCTCCATCTTAGGCTGCATCCTCACTTTCCATCAGGTGTGATGGCAACCGAAAACAATAAGACTTATTCTTGTCGCTTACTGTACAAGCATCACAGGTAAACAATGTTAATAACTGTCGGTGGGTGCAAGGCCGCATGTGTTTACTGACACGTACTAGATTCATTGAACATCACCATGCCGTATTCAGGTTCAACCATGTTAATTTTGAATGAAAACTGCTCAAAACAACACACACCTGGAAAAAGTAGGTGAATGTTAAGGCTCGTAAACTAGATGAATCAAAGTTAAACTCAAAAATACGTTTATTGAGTTGTATCTCAAAAATCACTTTGAATCTTAACCAGTTCCAGGTGATTCTCCTTTGAGCAAGTGCAAACTGCCAATATTTTGGTAAATGAGTTGGTACTTTACGGAGTTCAAAACCATTTGCACAAATTCATAATTTTCTATACAGTGTACAGTGTAGAGTCGACCTTTTACAGGGGTTAGAGTCCAAAATCGTTTGCACTAATTCGTAGTCTTCAATAGTGGTGGCCCACATTTTGATCCATCGTCTATCCAGCAGTCGACTTTGATACTTTACAAGGGTGTTAGAGCTCAAAATTGTTTGCACTAATTCCAAGTCTACAATAGTGGTGGCCCACACTTTGATCCATCAGTACAACAGGCGACCTTCTAGCAAGTTGGTACTTTACAAGGGTGTTAGAGTTCAAAATCGTTTGCACTAATTAGTAGTCTTCAATAGTGGTTGCCCACACTTTGATCCATCGTCTATCCAGCATTCTACTTTTTAACAAGTTGGTACTTTAAAAGGGTGTGAGAGTTCAAAATCGTTTGCACTAATTCCAAGTCTACAATAGTAGTGGCCCACACTTTGATCCATCAGTGCAACAGTCTACCTTTTAGCAAGTTGGTACTTTACAAGGGTGTTAGAGTTCAAAATCGTTTGCACTAATTCAAAGTCTTCAATAGCAGTGGCCCACACTTGGCGCGATCCGTCCGTCCTACAGTCGACCTTCGCTCCGAGAGGTCGCACCGGTGACCGGCCATCACCATTAGCATACAGACAAAAGCCTTTGAACACTTGACGCACGACACTGTGTCTTTCAGCTAAAATGGCGCTGTAAAATGATTTGCTACGGGAGGCGTGTTATGACGGATACCGGAAAATTCAATTGTTTATTGTGTAAACCGTATTTTCCAAGGTTATTCTGTTGCTATTCTACACTCTACTTTGTTCTTTGAAAATGAAATGAAATGTATTTATTCGCTTGAAATATGCTCAGTATTGATAATGTTTTGCCAAATGCTTTATTATACTATATTTACCTGAAATATAAATTATAAATACCTATTACACTAGGTAATAGGTATTTATAAATATAGTTTTTTTACAAATATAGTTTTTTCAGGTAAATATAGTTTTTTACAAACGTTATTTTACAGTTGAGTTAAATTTTTTAATATTTTTTTTAAATATAAATTATTATGATGAAAACCGCAGAAACGTATTATTTTTACTTAATAATAAACGAGTTAACTTTATAAATTTATAAAAAAAATGCAGTTAAGTTTTGATAAATTAAATAATTAGTTCGCCGAACATAACTTTAAAAAGATAATAATTATTGCTGTTTTTGTACCTACCTACTTACTTTACTGCTTACATAATGTAGATTCAAATTGGTTAATGTATAAAATACATCGAATAGCTTAAGATAAACAATATTGTAACTGTGAGTCTAAGAATAAATAAATAAATAAATAAATAAATAAAAAAACTCGATTAATACCTCATACATAATACTAACCTAGTAATTTTATCGCAATGTGCTACAGTTATCAGCTATCTTCAATGGAAACATAATATTCTGCAGAGGTCTCTCAGCAGCATTTTATGAGCTGTATTGTGGATCGGCAGCCTTTGTAATGCAAACGCGAGATTCAGTTCGAGCTGCGGACGAATCAAAGTTATGGTAACATCTCGACATTGCTTGGACCCAGTTTTGAATTCATTGATCTCATTTCGTGCATCGATTTTCTTTCTATAACATAATGCAGTAATATTGAGACGTACATCTGATTCCCCCTTTAAGATATATTTAATGATTCCCCCCCTAAGATATCTTTAAAGAATTTTGGGTACTTTTTACTACTAAGAAATCTGAGATGATTATATCTACCGTGCTTGAGAATGAAGTCGAGAGATTGTTTCTTTTCCCTATACCACTATTACTGTAATACCACTGCTGGGTAAAGGTCCAATTATTCCACTCCTATTTTTCCCCGGGCTTTTCTTTGAGCCCACCTTCCAGGTTACGCGTGGTTTTATTTTATACCCATACATGCATGGGATAAGGGCAGGAAGAAGAAGAACGCGTTGCCAACTAAAAACATGGGTATTACTGTTGGTAAATTGTTACCTCTAAGCATAGTTTCTTATTTCCTTGCTACACTATATCTTCAGACCTAATATACATACAGTAATGTGTAAACTATCAATATTTCTATTGTTTCTAAGTACAAGTAGCCGGAACACAAGATTCCATGTGGAGCGAGGATGCGCGGGCGTTGAGGTCGGGCCAAGGTTCGCCACGGATGCCTTTTGTTCAGCACCGGCGGTATCTGGGTTATGATAAGTGTAATTAGTTTTGCGTCAAACACACGGCTGTGAGAAGATGAAGCTTTAGTTTTTGGCTAAAGTCTAGTATTCATAATAGTCGATTCGACTGAGCACCATGTCGAGGATTTTTGCCGCGAAAAAGTCGCCATTCAATGGAAATTTCATTCTTTTTCACCCATTGACACGTCTAGTTGATAGTCTGTCCACAGCTGCTAATCTGTCCAGCTAAGAATCCAAACATCCCAAACCTTGCGTTTATAGCCCCGCGTCACTGTTTGTCATTATCAATTAGCAAGAGTTAGCGGTAGTTTAAGAATAGTGTCTCTTTTATCGAGTTCAGTGTTCTGGACCACACTTGGTTTGAAAGAATCAGTGACACATTAAGAAGAAGAGTGTTCTGGAGATTTGCCTAATTTCTAAGCATCAATAATAATGTTCTGCTCTGTGTTATTTACTCTGCCATAATCGGTAGCTGCATGTCTATAACAAACATTGTGCTTCGTCTACAGTAATTGAAAATTTCAACTCCATCGACACGGATACTTTACAACATCCGTTTTCTTATAGAAATTAAAATAAATTGCTAGAAAATGGCCGCGGGCGTTTCGGTACGTGATGTGCAAGTATAAGTAAAGGTGTGAACAGACAGAAGACGCAAAACACTCTTTCATATAATATTTTTGTATTTAATCAATATGTTTTTTTTTCTTTTTACTTACTAGACATATTTTGGACTGATAATGCTTGCGCCAAATTATGTTTTCTTGTTCCTTGTGTTTGACTAAATTATTTGGATAAATAGTTTTTTCGTTTTTTTTCATTTATTACACGGAGTAGTATAAATCAATTCTTATAGTAGTATAAACTCTTAGGCCCATATTTAGAACCAGTACTTGAGTCTGATTCGAGCCTTGATTTGGATCATTTTTCAATGGAGAACTGTCAAAAAATCTACGCTTGAGAGTGCTTCAGGCTCAACTCAGACGTAAGCACTATTTTTAAATACGGGCCTTACTCCCGTAATGCTCCTCTACTTTATGCCCCCTCCCTCATCTATAATGCCTGACACTTTAGCGGCTCGCAAATAGTCTCTTGTCACTGTCACTTTCATGTCAACAAATAGAGATAGCAACAGACTTATAAATCTGCTTGGCTTAATTACTGCTTATTAGGAATATGAGTCTATCCAAAACAGCGCTTGAGTCTGAGTCGAGCCAAGCATAGATTTTATGACAGTTCTCCATTGAAAAGTGTCAAAAATCTGTGCGTGAGGCTAGACTCAGACTGTTTCGGAATATGAGCCTAAGAATTTCATATATGAAAATTCTATAGCAGTTTCTCATTGTAGACTCACCTTTTACAGAAAATAAGTCCAAACGGAGTGCACTTGCTCCCGGCTAGATTTTATCACTACGTAAGTAAAGTGGTAAGACAAAACTTGACGAGTACAGACATATTTTATTTCAAAATGGCATCGTTATATTTATTTTTAGTACTGGTAAAGTAGATTTGATGTTGCAATCGTGTGGTTGATTTTAAAGTTGAGCTATTTTGTATAAATATTGTGGACAACCCACGCAACACTTAACTTGGGGCTCTAACCCCTCCCCCCAACTAATGTAGAGCTTGTACTATGGGAACCATAGATAGCTGATAATACTTATATGCATATTTTTTTAAACATACTTAGAATACAATAAAACTCCCAGACTAGTGTTCACCACACAAATATTTGTTCTCGGTGGGGATCGAACGCTCGAACTACGATTCAGAAGGGACAGCTATTATCAACTGAGCTGCTGGCCAGTCATGAAATGTTTTTTTTATGACTGGCCAGTCAGCTCAGCCAGATTTTTTTAAACTACCAAAGTTTATATCTTCAAACAAAATATAATTTCCGTTAGGACGTTGATATTCCCTAAGCAAAAAATACTTAGGTATTAAGTAGATACTTATTTTACCAATACGTAAAAATGTATGGGTAATAGGAAATTTTCTTTGCATCAAAATGAAAAATCTAAGTTCCTATCTAAAAAAGCGAACGTGAGTGAAGTGGTCTGAGAGTTTTTTTATACAACTAATTTACTAAACAAGCATACGGCCCACTTGATGGAAAGTGGTTACCGTAGCCTATGAACGCTTGCAGCACCAGAGACATCACTCACGCGTCGTGGTTGTCAGCGTCTCAAAAAATTGCAACTTCAATTGCCTCATAATCAAGTTCATACTTACGATCATAAACATGAACCACCTAAGAAGCTCACGAATCAAAAATAACCCAGTAATAGAGCAATGAAGACTTTCTTCGAATTGATGATAGCAACAATCATTAATTGGGTTAAGAAAGGTATCATTAGACTGGCCAGTTCTCGGCTGGTTAACATCTGGCATCAATCAATCTAATGGCAGTCGGCATGAAATCAGATTAACTGTAAAGCGAGGAACATTTATATTAGTTATAGCAATCCATACACTTTTTTAACCCTTGGGGTCTTATTAATAATCCTGGCGCAACGCTGCAGTAGTTAAATCGTGTTTTGTCACATTTGTTCGAGTTGAAAATTGCATGTCAATGCAAGAGACAAAACACGGGTTAACTAGTCCAACGCTACGCCAGGATTATTAATAACACCCTTAGGGTGTTATTAATAATCCTGGCGCAACGCTGGAGTAGTTAAATCGTGTTTTGTCACATTTGTTCAAGTTGATAATTACATGTCAATGCAAGAGACAAAACACGGATCAACTAGTCCAACGCTACGCTATATAGGATTATTAATAAGACCCTTGCTGTCGGTACGAGGCGTAACACATTTTTGAGCTTATCGCGCATGCTGGAGTTTAATGTCAAAAACATATGAGATTTGACAGAAAGGGCTGGGCAAAATGTCTATGAACCACCGAATAAATACGACACGCGGATTTGGGAAGGCGCATAGTTTTTCATTTTCATTGTTTTTCTGGTGTTGTTTTGAGTTCTGCCGTGTAATTTTGATGGTATTTTAACCAACATTACTTGGGGTCTTAGCACAAAGTGTGAGCAGTTGGAATGAAAGTGTAACATGTGGTCCCGTGTGTCCTGATTTGATCGAAAATGTTTCCGATGGTTTTGGAGAAAACCGCCATCATTTTCTTCAAAGCCAGTGGCAGCCGACTTGTCTATTGACTGACTTTACTAAAACTTTTTTATATAAGTAATATATGCCACCAATATATGCCATCTAATTAGAAGAAGAAAATACGACATGCGCGCATCCTAGTCAAACCAATGTCATTTCCTCTCCACAAAAACTTCAAACTCTTTGGAGCATCTTATGCTCTTTGACTTTCCACCTTTATGCCCCCTATGTCCTCCAGTTTTTGAATATTTTAATTTCGTATAGAAGCTTGCCTATTGTCACTTCAATTTGCCAAATCGACAATTATAGAAGCTTTAATATAATAGCCTTAATCTCTTGTTTCATAAAAACCATATCTTCATAGATGCTCTAACATAGCACTGCAACGATCATAAAACATGATATTTAAATCAGTTGTAAGACAATCGATATTGCTAGAGATGTAACGGTCTTGTCCGTCGATTTATGAATGAACTGTACAGTGCGGTAGGTGTACCTATAGAGTGGGGAAAAAGTATCGATTGAATGTTGGTATAAGAATTTACCAAACACGAAAGATATTTTTTTATATACTACCACTTTTTCTAATTAATTATTTACAAGCTGAACATAATTAATTAATTCATGCGCGACTTTGCGGAATTCCATTGTTAAACATAAAACTAGAACAAATATTTGGTACTAATCTGCTTATCTAATTTTGGTACTAAACTTGTGTGTACGCAACACCCGCAAATCCTGCAAAGTGAAATATGATGTATTTATTATACACAACAAAAATATAAACTTAACAAGATTTCAAAACATACCGTTTGTCGGCGTTTTTATTTGTCGTTCTAAATACTTAACTTGTTGATATCCAAGTCAGATCATCACCTCCATCAATCAAACTAAAAATAAAACTAATTTATTTTAATTTATAAAACCACTGTTAATTTGACTATAGTTAGAGTCACGAAAATATCGAATAACTATGTTAATTCACTAGTTTGGTCGTTGAAATTAATGCGATCTCTCGTATCTGTTTTCATCTAAGTCATAATCAGTGTAAATAAAAAGTGAATTACATTAATGAAATTAGTAAACTCATCGATACATTTCCCAAGACTAGGGCGGCCTCACAAGTGGATGCTACCTTTTGTGTTTCAATTGAAAGAGCTTTGGCATCGTTTACTCTTTACCAATATCACATAGCCATAGGTTTTGATTACAAGATGCCAATTCGAATAGTCATTGTGGCTAGGACTAGCTATTCTATTTTAATAACTCATAACTAATAACTTAACCAATACTAATTAATGAGTTGAATGAGTAGCATGATGAAAACAATTTTGCAAGAACTCACCAAAGTTATAAAGTAACTGGGTATAGAAGAAATAACAAGGTAACTGAACTTTAATTTTCAAATTTCGAACTATTTTGTAGAATGAGGCGAGGGAATGATTGCGCAATGCAAACTATGTATGAAACCTTTTTGGCATTATATTAGTACTCCTTTTAATATTCTTGACGGATGGATGGATTTCTAGTACCCAAGTGCGAGGTATTGTAAATGCGGTTGTTCAAAATATGCGTAGCTATATAGTATGTTTTCCAGCACTAATAAAAAAAACTACCAAAAAAAAATTGTCTGGTACTAATAAGTACTACTACCAAAAAGTCTGCTGACTGAGAGAGACTGCCTTGTATTTTATTAATCCTATCGTGGTGCCTATTCTACAGGTTCATAATCGTACGTTAGTTACACAAATTCTCTAAAAGGCAATTCATTAATGTTGAAACGTTGTTCTTGTAGATTAATGGTCAGGTCGAAGGTAAGCGGTGGAATCAAAGCGGTGGTCCAGCCACAGAATACATAGCAGTTGGTACGGTGCAGAATAATAGTTGTACCTAGGACTAAGGGTTAGTGATTTAATGGTTGGATTATGTTTATGATAGCTAGTCTGTTGGTGTTGAGCTGGTGAGAGTCATGGTTAAGACTTTGGTAAACTTAGAACACTGATTTATCAATATTTATTCACATGAAAATCATTCACTTACGTAGAGCATTACTTTTAAGTTTCACTATGTTGATAGGTAATACATACGCCTGATCTACAAAATAATATCTTTCTTCTGATCCTTTTCATGTCGAATACAGTTAAAGATATTGAAAAGAATAATCTTTTACAACATTTTAGAGAAGACAGCAACTCGATAACATCGTAACTTCAATAGAATCCGTGGGCTAGCTTTTCAAATAAATAAAGATTAGCCTAGTATCGTATAGCCGCCAGCCATCGGAAATCGATACAAATTGCAGAGTTCACGATCAAGATATCGATAAATCATTCGAAAATCGAAATCAATTTCTACTTTCGACCCGCATTTTCCGTGACAATGGTCAAATTTGAACGGAGAACGAGCGTTCTAAATTCAAATAGGTGTGTTCGGTGCACGCGCCGCGCCCGCGCCGTGTCTATGCCCGCGGGCTGTGTTCTCGTTGACTAGATCAGGGCTGTCAGCGAAAATGTTTTATCTAATGACGCAAAATATGTAATTAAATATGAATAAACATGTCAACATAATGCATTAAGCGGGTTTTTGCTTAAAAAAAGTTAGGTAAAAGTCCAGATGTATAATTGACGCAGACATACATTTAAGGTTAATGTGGCTAATTAATGCTCATTTTAAAAATAGCACTTTTTAAAACTTTAAAAGATTCTTATTAAATCCCGTTGATTTTAAGCTTTTTCACAAAGCTCTTTATTTTGATTCAGCAGATGGGTACGCATCGCTGACATAAAGAATAGATAATTATCAGATGTACAGCAAATTTCACATCAAGACTAAAACTGTACTTATTACTAGATTTTTTTAAACATAAAATTTTAAGAAATTTAGTTGGAAACCACAATAGTAATAGCACAATAATGTAAAAAATTATCCCACTTGGTTCAAGGCAGCTTTATTTCTTAGAACTTAGGTACAACCCTGCAAAGAGCACCAGGTGCCAGTGTCGTGCGCCGCAGATCGTTCGTAAACTCGGCTGCACTCGTCAATTGTGCCTTTTTTCCGACACCCGTTACGGAGAAGACACGCGAATCTTTGAGTGCTACGGACACACGATACAGTGTGTTACATCACTACATTCTTACCCAGTTTTAAATTACTAGTTTTTCTCTCACTATGTACAAATTCTATGTTTATTATCAATCTTGTTTGCTATATTATAATTTAAGATAACATTTGCTAACAGTTTACTTATTTTTCTATTGTTTATTAGGAAAATAAAAATAAATATTTAGACCAACATAGAAAAAAAAACGTTCGATGAATGAAGGAGTTATATCTGATAAACTAGAGTGCAAAGTTATTTTTTAACCGCGTGCTAAAAAGTAATACACCAAGAAGGTTCCGAGTCTGAATTTTTCACATAACAAACAAGGTTGTATGCACGACATCATACAACCTTTTTTGATTTCGATTTTGGTTCGACACCATGGAGGTAAAAGTAAATAGGTTTAATGATGTTTTGAATTCACAAACTTAGTGCACACGTCTCTAACGGCTTTTGGACTCAGGCCGAGATTCATATACCGAACTTTGACTTTACTTTACTTTGACTGACTTGCTGTAAAGCAAAGTGCGGTCTATGAATTTCAGCCTCAGATATCGAAGAGCAAAAATATTATTTCCGAGATGTGGGTATGAAAAAATGTTTGAAAATCTTCTACGACATGACAGCTATACATAAAGAAAATCATTGAAAGATAGGTTGAAGGAAAACGGGGAAGAGAGAGGGGAGGATGCCATGTCGAATTATAAAGAAGTCAACGACCGCATTCGAAAGACACATTTGAGAGAAAACTGCACCAAAACCCCGACAAGAGCTTATCTCTTAAATTGAAGAAGATAGACAGAGAAATGCAATGCTACCACATTTTTGTTCTTGCTCTCTTTCTCTCGGTGTCAGTCTATTCCGCTCAAAATTCATTAGCAGCTAGAAAGCCAAGAAATCTGCACTTATATAGGTGCACTAGCATTGCGTTTCGTTTACGTTTTGATCCAGTATCAGTCAGAGTATCACGCTGTGGAGTAGAAAGCGGTGCCAATTACTCGGCAGTCGGCATGCGGACCACCGACTAGGCAGCCGACGAACTGTCTTTATTACCCACAGCTGATGTTCGTATCACAAGTCTAGTGGAAGTTTCAGTTACATATCGATGAAGCTGTTACATAACAAATGTTGCTAGTCAGTTTTTGTATTAAATCTATCAAAATCATTTGTTTTGAACTGTGTCAAGTTTTACAATATTTTACCTGGCTCTGTACAGATTGAAATGTAGGAGCATTTAATATTTTTACATAGTCTGCCTTTTAAGTTCTGTCGTTTGCAAACTTCCCGCAATTATTAAAAAAAAAACATAAGGTATTTTCATCTCTTTGAACGTATAATTCGAAAACAAAAAAAATCTTTTGGATCGGTCGAATAGTTATTTTGTAGCGTTTATTCAAAACTGACAAGTCAGTTGTAAAAATGGAAATATCAAAGGAAAATATGCAGGCGATAATTTTCTACAACTTTCAAAGGGGATTCACGCGACTTCAGTGCTTTGAGGAGATTACTTCTGTGTTTAGTGATGCAGCCGCAATATCGATGCCGTGCGGCAGCTAATCGTCGAAGATAGTCATGTGGCATACCGTGACATAGAAACAGCTGTGGGCATTTCAGGGAATACTATCCTGAAAATCTTGCACGTAGAACTTGGCGTAAAAAAGTTGATCTCTCGTTGGATACCCCATTGGCCATTTTGACTACCCCCCACTTCGGAGTGGAATAAATGTTTAAAAAACTGATTCGAACGCATGCAAAAGTGTTTTAAATATCGCGGAGAATACTTTGAAAAACAATAAATGGCAATAATCTATTAGATTGTTTATACTTATTTCAAACGACAGAACTTAAAAGGCGGCCCTCGTATTAAAAAAGCACTTACTGAAAAAACTTATTACAGCATTAATAAATATATATCAGACAAAAAACATGGTTAAAACTAAAACCAAAAATTTTATCTTAGTCTTAGTTACTTGCTACTTATTCCGTGTACATGACTGTGTCAATTACTTTTAGGTATAATAGCATTATGTGAAAAATTACATTTATCAACTTTTCTAAGTGCATTGTATTCACATGCCTATGGAAATAAATGAAGTAAAATTGAAATCACGAATGATGGCGACGGACGGATCAAATATTGCTGTCATATTTGATAGCGTTTAGGCCTGCGCACACCTAGTTCGCTGGCGAACGCGTTCAGTGAAACGCTGTCAAATATCGCTGTCAGATTTGAGATTTGACAGCAATATTTGACAGCGTTTCACTGATCGCTACCGCCAGCGAACTAGGTGTGCGCAGGCCTTTACTGATCTGTGGTAGTAGTACCTATGTCTTTTGGGCCAAATAAAAAGTATCTTATGTTATGTTAAAGGTATCTTAGGTACATGATATAGGTATATACATCCTCGCAAAATAAAGAGTCTTTCTTTTAGGCTAAGCGCAAAGCAGTCAGCTTTAAGGTTTCAAAATACGTTTCATCAAATAAGTCAATAAATTATTAAACCATCGATAATAAATTCATATCGAGTATCAGTTGCAATCGTATAATCGACTAATAGTACTAATCGAATAAATCATATCGTTAGCACAGCGGGAGAGCACATTTGGATGGTGTCAATTCGGTGCAGGTTCGATTTGTTAATGTTTGTTTACGAATAGGTAAGTAATTGATGTCTATTTTCGAAGTTAACTTTGAGCAATCTTGTCAGAACGATTTTGTTTGTTCAAATATTTGATACGCTAGAAGGTACTTCAAGAATGAGATTATGAAATTACTGCTGAAGCTTTGGTTAAAATAAGATATTTTAGTTTCACTAAGTTCTTTCAAATCAGTTTGGTGAAAGAATTTTAGGCGCATCTCAAAGATGCTTCTTTCATACACTTGACACAATACGTTTTCGATTTATTTCTCCTCTTCGACGTACACAAAGAACAATGCGGGGGAATTTAAGGGAAAAAAACTATAGACAGAGTACATCAAAGAGTACCTATATTTGTAAAATTAATTAAACACATCAAACTTCCCCCCTCTCTTGTTCATGGTTCAGCTCTGTCCATTCCAAGGTTGTCTAGTAGAGATCGCTGTTAACGATAAGACCGCCCATTGTATTACTGTGACTGTTTATTTTTAAGGTCTGATGAGCTATTTGACATAATCCCCGCGTCGAGATTCTATCACCGCTCTTCTCGACATAGAGACCGTGCTCATCCACACATTTTGGATCCATGAGTTTCTCGTACAGCTCGCTTCTCGAGATCGTTTCTTCCTCATACCCATAAACTGTGGAATGAGCTACCACCAGAGGTGTTCCCTCTTAATTACAACATGAATAGCTTCAAGAAAAACGTTAAAAAATTCCTTCAGGGTAGGCAACGCAACGACAGCACCCTTGGTGTTGTTGGTGTCTATGGGCGACGGTGACCACTTACCATCAGGTGGGCCGTAAGCTCGTTTATCTAACTTTTACATAAAAAAAAAAAGCTTTAACTGTATCCTACTTACCTAGAGTGTCATTGTAATCAATAAAGAGTTATCTATCTCTACGGAAAAACCTAGCTAGAATCAATTAATAGTAGAGTTACAACGTTCAAGTTGGTACCAAAAACTCTCAAGTAACAGAGTATTCACCTCTCCAGTTGTCAGCATCATCGAGTGATCCGTGAATGATCGATTTCATGTCCCAAACCGCATCGATTGGTGCCGGTTTTACTCACCCAAGTTCAACTAAAAAAACATGGAACAACTAATAAAAATAACGACGGAAATACTTGTTTAAGATATTTTTAGAGTTCTATAGGCTTTATAGAAGTATGGTCTGCTCATAGGTATTTATGTTATACCTTTTTAGGGTTCCGTAGCCAAATGGCAAAAACGGAACCCTTATAGATTCGTCATGTCTGTCTCTCTGTCTGTCCGTCCGTATGTCACAGCCATTTTTCTCCGAAACTATAAAAGCTAGACTGATGAAACTTGTTGAGTAGATGGATTCTGTGAACCGTGAAGATTTTTACACAAAAAAAAAATAACAAAAAATTTGGGGGGGGGTCTCCCCATACTTGAAACTGAAACACAATTTTTTTTTTCATCAAACCTATATGTTCGGGGTATCTATGAATATTCTAATATCGTTTCTAAGTTTGCGCGAGAGACACTTCCAAAGTGGTAAAATGTTGGTCCCCCCCCCCCCCCTCTAACTTCTAAAATAAGAGAATGATAAAACTAAAAAAAATATGGGATGTACATTATTACGCAAACTTTCAACGATATTTGGTTTGAACGAGGTCTAGTAAGTAGTTTTTGTTTTATAAGTCATAGATCGTAAACCGCAAGTTACCTTCGACGAACTACAAGAACTTTAATATTATGTAACTTGTTGCTACGGAACCCTTCATGGGTGATTCCGACTCGCACTTGGCCGCTTTTTAAAATCTATAACTTCGACAAGTAGTCAAGAGACGAAAGAAGCATTTACATCAATCTTTAAAGACTACTCTAATGTTGGATTGTGCTCAATCTTTTTGGAACAAGCTCAAGTAATTTATTTACTCCCGACATATTATTGACCACTGATATACAAAATCGTTACATGACTCACGCACTGAATGGTCTTCAATACATATTTTTAAGGATTTCTCTAAAAAAAAATATATCACTAGCTGTTGGAACAAGCATCTGTTACTGTCTTATAATAAATGTGTGTTTAGCGTATAGGTTTACACCTAGTAAATAAAAAACTCAATTCCTATACTAATACCCATTTCAGCTCAGCATAAAATTAAATGATCGATGTACTAGAAACCAATTACTGAAATTCAGTGCCTGAATAAAAATAACGCCACATAGCCAAAGACGCGGGAGCTCCACTATATAGTCTTCTTGTAAACATAAATAATAAGTTACAGCAGTTTTATTATACCTCTGACACATTTCACTTGGTTTAATGATAAGTACAGAACACACTTCTTCTTCTTATCGTGTCACTGATTCTTTCGAACCAAGTGTGGTGAGAGGATTTTAAGTGCGCCTCGAAGAGGCTCACAGTATACAGAACACACTAATTAAAGTGTTACTTTTCGTTGATTTTATTTGTGACATAAAAATACTTAACACTTTACCGTACATCACTTTTTGCGATAATGATTATGTAGGCTTTCAAAAATTACCTTAAAACCCTGTTGTAAATAAAAGTACAGTTGGACTGTGAAACTGATTTAGATTTATGTGGTAGCTGTCTTGTAAAAGTAAAAGTAGTACCTGGTTGTCTAGTTTATGTAAAAGTGGTACCTAGTCGTCTAGTTTATGTAAAAGTAGTACCTAGCCGTTTAGTTTATGTAAAAGTAGTGCCTAGCCGTTTAGTTTATGTAAAAGTAGTACCTAGCCGTCTCATTTATGTAAAAGTATTATACCTGGTCGTCTAGTTTATGTCAAAGCAGTATCTAGCCGTCTAGTTTATGTCAAATGCCTCCCTACTAAACACGGCGTTATTTGTAGGGTATGTGACGGATGAGCCTTGCTGATGATCGCGTCTGTGGCACGCCGAGAGGACGCTGACGTCAACGTCGTTTGGCCCGCGTGGTGCTACACAGGTATACACTTTAGATAACATAGTAGAACGCTAGAAATGTTATGTATACTAAACAAAAAGCTTTTTTAAATAGCTTTATACGGGCTCATAATTCATATTATAGAAATAGAAAATATTTATTTAATATCACAAAACACGGTACTGACACACAAAAAATATAACAACAAACAATAAGTGACAAAAAAATGGCTTCCACTGAGCATTTGCCATAAAAGCGCAAGGGCTTATTATGGCGCTGGTTTTTTGTGGCGCTGAGAGCCTTTTTGTACAAAATAGTTACCTGTTAATTAAATATAGTGTGACTTATTTACAATAAATACACAAATACTAATATCAAAATCTTTACAACCCAATATTGAAACTATTACACTGGTATTTATCGTATTACCTTACCACCACTACCACTTACTACCAGAGAGCTCGTTTCTTTCTCTAGTGCAGAAAGACAACTTGGACTGGCTGGAGAGTTTCTTACCAAGATAGTATGGTCCAATCATAGAATAAATAGCCCTCTCTTCCTTTAGAACTCGAGTAAAAGGAGTGAGTTTTATGAAACTAGAAATTCAGCCGTGATAATAGAGCGAAGTAGAGTTTAAACATTAATGCAAAAGGCAAAAACTTTAGCTAAGACCTAATTAAATGAGTGTGGTAGACATATTTGTCTTACGATTTACACAAAACCATTCGCAAACCGAAAACACCGCGACTCTAAACCTCGTTTCATAATTAGACCGAAGCAAAGTTTATCGTAACAAATTGCAGTAACTGAACATAAGTGGTTCATTTGTCGTTGCTAATTAACTTCGAAATCATGGAATTCCAAAGGTATTTCAACTAGTTTCGTCTTTCCCATCAAGCGCTCACGAAAACAATAACTTCCAAATTGAGTGGTGAGCGTTCAATTCCTTTACGAAGTGATAATGACTGTAATCAGCTACCGTGAGAAAATGTATTGGAGTGCTATCGGAACCTAATTACAGATTTACAGCTACCAAAGGGACCTCTTAATAATAAAAACGTTGGTTTTATTTGTATGCTTTGTACTTATTGTATTTTTATTCTATTTATATGAATAACTAGTTAGTCTTCTTCTTGTCTTGTTATTAGTTTTTTTAAACAGGGGTGGTGAAAGGATTTTATGTCATCACCATCAGCCTGAAGAATTCCACTGCTAGACATAGGCCTCCCCTACACATTTCCAGGAAGAACGATTCGTAGCTCTTTCAATCCACCGACTTTCCGCGATCTTAACAATGTCGTCGGTCCATCTGGTGGGTGGGCGCCCTACTTTTCGTCTTCCGGTTTGTGGTCGCCATTCGAGAACCTTTATTCCCCAACGGTTGTCGGTTCTTCGAGCTAAGTTGGGATTTTATGTGCATCACAAATAATCTTACGCGAAATTAGAATAAATTTTACAAAGATTTGTACTGGCAATTTGCACGAATACCTCTAAGAACTTTAGAATGTAGAGCCTAGATTTCAATAATGTGGAGCTCATCAAATGCCAGTCGGATGGGACGTCTGTTGCAAGTCTAACGAGCTGGTGTACCGTGGGTGGCAGCTGCTCATTTCCATACGTCCGCGACGCTGCTGACAAACCAGATTTATAGATTTGAGTTGATTTTAGACTGAATAAGTTGGAGCACAGATCACCATATACTCAAGAGAAGAACTCCGAGTCCATACAAAAAAGAAGGGCCCAAATTAATATTTCATGGGTTACAAAATATATGGCCAAATATGTTTTACCAATAGATGGCGTTGATTTTTTTCTCAATGCAAAAAGACAACTTTTTCAGGGTTCAGTAAAATATATTGCCTGTATATTATTGAGCTGAACTCGAGACGTAGGCTGACTGCGTCATAGAGGAGATAGTTTGACAAGCGAAATCAGCAATCACTCCCACAAAAGCATTATTCACCTTCTCGCTCACCACTTGTAACCCATGTAGGTACTCCCCACTCGCCAGCCACAGTCAATAGGGTTTGAGTTCGAGTTTCCGTATCACGCACTCAGGACAAGACGGACAAGAGAGAAAAAAGAAGTTCATTCCAACTCCTTTCTATTTCCTGTACAAACCTTTTTTTCTATTTATTTGGTGTATAAACAGCAAGGAGTTTCATTACATTTTGCTGAAAAGAATTTGAAATAGATTAGTATTGAAACTCTTTATTGATTAAAATGACAAAATAAGGTCGGATCATAGACTGGACTTATTCCACGATAATTTCAGTTATTTTCGAAAAATTCATTAGATTTTTATGAATTGCAATTAGTATCAGAATAGCTTTTTCCTATAAACTCTTTAACATTTATCTCATCCTGGCGAGTGCCGGACAAGTGCTGGCTTTACGGGCAGCATGACAACTTGTTCTTTATTTATGAGGAAGCTGCTAAAGCTGCATACACACTACACCATACTACAAGGAAACACAAAAAAAAATTACAGTCACGAGGCTTTCATTATTAAATACTAAAAGAACGAATGTGATTTTTTAGGTAGGTACCTACAGTCATCGGTGTGCTAGTAATGTATTAAAAAACTTTTACATAAATGGTTACTTTTTTTTTACGGTTACTTTATAACAAGGTAAATAACTATACTTATACAAAATTGTAGAAGAAAATTCTAAAATTAAAACTTAGGTTTTTAAAACTTTTGAAACTACAGCATAGCATCTTCAGTTTTTTATACAAGGAAAATTGATTGTATCAATAAATTTAAACCATGTAAAGAAAAGATGAATAAGCAGTGTGAAAGATGACATGGAAAGGAAGAAAGTGAATACAGAGATGACGGCTGGTAGAAGAGGATGGAAAAGGAGAACATGTTGTGCCGACCCCATTAAAGCGGGTTATGAGCAAGAATTTTAAACCATGTACCGTTTTTCAAGATATTCTTTGAAAATGCTGTATATAAAGTAAACATGGATTTCTCGCGAAAGTCTCTTCGTAAATCTTAACAGCAGGAAAATTCATTTCAAATAAATTCTATTGAAAACAATGAGCTAGGGACACGCGGATTCCGTCACTTAGGTCACTTTAGGCTCAAGTTACATTAAAACAAAGAAAAATGACGCTTACTGCAAGGACATAAGAGCTAGTAGTGCGTATCCTTGTGTACCTACAGCCTCCACCTTTAAGTTCATGTATTATTGATTGATTTCTTCTGCTGCTTTAGTAAGTGAATCATATTATATTCTCGCCAAGGCACAAATTGAAACTTTTTTTTTAAGAAGTTTATATTACTCAAAACTCATGCAATACTAGCATTAACAAATTACCGCTGTTCTTAGTCAACCCCAGTTTGGGGTTTTTTGGATCATTTTCTAGCGGTAGGAATAGGAATGTTACACTACAAACTGTCTCTGTGCCAAATTAGTGATTGCCATGCAAATGTTAAAACAGACAAACTTTTGCATTTATAAATTAGCGTGGATTAAAGCCTTGATACTAATTTATATGACGTTTTGTATAATTCCGTATAATAAAGCTGTGTATAACTGGGGCTGGGTTCGAATCGACGGGGTATTGACATGTACTTATTGGGGCACATTTGTATACAACCTCCGCACTAAGTTCTTGGCGTAGTGACGAGAGGAAGCAGCTAGGTTACTTGTGAATATTATTATTATGTTTTAGCCTGCATCATCTTACTGCCGGGCAAAGGCTTTCCTAACATCCTTCCAACCTTCCTTGTCCTTTGCTATGTGGATGCCCAGTCTTCCATAAACGAATGTAGATTCACGATCATTGTCCCGATTGTTGTTTCAGCGAACAGCTTATTATGCAAAGCATATCTTGTATAGGTCACGCTCGCCTTGCGTCCATCAACTTGAGGCATACAGATGTTAAGCCTCGCGTGCCAGTATATAATTCCACCGGCACCCTTCAAACACAAGCAGTGCTTCTTCACAGCAGAAATAGGCATGGTGGTAGTACTTCCCCGGACGAGCCCCTCACAAAGAGCTCTACTGTATGTATAGAGTAAACCAACTGGTACATCTGTCACCTGGTTCTATAAGTTCTAACGTTGAAAGCATTACTATAATGGTTCCGTACAAGATGCAAAACTAAAACGCGCGATTGGACGCGGTCAAATTGATATCAATTGAGTTGGGTTCAAGAAATGGCATTAGATATTATATTAGAACATGTTCAAACCCGGCGTCGTGGACAAACCACTGGAATAAAAGCTTCGCCAAATGTTTTAGCGGCGCGTTCTATTAGTTCGGAGTAGACCTTGCAAGCACAAACTTGCCAAATATCATCAAATTCGACCGGTAAATGCAGCGCCACAGCAAATTTTCTCCGATATTGTAGAGAAGAAATCTAAGCGAAAAATCGCTGACGATTTCTATAAATTAGGTATTTCCTTCGATTTTAGACGCGCCTGTTAAATATCACTGTCATATTTGAGAGCGTTTCTCTGATCTGTTACAAGAAACTGTAGGTATTAGGTGTGTTTTAAAAATAATAGTGGGCACTGATTTTTTTAAGAGTACTTCCACAAAACCAAGTTTTGAAGAACTGACATCAAACATTCAACATGCTGAATATCTTTAAGTAATCTATAATCAGTTTGATGGTTGCTTCACCATCACTTTTATTCAACAGTGCAATGCATGGTGTTGATACATATTTTATAAATATTCACAAGAATGTAGTGACTTGTTTTTTAAAATGCGTTCAAATACCTACACAATGTTTACTCGTAGACATTTCAAATGATAATATGCATGTGGGCGGGCACACGCCTCGCCTCTTACTTAGATATTTATTGATAACGGAAAAACCAAATATCACACGTTTAGGCCCGGTCTCACGGAATCGACCAATCAAATATTTGACAGTTGATTATCTCATGCATGGGGGGTAGGCAGACATCATGGATTTCCACTTGACAACCTCTTTCGCTTCATTTACTTGATTATCTCAATGAAAGGAAAATTTGAAATAACCACCTGTTAAATATTTGATCCGTCGATTAGTAATCCGTGAAATTGGTGGCTAGTCACATTTTATTATTCTCACATTCATTTTAATCTTGTGATGTTTTGGGATTTGATAAAGTGTTTCGCTAAAAACGGGTTTCACTGATTTACCGTTCTTTGTAATAATTATATTCTGACACGCACTTTTAAACTTTTATAATGATCCTTCTGACAAATAGTGCTAATTTAACTAAATGTTTATATTCAAAATGTACGATTTCTTTATTCTCACGATGGAGTCAGTTTGCCGAATAGACAACATTGTAAAACTAACACTGATGACACCTATTTTACAGGTTATATTAGATTAGAACATACTTTATTGCATAAAAAATATAACTGAACTTAATGCTGATTACATTTTCTTCCAGTTAACCAATGGTTATGTACACAGTAAAATGAAATAGCACTAAGTAGGTAGGTATTATATACATAATCTTTAAATATTTAGCGGTCAACCAATAAGAATTTTGATAGCTTTTATCACATTGGTTATTTAAATAACATTATTTACGAACGAATCAGAAAACGAGTCCTTAATGTATCAAAAATAATAACGGTTATTCGCCATTCCTTAATAAGGTTAACAGAGGTCATTTAATGCTACAATAAATTTAATATAAAAATATTGAATTGCCCAAATACGGTTTAAAATCTGCTTTAATTTAAATTGGTTTTGGTAGCAAAGATACCGTTTTTCATTGCAAACTGGAAGTCTTAAAAGCTGTAAAAATTACGATACGATCAAACTTCTGATAAGTTTTTATGTTTTCTGTAAATTCCGGTATTACTTTAAGATACATGGACATCTCCATTTGTTACTTCAAATTTATTTTTTACGATTCTTAGGGTTCCATACAAAAAAGGAGAGTATGATTTATTTTATATTTTTATATTTGACCAAATTACCATCTTTCTAACTTTTGAAAAGGTATATAGGAAAAAGTATTATTTTGAAATTACTGGCACGTGAGGCTGAACCTCTGTGTGTCTCAAGTTGATGAACGCAGGGCAGTGCATAGGAGGGCACGTTTCTGACGTTCGTGACCTTCAAGGCAATACTTTGTTATAGGCTATCGTTACCGCTTAACTTGAGGTGGGCCATAATTTAGTTCCAACAGCTAATTGTATAAAAAAAAATACTCTAAGCTCACTGTTTTGATTTAAAAAGGAGAAAATAATATAGACAAAAAGTAGTGTTCTCTAAAGGCAAATCTAGACGACACGGTAAAATAAGAGATTGGCTGAATCACTGAAACCGCTCGAATAAACCAGCGGGAGGCTTGGCATACCTCTAAACTCAGTTCTCAATGGTTTTTACATTGTAATATAAGTTTGCAAGACGACTTTGTTGGTGGTTCAAAATGTTTAATAAATAATACGTTATTGTCATGGAAAATGAGATCTTTGAGAGAAAAATAGAAAAAAAAACGTTTTCTGCGCTATAGTGATTGAATGACATGGAATCATTTATTTGGATCCATAAATGGGAATAAATTTCCAAACTTGCAAAGTCACTTGATAAAAAACATGAAATAATAGATAATAAACTCAAAAAAAATAAAGATTTCCGTATCACGTGGACCAGGCAATAGTAAAATGTGTGGATTCAATTACAGATATCACATGTATTGCACACGAACTGGCTTTCACCTAATCGTAAAGTGCAGTCAATGCTACCGTGCTAAAACGTGTAATTATTGCAATCACTCAACGGTAAAAATATCTTAATTGAGTTTGCAAGACTTCATCGTGCACTGACCTGGCAAAAAATAGAAATCACACACAATCAATAATTTATAGCTGGTAACCGCAAAGTTTTATGTTCGCAAAACGTTTTTTTTTTTTACCTAATTATACCAAAAACATCAGGTCGTGTTTGTGAAAGAATAAAAAAATACTCGTTCATTTTGCGCGGGGACATGCGACGATTCAAACCAAATCGATACTTAGGAAAATGAAGAAATAATCTGTCGGTAACGAGCTGCGGATTGCGAGTATCGATAAAAACGCGTTTATATCGACTTTTATGCCCTGCCCTAACGGTCGACGTAAATTCGACATATTACGGGCTGGACATTCGAGTATGGCTTTATTAATAGTGAAGATCTTTGTTTACACCGATACGATTATTCTAACATCTCGAATAACCGATGTAATCGAAACTCTATAGGATATTTGTCACCGTAAATTCGAATGACGATTGTTCCGTGTTCTCGTGACACGCGAAACAGTTACGTATTAACGTTTCACGTAATGCCTATTCGAGGCCGTAAATTCATAAGAGAAGTCAGTGCACAAAATATAAAAAAATATATAAGACAAAAGCGTAGCAGAGTTTACGACCGGTTAATTAAACAAGAGGCGAAATTGTTTTATTGTATGACTTTTATTAGAGACGGGATTTTGACCGATTTAAGTAATAAACGGATTGCTTTTACTTTCTAAAATCACATCAATAAAATTGTTACGATTGTGATTTGTACATTGACTGACTTCCAACGCTTTGTGCGTTGGAACCTTTAGGTTTTAGAAGCATGAAACTTTAAAGCTACCGTCATTTTGAAATGTTGGGTACTGTAAAGATCTATCACCATCTGAGTTAAAACAAACCATCCGTAAACATGCCACAGAATGCATAGAATGAATTATTTTATTCTTTTATGATATGTATTCGTATAAGTTAATTTAATTTGGTAAATCCAGAAAGAAGTTCCAATAATTTCATTTGTGTCCCATAAGTTTTGTACACCACATGAACGAAGTCGCAGGTATTACTACTAGACTTCTAGATGGGTACTTAAAGAATAGTAACTATAGTAATAAAGCTTGATGTCGATGATTGTTGATTGTCGTGGCGCGGCACTATCTACCGCTCTATTTAGGAATATTCAACAATTTCAACTTACAGTTTTCGTAGCTTTTGTTAGTTTTCTTTAAGGGTGTTTTTTGCTTGTTTTAAAGTAAGGAATAAGTTGTAAGATGGCGGTAGGGATGTCGATTTGAACTTTTATGACAGCAGTAAAGATTTCTGTATAGCATCCAGCAGCCTACGCTCTTTGCTAGTAGAAAGAAGTTAATAATTTTATAAAATTAAATGGTCGGTATTGGCAATGCCACACAGTAGTTTCACTGACTCCACATTTTATTAGATTTGCTGGAAGTGACTCCTTTTATCATAAGTTAGGCAGTTTTTGTCATAAGATTAAGGTACGTGACTTGCGTGCGAGGCATGCTTTGTTGTAATCGATGGTTACAACTTGACATCAGGTGGGACATAGGTATACGTGGTCCATCGACTAAAAAAAATATTCCATTATCTATGTGTGCAATAAAGAATAAGAACAATATTCTCTGTATTGGGAATACAAGTAGGTCAAAACAATGAGTTAGGAAATAGGTCCTGGTAATAAATTCCCTGGTCTTCCTATATTAGATGGGCACAGAACAATGCATCATAGTGCACGTTTCTAACGTAAGTGACCTGCAAAGCCGTGCTTTGCTATAGTTTAAGGTTACTTAAACATTAGGTGGGTCATCCCCCTGTATCGTCACTAAAATACATAATAAAAATAATAACATGACATAGGCGGTAAACACATAAATTAATGGATCGAATGATCCAGTATTTTTAAGTTGTTGGTGGACTAGTGTATAATATTAGGATAATATCAAATAAAATATATAATAAGTACTTAGATACTTACGCTATTACTAATCAAATCAGTCATGTAGCGAAATATTCTTTCGTGTCAATACCCTAACTATATAATTTTGAATAATCAAATTTGGACACGCGTGCGGTCTCCACACGAAGGAACCCCGGTATCCAAAACCAAGAAAATACTCGTTCAAAATATGAGCAGTGCAGGCTTGAGCCAAAAGCATTTATAAGGACATAATCCCTCTTACTTACTTACTAACAAGCGTTTCTTTAAAGATAGTCAGTGCTTATGTAACTGCCATCTCTTACCTCTAAGTAATGACAAACAGTGACAGAGCTAACTTTAAGCATTGCCAAACACGTAAAATTAATTATAGGTAAGAGAGAGAGAGAATATTGTCTTGAATCACCATGGTACTTTAAAAAAAAAAGGTAATTAAAGGGATAAATACCCGTGTAATAGATTCAGTTTGAATCATTATAGACAACATGAAAGCTTTTTGGATTTGAAAGACTACCATGCGTAGAAGTTTAAATACAAGTAGTAGTACTGTAGATGGAGCCACGGTCGCGATTCACAGTCCTTAAAGGGTACGATGGCGCAGCGGTCAGCGCAGCTCCGTATCAAGGGGACGGTCGCGGGTTTAATTCTAACTATTGAAACATTATAAATTTATAAACATTCTTACCAATACGAAAGGAAATGTATTCTTATTAGACAGCTATGCAAATTCACGTCTGTTGCATTTCGAACGACGGCCTAGCCCCTCCCTTTTCCGCCTATTTTATTGATTGGGTTTCTATTATGATAAGAAAATTCTTTGAAATTCCAGAGTGGAGGATAAATTGAGTAAAAAGTTTAAGATATGGATGTAAATAGATAGTGGTGTCGTGACGATCAACGTGTTGTCATATAAATTACACCTAAATTTCGAGCGTAAATTGAAAATTACTGAGTTGATGGTGAATAATTCAGAATATTTTGACTTGAAGCATGAAGAAGTGTTTTGTGAATGGCTTAGTTTGACCACCTTGATGATCAATTCAGTTAGTTCACTTATTCTACTCTTTGGTTGGTTCTCTGCCTTCAGTGACGTTGGTTGTGGTTTCGATTGACAAGCATGGTTGATGTTCCAACTGTCCGCACCAAGCGCCAAGGAGTGGAATTCCTTACCGGCGTCTGTTTTTCCGTAAACTTACCTATAGCTTGGATTTTTTTAAGAGTAGACTGAACAGGTATGTTCTAGGTAAGCGTGCTACACTGTCGACCGCATCATCGCTTAACAGCAGGTTAGATTGCGATCAAACGCAAGTTATGTAAAAAAAAGTTGTCTCTACTGCTTTTTAAAACGATACTTTTTCTGACACTAAAACCCTCATCTAGGCGATACATCTAGGCGATAGCGATCAGCTGAAACGCTGTCAAATATCACTGACATATTTGACAGCGTTTCAGCTGATCGCCGTAGGCATTAATGACGTTTGGCCGACGTCAATGGACCGAACATAATCTCGGAATTATTCTCTTATATTGAATTTGTGACGGATTCTTTGAATTCTACGCCTACTTTTAGTTGAGTAATGGTCTTATTTTACAGTGTGAAGGTGCTTTTATCGCGCTATCATTTTCTATGTTCTACTTTGTCATCAATTTACCGTGCGTATAATTCGCTCCGGATTCTACAATCAATGACGAACTAAATTACTAAAATCATCCTAAAAGGGTTTCGGCGACGAACTAAAAGTCGCAAAACAGTAGCAAACAGTCAAACGTTCGCATAAATAATTACAAATATGGGTTATGGACACAAATTACACTCTTAATGAGACCATGTCGCTTTACTAACTGCATGTACCTACTTACATGTCAAATTATTAAAAATACATCGTTATCTAAAAAAAACAACCTCGCAAGCCCAGGTGTTTGCTAAGCCAATTTTAGTGGTCCTCTTGCAAATAACAGTTATTAGTGGAGACAATCACCTACATACATGCAGACAATGATTATTTTTTGTAAAGTTGACTTAACAAAAAGTAATATTAAATATTTTGAAATAAAGTTCGATTCACACGGTTGTTACAGAAAAGCCTTAGGCGTTTTATCGGCTGTAATACTCACCTAATACAATCTTGCTTTTAATAGCGATGGTTTAATTAGAAAAGTAATTATTTTAAGCGTGAATATAATTTATTTAGACACAGTAATCTACCGTAATTGGATAAATCAGTTGATTTATGATTGAGGTTAAAATGTCGGATATTTATAACTTTTTTATTGTTTTAATTTAATCAACGAATGCACACACTATTAAAATATTTAACGATTATTTTATTGAAGTAAAAATGAAACTTAAAACTCAAGTCACATGCGAATTCAGACCGAAAAAACGACGTGAATGTCTTTGAAATAGTTCTAAATAATTCTGCCCCGAGAATGATCAAAGCGGAAGAAAATGACACTTTCTTCTGCTTCTTGTTTGCATAGAAATAGGACAAGTTTAATAAAGAAAGCGCACAAATGAAAAGCACAAATTAAATATTCTTATTAATAATGAAACGAAACGTTTTAATAGACAGTTTTAATAAGAAAAACGCACTTCTCAAGCTTACGTTTCTAAAACAAGCTTAGCTCATTTTTCCCACACGTGTAAACGGAGCCTAAAAGTAATGATCACCTAATCACAGCCGTGAAGGCACCTGCCTGACTTTCGACACAATGAATCGTTATAATGGCCGACTTCTT
This sequence comes from Thera britannica, assembly GCA_939531255.2. Taxonomy (NCBI): domain Eukaryota; kingdom Metazoa; phylum Arthropoda; class Insecta; order Lepidoptera; family Geometridae; genus Thera; species Thera britannica. Next base: position 14,357,661 of record OW618039.2, read on the forward strand.
ATGACATCTGACACTTTTTGTCATATTTTATGTGTTTTGGACCTAGTTTGTCAAGTTTCACAATATAACTTATGAGCATTAATTGTTTTTATTTGGTGTTGCGAAAATATATGATTTGTTAGTCAGATGTATATTTAGATTTAGTTTCTTTTATTTAGATTTAGTTTTTTGATCAACAAATCCAACTGTAGAATAAATATCTACGATATCAAACTTTATACTTTTAAAAACGTACGAAGGGTTAAAGTATGGTTTTTCTACAAATGTGAAATATTCAATATTGGTGTTGTATTACTTGAAACAATACAAAACCGAAGAGGAAAAAGATCTGGACTAAGACATGACAGATACATAAAGAACATCATTGAAGGAAAGAAAGAAAACGCGGAAAAGGAAGACCAGGAATAAGTTACGTGAGCCAGATAAAAGAAAAGGTCGATATCACGTCGTTTATGGAAGTCAAGGAGGCTTCATTCAAAAGACTTAATTGTAGAAAACTGCATCAAAACTCTGAATATTGATCCGTAGCGAAGGTTCTTAGAGTTGGCCGGGGGATTTTTTTATCTCACTTAAATATTTCTGTATAACAGTTATGGAAAGTGCGCAAATTCTACAAATAAATAAACAAACTCTTCTTTTGCATATTGTTTTACTGGAAATAAGAGGCATTTCCGAGTAAATCTGGCAATAACAACAGAAATAAATAACAGAAAAAAATACTTGACACATACGCGCAGGTAAGGTATACAAGTTCGTCTTGGTAGAATAAAAATAAGTCACTTCTGTTTCGTTCGTAACTCATAAAAATATTATTTATTATGAAAAGTAGAGAGTGCACTAATTAAAAGTTTTCGAAAGCAGAACACTGAGCAAGCGAGTGAAACGCCACGTTTTATGTTTGATTTTAAGATGCACTTAAAGTTATTGCAATTCATAATAACCTTCATGATGAAACTGAGAAACATTTTTTTATTATATTTGTGTAACTTCCATAAATACAAAGTGCAAAAGAATAACCCTTTCATAATACCGGTCAATTTTAGCGGAGTCTTTTGTCACTGTCACTTTTATGTCAACAAATAGAGATGGCAATAGACCTATCGTTTGCTAAGCTAAAGACTACTAAAGGACCGTCATGAATATTCCCGGTCCGTATTGAATGACGTTCTCTTTCTATACACTTAGACACACGTAAACCCAAATCGTCCCAATCCTTGCATCCTATTGGCTGATATTATCTGTCACAGCTATCAACCAATGAGATGAGTGAATATTAGAAATGTCACAACACGACAGTGGTAACATAATTTTTAATTATCTTTTTGTTTTTTTTCAGGTAAGGGCCAGAATTGTTTTGTATGATATATAACTTCAATAACAGTAAGTTTTTAAATTAATAACTTTTTATTATACAAAAATAATTAACTAACACAAATTTAATAACATTATACAAAATTAAATTTTACATCATCAAATGACAATTTTAGAAATGTAATTATTCATAAAATCATCAATGTTAGTTAATTTTATTCTTAACATTTTGCAGCCCAGCGCCAACAATACCCTTTTCAAAACATTATACATAACATTATAAAATATGCCGGCTGTAAAACATAACTTAGTAGAAAGTGCGACGTATATTGCAATAAACAAAACTAATTTTGTTGCGATTGCAGTATACGTCACATAAAGGCATTATCCAAGTGTGTGTCATATTGCTGGAGGACGTTAAGTCTTGGATAATGACACTACAGCAATTCACACATAATAAATGTATTCAATTAATCGCTGGTAGGGTTGACACGAATCATAGAGACAGAGCTTTTATATTTATTTTTTTATTATGCAATTGGGCCGGCTATACGAGTATCTGTCGCATGACGATTTGCCGACCTGTGCTGGGGTTTTGGCCCACAGATCGTCCGGCATGGAACAGAAAATAGTCATTTCATTCGCAAAAGCAGTCATTTGCTAAAATAGTCATGTTACTGTCATTAATTACTTCTCTCCTCTTCTGTCTGCTCTTACCCCACAAGGTAGTCGGCACAACGTGTCTTTTTCTTCCATTCTCCCTTATCATTCGTCATCCCAGTCTTACGCCTTTCTTAGACATATCATCTCTAACACGTTCCATCCATCTTTTCTTAAGCCTTACCTCTACCTTTATCTACATTTATGCCTAACACTCTTTTCTAACTGTCGTTCATTATTGGTAAGAAATAAAATTAGTCAAAGCATTGTTTATAACCTTACCAATTTCAATAAAAAAAAGTTGAATAAGTTTCTTAATAAGTTTTTTCAGTATTTAATTTAGCCGTGGTTGGAATATAAACCAGCTGTGGAATAACGTACGCAGGTCATAGATTATATTAAACAAAAACAGCCCTAGTTACGGAGCAACCCTATTCTCGCAAGAATATTATGCGTGTGCTTACACAATAGAATTAGAATTTGAAATTTACGCGAATTTCAACCTTGAGTCAATCGAATAAAGTGTATACATTAGACAGCTTTGAAAATTATTCGCATTACTCAGTATAAAAGGACAGTTAGCTAGTTGGAATGTCTAGTTTTCTATAAAATTGCTATAATCGAGGGAAAATATACTACGGGACACGCGCGGCATAGGTACAGAAAATACTCAATAGTTTTCGAAAGATTGATTGAAGAGAGGTTTTTATACGTTTTCTGTTCTAAAAGATTTATGAATCTGCAAACCGAGACATTGGTACAAATTTAGATAGGGAATTATTAATAATAATAAACTTTTATTTTGGTCCTAGTTACAATAAAACACTATATTTTTGTAGATAGGATCTACAATTATTATTATAAGTAATAATATTAAATTTATTAGATTACTTATAGATGATTAGATAGATAGTATCTATGTATTAGGGTATTAGGCATGTTTTGAGGACGTTTTGTGATTTAGAAATAATTTGCAGGCAAAATTCTGAGCATCATAAATTTTATTTTACAGCAAAATCAATCAGTCCATTAGCTTATTTTATTAAATACAAGACATAGCCGCAGTAGCCTGGAGCTCCATAAATCTAATTTGAAAGCTAGTTCGAAAGGAAATCGCTCTTGTCAAACGGAGGAGCAGGTGGCTAGGAAATGCCTAATTTTACGACTTCTATGCTGATTTAAGTGCTTAAGTGCCTGCGGTGGTCTGCATAATCTGAAGTGCTGGACAAGGCCAGCTGTATATCAACATGCGCCTGTAGAGGACGTGAAGTACAGTGCAATTTACGAGTAAATCCCTGCTACACACCTTTGGCGGCTGGTTTTGGAAACTTATTTCACAGTACACCACTACGCATCAAGAAAAATAAACCTAAACGGCTTTGTATAAAATGCCGGACAGTTTTTAGCGGCTCGCTAACTCTCTCGTCACTGTCATTTCCATATAAACAAATAGAGATGGCAACAAACTTATCGGTGTGACTGTTATAAATTGAAAAGCAAAAGGCTGGCGTGGTACGGGCATGTCATGAGGAGGGATGAAAGTCATGTGACAGGAGAGTGATGAGTATGAATGTAGACGGATATGTGAGTGAGGGAGACCAAAGAAAATATGAATGAACTGTGTGAAAGATGTCATGGTTAAGAGAGGAATGAGTGCAGAGATGACGGCTGACAGAGAAGAATGGAGGAGGAATAGATGTTGTGCTAACTCCACATAAAGTGGGATAAGGGCAGGAAAAAGAAAAAGGCTATTAGGAATATGAAGGTAAAAAAATCTAGTCTTTACAACCAGTGGCTATGAGTTGTATAATTATGTTAGGAAATGATAATCTAATAATCATAATCATATATTCGCAGGAATGGAGAATATTATTTTCTAATAATAAAAGAATTGGATAAACATACTCGTAAAATAATTTAAAATGTCTAACGACTATTCAACTTGTAATAAGTAGAGCAATAAAAATCTTGTTTCTATTTTATAGCTTTTTTGTAATTAGCTCTTCAAATAGCAATTAAAACGAATAATAAAATACGGAAACGTCTTGAATTATATAATATTAAATTATAGTAGTTATTGCAAGTAGCCTAGATTTCGACCTTAAGGCCAGTGTCGACTAAGAATCTTAGTTACCCAACGCGGGCGGGTTATTAGTGCCTGTTTTACCATCTCCTTCCTATTCGTTGGTGGTCTAATGGTGCCCTGCCTTCCGATCCTACGGTCGCGGGTTTGAATCCAGTCTTTTCTACTTCTAGACGTACTGTGAAATAGTCATGCACCAACGCACTGTTTACTAGTTGCTGGTAGGAAATTAAGGTTCTCGGTGACCAAAACTTTTGCAACTAGGATGGACATAGTGCGTAAACAGTCTACGTCAACCGAGTTGCCGCCGATTAGTTGACAGTGCGTAACGGCTTATAAGGATGGTCTTACGGATTGCTAACTAACAAATTAAACACTGACAGCTTTTTAACTAAAGTTTATTCTAGGAAAGAATCACAGTGTAAAATAGCTGTCAGTTGAGAACAGAAGAGGAAAGATGATTGGCAATCTTGTACGACATGACAGCTTTATCAGAAACGTAATCGAAGGAAAAGTAGAAGAAAATTAAGAGAGGAAGAAATACGAAAATCGTCGTCATGTCGTTTATGAAGGTCAAAGAGGTTGCCCTCAAAAGAAATAGGTACCTGGAAAAAATGCATTAATTACGCCGCCAAGAGCATTACTCTTAAGTTCTTACATAAGAAGAAGAAGCTGTTAGTTTTTAATTTATCGATTAGCAAACCGTAAAACCAGCCCACAGTCGCTTAGTGCAGGTGGGTAATTAATGTCTTAAATACTCCTACTCCTCTTTGCCAACAGCGCTATAGTGGCCAAAATACTTAATTACTATTGACAAGGCAGCCTAGTTTATATCAAGGAAAGTGTTGATTTACTACGATTATCTAAATGTATGCATCTTAGAGAGATCATAAATTTGGCTGGTACTTAGGTAATGTTTATTAAGAGTATAATGCGCGCCAATAAAGAAACAAGTCTTAAATAGCGGCGCTTATTATTGCCTCTCACTCAGCCTAGTGCACACCTAGATCGCTAGCGATGGCGATCAGTGAAATGCTGTCAAATATCGCTGTCATGTTTGACAACATTTTAGCTGATAGCCGTCGCCATCGCTCAGATGTGCGCAGGGCTTCATACATTATTGTTGTATTTATTGGTTACTTTTCACTCGTGTTTGTATAAAATCAAAATCAAATATTTCATCATTCAAACAAGGATCGAAGAGGAAAAATGTTTGTGTTTTATAAAACCACGTTCAGGGGTTTGAAAATTTAAATAATTTTAAAATGTGCGAGCGAGAAGTTGCCTGACGGTTGACAGCGTCTTAATGAGGACTTGGCTGCGGTAATGCGATTTCAAGGAAGGCGTCCATCGTCTGATGAAGATCTACTGTCTTCGTTGATGCTCGACTCCGGTTTACAGAGTCAGTTTTATAGGCTTTCTTATAATAGGCTCAGGTTAAAATACAAAAAATACGTTGACTTTGATCTAAAATATATGCTCCGAATAGATTTTTGATGAGCATTTTATTTTTCTTTCTTTGTAACGAAGGTGCCACTCTGGACTAAGCCTTATGGGGGTTTACTGATCACGGCTGTAACAAGGCAAAAACTGTAAATTATTATCATTGAAATTAGAATAATAAACTTGTTTTATTTTGTTTAATTTGGGAATATAGGCAATACAATAATAGTAAATATACAGCAATTTTATCAAATGTTATTGCTATTAGTCGCAAGTTTTGGAGCAGATATTTATGAGCCAAGGTTTAGTTTATCTATTAATACTATATCATTTTATCCTTGACCTTTTTATTATTTAAAACATATAACACTAGGTACACCTACGTTGTACAGGATATTGCATAATTAGATTTTTGATCACGTTCAACGCAAAGTATACTTAGTAAATTTGTAGTATTAGTAGAGCTCTGTGTGAAAGAGCTAGCTTAAAAGTACTACATAGGTAGCGATTAGAGGCTTCCGTCGACTCGGACCGGTAGGTACTCGGACCGCAGTCCCACTCGCCGGAGTAATTTAATTTTATTATTTTTCTTCCGGCGAGTCGGACCACAAACCACGTGACGTAAATTGTACAGTCGTCGTCAGAAACAGATCTGACATTAATACGAAATGTTAAGTAGTAGTGCAATGTAATTTTGTTTTTTTTTTTTTAAATCAACCTATTTTGTTCCACTGCTGGGCAAAGGTCTCCCCCAAAGATTTATCTCTCTCTCGAGCCTCCTCCCACCATCTCCTCTCAAAGGTGTCGATATCGTCCCGCCAACATTTCCTTGGGCGGCCCCGGGACCGCCGCCCGTCAGGAATCCAAGGTGTACTGATGGTCGCCCACCTATCCTATCACCTAACATGCCCTGCCCAATCCCATTTCAGCCACTTCACTATAAATTCGAAAAAATATTATTTTATCAATTTTTTTATAAATGTTATGACTATAAAATTATCTTAAATATAAACTTGCATCCTATAAATGTATTGATGATTTGTACCTTCCTATCCTAGACGTTGCGATAGTGACAGAATTGCCTTCAACCCAGTGTTTCCACTTAAGATTTTGGGTTTGCCCTGAATTCTTTAATGGTTATAAATTTATAGTCAAAAATTTCAAATTTTGAAGAGTATTGACTTATGTGAATAAACATCATTGCTTGTGTTTTCCACGTACCATAATATTTATAATGTTAGGTTTATCATGTTATTTTATATAATATGATGACTGGCCTTTCAGCTCCGTAGGTCGTGGGTTCGATTCCCACCGAGAACCAATATTTGTGTGGTGAACGCAGATGTTTGTTCTCTGTCTGGGTGTTATATTGTATTCTAAGTGTGTATTTAAAAAAAACGTATATAAGTATTATATCAGCTATCTAGTTCCCATAGCACAAGCTCTGCTTAATTTGGGGCTAGATAGTATTGTAAGGATTGTACACAATATTTATTTATTTTTTTAGAGCCTAGGTCAGATTTATCATATTATTATTATTACATTTTAAATAACAAAGACCGTATTATCTAAGTAAAACGAATTAAGACTGATTTTTTATATTGTTTTCTTGTCTACTTCTTTTAAATTTGTTCATTATTTGTAGTATTATATATGTATATTTTAATAATTAGATTTTTTTAAATAAATTGTGTCTTCAATCAAAGAGTTATATTCTTTATGTTTACTTTCTACACCTACTTTTTCCTTTGACTGTACTTCATTGCCCTGAACAATGGATTTTTTAGATCATTTCAAAAGTGGTCCGAGTCGCCGGAAGAAAAATAATAAAATTAAATTACTCCGGCGAGTGGGACTGCGGTCCGAGTACCTACCGGTCCGAGTCGACGGAAGCCTCGCGATTAGACCTCTTATTGTAGTTTGCTATAGTTTTAGTATTTTCGTTGAATGTTTAATGTCCTATTCTTGTGTTGGGCAATAAAGTGTTATCTTTCTAGTCATCACCAAAATTATTGCCCTAGCGGGAAGCGAACCTATAACCTACATGCGTACACGTGCGTACATAAAAAACAAAGCTCTTTTTTGGTTAATATATCAAAGCTCGCAGCAGTGTGTGTGCATGTATGAAAAACCCTATGCTGAAACTGATCGCTATCGCCATAGCTATCGCAGATCGCGGCTGATCTCCTAAATGTACGCAGAAAACACTGACTAATTTAAAACCCATAGAACACGAACCAACCACTCAGCAACAAACCACGGAAGTTGTCAAAAATGTTCTAAGAGTTATTTACCCTGTAAAGTTTAAATAACACGACTATTAGATGTTAAATTATAAATTAATAGCCACTGAAATAATGTTCAAATTAAAGCCCAGGAGCCCACGCCGATGCCCCACGTCATGTCGTGATTTAAGAAACTGTTTCATTTTGACAGGACGCTTGCGGAAAGAGGGTAAGAACATTTATTTATGAAAGCAATTTACTCGGTTATAGAGCAAGAGCCCACGCGCTGTTGCTCGCGTCATGTCCCGGACCAGGAAACCCAATTGACAAGTTTACGGAAACTGGGAAAGTACAGATGAAATTATGCAATTATGAAGTTTGTCTTAATTTATGCAAGCAGGAAGAGATAAGGATCTATTTATCAACTCTAAGAAGAAAACTCGAGCACTAAGGAATATTGCTTATTATATTGAATATTATTTTGAGCTATATGGACGGCCAAACATTTCATTTGAATATCACGCCTTTTTATCCAACTTCAAATCAAAAGAAGGAGGCTTTCAATTCGGTTGTATTTTTTATATTTGTTATCGCGCCATGCTCGGTATCTCACTCCTAGATCACGGACCCAACGTGGAGATACGACGCCAAACGAAAGCCGTAGACGTAGGTGTGGGGATATCAAGTCTGAAGTAGACATGGGCTGGACATGGCCAGAAGGAATGATGGAAGATGGACCACGATTACAGAATGGTGGCCAAGAGACCCACAGTGACGGCGAAGTATACCACCCGCCCGCTGGTCGGATGACATTGTCGAAGTAGTTGGCCAGAAATGGCGGAGACACGGGACCAAAGAGAGTGTCGTAATTAAAGAGGAGGCCTATACTCAGTACCAGTGGGTGCATTACGGGCTAAATAGATTATCGCATTACTAAAGGGTAAATGGCCCTTTACCTACTTTTACTTCGATCAATTTACTACCTTTAAAAACGTACAAAATTTTAAAATACTTATCTGTCTTTATTTATGGTTTAAAAATAGTCTATGACGTCTTGTGATCGTTATTAGCATAAAACATAGATTTAAATTAAATTAAATTAAATTAAATTTAATTAAATTTAATTTGAGACTGGTGACCAAAGGGCTGGCGCTTACCTAGGGCAAAGAATTAGCTTAGCTATTCAAAGAGGTAACGTTGCCAGCCTTTTGGGCACATTGCCTGCGGTTGGTGATCTGAACTCTGTTTTCTACCTGTAATACCTACAGGTGGAAAACAGAGTTCATTATAAAATTTTCTAGTTTCTTATAAAATGTAATTTTTTTATTTTAATTATTTCATGTTTTATAATAATAGTTTTTATAATTAATTTTTATAAATAATTAATAATAGTTAAAATAAAAATCTTATGCTTTAAATACTATGCTTTAGTGGACGGAAGCCTTCAATTACAATGTCGTTACGAACTTATAATTGAATCAAATGCACTGTTAAACGTATAATCGTGCTTAAAAAGGAAAATGGTAATATAATTGTCAATAGATGCGATAAATGAATAGCTGTCTGCTCTCGCGTGTAAGTGAGGCATTACCGGACCGGCTCAATAAGTGTGGATGAGGTGTAAGAGATGATAGTTTGTTTGTATGTAAAACGACTTACATCGTGTTTACGAGGCACACTTTGATGACAGGTTTTTAGTATAAAAAATGTTGTTGATATTGAAAAGTTTTTGAATTCACATTTTTGTAGGCGGGCTTGAGCATTTTATGAGGTGGGAAAAAAAACAGGAAAAAATATACTTGCAACAGTGTCACGACACCTGTCACGTAGCTGACACCGGTAAATATTGACAAACTATGCCAAAACTCGGGGGAGGGGTCAATTTTTTCTCGTTTCACTTGTAGTCTGGAGTGGTACTGGTTTTTCTTTTTTTAATTCCACGAATATTGTTACATCAATGCTCTAGAGATGAAAAAGTGAGTTATAAATTGAAAAAATCTGAAGGAACCTCTTCAAACTTATTAAACGACCTGATTTCTGGGTCTTACGAATTACTCTGGTTCAACAGTTTATGTCATCCAAACGATGCTCAAACAATAGTCACCTTCATGAGATCACAAACAAAGCAAGCGGCATAAGCTAGCATCATTGCAACACCGCTCCAGTTTCACTGCTACCGAGCTGTGTGTGTGCGTCTGTGTGAGTGTGTCTGTGCGGGGACACTGACCCTGGCTATCTCTGATCGCAGCCTCCGACCGGCCAGATGCCGAAAGATGTCATACAGGGACGAACTGAGGTCAATACTATTTATTTGTTTTTATTTAGTTACTCCCACGAATGTCATGATGAGACTCACAAGGGACCGAAAAGGTGGTGCAATTAAGAGGAGGCCTATGATAATCAGCAGTAGGTGCAAACGAACTGATTTAGTAATCGACTTTAATACAGTTTTTCCGAGAATATGTCAAAAGGTTATAACTATTTACTTCACCTTACCTCATAAGTAATTATTTGTTGTATTAGCAGAGTTATTAGCAGAGCTTGTACTATAGAAACCAGAGAGCTGATATCATAATACTTAAAAACTTTTTTTTTGTTTATACATACTTAGAATACAATATAACAACACCCAGGCAGAGAAAAAACATCGATGTTCACCACGTGAATATTTGTTCTCAGTGAGGATCGAACCCACGACCTACTGCGCAGAAAGCAGAGCCACTATCAAATGAGCCTTTGCTTGCAAATGCCTGTTTACTTTTTGACGTGACAGCGTCTTATAATTCGATGGAGCCGGCTGCACGCATGAAAAACATGACTCATACGGCGTTACCTTGCTCTGAGGCGTTCCATTTAATCCTTGAAGTGTAAGCGAGAGCGCGGAACGAGCGACAAAGAGGCCTCCGCGTTCGGCAGTGTTCGGCATCTCTCTCCTACTTGAGTGAGCGATGCGTCCGCGTGGATAGCTGTATGAAGTTGTCACGTTCAACTATCGTCAGTAAATCGACTTTACAGACAACCGATTTTTGTAGAGATATTCACAATAGTCGCACATTGAGCAATGAGTAATCAAGTCCATCCCTGCCTTAACCTTTAGCTCGCGGCTATCGGCGAGTAAAAATAAAAGTATCGAAGTTAATAAAGTATTTTACCGACGCTACCAACGCTACCGCAGGTGCGTTGCCCCGCCCCGCCCGCCCGCCCCGCCCGCCCTCGTCCGCCCTCGCCAGGCTATCATTCTAAATGATTCTAAGGAAATTGTTGGTGAAATTTATGTGTTTTGGACGTAACAACGTCTTATAATTCAATGGAGCCAGTTGAACGCACGAAAAAACATGACTCATGCGGCGTTACCTCGCTCTGAGGCGTTCCATTTAACGTTGTCACGTTCAACTATCGTCAGTAAACCGACTTTACAGACAACCGTTTTTTTTTATAGATTTTATAGTTTTTTTTTATGCAACTAATAATTCACCAGTGTACCACACTGGAACTTCACTGCTATTATTTTTATTATACATATTTGATTTGTAAAAGGATCATTATAAAAAAACGGTAGGAACCGAGCCGTAGTTTGTTGCCAGTTCTTCTAGGCTTGGTCGCGTGGAACTACCACCTAGATTCACCTAGCTCTAAGACGTTTCAAAGTGATTCTTGTATTTGAAATGAATAAAATTTTATTGAGTTTGAGTTTCTTCACCATTTTTCTTTTCCACACCTGGTTCGAAAGATCTAGTGACAAAAAGAAATAGATCTAATAATTAAAAAGTCCACACACATTGTACAATTTCCAAAATAATTCAAATCTGTGGCAAAGGCACTATTTGAGGTACCTGAAATACCTACCTACAAACGGTTGTAGAAAATTTGCACCAAAGAGGTTAAAAAAAAAGAGTTTCTAATTTTGTATAAAAACACGCTTCACGCGAACGAAGTCTCCATTAGTTATTAATTATATGGATGTAGTAAAAAATTAACTTTAGCAAATATATTTATAGTTATATCCAGTTCGACAACAACATAAACATTTTGGAGGTCGTGGGAATAACCCTATCAGAATCGTAAAAAGAAAAGAGCAAACTATAAGGCCGCGTTTACGCCAAGCGTATTGATGCCCTACCGCGAAGTCAAAATGATCATGGAAATCGAAACTGATGATATTTTAGTAATATTTAAAAGCCGTCCTCTAGTTAAACTTAAAAGATTCTTTTTTTTCTCATTGTGTCACTGGTTTTTGCAAACCTAAAAAAATGTCAGTTAGATTTAAACAAGCCTAAAAATGAGATGAATATTTTTTTTTGTCATTTGAAAATGTTCCCTGAGACTCATAAAAACCTTTATATCAGTGGTTTTATTCCCATTACCATATTAAGTATAAGAAGATAGGATGCTCAACGTAAATGACACCCCAATGTATGGTTTAGTTTCAAATTTGAGTATGCTTATAAGCCATGTTCACACAAAAAGTATTAACACAAAATTAAAAAACAAAATAAAAAAAAGTGTGTTTATTCAGTACAATCGCAAGGATCACTTTGAAAAGTCTTAAAGCTAGGTGAGTCTAGGTGCCAGTTCCACGCGACCAAGTCTAGAAGAACAGGCAGCAAACTACGGCTTGGTTTACACGTTGGGTGTGAACACAGCTTAAATTACTTGCATAGTTCAACAAGACGTGTATGGGACATTCTCCCAGAATTTGCATAGCGATACATTTATAAACGTTTTACGACCCAAACGTTATAATCAATTAAATAAACACTCGAATAGCACTATAAAAAGTCTACTGTCGATATAATGCAGCTTTTATTGAGATCTATAAACATTAGTGATATAAATAGAGCATGCTGGAATTGATTTCCTTCCTGGACAAAACTTTCTAGAACTAAAGCCTTACGCTGTAAAATATTGCTGTCAAATTTGACAGCGTTTCACTGATGGCCACCGCAAAACGTTTAGATGAGCGCAAGGCTTAAGACAGCTAGGTATAATTTATCAATTTCTTAAATAAGCTGTACATATTTATTTTTATACTTTTATCAAGCAAATATTTAAGCTTGATAGACTTACTATAAAAATATTGCGAGGGGGCCAGTCGATTGACGGTAAATCTCTGTCTACAAATAGATTAACAAAACTTAATGTTTTTTTATCACGACAGGCAGCGATAGTAGTCAGATTTGTTTATTCCACAAGCAACGACTCTTTTTGCTGCTATCACTGTTACTTTTCTTAAACAGTTGACCCTCGGAATTCATAGAAAGTCAGCGTCAAAATGAACACAAGTATTTTTTAATATTATCCAAGTTTTGATTGAGAAGTAGAAACTAAAACACATTTATTTACAAAGAAAACTTTAATAGTGTTTCATTGTAATCTAATGCTGAATACACGTTGCTATAAGAGATCACAATACAGGCCATCTGCATACATTTGTAACAGAAACCACTCAATACTTCTCGCCTCGACAATCGTACAAAAAACAAATCGACCACCGGCCATCTTGCGTAGGCATGCCTCGATAAAAACTGAATGACAAATATGACTAACAATATATCTTAGTGACTATGATTTATCAAACCTTAGGATAGCACCAATCGTGCTAATTTGAAATGTAAATGCCAAAATTAGACAAGCCAAATCTCTGCGTTTAGAAAAAACAAAAACGCTTCTAATCACTCGAGAAAAGGCGTTGTAAAAAATGGGCATGGCATTTTGTGCTTAGACAATTTAACCTATTTGTGATATTATTTGAGTAGGAGAAAAAAAAAGCAAAAGTATCTGACATTAAAATAGACACTGACTGGACGGACGTGTCAGACGGGCCATTTGTTTTTTTTTTTTGAACCGTTTAAAAGGTGTATTATTCAATCCAAATACTCCACTGACGTATCAAAACAGCTCAGTTTTTCTGTCTCTCACGAGCTTGAACCGCAATCAAGCAATCAATGACAAGCAATCGAACATTTCGATTGAGTTATAACCAACATAATTTTGGCTGGGGTACTAACCAACTTATAAATTAAACATATTTTTATAATGAAAAATTAATATAGATCAATTTAGATCAAGCTTTTTCAATAATTATGAAATGTCAAGCTAATCAATAAAGCTGTTATCGTAAATCTTAATTTAAATATGTCCGATATAATTAAAATTCGTGGTGACAGTACGGTAAACTAATCTACATTTTTTGCCCGTCACCTTTGGACACCGAGGTCAATAATGACAACTGTTGAAAAAACCCATTTTTTCTCTGTCCACGCCTTAGTTTGAACTATATATAACAAGTCAGTAAGTGGATTTTAATACTACCAAGTTCGAGGTCATAGCTTTGTATTGCCACAGAATTGTTTAATATTAGTGCACAGAATGACCACTCACAACCACCGACCAAACTCACATTATACACCTCTTCTTTTTTTCTTATCCCACTAGATGTGGTCGGCACAGCATGTATTTTTCTTCAATTCTCCCCTATCATTCGTCATCTGAGTCTCAGTCTTTTCTTGGACATAATTATCTCTCAAACAATCCATCCATCTTTTCTTAGGCCTAACTCCAACTTTATATCCATCAACATTCATGCATAAACACTTTTCGTCACATGACATTCTTTTCCCCTCATAACATGTTCATACCACGCTAGCCGGATTACTTCCCATCATACCTATTTTTTTATGAAGTCTATCTCAAGAATCGCGGAATGCTCGCCAGCTTTTTGACTGATTATCCAAAATAAGACGCTGAAAATGATTATCTTATGCTGAACTGAATATTTTTTTATTTTGACGAATCAACGTTTCAGTCTTGTGACAGACAAACAAACATACGCACAAGGAGATGTCATTTTTAATTTTACTGATAGAACAAGCAGATGACCCGTTTTGTTTCCCATAACCATCCTAGTTTCGCGGTCGCTATATGTCTTAATAAATGAGCGAAGAAAAAGAAAGCCAACAAATAGGGCTCCATCTGGGTACGGAACCCAAAAACCCAACACCTTATCGCACAGGAAGACTTTTTAATTAGAGTAACACAAGGCCCTAGTGACATTCAAAGAGTAATGTTACCTAAACCGGTTTTACCGTAGAGCAGAGGTATCCATCATAGCATACATTGACAGTGAACGCCCACAAATAATAATTAGACCGATAGTATAATGTCAAATGTGAGTGAAATGTCAAGACACAAAAAGTCATCGGTCGCGCTTTAGAAAATGTTTCCGGGTGTTTTTCAGAGCATAAGCGTAGTCATGTGACAATTTGTATTCATTTATTCGTATTTTTGTAGTGCTAATGTACCTTGTAAGGAATTCGAAAAATAAATCACTATTAAAATATTGGCGGACCTATAATCTAGCTCCAAACTAAGAAAAACTTGTCCCTACTGTAGAAGACAGTTACTTAGCTGACCAATTACTTATCAATCATACTTTTTTTCAGCAGTGAACTTTTTCATGGTAATGTTTATAACTGTGAATAAAATATTTGCCCTTCTTCTTCTTCTTATCGTGTCACTGATTCTTTCGAACCAAGTGTGGTGAAATTTAATATTTGCCCTAGAACGGGATGATGCGAACTGGTAGTAATAGTAATTATTCATTTGATTTCGTATTGCGTTCGTAGTGCACGAAAAGAGCCTCTTTGAGGCGCACTTAGTTTGAAAGAACCAGTGACACGATAAGAATTTTTGATAGATTAGAAAAATGGACAAATATATGCAACAATGGAAGTTTAGAGGGAACAATGTAAGTAGTGCCGTTTGGAGGAAACCGCGTGCATTGGAAAAGGCACCAACCAACGGCACGGTAGATGTAGTTTTACGGCGTCAAATAAGGGTCTATTACATGAGCATTACTGGAACGAACGTGCGTCCGCGGCTCTATCAGGAAATGAACCTGCGCTAGGGATGTTCGTCCTTCTTTATCACTGGTGTAAAACTGTCTTTATTATATCTTCAAGTCCAGAACTAAGCAAGTAGTTACTTACTTTTAAAGGTTGTGTAAGAAGAGACAAAAAATGTAAACAGTAAAAAGCTACAAAAAACCTCTTTCACCTTTGTTCAGTTAGCTAAAGCCAATTATGCACTTTTTCGTTACTCTATTTTCACCAAAATACTTGTTTTTAACGGTATCGTTAACATAACTTAATAATGGATCTATTTGGATAGACGATAATATCAATGCTTCCGAGAGAGGGTGACGAAAATATATGATGTACTTCAATAAACTTCTACAAAAATTGGTTTGAACGAGATTTAGTAAGTAGTTTTTTTATACGTTATAAATCGTAAGCCGCAATTTATTTTTGGCTGGTAAGTTTATGCGCTACGGAACCCTTCATGGGCGAGTCCAACTCTTTTGAGTTTAGTATGGTCCAACCGCAGTCAATATGCGGACGTCTAAAATGCCTCAGTTCCCTTTTGAGTACTATGAAAGTAACCACCGTAACAGTAAGGTTTCAGAAAGAGTGTCTTTATTTTGGTAAAAAATATTTATTTCAACAGGAAAGCACTAAACGCATGCCAATTTATTATGCTGTGTTGATGCAGCGCTATTTTATATCGATGTCCTCAACAGATTAACAAAAGATGCAGGTGACCAGTGGACAACTGGACACCCCTAGCAGACTTCTCCGCGCACACAATAAACAACCGCGGGTAGTTCTAATTCCACGCGGCATATTTACGCGAGCCTGGACGCGTGGGCGTCGTGCGACATCTCAGAGTAATCCTAACGCATAGTAGAACCACTACCAACTCGATAATGGCGAGTCTATTGCGTTTAAAATGCAATGCAAGTAAATAAAGGGGCTCAATGGCCGGCCGGAAGTTAACAAGTAATTTAAACGCATTAGAAGTATACCCGTGATCATGGTGCATGCAACTGTGTCGAAATATCGGAAATCAAAACTCACAAAATTCAATCATGGTAAATATCCCGTTGTTTCAAAAAAATAATGTTAAATAACATGATAGTTTCAAAAGTTGTAATAGAAGTATAGTTTAGGTATTATATTTCGTGCAAACCTACAATGATAAATTAATAATACTTGGTGGTTTCCAAAAAATACAACACAAATTCGATACGTAGACTATAAAAAGCTTGAAGCTATGAAAAATAATCGGGCTCTCTCGCTTAGAAACAATACTTACGCAATTTTGTGTTGGTCAAAAAAACATGTTGAATTTTATTAATTATAAATAATGTTTTCAAATATATTTAAAAAACGACAAACAAATCAAATCTTAATGCTCTCTTTCTAATGCTAATATTAATCTAACAACTCTGCTGAGAAGCTTTATCTAAGGGACAGCGCAGCCATTGAGAATCAAGTGCTAAATTATGATCAGATCATGTTAGATTTCAAAGCAGAGATCATTGAGAAGCATAACTTGACTTTCTCCACGTGAGATAACGATCTCAAGTATAAATACTTCGATTTGAAATTCAAAGTGTTCGCGATTTCTGTAAGGTGCAAATTATTGTGCCGGTAGTTATAAACTAGATGGCGCTGGACAATGACAGTAGTATTTATTCTGTGGGATTGTTGGCTAGCGCAGCTGCGTATGATCACTTTTGATCTTGAATAGTCGCCTTTTTATCGACTCACTAAGTTGGAGTGGCACCACACTGTAACTTCACTGCTTATATATTTTTTGTTTTTTTAAAAGGTTCACAAGAAATGGTAGGAACCAAGCCGTAATTTGTTGCCTGTTCTTCTAGGCTTAGTCACGTGAAAGTAGCATTTACATGCCAGACTGGCAGACTGATGCCAGACTGGCATCTAGATGTGAGTCTAGACTCACCTAGCTTTAAGACGTGTCAAAGAGATCCTTGTATACCATTGTATAAAAAAATATTGATTTTGTTTTTTTTCTGTCATGCACTTAAAACATGTTTTCAAACTTCATAGGATCTACTATATAACGGTACGTTTACAATGTTTTCAAAAAGCTCGCCGAGAACGCTCGATATTTGAGTAAATTATAGTTTTTAATCAAACATATAAAACAATTGAATTTGTTTCTTCCTAAAGTCTTAGCGATGGCGATCAGTGATACTCTGTCAAATATGACAGCGATATTGGACAGCATTCAGCGCAAGGCATCAGTGGTGGGTGACCTACTAGAGAGTACGTGTGTAAAGTATAGGTATATATAATTATATTACTAATAAAGTGGGCTATACAAAAGAAAAATATGAAAAAACCAACCTATCGTCAGCGTAAGATGGTATGGTTGTAAATACAGCAGCTTGAAACTAGGCCGTGCGTTTCTATGCATAAGCGATCGCATATCAATAAGGCGCTTACAATTTAATTAAAGTTGCCTCTATGTTCTTACACTTTCGCTTTTATGAACTGTAATTTAGCCTTCTAGTACAGGATGTAGTCTAGAACCTAGTATTCTTAGACGAGTCAAGAAATTATAAACATAAAGATATCAGAATTCAATCGAAACCCTCTTCTTTCTCGCCAATTGCTGTAAAATGATTATACCTAGTATTTTTCAAATCCGACATTGAAATGGGGTTTTGCTCTAAACATCAATAACCAAGTTTCCATTTAAAGAAAATGTTTTTATAATGAAATTATGATGCATTTATGTATAAAACAAGTTTGAAATCCTTATCTCGAGCGCTATCGGGCCCACGTCCGTACTACGCGATACAAATTGCTTTATCCTACAACTTGTAAGCTTTACAAATAGCTTTTCAATAAGTTGCTGTCTTATACGCAAGTATTTCAAATGTAAATAAAATGTTAGATAAGGTTTCTCTGTGTCCATGGGGTACCGAGGTCTTGCGGGTTCTTTTTATTATGTGAAACGCCTCATAAAAGTGGCAAAAAATCCAGCAGTAACAAGCTTTTCAATGGAAAAGCTGCTAAGGAACAATATTTGTTCAGTCGTCAAGAGATCATCTCCTCTTTTGCAGTTGATAAAGGGGTCAGAGGTTTTTTAATCCTGTTAAAATCAAGTTATTGGCTGAAGGGGCTTTGAGAATTTCGGTTGAAGGAAATTGAAGGGTGTTGAAAAAACACTTGCGTGATCCTTGGTGTTGTTGGTGTCTTTGAAGGGAACCCCTTTTGAAGAGAAATTTTGATCTTTGCAGTGTGATAAGTTTTTGTAATACTTCAAAATCTTTTCAAGCTTTTATTGCTGTTATTTTTATTATACCGATCAATCGCCTTCAGCCTTGTGTAGCGCGATGGCGATCAGTGAAACGCTCTCAAATAAGACAGCGATATTTTATTTTATTTTATTTATATTTGACAGTCTTTTACTGATCACCATCGCCATTGCGCTAGATGTGCGCAGGCTTTTCATCCACACTTTATTGTATCTAAGAAAATACTTATCAATTAGAAGTCAAGAGCTATCATCTGCCATTTTCTCTCAGGTTGTATTAAACTTTTCAAACTGCATTTCCTAGCTACTGACAATATTGAATTCCCAATACTTGAGATACCAATGTACTATTATTTTATTCCGTACACTGTAGGCGTCTGCCGACAGTACAATTTATACCGCATATTCTCAATGAAACGCGCGTACACTTGCGGACAAATAAAGTTACTTGAAATGTGCTCGTTTAGAGCGCTTTGTGATATTACAATGTTACTCTTGCTGTGGTGTAACCTTACATTATACGACATGGAATATTGGATGGTTGAAAATATTGTATTTTATTAAATAGATTTCATTATATTTTATTACTTGTTATGCGTGTGACAGTGGAAATGGATACACCCAGTTTGTTTTTTGTGTGTCGATTTTGTTGTTGCACTATCCTGAATAGATGAATAATAATTTGACAGCTCATAAATTATACCCGTCTTTGTTCTTTCATCTTTTAAAACAGGCGGAAATACTCTCACTTGAAGTTTATTCTTCGTGTTTTTTAGCAAATGTGAGTGTTTCACTTATAGTTGGTAAATGGTTAAAAGTTTTGTAAAGTCAAGAGCACAATTCTAGGTTGAGATCAAAGATCGCAAGTTACGTTAGTAATGTGTTGACCAGAGGCTCAGCACCATAGCACCTTGTGCGAAGCGCGTAGGCGTGGCATTGTAATGTATACGTGGCATTTCTTATTGACCAGCCAACACCAAAGAACAAAGAAAACTTGTGGAAGTGCTTTAAAAATCTATTAATACATTTTTTTTTTGTTTTTTGGTATCCTTTTTTTGCACAACTCTATGTAGCCCCAAAACTATGCAGTGTTTGAACTATGAGAACCAGATAGCTTATAGTTGCATAGTTTTTTTCATACTTATAATGCAAAAAAACACCCTGATAGAGAACAAACATCTGTGTTAACCACACAAACATTGGTTATCAGTGGGAATCGAACCCACGCCCACCAGTGCAGAAAGCAGAGCTACTATACCGACTAAGCTAGGAGGGCTATGTTAAAACGACACCACACTAGCACTTCATTGGGCATATTCGTATTGTTCATTGGCATTATGAACAATTCCACCCATTGCATGGACATAGGCTTCCCTTATACAGTTACAGATATAACGATTTTGAGCCTTCACATCAACCAATTTTTCGCGATCTTACCATTGTCAACGTGTTTATTAAAGTATTTTTAAAATTATCTGTCGATTTGTTTATTGCGTGAAATTTTATTTCGACTCTTGTCTAAGTTCTGATGCTATTTTATTAAAGTCAAAACTAAAAAATGTTACGAATATTCCTAAGAAATTATACCAGCGTGCCACATCCTTACAACCTTAGTTCCGTGTCCAGCAGTGTACGGGACTTTATCGCGGTGCCTGATTGCAAGTAGTGTATAGGGGTGGTAAGTGGTGCGTCCCTGGGTGGTATGATCAGAGATGTTTATGGTGGTGAAAGGTGGTTTATTGGTTTTGCTTATTGATGTCGCGAGAATAATCTTCGTCTTGAAATCATAAATATTTACAGTACTTATCTGTTGAAAGCCTTCAATAACTGGAAGTATTTGCGGACCTTGCAAATGATTAAAGTTTTAACGACCTCTTTGGCGTGGTGGCTAACTTTTTCAACTGGGAGAAAAATGTGTGCTTCTATTTCTATGGCACTAGGTGCACTTAAAATTCTTTCACCACACTCATTCAAAGCAACTAGTGACTAAATGAAGAAGAAGAACATACAGGCACTTTCTCATTAAATCTATTCTCTATTTATTTTTTTTCAATTTGGTGCTTATTTACATTCGAACCTAAGATCAAAAGGCTGGCTTACTTTGTATTTAAATCAATGTGTCTTCTTACATAAAAGTTCAGAATCAAAATGATCCAATTGATATAATTTTCTCACCTTCCTGGTATCCTTTTAAGGGAATATGATCGAAAGTAAAGGTTATGTAAGCATTGAATAATACTGACATGGTAGCAATGGGTTTTGGGGTGCATTTAGACGAAAAACAGGTTGCCGCCGAAAACAGATTCCAGCTTTCTTAGTTACCCTCTTATTCATATTGGACTCTTAGCGCTATCCAATAGTTTGAGTCTGAGTTTACGGATTCGTCATAAAGTGTAAGCCGCGGACGTCGGACGCGTCCGATGGTTTGCACACTTCAGTGTACATTCATTAACTAGATATCTACCAGTCGCGGCTGTCAGCCGCGTCCGTCGGACGCGTCCGCCTAATATGTTCCCAGCTTTAATGTCGAACGCCATCACGTTTTTTAAGAGATGACACACAGGTCAGGTCAGGTGAGGTGACGATTTGTGAAATGTAGCTGGCAAAAACTGGAAGAGGAGAGACCGGATTCAGTGGTGCGTCTTGGAATAGATCTACGTCCAGCAGTGGACTTATACAGATTGATTATGATGATGGCATAATCAAAACTAAAATCCGTATTGATTGCACCCTCAACAGTCTCCTACTAATAAAAGAACCACCACTAAATATTGCGCAAATAGTGAGAACAACACAACCTTTTGACACTATGTTTCACCGTCAATTCTTTGCAATGTCGTCCACACATCGAACCACCTTCATGGTGGTTCTACGCTGCAACTTTTTGAATGCATGCGCCGATAACCTACTTTCTGTATAAATCTGTCGATTTTTAATGGTTATGTATTGGTTTTAATAAGACTTTAATACGTTCTACTTATTTGGAGCAAAACAAGGCAGGTGAAAGGCAAACAAAAGCTGGTTGTAAAGATCTGCCAAGTGGGTGTCGCTCCATGCAGCCTAGAGATCCCAAATTGAAGCATCAACTGATGTGAATCAACACCACCCATGTAGGTACACAAGTATTTTTTTTTTTTTTTTATATTCCGATTTCTCGATTATTGTTGTTTTAGGTTGACATTTAAAATTAATCATTTTTTTATTCTCAATTATTTATGAAAAACCAGTTCAACACAACATTCAACTCAAGTTTCTCGAAGGATCCCTAAAAATGAAGGGTCAGAAAGCTTCTGAATGTTGCTTCCTCAATGAATTTAAATTTATTGCTTTGATAATATTTTGACGGTAGGTTTTATTTTCTTAAGCGTGTGAATCAAGTCGATATCGATCAGAAAGTTTTCTTATCTTTTATTTTACAGTTTTTTGATGAGGGCAAGTTTTGAAGTAAACTTTGTTGCATATTTCTTCAATAAAAATTACCGAATAATAAAAGTTGTAGATATTTTTTTGTTCCCGTGAGTGTGAGAATCTCGTCCCCTTTGGTATTGCATACGAGTTCTGGCAAACACTTAGGCCGCTGGCGTCGGCGATCAGTGAAACGCTGTCAAATTTGACAGCGATATTTGACAGCGTTTCATTGATCGCGGTCGCCAGCGGCCTATTAGGTGTGTTCGGGCCTTAACACGTGCCAAAAAGGAAACTAATTTAAAATGGCGACGCTAATCAAATCCTTTTCCAACTAACAACAATAGTGTACGAGTGATAGTGAAAGCTGTTTATTTAAAGCTATTCTCATGATGAAGGCCATCAAATTATCAGCGGAAGACCAGCGCTACCGTATGAAAACATATGGCGGCGTTTATGCTGAGGGATTTTTCATTTGTATGGACGGGGCATTCATGGCACTAACCCAGCTCATTCAATAATATTATAGCATGATCTTTCATATCTTTATTCTATGTTCTATTTGTTATAGTATAGTATTATATTTATTTTTAAATATTTTAACTGAATGGTGGTTTGAAAAACATTTTTTTTTCTTTCTTTCAAGTGTTTGCTTAGCAAAAATAAGAATTAAACAGTTGTCAGTGTTTAATTGGTCAATTAAGCCCTAAAGGCCTGCGCACACCTAGTTCGCTGGCGCTAGCGATCAGTGAAACGCTGTCAAATATCACTGTCAAATTGACAGCGTTTTACTGATCGCCGACGCCAGCAGCCTAGGTGTGCGCAGGCCTTAAAGCCACTAACTTAGACCCAAGTTCTAAATATAGCCCGTACTTAATCTATTCCAATACCCACATCCATCCCGGACTAGTTTTCATAGCTATCTTTAGCATTATAGGGAACAAATGGAATGTAAGAACACTTATCATACAAACAATGGACTGTAGGCGAACTGGCTATACCACTATAGCACCAGTTTGTAACGCTAACGAATAACTCGCGAGCCCGTCAATTGGGGAAAATTGCCTGCGAAATTGGCGAGAACCTGCTTTAATAATCTCAGAACAAATTCTTCTCTCATAAAAAACAACTAAATTATAAATAAAAAAAAAAATATTTCATTTTGCTCTGGCAAACGTCAAACAACTTCTCGTTTACACATATCAACATTATGAAAGATGTAAAATCATTGAACTTTTTTACAAAAAAGCGCAAACAGCAATTTTGTGTGAAATCCAATTGCAGTGAGTATAAAGTTCTGTTTTCCAACAAACAAGTTTACCTACCAAAAAGTTTGACTTGCTAGTTTTGGTACCTATGCAAACTTTTTGGTGTTTCGTTATGTATGAGGTGACAAACATTGAAACTGATGCTAAGGGTGCTGATACCTACACAACATTGAACATCACACGGAAATGTGATATATAGAGTTGATAAAACATTGTTTGTTGGTGAGTTTGTAACAGATGGATCCCAGAGACGGACTCTTAAGTATCGATAAAGAACAGGAGAAAACCCTGCTACGCCATACCTACATAATAGAGTAAACTCCCTACTTTGGCACTGGGCAAAAAGGAAAATAGGAAAGAGAATAAAATATTGTACCTACAAATCCTCAACAATAAAATCCCAGAGAAAAACCAAGGCAAGGACACAGAATTAGCCTAGAGCTCGAAGAACCAACGACGTATGCCTAAAATGTTCTATCGTCGAATAGTTGACAAGTATTTTTTTTACATTTGGAATAATAATTAACTTTGAACACCATGAATTTTCAACAAAAAGTTTATGCAAATAAATGTCGCATTTATTTTTGTCGGACAGATATTAAACACGCCTATTTGATTAATTTACTGTCGATAACGACTAATAGGTACCTAGGGCAGCCAAGCCGTGAATTTTTACATAAAATCATAAACAAGCTTCCTAATTATCTCCTTATAACATTAACATACTAACATTGTAATCCCACGGTCTCCTAAATAAATTAATCTCTAATTGGTCGATACCATCTGACGTTTCATAAGCACCAACCAAATGTCAGCTGGCATAAAAATGTCACAGTCACTTTGACATTTGGATCTTAATCCGAGAAAGTGATCGGACGGGTAATTTTGACAGTTCTCTATTGAAATGTGTCAAAAAATATATGCTTGAGGTTTAACTTAGATTCAAGCGTTGCTTCAGCATACGGATCTAACAATCTACTATTTTAAATTCGATGTCTTGATTTACTAACTTTTAATCAGCAAACTCAAAAGTCAAAAGAATTTCACGCGACAAAGCCTCGGAAAATTGGCTTTTGTACTGATTTTCTGAGCATTTTCTTTTTCCTATCTTCAAAACTTTTCGAGATTGTGAACCCTGCTTTATAGCAGCCTTGGCATATAGATCAAGTTATTGTCTCATTACTCTTAGCCTTAGAATTTTCGGCTATTTGTTACCCTTATCAGTTTTTAGAGTATGTAATGAGTTTTTAGGCGTAGCCATTACATACTTACTAAATTTAAGGTTTGCTACTAATTTAGCAATTCATCAAACGCTTGTATAGACGTTATAAATGTCAATACAAACTTTAACAGCTCCTTAGGGTGCGAATATTCAAAGATTTCACACGTTTCAAAGAATGTCTGTTCTAAATTTCTGACCTAGTCTTTGTTTATTCGGAAATTTTGTGATGCGTCAGTGACGGAGTCAACTTTGTTTCTTTTTACGGCAGTGGTCAGATGTGGACAGATAAACAAGTTTTCTACGTTAATAAATACAGATTCACAAGACTATACGTACTGTATGCTAATTTCCAGAACATCGATAGCCAATAAATCAATGTGAATGACTTAGTGCGTTGTCACCCGTTCGATCATAGCATGGTATTGTTGTGGGCAAATACGGTGTAACCTTTAGCTATGCCTTTAGGTATTATGTGGGCGGACGCTCTGGGCGTGACCTATCCAAAGAGTATGCAGATCTGTAGAACGAACAAATGTTATAAAACTTGCGTCGCATTATCCTAATTTATATTATTTTCACTATACAGATAAATTTATGCGTCCGTGAAAAATATATCCATCTCTTTGTGAGGCATTTTTGATTAGGCGTTATTCCGTAGATGAAAAAATCTGCCTTATTTTGACAGCACTAAAATTATTGGTTTTTGATGTCTCTTTTTACAATGCACGGCAAAACTTTTCTATCAGATTAAGTCATTTAAAAAAAAATACAATAGTAGACACGGACACCACCTTATCTAGCGTGTTTCTATAATATTTTATAGTTTTAAAACGAAACTAGGGCAAAAAATATGAAGTGAGATGTGTGTTTCACGATTTTTTTAGTTGTGAAGCATGACCAAGACTTGAAAATATTTTATTCCTTGATAAAAAAAACCTCTGGGAAAAACTAGTCATGAGATTTCTGTTATTAGTTTACTATGCACTGTCAAAAATCAAGTATTTTAAAGTCTTTGCCATCTTCTTCTTCTTGACATGCCCGGACCACACCAGCCTACTGCTCCTCAATTTTTCTGTCACTGGCGTAATATCAAACTTCCCCTGATATACTGATTCCGTATCCCATCCCGTATTCTTGTCAATCCACACATCCATCTCTACGTTCGCATCTCTGCCACAATGAACCATTGTCATCAACAGAAAAAAATATTAAAAAGGGTCATAGCAGCAGTTTGATGACCACGATCAACCATCAAATGATATATAAAAAAAACTAAGAAATCACTTTAAAGTTCAGTCGAGTTGTCTTATCTACGGGTAAGTATCAATAACTTGTCATTGATCGCGCGTGGGTAGAATAATGAAGACATTTGTCGCTTACCGAAGAGTGGAGCCGAAGCATGTGTTCCTTAAACCATTGACTCCATGGTTTTACACTTAAACTAACGGGTCGTATTTGATACTGTGATGTCATCATCATCAACCTATATCCGTCCACTGTTGTAGAAGCTTATGTTCGTCATGAGTATAACATTTTAAAAATGAAGTTATTCTAACTAGACGTTCTGCTATACAGACCATGATAGTAGGACGTTTTACTACATGGACATTTTGCTAATTGGACTCACTGCTCAATGTGTGGATTGTCTATAATATTTATTTATTAGACTTTTTGCTCTGTTGGACATTTACTTAGACTACTACTTAGACCTTCTGATCAGGAGGCTTTGAAAACTTGTGTCAAGTTTGTTTGTCGTAGTAGTAGAGCTCTTTATAAAGGGCTTGTGCGGGGAAGTACTACCACCACGCCTATTTCTGCCGTGAAGTAGCATTGCTGTGTTACGGTTTGAAGGGTGTAGGTGCCGGTGAAATTATTGGCACGTGAGGCTGAACATCTGTATGCCTCAGGGCAGTGCATCGTACGGCCCATTCCTGACGTTCGTGACCTGCGAGGTGGGCCATATCTATCATACCATATGCTTGGTCCATCAGCTAGTTAGAATAAAAAATGCATGGAGTCCCTTTGATGTTCAATTCAAATACTTTGACCACGCTGTTTCAAAAGAACTAAACATGACTAGACGAAACTTTTCAAGCCTTTAGGGTTCAAATCATGTGCGCAAAAACCACGCATT
The DNA here is from genome assembly GCA_939531255.2 of Thera britannica. Lineage (NCBI taxonomy): Eukaryota > Metazoa > Arthropoda > Insecta > Lepidoptera > Geometridae > Thera > Thera britannica. Next base: position 14,384,542 of record OW618039.2, read on the forward strand.
CATTCAATTTTTTTTGATGTCGCATTCTGTTATTTCAGTTAAGGTCTGCGCACACCTAGATGATGGCGACGGCGGCGATCAATGAAACACTGACAGATATCGCTATCATATTTGACAGCGTTTCACTGATTGCCATCATATATTGCTTAGATGTGCGCAGACCTTTAGTCTGAGTAATGTATTGACATAATCCGTTGTCAGTTCAGCAATGCCAAAACATAGCTCATGACAAACATAACAATAGTGAGGTAACAATTTCGGCAGATAACAATGATCGAATGGTGTTTGTAAACACTGTTTGTTACGGAATCTGGTGGATCGATCTCTGCTTGCGTATCACGTAATACCTATCAAAATATTTTGGCAGAAGCTTTGCTTGAATTAGCCAAGCGCGTGTTGGACCGCGAGATTTAGATTTTCCTTTAAGTACTTATACGACTATGAAGAATAAGAAAATTAAGACTTGAGTTCCAACAATTTCACATCAATTATAGGCATTATATTTTGACAGATTTTTATGAGCAAGGCAATTGATTTGAAAAAATAAAAAAAAAGATTGAATAATCTCCAATCACAAATATCAACTTGCTTTAACGCAATGCGTGATGTGACCCGCTCTAGGCCTTGGCAGAATACCAGGGTTGCACTGTGTAGTGTGACGCCATGTGACCTACACGGTGCGACAAATACTGAGCCAGGGACCTAATTGACCATGTGATTTTTTTTCTAAGTACTTACCATGCCTATTTGTATCTTTTTTTATGGTCTATAAACATATTTTCTTTCCTTCTTTCTTTCTTTCAATGCAAGTTCGATTTGCATGTTTGTGATCGGAAGATGTGCGTTTCCAGTCAATTTTATTCATGTTTATCGCCATCTGTCACGTGCAGACTTATCTCGCGCGGGATTTAGTACTTTACCTATTTTACTTTTATTGATTTATAGTGTTTACTAACAAGGGGAAGGTCGCGGGTTCAAATCCTGCTGTGCTCTAAACTTTTGGGGCATTATAAAAAACATTGTAATCTCTTCTATTTGTTTGTGATACTTTGATTATTTTATCACATCTCGCCGCTTACGGTCCCTGCGCCATTTTATGTGCATTTTAAAAGATACATTTCTTCCAGCTTGATTTTCGTATCATATATATAGGGAATGAGTTCTCAATTACCCAACGACTTCCCGTTACAATAAATAACACTCGATAAACTGTATTCAAATCGCTACCAACGAGAACAGATATGGTAAAAACTGGTTCACCTTTTAAGAGCAAAGTTCAATTAATTTAAGCTTCCTAAATATATCAATTGTGTACAATCTCTGTGCGGTGGTTTTATACACCTAATTGTATTTTTAATGTGAAGGTACTTGAATCACTGCCCAAATAAACTGGTGTAATTACCATTTTTCTACCTAATTTTGTAATAAGTTAATTTATAGTTTTACTCTACCCCATCAATTTATAATGCATTGATTAATCTGTCATGACAATAATATGTCAAGAATATAAAAATTAAACCAAGATTATTAATTTCAGTGGTGAGAAAATATAAAATTTAAATAGGAAGTGATTTCTAACCAGACAGGATTAGAGAGAAATCATCAATTGCCTGCCATCACCATATTTTTTGTCAATTAGTATGGTAAAAGTAAACAGTACCCAAAGTCCCAGTGCATTTACAACATTTCGTTACCAAATGTTGTTTTCGTTTCGCCTACGTGTCTCTCTCTTTTGCATGGAAAAATGATGAGACAACAACTCTAACTACGTAACGTATTTTTGCTGTCTCATTTTTTCTCCATACAAAAGACAGAGACACGTAAGGCGAAACGAAAACAACATTTGGTAACGAAATGTGGTAGCAAAACTCGGACTTCGGGTACTGGCCTTTGCATCTACTGTCTAAAATAAAGCGTCACTGGGAACGTGTGATTATACACAAACCATCCTAACAGCTTAGCCGCATGTTAGCTTCACTATTGTTGTAGTTAACCTCTTTGAGGCAAATGCAACTCATTTTTGTTTATTTATCATGCCCCTGATTCATTTTTAAATCGACATCAATCTTCCGGCAAAACAAATGACAGCTCCACATCGAAAGTTGTTTCACGTCAACAAAAATAAACAAAAAGCAAACTTGACCGTAATCTGTGAACTATCACGCATGGGGTCACTGACCGGTTGACATTTGACACTGTAATGTCAAGGAGCCGCATCGTTTCCGAGAACGCTCCTTTGTTCACACATCATTTTACTGGTTCAGATTGAATGGCCGGTCGAGTGACATTTTTGAACGAAATGTCAGAACTGTGCACTGTTTTTTTTTCAGCCTAGCTGACATGACTGTCTTTTGCTTATAAACACTGGGCTCGTTTTTAACCTTTTCAATTTCTTTTCAATTTCCATATAATTTTAAGGATTGGTTTTTGCGGTCCAGAAATCGAGCGGAGTATGAAGTAAGGTGGGCGTTGATAGCTGCGTCACAGTTTTTTTAACTATTGTGGCTATCATCGTATCCTTCTGTTTATACTCCCCTGTGTTACTTGTTTCCCTAATAAATATTTTGATTTGAATTGATTTGAAAGACTGTGTCACTTGAAAAAAAATCGAAGATGACAGAAACCTTTGAAATATAAAATAAAAAAGAAGATATAAAAAAAGGCAACACAATCTTGGTTTATACTAAGTATCTACCTATGTAGTATATAAATTAAAATAATGCGTTAGTATTTTCTAATTAAGCATAAGAACTACCTACTTATAACATAGATACTTTGCTATGAACATAATTTTCTGCTAAATTAAGCACCTTGGTTCCAATAGAGTTAATAGGAGGCTGCAGAAGGCTCTATCTTATAATTGAAAACTTGCAATAATGGCTGGTTAGCCCGGAAGCAAAATGTAAGATGGATACTTTTGTTATCAAGCTCTTACAGCGCCTATTAAATTTATAATTATACTTTCACCTGGCACATCGTAAATAATGGTCATTAGTCGTTTCAAAAATGGAAGATGAAAATATTTTAAAAGTAAAAAAACGGCCATCGGGTCCATCGGGTGGATGAGCGTCCTACGTTTCGTCTTACAGTTTGTAGCGACATTAAAACCACTTCTAAAAAACCTCAAACTCAAACCATTCTAACCCATTTCGAACTGCCAAGGAGTGGAACTCTCTTCCGGCGTCAGTATTTCCGGAACGTTATAATTTAGGAACTTTTAAGATAAGAGTGAACAGGTGGATTATGGCTAAGTAAGCTCCATCTTAGGCTGCATCTTCACTTTCCATCAGGTGAAATGGCAGCCAAATGCTTAGCTATCTATATTAAAAAAAATGAAAAAAAAACGACACTCGTGAGAGTTCTTGAATTGTCAGAGAAAAACAAACTGTTAAAATAATTTATGTTGGTACATTGTCATAAAGTTGGTACCTTTAAGTTATGCTGACCGCTGTTTTAGTACAAAAGTATAATGCTTAATATAATCTAGCAAGCCGTGGGCAAAGATAACGTGCATTGTATCGTTGATGTATATTTCAATAGCTCTAGGTCAAGCAAACGCATTATGTTCTATTTTACTGCCTTCCTTGTATTTCACAAGTCTTGGTAAACAAACAGCTGGTCTACCATGAAAAATTATAATCGAAGTTTTGCACTGAAGTTTTGAGTTACAATGCGGGGCAACTCAGTAATAGTTCCAAAGTTGAGTTGTCACTGCTTCGCATGCCGTGCAGTGTGATTCAAAAAAGTAAATTCAGAAGTTTGTTCATAGTTTTCGTGGTAGATCGCCAAACCAAAGTAATTTTGCACAACAAAACGACATAACAACTGTTTACGGAGCGGCTGAATCAGCTGATGACGTCACGCGCCCTCTCGGGCCAAATGTCATGCTCGCAACCCACATGCTTTGACATAAGCAAGCGCATAGCGTCACCCTGGCCGTATACGAGCAAAGTGTAGGATTTGAAAATGGAAGCGTGAATGGCATTTTTTGTTTTCTCTATTGTCCAGTTAGTTGATTTGAATTTAGAATGGTTTTGAATTTATTTCTTTTTGTACGCACCAAAGTAAAACCAAAAAGTTTGATGAATATCGTACATTGTATTGGATAGTACAGAAAGTCACTTTTTTGTTAAAATGTGTCAGTGTAAAAGTAGTTAAAATGTTTTTACCGTTTATATGAATGATATTAAGAAGATGCCAATAGTTGCTGCATTGTTGCTGTTTGTTTTTTGATAAAAATAAATAAATAAATATTATGGACAATCCACACAACACTATCTAATCCCAAACTAAGCAGGGCTTGTACTCTGGGAATTAAACTGCTAAATACATACAGCGCGATGCAGAATGCAGAGCTACTACCAATTGACCCGTGACGTCTGTCAAAAACAGAAATAACGACCACAAATCCAAAAAATATGGACCACAATATCAATAACCATGCAGATTTTGAAATGACCATTGCAGTAAGATTTGAAACTGTGTTGATACCTATGTTTGCAAAACTTATCAAAACTTGTATGGGCACGTAGGCGAAATGGCCGAACTGAAGCGTGAGATACCTGTGTCATTCCTGTTAGCCTGCGGCACAATAATAATTACAAACAGTAAGGAAGCTATAGGATAATGCACTTTCAGGATGTTGAAAGTCTGTACAGATAAACAAAACATAGAAACGTCACTGTCACTGAGTTCACGTCACTGAGTTCACGTCACTGAGTTCACGTCACTGAGTTCACGTCACTGAGTTCACGTCACTGAGTTCACGTCACTGAGTTCACGTCACTGATTTCACGTCACTGAGTTCAACGTTGTGTAGTTCATCCGTGTTTTATATATGTATGTACATACTTACTTATTATCTTGGTAAGTACCTATATTATTGACTCCGTGGAACAAAATTGACCCTTACTGAAACAAATTACTAGCAGGTGAAGCTGAAAATATGTATGTCTCAAATTGTTAGACGCAGAGCAGTGCATCGTAGAGCACGTTCCTGGACGTGCGTGACCTACGAGGCAATGCTTTGTTATAGGCGATGGTTACCACTCAACATCAGGTGGGTCATATGTAGGGCTTGCATTATCCGTCACATTTTAGTATTCGGATAATATGGATAATAGTGAACTCTACTATTCGGATATCCGGATTTTCCGGATAATTCGGATAATGATTGAAATAAACTAAGAAAAACTAAATAAATGATGTACGAGTACTTTTTATTCAAGTTACGTTTACGATATCACAAAAAATGTCTGAACTTCTGTCCTAAAACAATCGAATAAATCAAAAACATTTATAACGTGCTAAAAAACTAAGTTTCTTCTATTCATTAAATATGCTGTGGGTACTTGTAGCCAACGAGTTACTTGACTCCCTTAATAAGGACGGGCTACAAACCATAGGCTATGCCGATGATCTCGCAATCATGATTTCGGGATTGTTCGAATCGGCCCTATGCGAGAAAATGCAGAAAGTACTCCGTATTGTGAAGTCCTGGTGCCACACGCACAGCTTAACAGTAAACCCCAGCAAGACAGAACTTGTACTCTTCACTCGCAAGCTGAAGCTGCCAAATCTACATATACCTTCCCTTTTTGGAACCAAACTGGCTCTCAGCAAAGAGGTCAAATATCTCGGAATATGGCTAGATATCAAGCTCTTAATGGGGCAAACAACTAGAATACGTAACGACAAAAGCCAAAAACGTGCTATGGCAGTGCAGACACGCCGTTGGCAAGGACTGGGGGCTTAAACCCAAGCTTTGTCTCTGTATGTACACGGTCATGGTACGGCCGGTGCTAACCTACGGTGCAGTGGTATGGTGGCCCAGAACAAACCTAGTCACCACAATCAACAAGCTGCAGCAGGTACAAAAGCTCACGTGCGCCCTGATTAGCGGTTGCGCAATATCAACACCGTCTGCGGGACTGGATATGATACTAAGACTAACGCCCCTCCATCTCCACATACAACAGGAGGCGATGGCAGCAGCGTTAAGGATAAGATCCACGAACCAGTGGAAAAGCAGTGGTAAACCAACAATCCACTCAAGAATTCTGGACAAGGCCATACGAGCCATTCCGGAGGCCATAAAAGGAACCGACAGAATAGCCACGATAGAAAAAAAGTACCAAATAGAAAGCCGAAGAGGCACGGTACATCCTATCTCAACCTCCAACATCTTTCAATTCTTTAAAATGGACAAAAAGTCATGGCTCGTGTTCAGGAAACAATGAAGCCGACTCCCTAGCAAGAGCGGGTGAGAAACAGACACCTACCACAGACGACCTGGGTCTCTGCAAGCCCCCATCGGCAGAAATAAGGAATAGGCTGATAGATGTACTCCCATAAGGAGCACACCAAAAGCAATGGGAACGCAGATCAGACTGCAAACACACAAAAGCGATGCTTCCAGCGATGGATAAGCACATCACAACAAACCTACTCAAGATGAAAAGAGAAGACTTAAAACTGATGATAGGAATCATCACGCGCCATTGCGACCTCAACAACCACCTCATGAAGACTGGAGCTACAGACAGCGACCTGTGTCGGGGCTGCCTACAGGACAAGAAAACTATGGAGCATGTAGTACTGCACTGCTCCGCAACAGAAAAAGCGAGGTCCAAGACAGGGCCCAGGGAACTTATTGAGTCTTGTCCCTCCACATCCACCACCGTGTCACCATCCGGTTCACTAGAACATTGCTGCCTTCTCCGTTATTTTAAGGAGTTGGGCTTAAGATTTCTATCTGTATTATAGTCAAATCACTGTGGTTTGGACAGAGTGAGGATGGATACTCTTGCGAAGACATTGTAATTTTAGATTTTACATACTATCCGCATTATCCGAAATATCCGGATAATTTATTTGTCACTATTCGGATTTGAAAATTGGCGGATATTCGGATAATTCGGATATCCGGATATCCGGATAGCAAGCCCTAGTCATATGCTTGTACCATTAGCTAGTAGTATAAAAAAAAATTAAAAATTAGATATCCAATTGTTTTACAGCTTTGGTTTATTACATTTCAGAAAACCCCACGATGAACTAAACTCCTTAAAACACGTGTCCTAAAGAAATTCAAGGGTTTTTTTTGAGCTTTCTTAGATCTATTTACTGCGTTGCAGCTGTATTGTGGCCATGTCATTCCTGCTAGCCATTACGGGTTGTCGTTCGCAATAGAAGCTATCTACCACATCTACTTTGTTATAATAATCACGCAACATTACTACAAGATAAATCATAAAATTTTCAACGGTTGGGAAATCGGTACCAATTACGGTGAAGTGGATTAGTTACGTCGAGTTTGTACATTTTCTAGTCATTTCTTAGAAACCCTAAAACCTTGCGTATATCTCAGCGTTCTGCGATGGCAATCAGTGAAACGCTGTCAATTATGACAGCGATATTTGAAAGGGACTGAACGACACCATGTGCGCAGACCTTAAGATTATTTTGTCAGAATGTACCTACCATGTTTTTATTTTTTTTGCATTTGGATTAAATTTATTATTAAAGTTTTGAGTATAAAGTATTAAGTACAACCAAACCAACGTGTTAAATACAAACAACTAATAGGCAATATTGAATATTTTTCAATATTTATTACTTATATTCGTTCCGTGACTGAACGCGTCTTTTAGCCAATTCCTTTTCTTTGAAATATAATAAATAAATTTGAAAACCTACTAGGTCGCATGTTCTCTTCACGCACTGTATAAACCAATAGACATTCTACCGATTTGCAAAATTCAAATCGCATTTCCCAAGTCCATTCATTCAGTCAGTCGTAATCATGCACTAATGTATGTCTGACCCGCGCCCACGCGGTCTGTCGTGTCGGGTCGACTGTACTTGTACCCGTCTGAGGTGTGCTGGTCAGCACTATAAATCAGTACTAAAACGATTATCTATTGGCTTGAATTGACTATTATGATTTTTTTAACTTTTTAAAAAAGCTCGTAAAAAATTCTGATTAAAAAAATGAAAAGTCACACAAGGATTAGGGGTTAAAAGAAGAAAGAGCGATGGTGATAGCGATCAGTTTTAGCATAGGGTTTTGTATACACCCTCAAGGCCTGCGCACACCTAGTTCGCTGGCATTAGCGATCAGTGAGACGCTGTCAAATATCGCTGTCAAATCTCAAATCTGACAGCGATATTTGACAGCGTTTCACTGATCGCTACCGCCAGCAAACTAGGTGTGCGCAGGCCTTCACACTGCCGCGAACTTTGACAGTGGGATATTTGACAGAATATACTGATCGCTATCGCAGTCGATCTAAATATGGGCAATGCCACACCTAGTTCGCTGGCGGTAGTGATCAGTGAAACGCTGTCAAATATTGCTGTCAAATTTAAACTATGCAAGTGCTTAAATATCAGTTAAGGCCTGCGCACACCTAGGCGTTTCACTTTTCGCCGACGCCAGCGGCCTAGGTGTGCGCAGGCCTTAACTGATATTTAAGCACTTGCATAGTTTCGTACAGATTTAAATATAATTTATCAGAATGAGACAGTAGAGGTCCAGTCATTAAGTTTGACCTTTATTTATCTTCCTGCTAATGGATCTCGTACTCCACAATTAGCATAATCCTACCGGTCAGAGTAAATTCGTAAATGTCATTCTTGACAGGTGTCAGCTGAAGTCCGTTTTAAGTTTCTACTTATCATCTGAAATTACATAGAGCGAGCGGCAAGAAAGAAAGTAGTTTTGTGCTTTTGATATGACACTAAGTTTATCCTTATTTCTTGCTACATAACTTAATACAATTTGCTTACGTAGCTAACCATTTCATAAGAATACAAGCGACTTGCCCCGGCTTCGCGCAGGTGGTAAATTCAAAGGCAGTGACTCCACATTTTTTACCAATTTTTATCTAAATATCACATGCAAAGCCGGGGCGAGTCGCTAGTAATAATTATAGCTTATGTTACTGAAAGATATTAGTAGCATTCTAATGGTGAAATATTTTATGGAATTGGTCGAGTAGTTTTTGAATTTATTTGTTACAAAAATGTATAATTCCAAATCTTTCCTCTTTACAGTTTAGGTATGATCTAATTTAATCTGCAGAATGTTTATGGAATAAACTTTAAAGCCTATTTTTTTGTTTCAGGTAAATTAAATCATAAAGCAGATGATGAAGGATCAGTGAACTAGAATGGTATGAACTCATCCAGTACAGGTGGAAGGGCGATTACTTAATCACACTGCGTGCAGGACAGCTGTCAGTTGACATGTGTCAGTGAGCTTGACATGCGGGCGGCAACTTCTGCTGGGGTGTCTTCCTTTACGTCAGTTTAAACGTCTTCGTGATTTGTTACAATCTGGCAACCAAACAAGATTAAAATAAATAAAATAAAAAATAAAAAAGCCTTTATTTATTCCTAAATAACTAAATATACAAATTAATGTTTAACACATTAAATTTAAAAAAAAATATATTTAGGACCCCTCTCGGGTATAGGCCTCCTCCAGATTTCTCCATTTGTCCCTGTCCAGTGCCAGATCAAGCCAATTTGCTGTTTTTGCTCTTTTCTGTATTTCGTCTGCCCATCTAGCATTTGGTCTACCTGGTCTTCTTATTCCTGTAGGGCCTTTCCATTTTGTTATTATCTTTGTCCATCAGTCTTTTGGCATCCTAGCTACATGACCTGCCCATTGCTACTTCATTTTTAGGGAATACTCTAGAGCATCTATAAACTTAGTTTGTTCTCTTATTTCCGTATGTTTTACTTTATCCTTTAGTTTGAGTTTCATTATACTCCTTTCCATAGCTCTTTGGCAGGTAACAATTTTATTTCTTGCTGCTTTAGTGTAGGTCCAAGTTTGGCTTCCATAAGTGAGAGTTGGCAAGAGGCAGCCATCTATAACTCTCTTTTTTAGTTTTAATGGGAATGATCCTTTCATTATCTCTTTCATGCTCCAAAATTTACCCCAGGTTTCACAAAGAGTTTTATAATGTCCCAAAAGTTAAGAGCAGAGCGGGATTTGAACCCGCGACCGTTAGTGCCGAACAGTCCCTAAGAGTTATTCGTCGAGTGTGATTGGGATCCGATGGCGCAGTGGTCAGCGCAGCCTCGTACCGAGGGGAAGGTCGCGGGTTCAAATCCCGCTCGGCTCTTAACTTTTGGGACATTATAAACATCATTGTAAAAACTAATTATTTAATTAGAAATGTGCAGTGGTTACAATTGCAGTTGTATTATTTGAAATTGTTTTAATTGGACCTGGGAACTCTAACGGTGCCGTGGTCCAACTGCAAAGTTAGTTGGACCACGGCCCCTAGTAAAGGCCCGTAGTCCAACTAGTTGGACAGATCAGTTGGACCACTGCCCCGTAACGGTTTTATTAACTCTTCTTTCTATTTCTTCCATGTTGTTTTCTGGGTTAAAAGATATTTGTTTCCCGAGGTATACAAAATCTTTTACATAGTCTAGCTTAGTATTCTCTACAAAGAGGTCTTTTTCTAAGTTATTGGTTAGAACTTTTGTTTTTTGTAGGTTCATATGTAGGCCTATATGTTTGCTAGCCTGATGGAGAGATGTAAGCATGAATTGCAGATTTCTTGCATTGTTGGAGACTAGTACTATGTCATCTGCAAAGGCTAGGTGGGTCAGGTGTTTTTCTCGGATATCGACCCTTCTGGGATCAAATGTCGTAAAAGCCAACTCATTCTGGGATCAAATGTCGTAACAGCCAACTCATGACTAGGCTGTTACGACATTTGATCCCAGAATGAGTTGGCTTTTACGACATTTGATCCCAGAAGGGTCGATATGTATACCTTTGTTGTCCCAGCAGATATTTTTCATTATGTAGTGAAGCACTGTTATAAATAGAGTCGGAGAGAGAGGATCTCCTTGTCTTACCCCCCTTTCAATATTTATGTACTCTCCTTTTTTTTCTAGTCTTACTCGGCTTCTGCATTTTGAGTATATGTTCTTTATGATTTGTATGTAAGTTTGTTCAACATTTGCATCTGCTAGGGCCCTCCAAATGCTTTCATGTTGTATTGAATCAAATGCTTTTTGGTAATCTATAAATGCCAAGTATAGCGGGTTCCTAAACTCTTCATGTTTCTCTATAAGTTGTTCAATGGTATGTATATGATCTATTGTACAAAAACTTCTTCTGAATCCAGCCTGCTCTACATAAAGATATGATTCTATTTTGTTTGTGATTCTTTTCTGTAATCCAAGTGAAAATAATTTGTACAGGCTAGACATCAGGCTTATAGGTCGATAGTTAGCAATGTCTGTAGGGTCTCCTTTTTTGTAGAGAATAATTATGTCTGATTCCATCCATTGTTTAGGCGTTTTTTCCTGTTGTAGTATTTTATTAAATAAGATAGTCAGAGGCTTGAGGAGTAGTTGGTCTGTTGCTTTAATTATATCGTTGGAAATTCCATCTGAACCTGGGCTTTCTCGAGTTTTAATTTTCTTTACTAATGTGTCTATCTCCTTTTGTTGAAAAGGTGCAATAAATTCCTGGCATTTTTCACTATCTGCGTATTCACTTGATGGAGGGACATATTCGTCTTTTTGTCTGTAAAGCTCTTTGTAGAATGTTGTGGCTATAGCTAAAATATCTTCCCTATTTTCTTTGTCTCTAGAATCTTTTTTCAATTTTTGTCAACAAGATTATAAACTATTAATCTATTCCATTTTTGAATTCAAATCAAGAAGGCGAAATGTCACAGTCCAGCATTCCGCGGCACGCCTACCACGACGACCTTCTCAATGCTAAACAATACTCACTCGGTATGCAATGCAACGCCACCAGTTCTGTGGCTAGGCGGAAACTGTGTAGCTAGTAAGTTCTGGTTGGAAAGGAGTACTCGTGACGGTGATAGATCACATAGACGACGTTCCTTTCAAACCTGAAATATTATAAAGCTTAACTTTCGTTCAAACTTATAAGTAGCATGTACTAAAACTCGTTTAAAACTATCTATCTTTTCAATCAAGAGATATCGGGTCGTATATTCCATTATTACTATATTGGTAATCAAATATTTCAGTACAGTAGGCCTACCACAAGCTCTGTCTGGCTCTGGTTTTAAGTCTGTGTGAGTGCTCACCAGTGTATTATACTGTGTGTTTGACTTTTCGACGTAGGATTTATTTAGTCAACACTCACACAGACTCAAAACCAGAGCCAGAGACAGAGCCAGACCGAGCTTGTGTTAGCCCTACAGATCATACGTCACTATGTAATCACATTATTTTCAAAAGCTTAGGTACCCAAAGTATAACCCACAAAAGCTTTATCGTTTCCGCTTTAGCAAGACTGAGTCGAATAAAATACTAAAACTTTTCAAATCATCTTTATTGCAATTACTATTCAACCTACCGATATCTAGTTACAACTTGTCTATCTTTCTTATTAACTATCGGAACTGATACATAAAATTGTCAAGCGATAGTACAGATAATAGACACTTTGCATTATAGATATTAACTGAAGTACCGCGTTGTATAAATTAATGAGGCCGTACAAGCACAGTGGGACGTCTTGTCGTGGTAATATAAAGAATGCTTAGCGAGGGATATTAATTGTAGATTGGGTTAGATTGAAAGAAAATTCATATTTATAATCAAAATAAAGAAGGCAAATAAAAAGTAAGGGCCTTATAAAATAATTTTACTCTCTAAATGTCTTATTTCTTTTGAATTAATGCAAGCGTGGGTCTTGTAGTGCAATACATATTGAAGACGATCCACACAACATTATCTAGATCCAAATTAAGCAGAGCTTGTACCAGATAGCGGATAATTTCTTTCTTTCTTTTTCAAAAGGCAGAGCTACGAAGATGAGAGGCCAGTCTCAGCTCTGTTGGTAGTCATACTCTTATAACTAGAACAAATGTTTTCTTTAGTGTAAAAAGTATGTAGCAGTAGACCTACCACAAGCTTTGTCTGGCTCTGTGTCTCGCTCTGGTTTTAAGTCGGTGTGAGTGTTGACTAAATAAATCCTACGTCGAAACGTCGCACACACAGTATACACTGGTGAGCACTCACACATATTCAAAACCAGAGCCAGAGACACAGCCAGACAGAGCTTGTAATAGGCCACACAGATTAGAACTCTTGCGAACTCACCATAACTGAAGTTTTTTTTTTTTTTTTGCAAAAGCCGGTAAATTTTATGTGAAGATGGTAGTGAAGATCTCAAACCATCTGACATTTGACATCATCCACATTAGCTTTGCCGAAATGTTACCAGTTCAACTGTTATGACCAAAATAAGTAAAAACAGCGTTTTAATGGCGACATCCGTGGAAACCTGTAGAATGTTGCGCCCACGCAGGCAAGATATGAAAGGATTAGTAGCAGTTAGGTATTGTCTATTCCATAAAAGAGCTGGTTTGTCCAATGTTGTTCCTCGTAGACCACAACTTATATTGGAAATACCATGTTTCTTGTAAATAGATGAATACCGATCACTATAAGGTGATATAGGATAGGTACTAGAGATATAACTTTTGAAACTATCATGGTTTTTAACACAAATTTTATGAAACTACGGGATATTAACCATGATTAAATTTTTGTGTGTTTTGGCACAGTCGCAAAACAATACTACTCTTACGAGGGCACGGGTCTATCATTTCCTTAAAGGCCGGCAGCGCATAAGCACCACCTCTGGTGTTGCAGGTGTCTATGGGCGACGGTGACTACTTTCCATCAGATGGCCCGTCTGCTCGTCTGCCTGCTATGGCATAAAAAAAAAAGTTGCATGCACCATGTCAGCACAATCATGTTTAAGAGTTACCCTCTGTAACTCGTACTTGATTCCGATTGATTCGAACTTGTCATAAAAATAGGACATTCTCTTATGGTTACGTAAAGACAGGTCCAAATCCAAGTGACCAATAAAGAACTGTTAAACCCAACTTTCTTGCCTATTTGTAAAATGATGACTAACCGCAGATTTCGGTAACACAGTAGCAATCTATGAATTATTTATATCGAATTCCAGAATAAAATACCAAACTTATTATTATTGTGTCATTAGATCGATGCACAGATTTACGATTTTAGTAATAAACGGTGATCGCTTTTATTAGTATTTATATTTATTCGAGTTTTGTTTATTTGTTTGCGAACATTATTTTATTATTTGGTCAATAAATTTTTGACGGTATGTCACTAGGGCTGGGTGGAACAATAAAAATATGAACTGGTTCAAGAGTTGCCTTATAAGTAAAGGTCTTGAATACGGGTAACTACCTGACTAAAGATTTTTACATTTATTATTTTATCCGCTTGTGGCTTCATTCGCGTTATATCTATCAGGGTTTATGTTATTTTAGGTCACCAATCAATGTATGGGTATTTTTTTAATTAAGCAATAGCATCAATTAATAAAACAATCGAAATTTGGATTCACATACATAGGTATAAGGATATTCAATACGTCATGTCGTCAATATCTCAAAAAGGACTTATTTTGTACAATATCCCAAAACAGACTTATTCTGTCCATGCACACTAAGGACAGTACCTAACCATGTACCTAGTAAAAGTTTCAGCTGGTTTTGTTTTGTTAACTTATTTACGCAAATCAATTTCACTGTAACTCCTAACCCCAAAAGCTTCCAATAAAGCCCTAACTAAAATTACATCACGCCATTTTGCGAACACGAACCTAAATATTCACAATGCTATCCATCACTTGCACCTCAATAGGCTACCACAAAAAGGCCACGTGTGTCGTGTACCGTGATCCCGGAGCGTCCTACCTGTGCGTTTTTGTCAAAGGTACTGCCGGGTCGCGGGGCAGTGTTCAAGCGCAACTCACGCTGAGCGCGCGTTCCTATGCGCGCGCATCGGGTTTCAAACTTAGAACGCGAAATTCAAACATAGAACGCGTCAACGTTTTGACATTGAACTCTGGAGGTTATTTCTGTATCTGTGGGAGGTTGTCACCTGACGCGAACTTTGAACTTGCGTGTGATGTTTTAGTGCAGTTTATACAGGGTGTTAACTTTGTGTGAAAGTGATAAGGACTAAAATACATAAACTAACTAAATTTATTCAGTAACATTAACCTTTATATCGCAATAATTAACTTTTTAAGCCTACCTGCTTCCATCAGTGATTATTACAAAAGCAAAAAGACGTATATATTAATATTGTGTCTGTATATTAGTTTATCAATGAACAGTTATATTGAAAATCGTGTTGTGTAATGTATTTGAAAATGTATATCAAATCGGAGAGGTTCTACCAGCAGCCGGACAATCAGGCCCTGAAGGATGAGAGGTGTTTTTCAGACTACGAGGAAGAACTAGATGATCGTGAGTTGTTTTGTATTTAAAACAATAAAATAAGTATTCCTATTTATTTTGCTACTCTAATATGTTAAAAACAGACACCAATTCCAGGTTTTTACTAACATTCCAGCTTAGAATCTATCATTTCAATTTATTGACATATTTGTTTGATAACATAATATGTAGATGCTAAGAGTATTATACCCAGTTAACACTGACGTATTAAACATCTAACAATTAAACATATTCTTTGATTAAATGCTAACGATTTTTTATGAAAAACAAGTTGTAAAAGCATGTTTATAACTTAATAGTTACTATAAAACGTATTTACAAATGAACGATTGATTCAATTTGCCTACATGCTACCAAATACGAACGAGCGCGTCGATGTCTTTTGTAATGGCGTTTGATTCATCGAGCCAGCATGAATAAAAATACTGGTATTACAATCATAATGACGTATGTACATTACTAGTACGTCAATGCACTTTTGAAACGTAAAAATAAAATAAAAGTTTATTTAAAAAAAATATGACATACAGAGCAACATACAGAATAACATTAACGGAAAAGGACAATGACAATTTGTTTGTACATAAAGTGATATGCAGAGCCTAACATAAATTGTAATACTTTTATGCCTTACTTTTAAATTGCGTACTTACTTTTGTTCGTTTTCAAAATTATTAAAAAAATGAATTATTATGAAACTGGCCTAACCTAAAAATTCTTAAGCTTCAATGTTTAAAATGAGTAGTTATTGGATTTAATTACGATTACGTGGTGATAAGTGACAACACTACTTTTGTTGAGACACCTTGTGTAAAAAACAGTAGGTAACTATTCAATAAATGAACATGCTACTATATTTAATCAATGTTTTCATTTTAAAAAGGTTTTCATTATAAATAGCTCAGTATTGATTTGCCACGGCATGTCCAAACCATAATGAAACCATGTTAAAGACTAAATGAAAAAAAAAACAGAATAAATTAATACAACCGTTCAATCTTTCAAACCTGCTATCAGTCACAACATAAAATAAAAGTGTCTAAGTATAAGTGTTGATTAAAAGCATGCCTTATATGCTTATAAAGTACCGGTAGCTCGTTGAAGTCTAATGCACGGCGCTTTGCCGTCGGACACGTTACCGATTTGATAATACTTTTTGGTATGTTTTTTACTTTTTTTTATTTTTGGCTGGAATCTAAAAGTTTGATCAAACCGTTTGTCAGCTGACAGATTGTATAAATTACCAAGATGGTCAAATAGTATGAATATGATGGTCCATATAATCTTAGTAGTAGTAGAGCTCTTTGTGAAGTGCTCGTCCGGGGAAGTACTACCACCATGCTTATTTCTGCCGTGAAGCAGCATTGCTGTGTTTTGGATTTAATCACGGTATTATCATTATTTGTATGATTTCAAGTATTAGAATTGTTTTTTTTATACTGATCATAAAATTATTGGTTCTGAAAACGAAACAGTATCTTTAGATCAATGCTTGCATTTTTCTAACGATTGCTGTAGACACATCCTGTTTAATCAAAGCGTATTTTTTATTTTTAGTGAAGTTTCTTAACAGACGTTTCTAGGTGTATCAATAAAACTTTTGAGTATAATATTCCAAATTAATCATTAATCTGAAATGTAGACATAAAAAGTATTTTTATGTGAAATAGTAGTCAAATCATTTCATCCACCCATGGTTAAAGCCTATTTTGGTTTACTTTTTAGTGTTAAAAGTGAATAGAGTAGTTGTAGCCAGTACTTTTATTGCATTTAAACTTTTTTACATTCAAGTCCTTTCACCAGCCATCACGAAACAATACGAAAGGTAGGCAGATAAAAATGCAACTCTAAATGATAAAATCTGGCTCAGAAGTCGTAAAATAGGCTCTAGTTTCTCAAAAATTTGGCCATAAATGTAACCTTTACATGCGCAGGTAAAAGTGCACACAATTTGGGCACAAATAGGTAACCCTTAAGAGAAAGGCCTACCCTTAGGCCAGATATGACAGGTCGGTACCTTTGAGGAAGTAGTGGAAAAAATGGTAAGGATTAGTTGGGTTTCTCGGACCGAGGGTATGTTTGACCATTGATTTCGTGGTTTAAGGACCACCAGGATGTAATTACTTACTTGAATTATTCACAGAGGATTAGATTTCGGAAAGGTAAATAATTATACCATTCTCTAAATAATTCAGGTACTACTTATAACATAACAAAAGAACGGCTACTTAGTTCAAGGATAAAATAATCAGTTTGGAACAAAAGGACTCATTTTTGCATTATTTTATTCAGTGTGAGGTAGGTTTGGATAAATTTCATTCGCTACCTATAATAGCTTTTATTTCCCATCCGTTTAAAAAGCATAAATAAATTACCGATATCATCGTAGATTTATTTGGTTGTCGGTTTTATTACGCTATTAACTTCTTTAGAAAACTAAGCAACGGTTGTCAAATTATTCACATTTCATTGCTCGTGAAACTCAATGCCAAACGTCACCCAAGCAGACATAACCTAAAATCTTTTACTTACCCCTACAACTCGCTTCCATTCGACCCCATAACACGTCGCTACAAGAAATAAATCCCACCCAAAAAAGCAAGCAATTACAACTCTATGACATCGACATCTAACTATTTTGACTAGTTGAAAAATTTGCAAGTGCACGTACATTTCTCAGAAAGGACAACCTGTGAAAAAACACAGGTAGAGGTCAGGTACCTGTGTTTTTTTATAAGCAGGATACCAGGACAATAGCAACGGTCATGGCGCTGTCCCAGGGGCCTTAAATGCCAAAAGCCTTCTAAAGTATGGAACTATTGTAAGTACGCAAGCAACAATGGTAGAATGCAGGCTGCATTGTTAGCCTTAGAATTGAAATGTTAGGGGATTTCATGGTAACTCTCGTATTGTGCTTAATTTGGGGTAAAAGTGTACTTGGGGTTATAATATTAAATAAATAAATATTATAGACAATCCATTCACATTAGAAAAAAAAATGTGATGATTTTTGTCTTGGAAATATGTATTACTTATTGAACACGTTTGTATCATTCGCCATTATGAAAACATGGAGGGTCCTGTCACAAAATTATAAAAATATAATATGTATTGATTTCTTCTTTTTGCATTATTTGGAACGCTAACACAATTTACTTTAAATAACATGGACATTATGAAACTGAATTACTCAGTAAAAGTACCTTACTTGTATGTATCCCTTCCTATTTACATTAAACTGGATTTATCTATTTAGTCTGTGGTTGAGAGTACTGCAGATTAAACGCAAAAGCGTGTTGCATACAATGTTGCTCAATAAATATGCTGTGTAGCCAAAGAATCTAATGGTACGATACACACGCTAGTAATTTGGACAATGCGGGTGAAATCACTAGGTTTCACATTTTACTGGCGACATGGTACGAGCGTGTAAACATCGCCTGCATCTGTTCCTTACTTTGTGGCAGAAATGTTACAAAAGTTATGGGTCTTGGAAGTCAAAGTATAAATAAAGCCAGCAATAGGAGTATATTTCCTTATTTGTAGATATGGAAGCTATAAAAATAAATTAAAAATCTGTTTTACTTTTTTAATTATGTAGTAAATAGCCTTAGAACTCTATTTTCGTACGATTTTAAAATACCGGCTTGAAATATACCACCTATGAATTTTAAGTTAGTGCACACGTGCAACAATAAAAAAGAAAAATACATGTTCCCGTACACGCAACAGATTTAGTTTTACACATTTAGATTTAAAACAGTTGTTGAAACGATGAAAACATCACCTTGAAATTCTAATATCGACCGTTTCACCCAAGAAAACAAACGAATGACAACACACTTCTAAATAAGACGCACACGCGCAAGTAACAAATCTACAAACACTGACCACTCAACTTTAAACAGTTAACGAGTGAAGAAAATTCCTTGTACGGAGACGGGAGCTCTTCAAAGAAGGACCCTTGACGTGTGGCAAAGATGGAGGCCAAACGTTTGTGTTAGACAGAAAACATTTGTTTAAGCTGGTGATGAACTCTCGACCGTTTGAGTGGTTATGTCGACGTTTACCGTGTTTGTCCTTACGACTTAAAACTTTGGGCTTACTCATGACTTTTATATTTTACAGGAACTAAGTAGTGAAACTAGTTAACACTTGGTCTCAATACTAACTGTGTGAATAATACGATAGTTGCACTCATGGAATGCAATTGTGTAACTTCTTTATTGTTTTGAAACAACGTAATTTAGCCCTACAGCCTTCTACGAGACAACAAACGCATCGTATGCTAAATAAGCTGTCAAACGCTACTGCTAAACTGTGCACAGAACATTTCCTTATAAGGTTAAGAAACAAGAAAGCGGCAAACAAAACCAAATCGTCTACATTCCATGTTCAAAACTTTATTCCTTTTTTGAAAACCAATTTCGAGCGCAGTTTCTTTTTAAGTTTTCACTCGCGTCGATGGCTAAAGGCAAAAGACAGTTCGACTTTTAAAATTCCACACTTGTCTCTGGTTTCTAAAGGCGGGCTGAATTTGCAATTAACCTGCATTAGCATAGGCGAAACGTCGTGACTTGCGACCCTGGAACGGACGTCACTTCAATGCGTCATGTATTTAAAATGTTTGGATTATAATAGGATAGGCATGTGGCATGGTTAAAAAGGAAATAATGTAGGTACTTACTTATGTTGGTGAATACTTAATAGAAAATAGGATGTCACCTACGTGCGTGTAGTATTACCTATTCTTCTAAGATAAGGAAGATCACTGCTTATACTTTTTTTTTCCTTGACCAAGATAGCTGTTTAGGTTCTAGTCAGGCATTAGTTGCAAAAACTCCCATAGTACAAGCTCTGCTTAGTTTGGGCCAGTTATTGTTGTGTGGATTGTCAATAATATTTATTTATTTCAAAAAACTATAAAACACGTAAGAAAACTTATTGTGCTCAATTAATCGTGACTATTCTGAAGTATTTAAAATAATATTTATTCAAACTTAATTAAAAGTATCAAAAGATAGCTATCATTATAACTCAAATGATTGGATTAACATCCAAATTACAAACAAATACACAGCCAAGCTTTAATATTATATTAGCATAAATGCCTGACTAGTGAAATGCCCGCAACTGCGTTCGCGTGGTATTATTTTCATACAAAGTTGCCCCCCGCTGCACTCATCAGGGATTTCATTTCTGGAATTTCTTGCTCATAAATAAAATGCATCATTTAAAACAAAAAACTGTTTCTTATTTTAATTTTAGTGGACACGTTTTAATGGTTGGTCCCGACGACCCCATCACTTAATTCAGTAGTATTTACTTACTTTTTAATTCATAATGTTAATTTAAGCTGTCAGTCCAAACTCTAGCCGTACTTAAGCGGTAGCAGAGGTAAGGTAAGCAACCTACAAATGCGTCACCTAGAGTTTACTATTAGCTTAGTTACTACTCACACAAATTTGGTTATTTTTTATGTTAGCAGTGGGACATTCGTAGGTGGAAAAAAACTCAGTTATCATAACTTTTGAAAACTTTAATCACTGTATCTGTCAGTCAGCTACGCAGTTTTTTAATTATATCCATAAAAAAACAGTTATCGCAGCGGCAAGTAAACGATACACGAGCGCTCTTCGAAATGTCAGAGGTGGGCAACCTTTGGTCCCGGTGAATCAACATGCCTGCGACCCGCGTCTCACGACCTCTAAGACCCTGGCACTCACCTTGACCCTCTACGACGATTTTTTACGCTGCTCAGACTGGAGACGCCAAAGGTTTTACTTTACAAATTAATCGTATTTTTTTATGCGTGTGTATGCTTTTCATAGACTTAAGAAACAAGTAGGTAAGTACAAGGAGATTTTAATGCTGGCACTATTCAACCAGGCAACTTTGACTGGTGAAAAGTCGAAGTAAATTAAATCAATAGGGTGCAAGATGAAGTTTATTAAAAGTAAAGAGAAGAGGAACTTTGAAAAACACAGTTTAAGCCTCTAACTAACCTATTGTTGAATGAAACATAGAACATTCAATGTTATGGTGCTACTTCTAATATCAGTAGTTTTAGTAATATCATAGAATAAATGGGCTTTAGTTTAAATTAAAACGAAAAACATTCTTCACGAATTGTTCAACTAAACTTCAATGTGACCTAACTTTAACATTTCCCAAAATTAAAATCATAGTTTTTTTACTTGTATTTTTTTCATCATTTTTTATTGATTTTATAGTATTTACTACACTTAGACACAAAGATTTTTATAATGTCCCAAAAGTTAAGAACCGAACGGGATTTGAATCTGCGACCTTTCCCTTGGTATGGGGCTGCGCTGACCACTGCGCCATCGGATTCTAATCAAACTCGACGAATAACTCTTAGGGACTGTTCGGGACTAATGCGACCGTGGTTCCATAGTATTTTTTTTATTTAAGTATGTCAGTCCTGGTTTATGACAAGCCTTTAAATAGATGGATATATTTTTATCTAACGGATTATATCTGTAAATTGAACAATTTGCCCTGGTAGAATTTGGAACAAAACTCGTTGATGTAAGATCTGACTGAGTTGCATCGACAGTGTATTAAACCAGCGTTCTTCGTGAATGTCAGAGGTGGGCAACCTTTGATCCCGGGACCCGGTGAATCATCGTGGCACTGCAACCCACGTCGCACGACCTCCAACCCTGACATTCGCCTTGACTTTGTTTGTCACAGTGCCTTTTTACACCTCTTTTAATACATTAAAACTCTTGATATGTATTAAACAGTATTTATCTATTTCTCTCTTTCTATAAAAAATAAAATAAAATATTGTGGTAATTCACATAACATTCTAGCCCCTAATTAAGCATACCTTGTGCTATGAGATTCAGATAGCTGATATAATACTTAATATAACACCCAGACAGAAAACAAACATCTGTGTTCACCACACAAATATTTGTTTTTGTAGGGATCGAACCCAAGACCTACGGCGCAGAAGACAAAATTAGTACCAACTGAGCTAAAAGCCAGTCAATCTATCTCTTCTATATTCTCGATTTCTCTCGAATTCTCACACAAATACAACTCGCTAAAAGGAGGTTGGTTATCGAAAGAAATAGTCACCTCTATTCGACAAAAATCAATAATCATACCAAGTTTATCTTCCAAAATGTCTCCCACTTGTCCCTTCGGTATCCAAACAACAGTTGGTCCAAGTCCCGTCCCTCACCTGTTATTTACGTAGCCGGTGTGCAAACACACCGTGTTTGTGTGCCTACCACCTGCATCGCGCGACCTTGTGGAGCTCGAACTGAAGGGTCATGTGGTGTACCGTGTCAGCTCTGCTTATCTTCAGGATACGAACCGGGCTATCTATAGCAGGCCTGTCTTCAAATCTGCTGTCAGTTTGCAAGTCTGAGGCTCGTAACGGCAGGAACAATGCTTGAGTCTGAGTCGAGCTTCAAACATACATTTATTGACACTTCTCCATTGAAAAATGTCAAAAATCTATGCTTGAGGCTTGATTCAGATTCAAGTACTTTACCTACTGTTTCGGAATACGACCCTTGAGCCTTGCGCACATCTAAACGTTCTGCGGTAGTGACCAGTGAGACGCTGTCAAAAATGACAGCGGTATTTGCAGCGGTAAACATGATAGTGGTAATTTTGAATTTCGAACACCATCAGGCATTGTGTAATATGTGTTTGGAAAACAAGCCCATATTTTTCAACAAAATTGGGAACAGGCATCTTCTAGGTGAGCGCGCTACACCATTGACCGCATCATCATTTGACATCAGTAGGCCTACCATGAGCTCTGCCTGGCTCTGTCTCTGGTTTTGAGTCTGTGTGAGTGCTCACCAGTGCATTATACTATGCGTGTGACGTTTTGACGTAGGATTTATTTAGTCAACACTCACACAGACTCAAAACCAGAACCAAAGATAGAGCCAGACAGAGCTCATGGTAGGCCTACTGGTGAGATTGCGGTCAAGCGCTAGCATATAAATTGTAAAAAAAATGCATACATACGTAGGCCTGCATTCTTTTTTTTGGTCTTCGAATAGACGCGGTCAGCCACAGAACACTTATATCCTAAGATGTCGGCTGTTAGAAAGACAACTTGGCAAAGCACAACACATAAAATAGCAGTTCCGCGTACTTCTAAAGCTTTTGAAATACAGAAGATGTCTTTCTCAGATATTATTAAAGCTCTATTAATGTTTACATTGTAATTTGTGCCGTTTGATTGTGAAAGCATACTTACAGTTGATTGCACACAGAGATTCTAATCAAAGCTTTTGTTTAAAATACATTGGACACTGTTTTGTAAGATCATTTATAGAAATGACATAAATATTTCGTTTATATTGTTGCCTAATAATAACGAATTGTTTAATTATTATTATCGTTGCCTAGTTCAAATAAGACAACTATTTTTAAATCAAAATAAAGGTCTAATTCAGCTACTAAGATTTCAGACATTTTTGTAGTTTGATTCATAATATTACTTATATCAAACCTGATGTGAGGTTATTTTGTTTGAAAACTTAATGGGGCAGCTTTTTTATAGTGTCATTATATATTGAGAAATCCTAGCAAATATACGTACAGAATACCTGAGAACATAAGTTATGTTTAACTGAAATAATAGTATCTAGTACGTGCAAAGTCAGACATGTCAGCAAGTTATCAGTATATGGTATCCGTGGAGGCGTCTACGAGTATAACAAGAAACAAAACATAAACAAAATTCATTAGAAAAATACTTCATAATCCAAATAGATGGAGTTGACATTGGCCAAAATAGAAGTTTCTTCTCGTATGATTGATCCAGCACAAGAAACATAATAACTTGCATTCATTGTCTAAATACTACAAAAAAAACTTACAATTTAATCAATATTTTCAAAATACAGTAGAAAATATACAACAAACAGTTGAGCTATCTGCATACCACTAGAAACAATCTAGAGTTGGCTCAACTGATCCAAAGCAGTGGTACCTATATTGGATCTGTATTGTAATTCTACTATTACTATACAGGATGCTGTTTGAAACCATTTTTACAATAATAGGCTAACGCAAGTGCTTATCATTATGTCACTGCGATTACTGTACCCTCAAACACAACAAAGCCATAACCCATACATTCCAGATAAGTGACATACTAATACAAAAACCAACAGAACTCCCGTATAGTGACATATTTGTGGAACGCGACGTCCACGCGCCTCGTGTGGGCGGGCCCTAATGACGGGATGACCTCCCATGATGAAGACTTTACATGAAAATCGTCTCAGATAGAGTTGGAGGTAAACAAGTTATCCACTGCATCAGGCGAACTACAAACAAATCTGCGTTCATGACGAAACTCCGTAACTCGACTTGAGGTCTGAAAGCACGAGGAGCTTATAAGAAAGATAATTCAAATAAAGAAATATTTGATACATGATATCAGGGGCGTTATTCTCGGGCCGATCTCGATCATTTTGCAGTTTTATTTTATTGCTCGTTTTCGAAGAGAGAATGGATGATTTCCTTGAGTAATTCATCGACCTCATCGTAGAAGCCTCGACAGCTATATACGATATACGGAAAACGTAGAAAAAGTGCGGGGTTGTGCAATGCCAAAAATAAAATAATCACTTAGAAAATCTCGGTCGGCCCGAGAATTAGGCCCCTGGGGGCTAATTCTCGCGCCGATCTCGATCATTTTGCAATTTTATTTTATTTCTTTTTTTCGAAGAGAGAATGGCAGATTTCCTTGAGTAATTCATCAACGACCTCATCGTACATACGTACGTACTACGATATACGGAAAACGTAGAAAAAGTGCAGGGTTGTGAAAAGAAGCAATAAAATAAAATTTCAAAATGATCGAGATCGGCCCGAGAATTAGCCCCCTGTACCACGCGGAATCTCACTAATTTAATCTCTTCCAAAACTCTGCGTTTGCTTATAAAATATTTTGGAAAATTAGTACCCGAAAGGGTTGAAATAAAGTGTGAAAGTTTTATGAAACTAGCTTCACGCAGAGTCGCGTGGGATTCTACTAGTTTACTTATAACTGAATTGAAACGAAAACGGGTAAATGTAGGTAAATATTTAGCTGCGTCTAATAACTCCCAGTTAGTTTCCTCACATTTTCTTGGAAGTTCAAGATGCTTACCGGCTCAGCGGTGTACGACCTCTGGCTATCGACAAATAGGCATAAGATTCCTAGTGCGGGAGACGAATGCTTAAATAAATGTTTGTATTAGAAATTGTTTGAGATAAATAAATTAATTTAGCTAATGAAAACCGTGCACAAACAATTCTCAAGAAAAGCTTTCTGATAACTATAAATTTTGTTGGAAATTTTTAGAGGTTAATACAGTACTTAGCAAAATGTTTGAACTGTAGACATTCCACACAGCATTCTCTGGCCCAAACTCAAATAACCTGAAAGCTGATAAAATACTTACTTTCAACAGGTATAACTATTTTTTGTTTAAGATAAATAATAATTTCTCTAATAACCTGGAACAAAAGACAGCTGATATAATAATATGTAATACTTATCTGCATATAATACTATTTCAGTTTGAAATAAACAACATTTTCCTAAGTGAAAGATTTTTTCGATGTAATAATTTGACAAGTTTTAAGTGCAATTGATTTTTTTGTAGGTAATTTCTTTAAAACCATCATGAAAATCGACGTATTTCTTTTCCTAAAATGGTGCAGTTTTTAAAAGAGAATAAAATAGACAGGTGCTATAAATGAGCGAAGAAGAAAAGTTATGAATCTGTAAACTGCAAAAACATTAACCTCAACTCTCGCACCATAATTTTATTTGATAATCGTTAACAGACAGGTATCGCGCACTCCAACAACACTCAAGTTCCATTGCTTGAAGCGGTCATTCATACAAGACTATTAAGTAATTTAAATAACGCGTGCGCACTGACTATACGCGTACATACAGTCAAACACGCTTTGGGTGAATGTTATCAAAACATCGCGTCTAAAAAATATTTTTGAGAGGTTGGTAATGATAATTGAAAATAAATGAAAAGAGGGCTTGAAGAGATAATCTAAATATATTTTCTTGCGTTTTTTTATATAACTATCTGATGGAACAAGCATATGGCCCACCTGATGCTAAGTGGTAACCATCGCCTATAACAAAACTTGCCTCGTAGGTCTCGCATCCCTTCAAACCGAAGCACATAATTTTTTTATACAACTAGCTGATGGAACAAGCATATGGCCCACCTGATGTTAAGTGGTAACCATCGCCTATAACAAATCATTGCCTCGTAGGTCATGCACGTCAGGAACGCGCCTTACGATGCACTGCTCTGCGTCCATCAACTTGAGGCATACAGATGTTCAGTTTCACGTGCCTGTAATTTCACCTGAAACACAACATTGCTGCTTCACGGGAGATAGGCATAGTGGTAGTACTTCCCTGGAGTACGAGCCCTTCACAAGGCCAATTTTAAGCAATGTCTCACACCTAAGTAGCGCTTATAAGTAAGAACACAGGTAGCTAGGTGTCTATATTTTTATTAAACTTCATTGGTGTCCAAAAAACTCAAGCATTACGATGCGATAACCACGTCCATACGCACATTTGTAAACGGTACACCTCACTTAAGCAGTCTGTTTGGACGTGCCGCCCATTCGGGTCAGGTGCCGCTGCCAACGGTACCTTGTTTGACGACGCTGCTGACCCTACCGGCTTAAGGGACGAGTGGTTGCGGATGACTTCATTCCACGCATCTCCTATCTTATTCTATATTCTACTGCATCTTACGCCTATATTTCATTTTCTGTCTTATTCTATAACCAGTTTGAGAGCATATGGTCTAGTGGTAGCGGCCCTGCCTTCCGATCCTTGTCGTCGTAGGTCGTGAGTTCAAATCTAGCCGTGTAACAATGAGTTTTACTGTAAAAAAATATATGTACTAGGTCAGTACTCTCAAACAGTGCAGAAAAACATCGTAAGAAAACAGTTCGAAAACATGTCAATTACAGAAAAAGAGCCCCAAAAGTTCGTTTGATTCCCATTTCATAATCGGTTACGCGAAAAAAGCCTGGTCATTGTCCTTTTACAGAAGGACCTAGAAAGAACCAATGATGGATAATTAACGCGTGTACTCCTCAGTTGGACCCAACTCCTACCTTTGTATGTAGAAGCCATCTTGAACGTTTTAAACGCGGGTGTCAAATGCCACAACCTTACCAGTAGGTTAATTGTCAAAAACCTTACTCTTTTTTTATGAGTACTTCACATTCTACATATTTACGAGTACCTGTGGTAGTTCAAATGCTTGTCTATGGATCTGTATATTCCCTTTTTATAACGCTTTTATTAGCTTCACCTGTATGTATGTATGTATGTATGTATGTATGTATGTATGTATGTAACCGACCCCTTTGAGCTCGATTTTGTCCTACTTTGAACGATCAGATTTGATTCAAACTTTGCACACCTGTCAAAGGTCGATGACAATGCAATAATATGAAAAAAAAAATAAAAAAAAATGAAAAGAAATAAAAATAAATTTAAAAAAAAAAACCTTCTTTGAACGATCAGATTTGATTCAAACTTTGCACACCTGTCAAAGGTGGATGACAATGCAATAATATGAAAAAAAAAATAAAAAAAATGAAAATAAATTAAAAAAAAAACCTACTTTGAACGATCAGATTTGATTCAAACTTTGCACATCTGTCAAAGGTCGATGACAATGCAATAATATGAAAAAAAATACATGAAAAAAAAAAAAAAAAAAGTAAAAAATAAGTTATAGTTTAAAAAACTAAAAAAAAACGCTTTTATAACTAATTGAACTAAAAAGTGAAAAATAAAACTGTAATAATCAATTGAAAATTTATATTATTGTACAAAAAGCGTGGGGGGCTTGATTTTGATTGTTGTAAATATTTTATCAATAGTTTATTATATCTGAAGTTATTATAAAAAGCACCCCACGCTTTTTTACAATAATATAAATTTTCAATTGATTATTACAGTTTTATTTTTCACTTTTTAGTTCAATTAGTTATAAAAGCGTTTTTTTTTAGTTTTTTAAACTATAACTTATTATACTAGAATAACATTGACATTACTGTACTGCTTTCAGCGCTGGTTGTAAAATCAGTAAAATCGCACTTAAAATCCTTTCACCACACTTGGTTCGAAAAAATCAGTGACACGATAAGAAGAAGAAGGAGAAGCGCTGGTTGTCTTACGACACCATACGTCATCTTATGATCCTATAGTCAGTTTTGTTTGTGAAGTAGTATGGTCCTTAGGACTTTAGCCTGCCTTTTGTACAAAAAACATAAATACTATGACAAAAACAAAATCGTTCAAAATTTAAAATCTTTGCTTCTATTGGTTTCCTAAAATGTGACGCAACCCAATGAAATAAGATGAAATACTAAACTCAGAAACTATGTAAATGGAGATCAAAACATCAATCATTCCACTAGAAACGAATAGTTCAAAAACATAATATAAAGTGCACGAAACGAGTCTTTTTAAGGTGCACTTGAAATCCTTTCACCACACTACTTGTTCAAAAGAAGTACCAACTCGACAAGAAGACTCCACTAGGTACAATATACTTTGTCCTGTCCAGTAGGCCTAACACAAGCTCTGTCTGGCTCTGTCTCTGGCTCTGGTTTTGAGTGTGTGAGTGTTGACTAAATAAATCCTACTCCGAAACGTCACACAGATAGTATAATAAACTGGTGAGCACAGACTGAAAATCAGAGCCAGAGACAGAGCCAGACCGAGCTTGTGATAGGCCTACTGATCGCTTCCACCGGTGGCCAATGAACCTTAGCCTTCCTCATACCACAAAATAATAATTTACTATCCACTATTGACCGGCAGTGCCGTAGACTGTCTTATAAAAACTATAACAGGTTATTTTCTCCGCAATCTAGCCTGCACCGATCGGCGATCTCAACAAATCACTTCGGATAACTAGTTGACATGTCAAACTGGCCTAGCTTGCACTAAATAACGGTACATTATATCCCTCTATTGTGCGGACGTACTCAGGATCTGTACCCCCAAACACTCGTTTTTTTTTTAAATACAATTTCAGATTGAGCTTAGGACCCATCTTTCTTTCCTGCGTATAAAAATTGCATTACATACTTCAAAGTGTACATAGGTACATCAATGACGCGCTGTTTGTGGCATTGAGCTGCGTCTATTACTCTGAGACGTAATATTTGAATACCACAATAAAGCAGACACACAGCACACATTTTATTTTATTTTATTTTCAAATTTTTGGGAAATCTAACCGCAGAGTATTTTCATTCAGCGAGTTACATCAATTTATTCAGCTTTCTTTACAAAAGTAAAACTGTCAACATTTTAGAAACTCAGTAGGTTTGTGATCATTTCAGTAGCCAGTTCAATAGTCACCCCTTTCTCAGTGCTGAGTACGTCCACTTCATTATAATACCATTCGATAGGTGACCTCGCGTTGGTCCGGAAGCACTCACTCATAGCACGCCATCGTAAATATAGTCCGCTTCCTGCAAAAATTTAACATTTTGACTTTTGAACGCCATCAACTTAAATCTTAAAGCCGTGAGAACTGAACTATAATTACATTTAATTATTATATTTAAATTCAACAGATCGTGTAATTTAAGAAATCTTAAACTGAGGACATAATACTTACCGAATTTTTTATTTATGCGTGGTTAAAGTTTATTTTTTAAAAATTAAAAAGGAGCTATTTCACAAAATAAATATCATGGTACATAATACATATTAATGACCAAAATACTTCTTTACTATTTAAAGTTATATAAATGTTAATTGCCAACATGTAAAAAGTAACATAGACCTATTCAAAAGAAATAAAATGGCTTGCTCCAATTGTTTGTGATTGCAATGTGAATGACAATCTTTTGTAAACATTAAAAAGCTTTGACAACTGACACGCTAAAAATATTCCTGACCTCCGTTCTAAATTCACGTGTGAACTTAACAAATTAAGCAATCAATTAAGCGACAAAAATGGTCTTGCTTTACGTAAGTCAATGTGTTTGCTCGAAATAATTTATGACAGACAATTTTTATGTAGTATAAAATAAAGTGACATAAAAGTTACCAAATGAAGCTATAAAGTTTTATCTTCGTGGGCTTAGCCGTTAATGTCGCCATCTATTTGGCTTGTTCAGTTAGTTTAAATTAGTTTGATTGTGTGTTTTAAATGTATTTATAAATAGTATTAGTAATTAATGATTATCATTAAGCAAATACATACCTATACTTTGTATAATTCTTTTTTAAGCGAAGTTACGGTAATGCCTTATTTAAGCAATGCCGCACTTTAAACCACGCTTAAATAATGATTTCAAGAAAACACTATATCAAAATAACTAAACAATCGCTTTAACCCAATCTATGAGTAACAATAGCCCGATATAACTAGATTTGAGTCAAAATAATTTATTTGACATAAGCCTATGAGTTACTTTCCAAACCTGCTCCTCATTCCACCAAACCTCCAATGTGTGGTCCATCCTAATATATTATAATCGCCTTATAACATAATGTTATCATTGTGCTATTGAATATTATTTTATACAAATAAACCCATTTACAACGCCTACACCACTCGCGTGCCATCTCTTTTCTAATAAACAGTGAGATGTCTCCACGAAACGCATCAATTTACAATAATTTTCCCATAATACGCGTGACATTCTGAATTCTACCCATTTTTGAACGTCCTCTGTAACCTATACTAGCACTATGTCTAAGGAAATAAAGAGTAGTTTCCTCTTTCTCGGATGGGCGAGGCTTTTTCTACATTACTATTTCAATTTGACTGTGGGGCAAACAAGTACAATGGTTCGGTCAAATAAGTGGATAATTTTCAAGCTGATCTGATTATACAACCTAAAGAGCTTTCGTTGGTATCGTATTGCAGTTCAATTTATTCGGTTCAGAGATTTAAGTTCATCACCATAATTTGGTTAAAAAAAATTTTATACGAAACACGAGAAATCCTTTCATGTCAAATTATGTAACTTTAAAAATATAGATTAAAAGTTGTGCATCATGCTGACCCAGTGTCGAGTCTACCACCTTGGTGTATATCGATAACAATCTAAACTGGCGTTTCTTAATTTCTTATGTAAAACGGTAAAATACAGGCGCTGTCGCCAGAATGATACATCGTGTGAACTACCGGCTGCTGTGACAGCTTGACACTGTGTCACTGTTCCGATACAAGGCTAATTAATAACACCTTTTAAGGCAGTGGTTTCACCAAATTTTGCGAACATGATTTTGATCCTTCTTTATTTCTTTTACGTAATATTATTATGTTTGAAGCCTCAATTAGTAACGGCAAATCTATACATCATAAAAACTTTAAAACAACATATGCACGCAGACGTACAAGATAAAAGCGCCAAAGGTCGGAAGTATTTTCAAGGACATACACAATACCCGTTCTTAGCAATCTCCCTTATTTCTACTGTTTATTTCACGTAATAATTCCTTGAATTTTAAATTCAAATGTGTCGCAATGACTTCACACCTCGCGATCTCATTAATTCCAAGATGACTGCCTGCGATTGGAAGAAAGTGTTGTGAATTTTGCGAAGTCCGAAGCGAGTTCAAACGTACCGACATGGAGTTCACTTTGATCGTATCAGTCAGAGATGCCTGGTCGTCTGAGCTGATCTTTGCCACTTTTTTATCTATCTAAAACATGTAAGTCGGTCTTACCTTGACTCGAGGACGTAGGTATATTTATCAACGTAACCGGATTCTTTTGGACTAATTTGGGAAATACTAGTTTTTCATGTTGTTTTTAGAAAGCCATTAAAAAACAAGAAAAGTAAAAAAATATTTTGTGATTTATGTGGCTAATTCACTCACGCAAGAGAAAAGTTAAATGATTAATAATTAAAAGTTCATTGACTTTCAAAGGTTCTTTCACCTTCAAAATACAAAATACTTATCGAATAAATTAGCAAAAAAGTGTCGCAACCTCACAGTAAAACGTGCCAATATCTTTCAACATCGCTATGAGTCAAGATGAATCTCAAAACTTGCTCACAGGGATAGTGAAGTCGACTATGAATTTTCAAAACTAGAATAGGTATACCGGTTCTGAAACTTGTAAGGAGGTCGACAAACTAATTCAAGGAGTTTCCTATAAGCATGGATATCTGGAAACACATGAAGCAGAAAAATCCAAAAAGGTTTTAATCAATTAAAACTTTTTAGACGCAACGCGGCAACTTGAACTTTTTACATCTGTTCGCGAAGTATTCAACCTCTTTTGTATTGTTGCAGGTGAAGGTGGAGGAGGAGCGGGTGCCCGGCGGTACGCACGCGATGCGGCAGCGTCGCCCGCCGCGCCGCCGCCGGCGACGCCCGCGCACGCGCATCAGACCAGCCTGAAGATAGACGCCGTCAAGAACGAGGCCAACGTGAAGAGCGAACGGCTGAGCCCTCACGACTCTAACGCTTCCAGGTGGGTACTATGTATGGTGACTGATCAAATCAGTTGTGATGGAAGGCAAACGAAGTGACAAGGCGAAGCGTAGGACGCCCGATGAACCAATGGCATTGAAAGATCGCGGCAAGTGGATGGAGAAGGTTCAAAATCGTATTCTTGGAAACGTCGGTATAAGGAAGGTCTATGTCTAGCAGTGAACATATGCAGGCTGATGATGATGGTGACTTAACATAACAATAAGAACTCTCATTGTAAAAACTTGACTCGACTTTTCTGCTAGCTTATTCACTATACATCAAGTGCTTTTTGTTTGAGCACAACAGTGCCTCTCATCGCATAAAACGCCCGTGATTCTTGATTCCTGAATTCAGTAGTATCTGCTCGTCTGAGCACAGCACAATTAAGGTGTTCAGTTCTTCCCCCAGATCCCGCAGCGTGACTCCGTCGACATCCTCGTACCCCGGCACGCCGCCAGAGCGTGGCAGCCCGCACCAGCAGCCAGCCGCACATCCTCCCAGGAACTACTCCGACATCATGCGTTCGCTGGCGGCACGGTACAACTCACATCCTAACAACGAGTGAGTATCCTCCTCCTCCTTGCATCCTCATCCTCACTGTTGAGAATCGTGACCTTTGTGCATGACCCTAGTCTGCACTATATGTTCCTCCATCGGGTTCTGTCCTCCGCGGCATGGAGGGCTTCGCTCACGGAGGAGTCTGTTACTGAGCGCACTCGGTTGCTCCAACGCATTGGGCTCAGTCCTTGCGACCCTCTTTCCTCTTTCCTCCAAAGGATCCAAAGAAATCCAAATGTTGTACTAGACTCCTGATTTTTGATCTATTGACCCATGGGCTTGAGTTGTATAATATTACTAACTGCCACCCGCGGCTTCGCTGGCCCCGTTCCGGTTACTTTATGGAGATAGAAAGTATATTAGGCCCGTCTCCTAGTTTTAAGCTACCTTCCCAACAATTTTCAGCTAAATCGGTCCAGCCGTTCACGCGTGATGGCGTGAACAAGGGAATAGGTATTCAACAGGATATTTACCATGATTAAATTTTTGAGTGGACTTCTGATATTTCGGCACAACCGTGATCATGGTGCATGCAACTGTGCCGAAATATCGGAAGTCAACTCAAAAATTTAATCATGGTAAATATCCCGTTGTATCATAAAAATAGTGTTAAAAACCATGATAGTTTCAAAAGTTATGTCACTATTATTTTCACGCGATGTGTATATGGGGTCAAACGCATCGTAGATCTTGAAGTCTTTTCGAATAAGCCATAAAAGATAATGAATACGAAAAGGAAGTCAAAACTGTCACATTTCATTTCCAACAGCCAAATATCGACAATCGATTTTTCACACGGTCGATGTCACAACACTGTGCGACCCGCAGTTCAGCGACCGACGGACTAGTGATGCCCAGAACAATTAGCATATTAATCGATTCGATAACTTACGTTTAGTCGACAAATTTACATGATTCGTGAGAACCTATGTTCCCCGCGTGAACTTATGTTATATTAATGAATTGTTCATCTCGGTCGGTGACCTCGGTAGATATAATTACCATCTCCAAGACTTCAGTAGGCTCTGAGGCGCCTGTGACGCTTTCCATTAGGCAGAATAGTTAAATTAAATATTTATTGGTTGAGAAAGACGATAAATAGTTAAATATGTGTGCGTTCATTAATTTTTATCAGGCAGCTGCACTTTTTAAGTGTTTTGATAGAATTCACACGTGTATTAAGTACCTACCTTCCTAAACAGAATTGAACAGAACTTTTCTAGTTTGAATCACAGTGCGAAAACTTTTTCGATGGTCACACACAATCTAACTCTTCAGCTTTATAATCTACTATATAAAAATAAGTCGGGGTTTCCTTCCTGACGCTATAACTCGATAACGGCTGGACCGACTTGGCTGATTTTGGTCTTGAATGATTTGAGGAGGTCCAGAGAAGGTTTAAAAGGTTCTTTTTTTTTCAACGCGAACGGTAACGGCGAGCGAAGCCGCGGGCGGCCGCTAGTTATTTATAGAATCCATTTTTTTTACACATTCTCATAGCACAGTACTTTAATAATTCTACGTAGATACTTTATATACTCATAGTTCACCTGGGGTTAACTGTGACGGTGTACTGTGTAACTCACGCTTACTATTCGCAATTCTATAATGTGAAGATTGAACAGTCAAGAACCTTTACTTGGTTCTTGTCATTTTACGGCAGTTAATTTGCAGACGGAACTCTTATACCCTCGATTTTTTTAGTATAACCTACCAATAACATCGTTTTATCTTGCCCTTAGTTACTACCACCGTATGAACGGCTTTGCAACTGAGCCCAGAGCAGTCACATCTCCGGCAGCGGACGGCTCCGAAGCACCACTTGGTGGACTCTTCACGAAGCTTGCGAAGCAGCAGGGCGGGCCTTTGAGACTCCCTGCCTTCCCTGTCATGCTCGACATGAGCTCCACTAAGGTGAGTACGCAATTTCAAGACCGGGTAACCTGAGAGGTCAAAAGGTTAAAGGCCCAAATTATGATTTCGCCGCCGCGGTCTATTGTATAACTGTGTTAAGGTCTGTCAAAGAATTAGTAAATCCTTCTTGTAAAAAACTTTTACTGATTTTGCTCTTTACACTCATCTCTCATTACGACGACATTTGATTGCCTTTGTAATTCGGGTCTGGTTAATGTACGGTCAGTTATTTTACACCCCGCTAAAACGAATCCACTCTTTTCCACTATCAAATTGTTGAGGCCCATGTACACTGTAGCAGTTCAATAATTAAATTATTACATTTTTTATCTAGAGATAGATAATTGCTTTGAAGAGGACAGCGCTTTTGATTTTATTGTAAAAATAATTTTCTGGCACTGCAGCGGCCGCTTCCGCGGCACGCTCGCTCTGCTCGCTCGCCATGTGCGTAATTTTTATGTTCAACCTAACCTAACCAATCCTATTGCTACAGTGTATATGAGGCTTAACTGGCAACGCAACAACGTGCTGTTTAATATCGTGATGTAAGTACATTATTGCCTCCCCCTAACTCAAGCAAATAATTTAAAAAAAAAGTAGGTTTGGTTTGGGCGATTGAATTAATCGCGAAAAAGTCTAAGACCCAATTAAAACCGATTTCAACAAAACTAGCGGATGTGTATGACTGACATAAATAAAACTACTTAGCCTTGAAAGAAAAACAGACCATTTAACTACCATTTTTATACCTACTAATTATGTACGAAATCGATTTAATGGATATCCACCTTGATTAAAACCTGATTAGCTACGATTAAAAGGTTAATAATCTATGTGAAATCAATTAGTTACAGTGTAAAAGGTCAGGTGATATCAGATTCAGTACGATACCTACTGCATCATCATCATCAGCCTGTAGGCCTACCACTAGCTCTGTCTGGCTCTGGTTTTGAGTATGTGTGAGTACACACCAGTGCATTATACTGTGTGTGTAACGTTTTGACGTAAAATTTATTTAGTCAACACAAACTCAAAACCAGAACCAGAGAGAGAGAGAACTCATGGTAGGCCTACTGAAGAGTTTGATTGTTTGATTGGTTGAACGTGCTAATCTCAGGAATTTCAGGTCCGAATTGAAAATTATTTTTGTATTAATAATCAAATCATAATTTTACAAGATATATGGCAAAAATCTATGTCTATCCTTTTCTAACACGTAGGGACTTTTCTATGTCTATCCTTTTCTATCGCGTAAGGACTATAAATTCTCAATTTTGATAGGAGTAGAATATTAAACATTCTCGAATGTTCTGGAATACCCGGGCGACGCCGGGACTCGCGGCTAGTAAATAATTATTTCTTAGTACTTTTTGTAATTTCTACTTTTACAGACCAAATGTAAATTATTGTTAGGATTGTATGTTAGATTGGAATAAAAAAAATAAAAAAAAAAGATTAGAATAAGATAGATATTTTATAATTCGTTTTTTCCTTCACCAAATAGACAGGCTAATTGGAGAACTGTCGTAGTTCTCCAATTAGCCTGTTTACCTCAATTTGACCATATTATGTTTGTTTTCGTTTTGGTCAAACATCAAATAGTTCTCAGGCTGTTTTATTCAGTTGGAGAAAAATATGCATATTAATGCTTTGAATAACTTTAATGACTTCTACCTATTAGCTTAATAGAATATTAAAACGAATAATTTAAGTTATTATTGAAAGTTTTTTACGAACGATAGCGTGACGAACAAATATGGCTACAATCATGTAGAAAATTAAAGAAAATAATAATTTTTGGTAAATTTTGAGCAGCGCTATAATATGCAAAGCCTAATATACAACAAACACTTACTATAAACTAGTGGTCCTGCCTCAACTCCACATTGATTAAGAAATGTCACTGTCAAAATGAATCATCATTCAAAAAAATACCCCACAAACTGAGGCAAAAGATATCGGTTTTGAACGATTAAAAACAAAAAACAAAATTACCTTGTCTATTTCCAAGCTTTGACTTATTTTTATTTCTTCAAACTATCTTTAAGCTAAGTTTAGTTTATTGGTCTAATGTTAACGTAACAAAGGCGGCTGACCGATATTTTTAGGACGCCTGAGGGCGCACGTCATAGTTTCAAAAAATTTCATAAAACTAAGTGCATTAAATACTTGCAATCTCTTAAGTAATGATGACACATCTCCACTCTTCTAAAGGCCTAAGATTACTTCTCAATTATTTAAAAATAATGAAATAAATGCTTAAGTTATTTCATAACGTATGGAACATTACTTAAGACAAGGCCACTGCCCCTGTGAAATAATTTACGGTCAGCTGGGTTTTCATTTCAAAAGCAAAATAATTCGTATTAATTATAAAATCAAGTGCTCACTGACCTTCCTGTTTAATTACTA
Source organism: Thera britannica (assembly GCA_939531255.2). NCBI lineage: Eukaryota > Metazoa > Arthropoda > Insecta > Lepidoptera > Geometridae > Thera > Thera britannica. The sequence goes on from OW618039.2 coordinate 14,422,246, forward strand.
ACTACATGTTTCATAGTTCACGGCTGTAGTTAAAATCTCGGAAGATCTAAGAACTTTTATTTCTATGGAGCTGGCATTCCAAGATAAGTCAATTGACCATTCATCAAACGTCAGACATGTGACATTAAAGTTGTTGGAATATGAAAACACAAGCCATAAGAAACAAAATTATTTTTATAAGATTAGTTTGCGCACATCATACGCATTTTATATTAGCCTAAAAGTTACAAAAATCGCAAGATGTGGGTAGATATAGAATCGTCTTTCCTGGAAATTCATAGTTAATGCTTATTGTCCACTGTCCAGCATAAAACTTCTTCAGGCTGAGGAAAGTTATGAATTGGGTTGGAATCAGTATCAAGCGCACAAAAAATATAATTATACAACGTGTATCAAAATATGTGTACTATCCTGAAGGGGGGTGAATTTCCACCCCCCGGGGAACAACTTTTGTTCAACGACTTTTCGAACTTCGATTGGTATCTCTGAAAAAAACTGCAACGAAGTTTCAACATTAACAGCTGACTTTATACAAAGTGACAACCCTAAACTCAGCTACAGAGGTAGTAGGTAGTAGTAGTAGACCTACAGAGGTAGTAGGTCAAGGGGTCAAGGGGTTACAAGGATAGGGTTGTCAATTTATTTAGGCATTATGAAATTAAATATTTTTGTATGGGAAACTGAAAATAGGAATTTTTAATTATCTCCCCTCCACAACTGATCACCATTGTGGTCTGAAACCCCCCACCTTCGCATAGTACACATATTTAGATACACCTTGTATTTTTACGACAGAAAAAAAATTAACATTTTACTGTTGCTTATATAGAATCCAAAAACATGTCAAAGAAGAAATGCATGCAAAACTAAACTGAAGTTTAATTATCAGAGCTCTAGCCGTAATTTTTATAAAGATGACAAGTCTGCTTCTCCTTAGTCCGTGCAGCTGATAATAAAATTCATAAGTTGCTATCGCCCGTGGCATCTTTCAAACATAGCTCTTTATGTAAATGCTCTGAAATCATAATGCGCGAGGTGCTCGCGCCACGCTTCCTTTCCTCCGTAATGGAGGCAATTAAATTTGATAACGGGCTCGACCTTTACACTCGCACCGCTGGGCAAGTACTTAGACGTAGGAGGCACATAAACTGTGCTTCTCCAGAGGGTAGATAGCGCGTTGAGTGTTACTTTGGGTCTTATTTCATGCCCTCTCTATAGATTGTTTACTTCTTACCGGATTTTAAAATGCTTAGTTTGACTTTGGATTTTATTTAGATCAATGAATTACCTTAGTCTCGCTAGTATCTGTTTTGAAATAGAACTTAATAACCAAAATTATTTTTGAAGTGAAAACTTCTTTAGCGGCGTTGAGCACTTTTTCTGTAATGGGTATAAAATCTTAAACTCGCGTCAGCGCGTCAGGACACGTGACCTGATCGAAAAAGCGTAAGACGGATGGAGAGTAGACAGCTATCCCCTCTCTACGGCGCGGCGAAAATGTATGCCTGGGCCTACTGTTTCGTTTAGGCAGCGCAGGGCGCTTGCGCGAATGTTCTTGTATGTTACAGCGTGCCAAATAACAAACAAGCCCCCCCTAACCATTCCAAAATATCAAACATGCTCAACGTTAATAATCAAGTTTTCACTTCTGCCGGCACTCCCGGAGTGCAACCCGTATTTTTTTTTGGTTTACTTTGTCACAAAAAGTATTACTTTATGTACCACAGATAAAGAAATATCTGGTATAATTTGTTGGAGTTAAAAGCAGTCGACCAACACGAGGTGATCCGCAAAAATCCGTGAGAAGAAGGCAGAGGCACGGCTTAATTATGCTGGAGTATACCCAAGTTCCATGATTATTTTATCTGAGGCACGATAAATAGTGGCCACCTAGGCGCGTGCCACCAGCGAACCGTCTCGACTCGACTCTCCACTGTAAAAGGAACTAGACCCGCACTAATTGGCAGCGGCACGCGCCGCGCATGCTCGCCTTCCGCGCCCCGCGATCCCCGCGACACGCTAGTGATGGGATGTGAAATCTTAACCGTTCGACTTTGAAATTAGATGACTTTTTGCACGCGGAAATCGCGACGCGCTGCTTTCTAGCTAAATTACAGCGACATCTGATGCGTTTTTCCGATGCGAATTTAATGTCGTGGGTCGACACGAATGTTGCGATTCGTTTGCTTTCTTACAATTTATTAAATTGGGTCTTTATCTGTAATCTATGCATGGTAGACAGCCCCATTGAACTTACTTTTAGAAAATCTTGATGAAAGAACGGTACCTATACATTGATGGTGTCAAAAACCTATCATTATTTCATGCACGTCTTAATTGATTTTACTTAGTTGCGTTCCAAACAGATTGCAATGAAAGCGTATTGCACATTTATACAATAACTAAAATTTATAATGATAATAAAAGCCATTAATTATTTTCATTTTAGTATTAATAAAACTCATACCAATCCATAAAACACCAACGTATTTTCTAATAGAAGGGAGAAACAGTAGAAATAAATTTGATTTACGACGACGGCGCGGGAGGCACGCGCCTGCGCAGACGCCTCGCTTATTATACGCGCGCGCGCCTTCGGCTGAATTTCATTCAGTTACCTCACATTCGCCTTTTTAATGCGCGGGGCAATTAAAAAAGGTAGATTGTGACTTGACCTGGCGCGGGGAGCGTGACGCCTCGTAGTTATGATACAAATGACGGACTAATCAAGAGACCAAAGCCCGTATTTAAACAATGCTCAAGCATCACCTGAATTTTGATTTGTAGACTGTTCGAGTGTTCGAAAATATTGCCTTGTATGCCTAAGTCTTACCAAGTCGCTTCTCAATTTTTTTTGAATATCACTACAAGATTGAGCTAAAGAAAATTCGATGAAAGAAAGAAAGTTTGCTTTCAATCACCATGTATATTATCTATCACTTATTATATGTAGTGCTCGTAGGTATGCTTTACGAGTACAGTGAGCGTCAGGCCACGCGTCCGTTGATGAATTTCTCATAACTGAGTTTATTATGATGAAGTTGAGGATACTTGATGGTAATTTCTGTTTTACTACCGTTAAATACATAGCATTTTGATTATGCTGTCGTGGCTTTAGCGAAAACTGAGTTCATAGTTTCCTGCACATATTAAGTATTTTCCGCAAGATGTTGTGATACATAAATAAATAAGCAAAGGGAGAGTAACTTAAACTTTGGTCTACAAACGGGGTTATTTATGTACCTCTTTCCCAAATAAAAAAGTTCAAATGTGCCCTAAGACCGGCAGTTTTTCTTTCATGAAGTTTATAACCATCATCATCATCAGCTGGAAAGAGACTATTGTCTTATTTTGATTGTGTGCACACACAATTTCCAGGCAGAACCATTTTGAGGCATTCCTCAGTGAATATTTTCCTATTTTCTTTTTTATTCTCTCTCAATCAGACAGCCTGGAAGCGGAAATTTTCCGAACTCGTTTTAAGGATACCATTTTGAAGCTCTATTCTTTTCCAGGCCCTGCTAGCAATATCCCGGGTCGGTCGAGGAGGAAGATCGCGACGCAAACGGATGGGCATGACAGGTTCTGTCACGGAGCACTCCCCACTGGACCTGTCAGCAGCTGGCGAGAGTGCAGCTAAGCGAGCCCGACTGTCCGCCAGCCCGAGCACGCGGAGTGATAGTGATGAACGTGATGCGGGGTCTTATGATGGTAAGTACTTTTGCCAGAAGAAGATCGCGACGCAAACGGCTGGGCTCGACATGTTCTGTCACGGAGTATTTGCCACTGGACCTGTCAGCAACTGGCGGGACTGCTTCTTAACTAGCCTTTCTGTCCGCCAGTACGCGGAGTGATAGTGATGTACGTGATGTCTTGTGTCGGTATTTCTGCCGCCAATGCCTTGCTGTGTTACAATTCGAAGGGAACGGGTGCTGGTGAATCCTATAAAATAAAATAAATAGTTTATGTTGCAACCACAAGCACGTAGGACATCACATCTATACGTCCCTGCAGGCAGAGGTATACTAGAAATCTATTCTTCAAATGTCAATATCCTTTAGGGCTATTGGCTATTGGTTTAAGCTGTGAGTTGTTCGGCAGTCAGTCAGTAACGTAAGACTTGTATTTATTAAGATATAGGCCGTCGTAACTGTCACAATTATAGGTATTATGAGCATAATATCGTCCAACATTCCAAATAATATGTTTATACAACCTCAATGGTAAGATTGCTAAGTAATTCAGATAATATCAGTTTATGTTCCTAATTTGAACTTGTCCGAGCTAAACGATTCCATTGACGGTTTACGAGTAGCAATATACGGTATTACAAATTGTAATGAAAGGTTTATATCATAATAAGAAACGGAGTTATTCAGTGGAGTTGTAACTGGCACAATAATATGAATATTATTATGTTCATCTGGTATCGCACCTCAATGTGCTAGCTTAGTAGAAATAGAAGAGATAGTCTTTTCTATATAAGTAAGCCTTTCAATGATGAAAGACTATAAAACTAAGATACTACCGTTTGCTCACGGTTTCCCTTGAGTTTTTACTAGCACATTTCGCTAACAAATTTAAGGTTATTTCAATTCTAAGTAAAAAAAACTATAATGATTACTGACTTACTGAACGACATTAAATAATCTAAAGAAGAAAAAGTCCTAGAACTAGGCCATTTAGACATTAACTTCTTCTCATTTGTTTCTATAAGAAAATAAAACCCTAAAGAAGTGCAGCGAGGGTTTCAGTTTATATCAGAAGAAAATAGCTTCACTCGGACAAAGTCACTGAATTCCAATAACTGAGTGACTTTCTCAATATTTTTTTTTGTAGGAAAGTGGAATTTCGTAGAGTGTATGTAATAAGTCAGTCCCCCTAAATATATATTTGTCCACAGATCGTAGTGAGTGCATGTGTGCGGAGGCTCGAGCGCGACTTTCAGCCTGGACCGTCGATGATGTCTGTGACTTTGTCGGCTCCATTGACATCTGCGCCGAATACGCAACGGTGAGTGCACAACACTATTCCAATTCCATTTTCAAAATGCCATTTACTTTTCAGCCGAACTTATTTTAAAGGTTGAGCGTGCACTTTATTGGACTATCCGTACCTGACAGCCAATTTTGAATTTCGAAAACTTACCAATCTGTGTTCAAATTAAAAGAAAGCAACTGAACTGCATGACGCAAGCACATAGCCACATGCTTCTAAATAAAATGATTAGAAATGGAATGACTATTTCGAATCCAAATTAAAACGTCCAACCAGTAATTGCACTGTCGAAGGTTACGTAAAACAAGGTTTATAACTAATAGAAAATAAATCAATCGACTGTCTAACCTCAGTACACCATTACATTATTTTATTGCTAGGAAATTGCCCTCATAAAATTTACTACGCGTCTTAATAAGCTGACTGATGCCTCGTAAATATGATGCTGCACCTCCTAGCGCTGATTTGATACTCCCAATTAATGAATCAACATACCAGTACAAATATAATAAAGTACTCAACGCTTATTAACTACTTTCTTGTCGATTACAATCCAATCATAGTAATAAAGTGCAATAAGTCTAAATAGACGTAACTCGAAATCGTAACGATGATAATGTGGAACGTCACTGAGCGGCGAATCTCGCACGCGCAATGATCATGATTACTCGATCACTCACTGTTTCTACACCTCACTACCGGACCAACGCGCGTAGACACCCACGTAGAACAACAGTCACGTTGTCTTCTTTACACACGACCGGTCTACATAAACTGGTGATGCGCCTGTGATTGTGATAGGAACTCAAGACGCGTTACATTGTGTTTGCTCGCTTTTTGATTAATTTTAATTGCAGTTGAGAGTGAAAGGGAGCAAATAAATATGATTTTAATTACTCTTGGAGTAGTTTCTTGATTATTTTACACTAAATCACTGCCTTGGGCAATTTAGAGTTATTATGCAATAGGCATTTACTCACTTTCTTGTCCTTATCCCTCTTCATGTGGGGTCGGCACAACAGGTTTTCGTTCTCCACTCTCCTCTATTAGCCGTCATTTCAGCAGTCACTCCTTTCTTACACATGTCATCCTTCACACAATCCATCCAGCTTTTCGCCTACCTCTACTTCTATACCCATCCCCACCTACTTTCTTTTTTTTACCTAAAATATAGAAGTTTGAGAATGATTTACATTCCTCGGAAAATGGATTTGGAGTGATTATAAAAAGAAACACATCCAACAAACTCGTAATAGTACTTGTACAAAATTCATCATATTCTGACATAAATTTACAAAACTTTTAAGTACATAAGTAGTAGTACTTTTTAAGTACCTATATTTGTAATGTTTCTTTGTTGTTATGTTTTTCTTGTGTACAATAAAGTACTTATTTTATTTATGTATCTATCTATCTACATAATCTACCTGCAATTTATGATTATTAGTTCAGCGTCAAATTCATTATAATAAGATAACTTATTGAATAGCTGTAAAGAAGGATATCTCAGGGGTCTATAAAATTATAAGTTTATGGCCTTGTTATAGAAGTTTATCTTAAGCAGTATGGTTTATCCTTATTTGTTTATCGGTAGATACCTACTAAGAATTGCTATCGTGTTATAATAAAAAACGAGAGTAATTCTATTTTTGAAAAATATAAATATTTTCCTTAATAAGTGCACACATATTTTTATTTTTATGCTATGGATTTTCTAATAGTATTTGTGAATTTCTGTAAACTAGTTAAATATATTAACAACCATTATCTAATATTTTAAAGTTCAAAGAAGTAAAATATGCAGCTCTTTAGCTCTCCTGTAAAATTGAAAAAAATATCTACAATACATTCCTCTGGCTCTTACACCACGATATGTAGGTAGTTATTTAAGAAACACTTTGTTTAAAACTCGTTATTATTACAGTTCACATTACAATTACCCTAAAATCTGTAAGTATCTATTATTACCCTTACATTTCCTATACCTAAAACGTCATCTTACCAACCAGGATATTTAACCAGCATTAAATCATTTGCTGTAAATTGAAACTATTATCCCGTGTACAATTAATTCGAGCGGAGTGACACCTTCAGAACAAATAAATCACGAAGTAACTTGATACCAGCTACTGTAGTGCCGACCTGGACATACTGTCGGGTAGTGTAACAAACATGCTATCTCAAAAATTACGTTAAATGTGATAGCGAAAAGTAATCTATATCTTAAATATTTTAAAGAGAATAGATTTGTATTTTTGTATGTTTGTAATAAATAAACTCAAAAACTGCTGTGCCGATTTCAAAAATTATTTCACCATTGAAAAGCTACATTCACCCTGAGTAACATAGGTTCTATTTGTGTGGTTTAAAAAAAAATTTACACCCGTGAAAAGTCGGGAAAGGCCGCTAGTTTATTATAAAGATCCTCTTTTATGTGCACATAATAGTTGTAGTGCTTTTTGTGAAGGGCTCGTCCGGGGAAGTATGCCTATTTATGCCGTGAAGCAATACTACTGTTTTTCAGCTTTGACTAGATTTTTTAATATAAAAATATGGTCAAGTTATAGCGCAATGCTGATTTTGTTTTATAAAGAACGTGAAATAGGCTACAGTATAAAAAAAAATAAGTTACATTAAAAAATATTTCTTTTTTCTTTGAGTTAAATCAAATGTTATCATAAAAACAAGTAATTGAAATGATGTTTTCTTTTTTAAAAATAATAGAAAAACATTACTCGTTAGACAAATTAGCCGTGTGTCGCACGTGGCACCGCTTACCATCATTGTGCAATTTGCGATACAAATAATATGGAAATTTAAAATCTTCATTTCGTTTCCCACGTCTGCCATCGGCTGGTTGCTTCTTTGGCATTATTTACGATGAAACCCGGTTACAATACTCAACTTATTTTATAATTATTGATAATACATAGGTATACCGAGTAACAATCATGGCTCCCTGACATAGACCATTTTCATAATCAATCGACAAACAGTATAAATCGGAAGAATTAACATGACACCTGGCTCGAATGATGTTCATATATTACGTCATTTTTGAGCCAGAAATATTTGTAATACAGTTGAAATAACGAAGTATCGAGTTCCGAGCCACGTGTCATGTTTATTATCACGGGTTATACACAAGTTTGTGCAGACACCGGTAGTGCTTGTCTCTTCTCTTCTCTCTTCTTCTTGGTCGTTTTCTTCATCACTTAGTTGCAGCGTTGACAAGATTTTTCCAAACTCCTGTTTTAGTGGCCACTTGTAGACGTCCGTTTTTAACACCGGATGGCGGACATCAACAACCGGCCCTAGAAAGTCATCGGCAACCTGTTAGCTATGCCAAGTGTGTACATAAACTTGCAACTCGTGTGCATTAAGGTGCCGAATGAGGCAACGACAAACCACAATCGCGGCGTGATTCGCGTCACGCGGAACGATTGCCCGCGTTTGATCCTAAGTGATGGTTCATTTGTCAAGCTGGAGTCTGCGACTTCTTAACATCCAAATTAATAGCAATTTGTTTACAAACATTCAAAAAAATCTTAGACTTTAGTTTCGTTCTTTAAACGTATAAAAACGGGCACGTACAAAGAGCTCAATTGAATAAGATCCCTTGAAAATTCATTCATTTATCTATTTTCAAAAGAATAAGAAGTCGTCATGATTTTCGTCGAGTCATGTGGATGATTTTTATTGATTGTTATTATTAATTAACACAACACTATCTAGCCCCAAATTAGGCAGAGCTTGTACTATAGGGACCAGATATCCAATATTATGTTTTTTTGTAAAGACATACTACTTTATTACAAAAAAAATTACAGGGTTATAACCACACCTAACAGTTTTAATTTATATTGACCTTTTAGCCCCCGTCCCTTGTGATCTTTAGTTCACATTACTATTCAAATCGATACAAAATAGTGCAGCTCGCATCCACTGCACTCTAATTGCACATTGTCACCGAGCTTCGTGCAATCGTGATCCAGAGTTGCCACACTGCGTGATTTATATAAATTACCCCACCGTGTGCGACATATAATATGTTCAAATTATGGCAATACTCATTTTTGTACTGTCGGTGTCAGTAGCTTGCGAAATTTGAAGCACGATTTTTGCTCGAATCTTGGTGGTGCGTGCATTAAATAGAGATGTGTTTGCTGAAATAAAAAATGCTAAATGTTAACTGACGGCAGCTATTCAAAAACTGTTAAACATAAAAACCTCATCATATTGTTTTATTTAACACTAACCTTTTTAGAAACTAAGGTCCTACTAGTCGACACTAGCTAAGGTAGCTAGATGACACCAGGCATATCGTCTGTTGTCATCTCTGTTTGTTGCCATGAAAGTGTCAATGACAAGATACTTTTAGCAAGCCGTTTAAAACTGACAGGTATTATGAATGAGGTACGAGTACAGTACGCTTAGCTCGTACTTCAACGAAAAATAAAATATTCATAGTAAATTCGCACGAGTACCTATACACTTTTATGTCAATATAAAATAAATAGCTATGATGCGTGTGATAAATTGACTAACATCGTCACTCCTTGGGTGCCTGAAGACGGAAGGCGACAACCGGGCCAGCCGAGAAGACGTTGGTGGCGATCTCGACGTTCACCAGAAAGATTGGAGATCGCCGTTGACCGGGTTTTGAGGAATATGACCTCAACAGTGGGACACAATAGGTTAATATAATAAATAAATAAAATGATGCGACTGTACCCATCAAGGTGGTAAATCTAGATGAATGTCGTTTCGTGCACGTAATTAGTGCATAATCCTCATCGCACGCGCACGAATCCAGCGCGTGATTTAACGCCGATCGCAAAGTGATTAAATCAATCTAGTTCCCGCCGAAACAGACTGAATATAAGCCATTTGTATGTGTCCACTTGATTAATTGGCGTTATTTTAGATTGTAATGTTTTGGATGATTTCGCAAGTCTTTCCGTAAACTTCTAGTTTCAACACGATACTAAACAAATATCTAAAATTAATAAAATTAAAACAGAAGCTGAATAAACTACTTATTTAATTTAGTTACATGATATTGGCTTCTACGACTACATCGATCACATTTTTCATATTAAATCAAAGAGTTACTAACACAATACAAAACTTCTCGTATGATAAAGCACCGCGTTGGCAACCCTAGGTTTTGAATTAAGAATGAATAGTTATCGGAATCACTCATCGTACTTACTTCAAAAACAAACAATGTGTGGACGTCACCACCCGAAGCCAAACACGACCCATCAACGATTGTTGAACTGAAAGCCAAGATCGAACTGCACGTGCCAAAACTTCCTAACTCCGAAAATTCATATAACGAGCGGATTATTAACTGCAAATGTATGTTGGTTCTGACAGAGATGTAATTACTATAATGGTCGCTCTATCGTGACCACTCGCCGGACATATTGTTATGATTTTAAACATGAAATCGAAAATGGTCACGGGTCATCTTCATGTGGGCTTCGGCCGCATTCGTTGCGCAAAACGATCGCCTCGACGTTTCACTTGTTAGGTTAATTTGTTCGTGCATCAAGTTCTATCACGACAAGACAATGAGGAAAAGTTGATAGAAATGTTTGAGTGGCTGTATACGAGTATCTATATAATACTCACATACTTATTTTAGTTATTTATTTATTTTCAGCCTGTCTTGCCCCACTTCAGAGCAAAGACCTCCCTAACTTTAATCCAGCTTTTACGGTCCATTGCTAGATTAGACCAGTCTGGTAGATATACTTACATCTGGCTTGTCACGCCATCACTGTGGTGGTCTACCGTATGGACGTCTTGCATTGGGCACCCGATCAGTAGTGATTTTAGCCCAAAGATCGTCAATATTTTATTTACTTAAATCTAACTCATTATCTGAAGGTTTCATTATTTTGTTTTGTCATACGCAAACCATTGCCGGTATAGATTTTTTAGACTGGGATGTGAATGCCACCATTACATCATTGCTAGCTATATTTTTTTAAAGTTTTAATTTGACCCATCTTATAGGCTAAAAAATATTGACTCCACTTGTCAAAGATCCAAAACCAACAATGTATCTTATTTACACACTTAGTTATAGTTACTGTCAAAACAAGTAAGTCAATTCTAGCATCCGTCATTTGTAAACATAATCAAGTGTAGCACATTTCAATCAACAAAACTGCAATACATCATGTCGGTTACTTTCATCAGGCATCGTGAGGCGTAAATGGACGCAATTTATAACTCTGAATCAAACAAACCGGTGATAATTCGGCGGCATTCTCGCACACGAGTTGGATACTTCGGTGAAGTTGAAGTACACACTACATCAACACTGAAACAGATCAATCTTAAATGACGTCTTACGTGCAAAGCTTTTCTAAAAGCTTCTTTATTACTAAAAGCAAAAGATGAATTGTTATTAAAAATCAGATAGGAAAATAGGACATTGAATCTAAACACATGCATAGTTTTTTTGTCCTCCGCTAAAGCGAATAAAAATAATCTTATAAAATCTTTTCAAAATTCTAAATATAAGTCCGCCGATTTAGTTAATTATGGTTTTTGATGAACCGTGCAAAAGAAAATAAACGTAGTGTGAACGTGTACTAACTATCCATCGTAGTGTTCAATCTTGTTATGTCTCGAATGTGTCCGTAAAAATTTTGTGTCATTAAATTCGAATTTCACACTTACGTCAATTTGGTAGGAAAGTAACGATTTGGGACATTCGAATTTGTAGTGGAAAGTGGGTATTTATACTAATACGTAACTTGGGCTATAAGCTACTGTTAAAGTAAAAAGTGAATTAACTCCGTGTTCAATAAATACACACAAACTATAATAGTAAATTTATTTCACCGTTTTTGGTGAAATACATTTATTGGTGTAGAAAAAAAGCTATTGCATTCAAATAAAAAAAAAATAGTTTAATAGTTAAACTATACGCTAATTATCACATCTTGATCAATAACTGCTTACTATTTAAAATACCATTTTGATTGATGCCTAGATCATAGTTGGTTTAACTATTTTCTCTTGTAATAAATAACTCAAGCCACGGTAATCACTGCGGCAAATCACATTTTTCACTTTAATGATGTCTCGGATTTATCGTTATTTTCTAAATTAAGTGAAACTATACGGGCGGTGGATTATATGAAATTATTATAAAAATGAGTTATGCGCTTCTGTCTTCGTGCGTCACACACCATCTTTCGGGTAAAATGGAATACTTGGGTCAAAAACAAAACAGTTTGATCTAGTTTGACGGCTGATATGTGGTCATTTTTTTTTAATAGCTTGTCAATGTCAGGTCTAAGAAATAAATTGAAAACAAAACACACTCCAGCGATAGCGATCCCTTGACATGACAAGGCAAGTTCGTTGCATCACACAATAAAACGATACAATCCATCGATTGACGAAACGACCCGTCAGTTCAAATGTCCACTAATTAAGCCAACCGGTATCTACGCAGGTGCTTATAAATCAGACTAGTGGGTTTCCCGCGACTTCAGTCTCTTGAAACTTAAAAAATAAGCATCATTTCTTTCACCACACTGGTATGAAAAATCTAGGACGATAAGAAAAAGAAGAGGTATTAATCGATACGGATGCTGAAATTCGCAACAATTCTACTCCTGACTACGCATATACCACTGTTTTGGCTAGCCGAATGAAGCTACCTACCACTTTTCAGGTTGCAAAGATTGACAGCTTAGGATATGTAAAGATGGTCAGATTGTTCAGACAGACCCATACAATTATATACCTACAGTTAGATGGTTGCTCTTGTTTCGCAACCTAAATGTCGACGGGTGTCAGGAAAGGAGAAAGTCATTCAATTATACACTGCTAGCTTATCTGACAGATGCGGCTAGATGGAATTAAGAACAGAGGCTCCACTCTAAATGTCACTATGAATCTTCGCTTGTCGTAACCCTATATGCATAAGATCCCTGATTCATTGTAAATCAGCTGTAGAACTTTGACTTATTAGCAGTCTTTACACACGCATTTTTACTTACTTGTATTTGTTTAAAATACCACATACAAACATAAAAACCCAAAACATTGCTTTACTACAAAATTTTATCAACGTCAAACCGAAATGCTATAAAAATAATAGTTTTTTACCATGTCTAAAATGCTCCAGTTTAAGCAAAACGGATGAAATAGGATAACCTGTCAGTCATCAAGATAAAACGTACAAGGTATCTTTATCCAAAACAGCGTAGCCTATGGACGAGAAAGGAGGCATATCTCCTTTCTCTTTCTAGATTATGCAGGGTACAGTATCGCTAATTAAGGGGACAAATATCGGTGTAAATATGTACTTGCTATCGATCGGGTTAGAGGTCGCTCGATATGGTTGGCCCGATAGACGGCTTAGACGACTGTATCTGGATCTGGTAACCAGGCGCCCATTCGTGGAATAAGACATGTAAGTATGTTTTCCTTCACGTCGCAAATCAGCTATCCGACATCAGCTAAAGTTGGCTAAAAAACTATTTTCCGAATTTACCGTAAGCAGACTGAAAATAAAACCATGTCAAGGTAAAAAAACACGTCACAAGCTATTTTTATTACTATGAGTGTAAAAGCTACAAAAATCTTTCATATTTTTGAAGTGAAAACTTCTTTAGCGGCGTTGAGCACTTTTTCTGTAATGGGTATAAAATCTTAAACTCGCGTCAGGGCGTCAGGGCGTCAGGATCACGTGACTTGATCGAAAAAGCGTAAGACGCTACAGATACGCTAGTAGTTACTATGACACGGTAACGTCACAGAATAGATAATAGTTAGTAGCAAGCATACCAAGGCGTTTTTCGTGACTGTAGTAGGTATAGGTACATACCTATTATAGATTTTATGAACTAGCGGCCGCCCGCGGCAGGTAGTAGTGGTCATTGGTACATGATTTTATAGATCTACTGTATTTATTTAGGTATTATGAATAGCGAAAGAAAATGAGTGAGTACTTTATAAGTTTTAATACGAGCGGCAAGTTTTCACTTCTGCCGGCACTCCCGGAGTGCAACCCGTCTTTTTTTTTTAGAAGCTTTTTCGGTATTTGTTTTTTTATTACGTAACACAACTTTAGTCCAAGCTTGGCTTATCTAAGATCTACATATAATCTACAGATTTTATCCATCAGATAAAAATATGTCCATCTCTTTTTAGGCTTGTCAAAAACAAGTGCTGATATTTTTTACTCGGCGAACAGCGTTACTCCGTACCTAGATGGAAAATCAGCCCTAACTTAGGTAATTTATTTCAAACAAAATCTTTGACAGTAGTATACGTAGACCTCCTAAATGTCAAAGTTAATTACAAGAGTCATTCTCAGAATGAGCCCCGGTATACTATACCAGTATATCGCTCCTATTGAGATTGGAGTAATAAAAACTAATTGAATTGTATATACAAGACGAATTACAGTATTCGGACTCAGTGTGAGAGGTCGATAGATTTACTGTGTACTCTTAGCATCAGTTGTTCAGCGAATCGAGCAACGTCGAGGCTGATGAAAATGATGAAGTGCCTAGACTAACTTGATACTAAAAGATGTAATGGGATATAGAGCTTGAAATCGTGACGCTTTTTTTTTTGCACTCACAGAAGCATTTTTTCGGAAGCCTAATGTAAAATTTTACCCGCACATAAAGCAAATAACAAGCATACCTGGTCGGGTATGCTTGACAAAAAAGCGCATCTGAAATTCAATTGAGAGACTAACGACATCTTCCGTATTAAGAACTAACTAAGAGAAGACTTTGAGCGTGTGTGTCCGTGTGTCTGCGATGCTGGATAAGCGTGCCGGTTGTCGGCTAATAGGGCCTGGAGGACCACCAATAAAGACTAGGGCCATGGATAGGGCTGTCCACGCACAGAATTAAACAAAATTTGCGTGTTTTGATGATCATGAGCTGTTCTAAAACCTCTTTTACGTTGTAATATTAGGTATATGAGTTGCAATTGGTCTGTTAAATAGCTTTTATTTAATAAATGAAAAGATCATATTATACGTTTTGATACAAAATGATAATAACTATTGTAAGAAAAAAAAATTATTAAAATATGTTTTTTTTTATATAATTAACACGTTATTTAAAAATCAATAAGATTGTGCTTGAAATAGTGAAGACCTGGGCTTCGTGGACCTTGACGTGAGTGGAGCAGATACGGGTTACTAAAGTTACGGGAAAAGCGAGACAACCAGTACCGACATCACCCCCTGCACTGTATTTGCTAGGGCTGTACCGATCTGACAAACCTTGAATTTAACCTGCGTTGTGTACAGTAAATTTAAGGTATCACACCATTGCCACATCACTAAATTAATAGCATACCTTTTCTGACAAATGACCAATAATCGTTTTTTGGTGGTAAAAGATTAAAAAGACTATGGGTTTGAAGTTTTTAAGTCTACCGGGACACTAGTAAACAGAACGTAAGACCAACTCGTTTTGACTGGCCTCTCAGCTTAGTTTGTAGTAACTCTGCTTGGATTTTCTAAAATATTTTTTTGTTTATTATTAATTTTATAACTTGATAAACTGACGACGTTGTAAAAGTCATGGAAAATTCTCTAATCGTTCTTCCTTATTTATGAGACCACCATGACTTCCCATATCCTGGTGTGGACTTCTTCAAGCTGATGATAATGATGCTCTACTTTATAATTATACAGTAAATTGCCCTGTTAAAAGCGAATGGTGAAACCCAGAAGTGAAGGGTGCAAAATACTCAATCAATTTAGACTGTCACAAATTCAATTAACAGTTTTGACTAATTGGGAGCTATATTCGTGAATACTGTCCTTTTCAATTTATCTTTTGCTAACATCAAGCTCGTTAAGTAAAAACATTGAAGTTAATAAAACTAGGAAGTGACCACTTTACAAAATATTCATATTAGATACTTGGTAGGCACTAATTTTCCAACACGCAGTCTAAAGTCAAGTCAAATATTTAGTTATTCAGTGGGTATCACAAGGGTCACTTTGAAACGTCTTAACGCTAGGTGAGTATAAGTGCCAGTTCCACGCGACCAAGAATAAGCAAGCGTTGAGAATTAAAAACGTTTTTGTAAAAAAAAAACATTTAGATGTTCTCTTTGTGTCCTTGATTTGACACCCCTGAATATCGCAACGTTTTCAAAACGTATCAGAATCATAATTTATAATGGTACTAAAGATTTTATAAGGGCGCAGTGTCACTTGCAGTGACGTTCTATGAGAATCATTAGCCTTGCTTTAAATAATTCTGATTCGTGGGATCCATTTGCCTAAAATAGAATGTGACCATCTAAGAATTGGCCACACTTCAGCAAACAGCGGCGAACTGCGATGGCGAACTGATCGCACGAACCATGTCCGAATGGCACCAACAACAGTCCTATTCAATATGCTGAACCTTTGAGTAAACACTGACCAATGTAGAGCAGTCTCTTCTACCTAGTAGCTAGCCAAGTTTCATATCTTTTCATTGTATCTATTTATTGCATCGTGTTCTGGGTCACAAACCCATGTACCCTCTTTGTATTTTTTTTTGTCTTTAATTTTCAAACTTCAATAATTTTATCATTTAATTTCCACACACCCTGCCGCGAACACTCCTCATTCACCATTGCCTTCACTTTGGTATATTGACACCGTCATAGCGCTTACAGGCAATTATGAAACATTACTATAATAGTTCACTGGCAATGACAGTTCGCGGCAGGGTGTATTCCAGGAATACGGCTCAATTGAGTGATCGCTGAATCCACGTTCCATTTTCAAAGTTTTAAACAGAAATTGACAGCTCACATTGAATTCAGCGATCGCTTGAGTGATTTGTTTTGCTAAAATTGCACCCCTGATGCTGATCGCCACTGCCATTACCATCGCAGTTTGCAACTGTTCGCCGCAATATGTTCTAGGTTTTCGTAGATACATTTGCCTCCAATAAAAATGTACCCATCTTATTGGAGGCAGCTGTTCGTCGAAGAAGCATTCACTACGTTGTTATTGAAGCAATTTATTCATTGCTTATAAACAGTAATGTTTTAGGTTTATTAGCCTCTAGCTTGACGCAAGTAATTTATTTTCACGGTATATGAGCTTTGAGTAGTTTGTATGAATTAGTATAAATGCTGGGATCGTCCATAAACCACGGCTAACAAAAAAACAAAATTATATAAAGACAGTAGACAAGCATACGCATCAGACTATATGTATCACTCTATTAGCTCTTATGTCCTTGCAGTAAGTGTCATTTTTCTTTGTTTTTAGGTTACTTGAGCTGTACATAGAACTAATATAATATGCATTTTTAAGCATCATTTTCTGAACAGCTTATTTTTTGGCAAAATGAAGCCTCTTTTGGGCTAGCTTAGCTTTTTCGGTATATCTAGCTACAAGAGTCTAAAACTAAACTAAACGCCGGCTAAAAGTGCTTTATTCCACACAAAAAACAGCGAGCTAAACTCAGACTTCGACTACAGTGTTTAATTCACTTTTGTGAATATCAAATAAACAAAGCCGTATAACGACCAACAGTACAGTGAAATATTCGCAACTGTCCCATTTTTGGATGGCTCTATACTAAAACGTATTCGGCTTGACTTCGGACAATGCCATCTTAAATCAGAGTTGAACTGGTTTACTACAAATAAATGGATAAAGACTGTAACTTTCAGTAACACTTTAGAGAGAGAAAGATATGGTGAAAAGCGAATAGTTGTCAAATGCCTCGTTTTAAGTATGAAAAATGACATTTGCCAGGTGCTCGCTTGTTTGGAATTGTCTTGGTCTGGAATAGTCTGGATTGCTTGCTATATAGAACTGACACCTAGACTCATCTAGCTTTCGGACGTTTTAAAGTAATCCTTGTGATACAACTAAATGTTTTTTTTTGTCTATCACCAGACGCCGACAGGATCCAAGATTTCGTATCTTCAAATTTTGAAATGTGCGAGCAAGACGTAGCCTGATTGCACTTTAATTTATGCTCAGTGAGCAAAACTAACACAATCGATATACAGGGTTATTCATTATTAGCTGCAAATACTCAGGAATTAGGATCAACAAATAAAATAAAAAATATTTATAAAATGACTTTTTTTTTTTATTTTGATTTATGTTTTTGTATCAAAATTTTATTTTTGTTAATTTCTTTACGGCTATTGCATAATGATTGCCATGTAGAACAGGACAATGACCCACCCAGGGGGTGACTGAACGCAGAGTGTCGCTAACGGCGCGCGGGCGCGGATCAAAGGTCAAAATAGGTCAGGCGCCGATGATTCCTTTATCGATTTTCTCGGGATTTTCATAACAAAACTTAAAAAAAATCATTTCATAAATATTTTTTATTTTATTTGTTGAACCTAATTCCTGAGTATTTGCAGCTAATAATGAATAACCCTGTATAACATTTCATTTAGTTTGTTTTAGCCGTTTTCATTGAATTTCCGTTGAAAAATGATTAATCTGCGTTTACCGCACGCTGTAAAAGCTATAAGAACACTCAATCTCTCAATCCACGCTAAGACTCCATCAGGAAATGCTCTCGCATTCATATAAATGGAATCGCGAGCAGATTGATGCAATAAAATAATATTCCAGATTGATCACTTTGCCCTCCACTCACGTAGGGGGTCCTTGCATCCGATCCGAAGCAATTCCTTTAAAATCTACGCTTTGTGGACGCATTTCCACTAAAAGCAGGTTGAACTCTGCTGGAGGTATCATCGCCATCAGTAAAAAAACGAAAAGCTGATTATGTTTTCCGCTTCTATTTATGCGCAGGAAAAAGAAAACAAGATAGCTACTTTGAGTTAGATGCTGCCACCGTAGCGTTGCTTCTTATCTTAAATAAGTTTTTATGTCATAACCTATGACTAAACATAATATATTCTGACATAATATTTCCCTTCTCGCTTAGTTTACCCCCGATACATGCTGCATGCGTGTATGGATAACCAGAATTCCATTTTACTATTCTACTTTGGTATATTCGTCTAAGTCTTCGATTCAATCCAGCCTTTCCAAGACATTCTGGTTTTTTTTAGAGCAGTCACAAGCTTTACGTGTAAATGCACCCACAATGACCAGTAATATGACATCTTGCACTCACAACCTGTTTCTATGAAATTGTATCACGTACCCGAATCCAATCAGAAGTCGGAGCGACATTCTAAAATTGATAGTACGTAGTGGCCAGTAATGACGTCGAATGTGACATGCGGAATGCCGATGCGTGGATATTGCAGCTCGGGAATTTTCCCATCAATGGAAAATTGGTCTTTTGGCGGCAATGTAGCTTAGAACCAGTTGATTCTTGAAAAATTGATGCGTAGAATGTGCCTATAGCTATAAAAAAACGACGGTAGTTGATAAGACTAATTCGAAATAAGGAAATTTTGCTTTGTCTATTGTACATTTTGCGCGCGGTGTGGCGTCCTGTAATTAGAGAGACGCAACGCACTGATCACATACATTTAAGATTGTTTAGTTATGTGTGAGTTTTTGTTGAATGTCCTAAATAAATAAAATAATAATAAGAGATGAATAAACCCATAAGATCACTATTTCGAAACTGTTTCTACACTAAAAAATATTAGCGAATTTAATAGTTCACTCCGGATTTTATTATGAGCGAGCCATCTCATTTATTTTGCTCTAGATTCTATAAAGTGTGTCGCCTTCGTTGAAAAAACATAACATGTGTTTTGTTGCCTTTAAATTTAAATCTTATTATCCATTGACAATATAAAATATGATAAATAATTCATAATGCAGTTATTTTATAAATTGCCAAGTATTATGTATGCAATTAGATACAAAGCTCGATAGCGTATGGCCATCCATCACGGCAAAATAGAAATAGGTTCACTAATATTGATGGCGAGCCCGTTCGTTTCATTTCTCGCCGCGCAAACCGCTGATGGAGCTGATACCTTCAGAAACATGACATCAGGGCTGGCAAAATACTAGAAGGACAGGAAAAACCCTGTATATTTGACCCGCACGTAAGTAAACAAAAGCAATAGGTATGGAAGCATTCTAAATTTGAATTTTCAATTTTTTTAATGAGTGATTTTTTATTTAAGATTTGTGGCCTTACTTATAAAAATATGTCAAAAGATAAACAGTGCTTAAACTATTGCTATCTCTTACCACTGAGCAATGACAAACAGTGACAGGGCTATCTTTAAGCAATGTTTAAATTTAAATTGCGTTTATAAGTTATTGATATTTGCTAGAAGCAGATTTTTCCATATACGAAATAAAGGCACATCTAGGCGATGGCGTTGGCGATCAGCTGAAACACTGTCAAATATGACAGCGATATATTTGACAGTGTTTCACTGATCGCCATCGTCATCTCGCTAGGTGTGCGAAGGCCTTAAAACCGGGGTCAAAGCTTACATCAAGGGCAAAACAAATTTTAATTTCTTTATTTCTTTAATTTTGATTTGATAATAAGTTATTTATATCACTTTTATTTGTTGAAAAATCTGCCAGCAAGATGCTGACCCTACCTGCAGGTCGCGTGCTGACCGTAATGGCAGCAATCTGGCAGACGTCTGCAAGTGGTAGTTGGATACTTGGCAGAATGGCCGGTAATCTGTGACCACTGCCGGTGACGGACATTAGCGTGTTAGGGCTGGTGTAGTACTTACAATGTTACCTAAGCTTTGGTCACAAGATTCTTTTGAAGCAGTAAAACTACCAGAAAAACTCGCTTCTTCTTCTCACGCGAACTTTTTTCCAGAACTGGACAAGGAGGTTTTAATAAATTGTATGTGTTTAAATTTTTTAATAGGTATTAACCTCTTTTCTTGATTCCTATTGATACAGAAAAAAAATCGGAACGTCATAATAAGCATTTGTTTTTTTGTTACATAATATTCCTAAACAATTCTTTTATATATTTTTACTTTTTTATTAATAAAAGTCTACAAAATTGGAACATAATACAATAGTAAAATGAAATAAAATAAATAAAGAATATAATATAGACAGGCTATTACAGATTATAATATAGGTACAGTAGGCTTCATTCACAAGAAATACATCTATTCATGCGAAGCTGTGGTTTCCTTACGATATTTTGCACTACCATGAAATTAATATCATTACGCACTCAACTTTTAGCACAATAGGAAGTCGTTAATCATGTATTTTAAGTTTCAATATCAAGTTATTGATTTTAAATGTCAAAGCACTATCAATGAACAACAAGCTTTACTTTAATCACTGGAGTTGGACCAGTTTGCGACCTTTCAATGTTGGAATGTCAACTTGACGTCTGTCGGTGGTCGAAAGTACTGCTATACTCTCATCATCGTACTTTAAGCTCTACTTCCTCGGAATAATGACTATATTACTGTACCCTAGATAGATTGTCAAGCTGTAATCCAGTAATGATCTTGTATTATCTTATGATACGGCTCCACTTTGTGGTGAATGTTAGGTAATCTGTTGTGGGTTAGCAAATGGCCTATTTCTAAAGCGGTGTCGAGGCTATTGATACCAGTCTGAATGTCGCTTTGCTAAAGTCTTGCGCACATCTAAGTGTTCTGCGGTGGCGATCAGTGACACGCTGTCAAAAATGACAGCGATATTTGACAGCGTAAGTAAGTCTTAAAAGGTACCAGAGAGCTCTTCTGTAGACACGTTGTTAGGCTTGACTGTAAGACTGCAGATCCATTTAAGAGTAGTAAAGTAATTGAAACTGGCTGTTCCAAACACTGGTCGATTGAAAATAAACGGCAAAGTGCAAATTTTCATTATGCTTTTGTTGATTGTTGAGACCAGTCAGCACAACGTTTGAGATCTGGAAGTATACAGTAATAAGGACTGAATTTGTCAAAAACTTTAATGACGTTCTCAAAGTAGCCAAATCTTACCCGAAAAAAAAATCGGTTGTCTGTAAAGTCGGTTTACTGACGATAGTTGAACATGACAACGTCGTAAGAAAATACACAATGTCAAACGCTACCGAACGCGGAGGCCGATTGTGCCTCTTTGTCGCTCGTTCCGCGCTCTCGCTTGCACTTCAAGCCTTAAATGGAACGCCTCAGAGCGAGGCAACGCCGCATGATTCATGTTTTTACATGCGTGCAGCCGGCTCCATCCAATTATAAGACGTTGTCACGTCAAAAAACATTTAGATGCAAGTTTTATAAACATTTTTTTATGAGAAAGTAAAATACGAGCGAGACATAACCTGGTGGCTGTCAGTGCCTTAATGAGTCCATTCCGTTGGCGGTCGAGAACTAGCACTCCGACAGTAGCAAAGATTATGTAAAGCCAGTCGGACTATCATTTGTCTGAGTCCCACCGTGACATCTGTCGGTGAAGGAACGGGTTTATCTGAACGTGCGCTCGTTATTCACGATAGACACACAGATAACATCTTCGCTTTCTATGTTAATAAATATTAATTATGCTGAAATCTGTTTGTATAACTCAGTCACCTTTATCACACGCATCCGATATAGAATCATCATCAGCAGGTTTCAATAATTTAGTCAATGGGAGTACTCCAACCATTTGAACTGCAATTATGGAGCCCCACAGACTAATACCTCATCTGCTGTCTTTTCAAAAAAATATCATGGGAACCATCGACACAAAGAAAAAGGGCTGGACATACCTACCTAGGTCTCGACCAATATAATTTCCTAAAAAAACTATTTTGAAACAGAAGAATAACAAAAACAAACTTTTATCTCCGATAAAGGTAGATATCCTATCATATCTTTTTGTACCTACTAGTACCTATATTTAAAATTCTTTTCATTGCTTATACTCTGAAAGTAGGTCTGAAGTTGCCTGAGGGGCCTAATTGAAAGTAAAACTTTCAGCCCTAGGGAGAATCGCTTTCTACTGACAGCTGTCAAATTATAAAAAAAAACAAGTTCTATTTTATTCAACCATGTTCCAACTTTCTAAAGTCTTTCTAACTGCAAGGAGGTTGTTCAACCAAATTCCAACTTTTTATTCAGCAAGTAGGTTGGAAACCCATTACAACGGTATGAAGTTTAAAAAGTCTAATTAGAGCGCAATGTAAAATTTAAATTTAAATAACATAAAGATAGTATTAAATAAATAATATATCTTCTAAATTACTTTATTAATATATCATCCATGTCAACAATATTTATAAAAAATTAGCACTGCCTACTATCCTCGTGTGTTTTATTTTATTTTATTTTATATTTATCAATAGCATTACAAACTAACAGCCTTGGCCAAAACGTCTGTGTGCCAGCTTACATACAGAGTAACATAGTAGGTACATACACATAGTTATATAATCAATCACAAATAAACAAACAAACATATTTGAGTACCTACTCACTAACTTAAAAAATGTATACAAGTGACAGAAAATTGATGTAGCTTCATGTGAAACACATCTACCTCAGGTTTCTGAGCAATCAGAGTGTTGAGAAGTGTGAGTGCGTTCGCTGTGGGGGCATACCGCGCGGTGGCGGTGCGGAACACGGGCGGCGCGAACAAACGACGCGCGCGCGCACGCAGATAATGGTCAGGCACGTAAAATGCACACTGTGTTAGAGCAGACGGGTTATCGACACTCCCCTGAAGTATTAGGAAATAATGGGTCATCAAAGCATATTTACGTCGGAGCTCAAGCGTATCTAGCCCCACCATACCACCAATAAACAGGGATGGGAACAGATATGGATAGAAGCCGTACAATTTCATATACAAAAACCTACCAAATTTCTTCTGGACACGCTCCAGCATAAGTTTATATTTCGCTTCATGAGGGTCCCAAATCAATGCATTGTATTCTAACTTCGATCTCACGAATGCATAGAAAAGCGTGATAATTGCACTCCTGTCGTGAAACCTAGCACTCTGCCTCATAACAAACCCTAAGGACTTGTAAGCCTTAGAACAGATGTCGGTTATATGCGTATTAAAAGTAAGTTCGCGGTCCATGGTTAGCCCTAAGTCTCTTATTTCTGTGACACGCTCCAGCGGGACACCGGATATGTTGTATGTGTGCGTGAAGGGCGAGCAGGATCTCGTAAAACTGACGGTCTTGCACTTCGAGGCATTAAATTGAAGCAAGTTACTGTCGCTCCACGCAACAACATTATCAATGTCACGCTGCAGCATCTCACAGTCCTTGTTACTTCCAATTCCCAAGAACAGCTTCAGGTCGTCCGCGAACATCAGACATTTAGCCGCTTTAACCACCCTTGGTAGGTCATTGATCATTATCAGAAATTGAGTCGGACCAAGGATACTTCCTTGGCTCACACCTGATAGTGTCGGATAAGAGTCTGATCTAAAGCCGGAGAGTTGAACAAATTGAATTCTATTAGAAAAATAACTACAGAAAAAATTTAGTAAATTAGGAGTAAATCCCATCGCTGCAAATTTTGACAGAAGAATGTCATTGTGAACCCGATCAAATGCTTTTTTGAAGTCAAAATATGCCGCATCTACTTGTCGCCTCCGTTCCATTTCAGCCGTGGCATAATCTACAAAATTTACATGATTAGTGGCAGTCGATTTGCCCGACAAGAAACCATGTTGATGTTCACTAAGAAATGGACGGATTTGAATAGAGATGCGGTTATTTAGAATAGCTTCGAAGACCTTACCAAAGGCTGATTGAACAGCTATCGGTCTATAGTTCTCGACCTTTGACCTGGATCCACCCTTAGGAATAGGTGTAACTCGAGACAATTTCCACGCGGCCGGATAAGTTGCAGTTTTTAGTGCTAAATTAAAAATAAATAGCATTGGAGCCTCCAAAACACAATAACAGTCTTTTATGATAAAAGGCGGTATCCCGTCGGGCCCAGTTGAAGAATGCGGTTTTAAACGCTTCACAGATTTTATTACATCAGCCGAAGTGACGCTGTCGATGGCGACGCGGGATGAACAGAGCGGACCAGAGGCAGCAGCCCGCTCCGCGGCTTTTGGGGACAAATTAGGTACATCTGTTAGAAAAACTGACTTAAAGTAAGAAGCAAAGGCATTGGCTGCATCTCCTCCTGTGACGAGGTTCCCATCATACTCGAACTCATCACAAGACTGCCTTGACAACTGTTGCTCTTTGTGTTGATTCCTTATACGGCTTAATTATTATATTCGTACTCGTACGTTCAACTATTTCTTTAAAATAACATAGATTTGAGCAAACAATTTACCATTTTTTAAATTATGAAAATGAAAATTTTGGCTGAATAATGCTGGCGAACCGAAGCCGAAGGCCCGCCAGAGAAAAATAAAAAAAAACCGGGAAGGCGGCAATTCAATCTTCATTTTCACAAATTTTTCTTTCATGTTTTTATTTTTACTTTCCTTGTATTCGTAATGAAAAGCACAGTGTTTACCTCGGATGAAAGTCTTTTAAGTCCCTCAAGCTCCATTGGCGCCCTCGCTACGCTCTGGCGCCAAACCCGTCTCGGGACTCAAAAAACGTGACTTTCAACACTCGGGTAACAATGTACTATTAAAGATATCTAAAGAAGATCACCAATGCAAATATGACAGTGAAATATAATATTAAATAACAGTCAAATATTCATGATATATTTGACATATATTATTGGACCTAATCGCCTAGATAATGCGCAAGCCTTAAAGGCCTGCGCACACCTAGTTCGCTGGCGAACGCGATCAATAAAACGCTGTCAAATATTGCTGTCAGATTTGAGATTTGACAGCGATATTTGACAGCGTTTCACTGATCGCTACCGCCAGCGAACTAGGTGTGCGCAGGCCTTAAAAGTAGCCTGATGGTCGTCAAAATATTACATGACATCTTTTAGGTGGCGTGCGAGTTATAAGCATATTTTATAGGCCACGTTTCACATAAAATTGACATCTAAATTCTAAACAGGACAGGACCAAAGAGAATGATCACCACGCTAGGAGTATTGGGAGTTGACATCTGTCAATGTCATTATTCAAATCGAATGCACTATTTCAAGCACCTTATGAAATTCATATCACATAAACCGAGGCATCATGTTTTTCAATTTCGAAAACGCAAAAACACGTGTACATCTCAGTCTGTTTGGTATAATAGTTGAGTTTTTGAAATGGATAGGTAGATAGAAAATGCTTTATTGCACACAACAAATTATAAAGTACAGGTACATAAAAATACTTAAAACTATTTGCCTCATACAATGGGCGGTCTTATCGCTAAACGAGCGATCTCTACCAGACAACCTTTGGATGGAATGGACTTAAGATATTTACAAGGGGACTGTGTGCAAAGAAAGAATAAATAAAAAGTGCCTTAAAATTTAAAAATAAAAATATAATAAATATAATTTAATAAAAATGCCTTAAATACAGAGACTTATTTCGGAATAAATTGTATCTACCTACATACAAATTGCTTCAAATATCTTATCATCATATTATTATATTATCATCAGCCAGAAGAGTCTGCGCTTGTATTTCATGGAGCTCCTGCAATCTTCACAAAGTCGTCCGTATATTATTTCAATGATAACAAAATGACGGAAAAAGCAGATTGCCACCTGATGTTGGGAAGTTACCTCTGCTTATAACTTCACAAACCATGTCCATCAATCGTGGCCTAAGTGTCATTTCACTACGTCCATCTTTTAAGGCCTGCGCACACCTAGGTCGCTGGCGATGTCGATCAGTGAAACTTTGGCAAATTTGACAGTGATATTTGACAGCGTTTCATTGATCACTATCACCAGCGAACTAGGTGTGCGCAGACCTTTAGACGTGTTAAGTGTCATATATAACAGCTGTGATAATAGTTAGTTAAACTGGCAATTTTCAATTTAATTGGCGCGGAAGGCGAGCTGTCAAAATGTCCATCATCAATAACTCTACCAACTTTGCATTTCTTCCGTGTTACCAACGAGCACGTAGCATATAGAATCGAAACTCGTACTGAACGATTATACCAAAAACAATATTTACATAAACGATATTTTTTTGACGTAAAACCTCAAATCTTTGTGACAATATCGCGGTTAGACCCTTGATGAGACTCTGTGTATTTTGTTGCGTCTTGGGAGGGCGGAATCAACGTCAAATATCTTTACTTTCTTTACGTTTAAGAAAAAAACCAGGCATGTGCATTTATTGTAGATGGTGTATATGTCAGGGATAACTGCCTCTATCTAATTTTAATAGACATCGAATAAGAAGCAACTAGTTTCACTTCTATACCACAGTCTGATCTAGATGTCACTAACCTGTTAGTTTGAACTTACTTCGTTAATATTTAAATTCTGTTCTCGTAACTCCGTCACTCGACGAGGCTTAATTATTGAAGATTACCGCTAAGCTTGTTTACGGAAACACAGGACAGACTTATATCCCAGATCCGGGAACCTAGTTTAGGGATATTAAACTATAACTTCACATTTATCATAGCAGTTGCCGTCAACTTCAATCTTTGCAACAAAATACAACAGCTTTATAGTAATTGAACTTTTATGGGTTATACTATGTACTATACGAGTACTGCTTACGTATGTAGGTTATAATAGGTACCACTCATTTACCTAGTATTAGTATTTTTTATTTACCTAGAACGTTTATAGGGTACAATATTAAAACTGTTGTTTTTATCATGGTCAAATAAAAAAAAGTAGTTACTTAGGTCAAATTATAAAAGTAAAAGTTTCTTGTTATCTTGTTTATGGACTCCTGTGTCCGCATGTAGACTCAAAGGTGGTCCATTGCGCGTCAGGCCTCAGGATGTACTGGCTATAACTGTAGCCTGCCTAATTCCTCCCAAAAGCGCAGAAGCTTCCTGGGGAAAAGGAGAAGAAATATTTTGAAATTTCAGCAAAAAACACATTTAGTTTCGCTTCCTATTTTTTTGTGTCTTCCTGTTGTCTTACGTTGCAGCAATTAATATTTAATTCCTAAATCGTTTCCTGAAAAAGTCCAATACACCAACAACATTATTACCTACATCTATGTTACCACCCAGGCAGCTGGATGACAGTAATGAAATGCAGAAAATACTGCAGGTACGTCTATAGTCGTAGATTGCAGACTGCGGTCCGATGGTCGCCGTTTAGCTGGAAAAGGGTAATGTCAACTGAAACAGCTCACTGCCATTTCCTTGAAAATAATTTGTACAAAAGCTTGTGGAAGATGCAACACAAGTAAATAATACCCTCTCATTAATAATACCGGGCTCGCTAAAGGTTTCTTGTCACTGTCACTTTCGTGTCAACAAATAGAGATGGCAAAATACTTATCGGTCTACTAAGCTAAATTACTGCTAGAGGACCATTACGAATATTTAGATACATACAAACTTCAACTTAAATTTGTGTTGGGCGACGCAACACTAGTCGCTAGTGTTGCGTCGCCACAAGCTCTTCAATGTAGAATGTGTCTTGAAACTTTAGCCTGGAAATCAACCATAAAAAAAGAATATGAGAGAACGATGAACCATGCAACATACTCAGAATTTCACTACCAAAATTTCACCTTAAAAAAGTAATGGTTTTCATCTTGGAGGAAAATACGGCTTTAGTGGACAGTTTTCTGTGAATAGGCGACTACGCAGTTAGATATTTTGTCCGTAGCCTTATATTATACGCCTTTGTCGCAAAGTGAAAGGTTTCGTGGGCACTGGCTAGTCTTTTTGTTGGTTAGACGGTGGTGAAAATAGGAAACTTAATATAGGCCTCTTACATAATAGAAAACTCGCAAACATTATTTATATAAATGTTCACTCACTCTCCGAAGTTACTGGGCCTATAGAGGTCTTAAATTGCACATCGTTCTTTGAGGGATGTATATAGGCACTTAATCACAAGCTATTTTCAGAACTTCGCACTTCAATTGGCTGAAGATGGGTACTAAATTGTTTTTTTGACACAACCAATGTTTGTCATCGGTGGAGACCGAACTCACAACTTTTACAGCGCAAAAGACAGATCTCCTTGCATAAGTTAAAATGCGTCCACTTCTTACAAAAAAATTCAACTTTAGCGCAAAAGACAAAGCTGCTACTAACTCAACTGTCGGGCCTTGCGTACTCAGTAAAACGCTGTCAAATATCGACGACATATTTGACTGCGTTTCACTGATCACCACCGCAGAACGCTTAGAGATTTGTCTAAGGCTTTAGATTCGTCTACAATTTATACTTCCACTTCGCCAAAAACATAGTCGGTATTCTACAAAAAAATAATGTGGCTACGTTTTTCAATTTTTAATCTTTCTGACTAGCACAAACTACAGTAATAAACACTCATTTCACAAATAATTTATTTACTGCCAATTTAAAAGTATAATTTCTAAAGCTCAATAATTAACATAGAACAACGCTATCGGTTCCATTACTGGCATTACTGCGCGCCAAGTTAACCTTAGGTTTGCTAGAAACGGCCAACGTCATCGTAACGGCAACAAACGGCCACGTTAAAGTGGAAACTGAAGTTTCGCCGTATAACACTAAACCATGGTGGACTACTTAAACCACTCGTTACGAGGATCAACCAATCAAAGGTCAAAGGCAAAAGTCACTTCTTTCAAACGAAACAAACAAACAATGACGAGGATCACTGAAATATCATAACTTCTCTCTGTCTCTTTCACTCGCCAGATAACTCTTACCTATTCCTTGTGACTACCTACATAGCACGACACGCTATGCAGTCATCAACTATAGGGATAAAAAAAAGGGAAAAGTAAGTAAACAAATATACCAAAACGATTTTGGAAATAACCGTTCAGTATATTCACAAAGAAGAAATAGGAAAAAAATGTGATACTTAAATAAATTAAGTTTGTTTCTTCACAACATACACAGAACGGCTACATTGACAAACATAATACTGAGAAAGGCACAAAAATAATTAATCGTTACATACGATTTACTATAACTTCGCTACGTCATCATCAAGCCAACCATTGGCATTTTTGATTCTTGACATTCCGATCTCATTATAGTATATGACGGTAACAGTTCATTGTAAACGATGTTCTATTACCGGCATTACTGTGCAGGGCCAGTTGTTAGCACCAATTTATTTACTTTCTACGCGGATCTCGAGCAGCTTCTAAACTGGACCTTTGCGCCAACCATTTTAGCTGCATTGCTTTTGTTTATGGGCTCTTGCGGCTTTTCAATGTACTGTTCATTTTGAATGGGATATCGTAGGTCATTTTATATTAAAAATCAATTTCTAAATTCTTTGTATGATATCTATTTTGAGGTTGTTTCAGTATAGGTGCTGACGAAACAGATTTAAAAATATTATAATTATTTACATTTGAGATAGAATTGAAACTACTTATGTCTTGTTTCTTGAGAACTTTGATTAAGTTCACCTATGTACGATGCAATTTTTGTTTAGTGCAATAAAGAGTTTTCTGTCTATCTTTCTCTCAGTCAATAGACCCTAAATCGCTAAAGTAGCACACCGGATTATTAATGATCATTGGAAGTCATTCGCAATATCATAGTCTAAGGGAAAGAAAGTTTATCTATTAACGAGCTGGACCACAGTTACTGCAACAGTTTTTACCAGAGATACGCTACAGAGATACATTATACGCTAGTTTGTACCAACCAAGAACCAAGCCACATCAAATTATAGCAAATTAGAGTAAGTATCTGATGATTATCCACAAAAAAAAGTGTTGACGATCGGGTTCGCTATGAAGAGGGATTTTAGGTAGCACTTCAATAAAAATAAACGCAAATAACAAAAGACATTCAATAACACATTTTCAATAATACACATCAGAAGCCAAAAAGCAAGGGCGGATCCAGGGGGGGGGTCATGGGGGTCATGACCCCCCCCTGAGCTGGTTCCAAGACTTAGGTGGACCACTAAATTGTTGACCTACATAATGATTTTGTATTATAATATGTATATTTTGTCACCATACAGATTTTATGTAACTACAAACCTTCAATATTTTATTATTTTAATCTAAATAATATGAAACTCTTACGCTACTGACTGACTGACAATCAACGCACAGCCTATATAGGCCGTTAGTCCTAGAAGCATGAAACTTGGAGGGTGTGTTCCTTTTATAGTGTAGAGGTTCACTAAGAAAGGAAATTGGAAAATTATTTCGCTAAAAGGAGAAAAAGGGGAAAAATAGTTTTAAGAAAAATATTGATTGTAAAATTCAAAGCAAAGTTAGAAGCATGAAACTTGGACAATAATACATAATTACAATTATGTAAATAATTAATTTAGTGTGAAAAAAAAAACAGGAAATTCTTGCAGTTGGTCATGTCAAACTAAACAAACCAGATTCGATTATACACCAACGCATACAAAACCCAACTTAGCCACTATGACAAAATCACGCAAAATAGCTTTACAAAATACCTACGCAAAAAAAAGTGAAACAAAACTGCTACCGCAGCATCTCCCACCAGATTTAAATAAATACAAAGGTTTAAAAAAAACCTATGTAAACCACTAAGACAAATCGCGGTTTTTGTATGCGTTGGTGTACAATCGAATCTGTTTGTTTTGGTTTAACATGACCAACTGCTAGTTACCTTAGTTAATTTCGTTTAAGCGGAACACACCCTTCAAATTTCATGCTTCTAGGACTAACGGCTTAGGCTGTGCGTTGATTGTCAGTCAGTCAGTCGACTGTGAGTAACGTAAGAGTTTTAAAATAATATTTAGACTAGTTATACAGGGTGGCCGGAACATTGAAGTCCAAAAACAAAATATTGGTGCCTCGTATCGTGGGGTATCTGAATCACCCCTATGTATGTTCTGCGATTTTGTTTAGTTTTCGAGTTATGAATTTTTATCTGAATTTACGGGAAATTTCGACACGACCAACTTAAAATTTTAAAAAATAATGTAGAAGTCGTTTTAGTATTTTTTT
Source organism: Thera britannica (assembly GCA_939531255.2). Taxonomy (NCBI): domain Eukaryota; kingdom Metazoa; phylum Arthropoda; class Insecta; order Lepidoptera; family Geometridae; genus Thera; species Thera britannica. The sequence continues at coordinate 14,454,125 of OW618039.2, forward strand.
TTTGCAACTGAATCCTCATGAGTTGTACTTTTATGCATAAAGCAATTAGCTTTGTTATTTTGATGAAAGTTATGAAAATGATGATCCAAAGTAAGTAATTTACGTTCGGTGAATTATGACTCTTTTCAACTTTAAATTAAAAATGTAAACAGGTGATTTCATGGTTCCTAAGTAGCTTTAAATAAAAAAGCAGCCAAGTGCGAGCCGGACTCGCCCATGAAGGGTTCCGTAGCATCAAGTAACATAATCTAAAGGTTCTTGTTGTTCATCGAAAGGTAAATTGCGGTTTACGATTTATGACGTATAAAATAAAACTACTGACTAGATCTCGTTCAAACCAAATATCGTTGGAAGTTTGCATAGTAATGTACAATCATCATATATTTTTTTAAGTTTTATCATTCTCTTATTTTAGAAGTTAGAGAGGGGGGGACCAACTTTTTTCCACTTTGGAAGTGTCTCTCGCGCAAACTATTCAGTTTAGAAAAAAACGATATTAGAAACCTCAACATCATTTTTGAAGACTTATTCATAGATACCACACACGTATGGGTTCGATGAAAAAAAATTTTTGAGTTTCAGTTTCAAGTATGGGGACCCCCAAAATTTATAGTTTTTTTTTCTATTTTTGTGTGAAAATCTTAATGCTGTTCACAGAATACATCTACTTGCCAAGTTTCATCAGTCTAGCTCTTACGGTTTCGGAGAAAAATGGCTGTGACATACGGACGGACAGACAGACAGACAGGCATGACGAATCTATAAGGGTTCCGTTTTTGCCATTTGGCTACGGAACCCTAAAAATGGGCCATACTTTCAGCTTTCATAATCATTAAAAAAAATAGTACTTAAGGGGCTACTTTTGCTATAATCGGGCTTCAAACACAGCAAGATGGAACATTCTTCTGAAAGGCTAAATCATTTAAGTAAAAATTTGACTATTGAAAGACAAGTTCTTACGTAGGTTTAGAATGTGTATTGCTGCTGGAGGTGGCCACTTAGAAAATCTTCTGTAAATTTTAAGCAAACATTTTTTCACATTATCATTTATGGTTTATCAAAAATACCACTTCGTATTTAAACCTTTTCTTACCAAACCTCTGAAGCTATTTGTTGTCTAGTATTTTGTATAAATACTTAACCTTAAGAATGATAAAATGGGAAAAAAAATTGTTTAAATCAAATTAGCATTTCATAAGAATGTTCCATCTTGTCTTTTGAAGCCCGATTTTAGCAAAAGTAGCCAATTAAGTACTGTTTTTTATTTAGATTTATAAGCCTAAAGTATGGCGCATTTTTTAAAGCTACTCAGGAATCATGAAATTACCTGTTTAGATTTTTAATTTAAAGTTGAAAATTTGTATCGCAATTCACCAAACGTAAATTGTTTACTTTGGGTCATCATTTTCATAACTTTCTTTAAAGTAACAAAACTAATTGTTTTATGCATAAAAGTACAACTTCTGAGAATTCCTTTGCAAAAAAAAAAATTACCAAAATGTGTTCTATTTTTTTTTTTAAATATATAAGTTGGTAATTTCGAAATTTCTCATTAATTCAGAAAAAAAATCATAACTCGAAAACTACAGGGTTATTCATTATTAGCTGCAAATACTCAGGAATTAGGTTCAACAAATAAAATAAATAATATATGAAATGTTTTTTTTTAAATATTGATTTAAGTTTTTGTATAAAATTTTTAATTTTATTAATTTCTTTACGGCTATTGCATAATGATTGCCATGGAGACAGGACGATGACCCACTCAGGCGGTGACTGAACGCAGAGTGTCGCTCACGGCGCGTGGGCGCGGATCAAAGGTCAAAATAGGTCAGGCGCCAATGATTCCTTTATCGATTTTCTCGAGATTTTCATATCAAAACTTAAAAAAAAAACATTTCATAAATATTTTTTATTTTATTTGTTGAACCTAATTCCTGAGTATTTGCAGCTAATAATGAATAACCCTGTATACAAAATCGCGGAACATACATGGGGATGATTCGGATACCCCACGATACGAGGGACCAAAATTTTTATTTTGGACGTCAATGTTCCGGCCACCCTGTATATTTAGATAAAATATAGGCTGCCTCATTCCGTGCGTGATAGTGCTTTTCTAGATGTCTTCAAGAGAAGATGGCAATATATACGAAGTTATTATGTGTTAAGTTTTTCAAGTGACCTACAGTAAAGAATAAAAATTTTTAAGCACAGTACTTACGTACATTAATAAAATACCTACTTTTTACTTGTATCTATTATCAAAATTAAATTATAAGTTCTTGACTTGACCACGACTATGTGACCCCCTCCTGGCGCCAAAGCTGGATCCGCCCTTGCCAAAAAGCATGCGCAAACTTCATACAGACCTTTTACAAAAAAAGTAATCGAAACTTTAACATCATTCTATATTTGAATTCAAACTTCGAACGATATTTCCAGCCTTCACCGTGTTATCTGTTCGCAAAATCAATAACAAGCCTTCTTGCACTCCAACCTACAACACCATATTTGATCTGTGGTATAGTTGATCCATAGCCGTCGGCCGCACGCGCCGGCGTAGAATAATACATAGTGATTACTGACGTGATCTGATTGGCCTTCTTTACAGAACATTGCTGTAACCGTTGCTTGCGGTCGCGAGTTTTTGTATTAAATATTAGTTTTCACATTGTATAATCACATTTTTTGCGATATAAATTAGATATCCCAATATTATGTAGGTACAGTTAAAGCGAGAACGGTTCGTATGTTTACTATGAAATCATTTTAACTCCATCTCAGCTACCAAAATAAGACTTAAACTGGATTATAAGGCAATAAAATAGATACAGATTCTAAATACTAGCAACAGAGCGCTATAAAAACCTTAATAGTCATAGAAATATCGATAATGGAAAACAAACGAGATGATAATACCGAAGTTAAGTATGCTGTCGTCTTTACTGCCTACTTATTAGCAGTAAATACCTACCTTACAAACTTATAATAATAACAGAGCTACAAAAACTGGGAACGAGTTAAGGTAGATCATTTTCATTTACAAGACTACACTTTAAGATGGTAGCGGTTTGTCCGTATATCTTTGAAAACTAAAGGCATGCATCTCGACGGCAATGGCGATCACCTGAAACGCTATCAAATATGACAGCTATATTGACAAATATGACAGCAATATTTGACAGCGTTTTACTGATCGCCATCGTGCTATATGTGCGCAGGCCCTGAAGGTTTTGAAGATTTCCCTATCCTCACTTTTCTTTCAATTTGCAAAGTTAATCTAAAGGTCTATAAAATATATTAGGTCCGTCTTTACACTTTGACAGCAAAAACGCGGTAATTTAATACTTTCAAATCTTTGTAAGTTCGTACCATTACTTGTCTTTACTCGGTTATCTTGCATGAGCATTGATTGAATATTTTGGTGTATGAAAGGCGCCTTTTTGAAGCATACTAAAATTCCTTTTACCACACTGGTTCAAAAGAACTATGTGACACGACAAGAAGAAGAATATAACATTGTGTGTGGCTAATACGGAACGAGTATGGTAAAAGGGTTTCGATGCACAATGATTAAGAATAATGCTCGTCCCGAACCAACTGGCCGGCAAGAACTAGTAAAGACGAGATCTAGTTCTGGTGCGTGGGCGCAGTCGTGGGTCGAGCCATAGATAACTCGCTATACGCACTTTGAATAGCACGGTAGCCAAGTTTATATAGAAAACAGGTTGAAACGGGTCACGTCCAGCGGTCTCGGCGCTCACTAAAAAGGATTGGACTTGTGGTTCTATTTTCAAAATAATACTTACCAATTCATGGCGTTTACTTGTTTACTTGGTATGAATGTAGCTTGTATTGTTATGAAAATAGAACCCTAATTCCAACTCCATCTGGCCCCTGTTTTTCTGTAAGATAAGACTTTGAATCTTCAGAAAGAAAACAGAACACAAACAGAAATGTTGAGTCCAGTCCAGTATTAGATTTGTGCTAGGTGTTCATATTGTTTGATATACGATTTATCTGTTTTTGGTGTAAACTCAGCCTCACTGTAGGAGTAGCCGGACTGGCCCCAAATATACAAAGGTCGGGCTAAATGTCAAATATTTCGAGGTAAGTCTGTACCCTGAGGCGCTTAATTGTAAATCAATAGATATAAGATCTTTCTTGCTATTGGCATCGTCAGTAATTTGATATGTTATTCTCTAAACTAGTTTAAATGCTTTATTACATACTTGACTTGGTAATTTGTAACTGCTAACATTTTAAACTGGTTTTAGGTTATGGCGCCTTATCGATTTTCGATTGCCTACAGAAGTTATAAAATGTATAAAAAATACATTTAAAATAGATCTGTATCAGTAAAATGGCTTAATCCGAAATCGGCTTATAGAAATTATGTATTTTCGATCGACATACATTTTATTTTAATGCATTAAAATAACAACAGTTAAAAGGTAACTGCGGTACATTAACCTACGCTTAACGACTTTCGTAACACTCAAAATAAAGAAAAGATACCGATAACTTGTAAAAAAGTCATGACAACCGCAAATATCTGTCAAATTGCGTTGAAAAACGTAATAAACACAAACATTAGACAACAAATGCAATGCGTAACAAATTTGGTGTACACTTGTCTAGAAAATGGTTAACTTTTATTTTTCTCATCATGAAAAAGGTTAAAAAACACTAACCTAAACTATCCCACTGCTGGATAAAGGCCAAACATTCTATGAAATATTACTTAATTTATTGTGATTTTAAACCTCATTTTGCGTAATTCCAGAAAATAAAAGACAAGAGGTAGAAAAATTCTAAATTTTTACCACTTTAATTTGAGTGGGAATCAAACACACAGTTCCTCACAGCATTGAAGACAGAGCTACTAAGTAACATTACTCGACTATAGGTTGAATATCGTGATAATCGCTAAGTCAGGACTCGGAGTAGGTAGGTCCTCCTTCACTCACAATCAGCTATTAGTATCAAAACAAAACCCCCGTGGCGTCTGTCTGTGCGGCCTGCTTATAATAACTACTGAAACTGTTTTGTACAAGTTCAAACAATACTTTAATTCATTGTCAAACTTTAAGGCGCATTTTTTCATTGCTGCGTCATTGGCATGAAATGTCAAAAGATGTAAATAAGAGATAAAAAAAAGAAATTATTTTAATACCTTGGGCATTCATAATGGTCATAATTATATAGTAGTCATTTAGCTGACCGGACCGCTAAGTCTGGTTGAATGTATGAAAGTGACAGTGACAGTGACTTTTAGCGAGCCGCTAAAAAGTGTCAGGCATTACGAATGAAAGGCACCATCTCCGTCAATTAATGAAAATGAAAATAAAATATCCGTCAGGTTTTTAGTAAAAAAAGAGTGGCTGAGATAATTTAACCCGCGAAGAAGAATGTAGGTATAATAAAAATCTACTCAGTGTAAGTTTAGTCATTTAAGTTTTGTGCCTGACCGTACCCACACGTAACAGCGGCAGGTGCGCGTGTGCAGAAACCACAGCAATTTATAAGCACAAGTACATGCAAAAGCAGGTATGTGCGGTCGCGTTGATGGGATCGCTACAAATGCTTTTATTTGTTTGCAACTGGCAATTATTGTTGCGAAGACAGGATTTACATAATTTTCTACGGCTCACTACTATTATGGCGAGAACACTGTGATTCTAACGTCTAACATCTAATCTAATCCTTGACACATTTTTATGTACCTATTTATTTTATAACATTATTATATAGGTAGGTAATACTAGTATCATAGATATCTTTTATTGGTGAAGGGAAACATCAGAAGGAAACTGGCAAGTCTTCTTCCTGCCCTTATCCCACTTTATGTGGGGTCGGGACAACATGTATTCGTCCTCCTTTCCCTTCTGTTAGCCGTCATCTAAACTGGCAAATAAAAAATATTGAAAAATGGTGTCAAGTGCACGAAAGGAGCCTCTTTGAAGCGCACTTCGAATCCTTTTTACGCAATGGTTCGGAAGAACTAGACACGATAATTAGGCGAAAGGTACTTTTTTTTAAAGTAATACGCACACGATTTTAAAGGTAGCTGAAGTTATAATATTGTAATTATTAAAGGAGACTGAATACACTTTGAAAAAAGATGCATCTTCATAATGAAGTTTATCCTAAGGATCACTAACATTTTATAAAATAACTAATAGTGGAATCCCGCGCGACTTCGTTCGCGTTAAGGTTTTACCATACAAACTTCAACCCCCGCTGCAGACCTTTATGGGTTGAGTTTCGGGAATTCCTTTCTTAGTGCATCCCTACTTTACACTAGGATTCTACCCTCCAAATTTACAAGTCCTAAGACCATTAGATTAGTTCCATTAGTTTAGGCTGCTGGTTGATTGTCAGTCAGTCAGTAACGTAAGAGTTTTATATATTTAGATATAGATAGATAGAAAATACTTTATTGCTCACAAATACATAAGAACAAACAATGGTACATAAAAACTTAACAACATATATATATAGATGTTATATCAACATATATACATAGGTATAGGTGTTATATTTAGATGTTAGGTTAGGTCATATATTTAGCAAATCGACTACCAAATTTTTAACTGTGAATGCAATACATATTATGATGTGACAGTTTATAAGGAAAGATAAATTTTATAAATGCAGACGATTGTATCTGTAGTAATGTATTAAAATGTCACATATGAATAAGCTACTTAAGTTTCGAGTTATTTGCATAAGATTTTGCAATCGATTATTTAGACGATTATGTATATGTATTCGTATATACCTACCTCATAAATTATAAAACATTTTCTTCCTCATTAATATTGTCTGAACTTTTTTTTTTACTAATCTTCATTATTTTTTATTAAATAAAACAATACATTACAGTCGGCTAGACATCAGATTATACACCGTATATGTATACCTATAACCACGTTATACACTATACAGAGAATGGTAGAATAAAGAAATATTTGAACTCGTTCGCTTTATTTAACTTCGTGAACTGATAACTGAACTCGCTCGAAGCGTGCCAACATCACAATACAAATTCTTGGAAATAATTTCAAACATTCAACCTTCTAAATTTAAAAAAGCAATCAAAGAGTTTGGTGTGATCAGCATCTGTTGCACTTAGCACGAGTTTCTAGGGGCATCAAGTCTGCGTGCGACTGCATCTAGATTCAAACTAAACAAAGCTTTAGATATGTACTACAACTCATATAATACTTATTCAAGGTGTCCCAGAAATAGTTCGTTATCCATGGGGAATTATGACACTCATGGGAACTACAAATTGCTCTACAAGTTTTGAAAATTCAGTGATTTTTATTGAAAAAATATGCAGCAAAATTACCTTCAAACCACTACCTATGCGAAAACTGATTAATGGTCCATAGTTGTCTTTATAAATTATCAATTAGAATTTAAGTACTGTTTGTTTTCCTAAGAAATAAAAATAAATAAAAAAAAAACACTGAACTTAGACCTTCGTGAAAATTAGTGATGCTAAAATTTATTTCCAAAACTATGTTTATTAAAAATAAACAGGCCTTTGTAGATGATGTATACAACGGCAACGGTAGGGGCAGCTAGTTTTTTGTTTTTATCTATGTCCTTACTATGCTATGTTTATACTCTGTCAGCCATATTAATAAACGCAATTTAAATTTAGTCATTGTTTAAAGTCAAGTGTTAAGAGATGGCAATAGTTTAAGCACAGCTTATCTTGTGACATATTTTTTTATACCATACCCCCTCTAAAAAGCTTATTTTATTCACTGGAAACAGTGAATAAAAAGCTCTTTTAATCACTGTTTTGGTGTTTGAATTTGGAACACACGAATAAGGTCAACGTCCATCTCAATACCTTACAACCTCCTTACGTCATAAATACTCTCGATTTGATTGGTCGAAATTTTTGACAAGGAGTTTAGCATTGGATTAAAAACTGTTTTGTGTTCTTTGTTGTCATTGTCATACATATGTAAATTGGCGCTATTTTGAATACTGTTCTTAGTAAGTTATGCAGCAAAAAGTTCGATAATAGTAAATCGATTGAAAATGCATTCTAGGAATGAAAAAGATGTGCTGAGTTGTTTGTTGTTCAATTGGGTTGTTGAGTTCATGAAAGAGAAGTAGGTATAGTAGAAAACTTGCATTAATTTATCCTTCTTTATTTACAAATCAAAATCTAAAATTATTTGTTTTATGTCATATAAGAATAGTATAAACAAAGTTCATAGTTTTTAATTATTTTTCACTTAAATCTTTCTTTTTCTCGAAGTCATGGTATAAAGTATAGTATGCAACTCTTGAATAAAACGGATTTATATCGAGGGCCATGAATCACTCGCGTCGTTTAGGATTCTAACACTTGAATCACTCGCTACGCTCGTGATTCAATCATCATGAATCACTCCCTACGGTCGTGATTCAGTCTTTAGATTCCTGCACTTGCTCGTGATTCATCTTTGGTCCTCGATTTAAATCCGTCTTTTATTCACTAGTTGCATAATATACTATTATGTAAGGTCATGTGGATACAACAGATCTAAAAAAAGTAATGCTACAGGTACTGTATAATGATAATGACCGAAAGAATTCGATGGATCTGATAGAGGCACTTACAAAGCGGCAGCCAGTACAAGTCTCATCCACAGATAATCTATTTGGTGTAACCTCACGACCTCCCGGCGGTCGGTATAACAATATAATTAAAGAGAGATCGGATCGATCTGGACCAATCGTGTCACTATAAGCCAATTTCAAAGAACTTTAAGCTTAGATCCTTTCGACTTAAAGTCTATGATCAAGCTCAAAGTTCTCGCAGTGAGTAATCGAAAATGATCTGTGTTTCAATGCTGTAATGTTGAGTGTGTGATGTCAGTGCAAGTCAAGTCAAAGGAGTGTGTGTAGGTTACTTTGTAGTTGTCTGTGGCCGGATGGCGGCTAGAGTCCGTTTACCCACCGGATGTCGATCGGACGCTCTAAAAGGAAACGTAGGAACATGATTGTTGCGCTCCCAACGTGTAATGGTTGTCATTATTTACTCTTGACTTTATTGCTTGAAATTATTCCGAGTATTGTGGAGGAAATGCTGTAGTTTTACCTCATCCTATGCTTTGCGAACGCACTTTTTTGCATTAATCGGCAAAGTTGAAGTTTGTTAAGATGAAGTTGAAACGCCAAATATCGCTGTTATATTTGACACCGTTGCACTTATTGCCACCGCAGAAAACTCAGATGTGAGCAAGGCTTTAGAATCTAAAGTTTAGATCTTAGATGATGTTATTATACTATTGTCATCGGTCCTTGATACGTGTGCTTTTCTAGTTAAGGCACTGGACACCGTAAAACAACTTCTTACTCGCATATTTTTACCTTTTATAAGATGTAAAACCACTGAACTAATTCATAAAAAATCGCAAGCAACGTAGTTTGCAGCCAAATTGCACAAGGTTCAGCAAAAACTAACTGCCATACACAAAACGCAATTTAAATTTAATTATATTGCTTAAAGTCAGCCCTGTCACTATTTGTCATTACCCAGTGGTAAGAGATGGCAATAGTTTTAGTACTCCCTTACCACTGGCTCATCTTTAGGCGTATTTTTATGTTTATCGCAGCAAGTTTTTATTACCCAAAAAGTTTACGCTTTCATACCTATGCAAACTTTTTAGTAAAAATTTGATCAGTTTCTTTTTTTGAACGTCACTCAATCAAATCAATGAATTGTGTACTCCCTCTTCCCTCCAAGTGTACAGAGAAAGGGAGCTCTGTAAGCTTGGAGGAAGAATATTAATTAAATTTACGCCTATCTGTAACACCTGACTTCAAGGTTCAAAGTCGTTTCTATGGCATATAGTGACGAACCTGTGCACAAATGAGAGCTACTACATGTTTTGTGAGAGTAGGTTCTATCTCAGAAAGGACATAAATGTCGACCGACTAGTTCTGAGCTATTCCAAAATGGTTGATATCTTCCTGCCACCGCTCCAGACCTATTACTTGCTTCCTTCATTCTGCCATGGGAATAATATGTTCGTATTTCATCGTCAGCATCAACTTTAGCCTAAATATTGTTTATTTATTAGTTTAAATAATTTATTATTTATTTAAATGATTTACTATACAGTTTTTAAAAGTAATAGTTTCTAGTTTTTTTTTTTAAATAAAACAATTTAGTAACAGAAATAACAACGTTTCTCAAAAATCAACTATTTTAAAATAGCGCAAAAAAAACTAAATTAGACCTCATTCAGTCTTTGTCTTGGTTGAATATTAAGGCTTAAGTTAAGTCTTAGCTTACGTTCTATCTGTAAAAATAAATTATAGTTTAAAAAACTAAAAAAAAACGCTTTTACGACTAATTGAACTAAAAAGTTGAAAATAAAATTGTAATAATCAATTGAAAAATTTATATTATTGTACAAAAAAGCGTGGGGTGCTTTTTATAATAACTTCAGATATAATAAACTATTGATAAAATATTTACAACAATCAAAATACGGTCGTGATTCAGTCGTTAGATTCCTGCACTTGCTCGTGATTCATCTTTGGTCCTCGATTTAAATCCGTCTTTTATTCACTAGTTGCATAATATACTATTATGTAAGGTCATGTGGATACAACAGATCTAAAAAAAGTAATGCTACAGGTACTGTATAATGATAATGACCGAAAGAATTCGATGGATCTGATAGAGGCACTTACAAAGCGGCAGCCAGTACAAGTCTCATCCACAGATAATCTATTTGGTGTAACCTCACGACCTCCCGGCGGTCGGTATAACAATATAATTAAAGAGAGATCGGAAATAACAACGTTTCTCAAAAATCAACTATTTTAAAATAGCGCAAAAAAAACTAAATTAGACCTCATTCAGTCTTTGTCTTGGTTGAATATTAAGGCTTAAGTTAAGTCTTAGCTTACGTTCTATCTGTAAAAATAAATTATAGTTTAAAAAACTAAAAAAAAACGCTTTTACGACTAATTGAACTAAAAAGTTGAAAATAAAATTGTAATAATCAATTGAAAAATTTATATTATTGTACAAAAAAGCGTGGGGTGCTTTTTATAATAACTTCAGATATAATAAACTATTGATAAAATATTTACAACAATCAAAATCAAAGCGTTTTTTTTAGTTTTTTAAACTATTTTTTTTTTTACTTTTTACTTTTTTTTTTTTTTTCATATTTTTGCATTGTCATCGACCTTTGACAGGTGTGCAAAGTATGAATCAAATCTGATCGTTCAAAGTAGGACAAAATCGAGCTCAAAGGGGTCGGTTACATACAAGCTTACAAACATACATACATACAGGTAAAGCTAATAAAAGCGTTATAAAAACATTCTGCCAGCTTAACATAAACAAGTTATTGAAAAGTCTATTTATCAACCAACCTTTTAATCGACAGAGCAGTTAACTTTTGAGGGACGCAATCACTGGATCTCAGGGACAGTGAAATTGAACGCACTTTTGAAAATGGAATAATTATCGGCGCTCACAAATCTCCACTGGCTAGACTTGCCAACCTTGGTCATTGCTGTCAGCTTGCAATGTAAAATAAACTTTATTACATAAGCGTTTAAAATCAAAATGAACCTCAGCTAGGCTTCTGAATAAGGACACCTTCATTCAAGCCTCATTCGTTCTGCTGTCAAAATTCCTAAACATTACTATTTTACGATAATCTTGATTGGCACCTACTACTACTACTTGTGTTTTATTATTTGGTAATTTTTTTTTTACAAAAAGAGCTTAAACAGAGTGAAACTTGTGTAAATAAATAATAAAATATAATCTGTGGTCTGGCTACAGTTCATTTCTGTCGAGCCACAAAGCAGCTAGTGTCGCGATAGTATCGATATCTGCAGAGTGGGTGTACCGGATAGATTTATCGACTCTTTAGCCCGTAAAGGTGATTTGTACTCCCAACCCTACGTTCTGAATTTAAAAACATTCGTTACGCGTTCAACCTTTTTGTGCTTTTAGATCGAGGCGATAAGTGAGGTTCGTTGAATAACTTTTTAATTTATGCATTGCTAGTTAAGCTTAGAAATAAAGAATCTTGTACAATTTGTACATCATTAGTACGTCGTTGGCTATAGTAGGTAATTTGATGATCTTATTTTATTTCCGTGTGTCGTGTGTTGGTTTTATAACGTTATTGAGTAGTAGGTCAAAATTAAATGCCACTTTCTATTGACATTGCGTCGCTTTGCAACAAAAATAACACAAGTAATTACTGAAATAGCTATTCTTATTCTGCACAGATGTTGGTAGATAATCTCGGTAGTTAGTTATTAGACCACTTTCATTCTAGTTCTAGTTCGGTTCTTCCAAAGACCTTATCTAGCTTCGCGGATGTTACGGCTCGGGTGACAAGGAAACCGGAGAAATAAAGATAAAACTTTGACCTTAATTTTAGTCTTCCTGAAAACATTTTTTTTTAAATTATATTCCAAGGCTTATTCATAATGGTCCTATAGCAGTAATTTAGCTTAGCAGGTCGCTAAGTCAGCTGTAATGATTTGTTGACACAAAAGTGTTAGTGACAAGAGCATTAGCGAGCCGTTAAAAAGTGTCAGCCATTATGAATGAGGGGATAACTTTTTAGTGGTACAAGGCCTGCGCACACCTAGGTCGCTGGCGATACCGATCATTGAAACGCTGTCAAATATCGCTATCAAATTTGACAGCGTTTCACTGATCGCCGACGCCAGAGACCTAGGTGTGCGCAGGCCGTTATGTCAGTCAGACAGGACATGTACAAATTAAAAAAGAATATAAATCAATTTCGATTTGTACTCACTGTAAGAATATCAAGTCTCATATTTTTCGGATCTAAGCTCATGCAAAAAACATTTCATGAATGAAAAACTTGCTAATTTCTAAAGACATACAAATATTGTTTGCAATAACGGACGTGTGGAATACGCTCCGTTCTTTTTTTCACATGGTTTTCAAAAAGGTTTTTATGGTCTCCCTACAGATACAAGAGCATATCTCCTCCCGTGCTAAGACAAGATGGCTCATGCATTTGTTTGTACACTGAATATGTATGAGCTGCATTTGCATGGCTCTTGTCTAACTCGCCATTAGAGTTGTAATATTATTGTTTATTCGCCTCGTAATGTAGATTGTGAATCGCGATGTATCTAGGTAGCAATGGTTTTCTGTAGGTATACTCGTAGTTTTGTTTTGACAAGACAATCGTAGAATAAAAAAGTAGCCAAGTGCGAGTCGGACTCGCCCATGAAGGGTTCCGTAGCATCAAGTAACATAATATAAAGGTAAATTGCGTCATTTCGTAATTGTGTGTAGTTCGTCGAAGGTAAATTGCGGTTTACGATTTATGACGTATAAAAAAAACTACTGACTAGATCTCGTTCAAACCAAATATCGTTGAAAGTTTGCATAGTAATGTGCAACATATATTTTTTTTATCATTCTCTTATTTTAGAAGTTAGAGGGGGGGGGACCAACTTTTTTCCACTTTGGAAGTGTCTCTCGCGCAAACCATTCAGTTTAGAAAAAAACGATATTATAAACCTCAACATCATTTTAGAAGATCTGTTCATAGATACCCCACACGTATGGGTTCGATGAAAAAAAAATTTTTGAGTTTCAGTTTCAAGTATGGGGACCCCCAAAATCTATAATTTTTTTTTCTATTTTTGTGTAATAATCTTAATGCGGTTTACATAATACATCTACTCGCCAAGTTTCATCAGTCTAGCTCTTACGGTTTCGGAGAAAAATGGCTGTGACATACGGACGGACAGACAGACAGACAGACAGACATGACGAATCTAGAAGGGTTCCGTTTTTGCCATTTGGCTACGGAACCCTAAAAAGGGTATATCTCTAAATTACATGCAAAATTACAGGCACATGAAGGTTGATGCATACAGGGCAGTGCATCATAGATTACGTTTTTCTAGAATACGCGACCTACAAATTTAAAAATATGTGATTAAAATTTGATCCCTTGTTCAATACCAATACTTAATAATTGAAAATAATTGGTGGTGTAGTAGGTTATATTATTATGTTGTATATTTCTATTTTTTACAAAATAATGTAAGTAATCTAAGTTAAAATTGTAAATAAATAAAAACAATCAAAACAGCTCGGGTGCGAATTTTAGAAGTACACTCTAATTTCAATTTTTGAACATATTTCAATTTTTGAGGCCGAAGCCCGATACGTTGGTCTGACCAAATCCACTCCACTCTCGACGTGGAGGTCCATGAAGCCATTCAGGTTGCCGGTGACAGATCCAGGTGGCGAAACATTGTCAGGGACAAATTTATCCATGGAGGGGGTCACGACCCTCAGCAGTGAGGAGCACGACGCGAGGAGGAGGATTTCAATTCTGACGATGTCTTCTGTATACATCGATATTAGTATGGATAATATAAAACAAAAGAAAATTAAACATAAAACAGAAAACAATTTTGTACAGTGATATTTCGTTGAAATAGGCCATGTTTAGAAGATTTCGTTATGAACGTGTCAATTTCATTATAAAGAAGAAGAAGATATTCGTCAATATTATAACATTGCATGATTTTCGACATAAACAATATTACTTAAGTACTATGAACTGTAAAGGAAGGAGCACAGACAACAACGGAGCCACTTTGAGAGGATCCGATATTCGCATTAAGTAGAGCCTATCGATAAAGTGCTTGAAGATTTATGCTAAAGAGAAGCGATTCTAAGATAATCTAGAACAATTGCGCAGTGACGTCATCGGACCATAACCGAAAAGAGATCTCAGAACTTGAAACTCTACTGAAACTAAGTTTTTCAAAATTAATTAGAGCTGTATTTTTAAAAATCTTGAGAAACCGCCTTCATAGACAAACAACTAAACCATTTTTTATAAAATGTCTATGGGACCAATCATGAAGTACTAATTAAAAAAAATATGCTGAGAGCTCCCTCCTTTTTTATAGTTGGACATTTTGCTAATTAGACTTACGACTCATTAGACCTTTTGCTCTGTTGGGCATTAAGGTAGTGTCTATAACTAGCTTAATATCCAACAGAGCAAAAGGTTCTGATCAGGAGGCTTTTATTTAAAGTTGGTCAAAAAATTAAAGGCAATAAAGCAAACCCTTCACCCAGTGCCCGCGTCCTTATTAAGAAAATATCATTATACTGTATAGATAAGTATCTGTAATGTCTATCCTTATGAAGTGCACTTTCTTCGCGGTAGAGGGCGCGCCGGCACGCGACCGCTACTCGTGCCGTGATAGGGATGGCCGATTGTCGATAGTGTGCATCATCGATAAAACAAGATATCGATATACCTATCGACAACTGTAAAAGGATCATACAAAAAAACGGTAGAAACCAAAACCTTGCTTGTTCTTCTAGTCTTAGTCGTATAGAACTGGCGCCTAGATTAACCTTACTTTTAGATGTTTCAAACAGATCCTTGATATACAATTGAATAAATAAATATTTGAATTTGAGTTATTATTAAGTGTGATCGGTATTAGTTATTAATTTTGTGAAAATCTTATCTCTCTTGACTTTACTTTTGACTACTTTTGACTAATGTATAATGATTAAGTATCTGATTCTGTCCATAATTATGTAAATTGTATTGTAAAAATGATGACATTGCAGTGCCCAACAGGGTGCATGTACTGACTATGGTAATTTAAGAACAAGTGCTATATATTTTGTGTACATGCAAGCAATAAATAAATGAAATGAAATGAAATGAAATTATCTGGGGCACGAATAAAATAAAAATTATAATTCAACATTCTACGTAACTTTTAGTTTTTGGAAAAATATTTTTGTTTTTGCGTCCCTTTATTTATTTGAATTAAATTTTTACGCTAGCCTATAACCATAAGCAATTCTGATTATGCGTCTCTGAATACAACTTCTTGTCAAAACATCGATAAGATTAGAATCATCCCACCCCTAGCAGTTTACAAGTGGCACGAGCCGATAGAATCTACCATCGATGAACAAGTAGATTGTTTCACCAGAATACCGCGCTTACGATACCGACTGCTCGATTGTTAATATATCGATATAATCGTGAGGATCGATTCACGTTTCGAAAGTATTATATTTTGTTGTTTGATTTACGGAAAGTGGATCAAAAATGTTAGAAAGGTCAATTACATTTTAGCGAATAATTAAAAAACATCTTTAAACCCTACAACTTAGGTTTATAGGTATTTGTTATCTCTTTCAGCTCGATGCCTGTAAAGGTCTTGTAAGCTAGATCTGTATTGCAGGATAGAGGAACCAACTTGAATGGCAAATAACTATTACTACTACTATTTTGAAGTATTAACTTCTATATAAAAATCTACGAATGAAAAAAACAAATAAATGTCATGTGTGATGAATAACTATACCATAGACACTGAAACTAAAGTTCGAAAATATGTGTCAAGTGCACGAAAGGAGCCTCTTCGAGGCGCACTTAAAATCCTTTCACCACACTTGGTTCGAAAAGAATCAGTGACACGATAAGAAGAAGAAGAAGAAGAAGACTGAAATTTCTATGAATAAACACTATACACGAAACAGTTGATCCAAATAGGCAAAAATACCCTATCACGCCTAAAAATCGTAGCACATGGAGCGCGTTGAAGTCTTTTGTACGGGGTTGAAACATTATTGTTCAACAATTATAATTGATTAATTATTGTTTATCTTAAACAATGTACACAGTTCGCTAACTAATTTAAATCTACATTTTGTAAGCGATCGATGTAAGTAGATAGGTACTGGGTAGAAAAAAGAAGTAGGTAGGTTACTAAACTGGAACCTAATTTGCTAACTTAGATGTAAACTGTTTGATTTTTTTAAAATGCTTGAGCAAACGACTTCATCGCTTAACTGCTGGACCGATTTTGATAAATTCTATGGCACTAATCTAGAAATATTACTTTTTTTTTTTAAATATCTAATCGGCTCATAAATGACGAAATTATGCGATAACAAAAAAATACAAATAATAAATAAATAAATAATATTATACACAATCCACGCAACACTATCTAGTCTCAAACTAAGCAGAGCTTGTACTATGGGAACCAGATAGCTGATATAATACTTAAATACATTTTTTTGTAAATGCATACTTAGAATACAATAAGTAAAACAAATAAACTGAGAACCAGAGCCCGAAGTCCCAGTGCATTTACAACATTTCGTTACCAAATGTTGTTTTCGTTTTGCCTATTTGTCTCTGTCTATTGTATGGAGAAAAGATGGACAACAACTCTAACTACGTAACGTATTTTTGCTGTCTCATATTTTCTCCATACAATAGAGAGAGACAAATAGGCGAAACGAAAACAACATTTGGTAACGAAATGTGGTAGCAAAACTCCGACTTCGGGTACTGGTCCATTTTTATTAGAGGTCAGTTAATAAAATAAAACACTAATATTTATACTCCGTGGGAATCAAACCCACAGCGCAGAAGGCAAAGCTACCAACTACCAGCTGAGCTACTAAGCTCGTGGCTACTTTACGACTTCGAACCAGTAAGTGCAGTTCCGCAGTGAACAATGCAATAACTCTAACACTTAGTAACGGGTCCAGTGTTTGCTTAACGGGACCGGGAGACCGGTGGTTAGTGAGGGGACACGGACCATGGAAACAAGACTGAAGTCTTGAGATTCAATAATAATAAATATTCTGGACAATCCACACAGCACTAAGCCCCAAACTAACCAGAGCTTGTACAATAGATAGATAACTCTTTATTGTTCACCACACAGAAACATAATACAGGATTCATTAAGATTTTTGGCAAAACAATGGGTGACCTTATCGCTTTGAGCGATCTCTTCCAGGCAACCAATAGGAACTAGAAAGCTGATAAAATACTTATATATGTTTTTTTTTGTAAATACATACTTAGAATACAATATAACACCCAGACAGAGAAAAACATCTGTGTTTACCACAAAAATATGTGCTCCCGGTGGGGATCGAACCCACGGTCTACGGCGCAGAAGGCAGGGCTACTACCAACTGAGCCGTGACACTTGTCTAAAAACAATGCGTCAGTCCTAATAATTCTTAATTTAAAAAAAATATAATCAATAAATATTTCAAATAATACACACGTCACTAAACCCCAAACTCAGCTGAGCTTGTACGATAAGACCCAGACAGCTGATATAATACTTATATGGTTTTTAATATAATATATTTATACCTAAAAGATTCAGTGTAGAATCTGTGATATAAGGTTGTGGTTTGAATTTTACATTTTTTTTACCAACTTGTGTAACTATAAGTTTACCCAGGCGTGAATTAGAAAATAAGTGAAAATTTGAAGTTTATTATCTCCTGACAGTATCTTTTGATAAGCGTTTCTCCTAACTTTGTGTGCTCTTAAGCGCTCTTAGCAACTTAAAACTCACTTAACTCACTTAAGTTCACTGACTACGATGTACTCGATTCACTCGAGTGACTTGTTAGCGCGAACAACACTAAACCGAACTCCTTTGAGTAATTAACTTCTGCTATTAAAATAACCCCAGTTTAACCTCTTGTTTAATTTAAACTACTAGTTAATCAATTAAGTTTATAATTACAGTTGTATCCCGCAATGAGTTGTTTATTGGACATTATTGTAAAACATGGATTCATTTAGTTAGCAATTTCTCTTCAATATATTATAATAGGTTATAAAGTACAATCGGCTGTACTAAAATGCATACAAGTGCTTATTTCCTGAATTCCAATAATGATTTTATTTTAGTTTATTTCGTCTGAAGAAAAGCTTATGCGAAACTGATTTGTCTATTATCTTAAAAATAACGGTACTAACAGGCTAAGTGTAGCCATTAACTCTAAACGAACCAGGTGCAAATCCAATTATTTACAAAGCTATTAGCATAAAACGTACAAAATATACACACAAACAACTAAGTCTGTATCAATGAATATCGTTAATTAGAAGCGCTTCGCATACCTAAACATTCTAATAGCTAGAATATAAAATACATTAGCTATAATAATACCCATTGAGACGCATAGCTCAAACACTTTGCATTGTTGCCAACAACCCAGCTTAGATTGACCCCTGAATCATTCCGCGTTACAACAAGCCAGAGGTCAAGATAGATAGGAAAGTCAAGCAAAGCCGGCTGGGCGGTTTCTATTCTACAGTCGGACGCGATCGACCGAGCTCGGCTGTTCCCGCCCACCCACGCTTTCCATCTCTTTTCAATCAACGGGGAAGCTTCTTCGTCTCGCTCTGACGTAAAGGTGAGGCCACTCCCACAGATCAGCGTTAGGCTATTTTCCAATTATTGTGTGGAAGCTTTTTGCTCTTGCGCACCGATTCTGAGATGATAAGCTTTCTTTGAGATGAAGGTAATTTTGTGGTCAGTGGAACGACAAAATATTTGGACAGTGGAACTAAGTAGTCTTAAACTGTAGTTTTCAAAATAATTATATGTGCGGTAACATAATATTTGCAGTAGGTACACAGTATAATTGATTAAGCAAATGAACAAGCCGTGATTTATTGACTAAGACCGACGCCACGTGGAAAGGTCAAGTAAAGATGTCATGAGTCACCAATCAAAAAATTATACTAAATACATAAAATATACAAAAGAGCAAACAAGCTAATCTATAGTGCTTACTACAAATGACAGTA
The DNA here is from genome assembly GCA_939531255.2 of Thera britannica. NCBI lineage: Eukaryota > Metazoa > Arthropoda > Insecta > Lepidoptera > Geometridae > Thera > Thera britannica. The sequence goes on from OW618039.2 coordinate 14,473,807, forward strand.
GCAAATATATAAGTATTAATAGGCTAGGTACCTAGCCATTAACTAAACAGAGTTGTTTGATAATAAAAGTTTCAAATAAAACATCGACCCATACCTTCACATAATTAGTTGATACACTTTAGCTCAAATAAAAAAATAATAATAACATAAGTGCCCGATTTTTTTAATGATTCCATTACAAAGTAAAAGTTAGAAAGTACCGCTTCACTGAGCAAAACGACAATTGCTAAAAAAAAGTCAAGAGACGGCCCAGCGTCCGTCCCATGACCCCTTACCTCTTTAAAAAGAAAAAAAGCGTCGAGAAATGGCGATGGGCCCAGATTATAATTACGTTACAGCCGTGCACCGTCAGCTCTAAATATAAGCCAGTAGGCCTACCATGAGCTCTGTCTGGCTCTGTCTCTGGTTCCAGTTTTGAGTCTGTGTGAGTGTTGACTAAATAAATCCTACGTCAAAACGTCACACACAAAGAATGCACTGCCAAAACTAGAGACAGAGACAAATACAAATGTTTTTATTAAGAACATTCTTATCGTGTCACTGATTCTTTCGAATCAAGTTTGAAAATTGAATTAAGAACATTGTTACATAGTGTGATAATTAAAAGCTAAACGATGAAACTGCGAAAGTTATATAACTGTGTTGCAATCTCAACGCCTACCTCCTTAACCTTTGAGTATTAGCTCTGTTATTTAATACAATACAAAGAAATGAGAGGTTGTATTTGAGACAGAGCCAGACAAAGCTCATGGTAGGCCTACAGTGCGTCCATGCCTTAAGTTAATAGCAATCTTTATAGTGTAATGCGGGCCTTGCATAGTGATGCGATTGGTATGTTGATTACATATCTATCGATACTCTATCATTAGACACCGGCGAGATTGTACGTTGCGTTCCACAGCATTGTTCTAATGCATTATTATGAAGCCTAGATCGTGGTTTGTTTATTTTGGATATCGATTACGTTTTGATGTATCAAATTAAACTTTAAAATGGCTGGCGTTTATATTCGTACGTAATCATACTTATCACGTTGAAAGCTCAATAGTGAATCTCTAGTTCAAATGTGTAATTTAGACAATTTCTAATTTTAATAAACAGCAGGCAAAACTGTAGAACGAATTATAAACTTGAGACGATAGATTCCAATAATATCCTCAGGTAAATGTAAAAGCATTAAACATTCACGGGTTCCCGACTAACGATAAGCTGGGCATAATTCGAGTGGAGCGTGCTTGTCACTACGGTATCGAGCTGGTGCATCACTAGCCGGGAGCAAAGGTTCCACCGAGGGCGCAGGCATCAATTTGCGTGCGGTAGCTGCCTCGGGCGCCGAGCCGCCCCTGTCATTAGCTCCCTCCCCGAACCCCCGACCCAAGGAGAAGCATACTTTAACCTTTTTTGCTCCCTACCAACCTGTTCGTCGGCTGCTGTGGCTACACGGGCGCAATTTAAAGCCTGGTTCATGGCCACAGGCGATACGCAGTATCTGTAACCTGTTAACTATACAGTCTACGTAAATATTATGCGGGACTGCGATCGCTCGGGGTGCTTTAAGCCTCAGACAATGTTCTCTGAAACTCGGTAATGATAATTTTATTCGGTTAAAAGCCAATTTGTCCTGCACGTTGCTTGCCATCTGTCATTGTACATGTAATTAGCATGATCCTTTCGTGCGCTATAGTGGATACTAGTTTCCAGTCCTGCGGCATTGCTGTATACTTCGCATACCTACAGATCATTATGAAGGAGATATACGAAGAATCGAGTTTCGAAGAACTAATGAATTTAACAAAAAGAACACAAGTTTTACCTTCGTCGATGTCACAGGCCAAGGGCAAACGATCCTTTAACAATGTGGCTTCCAAAAAGGTCAGATAAACGAAACAGGTTCTAGCCGCGGGAGAGATGCTTCTCGGAACCAGTAATTCGACCCCCAATTAAACAATTTTCTCGAATATCATTCCACTTCATTTATCCGGCGCAGGTCACTGGGACCGCGGGGCACAGCCATTAGTCCCGAACCGATTCCACGTCTAACCCCCATTAAAGATAAATATGCCCCTAAACCACGACGTCCGAAGGTTACTCGGGTCACTCCGACCATACGTTCCACTTTATTTAATTCCATTATATTTAGAATGGTTTTAATCTTGCTCTCGAGCGCTTTAAATTTGCATAGAAGTAAATTTGCTGGCTCTGGTTCTAATGGCGAAGAACTGAAAAGGAACCGAACGACTCTCCCGCAAATTGACCTGTCCTTCACAGCGAGAACTGCCCGCGCCACCGCCGCCTCCGCCGCCGCCGACCTGTCGCCGCTAAATAATTCCGTTCCCATGATCTAGCCAGTAGCTATCTCGCTTTAATTATTCATAGACTTTTTTGTAAGCCATTGCTTTTTACCGCGCTGCCTCGAAGCCTTATAAAATTAAAAAATAAAATAATCGAACATCGCTCGGCGCAATTTAAAAAAGGAATACGTCGGATGACACGGATCGAACTCCGGGCAAATGTCGCGCGGTAAAAAGTGGTCGAGCTCGGTGAGGCGGCAATGCGAGAGGAGAGGAGTGTGGGGTGGGAGGGGAGGGTACAGGACGTCACGTACCCGCCGCGGTTTTTGTCAACGTTCCCGCGGAGATGACAGGTCGCTGGACGCTGCGCCCGCGCGACCTGTCGATCCGGCGCGGATCATCTTGATGCTTTCCACTCGATGCGAGACGCGATGCCATCAACTGTCAAGACTCCAATAAGAACTTATTCTTGTGAATGTTGCTCTAAACCACGCGCTTGTATGTAACTTAGAGCAACATTCACATTTGTAAACATTTTTAACAGCAGCTCTGCTGTGTTTTTGTGAGAAATCTGAATAATCATCCTACAAGATGATCGTAATTTTATCAGCATGATTATGTTTAGGTTGTAAGTCTTATAAAAGACACATAAACAAGGATGTAGACGGCTCGGTCTCACCACAACCTGACATCGCGACAGGTGCACGTTCAACCGCAACGCTTCCACTTTTTTTACTAATTACGGACACTATATAAGCTGTAGTAGAGCTTCGAATGACGCTGAGGTATTTTTGTTACAGAATTTCCGTGAGCAGAGAATCGACGGCTCTGGACTACCGTTGCTGACTGAAGATCATTTGACAGGCATGCTGCAAATGAAGCTTGGACCAGCCTTGAAGCTTAGAGCGGTTCTATCAAGGAGGTTGGAGCCTTGTGCAAGCTGTGTGAACTCATCTACAGTTGGCACAGCCCCTGCGGTTTCCATACAAAATAATATCAGTCCTAAAGTAAATGGAGCTGTCAAACCAGAGCCTAGAAGCAACACAACCAGTCCCAGTTAGAACTGTATTGAATGCTTTACTGTAGTTTTGATCGATATAGAAATATTTGTTTGAACCAGTTAAAATCAAAACCAAAATCTATCACATAATTTTCTTTGTCGTTGAATACTGCATGATCTTTCAAAGTATTTCCTTTATATTATACTCAAATACATTTTCACGTTTGAATTAGTTTGTCTAGAGTTCTAGACTTTTGAATTATTTAATTGAACATTACCGAGATTCTCTTAACAGTGAACCCAATTATTTTATTAGTATTTTATCGACCAGTTTCACTCTATTGTAGCACTTTTAACGCTTTAAAGAAATTAATTTTGCCACACAGATACTATAGAACTATAAAAATGTTTAATAGTCACCAAAAATTGATAACATAATAATATTTTACTGGTAATTCTTGGTAAAAAGTAAATGGCATCCAAATATCAACGATTTTGTCGGAAATCAGTTCTAACCCTCACCAACTTATCCGATTATTATAATAATAACGTGTTTTACAAACCATAATAATCTACCATTTTAACAGATGCATCAACACTGCATTTTCGTTTGATTTACTTTATCATAATAATTAGTTTCTTATTATAAGTTGTAATAATACGTTGTGTATTATTAATAATACAATACTTTTAGTCATCGTTTCTGCATTATAAGTCTTCCTGTTCATTATACTTTTGCATTTAGTTACGGATAAGTATGCTTTGTTTAAATAGATTGTTGTTTTATGTTTGTGTAATGTAAATAATAATTTGCCGTCCAAATAATAAACATGTCTAGAATGTAGTAAAAAATAAAAATGTTTAATAATTTTTGCGGTTATCCGTTTATGTACATTATGTCACAGATTTAAGGGTTTGCAATAATAAATTGCTCAAAATTCTTAATCATTTTGCCTAAAAATATCTAGTAGCATTTTAATATTTAGAAATGTTCCTTTAATTTGAAAATTATCAACGAAATAATATTTGGTGCTAAAACCCTCGACAATAACATAATCTTAGATTATAATACGTTGTAAATAATTTATATAATATTTTGTCTTATTATTTGAGGCTATTGTCTATACATAATTGTATACAGGGTCACAAAGTTATGTATTTTCAGTATACAGTTATACTTAGTTATAAAAAGATGTATACTAACTTCATTGTAAAGTGTAGCATTTATATACCTACATCACACCTGAAGAAAGCTCAGTATAATGATACCGAACTACAATTATAATAGTATTTAATAATGTATCATGTTATTGTGATTTCTTGTGTAAGACTTAGATGTTGTCGATACATCACTGATAAATCCCTAATATCTTTCTATACTTTAACAACCACGGAATACAGAAAAAAGTAGAAAGGCGTCGTACCGGGATCGCTCATTTTCGCTGTTCTATTTAAAATATCTAAGAAAAAGTAGAATGGAGGGCTTAAAAAACTATTTCTTTGTTATAACTTATCGCTTGACATTTTCCTCGGAAAATTTATTGGCATTTTTTGTTTACGACTACTGAAAAACTACTGAGTAAACAACAGCACTTACTTATGTATTTTGGCTGCACTTTTTCACCCACAGAGCCGTTCTACATGTTCTGTAATAAATTAAAAACTAATCCTTCAATTATTTTGCGAGGAGTTTACATTATTCAACTTTATAAACTACTAGTAAAAATAATCAGAATCATTATCAGCATCACATTTCTATATAGGTATTTCTATATAGTGTTTGTTATTTTTTTTAATACCATTATACCTACTACTGTACTTTTTTTTCCAATCTTCTGGAATGAGTATTCAAATTTTTATGTAAATATACAAACCACAATAACATACATACAGTGTACTTAATAAATAGCCGTAATAATAATTGTTCGTACAAAAAACTGTTGTTTGCAAAGAATAATATATTGTGAGCCAAATGGTGTTATTATTATTTAATTATTGCTCTGTAACCAATGGTAAACGCACAAGTGAGTTAAAACAGTATCAGTGGAATAATAACATATCTTTTGTTGCAATCAAAACCTAGTCGCCTCTGTCAGTTTTGTCATTATTTTGAGCTTCGATTGCAATGAAAAAACGAACAGAAACAAAACTTATCTTTGATAAGGAACTATTTCAACAAAATTGAAATGTTGACGTAATAACACATGAAATTGCGAATAGGAACTTTGCTTTGTGAAACTTGTATAGGCAACAAGATATGTTCCTTGCTGGTATCATTTTATTTGTTAGTATCAAACTGTTTATTGCAACAGAGCACTCAGCTGGCTGAACGCTGGTTGCTCGTTTTAATAATACGAGTACCAAGTGTTTTAAAATAATAATACGTATGCGTAATAATAACTGTACGAATAATTATTATTGCTAGTTTAGTTGTATAATAAGAATAATAATTGTGGTGTTTACCTGTGGTAATCTCCTTAATTGCCAAAATAGAATAACATTAAGTTAAAATGCTTTTTGCTGGTACTTATTCAATTTTGATATTTAATGTATTTTTATAACGCCAGTGGTTATATGTAACATTGTTTTAAGAATATATCATATCATGAATTAAGGTGCTACTTTTGGTGAATTTAGTTAATTGTGCCTTGAACAGTCTTCCCTAAAATATTAGAAAATAATTTTCTTCAGAAAAGTATTACGGTTTTACGCTTTAAATCGGACGATGAAAATACATGTATAATAAAATAAAGAAAGAAAATCTTAAATTAGTAGTAGACTAAGAAATATTAATAGGATATTACAGCTTATATTGTAACTAACCTTAATGGACCAGTGACTTATGATTTTATGTTTTTTTTGTGTACATTATTAAATTGTGTAATACGCGTTAAATAATAATGTAAAAAACAAACGCGTGAGAAAAGACACTAAGTAATGTGTTAAATTCGAGTTTCGTTTCTAATAAGTAGGTAATCATTTTAGTCACATTTTTCGCATGAATTGTACTTAGTTTGACTTAGCTTTTAGTTGATAAGACAATTCAACAGACTTTCATTATTTATGTGGAGAAAATAAAAACGATGATCTACTGAAATATTGTTGTTTTATTAATTTTTTACAAAAATAAAGTGAATGTAGGTAAAGCTAATTACAACTAGGTAGTGGTCTTAACTTCAAGTCTTCCTAGAAATTAATTGAAAATAAGTAAGTAGATAAAAAGACTAAAGCCCGTTCCACCGTGAGCCGTGAGCGGAGCGGACCCATTAAGAGCGGGTCGTGCGAAAATTTGAGATGCGTTTTAAAAAAATTCATAACTAAATATAGATAGTGCAATTCACGAAGACGCGCCCCTCGCGGGGTGCGGGGAGTTTGCTCCGAGCGGCAGTCGCGAACCGTAGTCTATTCATTGTAGTGTGCGTGTGCACTCATAGGTAATTAGTGTAGTGTGTACCGATAACACTCAAACATTGACGGAAGCTTGCACACATATACTATAAACGGTTTGGAGGAATAGAGGGGCGCGCCTTCATGGATTGCACTATCTATAACTAAGTGACATTTTAAAAATCGCAAAAGGACTAATTGTAGACTATACATTTGAGATTAATTCGAATTTAAGTGTGTTTAAAAATATACTATTAAACATGACATTCTATTTAACGCTGACATACGATTTTCATTAGAGTGAAATTGAATGTCATGTTAAATAGTATATTTTTTTAACACACTTAAATTCTAATTAATCACATATTTATAGTCTACAATTAGTCCTTTTGCGATTTTAAAATGTCACTCAGTTATTTAGTTATGAATTTTTAAAAACGCATCTCAAATTTTCGCACGGGACTTTGAGATGCGTTTCCGTTTAACTTGAAAGAGTAAACTGCATACTTGTATTTCTACAACAAATAGTCGAGAAGAAAGGACTGAGCGAGCAGTATGCCTACCATGAGCTCTGTCTGGCTCTATTCCGGGATAAAATTCCCTGTTTTTAACTGACTTCAAATAAAAAAGGAGGAGGTTCTCAATTCTTCACTGTAGCGTCTCAGTTTCTTTCCCTTCAACGAGTTCGAAGTTTCTCTCCCGATGGTGAGATTTCTTCACTTTGTACTCCATCACCTCTATGGTGCTGTAGCCGGCAAAACCCACTAGTAGTAAACCCAGGAGGATGAAAAGTCTGAAAACAGGAAGAAAAATCTAAATTTTAAAACAATAGGGCATATACAGCATAATTATAAGTTTAAAAAACTTGAGAAACCGACTTCATTGCCAAACGGCTAAACCGATTTTAATGAAATTTGCTTAGGACAGTCTGGACGTAAAAATAACCTTCCAAATAAAAAAATAATTTTCTAAATCGGTTCATAAATGACGGAGGCATGCAGTTACAAACATTAAAAAAATTATTTTTAAAAAAATGGCAACACCGATTTTAATAAAATTAAAATGGGACCAATCTGGAAGCAGTACCTTTCAGATAAAAAAATAATTTTTCAAATCAGCTCACAAATGACGAAGTTATGCGGTAACAAACATAAAAAAAAAAAAAAAAAAAAAAAACATACAACCGAATTGAGAACCTCCTCCTTTTTGATTGGAAGTCGGTTAAAAAACGCAACAAGGAGCTAAAATGACCCATTCATTATACGAGGTAGTTTTAGAGTAAATGGAAACCAAGTTTTAATGGGTTTTAGCGCTGTGTAGAAAAGTAGAGTGTAACACACTCTACTTTTCACAAAGATAGATAGAAGAAAATAAAAGAATCCAATACAATATGAAATACCTAGTTGAGAAAAATTCCAAGGATTTCGCGCCAATGTATTTTTTTATTTTTTCTGCAGCCGCAACGCATTGCATGCATTCTACCAAAGAGATCGCCGATTTTAGTTCCATTTTCAAAAATAAAACGGTGTTCTTTTTTTATGAAACAGAAATAAGTCGAGTTGTTCATAATTATTCTACGTACCTATGACATAAGACTTTTTCGTTTTTGTTAGCTCATTGTCATTGGACACAAAACAATAAAAAAAATATATTTCCCCTAATTGTTACTTTTTACACGTCTGTCGGCATTCCCGGAATGCCACGATTTTGTTTGGCGATTAAAAGATACTGCATGGGTTAATGCTCGATAGTCGATGGTCAGTCTTCTTGTTCTTTGTGCCACTGGTTCTTTCGACCAATGTGGTGAGAGGATAACAAGGGCGCCACAAAGAGGCTTTTTTCATGCACTTGATTCATGCTTTCAAACTGTTAAGGCAATTTGACGTGCTGGTTTCCTCACCATGTTTTCCTTTACCGTTTGAGAGTACTGGCATAGGGCATATAATTTTTGGACAGAAAAACTCATCGACGACGGAACCCACGACCTTATAGTTATGTGATGGTCAGTGGTAGTCATACTAACCTAGTCTTAACACAGAGATAGGGTGCCGATGCGTAGGATAGGACGCTACCCGTCGCTTCCCAAAGCCTGAAGTTGGAGTAGGCAGCTTCTTCGTTACCAGGAAACAAGATGCCTGATAACGCTGAAACACATAAACAAATAATATATAATGCGGACAATCCACGCAACACTCCTCCTCCTCCTCGCGTCGTGCTCCTCACTGCTGAGGGTCGTGACCCCCTCCATGGATCAATTTGTCCCTGACAATGTTTCGCCACCTGGATCTGTCACCGGCAACCTGAATGGCTTCATGGACCTTCACGTCGAGAGTGAGAGTGGAGCGGATTTGGTCGGAATCCGCTTCAATTTTGCCAGTGATGACAAGTTTTTCCAGGTTGTCACCCTGTTTCCTGGCTATATGCCCGAAATACTCAAGGACTCGCTGGAGGCAGATGGTTGATAGCCTAGTGGTCACTTTGAGTTCCTTGAGTATTGATACATTGGTCCTACGCGCTGTCCACGGGATACGGAGCATCCTCCTCCAACACCACATCTCAAACTCTCGTCTGCGATCATGGTCTACGCAACACTATCTAGCCCCAAACTAAGCAGTGCTTGTACTATGGGAACCACATAGCTGATATAATACTTATATACTTTTTATTGTTTGTAAATACATACATTAAATACAATATATCACCCAGACAGAGAACAAACATCAATGTTCACCACACAAATAATTGTTCTCGGTGGGGATCGAACCCACGCTCTCCAGCACCGAAGGCAGAGCTACTGCCAACTGAGTTGTGAAGGCAGTCACATGAAATTGTCTGAGAGATCTTATTCTAAACCTGTCACTGGTTTTTTCAACCAGGATTTTAAGTGCACCTCCTTTCGTTTTTTGTGACTGAATCAAAAAAAAATACTACCAAAGAATGAGAAGCATCAAAAGATGCTGGACGAGACGAGGATATTATTATCACTTACCATTGACCTGCACGAGCCATACTGCGTCCGCAGTGCCCCAAACAGCGGCAAGCACGTACAGAATTATCCATTGCTCAGGGTTCGGCCTCCAAACCAGAAGAGCCGTGAGCAGGCATAAGTTTAAGATCTGAAATACAGAAGAAGATGTCATTACAATATTTTTTAACTAACGGCCATACTTAGAATTGCAATTTGAATTTAATTGTAGATGCTTTCTTTTCGATTTTGCGGTTAATAAATAATTAAGTTAATGAACACAGAGCAGTGCATCGTAGGGCATGTTCCTAACGTGTGTGACCTGAAGGCCTACCACAAGCTCTGTCTGGCTCTGGTTTTGAGTCTGTGTGAGTGCTGTCTAAATAAATCCTACGTCAAAACGCACACAGTATAATACACTGGTAAGCACTCACACATACTCAAAACCAGAGCCAGAGACAGAGCCAGACAGAGCTCGTGGTAGGCCTACTTAGCAGCAGATTGGCCATATCCTTTTTATATCAGCTAGTTGTATAAAAAAATTGCTGCGTGTCATTATTTGTGACTAGCGGCCACCCGCGGCTTCGCTCACCCCGTTACCGTTCCCGTTGAAAAAAAAGTATTTATTCACCTTTTAAACTTTCTCTGGACCTCCACAAATCATTGAAGACCAAAATCAGCCAAATCGGTCCAGCCGTTCTCGAGTTTTAGCGAGACTAACAGCAATTCATAAAATTCATCTAATAAGAGATATTTAAAAAAGTTAAGATTGGAAATCCTAAATGCACCAGCTAAGTAGCCAATGTTCCCTTACCAAAGCAGTGACCATGACCGGGAACCGTCCCGTCAGCTTGACGACCCCTCCGGCGACGGGAGCCGCCAGCGCGTTGAACACGCCGAAGCAGATCATCACGAAACCTATGTTGCTGATGCCGTACGAACAACCGACGAACGCCTGGAATATACCGAATAAGTAATTAAACGGAACGGAACTGAAATAACACGTAGTTCTTGAAGGGGCAAGCTGAAAAACTGAAACATTTGGTTTCAGTTATTACATATGATTTTACTTGCTTTTTCTATAGTTTTCGCTCTTTTTTATAGTTTTTTTAGACTTTTCGCTATGTTGTGTAATGTCCTATTCTTGTGGTGTACAATTAAGTCTTATCTATCTATCTTTTACTCATACCTACCCATATTATTTAAGTTTTTAAAAAAAGAGGTTAAAATGTTGAATACATAAAAGGTCCTTATGTTTAGGGCATAGCAATATTTAGAGATGAAGCGGGCCGAAGTTTAAAAAAAAGCTAGCTGTCAGTGTATCATTGAAGAATAATTTTATAATGAAATTGTTTTACTTCTAAGATATATTAATTTACACAAAGAAACTTACAATTAAACAAATATTAGCTATCTGCAGATCGTTACAAACGATCTAGAGATAGCTCAACTGATCCAAATCAGTGCCAGACGCAAGCGTCCCCAAGACGCTGGCGGCATTGCCACGCTGAATAGCAATGCTTATACGCTGTGCCAGATACCCACCAGCTCTTGGGTCACGCGTCGCCTCGATCAGTCGCCTAGACAAAATTTTGAAGACCCGCGAGGCCTCGGTTCCCCACGGACCCAGAGTCTCAACCCCAAGAGGAGCAAATAAGTCTCTGTCGAGACCTGCATATTTGCGCCTCTTGAGATCCTCGGCCAGATCTGCCGCCGCGCCCGCCGCAACGGATGTCCTTGGCAGATGATTTTACTTCTAAGTGTTTTTTGGAATGCATCCAAAAAACACTTAGAAACCCAGTAGCACTAAATGTATGGAGCTGATAGTCAGGAATGATAAGCATATACCAAGCCGTAATGTCTATCTAATAGTAACATTCCAATTCAAGCTTACATGAAGCATTTTATATTTTAGACTTTTGAGCCTTAGAAATTATATCCGCAATGTTATTGTCTGCTTGCTTTGGTATCAGTTATAGGAATCACAAACAAAGGTGACAATACAATAATAGCTGTGTCCTATGCCAATACGAATAGAAACTCTTGGAAACTGGGTTCCAGCAAATCCCGTCCCGTGCTGAATGAAAAAATCACTGTGTCGAAGATATATAATGTCACGTAACCTATTTAAAACGTACCCTATATAGTGCCCTTCATGGTATGCTGTTACCTGCGTGAAGTCAGCAGCCATGAACGCCTGTTCCGCGCCGATGTACCCTATGACCGGTAGCAGCAGCAGCTGGTAGCGATGCTGCAGTTGCCGCAGCGTCACTGCCAGCAGCTTGAGACCGGACTTACCCTCGTTGGAGGCTTTGCGGCCTGACGTATACCTGGTTATTTATGACAAATAAATAAATATTGTAGACAATCCACACGCCACTATCTAGCCACAAATTAAGCAGAGCTTGTACTATTGAAACCAGATAGCTGGTATAATACTTGTGTACATTTATTTTGTAAATATATACGCAGCCTATTAGATAATCTAGGCGATCATATGCAATCTGCGATAACGAACAGTGTATCGATACACCTTATTAACTTAAATTGGCTTTAGGGGCGCAAGTTTTAAAAATTTGAAAGTTATAAAATAACAATCAACAAAATTGTGTACATGACGCATAGTTATCTTCTTTTTCTACTTATCGTGTCACTGGTTCTTTCGAAAAAGTGTGGTGAAAGGATTATAAGTGCGCCTTAAATAGTCTCTTCGTGCACTTGACACATGTTTTTCGAACTTTTGAAGTTCTACGGGCATGACTACTTTTACGACTCTTTACCTAACACTCGTTGTTTTGGACTTGGTCATCACCACCTCTCTCAAAAAAACACCTGGTGATGGGTACCAATAGTTACCTTGACAGAGAATCGACTCCGAAAGTTACCAAGAGCACAGCTGACATCATACACGCCAGGAATATTCCGGCTATTACCTGGATCTTCAACGGAGAAGGTGGCTCAAGGTTCCAATTTTCCTAAAATATAGAAAGGCCTGTTTACTTTTCTTACAGAGACCCAACTATGTACAGTCATCGAACAAAATAGATTCACAATATTTCAACACCATATTTCTCAGAAAATATCAATAAATGCCGATTTTTTGTTAATACAATTTGCTGATGGAATGGAACTGTCCTATAACAATGCATTGCCTCGTAGATCCCGCACGTCAAAACGTGCCCTTCGACCTTGTGGACGAAGGGAACATGGTGTCTGTTTGGCTCAAGTTTATACTTGAACCAAACAAATGTTCAGCCTCACGTGCTAGTAATTTCACCGGTACCCACACCCTTCTAGCCGAAACACAGCAACGCTGCTTCACGGCAGAAAATGTTAATTTAAAATAATAAAAATATGATAATACGGCCACTGGCACATCTAGCCTCTTTCCACGGTGTGGAAAGAGGCTAGATGTGCCAGTGGCCGTATTATCATATTTTTATTATCGGCGCACGACACACCATGGGAACGGTCTCGTGCGCCGAGGTGCGCGGTAGCACATCAGGAGCCCTGTCTGTGTGCGTTGCCGTGCGTCGTCGTCGGCTGTGCGTGATGATCTGCAGAAGCACGCACCGTAGGAAGGCAGCATAAGCGTTCTGCGGTGGTGAACACTGTCAAATATCGCTGTCATATTTACGCGCAAGGCCTATTATTTTTACATACGTGGGAGGCAGCTCCACTGCAAAAGTTGACTCCGCAAGTGGCTCCAAAGTCGATAGCCGAAGCTGCAGTGGCGTTTATTGTAAATGGAGATGCTGTGGTTTTGTTTAACGAAAGACCGTCTCCGAGAGATGATGTCAGAACTGAAAAATAAATATAAATTTAACAAAAATGTTAACTCCGATATCTGAAGTAAAACGAAACGTAGGGCGCTCACTCGATGGACCGACGATATTGATAAAATAGGGGAATTCAGTGAATGGAAAGGGCTCAGATCAGAATCGTTCTTCCTGGAAATGTGTATGAGAGGCCTATGTACAGCAATGGACTTCTACAGGCTGATGATGATGTTGATCTGAAGTGGAATTTCTTTAGCAAATGAAAGGGGCTGCATGGATTTTTATACCAAGCGTAGCTAGGATACGTTTGGTTAAAAAGCCTTGGACTAATTACAGGACAAAATAACGCAATTTACAATCGGAGCCAAATATCTATCAAACCAACAGGCACGCACTCTAGGCCTACCAAAAGCTCTGTCTGGCTCTGTCTCTGGCTCTGGTTTTGAGTCTGTGTGAGTGCTCACCAGTGTATAGCGTTCCGACGTAGGATTTATTTAGACAGCACTCACACAGACTCAAAACCAGAGCCAGACAGAGCTTTTGGTAGGCCTAGAGTGCGTGCCTGTTGGTTACGGAAGGCTTCCAGCATTTTTACACCTATCATTTCGGTCTGTATTTGTGTAAATCTGGTAAAAAAAGGAGCCTATATTTTTTCGACTGGGGAAAACTGGGGGATGAAAGTTGTAACACGTTACATTTTACGACAGACAGACATACATTTATTGGTATAGATGTAGGTACTCAATAATGGGTTCATTAGTCAAAGCAATAGTCATGGTCAAGTATTTTACTTTACTTTCAATTACCTACTCCACGGTCGGCAAAATATGTGGCATTTATCAAAACAGGAAGTCATTGTTCATAGTTCATAGTTCATAGTTTATTTATTGATAACAAATTCGTTACAGGTCAAAGGTAAAGTAAAAATAAATAATACATTGTATAATAAGTAAGTACATATCTATAACTATTGAAAACAATAATTATTAACAATTCTAATTATTTAATAAACTCGTCAATCCTATAAAAACACTGCTCAACAAGCCAATTTTTTAGCCTATTTTTGAAGGATTGTGTTGTCGTTGCGGTAGTTATGGAGTCTGGGAGACGGTTGTAGGCCGCTGGTCCCAGTATTTGAACCAGCTTCGATGATTTCGTGAGCCTCCGCCTTATTGACTGCAGTTTGTTCGCGTTACGCGTCGGATATCTGTGACTGTCTCCAAGTTTTGCGTACTCGTCTAGGTGATGGTGGACATAGACGGCTGCGTTAAATATGATGAGTGCGGGAACGGTCAGTATTTTTAATGTTTTAAATATTGGGCGAGCAGAAGTGTCCCATCGAGCGCGTACGATCGCCCGCACTGCTCTCTTCTGCATCCTGAACACCCGCTCCCAGTCGGCAGCTCTGCCCCATAGTTCCACGCCATATTGTAGGAGCGAGTGAACAGATGCGAAGTAGCAACATCTAGTCATGCTTGGCTCCAGGGTGGCTGATAGCCGCCACAGGGCAAAGCATGCCCGACCTATCCTCTCGCAGAGATTATTGATGTGCAAGTCCCACTTAAGTCCATCATCCACCATGAAACCTAAAAAAGTCGCCTGCCTAACTTGAGCAATGGCCTCGTTCCCTAGGGATATTTCCATCTGTCCATAGGCGCGGCCTGCCAGGTTAAAGTGCATGAAGTGGGTTTTATTGACGTTCATCAGGAAGCCATTCTGATGAAACCACTTGTGCAGTTTGCCTGCTACCATGTTCAATCTCTCCTCCAGAAGGTCCAGACTCGGTGCCTGGACTATTGCAGCAACATCATCGGCGTACATTAATGTATGCCCGTTGTCTATACAGTCTGGCAGGTCATTTAGAAGAAGAGAGAACATGATATTAGACAGTGATGATCCTTGGGCAACACCTATGGACGTCGTTAGAGGCGCCGATTTGATCTTCCCACATTCTCCTGTCACAATTTGGGACCGGTCTCTCATAAAGTCTGTCATGAGCGCTAGGGTGGGGCCTTCGATGCCATAGTGTTTCAACTTTGCAGCAAGGACACTGTGATCAGCAACATCGAAGGCCTTCGACAGATCGCATAGTATGACCGCAACATGCTGTCGGTCCTCACGGGCCTGCAGTACACGGCTCACCAGCTCTCGCGCCACGTCGGTCGTTGATCGTCCTTTCCGGTAAGCGTATTGTCTTTCGGACAACGATTCAGTGGCTGTCAAGTATTCGGTTATCCTTGCGCTGAGGCCGTACTCAAAAATTTTTGCAATACCAGGTATAATTGATACAGGTCGATAGCTATTAATGGCCTCTTTTTTACCCTTCCCTTTGTACAACGGTGAAACTCTTACATTCTTAAATGCACTAGGATACTGCCCCTTTTTCACGCAGATATTAAACAATATTGAAAGAATGTTAGACAGAGGTCCGGCTGCGGCATGTATTAGTGACACCGAGATCTCGTAAATATCCTTTGTAGTCTTATGCGCTACCCCATTGGATATAATCTTATAGATTTCCAGAGGCGTGAAGGGTCGAAGCCTAAGCGAGCGGTCAGCTGGGGCCCGCGCGTCGGCCAAGGCCTGCAACGCGGCTGCGACGTTGGCAGCGGGAGCGCCACAGGTCGATGCGGCATTTACAAAAAATGAATTGACTGCGTCTACTGTCTCCATTTTACTCGCATACTTTGATCCATCGGGTGTTCGTAGGGATTCAATAAAACCGAGTTTTCGTTGACTCCGTCCGGTCTCAAGTTTTACGATATCCCACATGGATTTAGTCGTGTTCGTGGCGTTCGATATTATATTGCAATAAAATTGTTTCCGTTCTGTTTGAAGGACATTATCAAATTTGTTCTGAAATTCATCAAATTTAGATGATAAAGCTACGTTAAATGGATTTCGAATACTAATGGACTTTATCTCGCTAAGTAGGAAATTTAAGGTCACCATGTCCTGGGTTACCCAAGATTTTTTGTTTTTCTTGGACACCAATCGTTTTAGTGGGAAGCATACATCTATTTTGTTTTTAATAATATTGACAATTGTTTGAGCCAATTCGTCTGCAGTATTACGTTTTTGGCTTACCTCGAGCCAGTCGATACTTTCCAATGCTGCTACAAAACTGCAGTGGTTTGCGTTCGTATAAGACCTGGCTATACGCGGCGGGGGCGGGTCACGCGACGCACACAGTAGTTCGACTCTCACGGCATGGTGGTCGCTTCGCAGAACGTGCATCGCGCTCGCGCTCACAGTGCCGGCCTGCACTCGCTCGCAGCTCACATATGCATGATCTAAGCACGTACTAGTTGTAGCTGTAATTCTAGTAGGAAAATCACAAATGTTAGAAAAATTGCGTGTGTTTAGTACGTCATACAGTTTTTTCTGGTCACTATTGAGCGGGCAAATGCAGTCCACATTCATGTCACCAACGACGACACAATCCTTTCCACAGGCAACCAAGTTATCGAGCAAGCGCTCTAATATTGGATAAAATAAGGTAACTAGTGTTAGATTCGATCTATAAAGACACACAATCACAATATTAAAATCAGTGAGTTCGACCGCCGAAACCTCACATACTTGTTCCACAGAGATACCTGTGCAGTCGAACTCTTTACACTTTACATCTTTCTGAACGTAAATACAGGAGCCACCATGATTAATAGTAGGCCTACAGTAGTGGGAGTATAAAACATAATTATTAATAGTAGTTAGATCTATTTGATTTTCTTTTAAATGGTGCTCAGTTAAACATAGAACGTCACATTTCATGTCTTTTTCTAGCATCACTTCCAAGTTTCTAGTCTTATTCTTCAACGAACAAATGTTTTGGTGGTAAATCACTACCTTAGCCAAGGAGTTATCGCTATCGTCACTTTGAAGCTGCGGCGGCGTCGCATCGACGCGTGAGTCATGCGCAGGATTCTTAATCAGCGCGCTCGCTGCCCCGCGTATTACGGGGCCGGAACAGAAACCACTCCGAGAAGCGAATACCGGACGGCCAAGCAGTTGGAGTCGTCACCTCACTATACACGTTCTCCGGCATCCCGATGATGAAGGAAGCATGCCTTTCTGATTTTATATTTCGTTTCTCCACAGTGTAATCAGCTTTAATAATCTTGTTTAAAAACTTAACAATTGTTTCGGCTGTAGTATCCGGTTTAAAACACCAAGCTTGGATGTGCTTTAGTCGATCAGCTGCTTGTATATCGCCGCTATCATTTGCGGTCCCGATTATAACAACGGGACGTTGTTGTTTGTGTCGCCGTTGTCGGCTTACTACTTGCCATTCATTAATTTCATTATTTATTGGATCCTCTGGAAATTTGTCAGCTTCTAATGAAGCAGAGGAGACAGTCAAAGCATTCGAAATTGAATGTTTTTTATCGGAGGCTTCTGCACAAGCTGTTATGTCTTTCCCCCTACCAAGTTCAGTTAGCGACGAAGGCCCCGTTGCGGTTTTCATTGGTATCGTAGTACTGTCACGTACATTGCGGCGTTTACTCAACGCGTTAGTCATCTCCGATATAGCGGCCGAGGCTTGTATGCGCGCATTGCGCACCGGTCGCTGAGTCTTGGTGCTCGCGACCGATGTACTCGGCGGCGTGACGACCGTAGCGCTTGCAAGTAACTTGTGGGTAGGAGTTTTATCACTTGATGAACTGAGTTTAATTATAATCGCTGATTGTTCACTTATCTTACATTCTAGCGACTCAACTTTATTAACCAGAGACACTACAGTTGATTGCAGTTCGCGCAAAACACATTCGATGGATTTTAACGACATTATTCGTGCGTAAAAATTATAAATTCGTGGAGCAACTCCGTAGCTACGTTACGTGGTAGGTGAGCGTAAACTACACGACTACATTGAGTTCATGCTTTGGGAAAACCGAACGTTTAATTATTGCAAACAGTAAGCCTACCACAAGCTCTGTCTGGCTCTGTCTCTGGTTTTGAGTCTGTGTGAGTTCTGACCAGTGTATTATACTGTGTGTGACGTTTTGACGTATCGGATTTATTTAACCAACACTCACACTGATTCAAAACCAATGCCAGAGAGAGCTTTTTCTCTTCGAAAAATGTATATGCGCAATGCTAATAAATAATGTATCTCAAACGGTGAAGGAAAACATGGTGTGGAACCCCGCGGCTTAGTCAGCTCCGCACCATGTCTTTCTTTCCTGTGGATTAGGCCGTCTAAGCTGTCAGGATGGTATAAGCCGAGTCCATCTAAAAATCCTGTCTCAGACACTATAGCGTCCCGGAAATAGGGGCAATATAAAAAAAGCAGCCAAGTGCGAGTCGGACTCGCCCATGAAGGGTTCCGTAGCATCAAGTAACATAATTAAAGGTTCTTGTAGTTCGTCGAAAGGTAAATTACGGTTTACGATTTATGACGTATAAAAAAAAAACTACTGACTAGATCTCGTTCAAACCAAATATCGTAGCTTTATCATTCTCTTATTTTAGAAGTTAGAGGGGGGGGGACCAACTTTTTTCCACTTTGGAAGTGTCTCTCGCGCAAACTATTCAGTTTAGATCTTTCATCAGTCTAGCTCTTGCGGTTTCGGAGAAAAATGGCTGTGACATACGGACAGACATGACGAATCTATAAGTCTAAAACAGTTATCCCGGACGCTATATAAATCATCTACAATAGATGCAAAGGCCTGTTTACTTACCTATAAAAATATCTTTGAAGGCTAACACTGACAAAGTTATACCATGAGGTAAAAAACGAAGAGAAAGAAAGGTATAATACCTTTACAAAGGTATAACTTACTGGCCGAAGAGACGAGGTTGCCCCATATCTGCGCCATCTGGTAGAACATGAAGAACAGCCCGAAGAATCGCACCACCAGGACTTCAGCGGGAACTCCTGACAGCTTCGCATATGGCTCTGCCACCTTGAATTAAAAAAAAGTTTTTCAAATTATCTCGATTTTTTAAGACTGAAAAAAGCACTGTATTTTACAGATACGATAGAATCCCGCTCGTTAGTAATGAAGTTATTTAATCTGTGGTAAGGTGGTTTATGTATTAGCATGTACATAATGTGATATTTATTACGACAGCAATAATATAATTGAATCTCCAGTTTGATTACAGGCAAATCTTAGGTATAAATGCTATTGACTATAATAAACGAACGAAACTCGAGTCTGGAGGACACTGTAAAAGTGTCGCCGTGTGTAAATTAAGCTAAAAATACCAGCTACAAAAAGTACCTACCAAAATATGCAAATCATAAGCATTGATTATCTTAACTACATAGCACCTATTACTTATCTACAGAGTACTATTTTAAAATTCAAGTCAGAATTTAATATTTATACATAGACACTCGTTGTACCACAATCTATAGATACTGGTAACTTCGTAGATTACTAGAAGTAATAGGAATTCGTACAATGTTCTTTTGTGGGCGATCGTTTACGATTTCTAGATTGTGTTGCGCACGAACAGGAACTAAACTATGCTAGGTATATTTTCCTTTATTTCCTACAGAAAACCATAATTTAAAAATTCGCGTGGTGATAATATTAAAACACTCTGCTACTTAGCTATGGCATCAGACAACGCTTAATAAAATAAAATTTACAACAACGAAGTGAAAGGAATTTTTGTAA
The DNA here is from genome assembly GCA_939531255.2 of Thera britannica. Lineage (NCBI taxonomy): Eukaryota > Metazoa > Arthropoda > Insecta > Lepidoptera > Geometridae > Thera > Thera britannica. Next base: position 14,493,864 of record OW618039.2, read on the forward strand.
TCATCCAGAAGAAACGTTTAAAAAAATGGAACACCGTTTTTGTCAAATACGTGTGATATTATTTTCTGGCTCGCGTTGTGTTCAGTCAGGCATCAATGCCTGACCTACGATCATGCTCAGATTATCAAGGACGTCGAGATCAACAATGAAATGCAAATCCATCAGATCATGTGCTTCATTTTAAACCCATTTAATCCCTTCATCGATAAATTAACGTGAAACCCACGGCTCAGTCAGCTACGCACGTTGACCATCTTCTTCTTCTTAGGGTGCCTCTCCACTACTGAAGGTTGGCAGTCACCTTTTTAAACTTTCTTTTATCTAGGGCAAGCCTAAATAGGTCTTCTAGTTTCTTCATCCCGGTCCTAGATGCACGAATCAAAAGTTTCCCCTGACTGCACTATGAATAAATATCGAAAATGTAAAGGCCTGCTTGCTTTATTTCATTTGTTTGGTGCATAAGAACCTCCAAACTTCCATAATACCAGTGAACTGGGTGATTAAGATGATATTGCAAACTCTATGAAGAATTGAGCTATAGTCGCAGGGCTCAATGTCTCTCGTCTGCATCACTGAGCACGTAGTTTGACACTTCCTCTATAAGCTGGTATTCAGAAACAATGCTTGAGTCTGAGTCGAGCCTCAAACATATCTATGCTTGAGAGTGCTTGCTGTTTATGAATACAGGCCATATACTCATTTATTAGCTTGCTTACCACAGAGAGATAGGTGCACTTGGCACACCAAAGAGGTCCTCCGCCAAAGCCAACCATCATACCAGCAGGCACCAGAGAGTAGAGACGCGGGTAGAACTGCGCGATTATAAACGGCATGTACGCTATGAAGGATAGGGCCACTGTCCACTTGCAGCCTAGCCATCTGAAAAAGATAAGTTAGTGATGAAGTGCTTCAAATCATCAGACATCCTGAACCTATGTTAATAATCAAATACCATAGTAGAGTGAATCAAAGGACACAGATACTGTTGACTAAAACACCTGACTTTATACAATCTTCTTGCATGGCTTGGCTTGTATAAGGCCTCTGTCAAACATAGTTTCCTACATTTTAAAGGGGTTTGCCGTTGTAACCTCGCTATTGGCAGGCGAATTGGTGATAGCAGTGTTGGTTTTACGAGATGCTGCTGGTCATTCCCTGGAATTCCCTTCGTCGCTTCTTATACCATCCATGGGAAGTTTTTTTAGTAGTAGTAGAACTCATTGTGAAAGGCCCGTCCGGGGAAGTACTAACCATTCTCATTTCTGCCGTAAAGCAGCATTACTGTGTTTATGTTCGAAGGGTATGGGTGCCGGTGAAATTACTGGCACGGTAAGCTGAGCATCTGTATGTATCATGTTGATGGACGCTGGGCATTGACTCGTAGGTCATGCACGTCAAGATTCTGTTCCACGTGGCTTACCTACGGGCTATAAGTTCGTTCCATCAGCTAAATGTATAACATACTATTGGCAAGTGCACGAAAGGAGCCTCTTTGAGGCGCACTTAAAATCCTTTCACCACACTTGGTTCGTAAGAATCAGTGACACGAGAAGAAAAAGAAGAATTGTACAATATAAAAAAGAAAAGTTATAGAGATGTCTTCTAATGTGAATATACAATTAATTAGAAATGCATGAGAAAATGAACTATAAGTATGTGAATATTGTAAAATTGGAATAAATAGGCTTTTTTATTTTTATTTTATTTTAAAGGTGTCTTCTATGCCTCGACTCACTTGATAACAATAGCCGGCAGCAGGATATTAGAGATGATCAGCGAGAAGTAGATCGCAGCCAGCGTGAAGGTGCCCGCTCCAGCGTCGCTGTTCACTGAGCTCTGCAGGTTGGCAGTGCCGTGGAACGCCGTGAAGTGCACCATGAACGCCAGCCCGAGGACGAAGATGTTGCGGTTTATTCGCCATTTCTCGTGCGAGCCGAAAATAACTGATGGTTCAGCCATTTTTGCTCAAGTGTTCGGTTCCCTATTTAAAATGTAGATTTTTTTTTTAATTAAATGAAATATATTTATTTGCATGAAGTATGGTAAATGATGATTTATTTATTTATTTAGTAACGGATTTAGATGAAACTTGGAATATAATTCGTGGCCTACCACAAGCTCTGTCTCTGGCACTGGCTTTGAGGCTGTGATTATATTTTGATTTTATATTTTCCTTGTTTTTTTGTTTCGTGTGTGTGTGTGTGTTTTTATTTTCTAGACAAATAAATTCTTTATCTATCTATCTATCAATGAGTGCTCACCAGTGTATTATACTGGGTGTGTGACGTTTCGACGTAGGATTTATTTAGTCAACACGCACACAGACTCAAAACCAGAGCCAGAGACAGCGCCAGACGGAGCTTATGGTAAGCCTATTGGAATAATCTATCGACTAAGTTGCCTTCGGATAGGTACAGGTACCACGCGAGCGGAGTCACGGGGAGACGCTAGTATTGAACAATTAAAATCTGTTCCGTGCAACCCGTGTTTTGAACAAGTAGAAGTTGATCAAAACATTCTCTTTGCTCAAGGGTATATTGTAATAAAATGATTGTTACCTAACACTCGAGCCGACCGGTTGACAATGCAAATCATGGTCTAAACATATTACTGCAGGAAGTAAATGTAATTTAGAATAGAGCTAAATAATTATTGTGCGTTTCCCCGCCAACCGTTGGGGAAAAAAGGTTCTCGAATGGCGACCATCACGAACCGGAAGACAAAACATAGGGCGCCCACCCACCAGATGGACTGACTACATTGTTAAGATCGCGGGAAGTTGGTGGATGGAAAGGGCTCAGAATCGTTCTTCCTGGAAATGTGTAGGGGTCCTAAAAAATCGGTTGTCTGTAAAGTCTGTTTAATGACGATAGTTGAACGTGACATCGTCATACAGCTGTCCCCGCGGACGCATCGCTCACTCAAGTAGAAGAGAGACAGATTTCGAACGCTGCCGAACGCCAAGGCCGATTGTCCCTCAGTGTCGCTCGTTCCGCGCTCTCGCTTGCACTTCAAGCCTTAAATGGAACGCCTCAAAGCGAGTTAACGCCGCATGAGTCGTGCGTGCAGCCGTCTCCATCGAATTATAAGACGTTTGTCACGTCAAAATTATGTACATTCTAGCGTAGCCGATTGTACTAGAACCTGCCTAGGCTATTCTAGATACCTAAACTATCAGTAACAGGCACTAACAATAAGATTTATGAATCCGCTATCAATATCTCAGATCTAAGCTTCGATAACAAGCGCACGACTATGCATGACCTGCAAATGTCACATGGACAAGGTTGTCACATGACCTTGTGACTGGGAAAGCACAAGTGTGATGAAAGGACTCGAGAAAAGGGCTTTTGCAAAAGTGTAGGACTCGAGGGCTTTTCCAAAATAGGCAAAAATAATTAATAAAAAAATCTGCACATTTCTTACAACGCTGTCCCAGCCAAACCCTTACCCACTAAGCATTTCTCCTTCTTCTTATCGTGTCAGCTAAAAACCCTTTCACCACGCTTGGTTTTTGAACCTGAAAGGTTTCAACAGACTCTATTCGTGCACTCGACACATTTTTTCAAACTTTTTAGTTTCTAATATGACATTATATGCCGGCTACTAAGTTATGAGGAAACCAGATACAAATTGATAGAAAATCCTTTATTTTTAATACATAGGTAGGATGATAATGTTAAATACAGGAAAACACTCCGATTAGGAACATTAATTAATGACAAAAATGATTGTCTTCGGTATAGGGATCGAACCTACAACCTACAACATACAGCGCGTAAAGGCCTGCGCACATCTAGGCGATGACAATGGCGATCAGCTGAAACCCTGTCAAATACCGCTGTCATATTTGACAGCGTTTCAGCTGATCGCCATCGCCTTAGCTTAGATGTACGCAGACCTTTATACTCAAAGAGATGCTTTGTTTGAGCGAGTCAAAGTCTTCGCTAATTAGCAGTTTGTAACAATATCGAGTAATCGTGGAAATAAAGTTTACCAAGAATGCTTATACTAAAATCAAGAATGTGCCCTACGATGCACTGCCAAATACCTAATAAACTATAAGAACCTACACAAAGAAACTTACAATTAAGGCCAGGATATTCGAGCGCAGTAGGCATTTAGCGCTACCTCAGCCCCCGCCATGATAAGCGCGCGACGTAATTATTTACGCGCCTGGCAGGCCGTGCGCCACTGACCGCGTACGATAACTTAGTGCCACAGTATAGAAAACCAAGCAGTAGTTAGGTATGATATTTACTTACTAACTTCAGTTAGGTAGTATTGTAGATAGTATTGATAACATATTACCAGTATTTTTGTTACATATTGTGTGTAGATATAGGTACAGTCACAAAGCTAAGTAATAAAAAAAATTAGAATTAGTCCAACTAAAAAGTACTTTGGTTTCGTGTGGCACATACAACTATTCGATCCAGCAACGAGAACATAGAGGTAAAAAATACAACTAGTACAAGTAACAATTATATTTATTTTGTAAAACGACACATACTTCTGCCTACAATACGTAAATTTTGAAAATGTTATTTTTATACTATATTATATAAAAAATATTTTTATTTCGTATGGCACATATCACTTTTTCATTGCACATACTCGGAAAGTAGGTCTGAAGTTGCCTGAGGGGCCTAATTGAAAGTAATACTTTCAGCCCTAGAGAGAATCGCTTTCTACTGACAGCTGTCAAATTATAAAAAAACAAGTTCTATTTTATTCAACCATGTTCCAACTTTCTAAAGCTATTTCTAACTGCAAGGAGGTTATTGAACTAAATTCTAACGTTTTATTCAGCAAGGAGGTTGGAAACCCATTACAACGATTAGAAGTTTAAAAAGTCTAATTAGTCCGCGATGTAAAATTTAAATTTAAATAACATAAAGATAGTGGGTATTAAATAAAGAATATATTTTCTAAATGACTTTATTATTATTTAGCTTCAACTATTTCTTTATTTAAATAACATAGATTTGCGAAAAAAAATAACCATTTTTTTAATTATGAAAATTAAAATAATGGTTGAATAATGCTGGCCAGCGAAGGCCCGCCAGAAGTCTCGGGACTCAAAAATGTGACTTTCTATCCTCAGGTAACAATGTACTATTTTATTCAGCAACGTGAATAATATACAATTTCGTAATCTTTGTGCATCGTTTTGATGAGTTTACGAAATTGTACATTTCTACAATTTGATGAATTTTAGTAGGTAGGTAGGTATACCTACCTACTAAAATTCATCAAATTGTAGCTGCCTAGGTTTGCATGGACCAAACTGACCACGAGGTTGGATTGGACTTTGAATTATATCCAATTGCTTACTTGGACCTGGCTGCATAGGTACGTCATTATTTTCGTCATTTTCTTTTAAAATTATATCACGTATTGGCATACCGCGAATTTGTCGCGGGTCTACAATCTCTGGCAAAAGGCATTTCATGTAAAAATCAATAACTTTTTTTTCTATTTCCACCTTCCAAAATTCGTCATCTCTAGGAATGTATTCGATTATGAGTGGATGATTTTCGCCGGACCAAATTCCAAAAATGCATTGGTTTCTCTCGGTAACATGGAGTTGACCCTGCACTTGGTAATACCAATTGCTTCTTTTATTAATGATTCGCGTACTGTTTTTTTTGTCATATTTATATATTTGTATTTTGTTTTCTTTTATAGCAGTTTCTATTCCGGTCTTAAATGCCGTTATTGGACACTTTACTTCTATAATTTTATCGTGGTCAACTAAACCGTCGGGTGTAGCCCCAATAAATGGGTATTGTTTATCTATGAAAAGTCCACATGGTTCGATGACAATGTTTTCTTGTCTCTCCATTTGTTGTAGCGCTTGCTTTTCATTTTCTACACCATGAGCTACTGACATTACGTGGCCTATATTTTTTTTTATACAGTAAATTTTTTACTGTATTCGCTGTGCTTTTGGACAATTTCCTTTTACAGATTGCGCCAAAATTTGAGGCCGTTATAAGGCTTTTTCTAATTTCCATCCACTCACTGCAATCCCTTTGTAACACTAATTATCAGTTTTTTCCCTTTGTAACACTAATTCTGGGGGGCGTAGGAAGGTCACAGCACGGCTCGCTTCGCTCGCCGCGCTGTTCCCCGTGGTCGCGTGGCAGCTCGCTTCGCTCGCTGCGACTCTTCCCCCGGGTTCAGGAGGAGGGGGTTCTGGGGGGCTTGGGGGGGGTCACAGCACGGCTCGCTTCGCTCGCCGCGCTGTTCCACTCGAAAAAATAGGGTCAAAAAAGGGCATTTTTAGGTTTTTTTAATAATAAAGGGGTCTAAAGGGGGGAGGGGGGCAAAATTTATTTTGCTTTCAAAATAATCTCAACTTCCCTACATGACCCAAAAAAAAAAAAGTAACTTTTAAGAAAAAGTCACTCCGCTTGGAAGATACGAAAGGGGGGGAAAAAAAGGGGTAGGAGGGGGGAAGTTATTTTGTTCTTTCAATTCAGGAAGAAACCCTCTATACGAACCCCAATCGAAACCCTCCTATCTCGACGGTATCCGGTAGCACTCTCAAAAGGGGGGGTCCTGGGGGGCAAGGGGGGCAAAATTTTTTGTACAATCAAAATCACTTTAGACCCTCTTTACGTTGCCCATTAAAAATTATGCAGGCCCTCTCCGTTGCAGAGCTCCCCTGAGGGGGGGAGTTCCGGGGGGGCAAATTCCGGAGGGGTTACAGCACGGCTCGCTTCGCTCGCCACGCTGTTCCCCATGGTCGCATGGCGGCTCGCTTCGCTCGCCGCAATGCTCCACACGAAAATAAAAGGTCAAAAATAGGCCATTTTTAGGTTTTTTAAATAATAAAGGGGTCTAAAGGGGGGAGGGGGGCAAAATTTATTTTGCTTTCAAAACAATCTCAACTTCCCTACATGACCCAAAAAAAAAAAGTCTCGCAAGTCACTCCGCTTGGAAGATACGAAAGGGTGGGAAAAAAAAGGGGTAGGAGGGGGGAAGTTTTTTTTGTTCTTTCAATTCAGGAAGAAACCCTCTATACGAAACCCTAATCGAAACCTTCCTATCTCGACGGCATCCGGTAGCACTCTCAAAAGGGGGGGTCCTGGGGGGCAAGAGGGGCAAATTTTTTTGTACAATCAAAATCACTCTAGACCCTCTTTACGTTGCCCATTAAAAAATTATGCAGGACCTCTCCGTTGCAGAGCCACCCTGAGAGGGGGAGTTCCGGGGGGGCAAATTTCGGAGGGTTCACAGCACGGCTCGCTTCGCTCGCCGCGTTGTTCCCCGTGGTCGCATGGCGGCTCGCTTCGCTCGCCGCAATGCTCCACACGAAAATAAAAGGTCAAAAATAGGCCATTTTTAGGTTTTTTAAATAATAAAGGGGTCTAAAGGGGGGAGGGGGGAAAAAATTATTTTGCTTTCAAAATAATCTCACCTTCCCTACATGACCCAAAAAAAAAAGAAAAATAATAAAATAAATTGTGTTGCTTACTTATATTTCCGTAAAACAAAGTTAATTGTACTTACTGTTACAATTTTATACTGTGACGGCAAACAACAATAATAATTTATCGTATATTTTGCGGGGAACGTAGCGAGCTAGCAACAGCGACACAGGTCCTACCTCAAAGACGCCTGGCCGGCTACTGAAACGAAGCGCGCGGGCCGCATTATTATATAATATCTTGATAAAACAATAAAAAACTGTTTTGAGAAAAATGAACCGTAGAATATTCTTCGTAATTTCATTGCCTATTTTTTGACATGTTTTTCGGGAGTAAACGTTGGGTCTACTTCAAGTACGACTTAAAAAAACGATCAAAAATTCGCGAAATTGGGAGTTTTCGCGATTTTTTTTGATCGAGCAAAGTTGACAATATCGTGTTTTGAACCATAGAATAATCAAGATTATTTATTAAACTACAACATATATTTTTATCAGATCAAAACAAATAATATTTGATTGTTTAATGTTGAATCTAAAATAGGTCGATTCTGAGAGTCTTGGTCTTAAACAAATATTTACCAAATGTACAAAATACACAAGAACCTACATGCTTCAGCACTCCGCATTTGTCTTTCTATAATATCATAGTGACGAACGAGTATTTAGATGTGGGTTGACATGGAAGGTTCATAAAGTAGGTACTAGGTACCTAAGTGGGATGCTAAAGTTTGTAAAACTCTTGAACGTTTCTTTTTTAGTAAGCACGCCAACGCCATTCCTACCTCTAAGGTTGGCAGGTAGAAAATGCTTAAAGCATTAAGTTAAGCCCACCTTTTAAACATAAATTTAAGTTTTTTGTGCAATAAACAGTTAAATAAATAAATAAACGTAGCCAACTTCCTATAAGTACCTATGTAAATAAAATTTTACCTTTGTTTTCAATTCAAGTCCATCCTTAATAATTTAGAACAACAATTAAAGGCATTAAATTCACATTAAAATACAAAAAGGATATTTTTTAAATTCAGAACCTTTTAAAAAAATCACTAAAACAACGCAGTTTTTTGAATTTAGAATGTCCAAAATTATTATTTTTTTACCGCATTTTTTGTGGCCAGTATGACCGGACCGCGGAATAAAAGGCACCCAACTAAATGGTAGATACTCGTAGTACAACTCAGTACAAGTGCTTATTCGTACATTACCAGTGTACCTACCGTGGAGTAGAGCCTGTCGATTGAGTGCGTTTCCATTCCGTTCACGCTTCAGGACATTCTAAATTGGTGTACCTAAGAGATCATTGGCATTTACTTTTCGGAAGAATTTGTTCTCGTGATCAATTTATAATCGTGAGTGAATGAATAAAGAGCTTTAACCATAGGTCTAGATCACTGTCTAGAATCTAGACTCTATATAGATGATAATGAGGAAAATGATGATGATTGATAACGGCAACAGGAGACGCTTGAAATATTCAAAGAATATTTAGTTATATATTCATTTAAAAATAATAATAAATTGAATAAAACAAATATTTAATGGAGACTCCCATGCAACACAGACATGTTTTTTTTTTTCATTTTTATAGATTTAAGGTACGGATTTACGGAACCATTCATGCGCGAATCCAACTCGCACTTGTCCGGTTGTATTCTAAATATATTAGCTATAATCTTGGGATTGCGGGTTCAGAGACTACTCAAGATTTTAAATCACAAAACTTGTATACCTAATATCACTTCTGTTCTCCGCTGTCCAGGTGTTGTGGAAACAGTACCTACCTAGACGATAATTCGTCTATGCTTTATGTATAACTGTGGTTATGTACTTAGCAGTGGTACCTAACTAAAGTCCGCGCCACATAACTTTACGCGTGACAGATGGCGAAAAATGTAAAAAGACTGATCTTCCAATCACAAATATGATATCTTATACCTTTAAACGAGAAAATCTTGTGTAAGTCAACGTCCAGCCGAAAACGGGTGATGCGCAAAGTCATGACAGTTATCAGAAAAATATAAAAAAAAAAATTTGCTAAGTAACATTTGAGTCATGAGTATTTAAAAAAAACAGGAAAAGCTGACACCCTGTGATGATCTTTTAAGTCCTGTGACTACAAATATTAACTTTTCATGAAACTTTTTTCTGCAACGTAAGCATGAATAACCCTTCTGTAAATTACAATTCAAAATTAAGCGCTATCTGCCTCAGTTTTCAATGAAATCGTGGAGTTTCGGCCAACGTTTCATTTCAGATAATTACATCACCCAACTTTAACCGTCTGTACCGCAAAAAAAATGTACTACACTATCATGGCATGTAACTTTAAAAATTGGCGCATTTATCCAGGACTCCAAAATGGTATAATACTTGCTAGAGTACTCCTTAGTTTTGGAAATAAAAAATGTTTTTTCAACTAAACCGGATTTCCAATCAATTTTATTTCATGAGATAAAATGTTTGTACCCTTAAAATTATGGACTTAAATGCCTACGCTGCGTTTTTAAATCGCTCACAATTTACAGGTACAAGTAAATACCATTTCGACAATGCAAGTAAACAGATAGGGCCACCATCTTGTCGAAAGAGACTAGCAAATTACTTGAACACAAATTACGTGTTCAAGTAATTTGTTAGTTTTAGGTGAAAGTTTGAAATTAAATTCAATCATAGGATTTCTTCAATCGTGATTTTAATTTAACTACATCAAGGATTTACAGCAAATGTTCAAACTGTTAGCCTTCAGCAGTAATGCAAGCTCTACATTTCCTTAAAAAAAATCAGCTGTCTGTAAAGTCAGTTAACTGACGACAGTTGAACGTGACAACGTCATACAGCTGTCCACGCGGACGCATCGCTCACTCAAGTAGGAGAGAGACCGATGTCGAACGCTGCCGAACGCGGAGGCCGATTGTGCCTCTTTGTCGCTCGTTCCGCGCTCTCACTTGCACTTCAAGTATTAAATGGAACGCTTCAGAGCGAGGTAACGCCGCATGAGTCATGTTTTTTCGTACGAGCAGCCGGCTCCATTGAATTATAAGACGTTATCACGTCAAAAACCATGTAATAAGACCGGCGTCGGGCGAAGGCAATCTTTAGATTAAAACCACGATTGAAGTAATCCTATGATTGAATTTTATTTCAAACTTTTACCTAAAACTAACAAATTACTTGAAAACCCATGGTTATTACTCTTTCGACAAGATGGTGGATCTATCTGTTCACTTGCATTGTCGAAATGGTATTTACTTGTACCTGTGAATTGTGAGTCACTTAAAAACAAAGCGTAGGCATTTTAAGTCCATCATTTAAAGGGTACAAACCTTTTATCTATTGAAATAAAATTGATTGGAAATCCGGTTTAGTTGAAAAAACATTTTTTATTTCCAAAACTAAGGAGTACCCTAGCAAGTATTATACCATTTTGGAATCCTGAATAAATGCGCCAATTTTCAAAGTTACATGCCATGATAGTGTAGTACATTTTTTTTGCGGTACAGACGGTTAAAGTTGGGTGATGTAATTATCTGAAATGAAACGTTGGCCAAAACTCCACGATTTCATTGAAAACTGAGGCAGTTATGGCTTGATTTTGAATTGTAATTTACAGAAGGGTTATTCATGCTTACGTTGCAGAAAAAAGTTTTATGAAAAATTGATATTTGTAGTCACAGGACTTAAAAGATCATCACAGGGTGTCAGTTTTGTCTGATTTTTTTAAATACTCATAACTCGAAAGTTACATAACAAATATTTTTGAAGTGAAAACTTCTTTAGCGGCGTTGAGCACTTTTTCTGTAATGGGTATAAAATCTTAAACTCGCGTCAGCGCGTCAGGACACGTGACCTGATCGAAAAAGCGTAAGACGGATGGAGAGTAGACAGCTATCCCCTCTCTACGGCGCGGCGAAAATGTATGCCTGGGCCTACTGTTTCGTTTAGGCAGCGCAGGGCGCTTGCGCGAATGTTCGTGTATGTTACAGCGTGCCAAATAACAAACAAGCCCCCCCTAACCATTCCAAAATATCAAACATGCTCAACGTTAATAATCAAGTTTTCACTTCTGCCGGCACTCCCGGAGTGCAACCCGTCTTTTTTTTATATATTTTTATTATAGCTGCCATGACTTGGCGCATCACGCGTTTTCGGTTGGACGTTGACTTATGGGACACCCTGTATATATATTTAAATGCATATATTTTTAGGATCTCGGAAATTGCACCAACGATTTTCATGAAGTTTAGTATACAGGGGTTTTCGGGGACGATAAATCGATCTAGCTAGAATTTATTTTTAGAAAATATCGGCGTCCGGAGTTAAGAACAAACAACTTTTTCATAATATCATTACTCCTAGCGCCATCTGTTGCTCAGAAGCAAAAACTAAGCTCTGTGAGAACCTGAGAACTCAAGGGTTATGTTTCACAGAGAACGCCATCTATTGTCGAGTTTTGGATCTAAAGGACTACGTAAACACTCTGTAGACAAGTTCATGAAGTTTCTATCTCATTGCACTCGTGATTTTTTTTTAAATAACCAGTTCTTATTTTTTATTATTATGTAGTATGTTAGTAAGATTGAAATATAATAATATGATTTTATCATTTTTATGTACGTTATCAAAAAAATACCGAGCGAAGCTCGGTCACTTTCTGCTAATTGCATTAAAGTTAGATCTACTTATTCTTGTTTGTGATTTGAATGTATATTTCCAGTCAATTTTAACCATGTTTTTCACCGTCTGTCACGCGCAGACTTATCTTGCGCAGACTCTCTCGTCTCGTAGAGAGTATTATATTCCTTGCGCAGACACTACCTAGGTATTTATGAATGACTTTGGCGGTTGTCTCCGTGCTTTGGATAATAATGCCTGTTAACTAGGTTGAAACAATTACGTATTTTTTATACTTGAATCATTTTACATAAAAAAGAAATATGAATTCACTTGGCTTAGATCATTATTTTTTATGTTTTTTTTTGACGGAAATAATTAAAGTGATTTGAATGTGCTTCGTGAAGTCCACTAAGTATATTCAATTTGAAACTATGTCTACAATATTGGGGTTTTAGGTACTCATTTTATTCTCAAGTTTACCAAAAGAATACTTATCTACAAGTTAGTAACTAAGGTACAGTACTCGGACTAAAATTAAAGTTGTAATAATTTAATAGGTAAAATTTATTTTATTTCAAACTGAACGGTGTCAAAAAAATAATTGATAGAACATTCAATAAGGGCACTGGTGGCTTTTATTTACAATTATAACAACACAACAATACAATTTAGACCAAAATAAACAAAAAAAAGTAGAACAATTAAAGAAAACAGAATAATAATAAAATTAGAGATCATAGACACCTTACAATAGCTACCAGGTAGAACTACATATTTTTGAGAAACAAGAGTAATTTTTTCCCTAGACCCTCTTCATTCATAGATGTGGTTCTTATTCTTTATGATAAGCTGTCATTAGGCACTGATGCATATACCACTAATCTCTCTCCTATCCCTATAATCAACTGCCTATACAATGCAAGACCGGTTTTCACAAATTTGATTTTTATTCTTGTTGAAAATCTACATTATCTTGAACTGCTAATTATATAAATGACCGAAAGACTTATACATGACCTATACCAGCGGTTCTCAAACTTTTTTGGTCACGGAACCCTTTTGACAAGCAAAATACTTGACGGAACTCTACAATAAAACAATAGTTTTTAAAAGTGTATTCTTAATTATAGAAGCATAATAAAAGAACAATGTAACAGTTACTAATTATTTTGTTTTTTTTTTCTAAATTCTTGCGGAACCCCTACAGGGGTAGCGCGGAACCCTAGGGTTCTGCGGAACACACTTTGAGTACCGCTGACCTATACAATGCGTTTTCACAAATTTGATTCTAATTCTTGTTGAAAAGCTACATTTTCTTGAACTGCAAATTATATAAATGACCTAATGACTTATACATGACCTATACAATGCAAAGACCGGTCTTCACAAATTTGATTCTAATTTTTGTTGAAAAGCTACATAATCTTGAACGGCAAATTATATAAATGACCTAATGACTTATACATGACCTATACAATGCGTTTTTATTCCAATTCTTGTTGAAAAGCTGCATTATCTTGACCACTAATCTCTCTCCTATCCCTATACTCAACTACGGAGTAGCTGAGAATGCCAGCGGTCATGAGTGCTATCATAAGGTATGTCTTGGTGGCGGTCGTCAGGTATGAAGACAGTACGTAAGCTAGCACGTAGCCCATGGATGCTGTGACTCCGTAAGCGCAAAATGCTGATATTTCTCTGCCGGGGAACAGGGTGCCGTAGTATCCTGGAATAAGTTTTATTTTTTAGTTTTTTTACTTATCTGCTTTTGTTTTGCACTGGAATTAGTAGATTTTGTAATAAGTATTATATTATAACTTTTGAAACTATCATGGTTTATAACTCTATTTTTATGAAATAACGGGATATTTACCATGATTAATTTTCAGAAATTTTCAGTTCGACCGTGACCATGGTGCATGCAACTGTGCCGAAATATCGGAAGTCAACTCAACAAAATTTAATCATGGTAAATATCCCGTTGTTTCATAAAAAAAGTTATATTAGCTATATGGTTCCCATAATACAAGCTTTGCTTAATTTGGGTTGAGATAGTGTTAAGTGGATACCTAAAAAAAACATAGTTATAAAAAAAAAATGTTACTAACCGAGGCAATGTTTAATTGAAAAAACATCAATAAGGTGTGCCTGAAGCAGTCCACTGCTGGAGATAGGCCTCCCCTACACATTTCCACGAAGAACGATTCTGAGCCCTTTCCATCCATCGACTTCCTGCGATCTTAACAATGCTGTCGGTCTATCTGGTGGGTGGGCGCCCAACAGATGGGGGGGGTATAGTACCTAAGTGATGTTTATTACAAACTTCCTGCAATATTTTTTATTTACCCATTTCATGCTTAATGAAAGCGAAGCGAGTGAAAGCGCTGATAGGATAGGCAGATAGGTAATAGGTAAATTAAAATCAACATTATTAATATATTTTTATTTTTCAGTAGAAATGCTAAAAATAGTAAAGAAAAACCAACATATTATGGCATTTTTTTTTATTAATTAGTATGAATACCTACAACGGTAAAGTAGTCTACGAAATAGTACACAAGGATACGCATCAGACTATACACTGCTAGCTCTTATGTCCTTGCAGTAAGCGCCATTTTTCTTTGTTTTTAGGTAACTTGAGCTGTATCCCACTGTACCTATACTTATTACATTACCATTAATCTAAGAAAATATACAACTAAACCCAATCTCTTCACTCTTATGAAAAATAACACAACAACATTGACAATAATGTCTATTTTATTGTTAGGTACTCTGTTCGTGCTGTGTTTGTTTTATTTTGTTTATGTGTGTCCAAAATAAATGTATTTTTTTTCTTATTTTCTTTTAACACGACTCTGTAATATTGAATTCTAAATATGTATTTACAAAAATAAATGTATTATACCTACAAGCTGCAGGGTCCCATAGTACAAGATCTGCTTAAATGCTATGGGCCCTGTATTTTTCAGATCTATTTACTAAGTCGCCTGAAATAACTGAATAATAATAATAAATTTGGGGCTAGATTGTCCACAATATTTCTTTATTTTATTTTACTCTACATTTTGAAAAGCAATATTATCACAGCCGTAGCCTTTCAGATCTTTCACAATCTTCTTAGCTCTTCTATCCCTAACTTCTACCACAGCATAGCACACCATTCCCAAGACCATCAAGGCTGCCATAAGGTATGTCTTGGAACTGGTCCGAAGGTATGGGGATATGACGTAAGCTATAATGTATCCAACCGACTCCCACAGGCGGAAGTTAGAGAACGCTGCTTCTTCTTTACCAGGAAAGAGTATTCCGTAGTAAGCTGGAAAGAGAAGTTGCTGTTAGTATTTAGTCAGGCGATTTATGCTCAAATAAATAAATAAATAATAAATATTGTGGACAATTCACACAACACTACCCAGCCCCAAACTAAGCAGAGCTTGTAATATGGGAACCAGATAGCTGATATAATACTTGAATACATTTTTTTTTTGTAAATACATACTTAGAATACAATATAACACCCAGACAGAGAACAAACATTTATGTTTACCACACAAATATTTGTTCTCGGATGGTGATCGAACCCACGACCTACGGCGCAGAAGGCAGAGCTACTACCAACTGAGCTAGAGGCCAGTCAAAAATAAACAGTATTAGTATAATTTGTTATGTGTATATATGTATTATGTAGTCACTAACTGAATCGCTAGCTAAATAGTCGCTAAGTCTTCAATATTTAAGCCAAAAAGTAAAAAATACAGCAAAATTCAAAAAGCAAGCGTCTGCAGAAGTAAAAACCTGTATCTTAGAGACAGACAGAGAGAGGGAGAGAAAGAGAGAAGGCAGAATTTGACTTAGAGACTAGTTAGTGATCACTATGTCGAGTCTAACGCCCTCATAATCATATTGCTAGAAGAACCGACAGCCGTTGGAAAATAGGTGGCAACCACGAACCGCCCGATTTACTGCCAAATAGACAAAGTCACTTAAAAGCCTTTCATCACACTCGTTCAAAAGAACCAGCGATACACAAATAAGTAGATGAAGATAATTACCTCACACCAAAGGAAACCGGGGGCCCAAATCAGATCAAACAGCTAGTAAATATCGTACACCTACCATCTTCTTCTTATCGTGTCACTGATTCTTTCGAACCAAGTGTGGTGAAAGGATTTTAAGTGCGCTTTAAAGAGGCTCCTTTCGTGCATTTGACACATATTTTTGAACTTTTTTTTTTGGTTATACGATATGCCTCACGATGTTTTCCTTCACCGTTTGAGAGCACTGGCATAGTGTTTATAAATTTATGGGAAGAATAACTCATTGGTACACGACTGGATATGAACCCGCGACCTTAGGATCGTGGATTCTACACCTACCATTAATTTGTACGATCCACACTGAATCACTGAGGCCCCAGACCACAGCGATCGCGTAGAGAACCATTTCAGAGCCCGCCTGTGGCCGCCATGCCAGGAGGGTCGCGAATAGACCTGTGTGAACCACCGTGGCAAGGCATAGGAGAGGAATGCGACCCGTTATCTGAAATAATGGGAAATAAGAAAACTTATTAGTATGAGGAAGATAAGATTTTTTCATTGCTCATACACGGAAAGTGGGTCTGAAGTTGCCAGAGGGGCCTAATTGAAAGCTAAACTTTCAGCCCTAGGGAGAATCGCTTTCTACTGACAGCTGTCAAATTATAAAAAAAACAAGTTCTATTTTATTCAACCATGTTCCAACTTTCTAGTCTTTCTAACTGCAAGGAGGTTATTGAACCAAATTCCAACTTTTTATTCCGCAAAGAGGTTGGAAACCCATTACAACGGTACGAAGTTTAAAAAGTCTAATTAGTCCGCTAGTACGCGATGTAAAATTTAAATTTAAATAACATAAAGATAGTATTAAATAAAGAATATATTTTCTTAATGCATTTATTATTATTTAGCTTCAACTTTTTCTTTAAAATAACATAGAATTGAGCAAAAAATTTACCATTTTTTAAATTATGAAAATGAAAATAATTGCTGAATAATGCTGGCCAGCCGAAGGCCCGCCCGACGGGTTTCAAAAAAGTCACCTCTCGAAACTCAAAAACGTGACTTTCAATCGTCAGGTAACAATGTACCTACTATTATTAGTTGGTAACCCTGTTCTGAACTGTAATGCCTAGGATACACGAGGTTAGTTTTTCAAGCCAGGATAGCAAGACAGTGATTGAAAGCTAGCAAACTAAACAGAACTAGCTTCATTTTTCATATAGCAGTTCTGTTTACACGAAGCTAGAACTGCCGTGTCTAATTAACGTGCCTAATTAAATCATATTTCAAAACAATTGTGCTTTTATTTTGCTTCCAGAACTAAGAAAAAAAATTCTTCTACGTAGCTGGTTTGAAACCCGGTGACGTACAAGCACTAAAGGTGTCTAAATCGTCAAATCGAAAAAAACTACTAAAAATGGCAGTAAGACTATTTCCTATATTTATTATTATTATTATTATTTATTTAATGTCAGACAACGGGATCCATAAAGTGTTAGTAGAAATTAAATTTAATTACATGTCATAGGGTTAGTACAAAATAATCTTAATATAATTCTTACCTACTAAGTAATGAAATGTACTCCAGTCTTTAGTTTGTACCATTTTTTTGTTTGTATGTATAGTCCTATTTTAAGTTTTAATTATGTTTCGTTCTTCTATTTGCCTTTTTTGTGTCGTGTGTGTTCATTAATTCAATAAATAAAATAAAAAGAAAGTCTTCACTAGAATCTATCTATCTATTCAGCCTGTATGCACCCACTGCTGGGTATAGGCCTGCTCCCTAATACGCCACTCTCTTCGGTCCTGTGCCAGTCTCCGCCATTAATAATAAAAGAATAATCAAATTAAATCCAAAGACTACCCGGCCAACACCGGGCTTCGCTTCGGATAATAAGGTGTGTTTATAATACCTTTGCTATATACCCTGAGACGACGCAGCCGATGGCATCAGCCAGTCCATACGTCATCATCACGAAACCGACCGTGCCTGTGCCCACAGCACACGATACAAACGCCTGCAAATACAACAAAAATCAGTTTTGCACAGGTAAAAACAAATAAATCTACTATCGTAGAGCGCTATCTCTTTCTGACGCATGCTACGCTGCAAAATCAGCTTTTCTACTTTCGTAGAGCGCTATCTCTTTCTGACGCATTAATTTCGAGATAAACCGAAAATGCTTTTGTCTGGCTGTCTGTCTGTGTGTTCTCACCTATAGGTCGCATTTTTTCAACCAACTAAGATAGAAACAGGTAATCGTAAAATAAATACCCTAAACAATACAAACAAAACCATCTAGCCCCAAATAAAGCAGTGCTTGACAGTAGTAGGCAAACAAATATTGCACATTGGCTAATTTCAGTAGTGTGCGTCAGAAATCAGAAATATTTAATGCTGTTGTATAGAACTAGGAGGTACAGTTTTCACAGTTTGTCCGTTTACAAAAGAGAAAGCGCTCTATGAAAGCAGAATAGCCGATGTGCAATATTTATTGTCTACGACCGTACTATGGGAACCAAATAGCTGATATAATACATATGTATTTATATACATGTACATGCATATTTTCCGATTTCGATTACTAAAAATTTATGGTCGATTCCCTGTTCCTACCCTCATTATCCTTCATTTATCTTCTGTCATATATTAGCGGCAAGGTGTGGCGACGATCTGCGAAATGTAGCTGGCAAGCACTGGAGGAGAAGAGCCGAAGACCGGGCTCAGTGGCGCGTCTTGGGAGAGACCTACGTCCAGCCGTGGACTTATACAGGGTGTCCCATAACTCAACGTCAAGCCGGAAACGGGCAATGGACCAAGTCATGACAGTTTTCTGACAAATAGAAAAAAAAACTTATCTTTGTCATGTAACTTTCGAGTTATGAGTATTAAAAAAAAAAGGAAAAACTGACACCCTGTGATGATCTTTTAATTCCTGGGTAAGTCTTGGGTGATGCAACTATCTGAAATGAAATGTTGGCCAAAACTACACGATTTTATTGAGAACTGAGGCAGTTATGACTTAATTTTGAATTGTAATTTACAGAAGGGTTAATCATGCTTACGTTGCAGAAAAAAATTCACGAAAAGTTAATATTTGTAGTCACAGGACTTAAAAGATCAGTATTTCCTGTTTTTTTTTTAATACTCATAACTCGAAAATTACACGACAAATATATTTTTTTTATATTTTTCTGATAACTGTCATAACTTGGCCCATTGCCCGTTTCCGGCTTGACGTTAAGTTATGAGACACCCTGTATAGGTTGATGATGATGATATATTGGTATCGTAAATCCTTACCGCGGTAAAATCTGCGCCGAAGAAAGCTTGTTGAAACCCGATGAACACATTGATAGTGACCAGTAGCAGCTGGTTCGGTTCCACCAGCAGCTTCAGGGTTACCGCCAGAAGAGCTAAGCCTGAGTCTGTACTACCATTCTTCTTACTGGACTCGTATCTGGAACAGAACAAAGCTGAGTCGGTGTTTATTTGGCATATTTATCTACTACTAGCGATCCGCCCCAGCTTCGGACGGGTCGTTTTAGCGTGGTTTTATGTAACCTATATAGCCTTCCACGATAAATGGACTCAAACACAAAAAAAAAATTTTAATTCGACCCAGCAGTTACCGAGGTTAGCGCGTTCAACCAAACAAACTATCAAACTTTTCAACTTTATGATGGATATAATGGAATATCAATTTTTAAAACATTTAATTTCTAGGAACATTATACAAAAAAATCTAAGCTTTAGAGCAGAGTAAACTAAGCTTTTCAAAACAATACACTCAATTGTACCTACCTTTTCATAGAGTCCACTCCAATAGCGACAATAAGGGCGGCTCCAGCCATGCACGCGAGGTATATTCCTGAAAAATATCATAAAATTTTAATGTAAAATGAACTATCATCGTCAACCTGAAGAAGTCCACTGCGAGAGGCCTATGTCCACTGGACATATTCTGAGCCCTTTCCATCCACTGACCTCGCGCGATCTTAACAAAATCGTTGGTCCATCTAGTGTGTGGGCGCCCTACGTTTTGTCCACCCAGTTAAAACGAATCCATTTTTTTCCACTATCAAATTGTTAAGGCCCGCGTACACTGTAGTGGGTCAATAAAAAGACCCCTTTGACGTAATTGGCAAAAAGTACATTTTCTGGCACTGCCGTGGAACGCTCGCTTTGCTCGTTTCTATCCAAGTCACATCTGCCCTATAAAGTCTAAAAGACAAGTACAAGTATCCAGTGCCAAAACAAAAAAAGCAAAAATCTATTATTGAGTTGCTACAGTGCACATGACCATGAGGCTAATTATCGGGGTGTACAATAGCTGGATGCAGCGTCAGACTGGCTATATAGTCGAAATTACATTTGCCGCCCGGGCCCCCGCCTGGCTTGCGACAACCGTAGGACAGGAGGCCTGCACAGCATAGGTCCCAGCTCTTGTGACCTAAATGTAAAACTAGATCAGATAGTTCGTTTATACAATTAGAGAAAAATAAAATAGAAAAAATCTAAAAATGGTTGCCTCAGGCCCCGAGCCCGTTTACAGCCATCGTATGTACCTACTTACCTTAAAAAACCTCGGCCTGCCTCCATGTTTGCTATACCCTATGCAGGGTCCATGTGATACCTACTTACACTTAAAAACTATGAATGTACAAACTAAAGCATGTGTAAAGCAATAAATGTATTGAGTATTGAGCCACTAGGGCCTTTGCGACCCAGTTCGACCTTTGCTGGATGTACATTATCGCGTCCCCTAATTACCAGCAATCATTTGTATTTTCTCGGGCGGCTGCGGCGGCAGAGCTTCCCCCGCGTCGTCAGCCGGGAGGAAGTTAGCGCCGCATAGCTCGGGAATCAAACTCGCGTTCAATGACGTCACTGCTGCTGTGTTGTTCCCTGATGTTAGCACTGGGGGACAGAATCAGAATTAAGCCTTGCTCATATCTACCGCGATGGCGATTAGTGAAACGCTGTCAAATATGACAGCAATATTTGACAGCGTTTCACTGATCGCCATCGTGCTAGATGTGCACAGGCCTTAAGAGTAAATAAATTATAGTTTAAAAAACTAAAAAAAACGCTTTTATAACAAATTGAACTAAAAAGTTAAAAATAAAACTGTAATAATCAATTGAAAATTTATATTATTTACAAAAAGCGTGGGGTGCTTTTTATAATAACTTCAGATATAATAAACTATTGATAAAATATTTACAACAATCAAAATCAAGCCCCCCACGCTTTTTGTACAATAATATAAATTTTCAATTGATTATTACAGTTTTATTTTTAACTTTTTAGTTCAATTTGTTATAAAAGCGTTTTTTTTAGTTTTTTAAACTATAATTTATTTTTTACTTTTTAGTTTTTTATTTTTTTTCATATTTTTTTTCATATTATTGCATTGTCATCGACCTTTGACAGGTGTGCAAAGTTTGAATCAAATCTGATCGTTCAAAATAGGTTTTTTTTTTATTTCTTTTCATTTTTTTTATTTTTTTTTTCATATTATTGCATTGTCAACGACCTTTGACAGGTGTGCAAAGTTTGAATCAAATCTGATCGTTCAAAGTGTGGTTTTTTTTTATTTTTTTTATTTCTTTTCATTTTTTTTTATTTTTTTTTTCATATTATTGCATTGTCATCGACCTTTGACAGGTGTGCAAAGTTTGAATCAAATCTGATCGTTCAAAGTAGGACAAAATCGAGCTCAAAGGGGTCGGTTACATACATACATACATACATACATACATACATACATACATACAGGTGAAGCTAATAAAAGCGTTATAAAAAAAACACAATTTGCAATGTCTGTACCTACTATTTTCGTATTCTATTATTATATACTGTGTCGGTACTTTATTATTACTTTGAAGCGTGTGCTGTCTTGAAACTTTTGCTTTTGTATTATTTTTTTATTTTTTATTTTATTTATTTATTTATTTAGGGCATCCAACAGAGAAATCACATAGTATAAATGAACAATCTTAAATGTATAGTAATCAGTGCGTTGTGTCTCTCTAATTACAGGACGCCACAGCGCGCGCAAAATATACAACTAGACAAAGCAAAATAATTAGTGTAAGGTAGTAGGTATGTAATAAATACCTATAGAAAATACAAAAAAAAATAGTAACAAAGTTAAACACAAAATAAACAAATGAAAATACGAATTACTTACAACGAACTTAAATTGAGATCATGTTTTACATTAAAATATAATACTATAGTATAACACTAAATAACATTTATTGCATTGCATACATTTATTGCATTGCATACGTCTAACTATATAAGTGAAGTGGCACCACACTGGAACTCCACTGCTGTTATTTTTTTGTTTTGTATAATAAATAAAAAAAGCAGCCAAGTGCGAGTCGGACTCGCCCATGAAGGGTTCCGCAGCACGACGAACTACAAGAACCTTTATATTATGATACTTGATGTAACATAATAAGGTTCTTGTAGTTCGTCGAAAGGTAAATTGCGGTTTACGGTTTATGACGTATAAAAAAAAAACTACTGACTATATCTCGTTCAAACCAAAAATCGTTGGAAGTTTACATAGTAATGTACAACATATATTTTTTTTTGTATTATCATTCTCTTACTTTAGAAGTTAGAGGGGGGGGGACCAACTTTTTTCCACTTTGGAAGTGTCTCTCGCGCAAACAATTCAGTTTAGAAAAAAACGATATTAGAAACCTCAACATCATTTTTGAAGACCTATTCATAGATACCACACACGTATGGGTTCGATGAAAAAAAAAATTTTGAGTTTCTGTTTCAAGTATGGGGACCCCTGAAATGTATAGTTTTATTTTTATGTTAAATTCTTAATGCGGTTCACAGAATACATCTACTCACCAAGTTTCATCAGTCTAGCTCTTACAGTTTCGGAGAAAAATGGCTGTGACATACGGACGGACGGACAGACAGACAGACAGACAGACAGACAGACAGACAGACAGACATGACGAATCTATAAGGGTTCCGTTTTTGCCATTTGGCTACGGAACCCTAAAAATACGGTAGGAAACAAGCCGTAGTTTGTTGCCTGTTCTTCTAGGCTTGATCGCGTGGAACGGCACCTCACGATGTTTTCCTTCACGTTTGACAGTGCTGGCATATTTTATGAATGAACTAGCGGCCGCCCACGGCTTCGCTCGCCCCGTAGCCGTTACGCCCGTTGATTTTTCTTTTAAAAGTTTTTCCTCTTTTTCTCCGCTTAGGGAAATAATTTTCCAATTTCCTTTCTTAGTGCACCCCTATGCTATAAAAGGAACATACCCTCCAAGTTTCATGCTTCTAGGACTTACGGTTTAGGCTGTGCGTTGATTGTCAGTCAGTCAGTCAGTAACGTAAGAGTTTTATATATTTAGATAATCACCACTTGAAAATAACTTACCCAGTGAAGAGATGAGGTTCCCCCACACCTGGTTCATTTGGAAGATCATGAAGAACAGCCCTAGGAAACGCACCAGCAACGCTTCAGGTGATATCTTCGAGATCTTGCTATGAGCATCCGATACCTGTAAAATTTACAAAAACAACGTAAAAAAGTTGCTCGTGTTTACAGGAGCTAAGTTAACTTTAAAACAAAAAACAAAAATGAGGTGATGTATATCCTCAGAACAAGGAAACTGCTGTTCCAGTTGCTACAAGTGGAAGCTGTTCCAAAGTTATCAATCAACCTATGACAGTGCTTGCTGGACATAGGTCTCTCCCATGGCGCGCACACTGAGCCTGGTCTTTGGCTCCCATTCCCTTCCCATTCAGTTTCTGCCCACTACCCTGCGTAAGTCTGAGGTCTTCCTACACTACATTTGCCTAAACGCGGTTGTCACACCAGAACTCGTTCATCCTAGCGGTTATCGGTTCAAACATGACCCTCTGCCACTTCAACTTGCTAGCTCTTTAAGCTAAAGGTGATAAATAAATAAATATAATAGACAATCCACACAACACTATCTAGCCCCAAACTAAGCAGAGCTTGTACTATGGGAACCAGATAGCTGATAGAATACTTTTTTTTTTAAATACATACTTGGAATATAACACCCAGATAGAGAACAAACATCTGTGTTCACCACACAAATATTTGATTTTGGTGGGGATCGAACCCACGACCTACGGCTCAGAAGGCAGAGCTACTACCAACTGACCTGAGAGGCCAGTGGAATTTATTCGTGCAATTCTTATTAATGACTTTGAATTTAAAAAGCCCTGTTATCAGGATGTTCAGTCACTCACCACAGATAGATAAGTACACTTGGCACACCACAGCGGCCCGCCACCGAGTCCGACAAAGAGTCCCGCCGGGATCATAGTCCAGAAGGTAGGCTTCAGCTGAGCTGCTATGTACGGCATGTAGGTTATAAACGACAGCGCTATCGTCCATTTTGTGCCTAGCCATCTGGAATTTAAACGTAAGCAGCATAAAGTAAACAGGCCATTGGTATAAACAGCATCAGAGAAAACATTTATCATTCATGATTCTAATTGGATGGAATACGCAAAGCTATTCATAGATGGCAGCACGAGTGACTGTCCCTATTTACTTTTTTTAAATGAAATTAAATTTTTATTTGCCCTATACTTGATGTCAGCGAACTGAAGGTTGTGTTGTGAGTTAAAATATTTTATTATTTTTGGATTACAACTTAAAGCACTAAAAATACTTGTAAATTTTTAACCACTTTTGTAACTTCCGATCAACATTGACTTTTAATATTGACTGCACGAGGTCAATTTATCTGTTATTATTACTAACACCTCTGCATAAGTTGTGACCCCGTCAACACTAACTATAAATACGTAAGCACTCAACTAAATTGCAGTGCTCAGTAGTGAGTGTCGTAAGAGGTCTCAATTGGATAAAATTGCACAATTTTCTCATCAGCTCTACTGCGGCAGTTGCTGTTAGCGCACGTTCACACGAGCGTATTTTTTTCCGTCAGTTTCACATATCCCTAATCTATCCCTACTGGTAGGGAAGAACGGTTTTTTTCCCAATTATATATATATATATATATCCCCTAGAAGTAATAGGTGGGGAAAAAGTCAGTTCTTCCTTACCAGTAGGAATAGGGATAGATAAGTAGGTATATGTGGAACTGGCGATTTTTTCGGTGCGGCATCACGCACTATGTCGCGTAAGCCCCGTTTGCTCAGAAAAGAGGGCGCGTGTGTTTGAATCATGCATGTGCGATGCGGTTTCTATATAAGAGTACTTTATGTGAATGAAACTCTAAATTCAAAAGTTTCTGAAGAACAAGCGGCGCTTAGGCGACTTGCGCGCGGAAGTAGGCGCGCCGACTAAAATCGAGTTCGAATCGCGCTCGTGTGAAAGTGCCCTCAGAAACAGGGGCTTGTATCAAATCATCACCGATATAAGAATTGGAATCAAAACTGGGACAGAATAAATAAAAGTAAATTAACCAATGAAAATACCGTTCATAATTCTTCTTATTATCGTATCACTGGTTTTTTTCAAAAAGTGTGGTGAAAGGATTTTAAGTGCGTTCATAATTGTCCATTCAACATTAGTTTGGCTGTTGAGCTATCTCGTTCATTGGCCTAACAATAGTAATCTCTGTCAATATTGTGCAAACGGATTTAGTTACCTTGCTCGAAGGACTTTGAAGATAGTAGTTTTAATCTAAGTACCTAAGGCAGTGAAAGCAAATAGATTATGGAAGTACCTGTACCAAAAAATAATAATAACTGTGCCACGGGGCAATTGACCTATAAAAACGCAAGTAGTCAATTTGAGCAGGCGCACTGATGTAGAGTCTGTTCAGAAAGAGAACCGTCGTCGTGGGATATGAGGGCGCAGCTGTGCTTATTTACGTTTTTTGTTTAGTGGGCAATACAATAGCGCGTTTGTTGCGTTTTGATCACAACACAACTAGTGTACTATTCCTTTATTTAAGTTTTATGATGCAAAATGCTGACAAAAAGAAAGGGATGAGCTGCCATATAAAAATCGGAACGTTAGTTCACAATTTGGCCACGACGGCTCTCTTTCTGAACAGACTCTAACAGTTTTCTTCTATTTCTTCAGAAGTAATACCCTAAATACATTTCTACAATAAATATCGTGAGTGAACTAAGCACAGGATGCAAATTTAAACCAAACCTCACCAGAGATAAGAACTACTTTTAGGTCATCTTTCTGCCCTTATCCCACGCTGCATGTCGGTACAACAGGTTTTTTTCTTCCACTCACCTCTATTATTCGTCATCTCAGTGCTTCTTTTCCTGCTCATGTCATCCCTGACCCATTCCATCCATCTTTTCTTTGGAAGAACTAATTTTAGGTAAACGACTTAAAATAACAACTGCGTCAGAACTTACTTTATGACCACCACTGGTAGGAAGATATTGGAGAAGATAAGACCGGCATACACCGCAGCCAGTGACGCTGTCCCTAAGCCGGCCTCGGCATTTATTGAACTCTGAAGATTTGCAGCACCCTGAAGAACAACACGATTTCATCAAATAAAGCAAAACAAAAAGTAAATCCGCGCCTTGATTCGTCTTGAAATTAAGGTTCATGATTTTAATTAATATAAGGCAGAGAGACATGCACTCAGATGTCTAGTGTTAGCCGGTTTTGGGAATAGGACATCCCTACTGAGACCGGGCGACGAGACACATAGACACTAGTCGGGAGATAGAAAAGAAAAGAAAGATGGCGTCAGGATGCGCAGATTATTGTTTGCCGTGCTAAAAAGATAAACAGAGTTATTTCTAACTAGGTATATTCAATGGATAGATTTCCTCCTTAATACTAGATACTCAAAATCCTCCATTTATCACTTAATCTATGCTAATATCATAAGGAGGAAAGATTTATATTTTAAGATAGGGCAATGGTTGTAAATAAATAAATAAATAAAATTAATAATTTTTTGTATGTATGTTTGTAATGAATAAACTCAAAAACTACTGTGCCGATTTCAAAAATTCTTTCACCATTGGAAAGCTTCATTCACCCTGAGTAATATAGTAATATAATTAAGTGTTTATAAAATAAATTACCACCCGTGCGAAGCCGAGACAAGCCGCTAGTTTTTCATAAAAAGACAGCACAATTGGACAAAAAGTCCGCTAACTGTACCAGTTCTAAAACGGTAGTCCAACTAGTATGATAATCTTTATTCTATGACCGGTGTGGGATTGCAATGGCGAACTTTCGCGTCTAGTACCTTGTACCTATAAGGAAAATGACGCGAGAAAACCTGACAAATTAAAGAACATGATGTGACGGTAACGTAAAGGAAAACTTAAATATAATTTAAAAAAAACTTTGTTTTATGAGTTTTTCACTAGTTTTTTTTTATTAAGTGTCTTTAGGAGCCAGCTACTGGTCAAAGTGTCTTTAATAATATCGACACCTAAGAAGAAGTGTTTTTAAAACACACTACTACTTACTTTTAGTTTTTTTTGCTTATTTTGTTATAATCACTTTTTTTTAACAGATAAAAATCCATATTTTTTTAAGACCACAACTTAGCTCAAGAATATTTCTACATTACCTACCTATCTGAACTCGTTATAAATATTTCTTTAAAGTTAATGTTGATTTGGATAGAATATTATTATTCATTAATGCTACGCTAAATAGGTCTGGCCAAGGAAAAGACATTGACAGTTGGTTAGAAATATAAACAGCCTAACCTAGGTAACTTCCGCAAACCAGCAGCCTAATGGATTAAGGAAGAATACCTTTTTAGATAAGTAGGTACACTTGTCACAAAAAGTCGAGGTTTTTTATATCAGAGAATTAAAAATACTTCAGCCAAAGTGCTTCACAAATTAAAAAAGCATTACGGACCTACGCTGCAGCTGCTCGATTATGTAATACTGTTGCAATCAAAAGTTTTGATACTAATAAATAAATGACTTACTAACAAGATATTTTTCAGCCACTATCTAGCTTATGCAATACTTTTTTTATAAAGCGAAGTCGAGGTCCTATTCGCTATTTCAAAAAAAACTTTAATTTAGAAAAAAACTTTCTCTTGGAATTTTGATTTTTTTATTTAGAAAAAGTTAACTTTTAAGGAAAACGTGATGGATCAAAAATATTTTCCCATAAGATCCAAGTGTGCGAGCCAGAAGCTGTTTCATGGAGTTAAAAAAATTACAAAACTTACACTGTACGCCGTGAAGTGCACCATAAACGCCAAACTGATTATTACTACATTCTTCAAGATTCTCCAAGTCTGGACGGGCGTTTCAGTGCTTTCCGGTCCAATGTCCATTTTCTCCGTTTTCGGCATTTTCACTTCACTAATTCACTTTTCATCAATCTATACTAGGAATACTTCACCCAGGCTCTATCAATCATGCAAAGATCACTTTTCTATACGTTCACGCTTCACTTTTCTTATTGGTTTTGTTCCCCAATTTACGATCCCACCGAGTGAGGTTGCTTATTTGTCACTGAATTTTCAACTATGCTAATAAACACTTCTAAACCCTTTTATATAGGTACACACTTTTATACCTAATTACTTTGTAAATTAACTCATTTGAACTACAGTTTACTGCGATCATTAGTTTTTTTTATACAACTTGCTGACGGAACAAGCATATTAAACACGTGATTTTAAGTGATAACCATCGTATAACAAAGCATTGCCTCGTAGGTCACGCACGACAGGAACGTGCCCTTACGATGCACTGCCCTGCGTCCATCAACATGAGGCGCACAGAGGTTCAGCCTCACGTGCCAGTAACTTCACACCCACACCCATCAAACCGAAACACAAGCACACACCCAACAGGTATTGCAGAATTACAAGAATTTTGAGATCATGTGAATATTTTGTGCTGTAAAAACTTACTAATAAAAAAATGTATTTATTTAAACTAAGCTCGTTCTTATATTTACATGATAACTTATATAAACAACAACTAAAGCACGCGATTAGCCGAACAGTAGGAAACCTACTGACCGTTAAAAATGTAATTCGTCATTTTATACTAATTTTCAATGCGTAACGTTCCGTAGTATTTTTTATACAAATACCCGGATAGATTTAGTATAGATTAGTGTTGGTGGGATTACCCATCTGCTCAGCGTGAGATCTCACCGCAAAAGAACTATTGTTTATCTTTGCAGCTAAAGTTTAATCAATATTTGTACAGTCACGAGCTACTATTGTTATAGCACTAAATCCAACCGATCTTGTGTTATCTATAACAATGCCACATTACAATCGTATTTATTATTTGGTCAACACTTTATTTTAATTAAATTCTTTGGAGCTTCGTCATGGGGTCCTTCAAAAGGCGGGTCTATCAGTTCTTAAAAGGCCGGCAGCGCATCAGCACCACCTCTGGTGTTGTAGGTTGTATTAAGCGACAAAAAAGTGCTCCGATCGTCACCAAACCCAGCTCAAACGACGCAGAAAAATTTGCTGATTCCAAATATGTATATCGTCCATCTACCTATATCTATATCGCCCAGAGTGTCGCTTAATACAATTAGCCCGGCACCCGTCGATATGTGCGGATGTTTTAAATAAAAAAACACTGATCTACTTTTGACTAAGCCTTGGTTTTGAACCAGTGAGCCAGGCGTTCAAACAAATAATTATTTTTTGTATAGGCAAGTATTTTGTTGGTAACTGTACCCAGTTTTATTATACATGTTCCTATTAACATGAACTGAGATCTCGGTTATATAATTGCATTTCCCAATCATTCCTATGATCTTGAGGTTTTGACGGTTCGTGATAAAATGATTTTTTTTGCGGTAAGACCTTGAATGATGTAGCACATCTCATAATAATTAGCTTATCATAAGATAGTAACATCTAATGTACTACAAAATAATGTCTACTGATGATTATATGATGTTTTAGCTTGTAACAGGCCTTTGCATCTAATGTAGATGCTTTATATAGCGTCAGAGGTAACTGGTGATTACACAAGCCCTAATCGCGGGACGCTATATTGCCTGGGACAGGGTTTAAGATGGAATAGGCTTGCCCAGCACCTATACCATCCTGGCAGCTTAGTCGGCCTAATCCAAAGAAAAGACATGGTCAATACGTGCGGAGGTGACTAAGCCGCGGGTTTTCTTACGATGTTTTCCTTCACCGTTTTTTCGCTTGTATAAAGTAAGTATTTGAGTATAGCTAGTATTATCTTTTATATGTTGGTATTGGTATTATCTACTTATTCCCTAAAAGTAAGCAAGTACCTATGCTCATTTCTACTCCGTGATATAGGTATTCGATTCCATTTTTTTTATTCGTCAGTTGTATCACAAGGATCACTTTGAAGTCTTTGTCAGGTGAGTCTAAATTATTGTTGAAATTTGTACTTTTTCATACGCTATGCCAGACCAGCCGGTTTACCCTTGAACGCGATTCCGATCCCAATCTTAAGTTTTGATGGAATTTTGACAGAAATCCTATGGGTTTTATGTCAGAATTCCGTCAAAACTTAAAATTGGGATCGGAATCGCATTCAAGAGTAGAAACACCGTGCCGGCTGTTTAAAAAAACACCGTGAAAAAAATCCTTAGTGGCCACAACGTAAAGAATAACCTCACTTGAGTTAGTCTAGAAAATAGTTTGTTTAGTTTCGTAATATTTTTGTCTAGTATGTAAGTATATTGTTGCGAGAACGCTACATTGCCTCCAAGTATTATCCGTAGAGTCGTAAAAATGGGTTTTCGTTGATAAGCGTTAAATTTATTCATGAAGTATTAAGAAACGTAGAGACATAAACGAATAACGAACATCAAAATATACATTTGTTAATTCTTCAATTTTTATTGTTAGAGTACACCGAAATGTATTTACAACATTTCATTAACATTACCTAAGTCTAAATTAAAATCTCACTTTTTAGCTAATAGGTATACAAAGCTACCAATAACTAACTTACATGCACTACCTAGTTTCAGTTTATTAGAAATATTCTGTACCTACTTATTTAAAAGATCGACGTATGACTCTTCAGTAGCATTATCCCTTCAAACCTTAGTGGTTTCTTTAGTGATATTTATAATAATTCGATTATGTATTTTTAATAAGTTAAATAAATAAAAAAATAAAAATTCAACTATTTTTTACAACAGCGTAGGCAGAGTTATTTAATTTAAGTTAATAACAATAATATAGTATAAACTAGTGATAATGTTACTAAATATTAAAATACTTAGTGTCGATTGAATTTTAATGACCTTTTAAAACAAAACTAGATTTTAGATTTTAGTTATCTTGCATGATGGCGTCGGTATGTAATTAAACTAACTTTAAAACAAAAAAAAACAGGAAAATCTCAAATATTTAATAAAAATAATAAATAAATAATGAGAACCATTCAAACAATATTATCTAGCCCCGAACTAAGCAGAGCTGGTATACCTACTATCGAAACCACCTTTTGGAGCAAGAAATAATCTTTAACGAAAACCAGATAGCTGATATAATACTCGTATATTTTTTTTTGTAAAAACATACATAGACATAGAATATGTACAATTATAACAACCAGACAAATAACAAATATCTATGTTAACCACACCAATATTTGTTTTCGTTGGGGATCGAACCCACGCCCTACAGCGCAGGCAGAGCTACTACCAACTGAGCTGTGAAGTCAGTGTGGTCAAGGAAGTTCATACTCATATTATTTATTGCAATTATTATGTTACATGGTGAGGTCTTAAAGTTAAAAAAAGCAGCCAAGTGCGAGTCGGGACTCACCCATGAAGGGTTCCGTAGCATCAAATAACATAATATAAAGGTTTTTGTAGTTCGTCGAAAGGTAAATTGCGGTTTACGGTTTATGACGTATAAAAAAAAACTACTGACTAGATCTCGTTCAAACCAAATATCGTTGGAAGTTTGCATAGTAATGTACAACATATATTTTTTTTAGTTTTATCATTCTCTTATTTTAGAAGTTAGAGGGGGGGGGACCATCTTTTATCCACTTTGGAAGTGTCTCTCGCGCAAACTATTCAGCTTAGAAAAAAATTATATTAGAAACCTCAACATCATTTTTGAAGACCTATCCATAGATACCCCACACGTATGGGTTCGATGAAAAAAACATTTTTGAGTTTCAGTTTCAAGTATGGGGACCCCCAAAATTTATAGTTTTTTTTCTATTTTTGTGTAAAAATCTTAATGCGATTCACAGAATACATCTACTCACCAAGTTTCATCAGTCTAGCTCTTATGGTTTCGGAGAAAAATGGCTGTGACACGGACAGACAGACAGACAGACAGACAGACAGACAGACAGACAGACATGACGAATCTATAAGGGTTCCGTTTTTGCCATTTGGCTACGGAACCCTAAAAATGGAATGGTTAAGTTTAGATACATACCACTTAATATTAATTACGAATTTTAATAACCTGATGATTTAACACGATCTTTCGTGGGTTTATTTTTATTTTAATAAAGTGCGGAAGATGATCTAATCCTTGACACCTATTAGTTATAAAGTAGTCTACATGACTAGTTTCTATTCATCCTTATCTTAAAAAAATAAAATGTACTTAATGTGTTGAGCATTTAAGGCCTGCGCACACCTAGGTCGCTGGCGATGCATGTCCCAAGAACCAGACTTGTTAAGACGTATAAACAAGGTATCTGTATAAAACTTGCTTTGTTTAGTAAAACCTTTAGAAGTGTCAAAACTGTCTAAAAACGAATTTAAAAACAAACTTAGAACATTTTTCGAATGTCACCCGTTTTACCATTTAAATAAATATTTGAGCTGCTCATTCTCTGATTTGCAAACGTAACGTAATATATATTATGTTAGTGTGTATTGAAATGTATAATATTAATATTAAGACTTAACTGTGAAAATTTACTTACCAATGTTATATTACTGTAACGCAATGGTTCAATAAATAAATATCAAATATTAAATGACGATCAGTGAAACGCTATGTGAAGCGATATTTGACAGCGTTTCACTGATTGCCATCGCCAGCGACCTAGGTGTGCGCAGGCCTTAGTGCAATCACGATTTACCTACTAGTACGGTAATTATAGAATCATGAAGCTGTAAAAGTGGATTTAAGCACGTACGGTTCTAAGATAATAAGGTATACATAGTGTAAACCGAATAAAGGTGTTCAGACTTTGTTCATTACCAATAGAAATAAAACGAACCTCTAAACCGATTTTAATGAAATTTGTTTGGGACAATCTGGACATAAGAATAACCTTCCAAATAAAAAAATAATTTTCTAAATCGGTTCATAAATGACGGAGGCATGCAGTTACAAACATTAAAAAAATTATTTAAAAAAAAATGGCAACACCGATTTTAATAAAATTAAAATGGAATCTGGAAGCAGTACCTTTCAGATAAAAAATAATTTTTCAAATCGGCTCACAAATGACGAAGTTATGCGGTAACAAACATAAAAAAAAAAAAAAAAAAAAAAACAACCGAATTGAGAACCTCCTCCTTTTTGATTGGAAGTCGGTTAATAAATATGTATCTTAAAGGTTACTTGCAGATTGATTCCATAGAAATATCATCAAAATCGGTTCAGCAGTTTGGCCATGGAGTAGGTTTCTCAAGTTTTTTTAGTACACAAGGATACGCATCAGAATATACACTGCTAGCTCTTATGTCCTTGCAGTAAGTGTCATTTTTCTCTGTTTTTAGGTAACTTGAGCTGTATCCCACTGTACCTAAATGTTCTTGTCTCAAGTAAGTCTCTAAACCAGCGGAGATTTCTGATTCCGAGACTCGTTTGCAGCAGAAAACATTGCAAAAGAAATAGTACTAATATTTTAATAAGCCATCAGTATTAACTGTTTTTTTTTTTTTATTAATTTTCTACCGCCAGTTGTCTCACTCAATTTAAGTAGTTTAAATTATTGACGTAAAACGGGAACTCCTTCTCTCTCTTCTCATATTATAATAGAAGTCTCAGAACATATTTTTTTCTGTTCTGTGATCGAAGTCGTAAATCCGACATTTGAATTATTATAGCTCGTCTCGTTGTCATCACAAATGTAGCAAATGTCAGGGTCAAAGTATTCTTGATAGATTTTACATCAAAAACTGTTTGAATTGATATTTGTTGAGCCAAAATTGTGATTATCACGATTTTCATAACATTTTATTTTTATAACGAAGTTCTTATTTTAACTATTTTTCGCTAAACAAAGAAAACCTTTAATACCTTCCTAATGAAAATAATAATTAACCCCCCCTGACACCCCCTGCCCCTGACTGTTAAATACCATGAAAAAAGGGCAGCTCTAAAAAAGTTTACACTGTCACGTTTGAGTATAATTATCCTAAGTTATGATAAGGATAAAACTTCTTTTTTTATCGCATTACACGTTGTACTTTTGCTAAGAAAACAAAAGTACAAAATAAAAAAGCAGCCAAGTGCGAGTCGGACTCGCCCATGAAGGGTTCCGTAGCATCAAATAACATAATTCCTGAGTATTTGCAGCTAATAATGAATAACCCTGTATAAAGGTTTTTGGAGTTCGTTGAAAGGTAAATTGCGGTTTACGATTTATGACGTATAAAAAAAAAACTACTGACTAGATCTCGTTCAAACCAAATATCGTTGGAAGTTTGCATAATGTACAACATATATTTTTTTTAGTTTTATCATTCTCTTATTTTAGAAGTTAGAGGGGGGGACCAACTTTTTTCCACTTTGGAAGTGTCTCTCACGCAAACTATTCAGTTTAGAAAAAAACGATATTAGAAACCTCAACATAATTTTTGAAGACCTATCCATAGATACCCCACACGTATAAGTTCGATGAAAAAAAATTTTTGAGTTTCAGTTTCAAGTATGGGGACCCCCAAAATTTATAGTTTTTTTTCTATTTTTGTGTAAAAACCTTAATGCGGTTCACAGAATACATCTACTCACCAAGTTTCATCAGTCTAGCTCTTATGGTTTCGGAGAAAAATGGCTGTGACACGGCCGGACAGACAGACAGACATGACGAATCTATAAGGGTTCCGTTTTTGCCATTTGGCTACGGAACCCTAAAAATAAAGAAATAGGGTTACGACTATACCATATTTTGGAATTCCCAGCCTATGTTAGAGGATTCAGTAAGAATGTCTAGAGAGGTGGTCAGAGGCACGTCCAAAAATTACATTTGGCACATGTCCAATTTAGATTAGGACGCGTAACATCGACGGAATTGATAAATGAATGCGAACCTTCTGACGTAGAGTCAATGACCTGCAGACCTCTACCAAATACGAGATTTTTAGCCTAAGGGCAAACAAGAAATTATGGCAAATTGAATAACTATCGTACATGACATTAAAATACTAAGACTGGAACAACTTGTTTACACCTTGTATGAGGAAAGCTATCGCGACATACATTTTACAAACTTTGTAGATAAAAACCTCCTAATCAAATAATTTGTTGGTTTGTGTACGCTTTTAAAACTCAAAAAAATTTACATACTGCTGTAAGTTTATTTTTATCCGATATTTTAATCCTACCGTGATCGCACAAAGAATCCAATATAATAAGTACCAATAGGATTTTCCGATAAGAGAAAACACTTGTATTTTCTCCCGCCGTAAAAGCGATGCGCTCGCGCACACAGGCCGCGAATCTCTAACTAACGAAGACACTCACGTGCTTATACAGCCAACTCCTAACTGGTTGGAAATAAACCTGTTATTTTTTAGCAAATTTTGATGACAGAGTAATGAATATTTATTAGTACGAAAGGTTGGTCAGTCGCAAATCATCTTTAAAAATATCCTTTAAAATTATCTAGATTATTATACCTACGTACCTAGGAGTTTTTTGGTCGGCAGACTACTTAGTACCAGGCGTGGCCTATTAATAGACACAAAAATATTTGATTTTATTATTGTTTTTTGTTTGACTTTATAATTCAATTTTTATGTTTGTAAATTTTCTTTATTTTTAATTCAGGCGTTATACCTAGTTGTTAATAATATGTTAATTAGTATAAGTAATTGATAATTATATCCGTTTTAATTAATTCCATAAATAAATAAATAAAAATGGCTTGAAATAAAATAGCAAAGTCGATTTCGATGCTTTAAAAAACCATATCAGCGGAGCTCTATCGATGATACTTACACCATAAAATAATACTCACTGCGCCTTTTTTCTCATTACATCAGTCTGCATTTTTCCACTCCACTCTTTCTCACACAAAACCAGAAGGTAAATCTTCCTCAATACATCAGTCATCTTTTGGACTGTTACTCATTCTACTTTCTTTAGTTTTAACTTATTTTGCAACTTCTATCCACTGTTTTGTTTATGTGTGTAGGATTCATTCTTGATTTTCTTCTTTCATTCAGACGAAAATGGGACTTTGGAATCTTGAATTTTCTCCGATACCGAGCAGCAACACAACACGCTTTTACCAAGGTCATATTGATACTGGCGTTTCATGCAATAATATACCTTCTTTCTTCTAACACACAAACAAATCTTTGGATCACTCTGTGAACCTGTAAAAGATAATAAAGGTGAGTTATTCAGACTCAATTTTACAAAAATAAAGTGACTAAACAACGCACCTCAAGCTTAAATAAAATGATACAATTACGGCCTTATAAAGTTTTAACTTAGATAATTACAGCGGCCTACATTCAGCAGTTTGACAACAGTATAGTTTTTGAAACACTTTCTCGCGTTATGTGAGAATAGTGGAGATAAATGGTAACTGAGCCTTGAAAATTTGATCCCAGACAAATATTCAGATACCTAGTAGGTAAAAAATTACGATCTTTACAGATCTTCTGGTGTTGTAGGTTCATAGATCAGACTATAGGGCTGTCTCGTGGCACGCAAACTCTTTGCAAATTGGAGGCGCGGTATAAAACTCAAAAGATAAAGATACTTACATTATGTAAATCGAATAGTCGTCTTTTTGAGTTAGGAGCCAATTTTTTAGGATCAATGATTAAAAGTACAGTTTCTTTCGATTCTCATAATTTTATTACTTATAATTTCAAGAACCTTCCAAAGGTGCACTGAACTCTTCCAGCACACTGATTCTTTTACTATTGGTTGCCATCATGGAAGTTAAAACCACCGAAGCTAGCTCAAATTATAACAATGTTACATCGTTATGTAACATTGTTACTTGTCTTTCTTTCCACTACCTTTTTTTTGTCGTAGTTTTATGCATTTGCCATACTACCTAGTTATAATAAGTATATCTACTAGTTCGCAGTGGGCAATGACAGTTCGTGACAGTCAACGGCAGTGAGTACGGCTGGTTGCGAAACCCCATGCTGAAAATCTTCTAATCTTAAGAGGGAATCACACAGGCGACTCGCCATACAAACGTAGTCCCCTATTTCCACCCTGGATAATGCCTCTAGAGTGACCATTTTGTCTCATAAAATCCAGATCTGCTATATACGTGCTCGCATGTTTTCCTTTTTTTTAGAAACTTATTGATAAAGAAAATATCACCTCCATCAATGAGACAAAATGGTTACTCTAGAGGCCATCCAGGGAGGAAATAGGGGACTACGTTTGTATGGAGAGTCGCCTGTGTGATTCCCTTTTAACTAGCTTCGGAGTTTAACTTCCCCGCCGGCTACTATATCATACGACAATTGACTGACCAACTGCGTGACCAGACAGAACCAGTGTTACAACGAAACAAAGATTACCAAACCGCTATGAAAAATTCGCCTGTCACTAACCTTCTGTAAGGCATTTTTAGGAGTATACTACCTATTGGTAGAAGTTACATATTGGTGTCAATTCTGTTGTTTCATTATCCTTTTCTCTTTTGTCCCAAAGTCAAATTAATTAAACACATCAAACAATTGACCCCTCTCTTGTTTATGTTCAGTCCTGTCCATCCCAAGGTTGACTGGTAAAGATCGCTGTTAGCGATAAGGCCACCAATTGCATTACTGAGACTTTATTTTTAAGCTTAAAACTGTATCCTACTTACCTAGTGTGTCATTATTATCAATAAACAGTTATATCTATCTATCTATCCTAAACTCATTTTGACAACGCTAAAAATATAGCCATCCTTGTTTTTTAGATTTTCTGTCGTTTTAGTTTCGAGATAGCAACATTTTTAGCGCTGACGAGTAATTGAAATACCAACAGCTTTTTCACATTAGGTTATGCTTTAGTTTTTGGAGAACCAACTATAGTTTAGGATAATTAGACAACAAAATTGACACCAATTTTACAATGCTATCAAGTACAATGTTCAGTAATCAGCCAAATGCTATCAACTCCTGTATTTACTAGGGGACAAATACCGGAGATATGTTGCCAGATATAAAAGTTTTAACTTATTATACAATCAAACAATGCAAGTAGTGCCACGGTAAAAAATAATATACCTACGGTGCTACAACTATACTAGTTGGTAGCAAACCCAGAAAAAAATTGACTTGTCCAAGTCGTAATTTGTTTGGGTTTGAGTTTGAAGGAATTGAACATTTGTACGAGTTCTTTCATTAGCGTTGCCAACTTAGACAATTTTAGGTTAAATTGTCTAGGGTTGCCAATCAAATTTAGATTATTTTTGCGGAAGGAGGTTGTATAGTATTGAGATGGAGGTCGACTTTATAGGTGTGTTCGAAATTCAAACACCAAAACAAAGAATGATGTTCTAAATTCAAACACCAAAAATGAAAACTGTTTTCAGTTAATTATATAAGATTTTTAGATGAAGAATGGTCTAAAGAAATTTTGAATTTGATTTTTATTTATTCATTTTCATTTAATTTATGATGTTCAAAAATGGTTGAACAATGTCGTTAAAAATGTATGAATTTAGACGATAAATATGGCAATTATGTCTACGGTGATAAGTCCCCTAATAAACACATCTTCTATTTAGCTCTACTGTCCGAACGTTTTGAGTCCTTGAAAAAGCATCAATACATCACGTGATTGCCGTTTTTATACAATTTAGCAAATCCAAGTACAATTAAATTTGACATTTGAGGCGCTGGAGTATAGTGTTGACATTTACGTGGCCCGTATTACAGGTTTCTATAACCTAAATCGGACACCAGTCTCACAAAAAAACAAATTAAAATACAATACAATCATTTATTTGTGTCACAGATAAATAAAATAAAGTACTTAAGAATGGACATGAAAAATGAATAGTGAAAAATTCGTCGCCACTCACAACGATATAAAAACATAATATTATAAAGAATCTATCCTCCAAACTCAAAATTATGAACGTTGGAAAATAAGCAAGTACTTATAATATTATTTGAATTACACTGCGTGATACCGACAACCCTGCTTCCGAGTGTTGCTTAGACTAGACGACCCTTGCGGTCGCCTTGCCTTGTTGTTGTGGCCTTGTCGCATTCAGCGATAAGGCCGTTCATTTTACTTTATTAAGTAACGCTTAGTTACTGTGATGTATCCTTGTGTACAATAAAGTGTTATCTATCTTAGTTACCGTGCAATGTAACTAAAATATAGTCATCATACGCCACAAATGTCAAATGTATTCGTACTGGCACTTCATTTAGCTAGCTTATACAAACGGGGAGGCGGTATGTACATCATGTTATTGTACACACTGTTATTACGATGCCAGTTAAGCCACATGCACACTGGAGCAATTCAAACAAAGACATTTGCTTTTTTGTTGTGGTACTGGATACTTTATAGGGCGGATCCGGCTTGGATAGGTTAGGTTATGTTAGAACATAAAAACCAGCCAGAAAATGTTTTTCCCAATACTCTCAAAGGGGCTATTTCGTTTAGTACAATTATCCATCGCTAGATAAAAAAAATATATAATCGATATATTCATCTGCGACAGTGTACATGGGCCTTAACAATTTCACAGTAAAAAAAATGTGGATTCGTTTTAACTGGGTGTACATAACTGGAGGAACATTAACCTGACCCATACAAACCATCTTTAAGTTAGTCTTAAAGCACTTAACTAATAACATCAGTAACAATCCATGACGGAGATAATAGGACGGTCACTAAAAGCAGGTGATGCCTATGTCATGGTTTGGTACGGAGTGCCTAAGAATTTGTTTATTTTTTTTTATTGATTTTATAGTGTTTACACAAAGATTTTTTTAATGTCCCAAAAGTTATGAGCCGAGCGGGAACCAGAACCCGAAGTCAGGGTTTTGCTACCACATTTCGTTACCAAATGTTGTTTTCGTTTGGCCTTTTTGTCTCTCTCTATTGCATGGAGAAAATATGAGACGGCAAAAATACGTTACGTAGTAAGAGTTGTTGTCTCATCTTTTCTCCATACAATAGACAGAGACAAATAGGCGAAACGAAAACAACATTTGGTAACGAAATGTTGTAAATGCACTGGGACTTCGGGTACAGTAGATGGAGCCACGGTCAGGTTAGTACCGTGTTAACAGTCCTTATGAATTATTCGTCGTGTGATAAGGATCCGATGGCGTAGCGGTTAGTGCAGCCCCGTACCAAGGGGAAGGTCGCGGGTTCAAATCCCGCTAGGCTTTTAACTTTTGGGTTATTATAAAAAAATGTTTAAGACCTGCGCACCTAGGCGATGGCGATGTCAAATATGTGTCAAAATATCGCTGTCAAATATGAAAGCGATATTTGACAGCGTTTCAGCTGATCGCCATCGCCTAGATGTGCGCAGGCCTTTAAGGTTCACAAACAAGTGCGCAGTGAAACAGCTAGTAAAGTTTGGTTATAACTATCGAACTATTTGAATAAGCTGAAAACATGCTTACATTGTATACTTTGTGATTTCTCGTGAACAATTTCATAATCATAAATCACTTTTGTCATGAATGACCTATTACAAGGTCATGAAGTAACGCTTAAATTACATACCAATATTCAGCGTTTTAAAACATAAATGGCCTTACTTATAAGCGCTGTTTGTCATTACCTAATGGTAAGAGATAGCAGTTGCATATACACTGACTATCTTTTAAGAAACGCTTGCAAGTAAGGGGGTAAATATCCTATAAGATACAGCTTTGAGGATGCGATAACATAAATATACAAATTGACTATCTATTTCATTTTGGTCGTAAATATTTTCAAATACTCAACATCTAACTATAGGAAAGGTATTGGCATACATAAATCGCACTATACATTCGATAAGCGCCTGCGTCACATCCGCCGTACAAAAATAAATATCTTATCCGATCGATCGATTCGTCAGTCTTGCTAATTCTCGTCGTAGAGCGGCGTCGCATCACCCATAGACATGGATCGCGGTGACGTGTTTGTGTGCGGGGTGGAACGGGCGGAACGGGACGAACGTCCGCCGTGGTGATGCGGGGTCCCGTGCGGGGTCCCATGCGGGGTCCCGTGCCGAGGCGTGCCATGTCGCGGCGTGCGCTGCGACCGCGGCGTAGACATCCCCTCACTACGCGGCGTCGACGGACTATCCCTGACCGTCCTATGTCGAACCCAGTCCTCCGCTGCCTTCTGCCAGTCCGACGGCTCAGTGTACACTGGTGGTAACTGCTGCGCCAACACTGGGGTCGGCTTATGCCGCGGCACCGCTGGAGTTAGGAAGTCAGGCTGGCGAGGCGTGGTCGCGAATGGAGTCATGTACGGCGTTTGAGCGGACGGAGTGTATGGAGTATTAATATACGCAGGCCCGGGGGTATGCGCGGGGGTGTGGAAAGCTGGGGTATGAGCCGCGGGGGTCTGATAGATCGCTGACGTCATCCCGTGCGGGGTTCTAACCGACGCGCGTTGAGCCGGAGTTCCACTTGGCGGGGGCTCTCTGAAGTGCTCCTTGAACCATTTCAACAGACCGGATAGGGAATCGAACATCCTCTGCCTGAATTTGTAACCGTCGGGGGTAACGGAAACATACTCGTGGGTGCACCGTGCCCGCGGTAGATAAGACAGCAGGAATCTCCCGGGGTAGTTTTTAGCTGCGGATATAACGTAGTGTATTTTATTGGGGTTTTTAGCTTTTTCCTCTTTGAGTATTTCCTCGCCCTTGTCTCGCATGCCGTTTAGCGGTTTATAGTATTTGTATGAGATGAGATCGCGCGCGTGGCCCGCCATGGGAGTGACGTGGCGAGCGATAATTTCGTCCA
This sequence comes from Thera britannica, assembly GCA_939531255.2. Taxonomy (NCBI): domain Eukaryota; kingdom Metazoa; phylum Arthropoda; class Insecta; order Lepidoptera; family Geometridae; genus Thera; species Thera britannica. The sequence goes on from OW618039.2 coordinate 14,536,052, forward strand.
GATCTTCGAATTCTGAGCCTTGGATCCAGAGACTTCGACCTGTAGAAAGAACAATGATATTACACTGTGGTAAATGTCATGTACCGAGTGGGATTTGAATCCACGAAATGGAATTCAGATTTGTTGAATAGAATTAAGATGTGTGGAGTGGAATTCAGATGTGTAAAATGGAATTCCGATGTGTAGAATGGAATTTAAATGTATAGAATGGAATTCAGATGTGTTGAATGGAATTTAGATGTGTTGAATGGAATTGAGATGTGTAGAATGGAATTCAGGTGTGTACAATGAAATTCAGATATGTGGAATGGAATTTAAATGTATAGAATGGAATTCAGATGTGTAGAATGGAATTTAAATGTATAGAATGGAATACAGATGTGTAAAATAGAATTCAGATGTGTTGAAAAGAATTCAGATGTGTAGAATAGAATTCAGATGTGTTGAATGGAATTCAGATGTGTACAATGGAATTCAGATGTGTAGAATGGAATTCAGATGTATAGAATGGAATTCAGATGTGTAAAATGGAATTCGTTGCATGAAAGGAACATCTATGACGGGCACTTAAAATTATTTCTCCACACTAGCATGGCAGAACTAGGAACATGGCCAGAACAGAGAAGAAACTTATAACATTTTCTACCCAACATACTGTTCAACAATATATTCAAGCTTTAAATTAACTTCAGAACAATGTATTGTTTGCGTAAGAGTTTTCATACATACCTAATGAGAAAGCGTTTTCTTTGCCTTCTTCCCGGACGTCGATGTGTTGGTAGATGCCTTCTGCTACTTTCCACGTCACTGTGAGATGGTCTGACCCCTGCAATCATTATTACAACACATTGATTTGCAATCTGTAAATAATGCAGAATGCGATATATTGGTTACAACTTGGCTACAGGCGTAGATCCACCAAGTTACATCCTCAGCGACCAACGAGATATTATAAGTGTATGTATTTTAGATTTAAGGTATTTATGCTTGACAGCTTAGTCGGCCTTATCCACAGGAAAATACATTGTCAATTTGTTGTACACGAAAATCAAATAAACAAAAACAGTTTTTTTTTTTTTTGACAATTCACACAACACTATTTAGCCCCAAATTAAGCAGAGCTTGTACTATGGGAACTAGATAGCTGATATAATACATGCATACATTTTTTTTTTATAAATACATACTTAGAATACAATACAACACCCAGACAGAGAACAAACATCTGAGTTCACCACACAAATATTTGTTCTCGGTGGGGATCGAACCCACGACCTACGGCGCAGAAGGCAGAGCTACTACCAACTGAGCTGAGAGGCCAGTCAGATTAAGTTGAAAGAACTTATATGCGCACTTGAAATCGTTTCACCGCACTGCTGGTTCGAAAGATTGTTGACACGACAAGGTGAATATAAATTTTCTTTGGCGCTTATTCTTGCTACAGTACCTTACTACTCGGCCGCACAATAACTTCTCCCTGCGCCATTTTGTCCATCAATTTCTCAGCCTCCGCAAACGATATGTTGTGGAACGCAGGATGTACTATAACTCGCTTCACGTACTGAGCTCGTTCTTTTGTCTTCTTGGCCTCTTTCTCTTTGCGCAGATCTTTCTCTTCTGCTTCTTGGTCGTAGTAAGGGTCTTTTGATGGTCTGAAACGAATTGTTTGTTACTTTTTAACATACCAGCAAAATGGATAGACTCAGAGCATTGCATCGTAGGGCACGTTTTTAACGTGCGTGACCTGCGAGCTATTACTTTATTATAGACTATGATTGCAATTTTTTGATACAACTAGCTGATGGAACATATGACCCACCTGATGTTCAGTGGCAACAATCGCTTATACTCATCAACTTTGTCTGGGGATATTAAACATTTTGTTGATTTTTACAAAAACTGAATTAATTTCTTTAGAAACTAGGTATAGTAAGAATCTTTATTTTGTGTTGTTTAATTAATAATAATAGAATACAACTTTTTGATATTATTAAATAATAAAAATTAAAGTAGGAACGAAATCGCGGTCCTGGCGCTCCTGGCTGAAAATCTATTCGAAATGGAATATCTTGATGTGTGTATACCATAGGTGGACCCTAATGCTTGTTCATGTCCATTTTGTGAGATAAAGTCCTAGAACAGGCCCACCTGATGTAGTGCAATAACCCCTACATGTATAACAACATACAAATGACATTACCTCACTAACATAGAGCACGTCTAACGAGAAGGTGCCCTACGTGTCAATGCCCTAAGTTAGTCTTGCTAATTCCATATCTAATTTCCTTTAGAAAACATTTTTCGGAATTAAGTTGCGGTGTTATATTTATGCCAATGCATATTTTTACACATTGAATTTCAATTTTTTAGTTTTAAAAATATTCGCTCGGATAAAGTTTGATGGTAATTTACATTTAATTATCTTATTTTCGAATGAACTTTGTGGTTCTAGGCTAAGTCGCGTGGAACTGGCACCTAGATTCAACCTAGCTTTAGGACGTTTCAAAGTGATCCTTGTAATACCATTAAATAAATACATATTATGTATTTGTATTTGACTCTGTTGGTAACACTAAGGTTGGTACTACATTACAAGCTAAAAAGGAGGTACTCAATTAGGTTGTATTTTTTATTACTTCGGCATCTATCAGCCATTCAGATTAAAAAAATATTTTCAGTTGTTAGAAACTTGTCCTACTACAATTTATGTAGTCTGTTCAGAAAGAGAGCCGTCGTGGTCAAATTGTGAACTAACGTTTAGATTTTTATATGGCAGCTCATCCTTTTCTTTCTGTCTGCATTTTGTATCATAAAAATTAAATAAAGGAATAGTACATAATAGTGATAGGATCAAAACGCAACAGACACGCTATTGTATTGCCCACTAAACAAAAAAGGTAATTACGCACAGTTGCGCCCTCCAATCCCACGACGGCTCTCTTTCTGAACAGACTCTACTTGCAACTTTCAAGCGTCTGTAGTACTTTACCGAGCCCTAATTAAATGCTTTGCTGATACAAAAAACATCTCACACATGGTCTCATAGATTTTTATGCCTATCTAAAATACTCACCTCCATTCATGATTCTTATCCAACAAATCCGAAGACTTAGAAGAGCAGTCAACAGAGAATCGTTCCACATCTATCTTCAGTATCCTACAATGCACCGTCTGTCCGATCCGGACGCGCTCCGTCGGATCGGACACGTGCCGGTCGGACAGGTTCTTGATGTGGATGTAACCGGATAGGCCGTTGTCGAGCCGGATGCGGACGCCGGTCGCCTGACCCGGACATGCGCCGGCGTCAAAGTGATTCCATACCTTGGGGAGGAAAGAATAATGTTAAATTATGAAATCAGGCGTGATGGCAGCCAAATGCTTAGCTATCTATATTAAAAAAAATATTGTATACAATTCACACAACACTATCTAGCTCCAAACTAAGCAGAGCTTGTACTATGGGAACCAGATAGCTAATTTAACACACAGCTTAAACCTCACAGGCAGATCAAAGAGACTTTAAATTAAAAGATCATTAGAGTGCGCGCAAAATAACTTTGCGCGTGACTGCAGGCATAAAACATGAAATACATAAACTAGAAACAATCTTTCATGAACACGCATTGAACGCAATGCAAGTTCGATTTCTCTAACTCTACCTAACTTTTTAAGAATCACGGAATTTTCGCAAATGTTTGAAGAATACTTCAGAAATAAAATCTTACCTCAGACAATTCGGGGAAGTCGTTCTTATGACAGAAAGGACACTCCCACAATCCAGTCTCATCATTCCTCACAGGATTGGCTTGATCCAACATTTCCCTCTGCGGCTTCCTATGAGAGATCGCCACAACTGATGCTAGCACCATTTTCCCCACATATAACGTCTCCGGCGCCTCTTTAGTTAGAATATCAAAGAGTTTCTCGTGCGTCGGCGAGCGATATGGCTCCCTAAGGTCCTTGTATCTAGAGTTCAATTCAGCTCGGATATCGTAGAGCGTTATGCTTTTATTACCGAAGCCTTGACGTTCGAGTTCTTCCGCGAACGCGTCTAAATCTAAATCTTTCAGTCTTTCGGGAGCGTCTAAAATCTCTTCCAAAGCACCTGCGGGATTCGCGTCTTCGTCTTCGTATTCTAGCGCGTCGACCGCCATCTTTCGGGCCCACTCGTACGTTTCCGGATGCACTCGGGAACCGTCGAGTACTTCTATATACGCTTCGGTACTATCTCCGAGAACTGTTGTATCGATTTTGATGAAACCAGAGCAGTTGATGAAGACTTTGGGGCCCATGTGGCAGACTGTGACGAGTTGGGTCCGGTTTTCTAGTTTCTGATTGGTTTGTTTGAAGAGTTTGATTAATGCGGCCGCTTTTCTGGGTCCTAGGCCGCATACGAATTGTAGTAGTTCAGTTCCTCGTCCGGTGAGTATTGCCTCGTTAACATCTACGCCAACTTCGTTCGTCCTGTTAATAAATTCTAGTTCGACGCCGTCGGCTAAGTCCTCCTTGGCTAGTTGGTCTTGTAACGGGTGGTAGCGTAGACACATTATTTCCTCATCGGGGCCGCATAGCTGTGAGATTTCCATGAGAGGATCTTGTAGGAGACGACCCTGACAGATCGCTTGGCGGAGTATGTCAGGGTATTCTCTGAAGTCGTTCTGAAAGAGATTGAACATAATAAATAGGTGTTTGTATAACTATGACCAGACAAAGAACACAATCATTAAAGTTGACTATTTATTTACATTTCTAAGTTATTATTTGGGAATAGTGAAGGCTACAAAACTACAAAAATTCGGCAAATTCATCATCTGCACTTGATATGCAGATTGGTTTCTGCAAGTAGGCCGCTGGCAGGCCCTTTTAGCGTGACGCTTGGCACGTGTTGCTCGAACTTTTTGAGGTTCTACAACACGCCGGTTTAATCACAATGTTTTCCTTCACCGTTTTGAGAGCACTGGCATAGTGCACATACATTTTTCGACAGAAAAACTCATTGGTACACGACTGGATTTGAACCCAGGACCTTAGGATCGGAAGGCGGGGCCGCTGCCACTAGACCACCAGTGCTCTAAAGAAAACAACTACAACTAACAACTGTTTTGTATTTGTTGATACTTATTTTTTATTTGCATTTTTTAGCTTACAAAATGTATTTTTGTTCTGTCTTGTAGTATCTTACCCGTCCTCTAATACTGTTGCTGTATAGCTGGCTGATATGATTATCCGCGATCTCGATTGGTATTCTCGGGAACTGCTCATCTTCCACCAGTTGCTGTAGAAAAGTAAATTTAAAAATAACATGGTAACACACAAACAATAATCTTAATGAATGGACGAACCTGGTAACTCTGTAGCTACCAGATAGAAGGCGAGGTCAGGGTCGGCCAAGAAAGCGTTCGAGGGATGACCCTCGATGCTTTCAAGCGAGGATGGTGGGCAAAAGCGAGGGATTGAGACGGTTGGAGGGATATGGGTTTTTTTTATAAATAATGCGGACAATCCACACAACACTATCTAGCCCCAAACTAAGCAGAGCTTGGACTATGGGAACCAAATAGTTGATATAATACTTAAATACTTTTTTTGAAAATAAATACATAGAATACAAACACCCAGACAGAGAACAAACATTATGTTCACCACAATAATATTTGTTCTCGGTGGGGATCGAACGCCCTCCAGCGCAGAAGTTTTTTTTTTTTTAGTCCAGTGTAATGAAAAGTTAAAACTAACCTGTACGCATTCCGACACGTCCGCCTTCACGTTGTAAGCTTCCCGCGACTCGCCGCCGATCACTATCACGTGGGGTTTCTTACGCATTATAAATCTGTGGGGAAAAGATTGAGTCACTTTCAAACCTTACTTTGTAATGTCTTAGCTTAGTGAATATAGACGCCAGCTCAACGCCAAGTCTAGAAGAACAGGCATAAAATTACAGCTTTCTTTCTTGTATTTGTTGTATGAACTTTAAATTTCTAAAAATTTGGAAATCAATTTGATAATCTTTGAGCAAAGGCGACCTTTCCGTGCTACTCCAGGTGGCAGCAAAGTTAAATAGAATTTATATATCTTAGCTGTTTGTCCGCCAATCTGTCTGTGAATCCGTCTGTCCGTCTGTCCGTCTGTCCGTCCGTCCGTCCGTCCGCTACAACACATGCATCCTCATAGTTACCTCCTCAGTGCAGTCATATCAGCTTGCTTGTTCTCCCGCTCGAGTGCGTCCCACGCGTTGCGTCGGTACAACAGATGCGGTAGTCGTAAATGATCTGCCACCTCGCCGCAGCCCGCTATGAGGCACGCGAACGATGAATGGTTGCGGTCCGGGACGTATGCTATCGATAGCACGCGAAGACCTAAACAATATCCACATATAAGTTTCAATGGACAATGGGGAACACGCAAAGCCTTTTGTAGATGGAAGCACCATCACTTAAGACATGCGTGCAACAGACTGTTATGTAAATTACATTCTGATATTCTGAGCTATTATATGCTTACCGGAATTAGTGTCCCATTCCTCGTCATCGTCGTCTGAAACTCTGGACTCGTAAGGTGCCACTTTCAACCAGTCGTGTAGCTTGGCGCGACAGCATCTGAGAAAGCAATTCTAGCATATAACAACAGCCGTTTAAATTTCACTCTCAGAGTACGATCGGTAGTGTTAATTACTCATTGTTTTTTAGAATGCCTACCACTACTACTATTGAATCATGCCTATTTCTGCCTATTTTGCCGGTACATGTTGGGAGCAATATCTTCGAAGTTGTGGACCACTACATTTGGGTCAGACGATCCAATTAGGTAGAGCCAACCTTGACAAAGAGGTCAGCTGACGAATCCAACCCGGATGGGCAGCGTTCGGGACATCTTCTCGTCGCAGATACCACATTGCCTCAAGACCAGTCATGAGGACAAAAGTCTTGAGACGTGGTCGCTAACTATTGGCCTCGTGCACAAACTTAAAGCGCGCAACGAGCTATGGAGAGAGCTATGCTGGGACTTTCACTACGAAGTAGAAGAATAAAGTGTGCTTGCTACTTGTACTTACCTGAGGACAAAATCCTTGGACTCCTGTATAAGCACAGCGTTCAGTTCTCTCCGTAACTCCGGCATCACTATTTTATTGAGAGCTATGGTGACTGCTTCCGCGCGTAGCTGATTCCATGCTTCCACTGCAGCCGCGAACTCATCCTACATAACATTTTTAACACTCTTTTTAGGAAACTCCCTCATTAAATTCTGTTGTCTCATATTATTTAATGCGATAATTACGATGGATGTTTGGATGATTGGATGTTTGTGGTTCAAACACGACTTTTTTACTGGACCGATTTGGATTGAAGTATTGATCAAATTAATAAGGCGAAAACTATCTATTGAATACAGTTAGAACTCTGTTTATCTTTATAACACGCATTACGACGCCATTTTTCTATGCCCCGACTGGTGAGGTGTCTCGCTGCCTGGTCTCAGTAGAGATGTCCTATTCCCAATACCGGCTAACAAAATATAGATTGTAACCTGGATTAGCAAATCAGCTTCTATTAATCCCGAAAAATAACAGGAACGGGGGGAAAAAACTAAACACACTCAGGAAAATCATAAGGATAACTTTGGGAAACTATGGATCAAAAAGGATGTATTCTTTCCTGAAAAAACTAGGGCCAAAGTACAACGGCATTTATTCAATTGAATCTGTAAATTAGATTATTCTAAATTGACCTTACCTTTTGATATAAAGCCTTCAATTCTTCCAGATAACTAGGTCCCGTGTTGCCCTCAATTTGCTCGCTGATAGTCACGTCCAGGAGTTTGTCTTCGGCCGCCATTGTCAGTTTCAAGTACTGATCACCCGTTAGATCACGCACTGGTTTTTTCTTCAAGTATTTCAAACTGTATTGAACAATTAAATATACTCATCTATTATTATTTACTGGGCTATACCTATCTTTGGGAATCCATAATGGGGATAATAAATAAATAAAATAAATAAGTATTGCGGACAATCAACACAACACTATCTAGCCCCAAATTAAGCAGAGCTTGTACTATGAGTACCACATAGCTGATATAATACATATAAATCTACCATTTTTGTTGTAAAAACATACTTAGAATACAATAATAACACAATATAACACTCAGACAGAGAACAAACATCTGCGTTCACCACACAAATATTGGATCTCGGTGAGTATCGACGCGCTCAACATCGTTTCTCGTCCGTCAACTCGTTGAAAAGTCGCGTCCAAAGACTCAGCGTATAATTAAGCATGCCACTAAAAACATACGCAGTATAGATAGTGCAATTCACGAAGACGCGCCCCTCGCGGGTGCGGGGAGTTTGCTCCGAGCAGCAGTCGCGAACCGTAGTCTATTCATTGTAGTGTGCGTGCGCACTCATAGGTAATTAGTGTGTACCGATAATTAACACTCTAACATTGACGGAAGCTTGCACACATATACTATAAACGGTTAGGAGGAATAGTGGGGCGCGCCTTCGTGGATTGCATCATCTATAAAACGCAACACATAAACGGGGCTTCCGCCTTACCCGTAGCAGTTATGGTTCTCATCAATCTCCTTCAAGCCGCGATGCGTAGGCTTGACGGATATCGTAGCACGCTCGCGTAGCGCGTCTCGTAGCGTGGCCCGTAGCTGTGGGTCACGTGCTATTTGAACACCACACATGTACACTGCACGTCGTAGCACTTCCTGGGCGGAGCCTATTGAACCCATCTGTTGAGGAATTGTATAGTTACGAACTGAATTCACGGGTATTCTAGGTAAACAAAATAAAGGAAGAGTGTCATGATCAAAGTCTGGATAAGAAAAAGAACGCGCTTATAGCTCAAGCCACACAAGAGTGTTTGAACCTCAGGAATATGGCTTTTACATGATACATGCTCAGTAAATAGGATTTACTTTAACGCAAAGAGGCTGTAGTAGGCGTGTGCAGCCCAGTGCATTGTAAATGCGTTCCATTTTCAAATCACTTCACCGTCACACTATGCTTGATACGTAATGATTCATTACAGTTCAAGAGCTATGCAAACCTCCTTGGTGAGGGTTCATTACAGTTCAAGAGGTATGCAAACCTACTTGGTGAAGCAATCTCTTTTCTTACAAATGATATGAAAACTTTTTACTGAAAAGATATAGTAGCTCACAGATGTCTACATAAGTGGGCGTCTACGACTGTTTGAGCAGATACCTACCGGTACAAATATTTTACTATTAATTTTAATAAAATTAATAGTATAATTATAATAATACTTACATTATTATTGTAATTTTATTTTTCTCAAATTAACATTACATTTTGTCATACCCGTATAAATGTTGTGTTATTGTTGTATTGTAAGCCTATTTCTGCCGAAAAGCAGTATTGCTGTGTTTCGAGTTGAAGGGTATAGGTGCCGGTGAAATCACAGACACGTGAGGCTGAACATCCGTATGCCTCAAGTTGATGGTCGTAGGGCAGTGCATTGTAGGGCACGTTCCTGACGTGCTTGACCTACGAGGAAATGCTTTGCTATAGGCAATGGTTACCACTTAACATCAGGTGGGCCATATGTTTGTTCCATCAGCTAGTTAAAAATTTACCTCGCATGAATGATGTAAAGTAGAATGCTTACCTCGGGCATAAGTAGCTATTGCACCCTCGAACTATATTTGCCCTCGCTCGCTTTGCTCGCTCGGGCATCTAAATATCTCGGGTACACTCGATCCATTAGCGCCCTTTGCGAGCTGCGCTCGCACGGGCGCCAAAAAGGATCTTGTTCTGCAAAAGCTCACTTACTGCCCTTGTATAACAATCTACTATGTTCTTTGTTCCTTGATCTAAAAGTAGAGGTATTTTACTTGTTTTCAGCAAACTTGTCTCACCGACTTGCCACAACACAAGTCAGTGCAAAGGTCTCCCGATCACCCCGTTTTACCGAACTTAAATGAAGAGCGGCCTTAAAGTTTGGCTTACGTATTCAGCGGCGGCTTCTAAAGGCGGCGCGGGATGCTGGTCTACTTCGTGCCTCTGGTAGTTGTCTCGCACGTTCTCCGCGAACTGCTCGGGAGATAAACCAAACTTCTTCACTAGCGGTTCTGTTGACAAACAAGAATTTGAAGACCAAGGGGAATGCAGACAGTTACTATTGTAACTAGCGGTACATAACTTAAGCGCTGAACGATACGCGGAGGGGATAGCTGCGCATGCGTCGTAGTGTGCTATGTCGCGCCCACTGGATGTGTGGATGTGTGCAGAGTGTCCTATTAGTAGAGAGACCGGAGTGCGACTGGAGAGCCAATCAGCGCTACGCACGCCCGCCCTTTATTCCGCTAGCCCCCCTCATTTACCTTATTTTTTACTTCTGCGCAATAACGAGACCTTTTTGCTACTGTAGCACAGATACACCTGCTGATATTTTGGACAATTGACACAACATTATCTACCTATTTTTCATTCACATTGATGAATGAAAAATAGAAAAAATATTAAAACAGACCATTATTATTTAAAAAAGGTATGTAGGCCTTTCTATTAAATAATATGGTTCCTTGACACGACAGCTTACTAGGGTTTTGGCTTTTAAGAACCAACAACCGATGGGGAAATGTTCTCGAATAGCGACGACGAACCGGAAGACGAAGTGTAGGGCGCCCACCCACCAGATGGACCGACGACATTGTTAAGATCGCGAGAAGTCGATGGATGGAAAGGGCTCAGAATCGTTCTTCCTGGAAATGTGTAGAAGAGAAGTGGACTTCTTCAGACTGATGATGATGATAAGTGTCAGTCATACATCAATGAGTTTTTTGTCTAAAAAACATTATCAACAAACCAGTGAGTCGTAGAACCTACAAAGTTCGAAAATACGTGTCAAGTGAGCGTAAGGAGAGCCTTTGATGCGCACTTAAAAACCCCTCCACGTTAATTCGAAAGGAATAAGTAAAAGTGCCATACCAAGGCCAGCTTTTCTGCACAGCTCGTAAGGGCCGGAGCGCACTGCATACTTGACTTCTGAAACTTCTTCATCCACGGGCTCGGCCGCCTCAACAGCCGCCGCCGCCTCTTCCATATCCTCGCCGTTCCTTTCCGCTTCTTCACGAGCTTGATTTCTATGAAAGAAGTTAATATAAATAGTATTAAAGTTATTTATCAAAAATGTCTAAAGCTAGTCCCGTGTGTTGCAACTATCTCAGATACTTATGTATGGCACAGACAGAGGGCGTAGAACGGTGCCGTGTGTGTAACTCTAGTGAAGTCTAGTGTGATCACCTCTATACAAAACTTATGGGGGTATGGGATATGGAAGAAACGGGTATTCTGAAGACCAAGTCGACGGTCGAAACGTCGCGTCGGGAAATAATAAAGGTAATCAAATACCCGTTTCATATCGCGCTAAAATAAATAAATAATGCGGGCCATCCACACAACACTATCTAGCCCCAAACTAAGCAGAGCTTGTACAATGGGAAACAGATAGCTGATATAATAATTAAATACATTTTTTTTGTTAATACATTGTACATAAAATTTAATGTTACACCCAGAAAGAAAACAAACAACTATGTTCACCAAACATATATTTGTTCTCGGTGGGGATCGAACCCACGACCTACGGCGCAGAAGCCAGAGCTACTGCCAAATGAGCTGAGAGGCCAGTTAATTTAAATAGTGCTAAAACTTTTGGGTCCGATGAACGTCTGATGCGTCGCAACAAACTGGAATGTCATAATGAAAATCCAGCTTTAGTCTAGTTAAGTAGGAGTGAACAAACAAGTTACGTCACGAGCGCTTCAAACATCTTATAGCTGCAACAATCTACAGCTTACTTTTTCTCTTCCAATAGTTTCTTTCTCTCTTTAGCACGTTGTCCTTTCTGCATTTCCGGCAGTTCGGTGGAGTAGTACAACAGGAAGTGTGTATGGACGTCTCGTAACTCCTCGGAAGTTTGAACACCCCGCAATCTAAAATGAGACAAACCTTTTATAATGTCGTAATTAACTCTCACGTCTCACTAAATGAAGTGGTACCACTGGAACTTCACTGCTATTATTACTATGCTATTAAAAAAACGGTAGGAACCAGGACGTAGTTTGTTTGTTGCCTGTTCTTCTAGGCTTGGTCGCGTGGAACTGGCACCTAGACTCACCTAGCTTTAAGACGTGTCAAAGTGATCCTTGTGATACTACTGAATAACTACTACTTACTTTACTTACTTTTAACACCCTTAGATTATAAGAGCTCCAGCAATTGCACGTTTGTAGTACATAATGTCATATTATTTTTTAAGTACCTAGTTTAAGACAGACATGTAATAAGCTGTAAATAAAGTATTTTTCATTTTCATTTTTCATTTTCATTTTTACTTTACTTTTGACTTTGACACTACATTGATTTATACATGGACGTTGTTGGTAAATCGTGTTTAAATTACCTGTCAATATCCTCATCCCGGATAAGCCTCATGGTTTCGGGAATAGGCGCGTCTGGATTCGCCATTATTTTATCCAGTTGAAACTCACGCATATTTTCCAACAGTTTCATTAGATTTTCTTTGCGTTGCTTTAATTGGCACCACTGTAACAGACAATAATTTATTATCATGAAAAAATTTTTGGTCCCACGTTCTTTACATTGACGAAGGCGGGCCCGTTACCACTAGACCCCCAGAAGTGCTTAAACATGATAATCCACACTACACTATCTAGCCCCAAACTAAGCAGAGCTTGTACGATGGGAACCAGATAGCTAATACTTATATAGATTTAAATACATACTTAGAATACAATATAACACCCAGACAGAGAACAAACATCTACGTTCACCACACAAATATTCGTTCTTGGTGGGAATCGAACCCACGGCCTACGGCGTCGAAGGCAGGGTTCCTACCAACTGAACCGAGACGCCTGTATTTTATTTGGTCTGCAGGCAGATCCAGGAGAGAATTTATAAGAAATTACTTTAGAAGTTTTTACGTATAGACGTAAATCGAATTTATTATGTAAGAAAATAAGTGATTAAATTCATATGTTTGGATGATTATGTTAAGTATCGGATATTATATTTTTTATTAAAGTATCCAACCTTGGCGTCATATTTGTAGACCTTCCATAGATCGTCCATATTAAGCTCGGGCTGCACATATTCTTTTCTATAGAACGCTATGAATGGAACCTCTAACGTTTGATTCCTCATAAAGTCTAGTGCTTGACGGATTTTGGTAATAGTGCTCGAACTCCTGGGAAAAAATTACTCATATTACAAAGAGGAAAGATTGGTATTTTTGTATGTTTGTAATGGATAGACTCAATAACTACTGTCCCGATTTCAAAAGTTCTTTCACCATTGGAAAGCTACATTCACCCTAGTAATAAAGGCTATATTTATATGTTTAAAAAATAAATGTCCACCCGTGCGAAGCCGGGACATGCTGCTAGTAAACAAGAAATTAAATTAAGTTTTTTAAGCTCGTTCAGCGTTACAAGTACCGATTCTAATGTGGTATTCAGGAGACACAGGCACGTCGATAAGCTCACTGAAAAACATGGATGAACTGTGTGAAAGATGACATGGATAAGAGAGTGAATGCAGAGATGACGGCTGACAGAGGGGAATGGAGGAGGAATACATGTTGTGCCGACCTCACATAAACTGGGCAGGAAGAAGATTCATTGTCACAATAGGATAGAAATTGCAATATCCCCAACAAATGAGAGTGCAGTGGTGAAAATAAAACAAAATAAGTTACCTTCGACTTCGTTCTCTGGAGTCCTGAGCCTCGACTTTTGACGCCGGCGTCTTCAAGAACGCCTGTTTGTAGATCCACTCGGCTTCGTCTTCCAACTCAGTGCTGCCTTCTTCCACCGGCGTGATGGGAACCTCGCGGATTTGCATACGCTCGGGCACATCGGTTTTACGGATCTAGAATTGTATTACAATTTTACTAAAATTTAAAACCCCTCCAAAGTTAGGGATATTCTCAGAACGGATGATGAATGCTGCATGGATTTCTACCATGCAGCATCCAAGTATCAGATTTCAAACAAAAACATTACATTCCAATCGGAGCTGTAGTTTCTAATCTATGGCCAGTCTTGCCCCTTCTCTTGGTCGTCGTCGGTTGGAGGTAAAAACTTATTTAAGGTTCTCGAATGGCGGAAAGCACTGGTGGACTAGTGGAAGCGGCCCCACCTTCCGACCAAAGAATTTGCCGAATTTTCTCGAATGGCGACCACGAACCAGAAGACGAAACGTAGGACACCCACCCGCTGGCTGGACCGACGATATTGTAAAGATTAGAAGTCGGTGGACCGCTAGGGCTTAGAATCTTTTGATCTGGAAATGTGTGAAAGGCCTATGCACACCATTGGACGTCTTTGTGATGAAATCGCGAGCGAGACACCTGGTAATAAATCAATCAATCAAAAATTAATTACCTCATTATCCAAATCGGTGAAGTGACTTCTCTTCAACTCACTAGGCTCATATATTTCAAAGATGGACTTTTTGCTGGGGCGTTTTGGCTTGCCTTTCTTAGTTCTTCTTCTTTCCCCTGCAAACATTATTAAAATACAAACATGCAAATATTACTATAGAATTTATGCTGAGCGGCAGATAATTTTTAAATTATTGTTGCTTTTTTATTGTTAACACTTGTTTATACTGTTACGGCGAAAACTCTAAAGGCCTTTAAAGGAATATAGCTAGAACTCTGTTTTACTTTAAACAAATCATCTACCCATTACGACGCCATTTTCTCTCCCGACTACTGATGTGTCTCGTCGCCCGGTCTCAGTAGGGATGTCCTATTCCAAAAACTAGCTAACAATAATATTTTTAGGTATCATCATCATCATCATATCAGCCCGGTATCACCCACTGCTGGGTATAGGCCTCCTTCATATTTTGCCAGCCTCCTCTGTCCTGCGCGTCTCTTGTCCAGGTGTTTCCTGCGACCTTCACGATGTTGTCGACCCATCGCGCTATATTATTATTATTATTACGCTATGATTCTTATGTACGTCAGTAGTTAATTATACAGTTACCTTCTTCCTCATCATCCTCAATATACTCGTCGAGATCCTCTTCATCCTCATCCTCATAATCCTCACCATCACCATACTTCTCAAACTCATCGTAGTCGAAGTCCACTCCAAAAATATCTTGACCTTCTTGCAAAGATCTGAAAACAATCTAAGTTTTAAGCTCAGCCAGTATATCCAACCGTATTTTTCTTTCCCTGATTTTGCAAACTAGATCAAATAGAAGGTTTATTTTATTTATACGACTAGCTGATGGAACAAGCATATGGCCCACCTGATGTTAAGTGGTAACCATCGCATATAAGAAAGCATTGCCTCGTAAGACACGCACGTAAGGAACGTGCCCTACGATGCACTTCTCTGCTTCCATCAACTTGAGGCATACAGATGTTTAGCCTCACGTGCCAGTAATTTCACCGGCACCCACACCCTTCAAAACGAAACACAGCAAAAAATAAAACACTTCTGTAAAGGTGCGGGCCCCCCGCAGGGCACGCGGCGCAGTTTAGCTGCGTGTATTAATTTGTTTGACAACGTGGATCTACGTTTACACGGAGTACACGAAGACTATAGCGTGGCACGGCGGACGAACTGCCCTGCGATACATAGTCGTGGGTCATATTTGTGTAACCTAGTAGAAACGTAGCCAGTATTTCCAAGGAGGTTCGAAACCCATTTCAATGGAGAGGAAATGTCATCGGTTTGATCAGGAAGCGCGCGTGCCGAATTTATTCGGTGGTTCACAGGTTTTTGGTGTGGGTAAGGACAGAAAGTAATAGGGTAAACTTATTGCAATGTTCATACGATACAGCCGGCGGATCTTAGCGGGGCTGAAGTGAGCAATTTGTGCGGCAATGGCCTGCCAGAAGATTCGCAAAACGGCTAACTTCAGACACGCCAAGATTTTCCACTTACGCATCAGTAAAGATAGGCTTGCGTTTCTTTTTCCTCTCAGCGATGGGTCTACCATCGTCGTCAACTATAAAATCATCAGCATCAGATTCCAACTCGTCTGCATCATCATCATATTCAACCTCCCGTTGGGGTGCCGGTTCCGGTCTATGGTCTTCTTCCTGTGGGATACCATTTGTCATCACTCCTTAATTTTTCTATTTAGTTCAGTGTATACTTTACTGCATAGTATAATCATAAGTAACCTATGCAAGGTTGCAGGCAATAAATATTGCACATCGACTTTTCGTTATTTTTCGAAACTCTTTTGCTACTGAGTAGCATAAAGGCCAACATCCATACCTACTGTTATATGTTTTTCTTAAAATTTATTTATATTTTGTATTACCAAAAGTTATGACATAATTTTCGGTTAAAAGCAGATGGATTATAATAAAAAAATGTAATATACTCACATCGTCAGATCCTCCAACAAACAGCCTGTCAGCAATGACTTCTCTTTCCAGATCGGGGTCATCGTTGCCTTCATTATCACTGTCATCATCCTCTAGTCGCCGGAGACGTTTAAATTTATTCTGCAAACAGAGTGACCAGTGCATTGATCCTAGATACGTAAATCAAAACAAACTAACATTATAATATATTATTTCAAATTATAAAAGTTATATGCAAGAAGATATCCTATTTCATAGACTTTTAGATAATATTGCTGTTACTGACCTGCAAATACGACTAACTAACGATCCGCCCCAACTTCGCACAGGTCGCTAATTCTAAATAATGTCAAAGTCTTCAACTTAAATTTGAGTATCCTAGATCATTCCAGAACTTTATAGAACATTCAAGAGCGTTAGAAACATTATTTTTATTAAAATTGAGAATTGAAAAATCCTATGTAATAGAAGAGGATGGAGAGAAAAGTCCCTACATGTTAGAAAAGGACAGACATCGATTTTGCAACATTTTGCATTGATGCTGTTACTTCTTGTTGTAGCGTGATGTTAAACATATAGCCTCGATAAATGGACTATCAAACACCAAGATAACTTTTCAATTCGGACCAGCAGTTCCCGAGATTATTGCGCTCAACCAAACAGACTCTTCAGCTTTATAATGTTAGTATAGATAATTAAAATATACAAAACTTACTCTCGCTACTTTAACACCAAGATTCTCCTCAATCAGATCATAATCTTCATCTTCTAACCGATCATCAAGCTCATCATCACTCTTTTTTCTTTTCTTGGGTCCTGCATTACTAGCATCTGAGTCCTCTCCATCACTCCCTGACTCTTCGATTGGAGCATCATCAATAAGATCCTTTAGTTCCTCTCGGAGGCGTTCCTCGTCATCTAAAGCGAGATTGGAAATTTAGATTAGTCATTCAGATGCATCACTACAATATGCTTGGTCGTGAAAAGTGCCGAAGGTTGTGGTGATATTATAATGAACGATGTTATTATTACTAGCTGCCGCCCGCGGCTTCGCTCACCTCGTTCCCCATACTTTTTCGGGATAAAAAGAATCCTATGTTTGTCTCCTATAGTAATAAGCTGCCTCTCTCAGTTATAAGCTAATTTTCAACCAAATTGGTTCATTCATTCACATGAGATGGCGTGAGCAAGAGAAATAGGGATTCATTTCTGTATAATATACATATTATGTATATTTATTAAACATAATTATGTATATTTTATTATTTTTTTATAGACTAGCAGCTTCTACTGATGTGTTTACGTCACAATGTTTCTTTTGTCTCTTAAAGCACTGATTAAAGTACTAATTCGTAGCCCGTTGTCTAGTGCTTATGAAACTATTAACTGTTTTTAAACAGTTAGGTATAGCTGAAGCAATATGTCATTGAAAGGATTGTCTCACTAGGTTATGCAACAATAAAACAGTTTGGCTATGTATTCTGATTGGAATATTTAGTTACATATACTTTTGTTATTGAAATATTTTGAAATAAAACAATGTCATTGTATTGAAAATATAAGTGTTAATAAATGCTTGGCAGCTCAAAATAAAGTTATAAAAGTGGTCAAACAATTCACAAGGTTATGAATTGCCAAAGGTTATGTTTAAAAATTATATTGGTACCATAGCAGTACAGTTACAGTTTCATTGCATACTTTATGGTTTCTTTGGGCCACACTTTCCATGGTAATATTTCAGGAAATGAAGAAACGGTCTAATAGGAATATCCTTTAGATTACGAACTCTTTCTTGATCAAATACTCATAAATAGTTCATAGAAATGTATATAAATTTGAGAATAACGTGGATAGGACACGCGACTTTGTTTACTAAATAGTTTCAACTTCCATTGTGAAGTGAAAGTATAACGAGCACAAACCTTCGTCATCATCCTCGTCGTCGCTTTGGACTGCTGCTTTTCTCTTTGGTTTCTTGCGCAGCTGTTCAGGTTGCTCGTCGGAATCAACCTAAAATGTTCACAATACAAGTAGAAAAAGAGCAGAGTATGTAAATGCATTAGGCAATCGAATGCGCATCGGACAAGCTTTACTAACCTCGCTCTCCTCAGCCTCAGATTCTAGGAAATCTGCCATAATTCAAACTTAACTCTAGAGCTATTACGTGGCTAATATATTGGGCAGGCAGCTTCTACAGTTTGAGTAGCGAAATAAATATAAATTTAATTACAAAAGAAACTAAAAATTATTTGCGAAATCTACAATACAAAGTTGACACGAAATGAATGAGTGAGTGAAATGAACTACACAAAACAAATTGGAATTGTTCACTCATTTGTTGTTATGTTACCGGCAGTGTTGGGATAGTGCTGTACATTTTAGCTTATATTGCTTGGTCGGTATAATTCATTCATACAAACAATCAATTTTGTTTCTGTGCTTCGGTATATCTCTGTCGCTGTCGGTCGTTCTTTCTTTCCTCGTTTCGTTAGCCATAGATTGAGTTGTAAACAAAAACATTGAGATTATTATTTTCTTTAATTTCAAACAAAATGTCCAACGCGGCTCCAATAGAAAAAACAACGCTTTACGCTGGTCAAAAGTTTATTCCAATAGTAAATGGGAGTAAGGTAAGTTTGCCACGCAAGAAATTTGTGGAAACTTGACGGTCAAACAGCTGAATATGATTCATTTTCCTCATCTCAATAAATTGTATTCCAGGTGTTTTTCCATTTCCAAACATGGAAACTGGGCAAGGAAAGAGTACTTCTTGACGACAGTAAGAAAATTGGTAAAAAAGAACCAATGGTCCTTGTTATTGGGCATAAGTTCAAGTTGGAAGTTTGGGAGAACATAGTAAAGATGATGGCAGTAGGCGAAGTTGCTAGTTTCAAAGTGAAGCAAGAGGTGATATAAAATGTTTTGCAATAGGTACAGCCAGAAATCTTGTATTTATAAAAAAATACAATGTTTATTTCCCTTATCCCATTATGTTGGCGGTAAGAAAAAAAATAAAAATTTAATATTATTCAAATTAAATATACCTATTTATTTTAATTTGAATTTAAATGTCATTCATTAAATTAATTTTTTTTAAGTATTTTTTTATAATGTTTATTTATATTTTTGCACTTTATTATTTCTTTTTCATTTAATTTTATAATGCAAAGTACTAATAACAAATTGAATATTGTATTTCAGCTTGTATTCTGTTATCCATTTGTGTCGAAGACATTACGTGAGCTAGGCATGCACAAGCATGAAATTAAACACACATGTACAGCAACATTACACTCTGAAGGCATTGGATACTCAGATTTGGATGAATTGATCAGAAATCCTTGTGACTTGGAGTTTATTATTGGTATGTGGGTTTATTATTCAATTTTAATTCAGAATTTACTGGCATGCTGATGCCGAACATTTAATTTTGTATGCGTCAAGTTGATGGACGCAGGGCAGTGCATCGTGGTGCTCTTTCCTAACATGCGTCACCTATGAGGCATTGCTTTAGGCAATGGTCACCACTTAACATCAGTTAGGCCATATGCTTGTTCCATCATCTAGTTGTATAAAAAAACTCACTATTGTACCTAATAAGTTACATTTTTATATTTTTTAGCTATTATGTTTATTTTCAGAATTACTGAAAGTAGAGAGATCGGATGAGTATGAACGAGAGTTATGGCAACTTAATGAAAAAGAGAGAATTGAATTAGTTCCCAAACTCAAAGAAAAGGGCAACAAACTCTATGGGCTAAAACAATATGATGCTGCTGAGGAGGCCTACAAAGAAGCCATATCAATTTGTGAACAACTTTTGATCAGGTAATTTGATGTAACCTTTTAAGGCTTCTAGTAATGAACCAGCCATCCAGAAATACAGAATAAAATGAAATACAGAATTAAATTAAATACAGAAATGATTTCTTCAATTTTAGAAATACATTGGGGTTTTTTTCAGAGAACGCAAAGGAGATGAAGAATGGGTGGAGTTGAATAAAATGAAACTGCCAATACTGCTTAATTATGCGCAGTGCAAACTCATTAAGGGAGAGTATTATGAAGTCATAGAACACTGTAGTACAGTACTAGACTTTGATCCAGGTAAAATAACAATAACAAATAGTTTCATATTTCAAAGATAAACATTCCAAAAAAATATCTATCTTGTATAGGCTGTCTGTATATTAATAGTGGTAGTGTTAGATGGCGGCATCCTAAAGACTAGCATTCACTTGCGGTTTTTTCGAGTGGTTTTAAGCAGGCAGTATTTTTTTTTAACAGCATAGTATTTTTTTATTACAGATAATGAAAAGGCTCTATTTAGAAGAGCAAAAGCACATATCTGTGCTTGGAACCCAGTTCAAGCAGAAGAAGACTTCAAAAAAGTGAAATCCTTGAATGTTACTCTTACTGCCACAGTAGACCTAGAGTTGAAAAACATAAATAAACTGCGAAAAGAAAAAGAAGAACAAGATATAGATGCAATGAAAAAGTTATTTGTTGCCAGTAGTTTAACAAGCAAGGAAAACATATAGCATTTTTTAAATGTACTTTATGAAGTTGTAGACCAAATGAATTACGCTTATCTTTACATAAATATTCCTTAAATACCTTGTTTATACCTAAATAGGTAATTATATACCTAACAAAAATTGTGTGTAGGTGAAAATAGATTTTTTGCCTGACAATAAGATTTTATTATATTTGATTAAGTATATTTGTTAACTATGTACCTAAATTACCTAGTCTATTCTACCTTATTCTATAAAGAAAACATATTACAAAATGCAATATTTTTTTATTTGTTTAAATAAACCCAGTACCAACTAACTTAGTTGCAGTAGTAAAATAACTCAAGTTTTTTTTTTGTGGCTGACTGTACTTAAGTCGAAACAAAACCACATGCCACAGAAAAGCAAAAACGCTTTTGCTATTATTCTGTGCCACATACAATACTTCGACAAAGCCATCGAGCCGACCTCAAATCAATGTAACCTTGATGAAACCGGGCGTGGCTGTGAAGCAGCAACGCCATCTAGTTCTGTAATTCGGTTTTCAAAGTTTTAGCAACAAGGAGGTTGAAAACGCGAAACAAAAGGAGTTTGAATTTGAAATGAATATTCGTCCTGCGAGGAGGGCGGGCAGTAGTATGCGCAATTTGTTGTCATAAGCAAGTCCTATGATGCGAAGTCCATGCTTCGATTGCTTCGATGCTTCGTTCCGTAGGTTTCTAAAACAAAAAAAAAACAAGCAAGAAATAATGTCATGTTAACGTTCAGTGTCAACGTCAAATACATTCCGAAATATCCGATTTCCGACAATAACAAAACATAACCTCTAATCTAAAACCAAAGCCACTATTTGATTCAGTTTCTGATTTTAATAAATATTGGGAAGCAGATGACAGAAAAAGAACAAACCCTTTGCGAGGGGCAGCTGGATATACAAAATGAAGAAAAAGCTCCTGAATCTGAGGAATATGCCTACCTGGATCGTGGCGGGTTTTCATCTGAAAAATTTAAAATTGAAATGCGCGGCCTGCCTAAATACTACGGAATTGCTGTAAGAAGATTACAACATAACTCTGTGCTTTATTTCCATGCTCAAACAACCTAGAAGGAGTAAACTTTGTATACATTCTGAAGTTATTCTGTACCCATGTTTAATTTGTGCTCCAGAGTAATGGGAGGTGAGGGGAGGTGTTAATTTATAAAAATGACATATTCCCATAGGATTTCTAGCGGCTGGGGTATAGAATTGGGTGTGCTGTGCAGTACTAGGTATAAAAATACTCCAACCAAAAGTTTGATAAAAAAGAAAAAAAAAATCTTCTTAACCCGGCGTCATGGGGGTTGGGTCAAATTGACCCGGGACGTTTGTTTTAGCTTGCAGATTCGTAAATACGTAGGCGACGTTGCCGTTTTTCTCAGTAGCTGGAGTTAATGAGTTGCTCTAAGTGTTGTTGGCAAAGAAACAGTTGGACGGCGACAGTGCTTGCAGCTGCGTGTGCCCAAAGTTAAAAAAGGTATTTATGACCCATCCCCGCATTCGGTGTAACAATTTTGCGCCATTGTTTTCGCAATGATTTTATAAGATTTGTAATGGTTTTTGTTGCTTTTGGTGTAATTAATGTGTATTATGCTTTTGTTATGATTGGTTGTTAATTGATTTACTTTTTCCGCCAGAATGTGGCAAATTTGCCTCGAGAACTGAAAAAAAAAATTCGACAATTCACTGGCGAAGGTTTACAGGAGCCTCCAGCTAAGAGAGCCAATGCTCGTAAAAGATGTCAGGTATGTCCAGCGAAGAAAGATCGCAAAACAACCCAAACTTATCATGGTTGCAACAAATATATTTGCTCTGAACATGTCGTACCTTTCTGCAGTGATTGCATTTACAACGATGATCCTGATTAGATTTTAGTAAGTTTTTTCCAAAGATGTCTTAGTTTAGTTTATAAGAGTACTATAAATGATTATAGATTGTTAATTAATGATAAGATAAGTGAGATTTAGCTAAGAAATGCAAATTTTGTTGATTTTTTTACGTGTTTCTTTTTAAAGGTTTATATACATAATAAAAACTTTCTGCAATAAAAATTCTTGTTTAATTTATTAGACTATGAAACAATAAACACATTAACCTAAAAATAAGAATTCATGCCTTTGAAATATTAGAAATATCGTCGGTCAAAATGTTGGGTCATAATGACCCACCCCAACGTCGGTGTAGTCATTTTCCACCCCCATGACGCCGGGTTAATAATTTAATTAATTATTAAAAATAAATTAAATTAAAGAAGAAATTTAATTTTTTCTTTTTATTTTATATTCAAAATCCTTATTGTAGAAATCCGGTATCATTGTAAGGGGCGGGGCCAGATTTCTACAATTTTAGCAACAACACACTTTTTTCAGGAATTGAAAAAGCTAATGAACCAGAAACTCAACCTCAATGCTAGCAAGATAAAGAGACCTAAGAATGGCAGTCACTGGTTGTATGCTTGCTTCCAAAATGAAGAAGATAGGACTGCAGCTATTACCGCTTTGAATGGCTACGCTTGGAAAGGTAATAACTTATTTTAATACTACCCACCTGGCAAAATTGACATGCGTAACGGGTCAGTTGGTAGTGCTATGTAGTAGGCTGTGAGTTCCACTGTGAAAAAATATTTATGTGGTCAATGTACTTGTTGTATTTTTAGTATCTATTTACAGCAAAAAATGTATATAAATAGTGTCCACTCTCCTCTATTAGCCATCATTTCCGCAGTCACTCTTTTCTTACCCATATCATCCTTCACACAATCCACCCATCTTTTCTTTGGACTACCTCTACTTCTATGCCACATTCAAATCTAGCACTCTATGCTATAGATAGTGCAATCCACGAAGGCGCGCCCCACTATTCCTCCTAACCGTTTATAGTATATGTGTGCAAGCTTCCGTCAATGTTTGAGTGTTATCGGTACACACTTATTACCTATGAGTGCACACGCACACTACAATGAATAGACTACGGTTCGCGACTGCCGCTCGGAGCGAACTCCCCGCACCCCGCGAGGGGCGCGTCTTCGTGAATTGCACTATCTATAGATACAAATAGTCTATAGTGCTCTGTGGAATATCTGTGATTTTTTATAATTATTCTTACAGGTAAAACTCTAATAGCAGAAGAAGCCAAGCCTGCTCCAGATCCATTAGTGAGAAAGAGAAAGCAAGATGAGGGGAATCCAGCTCAGGACAAGAGGAAAAAGGATGGAGATAAGAGTCAGGAAGAGAGACTGATGGATGCAACCACACCTTACTGGAATATGCCTTATGAGGAACAGGTAATGATGATTTCCAAATAAATTTGGGCAGAACACATTGCAAGGCGTGATGATGACAGGTGTGGTAGAACAACAGGGGAAAGATGCCAAAAATGGCTAAAGAAGTGTGAGATGCCCTGCAGCCAAAACTATGGACAATATTGTCAAAGTTCTTCCTGCCCTTATCCCACTTTATGTGGGGTCAGCACCACATGTCTTTCTCCTCCATTCCCGCTGTTAGCTGTCATTTCTGCATTCACTCCTCTTTTATCCATGACATCTTTCACACAGTTCATCCATGTTTTCTTTGGTCTACCTCTGCTCACATATCCGTCCACATCTATACTCATTACTCTCCTAGCCATATGACTTTCATGACAATATTTAATCATAACATAAACTAAAGGAGGCCTATATCCAGCAAGTGAAGTCAGGCTGTGGATGATGATGATGATTACCACAGTGTCGCTAAGCTTGTGTAGGACATGGATCAACAGGGTCTCTCTTAAGAAAATATACAGTTAGTGTACATGCCTTTTTTATTGCAGCTGGCCTTAAAAGAGAAGGAAATACGTCATCTCCTAAAAAGATATGACAATGATGTTTGGAAGATCAACGTCAGTAAACGGGCGGAGATTGAAGCCAAGAGGAAACATTATAATGGTCTAAGTTTCGACCTGAAACCCATCGCGAAGTCACCTATTACTGAAGGGTAAGAGCTTTTATAACGCGCCAATGAACGTCTCTTCTCGCCTTGGCCACAAAATCGTTCTTCCTGTAAAATAGGGGAGGCCTATGTCCAGCAGTGGACTTCTTTAGACTGATGATGATTAACCTATGTGTATCCACTGCTGGACTTAATGACAATCATTATGCCAAGACTACTCATGAGAACCTCTGTTTGGCTCTTTTAAATCTAATTTGCTGTTTAATCTTTAGTTAAAGAGCTGTTGGTTCTCCAATAAATGCAAATAAATAAAGATGAATGGCCATACAGGCAGCATAGATTACCTTCTAGAACTTTCCACTACATAATACTTATAGGAACAAGCCTGCCAACCGTCTCACATCATACGCGATCGGCACGGTAGCGATAGCGCCCGTTCAGAGCTAGAATCATATCTCTGAGGGAGCTAAGAAAGCCCATACACTTAGGGCTGGCAATGGCAAATTCATCATACGCACTTAGTGTGCAGACTGGTTTCCGCAAGTATGCCGCTAGTGGGCCCTTTTTGCGTGACGCTTGACACGTGTTGTTCGAACTTTTTTAGGTTCTACGACACGTCGGTTTCCTCACGATATTTTCCTTCACCGTTTGAGAGTACTGGCATAGTGAACATACATTTTTCGGCAGAAAAACTCTTTGGTACATGAGAGTATCATTTGGATTTGATCCCACGGATCGGAAGGCGGGGCCGCTACCACTAAACCACCAGTGCTCCCCACACTTAGGGCTATCGTAAAACTGAGTATTCGCATCCAAACGAGAGATTATCCTTCAACTTCACAATACTTTCAGGTATAGAAACAAGTGTGAGTTCACGGTAGGAATAGATGAGGAGACGGAACTGCCTACCGTCGGGTTCCGGCTAGGCTCGTACGCAACCGGCACGGTGGCGGTCGCGCCCGTTCAGAACCAGAAGCATATCTCCGAGGGAGCTAAGAAAGCGGCTTTGGTAAGTTTATGATCTATAGAAAACTACAGTTAAAGCGATTCTACTTTTTTTCACTTCCACTGTGGAATTGCAGCAGTTCAATATTTAAATGACTACTTCTTTTATCTAGCGATCGATAATTAATTGTCCTAAAGGGGCCCTGTAAGCGACGCAATCAAATCAGTGCATACTTACTTAAAATATAATGTTTTTTTTTCTATTACATAAATGTACGAATGCATTCTATGAGTGCAACCAAGGGCGCGTGCGGGGTACGTAAGGGGCGCGGGGAAAGCTCGTTAGCATAGAATTTAAAAATCACAAGAAGGTCAGTCGCTCTCGTAGAGAGTATTATATTCCTTGGTCAGTCGTCGCGAATACGGGCCCGCGTACGTCACACGCACCTTGGTTTTTTTATCAGGCCTATCACCATACTTACGTCCACTCCACCACCAACAGGCCCCTTTGAGGTTTTTTTTATAATATATGTTCTAACATAATCTAACCTTTACAAGTCGGATCCGCCGCTATAAAATAGCATGGACATGTACAAGTATCCAGTACAAAAGAAGAAAAAAACTAATATTAAATAGCTACTGTGTACATAATTATGCCATCGTAATTACGGGGCGTACAATAACTGGATGTTCATTATCACCTTCCCATTAAACTTCTTATTCTCTCTGACGTATTTTAGAAACCATTTCTATCATCATTCTAAAACTCTGACGTATTTTAGAAACCATTAATTCAGCAACAGTATTATTTTGTATCACATCAAGTTTACTTATACTTAACTTCAATCCAATATAATATCTGTCCAGCTATTCCAAGAACATGTTCGGAAATCCAATATGGCGCCGTTTTCACCCGCCGACTACACGGGTTACTGGCGCTATCTGATGGTGAGGAGCTCCACCTTCAACGGAGAAGTCATGCTGATCGTCACCATGTATCCGCAGGTAAAACTCCTTGATGCTTATAAAAAATTCTTGCTACCACTGAACCGGAGCTGTCAATTTAATTTGAACTCTATTTGCACATTCTATAGGTGGAATTTATGCACTTTGATAGATGGGGGCACACTATAATTTACGCAGCTTCAAATTTTCAGCTGTATCAACGTACAAATAAAGTTCAATTTCGTCGAACGTTACGTGCCGGACATATTAGAATGATTACATGGATTTTCAACATAAATTGTAAAAGCATTTCTATTCTAGGACCTCAAAGAAGAAGAATTAAATAAAGTTAAAGAAGACTTGGTCCAACACTTCAGTTCGGAAGAAGCTATGGCCTGCAACATTAAATCTTTGTACTTCGAACTTGTCAAAAAGAAGTAAGTACACATTGCAGTAACGATACCTATGCTATTTATTTTTTTGCGTTAATTGACATAGGGAAAGAGAGAGAGCACTGGTGGTCTAGTGGTAGCGGCCCCGCCTTCCGATCCTAAGGTCGTGGGTTCAAATCCAGTCGTGTACCAATGAGATTTTCTGTCTGCACTATGACAGTACTCTCAAACGTTGAAGGAAAACATCGTAAGGAAACCGGCGTGTCGTAGAACCTAAAAAAGTTCGAACAACACGCGTCAAGCGTCACGCAGAAAGGGCGCGCCAGCGACCTACTTGCGGAAACCAGTCCGCACATCAAGTGCGAATGATGAATTTGCCATAGGGAAAGAGAATCGTTTGCCTTTTAGTACTGTACCCGAAGTCAGAGTTTTGCTACCACATTTCGTTACCAAATGTTGTTTTCGTTTCGCCTATTTGTCTCTCTCTATAGTATGGCGAAAATAAGAGACGGCAAAAATACGTTACGTAGTTAAAGTTGTCTCATCTTTTCTCCATACAATAGACAGAGGCAAATAGGCAAAACGAAAACAACATTTGGTAACGAAAATTAAATGTTGTAAATGCACTGGGACTTCGGGCTCTGGTAAGTATTAATAAGGTGAAAACTATCCATTGAATACAGTTAGATATCTTTAAAACACGGAAAACAATAATCTACGCATTTCGATGCCATCTTCTTATTCCCCGACGAGTGATGTGTCTCGTAGCCCGGTTGCAGTAGTGATGTCCTTTTCCTAAAACCGGCTAACAGTTTGTAGATATTATCATAAGCCTGAAGAAGTCAACTGCTGGACATAAGCCTCTCCTATACCATTTACAGGAAGAACGCAATAAAGGCCCTCGAATAGCGACCACTAAACGTAGGATAAGTGGTCCTACGTAGTCCTATGTAGATGGCCAGAAGCCGGTAGATGGAAAGGGCTCGGAATAGAAATCGTTCGTCCTAGAAAGGTGTTGTTTTTCTATTACCAACTTCTTGGATAACATCGTATTATGGTTTTGTAGGAGATCAGGCGAAGACTCCCCAAAGCCCATTCACCTGATGGGTTCCACGCACATCATTGACACTATCCTAGGAAGGCAGTTCAGGATATCACCTGAAGCATTTTTTCAGGTAAACTTACAGTATACATATTAGCAGTATTGCTAGTTTAACTTATTGTTTTGTTAGTATAGGCACAGATAAGATGTATAGGTGTTAGAAATATTGTGTTAAGTTTTTATTCCATATGCAGTTTTGGTTCCCCAGAAATAGTATTAAGATACTAGTTCCCTATCGGGGTAAGTCCCGATGGGGGAAAATTCCCGCCATTTATGGGTATAATAAATGTTCTTTAGTACAACTTTTATAATTACGATAATTTTTATTTAAGTGCAGTCAAAGTTTCAAAACTGAACTTACCTGCAAGTCGCAGTTTTACTAGATCAGTTTCAACATTTCATTTCGCCGATTTGTCTCTCTCTATTGTATGGAGAAAAGATGAGACAGCCAAAATACGTTACGTAGAAACGATCGAAACGAGTTGTTGTCTCATCTATTTTCCATACAAAAGAGAGACACGTGCACACACGAAAACAACATTTAGTTGACGAAATGTTGTAAATGCACTGGGACTTGCCCTTCTGCAGCCGCTAAGTTAGATTGAGCTTAGTCAATTCCTAATTCCAACCAATCCGCTTCAAATCTCTGCGGCAAGACTTAAACTTGATTGGTTGGAATCAGGGAGTGTGTCAGGGAGGGTGTGTGTGTTGAGTGTGTGTCAATAAACTTTACCAATTTTGGCGTAAAACTGCTGGAGTTAAAAATAATGATGTTTTAGATAAACACAGCGGGCGCCGACATTCTGTACCAGAGTGCGATCGACATGAGCGAAGTGAAGAGTGACTCTACAGTCGTTGATATCTGCTGCGGAACTGGGACCATTGGATTGTGCTTCGCTAAGGTATCATCTTCTTCTTCTTTTTTGTATCTTAAATATCATTCATTAGTTAAACCTTCTTTCCACACCAAGCGCTATACTATTTTTCTTTCTCAGCGATGCAACTTTTTAGTTGTACCTATCGATTGGAATATTTTATTATTTAAAATTTTCCCATCCACGCCACACGAAACAGATCAACTAACTTGTAGTAGAAGAGCTTTTTGTAAAGGGCTCGTCCTGGGAAGTACTACCACCAAGCATATTTCTGCCGTGAAGCAGCTGTTTTTCGGTTTGATGGGTGTGCGTGCTGGTAAAATTACTGGCACCTGAGGCTGAACATCAGTATGCCTCATCGCATCGTAGGGCACATTCCAGACGTGCGTGACCTACGAATCAATGTTTTGTTATAAGCGATTAACTTAATTCAGGTGCGCCATTTCTCATCCATCAACTAGTTGTATAAAAAAACCTAATTGTGTATTTTCCTTCAGCACTGCGGTAAAGTCCTGGGCCTCGAGCTCATAGCTGAAGCCGTGAAGGACGCGAAAGCCAACGCTGAGCTGAACCACATAGACAACTGTGACTTCTTCACGGGCCGCGCTGAGGATATCCTGCCGTCAGTGCTCGCCAGGAGCGCGGGAGAGGATATCATCGCTATTGTGGACCCGCCCAGAGCTGGATTACGTAAGATTAAAAGAAACATTACAAATATTGGTACAATCAATGTGTGCGAGTGATTTTACGAAAAAATAGAAAAACAGCGGTGTACAAAAGTAAAATCCTGATTTTGTTAAAATTGTATACTTACTAAAAACCTAATAAAACATAAATTAAATTCAACTAAAACACATAATACCTAAAATAACGACTGGTCTCTCAGCTCAGTTGGTTAGCTCTGCCTTCTGTGCCGTGGGGCGTGGGTTCGATCCCCACCGAGAACAAATATTTATGTGGTGAACACAGATGTTTGTCGTCCTACCTGGGTGTTATATTGTATTCGAAGTTTGTATTTTAAAAAAGTATTAAGTATTATACCAGCTGTCTGGTTCCCATAGTACAAGCTAGTGGATACTATCCACTAGCTTGTACTATGGGACAAGCGTAGACTATTTGTATCTATTAGATAGTGCAATTCACGAAGACGCGCCCCTCGCGGGGTGCGGGGAGTTTGCTCCGAGCGGCAGTCGCGAACCGTAGTCTATTCATTGTAGTGTGCGTGTGCACTCATAGGTAATTAGTGTGTACCGATAACACTCAAACATTGACGGAAGCTTGCACACATATACCGCGCCCCACTATTCCTCCTAACCGTTTATAGTAACTATAAACGGTTAGGAGGAATAGTGGGGCGCGCCTTCGTGGATTGCACTATCTATACTACTAACGAGGTCCTAACTCTGCCTACCGTGAATTTTCTTAACCAAAGAATTTGCATTATTTTTATGTTGTATGTTTATTTTCAGACATGCGAGCAATCACCCAACTTCGCAACACACAAAGCGTTAAACGTCTGATCTACATATCATGCAGCCCCGCCTCAGCCATCAAGAACTTTGTGGATCTATCGCGGCAGTCTTCCAAGACGCTGCGAGGCGCTCCCTTCGTGCCCATCAAAGCTGTGCTGGTTGATATGTTCCCACTGACAAAGCATGTGGAACTAGCTATACTGTTTGAGAGGGAACTGGTGAGGGTTTTCTTTTATTCAGGCTGTAAAACTAGACTGGCTAGACATGGCGATGGTCGATGGAGACCTTGATAAAATCTAGATGCGTTTGAAAGTGCGATGGGTCGACGACATCCTAAAAGTTGCTGGAAAAATCTGCACAAGAGACGCACGCAAATATTATAATACATACGCGGGCGGCCTGCTGCCCGCGGCTTCGCTCGCCCCGTTCCCGTTACTTTTTCGGGATAAGAATTATATTTCCGTCTCCTGGCTCTAAGCTACCTCTCCACCATTTTTGGCCAAATCGGTCCAAGCGTTCTGAGTTATAAATAGTGTAACGACACGAAGAAAAACAAATCCATCCCTTGGGAACCATAAGTTTCATCGGGATAAAAAGTAGTGTTTGTGCTATTCCAGACCATACCCTATATTATGTGTGCCAAATTTCATCCAAATCCGTTCGTTCTAAGAGTTATTGCGTAACAAACATCCATCCATACTTACAAACTTTCGCATTTATAACATTAGTGTGATGGTGTTCAGAGCGCCGCATTACATTGGTGTAATGACCTCATTCTGAAATTGTCAGAATCATATTGGTATGATTCTGAAAATTTCAGAATGAGGTCACACTTTGACCTTTGAAATAAGTTTTATAAAAAAATTCTTATCGTTTCAGACGCCTGCTAATGACGCAAGTTCAGAATTCGCTAAAGAAGAAACTGCACAAGAAAGTGTAGAAAAAAATGAGGGTAATCCAAAAGATGACGATTCCACAACCACTGAAGTTCTTTTAGAAACTTCAAATAAGGATGACGCAGAAATAATGCAAACTGATGTAGAATTAAGCGAAAAAGATGCATAGCATTTAAGTAGGCACATACTTTGATAAATAAATATTTAATATTTGTTGTAATTTTTTTTATCTCTTTTATCCTACTTAGTCTATCTTAATGCATTTAATGTACGTATGTACTTAGTATTACGTTCATAAGACAATAAAAACACATGTAAGCTACTAAAATGCAAACATAAATTCTGCCGCATTTCTGCAAAAATGTTGAATAGATAGATACCTAGATAGATTAACTCTTTATTGTACACAAGGAAATGAATACAGAAACTATTACAAAAATAATGAGTACAATTGGCGGCCTTATCGCTAAGAGCGATCTCTTCCAGACCACCTTTGGATGGAAAGGATATATGTATAAAAATCGGATAGACGGCGGTGCACAAAAAGTTTTTTATCAAAAGTTTTAGTAATTTTATTTTATAAGTAGTTGATGCATCGCGCTAAGAATGTCCGAATTACACAAAGGTTAACTGGAAGAGAATGCTCTCTAGCATTAAGTTCGCCTATGTACAATGCAATTTTTTTGTTTTAGTGCAATAAAGAATTTTCTATCTATCTATCTATCGCGTGTATTTTTCCCACCAACACAAACAAGCCAATTCCAAAGATGACCGCAAAAAAATGACGGAGTTTTGCCAATCCATATCCATACGTGTTGGGTGATTAGACCTAGGTATACCTATTAGAGCCAGCGTGCGACTAGTGGTAGTCGGCTTTACTTAACAGCAGTGCCATTTTTTTGTTAACGGGGGTATCTGCAATCTGACACATGTGGCAAGGTAGTGCGAGGTTGACGAACACGTCGACTAACTAAAACTACACTGGTGGCCGGGCCTCGATGCAAAACAAAGAATGAGACTGTTACTAGTCTTTGACATATTATGTGACTGGCCTTGCAGCTCAGTTGGTGGTAGCTCTACCTTTTACGCCGTAGGTCGTGGGTTCGATCCACATCGAGAACAAATATTAGTGCAGTGAACATAGATGTTTGTTCTCTGTCTGGGTGTTATATGGTATTATAAATATTAATAAAAAAAATGCGTATAAGTATAATAATTATCAGCTATCTAATTCCCATATACAGTACTAAGTTTGGGGCTTGATAGTGTTATGTGGATTGTCCAAGATATTTATTTATATTGTCATTAAAAGCACGTCAAGACTTCCCCGCCTCAATTTAAAACTTCAGGGTAAGGTCTAAATACCATCCCGTTTCATTTAACTAGGCAGGCTGGTGCCGGTGGCTGTGGAATTTAATAAAGCTGCGGCGGGCGGTTGCATTCCAAGGCATCTTCAATATAGATAGGAGTACAGTGGCGGTGAAAAGTGCTTAACCCTGACATTTTGTATGCTGTTCATTGGGCCACTGGGCAGCCATGGAGGTGTTGGCCAGAGAAGTAAGTTACTTCTTGTTTTTATTTAGGTCACAAAACATAGAATAAGTAAACGTAGAATAGGTAACACAAAATTATCATAGTCTGCACCTCTACGCGAGTTTAAAAAAAAAAATTGTCGCGTCACTATTTCTTTAGAACCAAATGTGGTGAGAGGAATCTTACCCAGGCTATACTACTAGCATACCTACTGCAAAAATCACCTTCCGAAAGCTACAGAGAAAGAATACAAGGATATTGTTTTAAATAGTCTGTTTAATCTGAGTTACAAGATTTCGTAGTCGTAGCTTAGAAACGGCTTCAACAATTTTCTACCGCACTGTACAAAGTGTGATTAAGATATTTAGCGACGCCCGCAGCGTGCCACCCTTACCTACATACCAAAATAACAACCACCCCAGGCCACAGAGCGGGGAGGCATTTTCTCCAACTTATCCCGTCAATCCTAGAGGAAACCTTCATAAGCCTTGCGGTAGCTGTGCGGTCCAGTCATCTCGCGTGCAATCGTTTAATTGTACTTATAGAATCTGTGATGAAAACAACGCAGTAACAATGTATACAAAGTTCGCTATTTTAGTATTTTTTTCACTATTTAATTTTCATCTTTCCTATGCTATCGATGGAAAGTCTGGTTAGTAATAAATAACACAACCTAGATATCTGCTCTACTAAATACCAAAACATCGTAGAGCTATTGATATACTCTTGCTTACATTTTGTATGAGTATGTGTATTTAAAATAAGCGCCATTGTCATTTACATTTTCGCGCTTTTTGTGCAGAGCCCCGATTCGCTGAAAGTGAGTCAGTGTTGGACCCGAAAGGTGAGCTGTTACTGAAATGGAGAGTGGATTACAGCTCACGAAAGATTCATTTCCAACTCATTGTATCTGACAAGGCATCATCTTTCAACTGGTTCGCACTGGGATTTTCGGATAGAGGATTTCTGAATGACTCAGATGTGTGTCTGTTTTGGGCAGACTATAAAGGCCATGACCATTTTGAGGTAGGTATTTTACTTTACCTACATAAATTAAATCTATTAAAATTATCTAAATCTAATTAGAGTAAAGTTTATATGATTAAGCCAATATTTTCGATTAATTCAACTAAGTAATTTTCTCTATGATTTTTTAATGTTATTGATAGTGCAATCCACGAAGGCGCGCCCCACTATTCCTCCTAACCGTTTATAATATATGTGTGCAAGCTTCCGTCAATGTTTGAGTGTTATCGGTACACACTAATTACCTATGAGTGCACACGCACACTACAATGAATAGACTACGGTTCGCGACTGCCGCTCGGAGCAAACTCCCCGCACCCCGCGAGGGGCGCGTCTTCGTGAATTGCACTATCTATAGGTTCCTAATGCAAAAATTGTATGTAGAGGTAACCGCTCAACATGAGGTGGCCCATAATATTTGTTTTTGTCATAAATACATTAAAGTATAATATTACAGGATATGCATGCGGATGCTGAAGGAAAACTGATCCGCGACAAGAAACAAAACTGTGACCATTTTCATTTAGATATGCAAAGCCAAAGTATTATGTTTGAACGTTATTTCGATACTTGCGACGATAATGATTATGTAATAGAGGTAAATAAAAATTTACTGAAAAATATAAAAGCCAGTTAATAGTAATTACCTCGATATAAGTCAGTAAAATGTTGGAGTTTTTCAGGATGGCACTGTCCACGTCGTATGGGCTCATGGTATTGACAAGCTATTTTCATCTAAAGGCTTATGTTTAACTTGTACTGAACCCCAAAAACGGGGTTTCATTAGAGTTCGTCTTCACACGCCTCCCGGATTAGAAAAGGTCAACGCCTACAAACTTCGAATAGCAAATAAAAATTTAAAGGTTCCAGGGGGTGATACAACCTACTGGTGCCAGGTAGTAAAGCTTCCAGACTTCATCACTGAGAAGGTCCACCATATAATTCAGGTGAGGCATGACCTCAATAGCCACATGATCTACTTTGGACTGCGTTATACGTGTAAGTACAAACAATTTTGTTATATTTCCAGTTCGAATCATCTATTACGAAAGGCAATGAAGGCTTAGTACATCACATGGAGGTCTTCTATTGTGACGCTGATCCAAATGAAGATTTTCCATTATACTACGGTAATTGTTTTGGAGCAAATAGACCAGAAGTAACAAAGAAATGTTCAAAGGTAAATTACATCACCTATAACATGCATCATACCATAATAGAGTTTTAAACAACTTTGAAATAATAATTAAACCTACCTCCCAATGTACCTTAATAACTCACTTAAAAATAATCCATCGCTTTCGACTATTATAGGTCAAAGCAGCTTGGGCAATGGGAGCCCTTCCATTCACGTATCCTAAAGAGGCAGGACTTCCTCTTGGTGGGCGTAATGCTAATAAGTATGTCATGCTGGAAGTACACTATAACAACCCTGAATTGAAAAATGGTGATTGAAATTTTAGATTTACCTACCTAAACAACTAGAAGTAGGAACCTACAAACAACAGATTACCTATTACATCATTTACAGATTGGGTTGATAGTTCAGGAATCGTTCTCCATGTAACTGGCAACAAGAGAAAACACGATGCAGCTATTATGGAATTGGGGTTGGAGTATACTGATAAAATGGCTATCCCTGGTGGTCAGGAAGGTTTCCCATTGACCGCATACTGTATTCCACAGTGTACTGGTGTGGTAAATAATTGTATAGCTATAATTTCTTTGTTTTTTAAGTACCTATCATCTTTATTTTTGAATGGTCAATTAATAATATTTTATTGTGTGTGTTCAGGGTTTACCAACAGAAGGTATCGTAGTATTTGGCAGTCAACTCCACACTCATTTAACTGGGATAGCTGTACGGACTCGGCACTTCAGGCAAGGGATTGAGTTGTCCGTACTAAACAAAGACAATCATTACTCAACCCATTTTCAAGAAATCAGAATACTGCATCGCCCTGTAAAAGTTTTACCGGTAAAATTCCTACATTGGCAAATCATCACTAGGTAGAGTCTGTTCAGAAAGAGAACCGTCGTGGCCAAATTGAGAACTAACGTTTCGATTATTTATATGGCAGCTCATCCCTTTCTTTCTGTCTGAATTTTGCATCATAAAAATTAAATAAAGGAATAGTACACTAGTTGTGATAGAATCAAAATGCAACAGACGTGCTATTGTATTGCCCACTAAGCAAAAAAGATGATTAAGCACAGCAGCACCCTCCAATCCCACGACGGTTCTCTTTCTGAACAGACTATACCATTTTATTTGAGAAGTTCAGACAAGGACATTATACTTTCAGGGTGATTTTCTGATGACGACATGCGTGTATAATACAGAAGGCAAGGAGAATGCAACAATAGGAGGGCATGCAATCACTGATGAAATGTGTGTCAACTACATTCACTACTATCCAGCGACAGAACTTGAAGTTTGTAAGAGTGCCGTATCAAATGTTGCTCTTGAAAATTACTTCAAATTTGAAAAAAGGTCAGGTTATTAATAAGTACAGTTTTTCAGTAGATCAGTCTCGAGAGAGAGAGAGAGTGACTGAATATTTAATAAATTAACTAAACTAGAATTGCCATATTTTTTCAGTTGGGATAACATGTCCATATCTTATGAAGCAGCTCCGAGGCAGAATTATTTATCTATTTACCCATGGACAAGATTGAGAACGAATACATTAAACGCTCTATACACGGAATCACCAATGTCGATGCAGTGCAATAAATCAGATGGTTCTCGTTTCCAGGTAGGTAAAAGTTACAAAATTGTACTTATCTGCTTTATGCTACGACTTGTATGTACCAGGTATTAATATTGCATTAAACACCTCATACAATTTTCAGGGTGACTGGGAAGGCATCAAAATACCCCAAATCAGGGTTTCTCTGCCTCCTGAGCCAAGAATCTGCCCTGCTGATATATATTAAGCAACACTATATCGTTGATTCGTAAAGCAGCGCTCTACTCTAATACTACATAAAAATAAGTATAAAATGTATATCTTATTATATTACATTAATCTACATTATTAGACTGTCATTCACATGAATATTTATTATGTGCTATTTGTGTCTCACTTATAGGAAATAGGTACCTACTATACCTTACCACTAAGCTAGTTACTAATAGTCTAAGATCCCGCTATAGAAGGACCTTCACCGAGCTGGTTATTTAATGAAACGTATTTTATATATAATTAAACATGCCAATAAATATATTCTATATGGGTTGCCTATCAAATTTCAGTCCAGGATAATTATGATTAATTAATAATTAAAAAAAAAAAAAAAAAAAACTTTCCACTGGTTTGTTTACAAATTCTATACCAATCGAAAGTATAGACCCCAGTATTTTTATTCAATAAACATACCGGTGCAAAATGCTAGTATCGATTTACCTGTTTATACCTGGCTACCCGTGAGTTGTGACCGGAAAAAAATAGGCAACCTAACGTTTGCATATTCTATGGGGTCTATACTTTCGATTGGTATAGAATTTGTCTAATAAACAAACCGGTGGAAAGCTAAAAAAATAATTTAGTTTTTTAATTATTAATTAATCATATCCTGGACTGAAATTTGATAGGCAACCCATATAGAAAATATTCATTGCCATGTTTAATTAAATATAAAATACGTTTCATTAAATAACCAGCTCGGTGAAGGTCCTTCTATAGCGGGATCCTATACTATAACGAAAAAGACAATTTAGGCACTGTTTAGCGAACCAATTTTATCATATACATAGAAATTCACACCCTATCGCCCACGACGGTAATTGCTAACATCAATATTTGAAGTGATTTATGTTCTTGGATCTTTTTTCTAGCCTGTTTTTGTGCATTTTTGGTAATAGGTAACCTTAGAAACACCCGAGTAGAGAGACGCACAGGACAGAGATTTGCAGAAAATGAAGGAGGTCTATACCCAGCAGCGGATACGAGGCTGGGATGATGATGATGATGAACTACCGTAGTTACGTTATTCTAAGAACGAATAAACTGGCTATATTACTACGTCTAAAGTTTCATCTAAATAATAAAGTCGTTACAGAAACGCGTTTATTCAAGCATATACTAAACGCTCATGAAATACCTAATCGTGTGTTAGTTTAGTTTGCTAAAATAAAAACAGCTCATCGTGTCAGTCTAGCTCTTGGAGGAATTAGAAATGGAGGCGTCAACGTTTAAATCCACGAACAATATTTTCTGCCAAAATTGACGGGGGACGAGGTAAACACGCATGGCACACGCGCATAGCAAAATCCTATTCATGTAAACACACACATTGACAATCCCGCACACGATCTTAAAATTTGCACACAGATAAAAAATATAACGTAGTTACGCAGTGTCAAGACTCACATTAGGATAATCTCTAGTGATGGGCATTCAGTAAGACCGGTAAATTGAACGATGAATAAAATAATGAATGAAATGGGTTTTTAGGTACAGGTAATAGTGAGTGTTATGAATAAGCTATGCACAACAGGTTTCACATTTGTAACAGCCAGAAAATAAAAGAACTGAATTTAGTTGTTATGTTTTATTAATGGTTATAAGTTTGAATCAATAGTTCTTAACATGTTATAGCATAGTACACATAAGTTTAGTCTTTTACTGAATAATTGAAAAATATATATAAAGTGAAATCACATTACATCGTCAGCCTTCACACCACAGCGAAGTTTGTAGTTCTGCCTTCTGCGCCGGAGGCGTTGGTTCGATTCCCACCGAGAACAAATATTTGTGTGGTGAACGCAGATGTTTGTTTGCCCGAGTTTGAGAACTTTCTGTAAAATGTTCCGAGCAAATCACATTCGTTCTTGTTGCATGCCAAGTTGTTTTTTGGCCAAAAAGTTTTGTCCACTCTTCAAGCAACAGGGTTTTTTGGAAACCTGCACAGGACGTAAAAGAAATATAAAATAGGCAAAAAAAATGTTTTCACTACGCCCACGACTTTATTTTTGAGTATGATGTCATGTCCTATTTTATACATTGATGAGTAGAGGGTTTGATGACTGGTACCTAGGATAACCATATTGTGGGATTTGTGAATAAATGTAATCCGATATTTCGTGGCGGCAGCCATCTCGGACCGATTTTCATCAAAAATAGCTATTTTTTATACAACTAAGTTGACAAACAAGCATACGGCCCACCTGATGGGAAGCGGTTACCGTAGCCTAAGAACACTCCCGACTATTCACCTTTCAAACAAACAAAAAACTAAATTAAAATCGGTTGATTCGTTCGGGAACTACGATGGGACAGACAGACACACACACAGACACCGCAAACTCATAACATCCCGTCGTTTTTACGTCGGGGTTTAAAAAGCACCAAATACGTAATTAGACAACACATTATGTGATAATAATTTAACGTTTATTTTATCATTCATTCATTCATCAATTTCATTCAACTTTTCCCAACACTATGCCTTCTACCAAGGTATAATCTTTGACAATACTGTCGTAATACTGTCGCTAATCTGTCGCAACCGGTATTTCTTTTGAACTAAAATTCTACAAAATTACAAACACAATTGACAAAATAATACTCCCTTGTGGTAGGAAATACCATGTTCCCGGAAGTTTGATGTCTCTGATCGTCTTTTACAAGAAACTACCATGCAATTCACCATTTTCGCGGAGCTCCACTTCGCGACATGAAACGACACACAATGGCTGCAGTTGCGAGTAAAACAGTTTTATTAAAAGGATATGATCGAGGTCGGTATATGACCAGCAGAGGGGAAAGCCCTGGATTGACATCTCCATTTCTAATTCCTCCAAGGTCTAGCTAGTTCAATCCTTGATCTGAATACATCAAACACTCAAAGCTCTCGGACGCACGTAACAGCTCAATACCAAACCAACTGTCTCTTCCTCTGACTTCCTTTACTGCGTGCGTGACAGATGGCGGAAATGTAAAGGCCGGTGTGTCGGCGGCCAGTGCTCGACCGACCGTCAGTGCATACGTCAGTCGCGCTTGTCTTAAGTATGAAAATTCATAAACCGTACAGTGCTAGACCGACCGTACGCACGCGTATTTTGCTACGCACTGTGTACGAGGACCGTCGGTTGAGCGCGTGCGCATGCATACCGTCGGTCGACTGACGCGCTATGTAAACAAATGAACGCGTTCAGTGCTCTTCCGATACCGACCAGTGCACCGACCACACGCATGCGTGTATTATTGTTGTCAAAACTCCATCCAAACATGAATGCGACTGTACACGTCCGGTCGGTTTACTGGTACGCAGAGCACTGAATGATACAAACCAATACAAACTGACGGTCGGTCAATGCGCATCATCAGCACCGACGGTACGCACTGACGGTCGGTGGAGCACTGTAACCGGCCTAAAAACCGACTCTTTAGTATAGTCTCAGACTTATCTTGCGTGGACTCTACATTCATGCAAACAGCACATGCAGCATGCATCATTTATTTTTTTACTTACATCAAAAAATTACTTTGCTCTGACATTCCAATGGCTTGACTTATTTGATTACTTGGAAGATCTGTCAATTTTCAATTCTGACATTTTGTTTTACCTTCACCTTCACTGCAGTGCTTCCACCTTATTCCAATTTCGAGCTAGATCTAGCACTTTTTACTCAAGGTAAACTCGATTCTTCATGCTTTAGCCCGAAAAGAACACACTAGCCCTTTTTAAGCGATATGCATACTTTTCACCGCGATTACCAACCAAGTTATGAAACAATGTGCTCCATGTATGTAGATTTCGTCAGTTCACACTTTATGATTACTAATAAAGTTAAAAAGGTATTTTTCTATGGTGACATTTCTGCTTCTTTACTGGGGAATTCCTCAAGTTTGTTTCTAATAATAAAGTGACAGTGTAGTGTAGTAGCGAGTGAACTGAACACAGTCGTGTCTTTAGTTTTAATACATATGGTGTGTGAATGTTTTGAAAGCTTTCAAATAAACAGTGTCTAAACCTTTGCATTTTGTATCTATGTTTTAGCCCTTTCTAGTCCCTATTTTTATGTTGCTAAATCTAGCTCTTTCTAGCCTTTCCGACTGCCCCTTTTAAAAAAACCAAGGTGGCAACACTGTGTTCATCTCCCTTTGCTTTGCTTGTTTTGTGTGCGATGCGGTGTTAGCTACGAAAGATCCCGGATATCGAATTTATTTTCTAATTTCTTCGCTTGTCTAAGTGTCTAACGTTTACTTTTGAATCATGTCTAATGATTACGGATTTAACAGTGATGATTCGCCTAACAAAACTGGTTCACGTTTACAAATTCCTAGCCCCATTATAACTCGAAGAAATCGGACGGCTTCTACGTAAGTTTTTACCACTTCTCATTCATTAGATCTCGATAATAAGTTGATTAAAGGACTACTTAGCTATTCTAAATTTTAGGTCTGAACGGGCTCTTGGAAATCCGTTGGAAACGGGAATAATCAAGTCTTTTTGTCGGGAAAAAGGTCACGGATTTGTCACCCCAGCAAAAGGTGGTGAAGATCTTTTTATACACATCTCAGAGTGAGTACAACTCTTGGTAAAAACAGTGTAAATTCATTTGTACCAGTTGCGGTCGCGGCATGTGTCGTGAGTGACTGACGTGGTGGCGGTAACTTGAAAAATCAATATTTTATGGCGCCTTTTGGTCTCTCAGAGCTTCAATTCAATCCTATCCAACCACTACAACGATGCTAACCTGTCACTAACATCTATAATTCTTGCAATGATAACTGTAAGAATTCATAAAAAAAAACTTGCACTGGTCGGAAGTGATATAATTTTGTCGGTTGTCAATGAAAAAATAATAATTAACCTCTAGCAGGTTTATGTAAATTTATGTGGCCCTGAAGTAGCCTGATACACTATTCCGTCTTTACCATAAGGGCACACGGGGCCCGTGCCCAGGGCCCCCATTCTCAGGGGCCCCGATGGACCGACAATTTCTGCACATTCATTCTCAAAACATTTTTGTCGGGCACATTACATTTTTTTCACAATACTACGCCATTATAGCCTACTGTATTTGATTACCTATAATAAATGGTTATGCTTAGTAAAAAAATGTTATTATAATTAGCTTTTATTACTTTCCAAAAGGGCCCCAAAGTCTTGTGTGCCCAGGGGCCCCAGCCTAGTTTAAGACGGCCTTGCCGATACATCATTCTATCTACAGCTGTACCTTTAGTTCTGTTGATGAATCTATCACAAAATTATTTTTACTGTCCCATACTCAAGACCACTTAGATTTACTGAATATGTTGTCAAAGTCAAAAATGTAATTTATTCAGTATTATCACAAGGGCCACTTTGAAACATCTTAAAGCTTGACGAATCTAGGTGCTAGTTCCACGCAACCAAGCCTAGAAGAACAGGCATCAAACGCCTTGGTTCTTACCGTTTTTTTGTATGATTGTGCAAGCACAACCCAGATTCAGTTTCATAGAGCATTTCAATTCAGAAGATTAGAGCTAAAATGTAATCTTTTGTGTTATGACCTTCGGCTTCTGTCCAGTTTTACGAAAATATTCATGATTAATGGTTTGTATACATTATCATCAAGGTCAGCATTGTGTTCCAGCACATATCATAATGTTTTACAAAGCAATGAAGTTTACCTCATCTTTGATCTTATGTTTACACTATTATGAATGTTTGATTCATGTTTTTTTGTGATAATCATGAAGCTTTTCTATCTATCTATTTAGCCCATTCTAATTGATTTGCTGGAATACGATCTGCACTGACGTCCCGCGATAGGGTGTATTGTGCATTGTCCCCCTGCCAAACCTCACCCCAGCCAGCCCAACTCCTTAAAATAACGGAGAAGGACCTTGGGTTGGTGGCAGCAGTGTTCCAGTGAACCTGATTGTAACCTGTATTTAGCCCATATGCACCCACTGCTGGGTATAGGTCTCCTCTCTAATACGCCACTCTCTTCAGTCCTGTACTAGTCTTCGCCATTGCTGCCCAACTTCTCCAACAATATCATCTGTCCATCTTTCATCTTCTTCT
The DNA here is from genome assembly GCA_939531255.2 of Thera britannica. Lineage (NCBI taxonomy): Eukaryota > Metazoa > Arthropoda > Insecta > Lepidoptera > Geometridae > Thera > Thera britannica. Next base: position 14,579,142 of record OW618039.2, read on the forward strand.
TGGCTATGTGTCATGCCCATCACCACTTTAGAATTGTATTCCTCATACCTACATCTACGACAATGTCTATAAAGCTTTGTTTTTATCAAATGTGCCTCCCACTAAAGTCATGTGTAGGCAGGACACTGATATAATAAATGGTAACCATAGAAAAATGGACTGTACATAAATGTAATCATAATTAGAATATTTTGAGCGTTGATTCATTAGCACAAACTGGTGGAGTTCATCCACCAGACAAATTTTTTTTGCTTGAGAAATTATGCTCCACTAAGCTTGCTCAGTTGGCAGCAACTGTAAATATTATATTCTTTTCCAGTGTTGAAGGTGAATATGTTCCTTTACCGGGAGATGAAGTGATATACCGTCTCTGTCCGATCCCACCCAAGTTCGAGAAGAATCAAGCTGTCCACGTCTGCATTGTCAATCTGATACCTGAGAAGCACCTCAAATGGGGCGAACCTGGATGTAACTAGACTAAGTTTAGAGACTTAACGAGATAATGTAGTTTTGTCCTAATTTTCCCATTGGTAGAATGCTGATTATCTCTCTAAAAAGCTACGTTTTTTCATGTTTAAATTATAATTTCAATTTACAATCTACATTCACTGATATCGTGTTTCGATTCTGTGTTCGAAATGATAAATAATGTATACATTTCTGTATTGTATCTTGCGCAAGTTTTGTCGTCAATTGTATGTTAAATGTCTAGAAGTGTCCTATAGCAGTAAGTGTCCCTGCTCACATTGTGTATTGTGTAATTTAAATTTTGTAATGACCACCGCAAAAGTATTTTAAAGTGAGAAGCCAAAATGTGGTGCTAAATTTTCGAAGGATTTATTTCATTGTCAAGATTTTGATAGATTTGTTATCACAATGAAAGGGTAAATGGCTTCTTGCTTCTGGCTTATGTTAAACCGGCCTAATTTTAAAATGAAGACCGCTCTCATTTGATGTGACCATGCTTGCCAGTGGGAAGTATCGCTCCCGCCTTGCCTTCATTAACAGGTCGAGATTGTTTTTGCAGCGCATATTAAAGCTCTTATACGCTCTGTACTACACCCATGTAATCGGTCTGAGACACCCAATGTGTGGCCGACTTAACGTACTTGGTAGAGCAAAAGCGTGTCTTTGAGTGAGATCGTTTTCGGTTGAGATCGTATTCGGTTGCTACTCTATTATAAGGATGTAATACACCTTTGCTAAGATATAATGGCGAACAAAATTATAAAATTGAACAAACTATTGTACATATTTGGCGCTGGAGTTACATTCAGACGCATCGATTCATTAAAATTAATGGAAAAATACTGTTGGCCAAATTATCTTTTTCGGGAGTTTGTTTGTTTTGCGCTCTGTACTTAGAATTATTGAGAGGCGTGATTATGTGCGTATTATTTAGTACTTTCAGGTTCACGTTAAAATGATGCCTAATAAATTGATTTTATTGGTTATGCATGGACCCATTTGGCTATTACTTTTCAGTGCAACTAATTGGTATATTATCTAATTTTTTCTCGAATTAAGAACAGTTTGTTCAACTTATGCAAGGCAACTTATGCATTATTACTTAAGTTGAAGGTCCATTATTCCAAAGCTATCTGGATGTAATGTTTTATTAGTTTGCCAACAATGGATAAGCCAGATTAATTATTTATAAATTTTATGACAATTACTTGTAAATCTCAATATTGCATGCCTAGACATAAGCAGAATACATTGTACATTACCTATTATAATTTATCATCTTTTCGACATGTATTTCAAGCAATAAATATAATCTGAATCTGAATCTGAATCAGATTAAAATCTAACATTTAGTCTCTCTGAAATAATTTTTTGTCTAGTCTTAATTATCTTGGTATTTCAAAGGTTAAAAAAGACACAAGTGCGAGAATCGCGTGAGTTTTAAAACGTGGCCTACTATTGAATTTAAGTTTAATATGTATAATTTAGATGTAGTTTTGCACAAAAAACGAAGTGCCACGTTTTGTGATAATGTTGAAAGATGAAATCATTTTGATTGCTTTTTTATTTAAATTTGTGCCTTAGGCAATCATTTTGTGTTCTTCATATTAAAAATATGATCGTTCAACTGCTTATTGACCAGAGCAGCATTCCTCAAGCATTTTTCACGTAATTAATAAGTGTAAAAAAATTGTCCCGATTGCTTTTAAATTGTGAAATCGACAAAGTGTTGCCATGCTTTTCGTGTTTAGTTCAGTATTATCTAGTACAGCGAATGTAATATTAAGAATGATTATAAATGTAAGCATCATACCTGCATTTTATTTTCTTTCCTTCCATATTGTTAGTGTTGTGTGGGTTGTCCGCATTATTATTATTGAGGGACTACCGTCAAGGGGACTAAGGTCAAGATCAGGTTATGGGCCCAGATATAAATTGACAACATCAAAAACACCAGAGTACAGATATAATTTTATTAGAATAAACTCCAAGAATAAATAGTAATGATTATGTTGTAATGAAAAGATAAGTCATTTTAAAGTATAAATTTTATAAGTTGCACATAGTTTTAAGACATTTTTATGCTCCGACAAACATTTTTTCATAATTAAAAGGTGATACATGATAAATCGATAAAAAACTAATACTATAACGAATCGGTACTACATACACTAACACATTCTATATAACTTTAGTTATCAAACACTGCACTGGTATATTGTAGACACATTCACTGCTGGAACCTAACCTAATATATTTTACCTAATAAATCATTTCTATACAAAGATACATTGACATACAATCTTCTACTTTAGTCTCATCCGCTTAAAGCTCTAATTCCGGTGATCATGCATTTCGTGGGGATATTAAGGCCAATACCAACCAAAGCTCATTATATGCTTGTGTTTAATTTTGATACTCATCTAGGCTATAATGACGCCGCGATCACATTACTGCCGGAGTGTGCAAGCTATGTTCTAAAAAAAGAGAAAAAAAATCTATGACACTTTAGAGTGTGGTAATATTTTAGTCCGACTAGTCCATACCAAAATAATAATACAATCTAGCGCTCCAGTTTTGCAGGCAGCAACAAGACGATATAATACTAGAGATTGCTGTTAGCGATAAGGCCGCCCACCATGTGTGTAATTGTTTATTTTTAAGTGAAAAACTGTGTTGTGTATCCTACCTGTAATCTCTGTTCACCGTATTATCAGTATACCGTGGTAATCGGTAAAACATTAAAAAAAATATTTATAAGATAAGCGTTAAATAAATATTCGATATCGTACTAGAATATAGGTAGTCACAGCACACCCCGACAAGTAATTGAAATTCGTTTAAATCAATTTAGCTGTTCGGTAGATACCGGCCTTTACAGTGTATAAGCTTGCTAGCCTGACATGATCAATCGTTGTGATGTATTTTTTATTTCTAACATACAAAATTACACCTGCATGCATACATACATTAAGTGCTATAAAATTAATAGCTGCTAGTGATTTATATTTTTTAGAGTGTTTTTGATAACCTGACAATGTTTTGTTATCACTTCATTAAGGCGCAGACTGCCTTTGATGACCCTATCACTCGCACACCAAAGAAAACAAAAAACCCTTATTTTTTTGATAAACTGTGTGCAATCGGATTGCATTCAAGATTTACTCGCGTTTTTCGATAGATAGGCTTAGTGATTTTATATTGTATTTTAAAAGGTTAAAATGTGCGAGCAAGAAGATGTTTTACGTTATTCATCGTCTTAATGCCTGTCATGATGTTGTAATATAGATAGTGCAATCCACGAAGGCGCGCCCCACTATTCCTCCTAACCGTTTATAGTATATGTGTGCAAGCTTCCGTCAATGTTTGAGTGTTATCGGTACACACTGATTACCTACGCACACTACAATGAATAGACTACGGTTCGCGACTGCCGCTCGGAGCAAACTCCCCACACCCCGCGAGGGGCGCGTCTTCGTGAATTGCACTATCTATAACCGTCTTTTCGTATTGGTCGCTTCAATAATTCTAAGGATATTGCCATCTCTTTTTGCTAACATGAAAGTGACTGTGACAAGAATATATTAAAGAGCTGTTATACAGGCTGTCCCACGGATATGCCAAATGGAGGGAAAATACGTTGAATATTGTATTTAGAACATTTTACTGAAAGAAGACATTATTTGAATTTAAAAACAATTTAAACTGCATTCAAAGTTTTTTTTTAATCATTTCTAGCATTTGATAAACAATTGAGTAATTTTGTATTCAAAATGTTGAAATTCATGGTCTTCAAGGTACTTTCTCTCCATGTGGCATACCCGTGGGACATCCTGTATAGTCAGAATATTATGCGACCTATATAGATTAGAGTTTTAATCTTACTTAGCTATTTACATACTATAGAAATGTGATCAAAATCTTTGAATTAATAGATCGATTTTTATTATATAGATACATTTGATTCAAAATTGAGCTATCTCTGTTAGGAAGACGTATTCTCTCGTCTGTATACACATTATTGTTTGACATTCGTTGTAGAAAAATGCAAGTAATATTGATTTGAGTATAAAAAAATGCTTCGAAACTGGATCCACTTACCTACTACATTTATTTTACACTTATTGTAGGTACAAAAACTTCTAATATTGATTTTTTATGCAAAATCTGCATCAGCGTGGCATCAGCTTTATTTTCCATTTGTAACGTTTCCATTCTGAAAAGAAAGACGAAACTGTAAAGCACTTAAAAAAAAAAAAAAAAGGTGTCAGAAGGGCCAGTAATAGATTTACGCGATCAGTTTAAACAATTCGTGCATCTCTTTTTGTATGGAGAAAAGATGCGACAACAACAAAACGTTGCGTAGAAACAGTAACCTAATGTTAAATCGGTTTACATAAAAACTTTCATTAAAAAAAATTGCTGTCAAAAATCCGTGTAGCCCTTTCAGAAATTAGTGGGGACAAACATGCATATTCACATTTTATTTATAAATATTTAGTTTCCTTCATATCGTGTCACTAGTTATTTCTGACCAGTGTGGAGAAAGGATTTGAAGTGCGCCTCAAAGAGGCTTCTTTCGTGCTCTAAATATTAGTAAGATATAATTTACCATCGTCTATGTGACGAAAGCAAAATAATAAAAAATAAGTCACCTCCTCCGCCTGTGCTAGCTGATAATGTCGTTTACGTAGCGCGGCTAACCTCACGCGCTCAGCTTCGAGCGCGCTTTCGAGCTCGAGCGAGCGGACTTTGCTCTCCATCTCCAGAATTCGCGTTGCGGTCAGCGTTAGCGCCGACGTGTCCAGTGCCTCTGTAAACATAATTGGTTTAATAAAGTCTGAATAATCGTATCGAATCCGTAATCTCTCCTATTCCTATGGGAACGAGGCGTGATTTTATGTATGTAATCGTATTGGAATAAAGTGATTATGCGAAATTAAATAGGAAGGCTATCGACATTGGGACAAAGCTTTTTGTAGATGGCAGCACGAGTGACTACTGCCTTAACGTCGTCGGTTGCTCTATGTATATCAACCGATGGTGCTGCTACCTGAAGTAATTAAATGACAGTTTTCCTCTTCATTCCTATTGGATTGGGGTGCGTGTGAAAAGCCCCGCCCACCTCATGCGCTGTTGATTTAGGTATCAACCGATGGTGCTGCTATCTGAAGTGACGAACACTGATGGTCTAGTGGTAGCAGCCCCGCTTTCCGATCCTAAGGTCGTGCATTCAAATCCTGCCGTGTACCAATGAGTTTTTCAGTCGTAAAATTTATGTGTACACAAGGATACACATCAGGCTATACACTGCTAGCTCTTATTTCCTTGCAGTAAGCGTCATTTTACTTTGTTTTTAGGAAACTTGAGCTGTGTCCTACTGTACTATGCCAGTATTCTCTAACGGTGAAAGAAAAACATCGTGAGGAAACCGGCGTGTCTTAGAACTTAAAAAAGTCGAGCAACACGTGTCAAGCGTCACGCAAAAAGGGCCCGCTAGCGGCCTACATGCGGAAACCAGTCCGCACACCAAGGATGGACGATGAATTTGCCAATTTATCTGAAGTGAGCAAACGGCAGTTTTCCTTTTCATTCCTATTGGTTTGACGTGCATGACAAGCTCCGCCCACCAGGTGGGTTTACTGACCTGCGTCGCGATGCCTGGCTGCAGCGGCTCGCACAGCGGCCACGAGTGCGCCGACGGCCGCCGCCACGTCCCTGGAAGCGTGCGTGAGTCTCGCGAGCGCGGGCGCGGCAGGCGGGGCGCGCGCTCGAGACGCGGCGACCAACTGAGCAGTAGCGCCGGCCACCTCGTGCGCGGCCGCCGATACCCCCTCCACTCGACCACCGCTGGAGCTCACCACTTCGTCCGCTGACGACCTGCACATCACCATTGTTAGAGATCGTGCAATCTTAAAATGCACGCCCCACTACTTCAGTCAGTCAAAGTAAATTGTTCTTTATCACTTACATCACAAGGATCATTTTGAAGTTTGCTGTGAGTCATCGTCAAGAAAAATGGTGGAGAGGCGTGCATTTTTACACTGGTTTATCTCTAAAAACTTTTATTCACTTGTAAATGTCGTCTTCTTGGCACCTAGACAGCCAATGCCACGCCACCCAGCCTAGAAGAACAGGTAACAAACTAAGCCAATAAGTACTCACACAAGCAGCTTAGCAGCAAATACCACAGCCTTAGCCGCAGAGATCAGTCCTTCCGACCACTGCGGATTCTTCCTATACATCTTCTGCCGCGTGGTTGGATCGCCCAGTTCATTCTGTAGCTTCCTGGAGTCTTGCACGAGGACCTTCACCGCCGCCATGAGAGTGGTACACGCGTCTAAGATCTTCTCGTTCACTTCTAGTTGGACACCGGAGTCGCCCGCTCTGCTCGCTGCAAGCAATTCCTGGAAGAGTATTTAGTTTTATAGTGCCGTTTTAACACTGTAGTTGGTAGTTGCTATGTCGTTTGAAAGTGGGGTCTATTTTGTTTATGGGCAAATATTTTTGACTTTATCTTTGGACGGATTGTTATTATAGCACACATAGTCTAATTTTGATTTTTCTTCTTGAAATTCATTTGAGTCACCTGAGTATTCATATTTTATTTAGATCTTGATGTCATCAAAACATAACAAGTCACTCTTTAGAAAACCACTAGGAATGTCAACTATATATATATTAAAAAAACCCGAGGTCCAAGGAGCGACCCCTGCGGTACACCACTAGTAATAGAAAGCTGTTAGATGCAGTTGTCACTGATTACAATATTATATTATTTATTATAGTAGTAGGCAACAAATATTGCACATCGGCTATATTTCGGCTTTTTAGAACGTGGTGTGCGTCAGCAAGAGATAGCGCTCAACGAAGGCAGAAAAGCCGATGTGCAATATTTATTGCCAACAACCGTACCTCTATCTTCGACGCAGCTTGTTCAATAGCCTTGTCCATATCCGCGAGCTCATCATCCACGCTCGTAGCGCCGACACTGGCCAATTCCACCGCCGTGGCGCCTAGGATCATGCTCCGCACGAGCGCTTTAGCTTTGAGCCTATTACCTCTATCTTCGACGCAGCTTGTTCAATAGCCTTGTCCATATCCGCGAGCTCATCATCCACGCTCGTAGCGCCGACACTGGCCAATTCCACCGCCGTGGCGCCTAGGATCATGCTCCGCACGAGCGCTTTAGCTTTGAGCCTATTACCTCTATCTTCGACGCAGCTTGTTCAATAGCCTTGTCCATATCCGCGAGCTCATCATCCACGCTCGTAGCGCCGACACTGGCCGTGTCCGCAGCTGTGGCTCCTTGGATCATACTCCGCACGAGCGCTTTAGCTTCAACGCTTGATGATAACTCCCCTTTGGAGAGTGATTCTAAGCATTGCTTGGCAGCGGTCAGCATCGCGCGGCATTCGTTTGTTAGTTCTAGAAAAAAGGGACTTTTTAACAAACATAAAAATTGCTAAATTAAAAATCAATATTGTTTTTATTATTTCTTTCTGTCTTGGAACAATAGCAAGTCAATCGTGTACGGATTTCAGACCGGTACTTCATAAATTTAGTATTAGCCTGAGGAAGTCTTATTACTGGACGTTGGCCTCTATCAATTCCAGACAGAACGATTTCAAGCATTCTCTATACACCTCTTTGTCTTACCTCTCTGAGACCTTTACAATGTCGTCATTTTAAGAATTAGGCTCGCACCGAACGAATACCGAAGTGGTATCTTTAACCTACCCCTCACTTGGCCTGGCTCAAGGGTCTAGGCAAGACCAATGAATACATATTATATTGTTTCTAGAATTGCTGTTGTCTAGGTGTTAAAATAAATAGAATACTTACTGTCCGATAGCTCCATGTTAGTAGAAATGTGGGACACCTCAGTTACATAGGCGGAAAGTTGAGCCGCGTTGCACGCCACAGAAACGGCTGATTTGGCTATGCTCTCCTCATTGCCTTTCACCTAAAGCATAACAAAAATAAGGTTTTTAAAAGACAAAACATTGCTATAGGAATGAAGTCTTTGACCAAAACTATGTTGAAAATCAGCTCCCATAAATAGTGATGGCGCTTATCAATAACAATATAACATCATTAGAGCTAACTCTAAATCGGTTCTCTGTCGGTGGTCTGCAGATAGCTAAACTGTTTCTTGTGTATTTTGTTCATTTATTATTGTTTAGTTAATTATAGGTTTCTTTGCGCAACTAAAACCTTTGTTTATTTAAAAATATCAACATGCTATTATACTGTATCAAAACAAAGAAAAAAAAACAATTTAAGATTAGGATCCAGGAAATAAATTTTAATAAATAAGTTTTCCATCGATTGTAATCCAAATTAAGCTGAACTGTAGATTTTGATACGGAAACCCTGCTATGCAAAATACTTTATGCTGCTATGACGAGGAATAAGCATAAGCCCATTATTATTATTATTATTTTTTTATGCCATAGCAGGCAGACAAGCAGACGGGCCACCTGATGGAAAGCAGTCACCGTCGCCCATAGACACCTGCAACACCAGAGGTGGTGCTAATGCGCTGCCGGCCTTTTAAGTAACGATATACCCGCCTTTTGAAGGAATTATTAATTATTTATTCATTTATCTCCTGAGTTCGTCACAGTTAATACAAACTTACCTCTGTATGTCTCGCGAGGTCTTCTAACGCCTTGGACGCCAGCTCAGCGGCCGCCCGGTTCGATTCCTGTGCATTTGACCTTTCCAGAGCAACGAGGGCGTTGTTCATTACTTCGATAGCTGCTTCTCCGGCACACGTCACCACTTTTGTACTTTCTGTTATAATAAAAAACAAGAATAAAAGAAGATGCATTTTTTTCATAATACTTAATCAATAAATCAACGCATAAGTTGGATGTTTTAATTTTAGGACCGGAGACAGACAAAAATGCTTGAATCGGTGCCGCAAGCCTCAAGGATTCATTTTCTGTCAGTTCTCCATTGAAAAGTGTCAAAATATCTATATAATATGCTTGAGGCTCGACTCAGACTGAAGCATTCTTTCTGCATATTTTGATCTAGAATAGCGTAGGTTGACAAATACATAAGAGATGTTAAAGAACTCACGTTCGTCAATCTTCCTCTGCGCCAACTCTAGTTGCATCCTAACAGCTGTCAGATCAGCATCCAGCACTGAGTTTTGTTGCAACAAGTCCTGCAATGCACACTCTGCGCTCATCTTCTCAGTCTCTATGTGTGATAGTCTAGCCTCCAATATCTACGCATGCAATAATTTACAAGCCAGTCCGAGCATGCCCAAAAGATCCAGGAAAATTCCAGAAGTTCAAAGGATCCCAGTAGTCCGAAAGTTCCAGAAGTTCGAAGAATTCCAGCAGTTCGTGATCCAGAAGTTTGCAAATTTCCAGCAGTCCGAAAATGTCAGAAGTTTTAAGGATTCCAGCATTTAATAGATCCCGAAGTTTCAGAAGTCCGAAATATTCAGTTCAAGGAGTCCATAGTTGCCAGAAGTTCAGACATGGAGGTAACATTGAAAGAGTCCGCAGTCATGCACGTCAGCACCGGATAGAAGCAAAAGAGAGACATCATGCGATTAGATTTTATCATCACACTTAGCATAGCAGCACACGAATTACTGTAAATATCTAAGCTTTGACCCATATAGCATACCGTGACCTACTGCTACTCTGTCTAGCCACGCCAATGTCAAATGAGATTTAATTTTAACAGGGGGCACAAGGTCAAAGGTCACGACTTTTGACTTGATAGCACCTGTAAAACTACAATCCTTTTTTTAGAATGACGCCATAGCCCAAAATACTACAAGAATTTCTGCACTCAAACAGATGCTGTGATTTGAAACGGAAATAGTTGACTATTCCATAAAAAAGCGTGTAAAAACAGGGTTGAGGAAAGACGTGATGTAGTAGACGACAAATAAGATAAACATTTCGAAACAACTTACAAAGGACGTTGCGCACATCATAAGCTAAATGTGCAGCAGACAGTTTATTTCATTTGCCCTTTACTAGAAAATACGGCATAGCAGGTGCAAAATTTGGGATCCCAAGTAAATTAAAAAAACGTGCTTTGCTTATTAAAACAACTGAGTGATTGTACGTGCAAAAGATACTACTACTCGCATAAATCGTCTGAATCATGTAAAAATAAATAGATATAACTAAAATCCATACACACACATATTCTTAGAACGCTTGAAAACAAACCACAAAAAAAAATTCGGTGTCAGGTCTAATAAATATTTTTTTACTTAAAACATTGTAGACAAAACCTCAAATCGATGAGTATTGCGAAATCGGTTAATATCAACAAAAGAAAACTATTTTTAGATTAACTAATAGAGATTTGTTTACAGACATTCCACAACGAATTCGGCTGGGATTTAAGTGACATTACTTAGGCGCAATTAAATAAGATTTGTTTCAAGACCTGTGATTGGTGTAAAAATAATGTTATGTAAGACATCAAACTTTAGAACACAAAATAAAACAACACGAAGCATATTCTATAATGTCTATAAAATAGTGATCAAATTAAAAACGCACACATTACACTCAGTGAAACCGACACCACATTGATTGACGTCTACAAATCACTGCCACCGCCAATCTAACCTGTTTCTCACTATCTTTTTCTGACATCATCAATTCCGTATCTTCCTTTTCTTTCGCTCTCAGAATTTGCATTTCTTCTAAAACTGATTTAAGCTCCTCGTATTTAGCTTCATTTTGACTTATCACATCATCTTTGGAGTCAATATGTTCTTTCAAACTCATTTCTCTACTTTGAATTTGTTCATTCAACATTTTGATTTCAATGACCTTTTCATTTATAAACTTATCGTTGGTTGATTTTAAGCTGCTTATTTCGTCACTCAGTTTCGTAACTATAGCTTCTTGTTCTAATTTAAATGTATCATATTCAGCTATTAATTTTGCGTGGTTGTCTTTTATTTCTGATACTTGTGCTTCTAAAACCTAACAAATAAATGTGAAAAGTTGTAAAGTAAGGACATCACAATCACAACACAGAAAAGTTTTTTGCTTTCGTACAAACCTTTTTTAAATCTTCCTTTTCCTGTTCTATTTGTTCTTTTTCTTTTACGAGTTGACTGTTATTTTCTTTTAAAGCAGTAATTTTATCATAAAGTTCTCTCAATTCTTGATTTTTGATTGCCAAATTGTCATCGCGTCTATAAATGATACTCTCGTGTTCTTCCTTTAGTGCTATCAATTCATTGGTTCCTATTTCTAGTTCAGCTTGAGTTTCTATCAATTGGTCGCTAAGCCGGGAGACTTCTTCAGATAGTTTAGTTAATTCTACATTGAGAAATATAACTTGTCTATCTTTTTCTTCGACCATGACTTTGAAGCTATTAATAATTTCATCCTTGCTCTCTGTCACATTTAGCAACTTATTTTCCAGTAATTCTAACTGATGTTTGTTATCTTTGTTTTCATTTTCATGTTCAAGTTTTAGGTTTTGTAATTCAGAAGCCAATTCATCAAATTTGAGTTTACGTTCTTCGATTTCTTTAGTCTTATCGTCAATGAGTGTCTCCAGTTCATTTATTTTTATGGAAAGCTCTATACGGTCAGATTTTTGCAATTCACCAGATTGAGATATTTCGTTTACAACTTTTTGTAGGTCATTTATCTCATTGTTATTTTTATCTATTATGCATTTCATCCTTTGCATTTCATCTTTCAGACTATTTATTTCATGATCTTTATGACTCACTAAATCTTCTAACTTATTTTCATAACCTGCTTTGGTATGTTCAAGTTCTCTCTCTAACTCTGAAATTTTCTCTAGTGCTAGTTTTATTTCAGCCTCTTTTTCAGCTAAATTGGTGTCCAGGTGGTTATGTTTTTCAGTTAGTTCTTCATTAAGTCTCTCACATTCTATTGAGTAGTTACTTTCTGTGTCTACGAGGTTTTGCTGGAGACTATCTATTTCAGCTTGCAACTTGTCAATACTTTCATTCATCTCTTGGGTTAGTTCCTAATACAAGTACAAACACGAATGAGTTTTAGTAAGCCCTACTCATACTAGCAAAAAAATAATAATATCTAGGTGTTGAGCAGTATTCTTTAAGACTCGACGGAATTTTTAGCACATAGTTGCTTTTCTAATTCAATAGAACCGCGGTAAGCGCCGTCAAACTTAGGTTAGCCTTTAAATTTATCTACAATCATGCTTATTCCCATGCAACAATCAATTATATATAACATTTATTCTACTGACCTCTTTTTCCTGTCGATGCTGCTGTTTAAGCGTCGCGACTTCTTTTAAAGCCGTATCTCTCTCCTCCGCTACTTTTTTATATTCATCACCGCTCTTTTCCTTTAAACCTATCAATTCAACTTTAACCCTACTCAGTTCAGTCTCTCTTTCCTCCTTTTCTTTCCTAAGTGCTTCTAGATTCTCTGTAGTTTCTTTCAGTTCATTGGATATTGTGTTTATTTTGTCTTCGTGCTCCGTTTTTGTCGTTTTATGTTCTATCTCTAGTGCTTCTAAGGACGCTTTTACTTCTTCGAGTGCGAGTTCTTTTTCTCTCGACTTTTCTAGATCATTCCGTAGCTCTGTGACTTGGATCTGGTATTTCTCTACCTCTTCACTTGACGACGCACTTTGTTGGAGTAGTTCTACGTCTCTGGAAATAATAAATATCTATATTTTAAGAGGACATTGTTGACATACCATGCAGGATGAATAATTAAGAGAAACAGAGTGGCATGGGACCTCATAATAAAGTAATGCTAAAAATACAGCGTTTTTTTTTTCATCAAAATCGGTTTAATAGTTTGGCAATGAAGTTTATATTATTTATTTATTTTAGGGTAGACTTACTTCATTCTATCGTTAAGCTGTTGTTGTAGTTGTATTTTAGAGCTTTCATGTTGTGCCGCGGCCGCTCTTAAGCTTGCTGACAGTTTGTCCACTTCTGCTTTCTGGGTACATATATTATTCAGACATTAATAATAAATTTATATATTATAGTCAACCAAAGTTACTTCAGTATTCAGTGAGACTCTCATCGTTCATAAATAGTCAATCATATTTGTATGAAAATCGAACAACCTTAAGTTGCTAACCTTAATTTCAATTGTGTATTGAAAAAATAAAAAGTGATTTAATTGTTGCGTCCGTTACCTGTCTAATTAATGAGATATGTTCTTCTCGGAGTTGCGTGTACGCGCCTTTTAACTTTTGGAATTTCTCGTCTTGCACTTTTGCCTTTTCTTCCGTTTCCGATAGTTTTTCTGTGAAACGTCGATAACCAATAAGTAAATATTATAGACAATTCACACAACATAATCTAGCCCCAAACTAAGCAGAGCTTGTACTATGGGAACCAGATAGCAGATATAATACTGTACATTTTATTTGTAAATATGTACATACTTAGAATACAATATGACACCCAAACAGAGATCAAACATCTGTGTTCATCACACAAATATTTATTCTCGGTGCACACAGAAAAAAATGGGTCAACAAAGTCACAATAAATGCATTGTCAGAAATTTCCTGTTGGAGCAACTAAATACTCTGTTACTTTAGCAGAAAGAGCTTTGTTGAGTTCAGCAACTTTTTTATTGTCCGCTGATTTTCCTTCGTTTAATGTGCAAGGAACAATTTAGCTTTGTCCTTACATCAAAGTTAATAAAAAAATTGATTATATAACAATAAAACGTTTTAGGTGTGTCAATGTGAACATTGTTAATAAATCTAACAAAGTAACTATAGTCGTAGCATTTAACTACCATTTGACATGCAATAGATACGTTGCTGTAGTGAAAATGGAACGTTGCTAGCGTGTCAATGTGAACATTGTTAAAAAACGTAGCAAAGTAACTATAGTTGTGGCATTTGAGTACTTTTTGTCATACAATAAGTATGTTGCTGAGGTGAAAATGGAACTAGCATGTGTGTCAATGCGAACATTTTGAATAAATCTAACAAAAGACCTATAGACGGAGCATGTGACTACTCAAACTCATATTCTTTATTGCAGTTATTATGTTACACATGGTGAAGTTATAAAGTTAAAAACGGTGAATATATAATAAGCCCTTAAGCTTAGGGCATAGCAATATTTGGAGTAGAAGTGGGCCAGTGTTATACAACAAATATATTATGTATGACTGTGATGACAATGGATCGTTGCAAATGTATAAATGTAAACATTGTAAATAAATTTCGCAAAATAACTAAAGCGTTATGTTCAACTACGTTTTGTCATGCAATGAGTAAGTCGTTGTGGTGACAATAGAACGTTGCTAGTGTATCAATGTGAACATTGTAAAACAACCTAGCAAAATAACTATAGTCGTAGTATTCAACTACCTTTTGTCATATAATAAATATGTCGCTGAGGGGAAAATGGAACATTGCAAGTGTGTCAATGTGAACATTGTTAGTAAAGTAAACTAACAAAAAAGCTGCTTACAAAATTTAGAACTAGATGGCGTGACTAAAATTGTAACGATCCTAGAACGCGCTGACGAAAACGCACGGCGTTTCCTTATATTGTAGAAGTGGTTTTATGAAATTGTATTCAACGGATTAATGATTCCGTTGAAGATTTGAGATGACTGGAGTTGATCCGATGAATGCATCGGATCAACTCCAGTCTTATCAAATCTTCTTTTTTTACCCCTCACACTTGGGGTCTTTCGTACCTACTGGTTGTACATTTTTAGTCCTTCGTTTTCGAAATTAGTTCCGCTGACAAAAGATACATTGTTGTAGTATCAAAACACGCCTTATTGATGAAATAGAAACATTGTTGCAATGACAAATTAATTCTTGACAATAGAATCATTGTTGCAATGACAATTTACTTCTTGACAATAGAAATATTGTTGTTCTGACAACTTGATCCATGACAATAAAAACATGGACGCACGGACTATACACCATTGTAGGCTCTCCCCTGTTAAAGTTTTATTGTTGGAACCAACAATATTTTTTTCTGAGTGTGGGGATTGAACCCACGGCCTACGGCGTTTAAGGCAGAGTTACTACCAACTGAGCTGAGAGGCCAGTCGTGAATAAGTGTATGTTTGAACTTTAGGAGCAATACTAACTAGAATACTGGATTGGCCACTCAGCTCAGTTGGTAGTACCTCTGCCTTCTGCGCCGTAGGTCGTGGGTTCGATCTCCGCCGAGAACAAATATTTGTGTGGAGGACGCCTCCTCCGCCTCCTTAAAGCGCACTTAAAATCCTTTCAACACACTTGGTTCGAAAGAACCAGTGGCACGATAAGAAGAAGAAGAACTACAACAAAAACAGCTATCCTATAGTACAAGCTCTGCTTAACTTAGGGCTAGATAGTGTTGTGTGGTTTGTCCACAATATTTATACTATTATTAATAATAAAGAATTCGCTGTCTTGAAGGATCGAATCTCTTCAAGCTGCTGTAATTACACTTACGTTGGATTTCTGGTGTTTGTGAAGCCAGAGTTTCAGCCCTTTGCTTCTCTTCGCAAAGTTCATCCTGCAATTAAAAAATCATAATAATTATATTTGGGGGAGACCTTTGCCCAGCAGTGGGACAAAATAGCTTAATTAAAAATATATATACATACAGCGTGAGACACTCTGCTATTTTCACAACTATAGAATCCCAAGAGATAGACCAAACCTACATCGACCTTATCAAATTGATTTATGACAGTAGCACAGCATCCATCAAGCTTCACACCACTGGTCCAGCATTCCAGATCCAAAAAGGCGTCAAACAGGGCGACCCGCTTTCTCCCATACTCTTTACGAGCACACTCCAAGAGGTATTTAAAACGCTGGCAGTGGCATGGGCAAATAAGGGCATAGACGTCGGTGGCAAACGCCTTACTAACCTTCGTTTTGCGGACGATATTGTCCTTTTTGCCCCAACAGCGCATGAACTCCAGCAAATGCTCCAAGACCTGAGCACCGCGAGTCTTGAGGTTGGACTTCAAATGAACCGGTCAAAGACGCAGTGCATGTCCAACAGCACGAAACGTAGGGTCGAGGTCGATGGGCAGCAAATACATTATGTCGGTGAGTATATTTACTTGGGCCAGTTAGCGAGCTTCGAGAACAGGCAGGACAAAGAGATCGATCGCCGTATTGAGAACGCCTGGAAGAGCTACTGGTCCATGAAAGAGCACATGAAGGGCAACCTTCCACTGACACTTAAGCGCCAACTCATCGACATGTGTATCCTGCCCGTCCTAACCTACGGTGCACAGGCATGGTCCCTGACCGAAGTTCAGAAGTCCAAACTCAAGATCTGCCAGAGGGCCATGGAACGCAGCATTCTCGGCTTCAAGCGCATAGACCGAGTGCGGAACACCATGTTGCGTTCCCTGTCTGGCATCAGAGATGTGGGAGAAAAGACGGCCAAACTGAAATGGGATTGGGCGGGGCACGTCAGCCGGATGCCTCCTGATAGGTGGGCGACCATCATCACCCCATGGGTGCCGGACGGTCGGCGGTCTCGTGGTCGGCCTAGAAAGCGTTGGCGGGACGACTTGGACGCCTTCCATAAGCAATGGTGGGAGGAGGCCCAGAATAGAGGGAACTGGAAGTCTTTGGGGGAGGCCTTTGCCCAGCAGTGGGACGATGTAGGCTAAATAAAAAAAAAAAAAAAAAAAAATATGCATAACTACCGCGTTCATTTAAAAAGTGTTACGTAGCAGTGAAATTCCAAATTATGTTGCGCAAATTTTAAAGTAACACTTATAAATTAGAAGTTAATGTTCAAATCAGTCTTACATGAGTTGTTTGAAGTTGTGATTCCAGCCGTGTGCAATGTTCCCGCATCGAGCTCAGCATTGTGTTTCTCTCTTGAACCAGCTGTGATACCTCTGACCTGCGGATATAAGGGCTCTATTAAATACATAAAATGCAGTAATTTCAAGTGACATTATTGTGTAAAAACCAGTTAGTGAACTAAACAATTAAAACAACTTCTTCACTGGCTGCGTTTTGGAACGAAGTTCCTTATCGCGCGTTGTGAAAGGGGGCTAGACGGAAAAAAATCTTACGAAAAGTTGTCACTACACTTTTTGCTATAGTAAGACAAGCTGTGATACCTCTGACCTGTGGATATAAGGACTCCATTCAATAACAAAAAAAAACAATTACACGTCACATTATTGTGTAGAAACCAGTTCGTGAACTAAACAATTAAAACAACTTCTTCACTGGCTGCGTTTTGGAACGAAGTTCCTTATCGCGCGTTGTGAAAGGGGGCTAGACGGAAAAAATCTTACGAAAAGTTGTCACTACACTTTTTGCTATAGTAAGCTATTGTAAGCTGTGCGGCGTGTGCATGTTTCTCTGTCTGTCTGTCTCTCTCTCTCTCGCTCTCTGTCTTTTAGAAAGCAAGCCAGATATTTTCATTTCTATTTCGCATTGAACAGTGTGGTGTCGCGACGATTATTTTTGTGGAGTGTATACAGGTTTTTTGTAAATAATAATAAAGGATCTTCGTTCCATCCGGGTCCCTTGACACCTCTCAAATTTAATTTACGTTTTAGTTTAATTTAATTCGCAGTAAAAAACGAACAGCTAGCGTTTATTCGTCATGGGTTCAAATCCAGTCGTGTATCAATGAGTTTTTCTGTCGAAAATATATGTGCGCAATGCCAGTGCTCTCAAACGGTGAAGGAAAATATCGTGAGGAAACCCGCGGCTTAGTCAGCTCCGCACGTATTGATCATGTCTTTCCTGTGAATTAGGCCGACTAAGCTGCCAGGATGGTATGGGTGCTGGGCAAGCCTATTCCATCTAAAATCCTGCCCCAGGCACTATAGCGTCTCGTAAGGGGCATGAGTAATCACCAGTTGCCCCTGAAGATATATAAAACATCTAAAATAGATGTAAAGGCCTGTTTACTTTTTTTTTTATGCCAGTACTCTCAAACGGTGAAGGAAATTATCGTGAGGAAACCGGCATGTCGTAGAATCTAAAGATGCGTAAACATATGTCGAGTGCACGATAGGAGACTATCCGGGGTGCACTTAAAATGCTTTCACCAAACTGGTTCGATAGAACCAGTGACACGATAAGAAGAAGAAGCTGTTTAATGGGCACTGTGAATGCAAAATACTCAGAGTCCGATTGCTCTCAAGATTAAATCTAATCATGCAGTAGTCATATTTTGAAACCTGTTCCGTGTGTCTAGTTTGAACATGAAACTCCCTTCGGCATACTATAATGAAATAATAGGGCAGTCTTACCGCATTCGTTTGAGTTCATTCTGCAAGTGATCGATGAGTCTATCTCTTTCTACTACCGGGTCGGGTTGGGGCGAGGGAGTGGGACGCTCGAAGCTCTCTTCAAAGTGGTCTTGGGAAATCTATGGACAAGTCAAATGAGTGCATAATAGTAGTCATAGAGCGCTGGTGGCCTAGTGGTAGGGGCCCCGCCTTCCGATTCTAAGGTCGTGGGTTCAAATCCAGTCGTGTACCAATGAGTTTTCTGCCCAAAAATTTATGTTCACTATGCCAGTGCTCTCAAACGGTGAAGGAAAGCATCGTGAGGGAACCGGCATATCGTAGAACCCAGAAAGTTCGTAAATATGTGTCAAGTGCACGAAAGGAGCCTCTTTGAGGCACACTTAAAATCCTTTCACCACACTTGGTTCGAAAAATCAGTGACACGATAAGAAGAAGTAATAGAGCTCTTTGTGAAGGGCCCGTCCGGGGAAGTACTACCACCATGCCTATTTCTGCCGTGAAGCAGCATTACTGTGTTTCGGTTTGAAGGGTGTGGGTGCCGGGGAAATTACTGGCACGTGAGGCTGAACATTTGCATGCCTCAAGTTGATGGACGCAGTTGATAGGCCATGGTTACAACTTAACATCAGGTGGGTCATATGCTTGTTCCATCAGCTAGTTGTATAAAAAAAGCTTATGTTAAGCCGAAGAAGGAAAGTATTAATTGATTTCGTCATTTCCAGAACCAGTTCAACTATTAACAACAAATGTATTTTAAATGACACTTAATTAGTTTTCCTAGTATTTCTTAGTTAGGTTCACTAAGTAGAAAGGTTACCTGGCTTATAGTATCAGACGTGTCAATGAGAGATGCGACCGAGTCCACTTCATCGGGCGGTTGTTCTGGAATCGACACCACTGGCGTTACGTACGTGCCGAAATCACTCTGGAAATACAGATAAATTACTTCCAACGATTTTCAATTGATATCTTTTATTTTATTCTAAAGTCTGGCGCGCGAAGGTTTTTTTAAGTAAGGTACAAAATTCTTACTAATATTATAAATACGAAAGTAAGTCTGTCTGTCGCGCCAAAACCACTGAACTATGGAACCGATTTAAATGAAATTTGGTACACAGATAGTCTCTAGAGCCTGAGAAAGGAGATAGGCTACCTTTTAATGCGTAAAAAAGGTTATAAGGGGTTTAAAAGGGGTGAAAAGTGGTTTGGACGTCATTTTTCTAGAAGCTTGTATAATAATAAACGAGCCGGTATGACCGGGTTAAAAAAAAAATAGTATTATTAATTGCCAATAGATGTCAGGAAGAGTCGTATCTTTATTGGCTTATTTTTAATTAACAACGCCTTCTAGCTTGCAGTTAGTTGCTCACAATCGCCAATAGATGGCAGGAACAGTCGTATATTGAGTTTATGTTTGATTATTGCAAAACACCAACTTCTCGTCATTTTCTAAAAATGAATCCTAGCTAGATCGAATTATCGCCCCCGAAAACCCCTGTATACTAAATTTCGTGAAAATTGTTGGTGCAGTTTCCGAGATCCTAAATATATATATATATATACATATATACAAGATTTTCTCGTTTAAAGGTATAAGATTAATTTATTAATTTATAAGCAAACAAACGATCTTTCTTTTTCGGTATTGTAAATGATTTAAAAAGCGTCAAAGAAAACTTTTTCAACCCGCTTTTTTCGGAACGTTCCGTAAGTAGAACCTCAGTATCCCAGGAAAAGGATAGACTATGATTGCTAAAACCTATTTTTTCCTCAGCTTAGTCGGCCTTACTCTCAGGAAAAATAAAATCTAGCTTTAGCTAAGTTATCTAAGATCTTATCTTTGTTAAAAATGACTGAATCTAAAAGAGGTCTGAATGGGGCCAATACCTGAAGCAGGAAGTTTGGTGGATTTGCTGGTAGAACTGGCAACGTGAGTAGGTTTCTATAGTACTGGAGACTGCTAGCATGTTTGTAGAACGAGCTCAGCTTTTTGAACTGCTGTCGAAATCTACGCAACAAAAACAATTTAGAATAAATTAAATTCAGTTAACTCACTTATATCCTCATTGGTTAGTTAGTCTATTTCTGTACTTCCAGACAGAGTTTGTTCAAATTTACAATATATGTGGCACCTGGATTAAAATGTACAGTGGTAAACTAACATTCTAAAAAAATATTTGTCTCCATTAGGCCATGTCTTAAGGCCTGCGCACATCACGCGCGAAGGCGATGGCGATCAGTGAAACGCTGTCAAATATCGCTGTCATATCGCCATCGCGCTAGATGTGCGCAGGCCATAAGACATTCAAAATTGCGGTAGAAGGCGTTAGGTTAGGATCCAAACCGGATCCAACAGGAAATGCATTATAAGTTCAATGTCATTCAATGTTCAATCAAAAGAGGTGATTTATTTTGTTCCCGGCACGTATAGCGCCATCTAGGAAGCAATTGGGAAACATCTTTAAGAAAGCTCCCGATTACCTCTCTCGATGCCCTTGCAGTGTGTCCGGCGGGAGCGATGCGTGCAATCGGAACAACAGACGCACGTTGCAGTCGTAGATCTGCGATGCGTCCTGTGCGCAAGGTATAAGCGCCGCGAGGCGGCATTGCCCGCTTGCCGTCATACTGTTGGCGCGAGCGTTGCCTAAGCTGTCGAACACTGAAATAAAAGTAAAAATCAATCGTGTTTTCTTGAAATATCATCAAAACTCTCCATTATAATATTTATAGAGTCCATTTCCCTTTCTTAAACTTCGAGGTAAATTGCGTGTATGAAATTTAAGCACTAACCTGATGCTTGCAAAGTGAGGATTTCATCCATGTAGTCGAATAACTCAACGCAAAGCTGAAAGCTGAAACCAAAAGCACATCATTTTAAACAACGAATTGTTAATTTACGGCCATTTGAAGCATTATAGCAAGAATTTTTAACAAATCTATGGATTAAATTAAATTTGACTGCTGCTAATCCATATACAAACAAATCCCTGCCTTCGGAAATTGCATAGAATCTCGTAGTACCTAATGGTGATAATTTCTGAGAGAAAGTTGTGGTATCCCGGCCGGAGGAACTCGTAATGATGATGATTTCTGGAAGAAAATATTATTACAGTCCACTCACTAATTATTAACATCGTTCTCAGCTATATTGTCTAGTTCGTCGGCCGTCAGTTGCATATTCCCGGGGAAGCGAGGGTTCCGCGCGTGGAACTTCAGCTTACACACAAGCAGGTTGCAGTACAAATGGACCAGCTTGCCGTAACCTTCGCGAAGGTGCACCTGAATTTAAGAAAACAAAGGTTTGTTACTTTGGCGCCCAACGTGGGGCTTGGAGCTTGCGGGTAATGTAGCAATGTTTGCTTTTACAAGGATTGGTAGTGTTTAAATTGAATACAACAGCAAAGAGAAGAAACAATAATTCTGATCAATCAAAATATGATCAAACAAGGAATAATTCTGATAGTGGCGCCCAACGCGGGCTTTATTTAACAAACATCGTGTGTCGTGAATGATTTTTTTATGACACAATGGTATTGTGGCACAATGACTAAACCACCAGTCTTAATCCCCGAGAGAGTTGAGGAGAAAGTACTGTCAATTCAACCAATAAATAAGTGTTTGTTTAGAATATAACTCACCCAAAGCTTGCCTAGATTCTCGATCATGTTGATATGTCGCTGCGAATCGTCAAGGCAGGCCGGGTGACCTTCGCGTAGCAGCTTGTGAGTGACGTGGCAGAACTTCCATGATACGATGCGGTTGTCTTGCAACGGGAGCCGAATAGCGACCATCTGTAGACCATTAGGAGATAAGTTTGAGCTTGTGACTCAGCTTCAAAGTGCCTGTACGTAGTTCGTATTAAGCTGTGACATTTATCAAGACTGGCCTCTCAGCTTAGTCGATAGTAGATATGCTTTCTTCGTCGTAGGTCGTGGGTTCGATCCCCACCGAGAACAAATATTTGTGAGGTCAACGCAGATGTTTATTCTCTGTCTGAGTGTTATATTGAATTCTAAGTATGCATTTACAAAAAAATGTACATAAGTATTATAATATCAGCTTTCTGGTTCCCATAGCACAAGTTCTGCTTATTTCGATATTAGATAGTGTTGTGTGGATTGTCCACTATATTTATTTATTTGTATTCAGTAAGTACATAATATATAAATTGTGATAAAAGCACCTCTCTAGACTAAAATAGAGAGTTTCGAAGTCTTTCTCACACGCTACTAATCTCTATCTAAACCTGATCTACAATCAAATACCACTACGTTAATGGCTAAATAAAGAACCAGTGTCACAAACTCGGATTTAAAAACACCTGGATAGTACCACTAGTTGCGCACAGGGGATTTCCATATGCCAGCCAGTATTTGGTGTTCAGGAGTTATTATTAGGTTTAGGTGCATTCTACTGACTGCGAAGCAAAAAGGTTCATCTTCAGTTGAGCATTAAATACGAGTTTTATAACATAAGTAAATTACCCAGTAAGTGATGGCGCTTTGCTCTTGGAACGTCCCGATGATGGTGCTGCGGACATGTTTCTCTTTCACAGGTGTCTCGATTGCGTTGATAGCTTTTTGTATACACTGAGAAAAATGTAAGGCTGAAAAGTTCGTAACGAAGGTGGATTTATTCGTAATGAAGGCGAAAAAACGACCAAGCGTACTTGGACGAAAAACGCCTTCCTAGGTTGGAGGCGTTTTACGCCTTAAGCGTGAGGCGCAACAAATAAGCAGCAATATACTCTCTAATGTGTGTTTTAGACGTATTTTTTAACAGATTAGCCTTAAATAAAAAGCTATAAACGTGGTAAGTGAGATAGGATCGACGAACTGACGATGGGATTTAACTTCCGGTAAGGCGATATAAACGGTAAAGAAGGTGCTCGGGTCACACACGTAAATCTTTCCTAGAGTAATATCCGACGTATCATTGCGCCCCAATTAACTTCTAGTAAGGCGTTTTACGCCTTTTCTTACTGCGGTTTATTTTGAATGAATATTTATTGACTGCTTCCTAAGTCATAATAGATTTTTAGTAAGGTATTTTATACCTTTATTCGCTGCGATTTAACCGATCCACTAAGAGTTTTAAACGTTTCTTAAAACGTAATTCGCTTTCAGAAAGGCGTTTTAAGTCTTTAATTACTATGGGTTTAACCCATCCACTAAGCGTTGTCAACGTTTACTAAGTCGTAATCAACTTCTAGCAAGGCGTTGTACGTCTTACCTTACTGTAGTTTAATCTGTTCATTAAGCGTTTTCAAAGTTTACTAAGTCGTAATCGACTTTTTGTAAGGCGTCGTACGTCTTACCTTACTGTAGTTAAACCTGTTTACTAAGTCATAATCGACTTCTAGTAAGACGTCGTACGTCTTACCTTACTGTAGTTTAACCTGTTCATTAACCGATATTGATGTTTTTTAAGTTGTAATTCTCTTCTAGTAAGGTGTTTTACGTCTTTACTTACTATGGGTTTTACCTAAGCATTAAGCGTTTTCAACATTAACTTAGTCGTATTTGCCTTCTAGAAGTTATTTTAGAATGTTTCATACGATTAGGCTAGCCGTATCGTACGGTAATTTTTTCTTTCTTTACGAGCAGAAACGTTTTATGAAGACCGGAAAAAAGCTTTTTAACGGCTAGTAACGCTGTTCCCTAAGGGCATGATTGACTTGCTTTACTATCATTTAGTTCATATTAAGGGCATTGGGCCGCTCAAAGTTCACTCTAAGGTAACGCGGGCCAATATCCTTCACATGAACTTTATGATAATAGATCAGCCAAACATGCCTTCAGTGAACAGCGTAGCCTGCTGCCTCAGAAAGCTGTTCTCCCAGTCTTTGTAAGCTTCTGAAATTAATAGAACAAAAATTTATAAAGCACCTCAATAATAACTGATTACAGGTTACCAAAGATTATCTTTACATGTACTACATATTATGTACTAGATAGACTTGTATTTTCTCAACCCAACTGTTTAACCTCGACCTAGCCTAATAAATAAGCTGATAGCTTTTGCATCTTATAGAAATAATAGTGGTATTGCAATAAAACCATTCAATAAACATCTATAAATATGTACTAGAAAATCAATTTAGATAGGTAATTTACTATTTAAATACTAAAAACAAGATAAAATCGTCTTGGAGAATGCCTTTTTCGTTGTAAAGCTTTTGTAGGCGTGCATTTGCCCACAAGCTAGCTCCTCTCATGGCGTAGCTCCTTCCTTGGCAACCGTTATTGCAAGTGAAGCCTCCTCAACCGGATAACAATACCTGAAATAAAATAATGTATTTTTTAGGAAATAGTTATCGCAAACAAAGTAGAACATTCTATGATAGTAATAAGTAAAAGTATGTATTATGTTTATCTAACCAAACTACGACCACAGGTCTATTAGAGGACAGGTCGGCCTGGCATTGCAGGTTCTATGTCAAAGAGATCGTTTGAATCACTGATAGCAAATTACAAATACATACAGCAATAATCCTTTTTAAAAAGTTCTCCAATACCGCGTGCCCATGATTGAAATCACTCCATTGAAGTTTGGTGTTTGAATTTACTTCTAGCCCAGAGTCCAATAACAAATGGGCCAATTATTTTCTTTGTTTGGAATCCAGGAAGCCATTAACAGCCTGTTAAGTAGCCCGTCCTCTTTGCGTATTATGTAAAGTACACATTATCTGAAAAAAATAAACAATTTTCCTAAGTTTAAAAACTCTTTTGTACTAATATACAAAATTAAATGCAAAAGTTCAAAACTGAAAATACTAAGTACATATTTTTATAAATCATTTTTCGTTCGTGTTTCCAACACAACCAGAATCTAGGGAGTAGGTACCTAAATTTATCAAATACAAAACATGATTAGGTTCAAAAACATTAGGAAATAACTGAGTTTGAAACAGGTACTCTACTTACCTCGAAATTACGTATCAATCAGGTGTGTGCCCCATTTTGTTAATAAATCTGTGGGATTCTGGAAGCACGAAGATGTTTGTCTGGTTGGTTGCTGCTGATAGGTCTGTCTTGGACCTCTCTACATCTGTTTGTTTGTGCTTCCATACACTGACACAGCCAGCAGCGTTCAGAAAATGAGGGAAAATAAAAAAAACCCGCTAAATTAAACTTTGAATGACTCAGAACTAAACCAAACACTCCGTCCAAAGTCAAACCAAACTGACGAATGAAACAAGTCGTTACGTACGTGCTCGTGGCCTCGTGGGCAGTGCTGCCAACTCGACTACTGCAGATTATGCTAGTGGTGGGTGTTAAAAATAACAAAATAATAATAAATTGATATTCAAGACAATCTACTCAACAATATCTAGTCCCAAACTAAGCAGAGCTTGTACTATGGGAACCAGATAGCTGATATAATACTTACATACATTTTTTTTTTGTAAATACACCTTAGAATACAATATAATGCCCCAACAGAGAAAAAATAACTGTGTTCACCACAAATATTTGTTCTCGGTGAGGATCGAACCCACGACCTATGGCGCAGAAGACAGAGATCCTTCCAACTGAGCTGAGAGGCCAATCAAAAATATGCTATACGTAGTCTTTAGGCCAAAACTGTACTGCATTACTAACTGCCTATGTCATGTGTGTGTCGATTGGCCTATGCTCCAAGCATAGTTCGTGTAGTACACAGCACAGAGCAAAAGTAGGTATTGAATCTCGTTCGTCAGGGTTCCAACCAAAAAGCGAGTAAACTCAGGGAAAGATTCTAAATGGGTGTTTTCACGGATATTTGATTTGTTTGATTTTTTTTATGTTTGTTACCACATAACTCGTAAACTAATTTGAAAAATTATATCTTAACTTTACTTTCAGATTAGTCTCATAGAAATTTCATCATAATCGGTTCGGCAGTTTTGACGTTGGGTTTTCAAGTTTATATACTCTCTCTCATACAGTTATTCGAATCAAGGTTATTTGCCTTGTAGCTGGCAGCATTATTGAGATTTTCGTTGTACCTACGACAAGTGCCCTAAAAAGGTGTATCTCTCAGTAACTAGAGAGTTTTTTTAAACTTAACCCACCAATTGACTGAAAGCCGTTAAAATATTAAAACTGAGTAAAATATATTTTTTTTCCACCAAATTATATACAAATATTTGCGGACATTCCACACAACACAATCTAGCCCTAAACTAAGCAAAGATTGGTAATATGGGAAACAGGTAGCTGAGACCTATATTACCTAAATAGGTATCAAATTTTTGTAGACACTTGTTTGGGTTCTTCGCTTGATCTAAGTAGATACCTACCTACAGGAAAACAGGGCTTGTGTGTAGAAGCGAGGGTTCTGCCTTTGAATAGCAAATTGAAAATATTGCTAAATTTACGGTTATATTAGCCAAATATGTATGCCGTTATTAGGCTTTTTTAAAGTTTGACTATATAATATCTCAAGTATCATCCGCCCTATCTAAAGATGAATATTGTTATATCTACGGTTTCATTTACTGAATATGAAAGTCGTTAAATGAAGTTATTTCACCGTTTGGTTAGTCTTAACTCGATCGTATTTCGCCTTATGATACGGTAAGTATTGCCAAATTTACGGTTAAATTGGCCAAATATGTATGGCGTTATTAGACTTTTTAAACGTTTCATTAAATAGTAACTAAAGTATCATCCGCCCTACCATAAGGTGATTGTTGTCTTATCTACGCTTTAATTAACCGAATAAGTAAATCGTTTTATGACGTTATTCACCGTTTGATTAGTCGTAACTTGATCGTATTTCGCCTGATGATAAGACTAATATCACCAAATTTACGGTTATATTGACCAAGTATGCACGTCGTTCTATGACGTAATGTTACCGTTCAATCAGTTGATACTTGATCATTATATCGCCTTATGATAAGGTAAATATTGCTAAATTTATGGTTAAATTAGTCAAATATGTATGCCGTTATATAACCTAATGTTACCATTTGATTCGTCGTAAACTGAGCATATTTGGCCTTATAAAAGGGCAAATGTGGCCACATTATACTTTCATGTTGCCGAATTCATACGCCGCTGAAAGACTTTAAGTTTACGTTAAATTTTTTGTGACTAAAGTATATTCTGCCTTATTGTAAGGTGAATATTGTCATGCTTAAGATTATTTATGCCACTTTTAAAAGTTTGTTTATGACTTAGGTTTAAGTTTGTTTAGTTTTTATTAAAGCATATATCACTTTAATTTAAGTTAAATTTTGCCTTAATTACGGTGATATTCACCACATATTCAACGTCGTAAATTTAAAACGTTTTCAATAGTCCATTACTGCTGTATTAACAGTATTAAGTTGGATTCCAAGACTACCTTACGGTAAGTCATTTGAGACGGTTCGTGTTTATCATAAGAGACGTACCATTTTATCGCAAACGAATAGTAAAGTCAAATTAACCGTAAGCGTTACAAAATCGCCTCGCGTCATTACAATTCAGCCGTCAAAGGTGGAATTCATCTTAGGCCAGAAATCCATTTTTCTCAGTGTAGCTAGTGTCTAAAACAAAGTTTAAGAATTACAACAGAACCACAATTAATGTATCTTTTGAGACATCTTTCTTTTTTATACAACTAGCTGATGGAACAAGAATATGGCCCTCCTGATATTAAGTGGTCACCATCGCCTATAACAAAGCATTGCCTCGTAGGTTACGCACGTCAGGAACGTGCACTTCCTTGCATCCACCAACTTGAGGCATACGTATTCACCCACAGCCTTCAATTCAAACCGAAACAAAGCAATGTTGCTTCACGGCAGAAATAGGCATGGTGGTAGTACTTCCCCGGACGAGCCCTTCACAAAGAGGTCTACTAATACAAGGCCGTCGTTTTATATTGGTTGATGCTGGTTCTTTAACATTGCAAATTCACATGTCTTTTTCTCTTATCTTATACGAAGAAGAACTAAACAACGACAAATGTTGGGTTAGTTTATTTACCTACGAGTACAAACACCGGATTTTTTAGAACGCGTGTTTTTGTTAATACTGGCAAGTAGGTACAAGGCTATTTTGATAGTAAGATAACATCAAAATACATTCAAAAGGAAATCATTCTTGGAAACACGACTAGTGTATGTTCAATATCGATGAGTATGCTGACGCAAGACGGGCGAACCCTGTTTTGTCAACAGAATAGCTTGTGTAGCGGGAAAACAAACAGACAAATCCAATTCCAAAGGAATAAATTGCCTTCGTCATCGAAGGTACGGATTATTTAGAATCATGGGTACATTTTATTAGAGAGCTAGGCGTAGATAGTAAAGTAAAGCATATTTTCATATATCAGCTACTGGTTTGATCCGAATTTGAAACGTCTTCATTCAAAACAAGAGAAACTTTCATGGCTTCATAGAAGTATCCTTCGCAATAATAAAGAACAACAACAATGGTATAATATGAGAAGAATGCTCTGACAAAGTCAGTTCGTTCGAAATTTGAATATAAAACGGTTAGCCTAAAACACGAAACTGTGCGTGCTATCACTGCAATTCATTTCAATACCGTTTTTAAAGCACCTCTAACTAGATACTGTTAGTTAGGAGTTTGAACGTTACAGTAACTAATAGTGCCAGGCATATTAGCTTCCTACCGTTATCATTGCATTTGCTAAGAAAATACTATAGTTCAGTAGTGTAGTAGTATAGTAAGTAGTATAACAAACAGTAGTAAACACCAGTTGCCCTTGAAGCTATATAAGTCATCTACAATAGATGCAGAGATATAGTGGTAAAGAAGTATAGTAGTAAATATCTTTTGGTAATACGATGAGTAAATATATAATTGTGTATAGTAAAAACCCAAAAGAAGACAGCAGGTGCAATAAACTTACCTGTTTAAAATAGTGTTTCTCGTTCCTCGTAGCCATCGTATCTGTTAGTGCGCGGTGGTAGCTTCATGCATTAATTTAGTGCGGGTTCACGCTGAAAACAGTGGCGACACATAGCAACTGTTAGTGGTTTTAGTGGATGAATGTTGAATGGGAAGAAGAAATTCACTAGAGTCACAGTATTTGGCAACATTTGATAGCCCAAATTTACGTTAGTAAAATTAAGTGTCGCCGCACACTGCCCTCCGGCCACAACCACAAAACGCCGCCACCGGAGTATTTTCTGTAGTTTTCAAACATTTAATATGGACTTGCCGCACATGGTTGACAATTTTTAGCTTGTGGCGACACGCAAAAAATTGTAACTATATAAAATGTATGAAAACTACAGGAAATACAGCATCCAAATACATTCAAAAGAAAATGATTCTTGGTAATAATACCAGTGGCGGTGTTTTGTGGTTGTCGCCCACCCCGTGTGCGCACTAAGATAGCAAAGTTAGTACGCAGTAGGCACCGGTTGATATTCTAATAAATTAATTTCATATTCTTGTTCAACCCACTCATGATTTATTCTATCAAGAAATTTGATTAAAACATGCTCAAGATACAGCAGAGAAATGACATTAATTGGTAAAATGAAAGCGCCTGCAAGTTACCCGACGCCGACGATGCGAGCCGGAATCAAAATAGATTTGAATCTTACAGTAGCTCGTGTTATTGACCCTGAGAAGCGAAACGAAAACTTTAAGACCACTTTCCACTAATACTTTCCACAAAATGTAGAGATAATTATTGAAAAAAGGCAACTTTTTACTGCTCCGTCATCAAATGCGACGATAATGACATGGACGAGCTACGAACGCGCGAAGATGTTACATTTACTATTTAACGCAGCGCAGCTTTAGTGGACAGTGGATTTCAAGCGCGTCCATGCAGGGTAGGTGGTTACCAGATATGCAAAAAGTCGGCACTCACTCAAACGGAACAGACTGCTTACCTGTAAAGAAAAACTTAAATTATAAAAAGTCTCTTACGTTTTCATTTCAAGCGCAAGGGCCATTTTAAGGCAAGAGTGAACAGGTGTTTTCTAGACCATCCTGCTTCATCGTCGGCTACATCGTCGCTTATCATCAGGTGAGATTGTAGCCAAAGGATGGTCTATATCATGTAAAAAGACTTTTACCTACTTCTTCCTGCCCTTCCCACGCCGTCATCTCTGTATTCACTTCTTTCTTATCCATGTCATCTTTTACACTGTTCATCCATTATCTTTGGCCTTTTGAGCCTCAAAGCAAAGATAAGTAGATTAGCCCAAATAACGAACTCAATACGCTAGTACAAGTACGTATGGCTTCTCGACTCCAGGTAAATAGTGGTTGAAATTATGATTTAAAACAATGCTTCTAAATAAAACAGCAACGCAGGAAGATTTGATGCAGTGTAGTTTACCCTAATAAATAATAGTTGACATGTCCCACACATTGCAGCCAGAGCTAAATAAGGAAACGCACTCGAGCGTTTAAAATAAACACCCAGATCCGGAGACAAATTATTATCGGCTGCGTTTTTGATGAACGAGCCAGCGGGAGTTATTAGAATGGATATGGAAGTTTATTTTGAAGTCTTGAGTTTAGGCAGAAAAAGCAGCCAAGTGCGAGTCGGACTCGCCCATGAAGGGTTCCGTAGCACGACGAACTACAAGAACCTTTATATTATGTTACTTGATGTAACATAATAAGGTTCTTGTAGTTCGTCGAAAAGTAAATTGCGGTTTACGGTTTATGACGTATAAAAAAAAAACTACTAACTAGATCTCGTTCAAACCAAAAATCGTTGGAAGTTTACATAGTAATGTACAACATATATTTTTTTTAGTATTTTGATTCTCTTACTTTAGAAGTTAGAGGGGGGGGGACCAACTTTTTTCCACTTTGGAAGTGTCTCTCGCGCAAACTATTCAGTTTAGAAAAAAAGTATATTAGAAACCTCAACATCATTTTTGAAGACCTATTCATAGATACCCCACACGTATGGGTTCGATGAAAAAAAAATATTTGAGTTTCAGTTTCAAGTATGGGGACCCCTGAAATTTATAGTTTTTTATTTATTTTTATGTTAAATTCTTAATGCGGTTCACAGAATACATCTACTCACCAAGTTTCATCAGTCTAGCTCTTACAGTTTCGGAGAAAAATGGCTGTGACATACGGACGGACGGACAGACAGACAGACAGACAGACAGACAGACAGACAGACATGACGAATCTATAAGGGTTCCGTTTTTGCCATTTGGCTACGGAACCCTAAAAAGGGGAATGGAAGAAGAGAACATGACGTTACGTCGATCCCATTATACAATTAGATAAAATGGCAGGAAGAAGAAAAGTTGAGAAGGCAGAGCATCGCAAGTTTCAATACAATGATAAATGAGCGTCAATCGCGATTACTTTCCCGATAACGTATTTAAAGCTTACTACGATTTCGGGGAAAACCAATACTATATAATAAAAGACAGGATTATTTGAGGTTTTCCCAGTAGCCAACTCATTTGCGCAAGCATGACTAATTCGTAACAAATGCTACTAATTTGTTTATCATACATTCCTACGTAATAATGAGATAAAGTAGATCCTGTGTTTACTCGTAGCGTGAGTTAGGCGTAAGCTTATCATTGTTTTAAAGCATAAACAATAGCTCGACACATTTGAAATGTGCCATTGTACCTATCTGTGACCAAGGTTTAGATTATTTTTCATTCATTCATAATACAATGGCTATATAAATACAAGGTTCACCTATTCATTTACGACTACTGTTTCCACAATAAAAACGCGATTTCTAGGTTGGAGAAAGCAACACGTTAAAATTTATATTATATGAGCTCGTATTATGAAGAAAGAAAGAAAGAAAGAAAGAAAGAAACTTTAACCTGAAGCCTGATAGCAATGATTAAAGAAGTAAAGTTCCTAAAGTAAGATCTTGCGTCGTACAATAGCAGTAAACAGTTTAACGCAATGTTTACTCTACCTGTGTGGCCTGAGCTGAATCTCTACCGCCTACGTTGCGAATTTTGCAAATCAGCAAATTACGACACCGCAAGAGACAATAGCGACAGTTTCACAACCGCAACCATGAAATAAAATATTAGTTGACCATTGTACATTGTGTACTAAAAGACTTTGACACAGTAAAACGCTGCATTCCCGTATTTCCCATGCTACGGCAGTCGGACGGCAAAAGTTTTTAGTAATTATCTGGAGGAGTCCTAAAGACAACATGGCGAGGTTTGAATGGGATGGTATACTTCACGGAAGAATCATAAAATATCGAAGGAAGCGATCAATTTAATGACCATTAGATTGAAGTATCTACCAACATAGCAGTTAGCAGCGACAAAACATTAGCAAGTATAATCAATTTAGCATCATTCACATCTAGTGGCATAGAACATTTTAATTAGAGGTATTTATGCAACTTCTTAGCCCTTATGTGTCTAATGAGATAAGCATCTATATATATATAACTCAAAGGTGACTGACTGACTGACTGACTGACATAGTGATCTATCAACGCACAGCTCAAACCACTGGACGGATCGGGCTAAAATTTGGCATGCAGGTAGATGTTATGACGTAGGCATCCGCTAAGAAAGGAAAATCGAAAATTATTTTCCGAAGAGGAGAAAAAGGGGAAAAATGGTTTAAAGAAAAATCAACGCACAGCCTAAACCGTTAGCCCTAGAAGCATGAAACTGAGAAGGTGTGTTCCTCTAATAGAGCAGAGGTGCACTAAGAAAGAAAATGGGAAAATTCTTTCCCTAAAAGAAGAAAAAACGGAAAATGATTTTAAGAAAAATCACTAAATATAGCTTTACAAAATACGCAAAAAAAAACATTAAAAAAATTTCAGCTACCGCAGCATCTGGTACCAGGTTCGATTACACACAAAGGTTCACAAACAAACCAATGATAACCACTACGACAAAATCGCGGGAAACATCTATCATACTTAAACTAAACACTGTTGAAAAAAATCGGCTCCAACAGCACTCACCTTAAAATTCAAATACACTCTAAAGTACAAGCTCAAGCCTATGGTAAATAGCAGTTGGTCATGTCAAATTAAAAAAATCTGATACGATTATACACCAACACGCATACGAAACCCCAACTTAGCCACTAATATAACATAAAATCACAAAAAATAGCTTTACAAAATACGAAAAAAAAACACATTAAAAAAATTTCAGCTACCGCAGCATTTGTCACCAGGTTTTAATAGACACAAATGTTTACAAAAAAAGCCAATGATAACCACTAAGACAAAATCGCGGGAAACATCTATCATACTGAACTAAACACTGCTGAAAAAAATCGGCTCCAACAGCATTCGCCTTCAAATTCAAATACACTCTAAAGTACAAGCTCAAAACTATAGTAAACAGCAGTTAGTCATGTCAAATTTAAAATCTGATTCGATTATACACCAACACCCATACGAAACCCCAAATTAGCCACTAATATAACATAAAATCCCAAAAAATCGCTTTACAAAATACGAAAAAAAAACACATTAAAAAATTTTCAGCTACCGCAGCATTTGTCACCAGGTTTTAATACACACAAATGTTTACAAAAAAACCGATGATAACCACTAAGACAAATCACGGAAAACATTTCTCATACTTAAACTAAACACAGCTGAAAAAAATCGCCTCCAACAGCACTCGCCTTCAAATTCAAATACACTCTAAAAAACAAGCTAAAAACTATAGTAACCAGCAATTGGTCATGTCAAATAAAAAAAATCTGAATCGATTATACACCAACACGCATACGAAACCCCAAATTAGCCACTAATATAACATAAAATCACAAAAAATAGCTTAACAAAATACAAAAAAAAACATCAAAAAATTTTCAGCTACCGCAGCATTTCTCACCAGGTTTTAATACACACAAATGTTTACAAAAAAACCGATGAACACCACTAAGACAAAATCGCGGGAAACATCTATCATACTTAAACTAAACACTGCTGAAAAAAATCGGCTCCAACAGCACTTGCCTTCAAATTCAAATACACTCTAAAGTACAAGCTCAAAACTATAGTAACCAGCAATTGGTCATGTCAAATAAAAAAAATATGATTCGATTATACACCAACACCCATACGAAACCCCAAATTAGCCACTAATATAACATAAAATCACAAAAAATTGCTTGATAAAATACGAAAAAAAAAACATTCAAAAATTTTGAGGTTGGGCAGCATTTGTCACCAGGTTTTAATACACACAAATGTTTGCAAAAAAAACGATGATAACCACTAAGACAAAATCGCGGAAAACATCTATCATACTTAAAATAAACACTGCTAAAAAAAATCGGCTCCAACAGCACTCGCCATCAAATTCAAATACACTCTAAAGTACAAGCTCAAAACTATAGTAACCAGTGGTCATGTCAAATAAAAAAAATCTGATTCGATTATACACCAACACGCATACGAAACCCCAAATTAGCCACTAATATAACATAAAATCACAAAAAATTGCTTGATAAAATACGAAAAAAAAAACATTCGAAAATTTTGAGGTTGGGCAGCATTTGTCACCAGGTTTTAATACACACAAATGTTTGCAAAAAACCGATGATAACCACTAAGACAAAATCGCGGAAAACATCTATCATACTTAAAATAAACACTGCTAAAAAAAATCGGCTCCAACAGCACTCGCCATCAAATTCAAATACACTCTAAAGTACAAGCTCAAAACTATAGTAACCAGTGGTCATGTCAAATAAAAAAAATCTGATTCGATTATACACCAACACGCATACGAAACCCCAAATTAGCCACTAATATAACATAAAATCACAAAAAATAGCTTTACAAAATACGCAAAAAAAACATAAAAAATTTCAGCTACCGCAGCATCTGGCACCAGGTTCGACTACACACAAAGGTTCACAAACAAACCGATGATAACCACTACGACAAAATTGCGGGAAACATCTATCATACTTAAACTAAACACTGCTGAAGTCATGTCAAATAAAAAAACGGATTCGATTATACACCAACGACGAATACGATAGCCCAAACTAGCCACTTCAACAAAATCACGAAAAAGAGCTTTACAAAATACGCAAAAAAAAACATTAAAAAAATTTCAACTACCGCAGCATCTGGCACCAGGTTCGATTACACACAAAGGTTCACAAAAAAACCGATGATAACCACTAAGACAAAATCGCGGGAAACATCTATAATACTTAAACTAAACTCTGCTGAAAAAAATCGGCTACAACAGCACTCACCTTCAAATTCAAATACACTCTAAGTTACAAGCTCAAAACAATGGTAACTAGCAGTTGGTCATATCAAACTAAAAAAACGTACTCAAATATCCACGCGGACGAAGTCGCGGGTATCAGCTAGTCTACATACAAAAGTCAACCTAACTACCAAAATCAATGCTAGCTACCCCTTATCCTGTCTAAGCAAAAACGTAATGATATTTGGGCAAGTCTTCTTAGGTGTTTCGAGATCTTTGTCTCTGTATTTTTTTAACCGTTTGAATTTAGATTCAGATAAAACTGGTGGGTGAATAAACACTACTGTATGCAGAATTTCAATTTTAAAACTGTAATGTTCACGCACTGATTGTCGGTCACGCATTATTGCAATAATAACACGTAATAGTGAGGGCTGTCGGAAGTCACTTGCATTTTGATTTGAAAGCAGAAGAAAATCTGATTTCAAACTCAGAACACTAGAACTCCCGGAACCCAAGATACAACATGTATTGTTCCCGACTCAAATGGAGTCAGTGGGGTTCAACAAGTTAAACACTTGTGTGATTTCGAAGTCAAGAGCTACGCCCTTCAATAACGACCTATAGCTTTAAAAACTTTTGTGATTTTGAAGATAATGCGGCCTCCAGACTCCCGCGAGATTCACGGCGTGAAGTCGCGCCGTGAATCGTGCGCGAAATCTCGCGAGAACGACGTCGGCTACACATTCACGCTAGGTTCACAGTATAGTTCGCGCACTCGACCACGATGGACCCCGAAATTGCTGCTGCGGGACTTCTTTGCGCATTAGCGATTTATAACTTTGACTGGCCTCTAGCTCAGTTGGTAGTAGCTCTGCCTTCTGCGCCGTAGGTCGTGGGTTCGATCCCCACCGAGAACAAATATTTGTGTGGTTAACATAAATGTTTGTTCTCTGTCTGGGTGTTATATTGTATACTAAGTATGTATTTACAAAAAAAAAATGTATTCAAGTATTATATCAGCTATCCAGTTCCCATATTACAAGCTCTGCTTAGTTTGGGGCTGGGTAGTGTTGTGCGAATTGTCCACAATATTTATTTATTATATTTAACTACGCTTCTGTCAAGCACAAGCTAGTTAAAAAGAAGCGCAGAATTGGATGATGACGATGCCCCTGGTCTTGGTTCCATAAATGTAGACGAAGGTTCTGATTGAATGTATGGATTGAAATCATGTTTACGCTTCGATTGTAATAATGGATATCTTACACTACCGCTCTCGACACTCGACGACGCACGACTGAGCGGCCTGCGAATATGTAGCCAAGACAAGTTCGCGGCAAGTTCGCGGCCCGTGAGCCCTTTGTCGCGGGACAAAATACCGACAATTTTCGGGGAACGAGCCGCGAAGCCGCGAAGAATATGCGAATCGGATCCACACTCATGCTTCGCGGAAGTTTCGCGCCTTCGCGCGCGATCCGCGCGTGAGTGTGGAAGGGCTATAAGAGTTTGAATTTGTGACATTGACTGAATGCTGTCAGAAGAAGTTCATATCAATGGGCTCGCTAGTAAAAATCTTTCCTGGTAGGTGATCCATGATCAATAGACCACATAGGAAGTTGGAAGTCCGCTGCCAGCGGCACGGAACGGTGTGAAGAAACGCAAATTACGCGGCAACACCGGCACCTATAACAATTGCATGCAAAAGCGGAACGAATTGATACTGTGCAATTCTGGTAAGAGCGATACCAAGTTCTTGGCAAATGCTTTTGATAAGAACTACCATGTGAACTATGTTAGCCTATTGCAATGCTTTTTATCATTATTGAGTTTGTTTTGGCCACTGCTTCATAGATTTTAAAACCAAAACAAAGAGTGGCTAGTGCGTAAAATTACATTTGACCTACAATAACTCTATGTGGGCTAAAGACAGATTAGTATCAGATTACAACTAGAATGGACAGGGCAGCCAGCCCACATAAAACCGCAACCCACTCTTGATTTTGTAAAGGACATAGACGGACACACAAAAGACGAGTGAGATATCTCTTTGACCTTTGCGAGTATTATATTTCGTTGTACCAACAATAGCGAATAAACAGCACAGGAACAGTAGTAGTACTATTGTGAAGGGCTCGTCTAAAGAAGTACTATACCATCAAGGTTATTTCTGCCGTGAAGCAGCATCGCTGTGTTTCGTTTTGAAGGATGTGGGCGTCGGAGAAATTACTGGCACGTGAAGCTGAACATCTTTGTACTAGATATGTCCATAAGAGTAAAACAAGGGGATGTTTCTTGAGATTTACAAAGAGGATTTTATTTTTCTTAAGTACAAGATGAGCTGGCATTGCAAGCAAGCATTATTACAAAGAGAAAGTGAGGTTATTACAAAACTACACCGGCACCGGCCGGCATTCTGCCTCTTCTTTTTTTCTTTTTTTTTTTTTTTACATATACAATAAATTAGGCGTCGCCTACATTCCCCACCCTAGTGTTGCTTGGCAACACTCACTCTGAAAAGGTAGATAACTTGGCGACGCGTGCCGCCGAACGCTTAAAAATACCGGTTTGCGTCCGCACTGCGACCAGTCTGACTCGACCATCTTTACCAGGAAATATCTCCTGAATGATGCCTCTAGGCCATACGCACCTGGGGGAATCGGGATCAGCGACAAACACGAGGTCTCCAACACGAAGTGCTTGTTGATCTTGATCGTCATGCCATTTCTGCCGAGGTATCATATCTGGCAAAACCTCCCGGACCCACCTTCGCCAAAACATATCAGCAAGTGCTTGCGACTTGCGCCACTGCTTCCGCAGATAGAGGTCAGAGTCATCGAAGACTCCTAGCAATGGTAAGTTAGAGGACGTGCCGAGCAAAAAATGGTTAGGCGTCAACGACTCCTTCGTTCCGGGCTCGACTGAAACGTGACTCAACGGTCGGCTATTAACAATATTTTCGACCTCAGCGAGTAGGGTAATCAGTACCTCATCCTTAGGCGCGCGTTCTTTGAGTACAACCTTCAACGTGGTCTTTACGCTCCTGATGAGGCGTTCCCACGCCCCACCCCAGTGAGGGCTCACTGGCGGAATGAAAGTCCATTGGGTCCCGTTGGTGCTCGCGGTCATTTTCAAGGTTTCTTCATCAAGCTCTTGGAGAGATTTTTTGAGTTCAGTATGTGCTCCCCGTAGATTTGTACCATTGTCTGAGTAGATATGTCCAGGCCAGCCTCGCCTTGCTGCCATTCGACGAAGTGCCATTAAAAGTGAATCAGTTGTCATCGAGTGGACTATCTCGACATGGACTGCTCTTATCGTTAGGCACGTAAAGAGGACACCATACCTTTTCTCGCGGTGTCTACCAACTGCCACCTCCATAGGTCCAAACAGGTCCACGCCACAGTGGCTGAAAGGCCTCTGATGATGAGCCATCCTCCCCGCCGGCAAATTACCCATCCGGGGTATCTCAGGTTTCACCTTACGGATCCTACAAAAGTTACAACCAGAGGCGACTGTCTTTACTGTTGGCCTCAGCTTAGTTATCCAATACTTCTGTTTTAACTCGTTGACCACCATTTCTTGGCCACCATGGCCAGCTTTGATGTGGTAGTGGCGAACTATTAACCTCGAAATATAATCTTTTCCATCCAGTATTACGGGTTGCTTCGTTGCGAGGGTAATTCCAGCGGCGGCGTCGATGCGGCCGTTCGCGTGCAGTACATCGTGCTCATCACAGATCGGTGATAAGGTAAGTAATCTGCTTTGTCTACTTACGCCCTTCCCAGCCTTTATTCCGGCTAGCTCTTCACTAAATGATTGAGCTTGTGAGTATTTAATCAATAAGATTTCCGCCCGCGCCATCAACGTACAGTCGTCTGTAGGTATTTTACGTCTACATTTGTCTATGAATTTCAGCATGGCAGCGGTACTTCTCAACAAGCGCAACCATGAAGAGAACCTACTAGGTTCAGGTACAATAGGTAAGTACGTACTTACAGTTTGTATGGTAGACACGCACTCAATTTCACCTCTATCTGTTTCAGGTCCAGACTGCACGATGTCCGCGGGCCACGACTTCTCTTCGCTTGAAAGAAATAAAGGACCATTAAACCACTCGCATTGAAGTACAGTTACATCATATGATTCCCTAGTGGCAATGTCCGCGACATTTAAAGCGGTAGGTATATATCGCCACTCATTCACATTTGTTAGTTCGTCGATCTCACCCAATCTATGAGCTACGAAAGTTTTATAAGTTCTCTTATCATTGCGAACCCACTGTAGAACAGTCGTAGAATCACACCAAAAATACCTACGCATTGGTTTTATTCTGTGTTCGGATGTTATAGCTTTCGCCAGCCTAGCTGCCATGAGTGCTGCCTGTAGTTCAAGCCTAGGGACTGTTGTAGGCTTGACAGGAGCTACTCGACACTTGCTACTTACAAAGGCCACTTTTATTTCGTCGTTTACCGTCCACCGCCAGTACCCTACGGCGCACATACCTTGGGTGGAGGCATCGCTAAACAAATGTAATTCTAAGTTGCTATAACAACTTGGAACTTCATCTGATCCTGTAGGTAAACAACCTGACTGACTTGAAGTAGTTGTTTTTATGGCACTTTGGTAGCAGCGAGGTAAGCGTATGCCACCGATTAATTTTAAAGCCTTCAACCAACTCAACCATTTTTCATAGATATCGTCATCTAACGGGACGTCCCATCCTATCTTTGATATCCATGTTTGCTGTAAGATAATTTTACCATTAATAGTAAATGGCGACAAAAACCCGTAGACATCAAATATACTCATTATTACTCGCAATGCCTCCCGCTTGGTAGGTCGCCTTCCGTTCAGAATCTCCTCTGGAATACGTTTGAACGACACGTCAAAGCCTAGGGTATCCTCATCAGGGAACCATAAAAGTCCTAGGGCGCGTTCACCATCAAGTGGCTGACCTATTTTTAATTTATGGGCATTGGTAGCGAGTTTGTCGTTAGGCAGACTATTTAGTACCTCAGCGCTGTTACTCAACCAGTTACATATCACAAAGCCTCCAGACTGGTGAACTTGGCTGACAGCTTGCGCTAGGTTGATACATGTTGTCGTATCAGGCTGACTATCTATATAATCGTCCATATAGTGCTGCCTACATATAGCTTCGGCAGCTGACGGCATTGACTTCTGGTAACGCTGTGCGTTTTTATTTTTAATGAATTGAGCTATGAATGGAGAACAGCTCGCACCAAACACCAATGACGTCATTTTATAAGTTTTGATAGGGCTACTTACATGGTCTCGCCATACAAATCTGAGTGCGTCCTGGCACTGGGGTAGTATTTTGATTCTCAAAAACATATCCTTTATGTCCCCAGCGATCGCGACCTTATGTTCACGAAAACGCAGCATTATTCCAAATAATGACACCAACAGATCGGGACCTGTAAGTAAATAATCATTCAATGATAATCCTTTCGACTTGGCGGCGGCATCAAATACCAGCCGTAGTTTCTTTTTGTTAGGGTTGTCAACACCAAAATGCGGTAAGTACCAAGTCTTGTCACTTTTAGTCAGGTCAGTGACCTCTTCTGCAAATCCATTGTCAAAAAGGTGATTGACCCGGTCTTGGTACCTCTGAGCATACTCTTTCTTCAAGGATATCTTGTGCTCCACATTTTTGAACCTGCGCAGTGCTGTTGGCTCGGAATCAGGCAACCTACAGTTAGGGTCACGCCATGGAAGACCAACATGCCACCTGCCTTCCTTTAGAACAGCTGATTTCTCTAATTGTTCTATGGCGCGCAGATCTTCAGCGTTTTGGCGAGGTTTGCCAGATATACCCATAGACTCGATAGTAAATGAGTTTCTTACCTCATCATGCAGCTGTTGAAGCGCCATACCTTCTTCCTCCCGTGCAGCCTGGCCATCATTCTGGATCAAGAGCGTAGAATGACGCAAGCGCGATGACGTCACCGGTACCCTTCCATGGACACACCAGCCTAACAGAGTGAGTGTTGCACAAGGTTCATTTGACATACCTACCCTAGCCTCTAATGGCCTGATCAAATCATAATTATCTTGTCCAATCAACAAGTCTGGTTTTACATTTTCATTACTTATATAAGTTTTAACATTACTCAAATGACTAAAACTACTAAAATTAGCTAAGCTTAAATTTTGTGTAGGTAAATTAAGTTCTTTTACACTACGCACATTGAGTTCATATTGCTTTTTATCACAAGTGGATAATCGAAGACGTACTACCTCAGTTTCACATCTAAGCTCATTATTGTTCCATGCACCAGATACACACATTATTTCTGGGCGCCCCCGCAGCCCTAGCCGAGAAGTTAACGCAGAGTTTATCAAGCTAACA
This sequence comes from Thera britannica, assembly GCA_939531255.2. Taxonomy (NCBI): domain Eukaryota; kingdom Metazoa; phylum Arthropoda; class Insecta; order Lepidoptera; family Geometridae; genus Thera; species Thera britannica. Next base: position 14,621,359 of record OW618039.2, read on the forward strand.
GTAGACCCATCATCTAATAATGCAACCGCACTAACAGTACCTTTAGGTCCATGTAGGTTTATACGCACTACTTTTAGTATCACTTTACAGTTCGCTTGTGAATTTATGTTTGTTACGCTTTCAGGTTGCTGCTCCTGTGGACCTCCGGAGACCTGGTGCCCGCCGTCGGATCCTGGTTGAAGCTCAGCAGTCGAGTTGTTGGGAGTATTGACATTGTTGTTGTTGTTGCTTGGGTAATGGAGTAACCGATGATGCAGTAACCCGCAGTCATCAACATTGCATGCTGCTGCTGGGCATGTGGCTCTGTCATGATGTGATATAAGGCATTTAAAACACAATCTTTGTTTTTTTACAAAGACCCACCTCTGTTTGCGCATTGCTTTCTGAAACTTTTTGCAGTCTGGCAGTGGGTGCTTTGAAGCATAACAGAATTTACATTTGCCTTCTTCTATTTCATTTTGTTGTACTAAAACTGTATTATGTGAGCGTGAGCGAGTAGATGTAGGCTCCTGATATGTCTTCCTTTTGTTACAGTTATAGTCTAGACTGCTTGTGTTCATTAATGCTAAAGAGTTAGCTTTTCTAGCTTCTTGTGTGAGAAAGTCTGATAGAGTGTTCAGTGTGGGTTTATTACCTTGAGCGATGAGTGGATAACTGTAGTCGGCCCATTTCGATAGTAGGACTGTAGGTAACTTCGATAACACATTTGTTATAACATTAGTGGCCACTAGATACTCATTTCTTCCTATTGCACCCACAGCTACCACATAATTTCTCACTTTTATAGAAAAAGATACAATGTCTTTTATATAATCCTGGGACACTGGGTTCATTTTCTTCAGGCCCAACATGATTTTAGACAGGATCACGTCCGGATTACCAAACTGCAGCTCAAGAGTGGACATCACATCCTCGGGCATTGTGCCGCTGATCAGCAGAGCTGACACAGCCTCTTTTGCTTGCCCGCGAAGACACTTTTGTAGACGCCATAAGTTCTCTTTTGGTGTGTAACTGCATAGTTCTGTTGACTCATCATATGCTTGCTTGAATTGAAGCCAATCCATGGGGTCCCCTTCAAATGTAGGTAAGTCTCGAGGGTTGCAGATCATGCGGCTCATTAGTTTCGCATTGTTGGTGGAGGCGGAAGCGGCTGTGAGATCCTTTAGAGCGCTAGCTAGCATTTTCACTGTCCCTTCTGTGTCGACGATATTACCTTGCGTCGGCGGACACAGCGCGCCCGAAGTGTGACCATGATCGGGGGCGGGCTGTGCGTTCAGTTTATGCTGACTACTTTCGAGCCACTTTTCCACTTTACTATGAGTAGTATGCGATGATTTCGAGGCCGATTGGGAATGACATCTCTCTTCCAAATCGGCTTTTTCGACCGCCAACTTCTTGTCAATGAGATCCATCTGGATTTTGGCTTTGGCTTCTGCAGCTTCCAGCTCTAATTTTGCCATCCTTGCTGCCGCCGACGATGATGTACGTATTGTTAAAGATTTTGATTTCAATGGCGTCTGCGACGAGCATGGTTGATCCGTAGCCTTCCCCTGTTTTACCGCTCTCCTCGTTAACATAATTCGGTTCGGTTCGAAGGACTTTGTACTAGATATGTCCATAAGAGTAAAACAAGGGGATGTTTCTTGAGATTTACAAAGAGGATTTTATTTTTCTTAAGTACAAGATGAGCTGGCATTGCAAGCAAGCATTATTACAAAGAGAAAGTGAGGTTATTACAAAACTACACCGGCACCGGCCGGCATTCTGCCTCTTCTTTTTTTCTTTTTTTTTTTTTTTACATATACAATAAATTAGGCGTCGCCTACAATCTGTATGCCTCAAGTTGGTGGATGCAGGGCAGTGCATCATAGGGCACGTTCATGACGTGCGTGACCTACAAGGCAATGCTTTGTCATAGGCGATGGTTACCAAACATCAGGTATAGTACAAGGTCAAACTGTTAGGTATACAAGAAAAAAATAACTATGGGTACTACATGGTGGTATTATTTGCCATCTAAATCTATTTATGTGAACGAAGAACAAATATGGATGATATTTTTAAAAGGATCTCTTGACAGATGGCACAAATTGAAGGACGCCTATACCCAGCTGTTAGTGAAGTCGGTTTCGAATAATGATGATGACTAGTTAGGTATGTAGTGTGTAAAATGATTACATAATGTTCGTGCACCCGTATGTGGTACCGAGATGAGCGGATGAGGATGTGCGGTGATTGCCCCCGACCGTTCCACTTCCCATCCCATCTGCCGGGCGGTATGTATGTAAACATCGGCTACCTACATCCAACCAGATTAACCGATTATTGTTAGTTTATCTTGCCTTGACTGTTTATCTTCAGTTCAATGACCACGTTACTGTAGCCTTCGTAAAGAAACCTTGCGTGCACGACATAATATGTCACGGCCTAGAACTCGAAGCATTTAGCCTGATTTAAGCTTAACGCCCAGTTTGGACTTCGAGTAGCCTTAAAGCTCTGTCAGCACATGTACAATGTAAATATAAATGCATAGTTTTCTTGGCGTGTTCATATTAGTAATTTAGTAGCGTGACTCGCGTGTAAGAATGTAGGAATGCTGAAATATTGACAATAGTAGAGTTACATTCCTTTTTAGGTATCGCGTACACACCAAAGCTATTTGTAGAACATCAGTACGGTAGCAACTTGAAGGGGTGATGGTACACACATGATTACATGCCGAAATCTGGTTGCGAAGAACTACTATGACATTACAAAAGCACCAATAGGTATTTTTATCAATATCAAGGAAATTAAATGAGAAGCGATCATAGCATTGGTATTTTGATGTCAGTTACTCAGTATGACGTAGTCATAGTAATGCTCTACTAACTACGGAAAAGATAACGGTAAATGTATAAATGAAGGAAAAGTGTGGAAGCGGTTGAAAGCGGTTCACATCAAACTAGATACCAACGATCTGCCTTATAAGGGTACCTACTCCGCTCGTGTATCCCAACAAGTATTGAAAGAAAGTTCGGTTACAAACAACTTTATAAATATGTATATAATATGTATTTTCCAAAAAAAGGTTTACAATAACTATAAGCAGCTTTGTTATTAGTTATTTGATGCACCTTTACAATAACAAAAATAGAAAACTAGTGCATAGACTACTCGCTCTAAATAAGTATGATCTTGTTTTTAGACGCGAGGGATCCGTGTTTTTAATGGGACTGCTGCTAAGTTTTTTATAAAAGAGTGTAAAAATAGCGCAGTAAAGCCCTTAAAAGACATTAACATTTTCTGAATGAGTTTCATTTTTACAACTGTTTATTTCAGCACATATTTTTATTTTACGGTTACTTTTTGTTTTGTTTAAAAGTATTTTTTCTTACTTTTACTCAGTTATTCAAAACTGTTTTCATTGTTCTTTATAGCTTACAAATTACAATGTAACAAAAATTATCAATAGCATTAATTTTACTTGTCTGTTAATTGTTTCAAGAAAACTAAACAAATCATAAGAAAATTCTCGTCAAGGTTAAGGGTGCAGTAGGTCAGCTTTGCAAATTGCACAAGGAAAACCGGTTGCTCACATCACAATGCGGAGATCAAAGAAACACTGAGTATTACATAGTGAGTAGGTAGGTACAGGTACAGTATACAACTGCAAACAAACTATTAGTCATACATAACGCAAATGGGTATTTCAGTAACATAGCACTTAAGTTAAATAAGACCTTAGTCTAGGCCTAGGCGATGGCGACTGCGATCAGTTGAAACGCTGTCAAATATTGCTGTCATATTTGACAGCGTTTCAGCTGATCACCATCGCCTAGATGTGCGCGGGCCTTTAGTTCAACATCAAAGCTCTCAACTTCCAAGTATGCTGCCCAAAATCATTGTAAACGTAACTGACGTCACACTTTAGCCTTCTTAGCTCAATCATTCCTTTTGTATGTGACAAGATCATCGACAAGGCTAGGAAGTCAACTTGATTTCTCGACCTAGAAATGTTATACAATTTGTTTCCCTGTAGTATACAATACCCGCTCGTGGTATTTAAGGTCGTGATTGTGACGATAAGCCAGTAGCAGTTCTTTTAATTCCTTTCGGGCGTCTCAACAAAGTTTTATGGCACAAAAAGACTATTGCACTGCAAAAAAATTAACAAGTAACTGTTACAAATGGAAGCTTAACATTAAAATATGCATTTGAAAGCCACCAATACATTTTAAGTGAATTGACAATTGAATAATCTCACGTTTCTATGCACTCTTTATTCAAGAGGCGCTCCTTACAAAGTATTGAAGGAAGCATTTTATCATTCTTTGGTTTGATTTGATTTCAACGGCAGATGTTATGACGTAAAAATATAATAGAGCCTTAGTAGAAACCTAGTGAGTTGTGACTCATGAAGATACCAAAGTAGTTACACCTACGTAAATAAACTAAACGTACTTAATGCTAGATAGGTACACTCATTGGCTACTCTAATACGTAAACCTGCTGCAGAATTTATACTTTCGTGTATTCATAGTTTTGTGTGAATTCTCCACAGTTTTTTTTAAATAGAAAGAACCAAAAGTTTCAATTCAAGCAACAATACTTCTGAAACAGTAGATAATGGTCATCCCAAACGGTAACTTTATTTCGATTAATGCCTTTTGGTCTCAAGAATGCTCCTGAATTTATAGTGTAGGTCTTATTCCAAGAGCATACCACATACACGGGAAGTAGTATAGGTATGATGAGTATACATGTGTATGGTATCTATCCGTGTTATTGTGGGCGGATGTTAGCAATCTTGATAGTTTGTACAGAACAAGGGGCGAATTGAACTAACAATTTTGACAATATCTACCTCAAGGAAAGGCCAAAACAATTAAAAATATAAAAAAATATGATGTTATCTAGCGACAGTACTGACGCAAAAACAAAGAAAATAAAAGAAAAGTGTTATCTCGAAAGTAAAGTTCGTTCACATGTTAAGATTTTGTTATGTTCGATAAGGTTATGAACTCAACACTTTACGGCAAGGCAATGTAATGTAGGCAATAAATATTGCACATCGGCTTTTCTGCTTTCGTAGAGCGCTATCTCTTTCTGACACACAATACGCTCTATAGTACTATAGTACTCTCATAATACTAGATTTTCATGTCCACAAGTAGAAGTTCTATCAAGTTTCGTCGGAAGATCATGAGTTAAATCGGGCAAGGTTGTAAAGTCATCTGTATCTGGGTTGAAATAAATAAGTAAAACAAAACATAAAGCGTCGTTTCACAGCGAGCGTGGTAACGTAGGTGTAGAAAGATAGATAGATAGAAAGATAGAAAATACTTTATTGCTCACAAATACTTAAGAACAAACAATGGTACATAAAAACTGAACAGGTGTAGGTAGGTATCTAGTATTATCTCTTAAGAGCAAATTCATACATCATTTAGCATTCATAGACTAAGTATTATTTTATGTCCTGTGTCTTAACTTAAGCTACCCAAAGGCATTAGGTTAGATCAATCTTGCTTACCAGAAAAATCCAAAATACACGTCACCTTTAACGTCCTACAACACTTTCCACTTTTAATTAGTCACAGAGGTGCGATTCTTTTATCGAGTAACAACGAAATGTTTTTTCTTTTTGTTTGATACATCAAAATGTATATTAGTCGATAAGCTATCGAACGCTTCATAATAATCAGCTTATCTCGCATTGATAACGATAACAGGATCAGAGGGCCGGCGATTCACCCTCAAACGCGTAAGGCTACGTCCGCACTAACGGGTGGCTTGGGTAGGTACTTGGTTCCTGGAGTCTAGCGAGTCACCTAGCGATTAGCCTAATAAAACGAATGTTCAAGAATTTTCGTAACCTACCACTAGTAATTTGTTCAATGTGTGTGTGGGTCAAATATTTAATAAAAAAAAATTCTTTTAACCGGCCGCACTGCGCGCTTGGCGCCTTTACTAGTTGCAAAGATTCTTGAATGTTCGTTTTACTAAGCCACTCGCTAGGTGACTCGGTTAAGGCCCTAGGCAAGCCACCTGTCAGTGTGGACGTAACCTTAGGGTAAGCATTAGTATAGTTAGACTAGCGGGTCTCAAGTGAGCCGTTTTCTCGAAAATGGCCAATGACTGACAGAAGATTAGTCAAACGGTTAACTTTATACTCGCCATTATCCGTCGGCCATATTGTACCATCATAGAGCTTCTTGTCTGTTCTTCTAGGCTTTGTCTTGTGGAACTGCTATTTAAACTCACATTAGGGGTTTCATCGAAAGTACCTACTTACCTTAAAACCTCAGCCTGCCTCCATGTTTGCTATACCCGATGCAGGGTCCATGTGATACCTACTTACACCTAAAAACTATGTATGTACAAACTTAACCATGTGTAAAGCAATAAATGTATTGAGGTATTTTCCATTCTCTATAATGCTTCATACACAGCATATAAATACAAGAACATTTTGAAAGAGCCCATTGCATTGTGCATGTACAATTTATGTCTCACATTTTCCCACTGCATGAGGAAATAACATTTGCTAGTCTAGGCCAGCTCTTATTGGCTTGGTTCGTACCAATATTACTACTTTATGATATTTGAATAAAATCAGAAATAATACAATTTATTTAGGCAGTGAATAGGTCCTTCCATGGTGTGGCAGTTATTTATTTATTTATTTATTTATTTATTTAGTTATGTAAACAGAGTGTCTTTTGCATTCCAAATAGGTCTGTCAGTACACAGAGATATTGCAATGATGCAACTTATCAATACTTATAACACTAGGCATGAAAGGAGTGAATGCGATGACGGCTGACAGAGAGGAATGGTGGACGAAGACATGTTATGCCATCCTTAGATAAAGTGGGATAGGGGTAGGAAGAAGAAGATATCAAATAATATGCTAAACATTAAAAAAAAAACATTACAGCGAAAATAATAAGTTGACTGGTACCAATGTAGGTACAGGTAGTATCAGCTTTATCATGATCCAGTGTAGTACTATCGAACCATCATCTCAGCCCAGTATGACCCACTGCTGTAAACCTCTTTCATTTTCTGCTAGCCTCCTCTGTCTTGTGATAGGTTATAGTTATTATCTGAGGTAGAACATTCCTTCTTCTTTTAAATACCGGCGCTTAACATTTTAAAGCTAGAGGCAGAGACTACCTTGAAACAGACCAATCTATAAGTAGGTTGGGCTCAGTCATAGAAAAGTAGGTTCTATGTAGCTTCCAAGTGTTGAACTTACCTGAAACTTCTCAAATTGCTCGCGTTCCGCGTCCAGGCTGTTCTTCTTCAGCTGAAGAACTCGGGGCAAGGATAGTGACGCCATAGAGTTTACACTCATGCACAACACAATTATAAAATTTACAAACGCACCTACTTATTGATGCAAGATTTTAAGCGAATCGCAGTTCCAACTATGTGTAGTTACTTGACGCACACGAATTCTTTAAACAAGTAATTCCAAATAGTACTCTAACGTAATAAACAGTTCATAAAGTTTCGTAAATAATTTATAAACAATAATCGTAAAAATACAACAGCACGCACGTCTCGCCTACCCAGTAAACTTCAAAAAGTGAATGAGTGAATGAAATAAATAAACGAACTAATAGAATTGATGATTGATAGATGACGGATAGTTAACCTGATTTGACGGGTGACAGTTTAGTGACTCCTTTTAACTCTTTATTCACGACAAGATTCATGACTTCCGGTTTTTTAATTCTTTAGAATTGTATTTTACTTAATGCTCTAATCAGTGTGCTTGCTATAAAGTGTAATAATAAACCTTGTTACAATTAATCAAAACAAACAGTAACTAGTAGTACCTAGTTCCCTATAATAGGCTCTATTAGAAAAAATGATTCAACTTTCATTAACGCATCCTAGATGGCGCTGGTATTCGTGTGTAAATTTTTTGAGATCTTTAATTTTTTTTTCTAACTATAGAACAATATGCTTTGCTTACAAACATAATATGATGTTAATATGAAAATGTGCTTAATTGAGGCCTTGTTGGAAGTGGGAAATCAAAGCACTGTTGCTTTGGTTTTCGTTTAAAGATGCTATCCCACTGTCACTGTCACTCACAGTCAGCTGCGAGAAAGCTGTCAAAACTGTTTATTGTTCACTCATTCTCGTTCGACTCGTATTGTTATGCTTTTGGATTTGTACCGCTTTTTTTATTAAAATATTGTAGCGAGCGCGTGGTGTAACAACACGCTGTTATTTCTTTTACTGTGCAGAAGTTACAATGGAAGCCTTTTTAGAGTACAATGATGTGCAAGCCGAAATAAAAGGAACCATGGTAAAATAACTTTCAATTTTTTTGTAGTTTTCCATTGTAGTTACCATTGCTGAATCCTATTTGTAAAATTGCTGCATGTTTTAGGTTCCAGGTAGGCTGAAGATGACTGACCAGAATATCATCTTCAAGAACAGCAAAACGGGGAAAGTAGAACAGTTGGCTGCTAATGACATTGAGTTAGTAAACTTCCAAAAGTTCATTGGTTCTTGGGGACTGAGGATTTTTCTAAAGAATGGAACTCTGCATAGATATGGTGGATTCAAGGATGGAGTACGTATATTTTTTATACCTGTCTTATATTCAGAATAGGGTGAATATATTCATTGTGTAGTACCAATAAAATAGTTAAGTCAAATATGTATATATTCAATCGTATCACAAGGATAACTTTGAAACATCTTAAAGCAAGGTGAGTCTAAGTGCCAGTTCTATGGGACCAAGCCTAGAAGAACAGGTAACAAACTATGGCTTGGTTCCTATGGTTTTCTTTACTTATAATAGTTAATTTTATCTGTGTGTCCTTTCTATGTGCTTGTTGAAACTAAAGATTGATATTAAAAAAAAACAGACTTAACTAACCCTTTGGTATACTCACTTCAGCAACATATAAACCTCTTTACAGGAACAAGAAAAAGTTGCCAAATTCTTCAAGTCAAGCTACAAAAAAGACATGTTAGAGAAAGAGCTATCCCTAAAAGGCTGGAACTGGGGCACGGCTAAGTTCAACGGAGCCGTCCTGAGCTTCAATGTCGGCTCTAATACAGCTTTTGAGATCCCATTGCACTATGTGTCACAGTGTAACACAGGCAAGAATGAGGTTACACTTGAATTTCATCAGGTAATTACTTTCTCAAAACCTAAATCAAAAGTGTATTTATTCAGTAGAATCGCAACAATCACTTTGAAAAGTCTTAAAGCTAAGTGAGTTTAGGTGCCCGTTCCACGTAACCGAGCCTAGAACAACAGGCTGATATGATCCTTTTACAAATCAATAATTGTTATGTCAACAGTCCACAAAGCTGGAGGGCAAGTGGTAGGAGCATACAGGCTGTACAGTGTAACTCAACAGTTCTACAACAATTTTTTTTTTAGACTAATCTAAAGCATTTCTTGATTGCTACTTGTTTCTCATGTTAGTTGCAAAGTGTGCAATAAAAAAAATATTCTACTAAATAAATCCTATATCCTATAATATGTTTTGTATCAGTGAAAACCTGTAATTGGCTCACTAGTTTCTAGAGTATTAATAATATTAAGTTATTATTTCTAAGCTGTTGGTTTTTTACAAATAAATATTTCATTTCATTTCCAATAAATAAATAAATTTGCACACATTTCAAACATATCCACCCCTAAGCAAAGCTTGTGCTATGGGAACTAAAATATTTAGATGTTATTTGCCTAAATTGCTTAATTTTTTTTTTCAGAATGATGACACACCAGTCTCCCTCATGGAAATGCGTTTCCACATTCCCACTAATGAGGTGGCAGGAGATATGGACGCTGTAGAAGCATTCCACCAACAGGTTATGACCAAAGCCAGTGTTATCTCTGTCTCGGGTGATGCTATTGCCATATTCAGAGAACTGCAATGTCTTACGCCCCGGTATGTTGTAATTGGGTTATTTTATAGGCTCATATTCATAATGGTATTATAGCAGTAATTTAGCCTAACAGGCCGATAAGTCTTTTGGCATAAAAGTGACATGAGACTTTTAGCGAGTCACTCATCTGCTGCAGGCCGATCATGTAACTTTTCAATTTTCGAACTAATACGTGATCGCAAATTGACAGTTTCAATAAGATTTTGATTGAAACAATTGCAACAAAAGATACATGATCATCCTGCAGGTCTGCTATTATGAAGGAGGGGATTAAACTATAAAGAGTTTTATCAGTGGTAATGTGTACAAAGATTTGTATAAGGGCTCCCACTCAAAACAGCGAATTCGCATCCCACCGCGGAAATCTATGACGTCGTTCATATAAATAGATAGGTAGGTGTCGCAGATTTCTGCAATGCGATACAAATTCGTAGTTTTGTGTCGGAGCCCTAAGCCAGAATCACTTGGCGCCTAGTAATAGTTGTATGTGTGAATGATCTTGCACTATGGATTTATAATTTAAAAAATAAAAAAATATATAATGTAAAATAGGCTGGGCATAGCCAGCCAACCAAAAAACCAATATTTTAAACATATTTTTAATATTGCACAATATTTATTAATGTTGTGAAAATAATAGGTACAATTGAAACAAACTGACCAAACTGATTGAATGGATGAAACGGGTATTTATCGCGATTACCTTTTTCCATCCATACATATCCCAACAAACAAAAACGTCATATAAGTCTTGACTTATACGACATAAAGTTGGATAGAAGTCTTATAATGATAGTGAGATGACTACTAGGTTCTTTAGACGTCTTTAATTTAACTTATTAGTCGTGCGACGAATATGTCATAATAAGCTGGTCTTAGCAACGTTGGTAAGACTAAACTAACCGACGTTATATTACAGTCTTAGCTAAAACGTTTGTACGACAACGCAATAGTCATACTAACGTTAGAGTCCATGAAACGTTTTGAACTGAACAAATAAGGTCTTTGAAAAACCTTTATATGACATTTATATAACGTAGCAGTTGTATAGACGTTTCACAGTGACGTTTATATAACGATCACTATCCTGTTTTACAGCGGTCAATTGGAGACTCTTAAATGACTTGGTTGTTTATTTAATACTCAAATATAACCTATATATTACATGAGTCCGTGTAATGTCATGCCCTGACTTTAATCAAACTTTAAGGCGCATTTAAGTCAGGTTTTGACTTTAAAACGTCTAGGCCGCCATATTTACGGAACGTTTGATTAAATTTAATAAGAAGAATGAAAGCAAAAAATGTGTGGAGAAGACTTAAACGTAGTGGAACTTTCAAAAGGAAAGTAAATCGAGATTTCCTTTTATTAAAAATTACAACGCCAACAACCGTGGCATTAACAAATGTTGAAAAGAAAAGTGTACAACTCACGAACAACAAAAAGGTTCAGTATCAATATTTATTTTATTTCTATAAAAATATTGTGTGTGATTTCTTATTTCATTATTTCATTCTTATTTCTTCATATTTTCAGATAAAATTTACTGGAATGTTAAAATGTTTTGAAATCTGCACTGCACTGACTGACTGTGACCTGCAATATACAAAGGGTTTTAAATTTATGAGGAACCCTAATAGCTAGCTGATGTCATGGCGTATTGCATGGTCTTGAAATAACCTTAATACGACTTTATGTCTTTATAACGTCGTAAAGATATAAGTGTGTGACAAAAGCAACATGTCCTACATTTTTAGAAATAAACATATTTTTATTAATAAAAATATAATCATTTAAACACAAAATTGCGAGAGGGCATGAAAATCTGAAATAAATACACATAGGTATATTATCATAAAACTTTAATACCCAGTCGAACTAAACGGCATGAGAGACAAATACAGTTATTAGCGAGATTATAAATATAAGTTAAATAACACTCACCTTTTAGTTCCTTGTAATTATTTATTTTGCACTCAAATCTCGAAACAAAACCAGCACAAACACTGTCAACAAGAAAAATGAATAAGTCTTACAGGTGTTGTTCCTTGACTCAAATAAAACGTTTTAGTCATTCAAAAACACCTGCATGACGACAATACAACAAATGAGTCGTTGTAAAGATATGATGCGACTTCTGCGCGACGAAAGTAGTAATTCCATAACGTTCATACGACTTTTGAATGACGTTAACGAAGTCAGCTTGTGACTTTTGTATGTCCACTATACGACGATGTTGGTTGTATAACTGGGGCCATTTTCGCGTTTAGTAAACGTTATTATAACGTTAGTGCGACTTAGGTATTACGATCAATGCAATCATGATAACGTTTACTAAACTTTTGAACGACGTTAAATTGTTAGTTGGGATAATCCCGTTTTATCCATATAATTATGCACAACAATCGCGTTGATTTAATAAGAATAGAAAACTACTTAAAAAATCAAAAAAGCTAACATAATTATGTTTATAATAATTTTATTTATGTCTACTTCCAGAGGTCGCTACGACATCAAGGTGTTCCAGTCATTCTTCCAGCTCCACGGTAAAACCTTTGACTACAAGATCCCCATGTCCACCGTCCTTCGATTATTCCTCCTACCACACAAGGACACACGGCAAATGTTCTTTGTGGTGTCTCTGGACCCGCCAATCAAGCAGGGACAGACGAGATATCACTACCTGGTGCTACTGTTCGGAGTTGAAGAGGAGACTAGTATAGAACTTCCTTTTACTGAGTGAGTATTGCATCAGGCAGACAGTTTACTGCATAGAAGATTGTGTTTTAGTATAATAGACCTAGAAGCTAAAACTGCTGGTTGAAGCTAGTCCTAGAACACAAATATAAATCTCGCTGTTTCTGTGTTTTACATTCTTATTTATTTTAATAGCTGGTCCGGTAGCGCTGTCTGCACTGCCAGCCAGCATTTAGTGCATTCGAAAAAAAAATTATAATAGCGTGAGATGTGAAGTCTTACATTTATTTTATTATTAGTCTATTTAACATTATTTCTTATAAATTTTCAGAGAAGAACTGAAAGAAAAATATGAAGGTAAAATATCTAAGGAGGTGACAGGACCGACGTACGAGGTGCTAGCTAAAATAATGAAGGTCATCATCAGCAGAAGAGTCACGGGTCCAGGAGATTTTCTCGGGTAAATAATAAAATAATTAAAATAATTTACAAACTCTGTGCAGCCTGTAGGTTTCAATGTTTTTAAGGAATTCACGGGTTACTCCCACCAATGCCACGCTTTTTAGGGTTCCGTAGCCAAATGGCAAAAACGGAACCCTTATAGATTCCTCATGTCTATCTGTCTGTCTTACCGTCCGTCCGTCCGTATGTCACAGCCATATTCGTCGTACGGAATTCGTCAATTTCAACCTTATCTTGTCAATGTTCGAGGAGACCATTTAATTTTGAGACACGATCGTGGGGGGGAATAAGCCCTTAAAAAATAACTGTTCTGTGTGTCCCGGTGTCCCGGATAAAAATGTATAGATTATTCTTTCAGGCACCATAAGACTCCCGCGGTAGCGTGCTCATACAAAGCTGCAGCCGGGTATTTGTACCCGTTGGAAAAAGGATTCATCTACGTGCACAAGCCGCCAGTCCATATTAGATTCGAGGAAATCGCCTCTGTCAACTTTGCTAGAGGTGGCGCGTCGTCAACAAAGTAAGTTATCTTTACTCATGAAAGATAGATATAATAGCCTTTACATAATAATAAATTATAAAAAACTTAGAAACCGACTTTATGGCCAAACTGGTCCAATCTTTTTGATAAAAATACTAACCTGCTCATAAATGGCGAAATTATGCGACTAAATTAAAAATACAACCAATCTGAGAATATCATCATTTAAAAAAGAGGAAAAATATTTTTATAATATTCATATTTTTTTCTCTGCTATGGTTTTATGAAAAAATATAAACTTTTCTTTCATATTTGTTTAGGTCATTCGACTTTGAGATCGCGTTGAAATCCGGCAACGTGCACACTTTCAGCAGCATTGAGAAGGGAGAGTACGACAAACTATTCAATTACATCTCATCTAAGAAACTGCACGTCAAGAACACTGGGAAGAATGTGAGTTTTAATCATTTTCATATTTCTTTTGAAACTATCTTATTTTTCAACACTATAGTCATGAAGAACGGGATATTTACTATGATTAAACTTTGAGTTTCTGTATTCAGTATTCAGTATATTTATTGCCTTATTATGAATGTTAATATAACAGTGTCAGATCTTAGAACTAGTTTTTGAATCAATACATAATTTACCCTGTAAGGGTGTTGCAATACTGGAGAAGCGGGCCGATATTATTATAATTACGCAGATTTGTAAGCAGGTTTAGTATAAAATGTTATAAGGGTTATTTATTATTATAGTTATTCTTTTCGTTCGTCGTTAAAGAACTCGTCTAGGGTGTAGTAAATTTTTTGTAGAAGCATCTCTAAGTTTTTTTTCAAAAATGTTGTATTTTTCTAGATGTTTGATTTTTTCCGGAATCTTGTTGTATATTTTAACCGCCATAACATTTGGTCCCGAGCTGTGTATCCTTAAGTGTGAGTCAAAACTCGCAAAATTTAATCATGGTAAATACATATCCCGTTGTTTCAAACCTCGCATCATTTAATCATGGTAAATATCCCGTTGTTTTTGTGTGGGTCAAACAAACCTCACAAAATTTAATCATAGTAAATATCCCGTTGTTTTGTGGGAGTCCAACCTCACAAAATTTAATCATGGTAAATATCCCGTTGTTTTGTGGGAGTCCAACCTCACAAAATTTAATCATGGTAAATATCCCGTTGTTTTGTGGGAGTCCAACCTCACAAAATTTAATCATAGTAAATATCCCGTTGTTTTGTGGGAGTCCAACCTCACAAAATTTAATCATGGTAAATATCCCGTTGTTTTGTGGGAGTCCAACCTCACAAAAGTTAATCATGGTAAATATCCCGTAATGACATTTTCGGAGTGGTTGGGCAGCAATGGCGGAGACTGGCACAGGACCGAAGAGAGTTGCGTATTAGGGAGGAGGCCTATACCCAGCAGTGGGTGCATACAGGCTGAATAGATAGATAGATAGAAATATCCCTTTATTTTTTTGGGAGTCAAACCTCGCAAAATTTAGTCATGGTAAATATCCTGTTGTTCATAAAAATATTCACATTAATGAGAAAACTCTATTTCGTTACCCAATCGCGTATTCTGATAAGTTGTATTCTAATAAGTCATCTTGTTTGGGCTTGTTGGGAAGGAATGCTTATTGTAGAATAACTTTCTTATTGGTTTTCTGCCCATTTGATAAACCCTTTCTGATAAGCTATAATTCAAGAAAAGGCCTTTGCTCTGCAATGGGACAGAATAGTTTGAATTTTTTTGACGTGACAACGTCTTATAATTTGATGGAGCCGGCTGCACGCACGAAAAAACATGTCTCATGCGGCGTTACCTCGCTCTGAGGCGTTCCATTTAAGGCTTGAAGTGCAAGCGAGAGCGCGGAACGAGCGACAAAGAGGCACAATCGGCCTCCGCGTTTGGCAGCGTTCTGTCTCTCTCCTGCTTGTGAGAGATGCGTCCGCGTGGACAGCTGTATGACGTTGTCACGTTCAACTATCGTCAGTAAACCGACTTTACAGACAACCGTTTTTTTTTTTAATCAGATAGCTTTGAGTCAAAGTAATAACCAACTGGGTCACAAGATCGGCGACGAGACCCCGAAGAAGAAATAAAATTTAAAAATTAACTTTATGTCATATAATTTGCAGGACAAAGCGCTTTACGATGACGATTTCGGTGACTCGGACACAGAGAAGGAACCCGATGCGTATCTGGAGCGTGTGAAGGCAGAAGCCAAAGAGCGGGACTCCGGAGACTCGGAGGATTCAGACTCCACGGACGAAGACTTCAACCCCGATAAGAACAGAGAGAGCGATGTCGCTGAAGAGTTAGTATGCTTTCCAAGGAGCTTGGAAACCTATTTATTTATTTTATTTCGACTGGCCTCTCAGCTCAGTTGGTAGTAGCTCTGCCTTCTGCGCTGTAGGTCGTGGGTTCGATCCCCGCCGAGAACAAATATTTCTGTGGTTAACATAGATGTTTGTTCTCTGTCTGGGTGTTATATTGTATTCTATGTATGTATTTACAAAAAAAAGTATTTAACTATTTTATTAGCTATCTGGTTCCCATAGTACAAGCTCTGCATAGTTTGGGGCTAGATAATGTTGTGTGGATTGTTCGCATTATTTATTTATCGAACCCGTTACACGAGAAAATAATCACCCTGTAGCTTTATCATACCGATCGAATAATGCTTCATCATAAGGATAATTTTTTGCTAAATAACATAGTGTCAGAAATAAAAGGAAGACCATGAAAAACATTTCATGTAAAGCTCTGAAAAATGAAAAGCTGAAATTGCCGTACGGAAAATGGAAAAAATAAAAAAACTATGAATGTAGTTAAAATTGTTTTTTAAATTCAAATAATGTCTTCTTTCAGTAAAACGTTCCACCTACAATATGAAAGGTACTTTCCCTTCATGTGGCATACCCGTGGGACGCCCTGTGTAACTTTTTTTTTTATTATTAAATAAATGAATATTGGCGAACATCACACCACACACATCACACAAACAAAATCATCAAA
Source organism: Thera britannica (assembly GCA_939531255.2). Taxonomy (NCBI): domain Eukaryota; kingdom Metazoa; phylum Arthropoda; class Insecta; order Lepidoptera; family Geometridae; genus Thera; species Thera britannica. The sequence goes on from OW618039.2 coordinate 14,637,935, forward strand.
CACAAACATCTGTGAAACGTAATTTTCATTAACTTCAGATACGACACGAATCCTTCATCTGAAGAAGAATCGGATGCATCAGGTGCAGCCTCCGACGACAGCAAGAAAGAAAAGAAAAAGAAGGATAAACCCAAAAAGGCCATTACTATTGTAAGTAAAGCTATTAATTTTGTTGCGTCTATGTAAATCAAGTATCGCCAAAATATTTAACTGATCTAATGAAAAAGGACTCAAAGATTTTGAAAAATGTATTGGAGATTAATAATTTATTTGTTAAAATAAATCTATAAAATACAACAATCCGCCATGATGGCTTAAACACCGGTCAGAGCGAATTACGTCACGGCTATTTAAACGTCATTCTGATTTAGTACAAAAGCACCAATGTTTACTGTTGATATACATACCCGTGACGTAATAACAGACGCCATGACACCAGCGAGCTTTTTGGCGTGAATTTGAAAATTTAAATTTAAATGTACTTTTATTGCACAAAAACCTTAATTTTCTACAGAAATATGATATATTTTAGACATAATAGATACTTCTGAATATGATAGAAGAGATTTTGAAAATTAGTCGTCATGCCTATTATGCATTATGCTTTATCAAGAACAATCCCTACAAATTTCTCATTTCTCAAACGGATAGTAAAGGGATTCGGTCCAGTACTTATCAGTAATAAATAGTACCTGTACCCCATTAATTACCTACATGCCAGAATGTGCAGTTTGTAAAAAAATACTGTGGGAAAAAACTACTTCAAAATCATAGTACACCGAAATTGTTTAAAATTAACTAGTGCACAGTTTGTTTTTGATTATTTTTATAGAAAAGCAAATCAATATAAAAGTATAATAATAAAATTAATATTGGTGCACATTTCACACATCGCCATTACAAAGCTTGTGGTGTGGGATTCAGATAACTGAAATTATTTTGAGTAGAATAAAGATACAAGGATGTAAATAATTAATGAAAAAATAAGATTATTAAGTCTTACTTTCACTGACAGTCAGAAACGCCGCGCAAACGCAAGGACAAATCTAAGAAGAAGGAGAAAGACGTGAACGCGCCCAAACGACCGGCGACTGCCTTCATGCTGTGGCTGAATGACCATCGCAAGCAGATTCTGGAAGAAAACCCGGGGATTAAGGTCACGGAGGTAGCCAAGAAGGGAGGAGAACTATGGCGGGATCTCAAGGACAAACCTGTAAGTTTTTTTAGAAGCATATAAAGATAGTGCAATCCACGAAGGCGCGCCCCACTATTCCTCCTAACCGTTTATAGTATATGTGTGCAAGCTTCCGTCAATGTTTGAGTGTTATCGGTACACACTAATTACCTATGAGTGCACACGCACACTAAATAGACTACGGTTCGCGACTGCCGCTCGTAGCAAACTCCCCGCACCCCGCGATCCCCTCAACCGACAATTAATTATTGGTGGGGCGCGTCTTCGTGAATTGCACTATCTGTAACAACTTTTGCCGAAACAAAAAATAAGAAGATGAAAGGAGACTTAGCAATATCAGTCTGGTAGCGCTGTATAAATCGTCAGACGATCACCAGCATTTAGGCCATTGATTCCCAACGTGGTCCAGGTGGACCCCCAGGGGTACACGGGATACTCCAAGGGGGTCTACGATGGCGTGACTAAAAAATACTTATTTAGATTTAATATCCGCATTTTTTGTCGGCTAGAAATATAGTAAAAAGGAAGCTGCATGGTAGGGGATCCACTGGAACCAGCAAAATTTTGAAAGTGGTCAATGAGAAAAAAAAGGTTGGGAACCTCTGATTTGAGGCCAAGAAATTAGTCAAAATGAAAAAACGTTATTTTTTTATTTTTCACAAAAGCGTTCATGCACACCCTGCCCAGTGTGCATTACCTACATACCACGCGTCCACTGTCGTGGCCTAAGTGCCATGGTGATAAATTAAATCACAAACTGCTGTTTTTAACGCCATTTTCTTTTTTCTTTAGGATTGGGAACAGAAGGCGGCTAAAGCCAAAGAGGAATACAACCAAGCTATGCAGAAATACAAGGACAGTGGCGCCGCTGACGAGTTCAAACAGAAGAAGAAAGCGGCTGAAAAAGTAAGAACTATAGTTCGGCCGTTCAGAGAATGCGTTCCTGACAGGTCGCGATTGAACTGACGACGTAACTTTGTAATGGCGTTGCAGTTACGATAAAAATATTTTTGCTGGTTGTTTACCGTTTTAATAATTGATGAGCATTAAAACAACATTATTATATCAATAATCAATGAATTTTATAATTTTGTGCCAAACTGAGTGTCAAATAACTTGTTATACAATATTTTTCTAAATCTATACTGCGCTATTACAAGGTTATGTCAGCGCTTTATATTTGTAGTGCTGTACTAACTATGTGACTAACTGTGACTAACTGATCAAACTGTCAAACGCATTCTCTGAACGGCCGAACTATAACATCCAACCAACCTTACACTTATCCTTCTTGTCGTGTCACTAGTTCTTTGGAACCAGTGTGGTAAAAGGATTTTACACTGAAAATCCTAAAAGACATTATGCTGCGAACTTTTTTTTAGTTAAACCGGTTTCCTCACGATGTTTTCCTTCACCGTTTGAGAGTACTGGCATAGTGCACATACATTTTGTGGACAGAAAAACTCATTGGACTAACGACTGGACTATTTTGTCCTTTTGAAACTTTTGCTTTTGTATTATTGCATTGCATATGTCTGACTAAGTGAAGTGGCACCACACTGGAACTTCACTTCTTTTATTTTTGATTTGTAAAAGGATCATATAAAAAAACGGTAGGAACCGAGCCTTAGTTTGTTGCCTGTTCTTCTAGGCTAGGTCGCGTGGAACTGGCACCTAGACTCGCCTAGCTTTAAGACGTTTCAAAATGATTCTTGTAATCAGAGGCGTCTCTAGCCCATGTAGCGCCCGTGTGCAAACATTACCCAAGCGCCCCCTAATAAGTGTGCGTTCAAAATGGAATGGATACAAAGTACAAGTAACAGCACATCAAGTTACCACAAACTGTCAAATTTCCCCAATGGGTAATTAACTCTAATATTGTTTGGAGATTTTTAAGAAGAAATTTTTCAGTTTGGTTACCACAATGTCCTGTTAACTATATTTAGAATTATTATGCAAGGTGTTCTGGTGTTTACCCTAACAAGCCAAAACGTATCCATGATTATGACGTTGACATGGCTATCTTCTGCTTCTTTTTAACCGACTTCCAATCAAAAAGGAGGAGGTTCTCAATTGGGTTGTATTTTTTTTTTTTTTTTTTTTTTTTAATGTTTGTTACCGCATAACTTCGTCATTTGTGAGCCGATTTGAAAAATTATTTTTTTATCTGAAAGGTACTGCTTCCAGATTGGTCTCATTTTAATTTTATTAAAATCGGTGTTGCCATTTTTTTTAAATAATTTTTTTAATGTTTGTAACTGCATGCCTCCGTCATTTATAAACCGATTTAGAAAAATATTTTTTTATTTGGAAGGTTATTATGTCCAGATTGTACCAAACAAATTTCATTAAAATCGGTTTAGCCGTTTGGCAATGAAGTCGGTTTCTCAAGTTTTTTAAACTTATAATTTTATTGTTTATTTCTTCTAAATATATAAACGTTACTGACTGACTGACTGACAATCAACGGATAGCCTAAACCGTTAGTCCTAGAAGCATGAAACTTGGAGGGTGTGTTTATTTTATAGCTTAGAAATGCATTTGCATTGAAAATTCTTTCTTTATGAGGAGAAAACAGGGGGGGGGAGGGTGCCAAGTGCCAGCGGCGCTCGTCGGCCCCTATGATATTATTCATCAAATATTAGAAGAGCTCAAGATGCTATACAAAATCTATGCAGAGCGGAGCTTTTTTTACGTTGGTCATTGAAAGTACGGCGCCCGGCCAACGCGCCCGCCAAGTTGAGCTCCGTAGCGGTTCTAGGGGGCGCCGAACGCAGAGCGGAGCGCTTTTTACGTTGGTCATTGAAAGTGCGGCGCCCAGACAACGCGCCCGCCAAGGGTGAGCTCCGTAGCGGTCTTATAGGGCACCAAACGCAGAGCGGAACGCTTTTTACGTTGGTCATTGAAAGTGTGGCGCCCGGCCAACGCGCCCGCCAAGTTGAACTCCGTAGTGGTCCTGGGGGCGCCGAACGCAGAGCGGAGCGCTTTTTACGTTGGTCATTGAAAGTGTGGCGCCCGTCCAACGTGCCCGCCAAGTTGAGCTCAGTAGCGGTCCTCCGTAGCGCTGAGCGCCCCGCCGCGCCGCTCGGCGCCCCCTAGGACCGCTGCGCCCGTGTGCACCGCACACCCTGCACAATAGGTAAAGACGCCGCTGCTTGTAATCAAACTGAATAAAGACAATTTTGATTTGCATTCACCACCTTACCAGTCGTTCTAAAAAAAAGAGTGATGACATTTTACTTTCACTTATAGTATCACTGGTTCTTTTGGACCAGTGCGGTTAATGAATTAAGTGCGCCTTTTCGTACGCAAGTAATAATATGACATCCTAAATCCATAACATTCTTGCAGGAGCGCAAAGCAGTTGAAAAGAAGGCAAGCAAACCATCTCCCACGAAGAAGTCCAAAAACACTAGCGGAAGCGGCAGTGGAGCTGGGAAATTCACCAGCAAGGAGTATATAGAGGACGATGATAGCTCGTCCGACTCTGGAGCTGATAAGAAGAAGAGCGATAAGAAAGATGTGAGTGTATGCCCCCCCTCGTACTCCCCCCCCCCCCCCCCCCCTTCTGTCCATACTCGTACGAGTATGACAACCTTTGGATGGACAGAAACATTATAATACTATAGCGAAGCAATCGCTATTAGCGATAAGACCGCTCATTGTACCTCTAGTTTTTAAGTATTATTTTAGTCCATGTTTCACTTTAAAATTTTTGGTGTACAATAAAGTAATATTCTATTCTATTCTTTATGCGTACTCATAGAATAATTCTTGCGTGTATGGTTACTTCTTAAAATTAGGTATAGATAGTGCAATTCACGAAGACGCGCCCCTCGCGGGGTGCGGGGAGTTTGCTCCGAGCGGCAGTCGCGAACCGTAGTCTATTCATTGCAGTGTGCGTGTGCACTCATAGGTAATTAGTGTGTACCGATAACACTCAAACATTGACGGAAGCTTGCACACATAATTATACTATAAACGGTTAGGAGGAATAGTGGGGCGCGCCTTCGTGGATTGCACTATCTATATGCTATTATGCTTGTTCCATCAGCTAATTAGAGAAATAATCTGACAAATACAAGTAAAATAAAAATATTTTTGTACGAAAAAGTGTGTATAATCTTTCAATTTATTACAAAATAAACTATTTAGCAGACCAATTGTATACATTTACCTAAAATACAGGAAGTATAATAATTGAGCATGAAATGAATTTAAATCACATTAATGTTAACAAACTCGCCTTACCTGTTATTTTCGATAACCGAGCATACTCTACTGGCCTCTCAGCTCAGTTGGTAGTAGCTCTGCCTTCTGCGCCGTAGGTCTTGGGTTCGATCCCCACCGAGAACAAATATTTGCGTGGTGAACAAAGATATTTGTTTTCTCTCTGGGTGTTGTATTGTATTTTAGGGATGTATTTACAAAAAAAATATGCATTTATGGAGTATTTTATATATCGGTTCCCATATTTACAAGCTCTGCTTAGTTTGAAGCTAGATAATGTTGTGTGTATTGTCTACAATATTTATTTGATTATTTTTTTTTCAGAGCAAAGAAACAAAGAAAGACACCAAGAAGGCCGCCAAAAAGAGTTCAGATGAATCGGAAGCTGAGGCTGAGGATTCTGGATCCGCAGAAGAAAGTGGAAGTGACTAGATATCCCTACCATTATAAAATTTAGTAATTAATTCTCTTTCCTGTGGTTTAGACCGACTAAGCTGTCAGGATGGTATAGGTGCTGGGCAAGCCCAATCTAAAATCCTGTTCCAGGCACTATAGCGTCCCGCGGTTAGGGCTTGTGTATTCACCAGTTACCTCAGACGCTATATAAATCATCTACAACAGATGCAAAGGCCTGTTTACTTTTTTTTTTCAATTTTATATTGAGTGCATACTCTTACATTGGTATTTGCATGTCATTGAATACAAACTCTTTTAAGTTTTAAAAATGTTTCTGATAAAAGTGGTAAAACAAGCAGAATGGTTCACCTGATGTTGGAGGTTAACCCTGTCTTTTTATCATACCTTCACAGGACATGCACTGAAGGTTTTTGTTTCTGTTGCATTTCTCAAACCTTTTGTTTGCTATAATTCAAAGTACCGCAGTTTAAATCGTTATAATAAAGCAGAAGTTCTGTGAATTAGCTCGAAAAAGTTCCACAAAATGTCTTAAAATATCTCAGTGTCTTGCAGAATATGCATTGAAAATTATATTGATCTGTAGGGTATTTCTCGTTATTACCTTTATGTGCAGTGGTCGCGGGAAAACACAAAATCGCGATTACCTTTTTAATATTTCCCGGCTTTTTGACCCTGTTGCACCAGTGGTCGCGGGAAGACACAAAAGGTATTTTCGATAAATCCCGTTTCACCCATATAATTATGCATTACGATCGTGTAAATTTTATATGCGTTGAAATGTCTACATTTTGTGCAATTGTGTGCAAATATTTGTTCCCATGAAAAAATAAAAATTCTTCTTACTATTGAGAAATTTTTTCTCCAGGTATTTATTCTGAGGGCAACTTCCTTGACCTCCTTATACGACATGACGGCGATCTTCGCTTCTATTTGGCTCATGGCATATCCTTATAGCTTCCTCTCTTTTCTTCTACTTTTACTTCGATAACATTTCTGAAAAAGTAGTCATCCTGTAATTGACATTTTATAATACAATTTAACTGTGAGTGTCAAAAAATAATGTTTACTATGTGTGCTGTTGGCGTTGCCTAACAAATAAATAAATATCGTACAAGATGGCCAATCGTCTTTCCTCTTCGGTTCTTAATAACTTTTATGAGGGCTCTTTCCTCGTCGACTCTACTTAGTACTTCTACGTTCGTGCAAAAATACTATGAAATGTAATCTTTTTTTTTAATTACTTACTTAGTTCCCAATTCTAGGCTTTATTATATATTTTTTAAATTCTTTTATTCTTTGATAAATATAATAGTTTGTGAAGGAATGTGTAAAATCACAGAATAGCTATAGTATTATTGTTTGTACAAAATTTCATACAAGTTTGGAAAATACTACTGACTAAAATAAATAATAATTATGCTATGGTTAAATTAGTAAGTAATGATTGTTATATTTTTGTATTTCCGCGTGCGAACTGTGTAAGTTTTAATGGTGTTAAACCATATTCACAAGCTCCTATGTATGTTGGTAATTGTTTGTGAATGGTCATTTAGAATATTTAATTTTAATATTGTAAATATAACCGTAATTACTAATAAATAAGATTTACTTATTTGTGTTTACTTTCTAATATTTATTGTGTACTTACATAATAATATTACTCCATCTGTTTCGATGACGGCGGCCATACATGAATGAATACACGCAAGGAATATCCTTAGAACGGCACCAACGTTTTAAAAGAAGTTGTAAATAAAAAACCTTGGAAATGCACGAACATAATTATTTAGCGTACCGTTTTAATTTTAGGTATAACACTTTGCCAATAAAACTTTTTCTTACTAAATACCTACTGGTTTCTTCGGAATTAAAACCTGAAAGAGAAAACAGCCAATTTGGTCATTTTACCTTCTAAATAATATTGAATAAACTATTTTTTCTAACTCATCGTTTTTTACACCAAGTCTTCAAAATGCAAATTCGACAGCATCTGCAAGAAAGATGCATGTTTTACCTTTTTTCAAAATAAGAGAACATTTTTTATAATCAAACTTTATAAAAGTTACAATGCATAGAAGTTACGCATTGTTGTCTTACAATCCGATGAAGAAAAGTAATGGTTTTATTGGGGTGCGCTGTTCGTTCCTGTTGGCTGCATGCACTTTTAATTTCTATAGAAAGTATAGTGAAGACCCTCCTGTAGCGCAGCTGGCGACGCATGAGGATTCGAGATAAAGTACCTGCCTATTAGCACATAACAATGTACTATTTATGGCGGGACTATCTTGAGTCGTTTATGGAAGGCTGGCGGGCATCCACAGCACCGGACCGGGAATAATGGAAGGGGGCCAGGGAGGCTTTTGCCCCGCAGTGGGACGATGGGACGATGCAGTCTAAAAATAAATAAAGTACTTGTGCTTTTATTAAAGGCCACGTATAATAAAAAACTTAGCATTTTTAAAAGTGCATTCTTGCAACTGAATTTTCTTGCGTAGGTATGCAAATCTATGAATGAACCTACTCATTCGTTTTTATGGTGGAGTTACTCGTAAAGTTTCGAAACGTGTAAAAAAGATCAATGCACCGGAATCCTGCGTGTTTGATGCACGTGTGCTGGCGGCTGGCGCATTTCGCCGTCATTCGTCACGACTACGTCATAGGTTTCTATTATATTGTGATATTATGCATACTAGTTACTATAAAACACGTGTGCCATAATTCGATACAATCAAATCGTTCATTGAAAACTTTGCTTATAGCTCTAAGGGCTCCGTTTTCCCTTTTATGCAACCGAAACCATAAAAAATTAAGCAGGTACCTACGCTATACCTCTATCTCCACAATAGCGCCCTATCGAATTCATAAAGGTCGTGAAAGAAATTACTTAGCTAACTATCAATCAAGTATATGTCGATGTCTCATAGGTTCGATTCCTGCAACGAATTTTGTGGGAAGAATTTTGTTTTGAAAGAGGGTCCACGAGTTTCTTTAACCAGACGGTTAGATCTCACATAAAGGTCTGTGTCTTTATACCTAGTGCCGTTATAAAATCAAGCCTGTAACTCGAGGCATTGTAAGTACGTACCTAAGTTAACAGTCTTATTTTCGTAAAGGAAAATATAGAACCGTCCTATAGGAATTAGGTGTACCTACCTAAGAATCGACTAGGATGGATGGAATCGTGCATCGTGGTACCAGATATAGATTTATGGTCTGTCTAAGATGTCAACCAGAATATGGAGTGGCGCTCGGACAGTCCCGGCATAGAATAGAACCCTCGAAGACACCTCCCGAGACTGGCGTAAGGAAGAGGCAATTATGGGAACGCACCATGGGCATCAGCATCTCCTGTCTACTGTCCTGAGTGGAGTAGGTAGATAAAATCAACAGCACTGTGGTCACCAACACTCAGGCCACCAATCTGCCTGCCCGTCTGGTGACCTCAAATATTTGGAGCCTAGGTGGGTACACTACGTTAGTCCAGTGTACTTATTAAGGCTGAATCATCGATATCTGTTAATGATGATAATGCATAATTAGTATAATAATATCGTTGTGATAATGTATTGATAGGTATCGTTGGATAAATTAGGTTGCAAACTATACGAAATGCTTAAACCGTGGTAGGTACCTTGGTCAGGGAACAAGTATTCCCTGGTTCTCTGGACTTTTATAATGCAATGCAATGAATGAGCGACGCAGTTGAGCCAAACAAAAAGTAGGCACCTAAGCTATTGGTCGGTCTAGTCAATGCTGTTGGTACCTACATTAGTGTGCCTATGTGCGTTCAGGACGTGGCCCTGACTACCTTCCTCCCCCTAGAGAAATCCTTGAAGATTTGATTGGGGAAGGGAAATACCTACCTACTGAAAGCAGGTGCTGTGCATCTAACCAACCACCTATACTACCCATTCTAATGTGCTCTTATCAGCGAGATGCTTTGCTTGTTATCACTATGTAGTGCTGGCTGAAGATCATGGAGACCCTTATCCTTCTAGAAATAAAAACCATTTCTCAACATTATACCAAATCGTAAACAAACGTGCCCGGCTACCATTCACTGCTATGTTTTATTGGCATCTCTTTCCAACATAGGTTTGCCGCGCTTTTGACTTTTTCGAAGTTAAACGTTGGCGGTATTCAAAATAAGGCGCGAGTTAATTTTAGTAGGAATGGCTCTTCAATGGAATGGGTCATTTTTTGATATACTCATAACTCTTTTGTATTGAAGATGATCTTGAAAAATGTTCTGGTAATCAATATTGAAAGTTTGGCATAAAATTGCATACTAAAAAATGTATTTTTCATAGCAAATTTCAACAAAATATTTTAGAGAACAAATGTATGGAAAACATAAAAGCAATTCAAAACATGTTCTAACTCCAGCACATAACGTTTATTTTTCTATGAACTTTTCAAATGAGACATTACGGATGTACGTAGTACGAGAAACCACGACACGGTCGCATTGTTGGCACTATGGAAGTGATCGACCAATGACAGCAGTCGTAGATGGCGCCACCGTACCGACGCGAGACGACCCCAAGCTAGCTTGCTTTGGGAACATTGCTTCGGGCTCCATACATTTTCTTCTGGTTCTCTACGTCTACAGTTTGGTTGTGCACCAGTTCAAAAATATTTTCAAAATTTTTGCCATCAGGTAAGTCCAAGCATTTATCTATTCAAAGAGGAGTGTTAAAATAAGATTACTCTAGTTATTTGAGGCCTAATTTGTACAATTCGTTTTTGTTCCACGTTGGAATTGGCGTTCAAACATGGCTATCCGCATCTTCATACATTTTCATAGTAGCGTGGGTATGGGAAAGGCTCAGTATTTCAATAATTTATTTCTCTGACAATTTCCATTGAAGGATAGGAACAGTTCTTCTACAACTTATAGTTAATTATTATTGGGATTAACTGGTAATCGAGTCTCATTTAGTTATTGCGTATAATCGTCACAAAACGATAAAACAAAATGGCTCGTTCGACCCAAGCCTAGGACAGTGAACTCGTTATATGGGGCGATAACTTTTCTTACGTATTTAAGCTTAAATCTAGTGGTTTTTACTTGTAATTTGATGTACATCGATGGAATAAATAGCATTGCATCATAAAAGTAATGAATTTCGCCCGATAAAGCATTTCCCGCCAAATTACCGCTGTACTTTGTCGACGATGCCGCGTGAAGGCTTTTTTCGAATTCATTTTCTGCGAAGCATGGCCCGCATAACCTGTTGCCCAGCGTCTTGATAGGTTTTTATAGGTCTGAGTATTAATAATTTCTTTTTTGTCAGGAAAAAAAATAAGATGACGGACAAGCCGAAACGTCCCATGTCAGCATACATGCTGTGGCTGAACAGCGCGAGGGAGTCCATCAAATCCGAGCATCCTGGCCTCAAAGTCACTGAGGTGGCCAAGAAAGGCGGAGAATTATGGAAGTCCATGAAGGACAAGAGCGTAAGTTCACTTTGATACTGTTCTTTTTATTGTAGGAACGGAATTTCCAATGGCGTCACTTTTACTAATAACTTTGTTTATTTCAGGTATGGGAGAAGAAGGCTGTTGAAGCCAAGGAACAGTATGCCAAGGCTTTGGAATTCTACAATGCGAACGGCGGTGGCGCTGAGGAAGGCACCAAGAAGGCCACCAAGCGAGGCAAGAAGACCAAGAAAGCAGCCCCACCTGTAAGTACTTTACCTACACTTCAGATAGTATTTGTTGTGTGCCCTTCTTTTAGCATTTTAGCACACATTCAATCATTTTACCTGCATTTAGGTCAAGCATCAGTCCATTTGCTGAGTCGTACAAGTTAGTCTACAAGTAAAAACAATTCAATAACTTTCAATAGTGGACATAATCATAACAGGATTACAAGGTAGAATGTCTGAGTCAAGCCTCGGGCATAGATTTTATGCAAACTCGAGTATTGTTTCTGCATACGGGTCTAAAACTACAGTCTCTATCATATTTATATTGATGGTCTCTATGTAGTACTGAGTTGTTGTATTACTTTCAGAAATCAAAGAAGAAGAAGGAGGAATCTGATGATGAAGACCAGGATGAGGAGGATGAGGAAAGCGAGTGATCTCCCAGTCTAACAATGTTCATATTGAATAATTTACTTGGACTTAATTTATTACAAAGTAACATGGGACTGACTTTCCAAAGTCTGTAACAACATTTCAATATTTTTTTATTTTATATAATTTTATGGAGTTTCATTAAATTTTGAACTCTTGTTTGTATGCATCATTAATTTTGGTTTACTCATGAAATTGTTAATTATTTGACATTGTGATTTTTCAGCTACAACTTAATATTGTGGTAATTCTAGTAATGTTATGTATGAGGACTACAGAGTTTGGAAAGTTTCGCCGCTGGCTAGGGTCTAGATTCTAAGCCTCGAAAAAATAATGTTTAAGTGTTAGCATGTATTCACTGGGGAATTGTACAGTTAGCCCTCCCTTGTTAAGTTCGCAGTGACTCTGGATGCACTGATGTACATACCTTAATTTTTTTCACAAAACTTAATGTCTGCTTGTATACCTGATTTTATATTATTTGTTTAGAAGCTGTGCTTTATCTTATATTTTGTACGTCTGCATCCATTTCAACATCAGAGTTATGGTCAAACTATACCAATTTTGAATTAGAGACTTCATTGAATGATGTGAAAGCTTATTGTTCATTAAACCTACCTCTTCTCATTGTCATTTCAATGCTGATAATGGTACCAAACAGTAAGCTAAGTTCATTATTCTTTTGCAGAGCACTTTAATTTAGGAAATTGATGTGTATGTTGTATTTTTAGTTAGGTTGATAGGAAGATTTTCGATGTGATTCGTCTCTCAAATTTTACATTTGTGTTAATTTGTAATGAGAATTAGCATTCCTCATGTCAATACGGATTTTACATGTTCAATAAAGTAATTTCATATAAATAATGTTAAGTATTTATTATTTGTCTTGAAACATCCTTAATTTTTTTTAGTTGGTTTATTTTGAATTAAAAATCCATTTATAACCTACCACATTGGGACATTAGTTAATGATAATGACCCAATATACATTGTCCTCTTGACTATGTGGCCAGACGACTTAAGGCATGGCTGGTATGCCAATATTTAGTGACGCAGATTGGTATAGGTTTCAGAATTTGTGTCGGTCTGGTTCTTGAGTTATTGGCCAAAACATGTGGACCACCGTTCAGTAATCAGGACTGTGTGGCCACCTGTTTTCTTGAAAAACTTTGCATCAATGCATCGGATCAAATATTTTTGTGTTAAAATTTTCTCCGGCACTAAATATTGACAAGCAAATGAGCTTCCTAGACTCTAGTAAGATAAATAAAATATTTTTGAGTTTTTGAGGTTATAAACAGGAAATGTAATTGTCCTCCTAACCATGTGGCCAAACGATTGTAAGAGATTATCCTGGCTACACTGAGATCCAATCCCATCCGAACCTTTTTTTTTATTGACCTCTCGATTCGTCGTCACGGCTACCCGCTACCTAAGAACTGGTTTGATTTTCTTAGAAAGTACAATGCCTAAGTTACACACCTAAAATTAAATTGAAAATGAATCAGTGACACAATAAGAATAGTTTAAATCTCTAGACTCTTCCGTCAGACTTAAGTTTTCTTGTATAGGGTTTTCCATCTAGCTTAACCAGTAGTAATCCTAATCAGTTCACACGATGCGTATTTATGAAAGCACTCTCTTTGTAGTTTTAATGAAGTTGATTGACCTCTTATTTAGATTTGGACCACGCAAGACAAGGTCATGAGATCAATAACCAAACATGGCTACGCAACACGAAATCCCGTTGGTCCACTCAGTTGAGAAAGGTAAATTTTATTGGCCTCCGGCCCAATAAGAAAGGGGACACGGGAATGACATACTCCGTCCCAGCAATCCCCAAAAAGGCTAGACAAAAAAAAACAATGGCACACCAGCCAGGCTGTAAGTTACTGGCCACATGGATAAGAAGTCAATAGTAAATATCATCTCTCCGTGCGTGGTCTTGATAAATTGTTATTTTTATAGTAGAGCCAAACGAAGAAATCTTGGACTGAGTTAACTTTAGGTACTCCTCTCTGGGCTCCGGGGTCCGGTCAACTCCGGTCTATCTATCTAGTGCCAGGAACACTAAAATATAGAGGAAAAGAAAAAAAACTGGGAAAAACTCCATGCAGTGCGTTGAAAAAGGTTTTTATTTTTGTAATCTGTCTTTTTTTCAGTCTGTCGATGTCGATGTCAAATTTGCCATTCGTTGTCAATCAACTTGTCATGTCAAACAAAACCTATCAAAATTCAAAACATTGGTGTGTGTTTGTTTTGATTTCTAAAACAAATCTTTCGTTCGCTAATTTCCGCGCAATGCTCTTACAATTGACAACGCTTCTATTATGAACATTAAATTTATTTAGACTTTCAAAAGCAGTACAGAAGAATAAGATACTCACTCAACTCAACTGAAAAAAGCGAGGTTAGGTTCGTGTTTGTATTTCGCAAGGTAGCCTAGAGATTTGGATAGGTAAGAGTAAGTTTGGATCTCAATATACTCAGATAAGTGTTAAATATGGCCGGGGACGGACCGGCGGGAGGCACAGTGGCGCTGGTCACGGGTGGCTATGATCACACCATTAAGCTTTGGCAGGCACACAGCGGCGTATGCCTTCGCACTATGCAACACCCAGACTCTGTAAGTAAATTCGGCATTTGGACTTGCAATATACTTATTAAGGGCAGGTTTAAAAATTTTGTTTTTTAATTTTTGTAGCAAGTTAATGGCTTGGAAATATCTCCCAACGGACAAATGGTTGCAGCCTGTGGATATCAGCACATCCGTATGTATGACCTGGCCAGCGCGAACCCCGACCCAGTCGTTAACTTTGAGGGCATCACTAAGAACGTTTCAAGAGTTGGCTTTCAAGTAAGAAGAAATTTAATTTATTGTTATTGTTTATATTGATTGCAAGACTAGCTATTCTGGCATGTGAGGCTTAACATCTGTGTGCCTCAAATTGATGGGTACTGGGTTGCATCCTAAGGCACATTCTTAATGTTCCTGACCTGCAAGAAAGTGCCTGTAAAATAGGTGATGGTTGCCTGGAAAGGATCACTTTGTAGTATCACTCTTCTTATTTAAGAGCAATGCGCTTGTCGGCGTAATGTATGTATTTTTTTCCAGGTATTTATTTTGCAGTATCGTCCATTATCAATCAAATCAAATTACTGTAATTTAACACTGATTAACGTAGACACATCAGCGAAAGCTCTATCAATAATAATAATAAATAATAGTTATAGATTTATTTAACTAGAGGATTATATTTACTTTTTGTGTTACAAATTTGGTTTTTAACACTATTTTTATGAACATCGGTATATTTATTGGGAGTCCCTCACAAAATTAAATCATGATAAATATCCCATTGTTCATGTAAATACTCTTTTTGTTAGTTTGCGATAAATAATTTCTTATCTATGGTTACCACTTAGAGATCACGTGGGCCATATGCTTGCTCCATCAATAAGTTGTATACAAGAAAAACATATTTTTTGGGTAATTTCAATTGCAAGCTTACAACTTAAAATCAATCATGTAATTAGAATGACAAAATGTAATTTACCTATTAATTAGTGTAATTGGTTCCCAGACCATTCTAATTAATTAAATTAAATAAATAAATAAACTTAATTTCACTGATGTTTAATTGTTTGGCTATGTTACAGAAAAATGGACAGTGGATGTACACAGGTGGTGAAGACTGCACTGCAAAGATATGGGATCCAAGGTATATCCTTAAAAAAGATTTTTTTTTACCTACCTTTTTCTTTTTTGTTTTAGATAGTAGGTAGTTAGGCAGTAGAGCTATGTACCTAGATACCCACTGCTTGGTAATAATATAATGGCGCAAGCATACTTGTGACAGATTAGTAGTGGGGGCTGTAAATGTTTGTACATATTCTATCAACCCCTCTGTAGCTATGCATGATAAAAAACAAAATATATTTAAATTCCAGGGTGTCTTCAAACATTCGTTGCCAGAAGATATTTCAAGTGCCGGCTCCTGTAAATGCTGTGATGCTGCACCCTGACCAGTCTCAGATAATGGTTGGAGACCAAAATGGCAACATACACATTTGGGACCTCAAAACTGACCAGAATGAGCAGTTGGTGAGATTTTGTATTCTGAAAATGCTTTGTGTTACAAGATGTGTTAGTATAGTTCTGTTAGGTAACTACGAGTATCACTAATGGCTGAAAATTTTGTCTACAGACAGGCTGGTTGTCACTAAAGAGAGAGAGAGAGATAAGAGACAGAGATCAGATCAGGGCTTTTTATACAGACCGTACATGGCAGCATTTCACACACACACACACACCAGAACTCTGCGTATTGTGTTATTAACACTGTATTTTTACATTTTGATTGTTTTATGTCTTGTCGTGTACAGTTTGTATAAATAAACGATTTTCTTTCTTTCTTTCTATTTGTACCAAGCTGGCATAAATGTCAAATAAAAAACCATAGATAGATAGATTGATTAACTCTTTATTGTAGGAAGAAATAATTACAGAATCTATTACAAAAATAATGAGTACAATGGGTGGCCTTATCGCTAAGATCGATCTCTTCCAGACAACTTTTCGATGGAAAGGATTGATACAAATCGGATAGACGGCGGTGCACAAAAAGATCACATTTATTCTCATAACATAAGCTGTAGGATTTTTTTTTTGTAATTTGACGTTTGTGTCCCACTGCTGGGCAAAGGTCTCTTTCCAAAAACCTTCCATTCATCCATCCCTGACGGTCTCCATCCAATCTTTTCAGTCAATATCCTCTATTGTGTAGAAATCGCTATAAGCGATAAGACCGCCCATTGTAACCTCTTAGTTTTTAAATATTCTCATGCAACATTTTTTTTGTTTATTTTTTAATTCAACCTATTGTTTCCCACTGTTGGGCAAAAGTCTCCCCCAAAACCTTCCATTCATCCCGATCTCCGATCTTATAACATGTTTTACCTTTTTATTTTTGGGGTACAATAAAATTATATTCTATTCTATGTGAATATTTATCTCTTTCTATATGAATGTCCTCTATTTACTTTCACACAGATTCCAGAAGCTGAAGCGTCTATTCAAGATATCGCCATCGACCCGACTGGGAAGATGATGGCAGCAGTCAACAACAAAGGGAACTGCTACGTGTGGTCGTTAGGAGGGGATCCGCCGCGTCCAGTGCCGAGGAAACACATCGCCGCGCACACTAAATATGCGCTACGGTGTAAATTCAGCTTAGATTCTACGTAAGCACTATTATTGTATTAGTTATTAAACTATTAAAGACTGAGCTCTGCTTTCTGCGCCGTAGGTGATGCGTTCGATTCCCAGCCCGGTTGTTCTATCCAAGATGACAGAAAAAAGTTATAAAAGTTTTTATAACGTTAATGATTTTTTAAATATGCAACTTCTCTGATTTTGTACCTGACTTAATTTACTTAATTGTACTGTGTAATAAGGCAATAAATATACTGAATACTGAACATTTCATTTCAAGATTTTTATCAAAATTAATGATTTAGTTGCAACAACTTGTAATTTCAATGGTATTTACCACTCTCTGTTCTGAGGTATTGACATGTTTGTGATGTTCCTCTTGTTGGTTGCAGGATGCTGGTGACGACATCCGGCGACTGCTCGGCGAAGGTATGGCGCACGAGCGACTGGACGCTCCTTCAGGAGTTGAGGCACGACACTCAGCGCTGGGTGTGGGACGCATCCTTTAGTATCGAGTCCAGATACCTTTTCACGGGTAACACATATTTAGTACTTTTTAAAACTATGGTTTACATGGTTTTTATGAACAACGGGATAATGGCCTACGCAGACCGGGACGGCATGGCAAGGGTTTAACATTTTTACTAATGGAAATGTCCATTACTATTGTCCATCACAAATGTGTCGCAATAGAAATCCGGGGGATCCGAGCACTGGTGGTCTAGTGGTAGTGGCCCCGCCTTCCGATCCGAAGGTCGTGGATTCAAATCCACTCGTGTACCAATGAGTTTTTCTGTCGAAAAATTTATGTGCACTATGCCAGTACTCTCAAAACGGTGAAGGAAAACATCGTGAGGAAACCGGCGTGTTGTAGAACCTTAAAAAGTTCGAGCAACACGTGTCAAGGGTCACGCAAAAAGGGCCCACCAGCGGCCTATTTGCGGAAAAACCTGCCCGCACATCAAGTGCGCATGATAAACTTGCCGGGGGATCCGAAAGAGATTTCATTGCACGGCATACAAAGACGTGCCACGGGCTCTCGCAGCGGGCATGCGCTCGTTTTGCCATACCACGGAGTGTAATCTGGAACTTTCAGAGAAAAAAAGTTTTTTTCTTATCAGTTTATAAATACGGAGTTATGCGGTAATAAACAAATACAGCCAAATTGATAACCTCTTCCTCTTGTTTTTAAGTTAGTTAAAAATTACAGCCCAACAGTGGGACACTACAGACTAGTAGTAATAGTAAAAAATAACTAGTAATATAGTTAAGCTGTAGTTATGTATAGTTAAACGAGTATTACGTCTATAGATCATTTGCTTCTAAATAAATTATTTATTATTAATTATTTATTTAATTTCAGGTTCATCAGACAGCTACGCGCGATTGTGGAACGTAGAGAAAGGTACTCTAGAGCGAGAATACTGCGGACACCAGAAAGCTATCACAGCGCTTGCTTTCAAAGACCAAGCTGTTTAGGTTATAATAAATTAGTTATATTTATGGTGAAATAAATTAGATAAAACTATAGCTAACAATGGTGGACACAGAATTATGGCAAAGCGACCCACCCGTTAGTCGAACGACATTGTTATGAGTACTGGGAATGAGTGAATGAGACTCTTAGGGGACTGAAAAGAATGGCGCAATAAAGAGGTGGCTTATGCTCAGACGTAAATGCAAACGGGTTGAAATGATGATGATAGCATACAATTCTGATTGATATTTCATGGGTATAATAACTTCATAGCAAAACCGCATGTTCCTCGCCGCGTCTATTCAGAAAGTACTGTATAGATTTTTCTTCGGTTTTTGTATGATTTTTTTGGAAAATTCCTTGGTCTAACAGTGGGAAAGTATACAAAAGACCTGTAAACAATCAATAAACAGAACTCCGCATATCGCTGCTGTTGCTAAGGTGAACTTACTAAAAGCTGTAAAAAGTTAAATTTAAATAGTAGTCTAGTCTCTTTTTACATAATGTATAAATATATATACCTCTAATAGCGTTCAAAGCATTTAACTGTAAATAGTAGAATTAAGTAAAATGTGTTTATGCATAAAATAAGTAGGTCTGCAGTTATTTTGTACAAATAAAACTATTGATTTTTACTAATGTGTTTCAAATTGATAACCATACCCTAGCTAGACTGTATGAAAGTGGCAGGGTTTACCTCCTTTGAGTTACGAAATTCAATTTTTCAGTGAGATTACCCACCACAACGGTAAGAGTGGTAAAAGTATCATGCAAAAAAACCGGTAGGAACCAAGCCGTATATAGTTTGTTACCTGTTCTTCTAGATTTGGTCGCGTGGAACTGGCATCTATTTTTGAACTCGAGATTGTACTAGTCTCGGCACCGTCCTTTCAGATGTATCGAAGTTTAAAATAGTAGGCTAAGTACTCATAACATGCGAAAATCTATATTTGAATATTGAAAAAGTCGGCACTCTGCTTGCTAAATTGATTAAATACCCTTCGGTCTCCTGCTGCAAGGAATTTGGACGGAAAGTCTACATTAAAACGAATATAATAGGTAATTATCAATATCTTTATTTATTCTCAATTACATTCATAGATATAAAGCAGTCTGGTTTGCACAGTAACTGATCATCTACAGAAGATACCTATCAAGTGTATTAAATGCAAAACAAACTGTGCAGGTTCTTATTCAAATAATAGGTTCCACAAACTTATCTCCACACTATACAGGGTTATTCATTATTAGCTGCAAATACTCAGGAATCAGGTTCAACAAATAGAATAAAAAATATTTATGAATTTTTTTTTTTTAAATTTGATCAAAAAAATTTTCAAGTTTTTGTATCAAAATTTTATTTTTATTAATTTCTTTACGGCTATTGCATAATGATTGCCATGGAGAACAGGACGATGACCCACCCAGGCGGTGACTGAACGCAGAGTGTCACTCACGGCGCGCGGGCGCGGATCAAAGGTCAAAATAGGTCAGGCGCCAATGATTCCTTTATCGATTTTCTCGGGATTTTCATAACAAAACTTAAAAAAATCATTTCATAAATATTTTTTATTTTATTTGTTGAACCTAATTCCTGAGTATTTGCAGCTAATAATGAATAACCCTGTATAGTGTTGAATCATGAAAATTGTGGTAACATTACGAGTGATATTATACTTACAAACCTACATAAATTCACACAAAAGCCTGTTATTCTTGAGATCGTTGTTATGTAATAAAGGTATGTGCCTACGGATACCATAGGAGAAGGAAGTTTATTTTTAGCAATTTGTGACATTTTTTTACATCAAGTAACATACGTTCTAGTATGATACATAGTACCAACCTACCTATATAACATACATATTATTATGAAGCCAAATTAGGCGTATAACATAGTACTATATAACTTAATTTGAACATAGTATTCTTCTGTGTAATAAAAACCATCTTTTTTATTTCAAATAAGAATATATAATATAAATGCATTTTATAATTTAAGCACAAAATAATTAATAAAAACAAGTGCACATTAAAATAAAATTAATTTACGTAAAATTAAGTCGCGGTTCTATTGCCGAGCATGATTTACACGCAATGCAGTTTTATGTTAAAATCCTTGCCTTAATTAATTTAACGACGAAGAATATAAAAATATTATTATTTTTAATATTCATATTATTTCGTTGGGGGGTTTTTTACATAAAATTGTATACATAGTTATGCCTGAAGAGCAGATTGGTGATCTTTTGGACCATGTCTCATTTGTTGTTTTTCGAAATCGTTTGCTGTGCTTGGACTCGGTTGACGGTGTAAAATAATATCAGCCCGAAAGCCCTTTGCAGTGTGAAAACATCGTTATTTTTTTAAATAAAAGTCAAATTTTTCGTCATGAATGACGCGTGGAATACCCTACATAAAAACAGTGACCCTATATAGTAAAAGTGTATAAAGTGAAGCAACACGAAGTGAAGTAAAGTGAAGACATAGTGCGTAGCGTATCCATCGTTGTCTCAGCAATAGAACAACGCGTCTTAATATGTCGTGTGTACACAGCTCAATGGAATGTTTTCTTTTTATAATTTCCATAATTCGACTAGAACATAAGATTCATTGATCATATCTATATTTCTTAAAATATTAAGTCGCAGATTAATAATTTTGCTTACACGAGTAACATACAATTTCTAATAAGTACATACTTACTTTAAGTGAAAATCCTACCTAGTGTCTAAGTAGAAAAAAATAAAGAAGAAGCATCTTAAAATTCATAACTCAGATCGTTCTTTGTCAAAGCATTTTTTCCACTCTACTTACAGTTAAAGGCGAAATTTTAATTGCGCGTTTTGAAAAACACTTAAATTAATTGCCTAGAATGTTGGCAGCAAGCTGTTTAAACTCAGTGTTGCCAACCGAATCACAACACACCAAAACCAAAATAAGGTAATACTGAAAGTTTTTAAATGCAGATTTAACATAAAAAGATTGGCACTTAGGCAAGAATAGCCATATAATAGTTGGGTTGGCTATGGCAACACTGATGCTACAACAAAGCAGGCTTAAAAAAGAATACTAGATTAGTACAACCCAACCTTCAATAACACACAACAAGTACCCAATGAAAGTGACCCAGAGAGAAGAATACGTACTCAAATGGTGCCAATGGAACAACATCCTATATAATAAGCCTTATTCACTATCAGTTTGTCTGTTAAGGAACAGATTACTCATGATGATATTAGGCCACACATTGTTGTTTTGGTTTACGTTTTACTTTTTAGTGATCACTAAAGAGTAATCTATATAATTATGATTATGATTATCAACGGAATGTGTGTCCAACTCGTTTTTTTACCCGTCATGGTCAATTAATTTCAATAAAATTTTGTGAATATTTACCCAATCTATTACAAGTTGGTGTGATGGTAAATACAGTCAGTCCCAGTTTAGAAAATAAATGCAGTATCTAAAAATCGTCTTCCAACACGAGTTTGACTTCACATATCTCTGAACACACATCTTCTTCAACGGCGTACGAAATCACGAATTTCATGTTGATGGGCGGAGACGCGGGCGGGCGTCCTAACAGCATCACCTAGAAAGAGGTTATTATTTGAGTTCATTATTTATTTTATTTTGATTATCTAAACTCGCTTTGCACGGGTGGAGAAATCCTAATTTATAACCTCTTTTTTCTAAATTCACCCCTTCGTGGATATAATTTAGTGTAGACTTATTACTAAGAATAAGGCAAACAGACAAGCTTTTAAAAGCCTCTTGTCTGTTTTCTTCAGGCAAACGCCACCTTTATCTCGCTACAACTTGATAGCGCCTTTTTATTTAGCTATGGTTTTTCTAACGGACTGGTTTTTCCGCAAGTAGGCCGCTGGCGGGCCCTTTTTGCGTGACGCTTGACACCTGTGCTCGAACTTTTTTAAGTTGTACGACACGCCCGTTTCCTAACGAGGTTTTCCTTCGCCGTTTTGAGAGTACTGGAGCACATAAATTTTTCAACAGAAAAACTTATTGGACACGACAGGATTTTAATAGAATAGAATAGAATATGTAGAATATAATGTCTTTATTTGCTGAAATAGATGTAACATGCTGAAATAGATGCAACAACATTTTGCAAAAATATGATTAAAAATTAGCTACATTACAATATTTTTAAACCTAAACTTACATTTTAAAATCCATGTATTCCCTAACCGTGTAATACCCATGATATAGCAACCAGGCGCATAAAACACTTTAAATTTTTTTGAAAGGCAGCGGTTTTATGTCAAATGTAAAAATGTTGATGCTCATGTAATAGCAATTTTTTTAGAAAAAGAAGAAGTCCGCGGAGTTAACCCACGACCTTAGGATCACAAGGCGGGGCCGTTACCACTAGAACACTAGTGGTCTTCTTATCTATGGTCATCATCATCATGTTTTTAAAAGCTGTCCTTACCTGCGTGACGGCCGGCGGTGGCAGAAAGAGGTTGAACGCCGGCAGTGATGTGCCCGATGCAGGAAGCAAACGAACTTTATACCCCTGGAATACAAGAACATTTTGATTAATGCAACTTTTTAAAAAATAAGCTCTGCATAGTCGCACAAAAAAAAAGAACTCTATAATTGGTTCTTGTCTACGCCAAAATCACTGGTATCGGGTGTAACATTATGTATTGGCTAAAATAAATCTTAAGACCTAATAATTATACACCTACATTACTGAGAGAGAGACAGAACTGGTTCTATGTTTAATCGATGTTTTTAGTGGGATTTGACTCCACACTCAAGCAGAAGGTAGGGCCACTATCAACTCGGCTGCAAATTATCATCAGCTTGAAGAAGTTCACTGCTGGACATCGGCCTCCCCTACACATTTCCAGGAAGAACGATTCTGCGCCCTTCTTTTACCGACTTCCTGCGATCTTAACAATGTCGTTGGTCCATCTGGTGGGTGGGTGCCCTACGTTTCGTCTTCCGGTTCGTGGTCGCCATTCGAGACCAAGAGAGAGCACCCTTTTAGAAAAAAAAATATTGAGAATTATAAAGCAGTTGCTCACCTTTGGTACAATACATTGCAGCTTATAATCGTCGATCGGCAAGTTACTTCTGCTCGTCGTGGATATAACAATCACATTCACATCATGCCTGGGTTTATCTTTACAGAAATGCAACACAACTGTCAAGCCATCCTTCTCTTCAAAGGTTGTCATGGGCGGTAACTTGCTTGGATGTACACTGTCCAATGTCACGTTTATATCAGTAAGGGGTTTAACTTCGAATTTCGCTGTAGAATTGGATTCATTCGATTTTATGGGGCTTTCTTGTGGTACAGGTGGAATTAATGGAGTGAACTTCAGTATTTGATCGTCTGGAAGGTTGGATGCATCGCTAATGTCCACCATGACATCGTCGTTTGAAGGTGTGGGGATTGGTAGAATAGGCTTTTCGTCTTCGGGCGGTTTGCTAAAGAAATCCAGGTCGAAAACAGGCGCGCTGTTTACTGAAGGCTCGTGTTTCGGCGATGCTAGCGCGTTCATAGGTATCTTCTTTGATTTGCTGAAACATTTTTTTTGATAATTAATAAATTTAAAAAAATATTTGGTACATGTAAGGAGTTTATGGCTATCATCGCTGCTAAAACTAACTAGTTTTTAACCGACTTGGAAGAGCGAAAAAGGAGAAGGTTCTCAATTTAGTAGTATTTTTTAAAATATTTGTTATCGCGTAACTTTGTCATTTATGAGCCAATTTGAAAAAATCTTTTTTTATTTGAAAGATTATAGAAATTTACTATAGAACTTTCTATAGTTTCATCGAAATTGGTTCAGCACTTTGACCATGAAGTCGGTTTCTCAAGTTCTTTTTACTTCACTTGTCTGCCTGTCACCTTGTTAATAATTGAGGAGATGTTAAACATGTGTTTACAAATGTATCTGTTATTTGCTTGTTCCATTAGCAAGTTGTATAAAAAACATGAGGTGTTCTTTAAATTCTTACCCATTAAAACTGTCAACCCGTTTCGCATTTTCTGGTAAAGACTGCTTTAGAAGTTGTTCCCCTAACGAATCCAATTCGTTCCAACCTTCCGCTTTAGGTTTCTCTCCTAGAAGATCCACATCATCTGAAATAAAACATATAAATATAATCAATAAATATAAGGAGATTAACAAAACAATTGCATCAGGCGAGTGTGAATGGAACTGCTGGAAGGGGAAGACCTAGGCGCATGTATCTCGATCAGATCGCAGACGTTTTAGAGAAAGGCCAGGTTAGGAGTACCCTAAACCGACGAGCATGTATGAAGAATGTTATGAGAGTGAATGAAGCGAAAGAGGTGTGTCAGGATCGTAGCAAGTGGAAATCCGTGATCTCTGCCTACCCCCATGGGAATAAGGCGTTTATTGTATGTATGTATGTAAATATAATCAAATTATAGTTTACACAAATGAATGGTTCTGTGGCTCTCACAGCTCAGTTGGTAGTAGTTCTGCCTTCGAAGAAGGGTGTGGGTTCAATCAAAAAATATTTGTGTGGTGAACATAGATATTGTTCTCTGTCTGGGTGTTATATTGAATTCTAAGAATGTATTTAGCTCTGCTTCGTTTGGGGCTACATAGTGTTGTGTGGA
Organism: Thera britannica; assembly: GCA_939531255.2. Taxonomy (NCBI): domain Eukaryota; kingdom Metazoa; phylum Arthropoda; class Insecta; order Lepidoptera; family Geometridae; genus Thera; species Thera britannica. Next base: position 14,663,180 of record OW618039.2, read on the forward strand.
AGTAAGAATAAAGTTTATTTCTAAACAAACAAAACATATTACAGTTATTAGCACTAGGCTAATACTTTTTATGCCTTATTGAGTAAGAATATTTAAATAATCTATTAAAAGTTGACCTGCTGTGAGACAAAAGAGGCTACAAAAATTTGAAATTTATATGAGAGATTGTTATTGGTCTTGCGTTGCCCATCTTAATAATGGGGTAATAAAAGTTGCCCCGCAATGTTTAAATCATATCAAGTAAGAGCTTATTTTTTTCGTATTATGTAAGATTTGGCTTACCATTTGGCATTACATTGACGGGCTGCAGGGGAGCGGCGCTAACAGAAGCACTCTCCGTAGAAAACAAATCCCCCAGTTCATCGACAGCGTTTTTGGCAACTTTCTTTGGTTCATATTTCGGCGGTGCACTAACATTGGCGCCGGCAAAGTCAAGTAATGTGTCATTGTTAGTAGCTGGTTGCAATCTCTCCTTGCTACCTTGTTTTTGTTGCTCAACAAACGCTTCATATCTCTCATTTATATCATCTATTATATCATTCGCTCGTATGATTTCAACTGGAATGTTATTCATTAGGTTTGTTAAGACATACTTTTGCTAGATTGCTTTTGTGCATAGTGGTAGCAGCTCCGCCTTCCAATTTTAAGGTCGTGGGTTTGAATCCAACCGTTTATCAATGATTTTTATTGTCTAATAATTCATGCCAGTACCCTCAAACAGTGAAGGAAAACATTGTGAGGAAACCGGCATGTTGTAGAACCTAAAAACGAATTATTTTGGATCGAAATTAAAGCCAAAAGTGTATTTATTCAGTAGGATCGCAAGGATCACTTTGAAACGTCTTAAAACTAGGTGAGTCTAGGTGCCAGTTTTACGCGACCAAGCCTAGAAGAACAGGCAACAAACTATGGCTTGGTTCTTACATATATATTCTTTTCTATATTATTATTATTTATTTTAAGACGAGCAGCTTTCGCTGATGTGTCTACATCAAACATTGTTGAATTATAGTTATATGATCCTTTTACAAATCTAAAATAATAGCAGTGAAGTTCCAGTGTGGTATCCTCACAAATATAATGTTCAAGCGCTTTGCGAGTGAGCAACTTTACAGCATTGTGGTGCCACTTCACAGAGTTGAATAACCTATGACAGGGTTGAGTAACTTAATATCATTGATTTCACTTACACTTACTCAAGCATTCAAACTCTCCCGTGCCAGTTGCCAGCTCATCCAGCGTCCCACGCATCTTGGCCACAATGGCGTGTAGCTCATGAATTAGTTGGACTTCTTCCGCAGAAGCATTCTCTGCATACTCCAGCATATCAGATAGTAAGCCTGCGCTGTCTAATGCAGTACCAATCCCTTGCACTCGGCGAGTGCTAGCTTCATGGCGACGTTCCTCCTGTTTAAGATATACATCATCATGTACATGCCTTATGTAAAGAGCACTAGTGGTCTAGTGGTAGTGGCCCCGCCTTCCGATCCGAAGGTCGTGGGTTCAAATCCACTCGTGTACCAATGAGTTTTTCTGTCGAAAAATTTATGTGCACTATGCCAGTACTCTCAAAAACGGTGAAGGAAAACATCATGAGGAAACCGGCGTGTTGTAGAACTTCAAAAAGTTTGAGCAACACGTGTCAAGGGTCTCGCAAAAAGGGCCCACCAGCGGCCTACTTGCGGAAAAACCTGCCCGCACATCAAGTGCGCATGATAAACTTGCCGACTTATGCCTTATGTAATTATAGTAATATGTAATTGCAAAGATTTTTGAAATCCTTTTTTTTAATTTCCACTGACTCTTGGAATCTGCTGTTGAGTTTGTTCAGTTATCCACTGCTGCGGTAGAATCCAATCAAGACCAGGTGACTATCAAGTACCGGTGCAATGTCGAACCATTCGTCAGGTGACAAATGGTTCAATGATGCACTGGCACCGAGGTGAGTGAAGGAACATTGGTGAGTTTTTAGTAAGTATGCTGTCAATATGACGGAGAGTCTGACATCCCCTTCCTATTCTTCGCCAAGTAGGAAGCATGCGTAAAGCATTTTCCCACGTAAAAAAGTCAGTTATCCATTTCTTCTTTAACATGGAGATTGCCCAGTGATGTTTCCATTTTGTCTGTCCTCTTATGAGCTATATTATATTGAAATGCCTAAAAGGTATGTAGTTACAAAATAATTGTTTTTCTTACCTCTTTAACCATAGTTTTGATAAGCCTATTGGCATGCTGGATATCCTCAGGTTTCTTACTTTGTAACAGTTTCTGAAGAAGCTTGGATTTTTCATTATCTTCAAAAATAGCATTCTTAGTCCTGAGCCTCATAGTGGCCATCCCTTCTGGAGGGAGGGGTGGAGGAGTTTCCTTCACCACTCCTTGGTTTTTGAGCATATCATAAGCCACTTTGAACTTGAATTCATGAGGAAATTCAATCGACCAGGCATGTAATAGTTGCAATACCTACAATATCATTACAATAATATTCTGTAGTACTTTTTAAACTTTCGTCATCATAACACATATTTGAACTATTACACAGGTATTTATGGAGTATATCTCATCAACAATAGCACTCATGTCAAATGCTCCAGTCTGCCCGCAAACAAATTTTTTGCAACATAGCCAAAACGCCGAAATAATAATAATAAGGTAATACACTCGATAAATACCGGTGTAATAGTTTCAACAATATTCTGATAAGGAAAAAGGAAAACTCTACACAAGTTAAAGTCATGGTGTAATTGTACAACAAAGCAGTAGGTGCGAAGTCAGTTAAATGTTGGGATTTTATGTCTAATAATAAAATTGCTTATTGTTAGACTGTGGTACATAGAATGAACAGCTTACCCGAGTCTTGACTTCACTTGCTGTTTTATCAGCAAGATACTTGGGCGATACCAACTTTATCATCTCATTCAAGAAGCGAAATTTGCCGACTTCGGCATGGAACTCTGGTCCGCATTTTCGCATACATCGATCAGTCATAGCCAGGGCCAGCAAAGCTCTTTGAGGTTGAGGCGCGTGAATACGAGCAGCCAAGGTCTGCGCAGCCATCTGCGGACCATCTGGAGAGTGCTGCATTACAGCACAGAAGGCTTCCAGGGCTGCTGGGTCCGGACATGGTAGCGAGTCGCTTGTTGCTTTTACTGCCAACAAAAATTTTATTTTACGAGGTCTTCAACAACAAACGAAAAATTAAGGGAAAACCCAAAAATTACTTACGTATAAGTGCTTCTAAGCTTGTTAGAGTCACACTCATTTTGAGTACAGCGTTTTACAGTCTAACGAAGGGAGCACGACTTATTTATTTCCATTTTATTTAATTTTGTGTTCGCCGTTTTCAGACAAGATTGCGAAGCGGTCAGTGTTGCCAACTCGGATTTTGAAAAGGCGTAGACCACATTAGAAATTTACGTTAAATTAGTAAAATTAGCGTATGTAATGTTCATAGATCTACGAACTTTTTTTCAGAGTGAAATGAAGGGTAGGGTAGGTAAAACTGAACAAAATGAGTGTTTTGTACAATTTATTCATTTTCAGGCAAATTAAATTTATCTTACGAGATCTTACGAGCTGGCTGGCGATACTATTGAGATTTTCTAGATAGCAAACGCAGTATAGTTTTTATATCACACACATTATTTTATTATTCTATGCATATCCGCCATTACAAGAACTCGAAACTCGAAAAGACAACTGCCATCGTATTACCATCGATATTATTACTTTATATTCACACTAGACACTATGAAAACATAAAAACTTGACAGATACGAGACGTTTCGTTTTACACAGTCACAGCTTTAAGGAATGGAATGAGAACTTTGTTTAGAAAATGACTGAATGACGCAACGCAAGTGTTGGCGAAGCGAGTTTGCGCTAGTTTTTAACAGAACAACCACTAATTTTTTTTTTGCGAATGAAATGAAAGGGAAATTATGCCCATTCAGCATATGTAAAATGAATGTTATTTTACAAAATTGTACAATTTTATAGAAAATACGTAGATTCTGGGACTGAAGTTCGTAGGTTTGCAGGAAAGGCATAAAGTACGTAGATCTACGTAAAAAGACGTAGAGTTGGCAACGCTGTTTGCGGTTGCGGTTTGTTTTTTTTTAACTGGGTGCTGGGTGCAAGCTAAGTCTACTTGAGAACATACTACAGGCCATACTACTTCGTCTTTTTGACGCCGGAAAGATTTTCTGCCGAAATGATGGACGGGAAAACATGACTTCACTTGTCAACGTCAACGGAGAAAAAGTAAAAAAATAAAAATACTCCGGTCGAAGCTGTCGAAGGACCGAAATTCTATAAATATCGCAGTCGTAGAGGCTATTTTGTAGCAAAATGACTATTTTTCGGCTTGCGCGACTCTTAGCACAGCCAAAAAATCTACAAAAGACTGAATCGATTGCACAAAAGAGGCTTGCAACCACGACTGCCACTGGAGCCATTCTTCCGCAGCCAGAGAAGCAGGCTTTTGGTCTGATAGGCATCGTGATGACCATTATCCCTGGGTTGTTCGTCGGTGCTGTGATAAGTAAAAGCATTGCAAACTTCCTTGAGGAAAATGAGCTGTTTGTGCCATCTGACGACGATGATGATGACGACTAATTTTGGTTGTGGTAAGTTTATAGAACAGTGCCATAGTATGTCATTACTATATCTGCTTTATATATTCGCCAGTTGCATAGCCAGAGAAATCAGTATAATATCATTGAGCTCGCCTGGGGAAATACTACCACCATAATTGCCTATTTGTTTCGGTTAGAAGGGTGTGATTGCTGGTGAAATTACTGGCATGTGAGGCTGAACATCTGTGTGCTTCAAGTTATTGGAAGCAGGGCAGTGCATTGTAGTGCAGTATAGGGCCATCATCTAGTTCAAAAAAGATTTGGTTGCACCTGTAATAGTAACACTGATGGTTACCAATTAACATCAGGAGGGTCATATGTTTATTCAATCAGCTAGTTGCATAAAAATAAAAAACAATCCTTTAAAATTACAGTAATGTTAAAGGATGTCTCTTTGTTTATATTGAATCTCACTTTGTTTAATTTTTGTTTCAGATGAAATGCTTGATGCAGATAAATAAGTGAACACTCATTAAATATTACATTTTATTATAAGTATTTATAAAATGTATTACAATTTTGTGCTACACTTTCCTCGCACAATTAATTTTATTAATATGTTTGATTTTATTGAATTAAATACAACATACATAGATCTTATTTACATGATTTACATAATTTAAGTTAATACTGAATAAAATCAGCATTTATGTACAGCAATATTTAATTTTTCATTAAATGCATCACTTGAAAATGCATGTCATAAGAGTAAAATAAAATGCAATCTTTGCAATTCTAGTCAAAAGTTACTTTACAATACAGTTCATTGTAATACCACTCACACTTGTGCTAAATATTTTATGAAATAGCTAATAAATTGTCTGATAAAATGGCATGACTCAGTCTTTAATTTATTTCTTATTCCTTTGAAATACTTGGCTTGGAAGCCCCTGATGAATGCTTAGATTAATGATAATTGATAATTAATGAATTGTGCATAAATGATTTACTTTGTAGGTTGTCTTGTGAGTAATGTTTTTGCTATTTATTCCATGAGGCACATCCTACTTGTGTTGCAAGAAAAGAGAAATCAAAACAGAATAGAACATAATAATATACAGAAAGAAAAGAAAAAAGAAATTCCACTCCCAAAATGTGATTTGATGCCTGTATTCTGAAACAGTGCTTGAGTCTGAGTAAAGCCTGTAGCATTGATTTTTTCGTCACTTTTCAATGGAAAACTGTCAATAAATCTATGCTTAAGTGTTTGAGGCTCTTTAGGTGGGTGATCCATTGACGAGCTAAAACCGACGAGTCTGCGAGCTTAAGGTATAAACCACCAATGGAGCACCTACAAAACCGCGGTCTTGCAGATGTACATTAGCCAAACGTTTTTTAACTAAAGACTGTGCAGTAAAAAAGGATAACATAACTTAATGCTCTCAAATCTAACACAAAAGACACAAGACTACTCAAAGAATCTAAAAAAATGAATACTGTTTGACATGTTATCCTCATAATCCAATACTGAACCTTAAACCAATATAAATAGGGTTAACAGAAATGAAAGTTAAAGATCTATATTTATTCCGGAGGCCTCTTATGCTCGCCCCAGCCGTGGAAGCATTTGGTGAACCGTCGAGACTCCTTATTCTTCAGTGTGAGGAACAGTTTCCTAGGCTTGTCTGGTTGCATCGTTTTCATGTGCTGTATGTATACCTGAAAATGTATATTATAAATAACAATTTAATAACTGTAGCAATATTATGGTGTCACTGTCACGGAAGACCAGCGTTATTATAGTGCTCGCTATTAAAGCATTTGTTGAGTGTCGACCAATTTTGATGTCATTGTTACATGTATATCATCCTTGTGTATCACTTGTGTGGCATAGAATAAATAACTGTTGAACGATAGAACGATAGTTGTGATCCCTAGATGTCGCCCCCCGTCGACAAAGACTGCTCGTCAACGTCACACTTCCTAATGTCAGAGTGAGCGAGACAGAAAATATAAGAAAGAGATGGAGGACTGGCATTACTGCGCGCCGACGCATATTTTGTATCCTGCTTTTGTTTTTGCGATTACCGTATAGATAAGTGTTTTCAGACATTACAAAGTTGAAAGCGTGCTAACTGATTTATTTTACAAACCCCTGAGAGACACCATCATCACATCACACTTTTGATTTGATTTGATGTAAATGTAGTTCTCACTTTGGGTATATTGGTAGACCAAGAGTAGTAGTACTAGAGTTACTAATTTTTTACAGAGAATTATGTTCTTTAGTTCTTTAGCATTATACTTGATATGACGACAGATGACAAACTATTAGACAAATCAAAACAAGAGTGAAGAACGAAACTACCACCTATACATAATAGTGTGTCTTTGGAATAGAGTAGCATTTACCTGAGCAGATTTGTATGCGAGCTTTATTTCAACTTCGGAGCATTTGGCGCCGAGCCACAAGCAAACTTGATCGCCGTTGTCCAGAATCATAATGTCGTCATCAGCTAGATCATCCTGAAAACACAGTAGGGAATATAGCACGGTCCAACTTGGCTGGTCTGAATTGAGCCGCGCGAAGTGAAATGGCGAATGGAAGATTATAATCCACTGTAAATGGAGCTTCAAGGACTAACAACTGACAATCCCACTAATATGTAAAGCGAAAGTTTGCATAGATGTTTGTCAATAACGCCAGAACAGCTGCAAGGCCGTCTTAAACTAGGCTGGGGCCCTTGGGCACACAAGAATTTTGGGCCCTTTTGGAAAGTAATAAAAGCATATTATAATAACATTTTTTACTAAGTATAACCATTTAGTATAGGTAATCAAATACAGTAGGATATAATGGCGTAGTATATGACTTGCATTGTGAAAAAAATGTAATGTGCCCGACAAAAATGTTTTGAGAATAAATGTGTTAGAGAAATTGTCGGTTCTTCGGGGCCCCGTGTGCCCTTATGGTAAAGACGGTTTTGTACAGCTGTCCGGATCTAGATAAAATTTGGCACAGAGATAGATTATAGTATGGTATAGCACATAAGCTCTTTTCATCCCGGTAAAATTTACGGTTCCCGTGGGATGGATTGATATTGTTTATAACTCAAGAACAGCCACACCGATTTGGCTGAAAACCGGTGGGGAGGTAGCTTAGAACCGTGAGACGGACATAGGATACTTTTTATCCCGAAAAAGTTACAGGAACGGGGCGTAACCGGAACGGGGTGAGCGAGTAAGACATAATATTATTGTTACCTGACAGAAATCAGTGCATTTCTCCGAGACGGTGAAGTATCCTTTCTCGTTGGAGCAGCGGAACAGCCGCGTGTAGTTGAGATAGTCTGCATCTGTGTCGTAGGGCTTACGGCCGCCGAGTGCTACCCAGAAGAAGTTGTCGGGTTCTTGGCCTTCTGTTAACACCTAGGAAAATACGATTTAAAGTGATCCAAAATAATTCAAACGAATACCAATCGGAAACATACCCAAGACACTAGCTGCAATACCGTAATGGCTGTACATATACCTACTGAACTAGATACGGTTGTAGGCAACAAATATTGCACATCGGCTTTGTAGGGCGCTTTCTCTTTCTGACGCACATTACGCTTTAAAAAGCCTAAATTAGTCGATATGCAATATTTGTTGCCTGCTACTATAGTCGAGTGCGGATTTTTTTGAGAATTCTCATCGTTTTTGTAGTTTTTGTAGTAATGTGCGTGGCTCGTCGGGGGAAGTACTACCACCATGTCTAATTCTGGCGTAAAGCAGCATTGTTTGCCTCAAGTTGATGGACGCAGGGCAGTGCATCGTAGGCCACGTTCCTGACATAGGAGGCACTGCTGCAAGAAAGCAGTTCATTCTACAACTTATTCGTGCACAAAAGAACCGCCAAAAACGAGCATTTGTTTTAAAAAAAGAAATTTTCATACACTCGGGTCATACATCACAGTCCTCGGGTCGCATCGTCGACGGGACGTCAAAAGAACGTAAAATAGAATCTTTATTCTATATCAGGAAGTAGTTTCCCATACCTGTAAGCTGACCCAGGGGTTGTTAAACTTTTCCTCTGCGATTTGTTCGATGAGCCGCGCCGAGTCGGGATCGCTGTTGTTGCCGATCCAAACGTACACAATGGCGGAGGATTCTTCGTTCGCGCCTTCTAACGGCACGTTCAGGATGTAACTAGAAATGGTAACCAAAGTTTATGCAAAATGTAATTTTTGAACATACCAATAAAGCCTTATCACCATCGAGAGATAAGTACTACGTACTAGAGAAGACACCGTAAATTCCTACTTTGTCTCGTTCAACTGCGGCGATCGCGCCGCACTTCACTCAGTCGCCTCAGTCGTTCTCTCTCGAAAACGCGTAAGTGCCGTGATTTACATGGCGCTTAAGACCTTTTTGCCGAGAGCAAATTACGAAGAATAGGACAATTCAGTTATTTGACGTAGCTTCTCTAGTACGTAGTACCAAAGACTATGGAAAACAAGTAGACTGACAATCTCATCCAAGAAAACGTGCATCGATAAATGATTGCCTACAATGACGCTAGATGTCGCTGATCGTTTTGAATCTGATAAAAACGAGTGAAATGGTTTTTACAGTATTCGCAACAATAGGTTAGCTAACTAATTGATATTGTAGTACGACAAAAAATAGAGAGATGGCGTTAATCTGAGTGGCGTTACTTAAACTTGCGGCGTTGCCAGCTTTCGATGGAGCAAAAACAGGGTAGAGTGTGACGCGACGTTGTCAGCTAGTGTACGGAGATTTTATTTTGATGTTTTTAGTTTGTTCCAAGGATTAAGGTCATTGCTTAATTGCTAACAAGTTGCGCTGAAGCGTCAAAGTGACACTCAGGCAGGACAGGCAGGACCAACCTGGATTTTTAAAAACATTGGGTTATGTAATAACTTGTTACCTATTTGTAAAATCTTATGCGTAAGTTGTTAGGCAAAGTAAAAAGGCACACCACAATAACGTGTTAGATATTTATTTTGTTGTGTATGCAAATAAGTTTAAAGATTTAGCATGGAGTTTTAGTTGAGTGATGACTATGACATTTAGTAACAACCTACCGTCTACATACATTGTAGATTGTAGGTATGTACACAATACACACTGAATGATTTACACACCCATTTTTAGGGTTCCGTAGCCAAATGGCAAAAGCAGAACCCTTATAGATTCGTCATGTTTGTCTGTCTGTCTGTCTGTCCGTCCGTATGTCACAGCCATTTTTCTCCAAAACCGTAAGTGATGAAACTTGGCGAGTAGATGTATTTTGTTAACCGCATTAAGATTTTGACACAAAAATAGAAAAAAAAACTATAAATTTTGGGGGTCCTCATACTTGAAACTGAAACTATAAAAATGTTTTTCATCGGTCCCATACGTGTGGGGTATTTATGAATAGGTCTTCAAAAATGATGTTCAGGTTTATAATATAGTTTTTTTCTAAACTGAATAGTTTGCGCGAGAGACACTTCCAATGTGGAAAAAAGTTGGTCCCCCCCTCTTAACTTCTAAAATAAGAAAATGATAAAACTAAAAAAATATATGGTATACATTACTATGCAAACTTTCAACGATATTTGGTTTGAACGAGATCTAGTCAGTAGTTTTTTTTTATACGTCATAAATCGTAAACCGCAATTTACCTTTCGACGAACTACAAAAACCTTTATATTATGTTACTTGATGCTACGGAACCCTTCATGGGCGAGTCCGACTTGCACTTGGCTGCTTTTTAAATTGCCCGAAAATTGAGTTTCGTTGTTAGCGTGTTTTCCTCGTGTTTATTGTTTAAAGTTTTTTCCGTTTTTCTTAAGAGGGTACCGAGCAAAATAGTGACACAAGCCGAGCAGCAAACGCGATCTATTGTGTATGCGCATTGAGCTGCGAACAGGTGAAATATGATAACTCAATTTTATTATTATTTGTGCTTTTTACCGTCAAAACAAAGTTTTTTTTTTGGAACAAATTTTTCAGAGAAAAATTCGGTTTTCAGAGAAAAATGGGATATGAGATGTGGGATGATTATAATATGAAGAAAAGTGGGGCTCTATTCCGGATAAGGTTTAATTTTTTTTTCTTAAATAGTTTTATTTTTTATTTTATTTTATTAACGCACAAAACACATTATAACCACAAAATAACTAAAAACTAAAATATTACATTTTTGACCTTGATTATAACGTAACACATGCGCGTACAGAAAAGTTATAACTTATACGAGTAAAGAGAACAACTTATACATAGCAAGCTAATATTATTCTTAAGAAGTATGGAAGTATTTAACTTTAAATTCAAACTTAAACCCAAATTCAAATTAAAATTTAAATTCAAATTAAAATTCAAATTCAAATTCAAATTCAAATTTAAATCCAAACCCAAATTCAAATTTAAATTCAAATGCAAATGCAAATATAAATTTAAACTTGAATTTGCAAGTACTTAGTCATTAGATGCTTATGCATCTAATGACTAACCACTTGCACTATCTAGGCTGTTTAAAATAGAGGATGTTCTTAAGATTTCTGATGAATTGGCTCAATTTGGCAAATATGTCAAGTTCGACATTGTTGTTAACGTAGATATTGTTTATAGGTTTTTGGGGGCTCTGATTGTGAATTCGACACAATTTTTTTTAATCCAAGATGGCAGCTTTATTTTTTTTCTTGAAAAATAGATATGGGTATCGTTTAATAGGTTTTTGGGGACTCTGATTATGAATTCGACATTATTTTTAAATAAATATGGTGACTTCATTTTTTTTCTTAAAAAATGGATATGGGTATCGTTTAATAGGTTTTCGGGGGCTCTGATTGTGAATTTGACATTATTTTTTTGAATCCAAGATGGCGCCTTTATTTTTTCTTGTAAAATGGATATGGGTGTCGTTTAATAGGTTTTTGGGGGCTCTGATTGTGAATTTGACATTATTTTTTGAACACAAGTTGACGGCTGCATTTTTTTTTCTGAAAAAATGAATATGAGTATCGTTTACACATATCGTAACAATGTCAAACGAGCGACAAAGAGGAACAATCGGCCTCCGCGTTCGGCAGCGTTCGACATCTGTCTCTCTCCTATTTGAGTGAGCGATGCGTCCGCGTGGACAGCTGTATGACGTTGTCACGTTCAACTGTCGTCAGTTAACTGACTTTACAGACAGCTGATTTTTTTAAGGAAATGTAGAACTTGCATTACTGCTGAAGGCCAACAGTTTGAACATTTGCTGTAAATCCTTGATGTAGTTAAATTAAAATCACGATTGAAGAAATCCTATGATTTTATTTTATTTCAAACTTTCACTTAAATCTAACAAATTACTTGAACACCCATGTTTATTACTCTTTCGACAAGATGGTGGCTCTATCTGTTTACTTGCAATGTCGAAATGGTATTTACTTTTACCTGTAAATTGTGAGCGGCTTAAAAACACAGCGTAGGCATTTTAAGTTCATAATTTAAATTAAAGGGTACAAACATTTTATCTCATGAAATAAAATTGATTGGAAATCCGGTTTATTTGAAAAAACATTTTTTATTTCGAAAACTAAAAAGTACTCTAGCAAGTATTATAGCATTTTGGAATCCTGAATAAATGTGCCATTTTTTAAAGTTACTTGCCATAATAATGTAGTACATTTTTTTAGCAGTACAGACGGTTAAAGTTGGGTGATGTAATTATCTGAAATGAAATGTTGGCCAAAACTCCACGATTTCATTGAAAACTGAGGCAGTTATGGCTTAATTTTGAATTGTAATTTACAGAAGGGTTATTCGTGCTTACGTTGCAGAAAAAAGTTAATATTTGTAGTCACAGGACTTAAGAGATCATCACAGGGTGTCAGTTTTTCCTGTTTTTTTTAAATACTCATAACTCCAAAGTTACATAACAAATATGTTTTTTTATATTTTTCTGATAACTGTCATGACTTGGCGCATCACCCGTTTTCGGCTGGACGTTGACTTAAGGGACACCCTGTATATTAAAAAAAATCCTCAATCTTGGATTCAAAAATGAATAGCAAATGCGAGGCGGAATATAGTTTAAAACTAGTTTTTTCGTGTGCGCGAGCTGCATGCAGCTCGCGTGTCGGTGTGCTACTCCCAGTTTTACATTTGTTTACACTTTAAAAACCCCAAAAAGTAGTAAAGAAAGTCCTAAGGAACCCTAAAAATGTTTACATAATCAACGTCCTAGGTGAAGTAAAATTCCAATCAAAGTCCTAAGGAACCCTAAAAGTTGTTTATTTTATCAAGTTTCTCAATGTAGTAAAACCCCAATCAAAGTCCTAAGGAACCCTAAAAATTTTAACATTATCAAGCTCCTAAGTGTAGTTGAAACTCCAATCAAAGTCGTAAGGAACCCTAAAATTGTTTACATAATCAAGGTCCTAAGTGAAGTAAAATTCCAATTAAAGGCCTAAGGAACCCTAAAAGTTGTTTATTTTATCAAGTTCCTCAATGTAGTAAAACCCCAATCAAAGTCCTAAGGAACCCTAAAAGTTGTTTATTTAATCAAGTTCCTCAATGTAGTAAAACCCCAATCAAAGTCCTAAGGAACCCTAAAAATGTTAACATTATCAAGCTCCTAAGTGTAGTTGAAACTCCAATCAAAGTCCTAAGGAACCCTAAAAGTCGACCACTTAATCAAACTCCTCAATGTAGTAAAACCCCAATCAAAACCCTATACGGAACCCTAAATTTTACGTAAAGCCAAATCCTCAACGGGTCGGAACCGCTAGAAGGGACCTTGTCGCGCGACCTACAAGCAGGTCCAAAATGAAGTAAAACGGCAAACATAGGAGGAAAGGGTTCTGGGGGGCCGAGGGGGGTTCTGGGGGGCGTAGGAAGGTCACAGCACGGCTCGCTTCGCTCGCCGCAATGCTCCACACGAAAATAAAAGGTCAAAAATAGGGCATTTTTAGGTTTTTTAAATAATAAAGGGGTCTAGAGGGAAAAGGGGGGAAAAATTTATTTTGCTTTCAAAATAATCACACCTTCCCTACATGACCCAAAAAAAAAGTCTCGCAAGTCACTCCGCTTGGAAGATACGAAAGGGGGGGAAAAAAAGGGGTAGGAGGGGGGAAGTTTTTTTGTTCTTTCAATTCAGGAAGAAACCCTCTATACGAAACCCCAATCGAAACCCCTCTATCTCGATGGCATCTGGTAGCACTCTAAAAAGGGGGGGTCCTGGGGGGCAAGGGGGGCAAAATTTTTTGTGCAATCGAAATCACTCGTGACCGTCTTTAGGTTCCCCATAAAAAAATTATGCAGGACCTCTCGGTTGCAGAGCCCCTCACCAAAAAGTCCATTAAAAACATAATTATGAAACACATCACGATCATCATGGGTTACCTACTTTTACCATTCTAGGTGTAAACGGAGTCGAGCGAACCTATCATTGTGTGCGTGAGTACGCACACAACTAGCGAGCCGCAGTAAATACCTATTTTCCGTCCGCCTTGTTTGCTCGATACCCTCCTAAATAACTTACCTTTGCTTGCCTACCGGACTTGATTGACTACGCCTACCTGTAACCTGTGCTTATTAAACGGACTTCGATTGCCCAAAGAACACTGTCTGACTGTCACGAAAATGTATCTTTGAAGGAAAAGTTCATGATAGTCCTAAAACCAAAGTTTTGAAAAAGACTGCATTAACATTACTGTTACGGATAGGTGGAATTTAAAACACTTTTTTGAGGAAGTTAAAAGAAAACCGGCCGGGTACGCGCGGACAAGCTAGTGCTCAGTACCGAGGTTCAAATCCAACTATTTTTGTAGCTGTCCGCGCGCAAGCGGGGGTAGTCTCCAGTTTTATTCAACGAACAAAGTAAGTACATTTTATATTTTTTTAAATCTACCTACACTTTATAATTTAAAAATTGTTTTTTAATATTATTACAGGTTCGTGAGGTGCGTCTGTCTACATTCTCCGCCCAGTGTCACGTCAGGGACACTGATTAGCAACAGGAAGCAGCACCAAGCGAGTAACAGGTCGGAACTCCAGTCTCGGCGTTTATTTCCACAGTGCGTCATACACTTGTCGGGTCCGGACAATAGTAAATCCGCGGTACCTCTCGGCCAAGTGGTTTTGGTAGGTGCTACTCGGCCAATGCGAAGAATGCCCCACTCGCCTATTTGAACAGCAGAAGTACAGCAGTGCAGCAGCGACGACAACTTCTCTAAATGCAGAACAGCTAAGTCGACGCTCTCAGTTGCGTGTACCATTTCTAACGTTCCTTTTTTATTTTTATTTTTTCTTTTTCAGGTGCGGCTGTCATCCAGGGCCATCCGGGATCATCTTTTTCGCACAGGAAACCAGCATCTCGGGACCATTGACAATCTTTGTGTAATTTCAAATTCATATATTTTCTTTCTGAATGTGTGTAACACAACTTGTCTAAATAATTTGTAGTCCAGTACATACCACTCTTATGATTCATCGAAAAATAAATTATATTTATTTGTAATCTGTGTTTCTTTTGTATGACACCATCGCTGAGGCAGTATGCGCGTACTGCACCCTGTAGATGTACTCGTAGCTCAGGAATCGAATCAGGATTTGTAGGTATGTATACGCGCCAGTAGACGACACAGGCGGCGCCGGGCGGCGTAAGCGGCGGGCGATGTGTTACATTACATAACAACAAATAATGCAGCTCATTTTTCTCGCTTGAACTTGAAGTGATTTGTATTTTATAACTTTTGCATCCTAAAACTTGCTTTTGTAAACAAGGGAACCATCTTGGTATGCTAGTCCGATATTTCATCTGTTGAAGTTGTAGAATCCAATCAGTAAAAATCTTGCCATATTTCGTAGGTATTTGTTCGTATGCTGATATCTTCTTATGAATGTTTATGAGTGTGCGTGAGGGCGACGCATCAGCTGTGGTCTCGCAGGCACCTGTGCGCGCGGCCACCAGTGGGGAGGTGGTAGTGACGGCGCGGGAGCAGGCGTGGCGGGGCAGGTAGCTGGAGGCGGGGGCGGGGGAGCAGCTCAGCTGTTCCAGTGCACACTCAGAACATTGATGCTTCGAAAGACAGAATCCGTGAACACACGAACCTAGCGGTGTTACGGTGGCACAAGGTTCATTTTTGCAGAGCATTATTGTCTTTATTGGCGCGATGCAATGGTAATTGTCCTCACCAATTAATAACTTTGTTTTTACATTATCACTACACGAAATGAGACAGTTCATATGTAAATTTAGTTCATCACTTTTTCTCGCACTTAGTTCTCGCAGAATTATTGTTTATGTTTGTAACTTTGCACTTTTTATCAGCTACAGATTTTTGTCGATTCTTCGTTACATTTTTACGATTGATCTCGTTATTGTAGGCTGGTATAAATAACTGCGTTGGTCTATGTCTTTTGCGTGCGCTTTTTTCTAAGGCTGCTAGGTATGTCCGCGGCTAACTTTTGCCCGAGTAAAAACTTTTCAAATTGAAAGTAATTTTTGTTGTATCTTTTTTGAAGTGATTTTGGTTTTTCAGTCTACGTAAATATGATCCTTCGCGTATTCTATATTCAAAAGTAAGGACAATATTTCCGCACATGTTTAAGAAAAATATAGTTATAGAGGTCTTCTAAAGTGCTTTAAGGTTTAATCCTACTAGAATAAAGAAACTAACCAAAGTCGAGGGCGGCAGTTAGTCTACTTGCAATAAAAAAATATTTTTTCATTAGCGCCATCTATTTTAAAAAAGCATCACTTAGTATGTACCTTACAAAATACCACCACGCCACGCCATCTATCAATAGGTATATGAACATTGAAAATATTGCTCTTTCCAGGCTATTTGCCAGCGCCATCTAGAAATAGCCCGGAATTTTACCATTTTTTGAGTCACAAAATTTTGTTCTCTATTAGCAGTCTACTTGTTTTCCTTAGTCTATGGTAGTACTTACTTTCTTGGATTGTAGGACTTGTCCGTTACGTTTTAGACTCAACTATATTACTGCAAATCTATGCTAAATAACGCATAAATCGTGCAATAAATGTTCGAAAACTTTCGTGCACGAAAAGGGCCTCTTGGAAGCGCACTTCAATTCCCGTCACCACGCCTGGTTTTAAACAATTGACGAAGAAAAGAGAGGCTCAAAAGCAAAAAGTTCAAAACGTAATTGCATGGTATCAATAGTGCAATCCACGAAGGCGCGCCCCACTATTCCTCCTTAACCGTTTATAGTATATGTGTGCAAGCTTCCGTCAATGTTTGAGTGTTATCGGTACACACTAATTACCTATGAGTGCACACGCACACTACAATGAATAGACTACGGTTCACGACTGCCGCTCGGAGCAAACTCCCCGCACCCCGCGATCCCCTCAACCGAAAATTGGTGGGGCGCGTCTTCGTGAATTGCACTATCTATAGGTGTTTGTTTACCAGAATGCACTGTTAAGTTGCGTAGCGTCTGCCTTTACTTGTACAAGTCGCGTGCTCAGCGCAGATCCATTGCTGCGTAGCTCAAACAGTTCCACCGGTAGCTTTCCGCCTTCCTGTATATAATAAGCCATTTAAACCCAAAAAACTTGAATATTATATTTTTTTATATAATATCTACTTAACTATAGATACTAGTCTTCCTGTAGTTGCATTCAATTTATGACGTAGCATACCAAATATTCAGTATAAATATTATTTATTCATGGGGCCTCTTTGGGGCACACTGGTTCGCAAGAACTAGTGAAACGACAAGAAGTATAAATAATTATAAGTTTAAAAAACTTGAGAAACCGACTTCATTGTCAAACGGCTAAACCGACTTTAATCAAATTTGTTTGGGACAATCTGGACGTAAGAATAACCTTCCAAATAAAAAAATAATTTTCTAAATCGGTTCATAAATGACGGAGGCATGCAGTTACAAACATTAAAAAAATTATTAAAAAAAAATGGCAACACCGATTTTAATAAAATTAAAATGGGACCAATCTGGAAGCAGTACCTTTCAGATAAAAAAATAATTTTTCAAATCGGCTCACAAATGACGAAGTTATGCGGTAACAAACAATAATAAAAAAAAAAAAAAAAAAAAAACATACAACCGAATTGATAACCTCCTCCTTTTTGATTGGAAGTCGGTTAAATAAAAATTATTGGACAAAGCCTACTCATAAAATGAGCTGGCATTACACAAAAGACTGTTGCCAAGTATTTGTACTCGAGGGTAGTTCTAAATGTTCACTAGGTAATCACAAAGATTTTTAAATGATCCCTCAAGTCATGCACCAAGTGCGATTTGCACAATCTCCCCTTGTCATTTAAGAACCGATTCAGTAAACTTTTTTTTATCTGAAAGGCAATACTTCCAGATTGTTCCCATTGAAATTTCATTATAATCAATTTAATAGTTTGGCCATGAATTCGGTTTCTCAAGTTTTCAAACTTATATTATAATTACACTGCTAACCAATGCGAGTCAAAATATTGCAATTGAGGGTAGTTTAAAAATTTCTCTAGTACTTACAGGCTTAACATTCCGCTTGCCATCCCTGATGATGAACCGTCGATTGAAATGCGCCATAAACTTAAGGCTCTCTTGTTGTTGATGCGTCCGCACCACTTCTAGTCGCTTGCAGAGTTGCTTGAACTTCCGCTCGAGACCAAACGTAAAGGTTAGCCAGCCCATGTTCGGTGCTTTGCGACCTGGACAATATAATGGTTATGCATCAGAAATTAGGAATCTAGTGTGAAATCATAATCAAAAGTGTATTTATTCAGTAGAATCGCAAGGATCACTTTGAAACGTCTTATAGCTAGGTAAGTCTAGGTGCCAGTTCCACGCGACCAAGCCTAATAGAAGAACAGGCAACAAACTACGGCTTGGTTCCTACCGTTTTTTTATATGATCCTTTTACAAATCAAAAATAATCATAATAATTTAATCATTTATCATAATCATAATCATTTATTTGCCTCAATCCAAAATAATAGCAGTGAAGTTCCAGTGTGGTACCACTTCACTTAGTGAGACGAATGCTATAATACAAAAAATACAAAAGCATGAAAATTACCTTGAACCATGAAAACTACGTTAGCAAAAGTTAATCAAGTGATCCTACTGAATAAAATGGACTTTATTCAGTAGAAAAAGATCAATCGCTTCTGATTCACGTGCTTCGGAAGGCACGCTAATTTGTCTGTGCCGGTTCTAGCGGTTTTTAAGCCATCACGGACGGAAAAGCCTTTAAATTTTAAGGGCCTTTCCACGGACTTTAAACGGATTTCAACGCTTGTGACAACTTAAAGCTTAGTCACACATGTTGAAAACCGCCAACCAGTGTCAAATTACCTTGCCAAAAGTAGACGACCCATGTGACTGTTTCGGCGTCTGCGTCTTCTTGTTCGGCCGTCGACCCTTCGCTTTCGTCTTCTGCCTGTTGAAGATCAAAACTTTATTAGAAATGGTTTATAGACTAACGGCAGCCAATTCTATAGTCATAGACACAGGGTGCATAGACCAATAATTCTACGGTCATATTGATAGACCCCCTTAATTAAATATTTGTGTGGTTAACGCAGATGTTGGTTCTCTGTCTGGGTGTTATATTGTATTCTTAGTACGTATTTACAAAAAAAATGTATACACCACTATTTTGTAATTACCAGAAAAAAAAAGTCGATATTGGCTGCTGATACTGAACACAATATTTACGCAAAAAAAAAATTCAAGCCTAAAAAATATTTTTAATTAACCACAATTGTTAGTCAAATATTGAGAAATGATTCAACAAGCAGAAATAATTTCATTCATAAACGCTAAATACCAAGCGGAACCGAACAGCGTAATTTTTTTTCTCTCTAGTTCTACGTAACTAATATGTCCATAATTTTTTGCAGGATTTCTGAAAATTTTAACATTTAATAATTTTGACATTTTATCAAAACTAAAAATTCTGATTCACATTCATAATGTTCTACCCCTACTACATTACCCTATTTTTTTGGTAGTTACATTATAGTGGTGTATAAGTAATCTGGTTCCCATAATACAAGCTCGGCTTAATTTGGGGCTAGATCAGGGATTCCCAAAGTGGTCGATTTCCTAGGGGTCGACATAAACGAAAACTGATTTTGGGGGACGACAAGGTCTAAAAATCAACCCCTATTAAAATAACACAAGTTCTTATTTCAAAATTTCAAGTTAGGTAGGTAGGTACTGTTTGTTTATGTTGTGTTACGTTTACGTGTAATAAGAATAATTAATATTTTTGTAGCAAATAGCATTGTTGTAGTAATGTTATGTCTCAAGTGCGTACAACGCACGTTTATATTGTTTAATTTTGATGAGAAAATGAAGTCAACTATAATCACCTCACCAAGTGCAAAGTTTTCCAACTGGTATCTTAGTAGGTACCTAGGTATTTTTTATCAATAGGAAAAAACTAAAGATAAGCCCCCTAATTCATAATAGTCTGCTAACATAAGTCATTGCTAATTCTCACTCTGTCTTCTTCTATTGACCTAAATCGAGAGAGACCTATGAAAAATAACACTCTGTAGCAGCTGTTTTTGGTTAGCGAACCATTGCGAATAAGGGGGTTGATCTTAAAAGTAGGTAATTTGGCCATGGGGGTCTGAGGTAACTGCTCATTTTGGAAAAGGGGTCACTTGTCCAAAATAGTTTGGGAATCCCTGGACTAGATAGTATTGTGTGGATTGTCTATACTATAATATGTATTAATACAACAGCGAAAACATGGATGAACTGTGTGAAAGATGACATGGATAAGACATGAGTGAATGCAGAAATGACGGCTGACAGAGGGGAATGGGGCAGGAAGACACGTTGTGCCGATACCACATAAAAAGGGATAAGGGCAGGAAGAAGCATGTTAATTTTATTTCAAATTTATTTATTGGTGAATTTGTACAGGTGAATAAAATATTAAAGTGAACGCTGAAAACTACAAAGGTAAAAACCGTGTCACAGCTTTCAGCACCCAACCTTCGGCAAAAGGGTGACAGGCGTTCACAACGTAACGCCTAAGAAGGGGACAAATACAACATTTAAAATTGTCGGTTCACTTACCGCCGGCATCACGTATTTGCACAGGAAAACATAGCAATCGCACGTGTGGAACACTCCAAGCTCATGTTCTGGCAACAGCACAAAGTGTCTCCCTTCCAGCACAAACGCCTGCATGGCCTCCAGGTCTTCGTTCCACTCATCGGAAAGAGTCTTCGCTTCGCTCGCCGGCATCGATGGTTGTCGGGGGGTGAATAGGGCTGTTAGATCCGCTCTGGGGGATTGCAAATGGCAAATTCATCATCCGTACTTGGTGTGCGGACTGGTTTCCGCAAGTATATTAGGCCACTGGCGGGCCCTTTTTGCGTGACGCTTGACACGTGTTGTTCGAACTTTTTTAGGTTCTACGACATGCTGGTTTCCTCACGATGTTTTCCTTCACCGTTGGTGAGTACTGGCATAGTGCACATATTTTTTTTCTACAGAAAAACTCATAGGCACACTACTGGCTTTGAACCCACGACCTTAGGATCGGAAGGCGGCCCGTACCACTAGACCACCAGTGCTCTCGCTTTGGGGGATTTTAATTAATATGAGTTCTAGAGACTCATAAGCGTGTCAAAATATCTACTGTGGCTGGGGATTACAGTCGTTAGCTTATTTCTTTTTTATACGGAGTAAAAAGTATCTTCAGGCTGAAAATTGGCCCAGAGTTGACATAGATATATGGCCAGAACAGAAGTCTTCAGATCAGAATGGTGCCAATTATTTTTTCATACAATTTTGTAGTAGCAGAGCTCTTTGTGAAGGGCTCGTCCGGGGAAGTACTACCACTACCACAAAAATACCACTAAACTGCAGCGTTAGTACTAAATAAGGATATTTACTTGGTCTCTTGTTGCTTGGCCCAGCCAGCGAGATCGGCGCCCGTTCTTGCGACCGACTCGGCAGTGCGAGTGAAGTCAACAGCAATAATCTCCTCCCATCCGGCGAAGAACGTTTTGAACACCTATAACAAATATCGTATGAAGGCTATGTCTAGTAGCGAACTTCTTCTGAATGATTAAATAATAAAAAACAGTGGCACTTCGGGTGTGCAGACAGAACTGAAAAGTGTTTTAACTAAATACAGAGGTGTCGGTAAAGGTAGCGCGAGTTCAATAAACAATGGTGATGAATGAAGGTGCACTTTTTATTGAGATGAGAAAGATCTCATCTCAATAAAAAGTGCACCTTCTTCTTCTTCTTATCGTGTCACTGGTTCTTTCGAACCAAGTGGAGAAGTTGGAGGAGGAGGAGTCCTTTCGTGCACTTATTATCGAACTTTTTAGATTCTTCGACATGCCGGTTTCCTCGCGATGTTTTCCTACACCGTTTGAGAGCACTGGCATAGTGTACATAAATTGTTGGGCAGAAAAACTCATTGGTACACGACTTGATTTGAACCCACGACCTAATGATCGGAAGGCGGGGCCGCTACCACTAGGCCACCAGCGCGCTGCTTGTACCTATGTTCATGAATAAATAATATTACAATAAATACAAAATAATTAGCGCTATACAAAAGTCATTCAAAGCTGCTAGACTGTCAGCAGACGTGACGCCCTCGGGTAGCTGATTGTAAACATCTTCGGACTACTAGGCGTACGGATAAGTGTCACCCCTTCATGGTTGATATCCCTAAACATCGCACTAAGGGCTTCGCTTCCACTTTTTTAGTGTAAACTGCCAAGGAGTGGAACTCTTTACCGTCGTCAATATTTCCGGAGCATTACAACCTTGGAATTTTCAAGTCAAGAGTGAACAAGTGGATTATAGCTAAGCGTGCTCCACCTTAGGCTGCATTTTCACTTTCCATCAGGTGTGATGGCAGTCCAAACGTTTAGCTATTCATAATAAATAAAAAAAAAGCAACTGCGTGTATGTACACACAGGTATCAGTACAGTACTAACCTGTGTTTCGGTCCCCTCTTGCAGCCTTGTGACGAGCGCGTGCGGTGGTCGAGTGACCATGTTGAACAATTCCTGCGCTAACTTGACGGCGGCCGCGCGGACCAAGCGAGACGATTTCTTGCCGAACCTAACGACCACACACTTTTAGTAGAACTACGACGATAGATATTTAGTGCCGAACTGTCCCTAAGAGTTATTCATCATCATCATCTTCATCATCAACCTATATTAGTCCACTGCTGGACGTAGGTCTCTCCCAAGACGTGCCACTGAGCCCGGTCTTCGGCTCTTCTCCTCCAGTGCTTGCCAGCTACATTTCACAAGAGTTATTCGTCGAGTGTGATTAGGATCCGATGGCGCAGTGGTCAGCGCAGCCCCGTACCAAGAGGTAGGACGCGTGTTCAAATCCCGCTCGGCTCTTAACTTTAGGAACATTATAAAAATCTTTGTGATATCGTCGATGTAATTATGAACTTTTGATTTTGATGGAAAGAATCGTTCCTGGAATTTTGTGGGGGAGGCCTATGTTCAGCAGTGGACTTCTCCAGGCTGATGATGATGATAAAATAAGCGTGGATTTAGCTTACCATACAAAAACATCAACATGCGCGTCCAAGATATAGACATTCCTCGTTGCTAGTACGGTGCGGGCGAGCGGCGCGTTCTCAGGCTGAGGCAGCTCCAAGTATCCCATGCCGAGTTCCACGCGGTACAGGCGACATGGGTTTATGGCGAAATCTTCTGCTACGTGCTCCTATACAATCAACAATAATACTTAAAAACATAAATATTGGCATATAACTAGCGGCACATAACTTTAGCGCTGAGCGATACGCGGAGGGGATAGCTGCGCATGCATCGTAGTGTGCGTATGCCGCGCACACTGGATGTGTGGATGTGTGTAGAGTGTCTTATTGGTACAGAGAGCGGAGTGCGACTGGAGAGCCAATCAGCGCTACGCACTTCCGCCCTTCATTCCGCTAACCCGCCTCAGATACCTCATTTTTGACTTCTGCGCAATAACGGTCCGCGCTAAAGTTATGTGCCGCTACCTATACCAAGAACAGGATGGCGAGACGAGCTCGCTAAGTACCACAGTGGCAACACAAGACCGCACAGAGTGGAGGAGATTGGGGTAGGCCTTTGCCCAGCAGTGGGACATAAAAGGCTCATAATAATAATATTTGATGCCTGCGAGAAATAAAAGGATTTGTATGCCATCTTCTGCGATCTCTCTAAGGCTTTTGACTGTGTCAACTACGAAATAGTATATCGTCCACATTACCAGTAAATTTAGGAGTTTCCCAGGGATCTATTCTACTCCCTTTTTTGCTTCTAGTCTATATAAATGACTTGCCGTTTCCAGGAGAAAATCTTTAGACATCGTATTATTTGCAAATAATAATATATCAAAAACATATATCAAATAATAATCTCTTACATCTTCGATGCTAAAAAAAAAGTTCAAGTGATATTATATTATCACAAGCTTATGATTTTATATGAGACTACGTAATATAAAAAAAGGTTTAATAGCAAATTTGGGAGAGTACGAACCTCAGGCACAAATGGATTGTCTCCCTTATACTGGAGTATCTCCCAGAATGTTCTAGGCTCTTTCCCCGGCGGTTCCGCGATTAACTCCGCTTTGTTCTTCCTCTCTTCTTTGTTGATCTTCTCGGCGAACAGGCGAGCTTTTGATTTGAGAGTATTCTTTGCTTTTTTGCCGTTCCTGAAAAAATATTTAGGTGTTTTGTAATACAAGTTATATGTTTTACTTCGTAATGAACCAGAATTTACAGAACCAGATACAAATGTTTTTATTTGTTCCTAAATCCCAAGAAATCGGGTGGGTAACTGAGTAATAAATATTTATTTATGATATTAGAGTGCTTAGGGATAACATAATGATGTGTTTTGTTTTTCCAAGTTTTGTCTGCGATCGTTATTGAAACTATGAGCAAATTATTTGTGCGTTTTATGTCGGGCAGAGTACACTCCTGCATTACCTTCTCAGTAGGTACACTTCATTATTAGTCACATAAAAGCATGGCTCCTTTTTTCTTGTCTCCCTTGTGTATTTGGGCTCAGTGAGAGGCTGTGCTAGTAAATGTAATGATGTGTATGAGATCGTATAATATTGTTTACAAAACTTCCCAAACTTTTGGTTTTGAAGGTCCTAGCTCATTTTTTTGTAACTTACCATAGATAGATAATAAGTCCAGTGTCCAACACAAACACGTATCTCGGGTCGAGTGAGTCTGCGTGGACCGGTACCGGCTCCAAATGGATGCTGTTACCCGCGCCGTGGACCCGGTATAACCTCGTCACATAGTGCTGTCAAAGTAACCAGTTTTTATTTGATTAAACTACAAAGTGTCGTCATCATAAATAGAGACAGTAAGAAAAGTGTTAGTGGACACATTATTAGGCCCGTATTCCAAAACAGTGCTTGAGTACCAGGTATAACCTCGTCACATAGTGCTGCCAAAGTAACCAGTTTTTATTTGATTAAACTACAAAGTGTCGTCATCATAAATACAGACAGCAAGAAAAGTGTTAGTGGACACATTATTGGGCCCGTATTCCGAAACAGTGCTTGAGTCTAAGTCAAGCCTCAAGCATAGATTTTTGAAAATGTACAATGGAGAACTCGCAAAATAGCTATGCTTGAGTCTCGACCCAGACTCAAGCATTAAGTTCTGCCTTCTGCGCCGTATTGTGGGTTCGATCCTCACATCCAGTATTTGTGGGGTAACTACAGATGTTTGTTCTCTGTCTGGGTGTTATATTGTATTCTAAGTATGTATTTTATTATTAAGCCATTTTGCAGCGCAGAAGGCAGAGCTACTACCAACTGAGCTGAGAGGCCAGCCAACAATGTATTGTGTATAGTTACCGGGTCGTCGACAGTAAAGAAGCCCGAGGGAGTGTGACTGCCCTGGATGTATACAGGCGGGATAGCGAACAGAGCCAAGAACTCTGGTGTCTCGTCGCCTTGTTCGTGACGTTGAGTTCGCCTCGCGCCGAGCAGGTTACGTAGATTAACGGCATGCATGGCCGCACAAGCGCCCTTATCCAACTAAAACAACAGATTAGTTTAACAAGTAGGTATTGAGAAAACAAAAACTTACTGGCACGTGAGGCTGAACATCTGTATGTCTCTTGATGGACGAATGGAAATTCAAATATGTATTTGTTATATGGTATCACTAGGATCTTTTTGAAACGTCTTAAAGCTAGGAGTCTAGGTGCCAGTTCCACGCGACCAAGCCTAGAAGAATAGCAACAAAGTACGGTTTGCTGGTTCCTACCGTTTTTGGGTTCCGTAGCCAAATGGCAAAAACGGAACCCTTATAGATTCGTCATGTCTGTCTGTCTGTCTGTCCGGCCGTGTCACAGCCATTTTTCTCCGAAACCATAAGAGCTAGGCTGATGAAACTTGGTGAGTAGATGTATTCTGTGAACCGCATTAAGGTTTTTACACAAAAATAGAAAAAAAACTATAAATTTTGGGGGTCCCCATACTTGAAACTAAAACTCAACATTTTTTTTTTCATTGAACGTGTGGGGTATCTCTGGATAGGTCTTCAAAAATGATGTTGAGGTTTTTAACATCGTTTTTTTCTAAACTGAATAGTTTGCGCGAGAGACACTTCCAAAGTGGAAAAAAGTTGGTCCCCCCCCTCTAACTTCTAAAATAAGAGAATGATAAAACTAAAAAAAATATATGTTGTTGTATTACTATGCAAACTTCCAACGATATTTGGTTTGAACGAGATCTAGTGAGTAGTTTTTATTTTATACGTCATAAATCGTAAACCGCAATTTACCTTTCGACGAACTACAAAAACCTTTATATTATGTTATTTGATGCTACGGAACCCTTCATGGGCAAGTCCGACTCGCACTTGGCTGCTTTTTTGTATGATCTATTTATAAAACTAAGCAATAATAACAATAGCAGTGAAGTTCCAGTGTGGTACCACAACTAACTAATCCAACTAATGACGGAATGTTTAGGCCACCCTAAAGCTTAGTCGTCTGGAGGAAATTTCTGTGCGTCCACCAACCATTGTTGAGTTAGGTACATTGTGCATATTTTACATGCCAATTTCATCCTCAAAAAATAATATGATAGCAAGTTCGGCAAGTTTATCATGCGCACTTGATGTGCGGGCAGGTTTTTCCGCAAGTAGGCCGCTTGTGGGCCCTTTTTGCGTGACCCTTGACACGTGTTGCTCGAACTTTTTAAGGTTCTACAACACGCCGGATTCCTCACGATGTTTTCCTTCACCGTTTTGAGAGTACTGGCATAGTGCACATAAATTTTTCGACAGAAAAACTTATTGGTACACGAGTGGATTCGAACCCACGACTTTCGGATCGGAAGGCGGGGCCACTACCACTAGATCACCAGTGCTCTCAAAAAAAAATTGATAATAACAATTAATGTATGGAAGTTACTATACTTACAGTTGCTTTGGATCCGATCCAGAAGTGGATATCCCAAGACAGCTGACCTTGTTCTTCCACAGTCGTCTTGAGAATGATGTAGCAATCTCCTTCGAAGAACTTTCCATGCGCCACCTAACAAACAATAATACCAAGAAACTATTACGAGGTCAGAAAGTCTATTCCACTTCTTGCAAATTTCGTCTCGATCGGTTTAAAAAGTATTGTATTTTTTTATGGTGATTTTGCGTTTCGCAGACTACAAAAACCGTGTAACACAAAATTTACGCAATTTGCAAGACTTGGAATTTCTCTATTTTTATACTCTGGATACCTGACCAACAAAGATATTGTCAAAGAACATCAATAGGTAAAATCATTAAAACATAAATAAATAAATATTGTAGACAATCCACACACTATCTAGCCCCAAACTAAGCAGACCTTGTACTATGGGAACCAGATAACTGATATACTACTTTACTTATATGCATTTTTTTTTTGTAAATACATACTTAGAATCCAATATAACACCAGACAAAGAACAAACATCTGTGTTCACCTCACAAATATTTGTTCTCGGTGGGGATCGAACCCAAGACCTACAAAAACATTTAGTTTCCAGTAATACACTACCTCGTCAACAGGTGCCGGTATAAAGTTTTCAATTTCCCAGACTTGCATGCCGGGCGTTTGTCCGGTGTCCTCGTCAAAGAACTCTGAGTAGTCTAGCGGTGGCTTCTCTAAGCTCTCGTCCCAGCGTTTTGGCCTGCAACAAAGGAAATGTCTAAATGTGCTATCCCAGTTAATCTAGCTCAGAAGTTCCTAACATTTTTTTTATCATAGACCACTCTCAAAATTTTGCTGGTTCAGGTGGACCCCCTGCAGTTACATTTTTACTATATTTCCAGTCGACCGAAAATATAGAGATAAGATCTAACTATGGACATTTGCGTTGCGGCTGAGTTCCTATTAACAGTTTTCCAAAGAAGTTTTTACAAGTAACAGTCGCTAAGCTTCTTAAAATATTATCTGCCCTTTTGCTTGACTTCACATTGTAGGTGAAGTCAAGCAAACTTTTTAGTTCTTAACTATAGACACCAGATGCTTTTTCGTGGACCCCTGCTTACGAATTGCGAACCCACATTTTTTGTCACGCCATCGTAGACCCCCGTAGAGTCTACCGTGGTCCAGTTGCTTCTTGAGAATCAATGCTAGTTGATTGTGAAAAATCAAGGATACCTACAGTTAAAACTTGTCCAATCCTATTCCAATACCGTGAGTATTAGGACCGAACGGGATAAGGGGATAATGTGACAAAATAAAAAACTCATACAGCCTTATCACTGAGAGCGATCTTTTCCAAACAACTATTAGATAGAAAATATACCCTGTACAGAATGTGTAATCTGCTGTGTAGCCAACTGCATTTATTCTATACTAGCAGTAATACGCGACTTCGGAGGCACGAAAATTTAATTTCTTGTTCTTGTTATTTTTTTCGCATTTATAACTCATAGCAATCCTATTGGGTTTGTAGTGGAGTTTGTGTGGTGGTAGCGGCCCCGCCTTTCGATGCTGTTAGCTGATGCTGTAGTTTTTCTGTCCAAAAATGTATGTGCACCTACTCTCAAACGGTGAAGAAAAACATCTTGAGGTAATTGGCATGTCGTAGAATCTAGAAAGTTCGATAAACATGAGTCGAGTGCACGAAAAGAGCTTCTCTGAGGCGCACTAAAACGGTCACCACATTGGTTTGAATGAACCAGTGACTCGACAAGAAGACAAGACAAGGAGTTTGTACTAACTTGAGCTCGCTATTCTTAGGCTCCAGTTTGTTGTCGCTGTGCTGCGTGTTGGCTTGCTCTTGCATTCCGCGCAGGATGATCGCCGACCCGCCTTGCTCGGGCTCCGGCCGACCGCGGCGCAGGCGCAGCTTACGCGCTATGGGATCTGATCGCACACCTGACAGATACAATTAAACTTACAAAACGTAGGTACACATGGTTACAGATCAAAAGCATTTTTTTCCCTTTCTCTCGAGCCAATGCCTCGAATGATCTATAGCCTGATGCGTATCCGTGTGAACTACATTACCGAAAAAAATGTGGAAAACATAAAATTACGGCAAAACATTACTTTAGAGTGGAAGTTTATTATTATGTATATGTATTTTTATACATTATAGTGAACTTTTAATAATAATAGTGGACTTTTATGACTGCCTTACAAAGAAAGATATTCTCCCAATATTTTTTCAACTCTACTCTGGCGTTGCAAACGCCTATTGCCTGCGCGGCCTACGCACTCTGGCGTTGCAACCCCTTGGATTTTTGGTCCTAAAATTTACCGCCCTTAAAATCTGCCGCCCTGGGCTTCAGCCTACTCATCCTATTATGGCTGAGTAGGCTGAAGTCTCAATATTAAGGTAGGTAACCAATGCCATCTTATTTCTATAGGCTTACTTGTAGGCGTGGTGGGTTCGGCTGTATTAGCGCCAGCCAGCTGCAACTGAGCTTGCAGAGAGAAGTCTATGTTGTAATACTGCAGCCCTGATCCAATCGCGCGTTCAACCGGCTTTGGAGGCATCACCAGGTCCGGGTTACCATGGAGCTGGAGGCTTTCGAGGTCGCTTAGCAAGTGGATGGCATCGGGGAGGGTAATTAGCTTGTTGCAGCTTAGATTTAGCTTCTTGAGGGAACCACATCTGGAAAAGAGAGGCACGATTGGATTGCATTTTTTTTAATATAACTAGCTCATGGAGCAAGGATATAAATAAATAAATAATAAATAAATATTCTGGACAATTCACACAACACTACCCAGCCCCAAACTAAGCAGAGCTTGTAATATGGGAACCAGATAGCTGATATTATAATACTTGAATACATTTTTTTTTTTTTTTTGTAAATACATTACACTTAGAGTACAATGACCTGATATAAAGTGTATACCATCGCCTATAACAAAAACAATGTCTCGTAGGTCACGCACGTCAGCAACGTGCCCTACGATGCACTGCCCAGCGTTCATTCACTTGAGGCATTCAAATGTTCATGTCTCACGTGCTAGTAATTTCACCGGCACTCCAAACCGAAACAGCAATGCTGCTTCACGGCAGAAAAAGGCATGGTGGTAGTACTTCCCCGGACGAGCCCTTCACATAGAATTCTACTACTACTGCAATTGATGTGCAGTGCTCCTGGCTAGAAATATACCACTTTATTACCTATAGTATACTTGAAAATGGTACCTCACCCAGCTTGATGATGCAAGTTGGCAACAACCCACGCTGATCTTCCGCTGGAAGTCAGGAGGTTAAAGAGTAATGCAGATGAGAGCTTCCATAAAGGGGGCGTCAACTGACCTGCACAGTCCTTCCGGTATCATCTCCAAGCTGTTATTCGCCGCTGAGAACACCTCCAGATATCCCAGTTTGCCGATCCCAGAGGGTATACCCTCAAAGTCCAGCTTGTTATCGTCTACATGCAGACGCCGTAGGTTAGGGAGCTTGCAGAGGGAAGCAGGGAGAGATGTCAGATTGTTTCGAGAAAGGTTCAGACATTCTAACTTCTGCCATGATTCTAGAGCTGGGGAATTTAAAATATAATTATTATGTCAATATACATTAAAGAACAACAACAAAGAAAACATGGATGAACTGTGTCTGAAATAATTATAAGTTTAAAAAACTAGAGAAACCGACTTCATTGCCAAACGGCTAAACCGATTTTAATGAAATTTGTGTGGGATAATCTGGACGTAAGAATAACCTTCCAAATAAAAAAATAATTTTCTAAATCGGTTCATAAATGACGGAGGCATGCAGTTACAAATATTTAAAAAAATGGCAACACCGATTTTAATCAAATTAAAATGGGACCAATCTGGAAACAGTACCTTTCACATAAATTTTTTTTTTTCAAATAGGCTCACAACTGACGAAGTTATGCGGTAACAACATTAAAAAAAAATACAACCGAATTGAGAACCTCCTCCTTCTTGATTGGAAGTCGGTTAAAAAGAGGAGTGAATACAGAGAAGACGGATGACAGAGGGGAATGGGGATGACAGAGGGGAATGGGGATGACTGAGGGGAATGGACATGTTGTGCCGACCCCACATAAAGTGGGATAAGGGCAGGAAGAAGAAGATTGAATATACAGGGTGTGGCGTAAAGAGTGGATAATCCTTTACCTACGGGTCGGGGGCATCACAACTGTTCAGAAAATAAAAACATGTACCCAGTAAAAGTCCCACGGTTTTCGAGTTATTAAACATTTTCGAAATTTTCATTATTTTGTACTTCTGTCCATACTTTTCGATGCCAAGATCACAAATCAAGGAATTTTCTCCATCTGTTTTTTTAAAGCATTCTTAGATAACTGTTCTATCAAATGATAACTGCCATTGGTATGTCAAAGGTACAGTTTTATTTTAGGAATTTTTTTTTGAAATAAAAATGTGGTTTGCCAATTTTTTCCAAAAGTTTGACCTCCTGTGGTTTAAAAAAAATGTATGGTCACCCTGAGTGACCAACTAATAAATAACTTGCCTACTTCATTGAGATTCCGAAATGGTATAGCACTTGCTAGTTCCAACTTTCAATGCAAAGAATATTTGTGCTAAAAAAGGGTAAGGGTCATTTTTTCAAATTACAAGTAAGATTTTACATAGCAATCGAATTTACTAAAAACAGAAAATAAAACAAATTAGATATTTAAAATACATTTATTTCATTAAAATTTCTTACAACAAGTGCTCAAAATGGCTCAAAATGCTCAAAATGCGCGCAAGATAAAGCGTTCTTTTATTAGAAGATAAGCGTTCTTTTATTAGAGCGCTGGTGGCCTAGTGGTAGTGGCCCCGCCTTCCGATCCTAAGGTCGTGGGTTCGAATCCAGTCGTGTACCAATGAGTTTTTCTGCCCAAAAATTTATGTACACTATGCCAGTGCTCTCAAACGGTGAAGGAAAACATCGTGAGGAAACCGGCATATCGTAGAACCTAAAAAGTTCGAAAATATGTGGCAAGTGCACGAAAGGAGCCTCTTCGAGGCGCACTTAAAATCCTTTCACCACACTTGGTTCGAAAGAATCAGTGACACGATAAGAAGAAGAATTAGAAGATGCAGGGCTTGCATAAGAGCAAGTGGAAGCCATTTTGAGCACTTGTTGTAAGAAATTTTAAAGTAATAAATGTATTTTAAATATCTAATTTGTTTTATTTTCTGTTTTTAGTAAATTCGATTGCTATGTAAAATCTTACTTGTAATTTGAAAAAATGACCCTTACCCTTTTTTAACACAAATATTCTTTGCATTGAAAGTTGGAACTAGCAAGTGCTATACCATTTCGGAATCTCAATGAAGTAGGCAAGTTATTTATTAGTTGGTCACTCAGGGTGACCATACATTTTTTTTAAATCACAGGAGGTCAAACTTTTGGAAAAAATTGGCAAATCACATTTTTATTTCTAAAAAAAATTCTAAAAAAAAAACTGTACCTTTGACATACCAATGGCAGTTATCATTTGATAGAACAGTTATCTAAGAATGCTATAAAAAAAACAGATGGAGAAAATTCCTTGATTTGTGATCTTGGCATCGAAAAGTATGGACAGAAGTACAAAATAATGAAAATTTCGAAAATGTTTAATAACTCGAAAACCGTGGGACTTTTCTTGGGTACATGTTTTTATTTTCTGAACAGTTGTGATGCCCCCGACCCGTAGGTAAAGGATTATCCACTCTTTACGCCACACCCTGTACATCTAAATAAGTTTTTTTAAGACTTTCTGATGGAACAAGCATAAGCATATGGCCAACATGGTATTAACAAATCTGCTCATAGGTCACGCACGTTATGAATGAGCTACAAGATGTACTGCCATGCGTTCATCAACTTAGGCTGATGATATTTCACCGGCATCCACAACAGTCAATTAGAAACGCAACAACACTGCTTGACGGAAATAGGCATGGTGTTAGTGCTTCCCTGGACGAGGCTGGCATACCTAGTGCAATTTTTTTCTATAAAAAACTTATTGGTACACGACTGGATTTGAAGCCACGGCCAAAGGAATCGATCGATCCAAAGGTGGATCGGAAGGCGGGGCCGCTACCACTAGACCACCAGTGGTATGTTATCTTTGAAGGTTCTTCAGGCTGATGATGATAAAGAAACTACAGAACGTACAGTACGTAGAATCGATCGAAACGTGTTTTTGTCTCATCATTTCTCAACTCCATACAAATGAGAGAGACACAGAGTCCTTGAAACTGATTGATTAAAACTCAGAATAAAGGTCGGCCTTAGAGTGATCATATCTATAGCACGTAACTTAAAACGATTATTTACTAGTTCTGCTACACTTGACTAATCAAGTGAATATTCATTCACAGTAATATGGAGGCTTAGAGGTGTACCTACTTAATAAAAGTTTTAAAAACTTGAGAAACCAACCTCATGGCCAATCTGCTAAAACGATTTTTATGATATTTTTATAGGACAAAATTAAATCTGGAAGGATTTTTGAAATCGGCTCATAAATTACGAAGTTATTCGATAACAAACATAAAAGAAATAAAAATACAACCGAATTGTGAACCTGCCTTTTTATTAAAAGTCGGTCAATAAATAGTCTCGATGATATTTAACGCCCTTAAATCACTACAGGCTGAATTCATTAAGAACTTGCAAAACCTTGATAGGTCTAAGTCAATCAATCAATCAGTCATTTATTTGCAAGTAAGAAATTTACAATTTATAAAAAAGTAAATCACATTTTTACAAGGTCAATTGGTACAACAAAAACAACAATAAATTACATCAATATTTCAAGTCATGTGCCGAGCTCCCAGGCTTTTTTGTCATCAAGGTAGTCATTAATCTTGTAGTAAGCTTTTTTTGTCAGGATAGCTATAACAGTTTTCTTAAATTTACTCTCAGACAGCTTTACAATGTCAATAGGCAGTTTGTTATAAAACTTGATGCTTAAGCCCACAAAAGACTTGCCAACCTTAGCTAACCTAGTTTTAGGGCAAGCAATCCTTTTCTTGTTCCTGGTATTGTGTGTATGCCCGTCTCCAAGTTTTTCCAAATTGTCAAAGTTTTTTCTTACGTGCATAATGTTCATGTAGATGTATAAAGAAGGCATCGTTAATATATTTATCGATTTAAACAATTCTCTCAGTGAAACTCGCGAGTCAAGCTTGTAAATAGCTCGGACTGCTCTTTTTTGGATTAGAAATATAGCTTCCGCATCAGCCGCTCCTCCCCAAAGAATCAGGCCATACGACATGACGCTATGAAAGTAGCTGAAGTACACAAGACGAGCAGTGGGAATGTCTGTTAGCTGTCGTATTTTACGCACTGCGTAAGCTGCCGAACTAAGTTTGCTAGAAAGCGTTGAAATGTGCGGTCCCCACTGCAGCTTTGAGTCAACAGTAAGCCCAAGAAATACAGTAGCCGCTACCAATTCCAGCTCCTTATTGTCTACAGTTATATTTGAGGCGGTGTTTGAAGGCTGGCGGAGAGAAAATTTGACACATTTGGTCTTTTTTGCATTAAGTAATAAATTATTTGCGCCAAACCAACTGTTAATTTTTGCCATTACATCAATTAACTGCGTTATATCATTAGAGCAATTTCTCTTTGTATTGAATATAAGAGAAGTATCATCTGCAAAAAGTACTATGTCTGTAAGTTTTTCTACTTGAAACGGTAAATCATTTATGTAGACGAGAAATAAGAATGGACCTAGAATTGAACCCTGGGGAACACCTATGTTTACTGATAATGCGTTCGATTTAGTTTTATTTATAACCACCGTTTGCTGTCTGTTACTGAGGTAAGACTTTAACAACTGTAACGCAGAGTGCCCTAAACCATAATGCTGAAGCTTTGTAACTAGTATATCGTGTCGGACGCAGTCAAAAGCTTTTGAGAGGTCGCAGAAAACTCCATAGGCATCCTTTGACCTCTCCCAGGCGTTAAGTATCATTTGTTTATGAATGAAGGTACTACACGCATTGCTAATGTTAACTGATGCATACAATAACGCATATTTCCGAGATACCTATACAACGTGTATCAAAATATGTGTACTATCCTGAAGGGGGGAGAAAGGGTGAAGTTGGGTCACTCCCAATACCACCAGTGCTCAATAACTTCATTAGTTACTTTAAAAGCATGTCCAATTTACCTTGGAAGCAGTCGTAAATACGCATAGACAGACTGACAGGTACATATATAATTACACTAATAGATACTGAAGCGAGCATAGAAAATGAAATCAGACCATCGAAGCGTGTAAGCACATGCATAAGCAAGTGAAAACAGAATTGTGCGTATGCAGTGTAATTCAATTACGAATAATTATTTCAGTTTAGATATATCGAGATAACAGTGTGATGTGAAGCAGCTACAAATTAAATAGGATCACATGACTCAATTCTCCAACGTTAGACATTCTCATCCCATCAATTAGTTCGCAAAACTTTAGAGAATAGAATAGCACTTTTTTATTTGCTGAAATAGGTGTAAAGGAGGTGTTGCAATTTCCTAAAAATTTACCATATTTCTATATTTATAACTATAATATAATTAAAACTAAACTAAACTTTAAGCTAAAATATAATTAAAACTAACTAACCCCCGAATACTGAAACGCAACTCAGATTTAAGCACGTCTCAAGCGACGAATATTTGACAGATTTTCATTGAAAACTGTCAAATATTCGTCGCTTGAGACGTGCTTAAATCTGAGTTGCGTTTCAGTATTCCGGGGTTAGTTACAAAATGTTGACAAATTGTATGAGACAAAGTAACAAATGACAATCAAGATAAACTCACCAGTGGAAATCTCAGCGATCTCGTTATCGCTCAAGTTCAGCCTTTTCAAATTCAGGAGTGAAGTAACAAATGACAAGAGAGCACTGGTGGTCAAGTGGTAGCGGCCCCGCCTTCCGATCCGAAGGTCGTGGGTTCAAATCCAGTCGTGTACCAATTAGTTTTTCTGTCGAAAAATTTATGTGTACTATGCAGGTACTCTCAAAACGGTGAAGGAAAACATCGTGTCAAGGGTCACGCAAAAAGGGGCCCAACAGCGGCCTAGTTGCGGAAAAACCAGCCTGCACGTCAAGTGCGGATGATAAAAATTTGCCGAACAAATGACAATCAAGATAAACTCACCTGTGGAAATCTCAGCGATCTCATTATCGCTCAAATTCAGCCTCTTCAAATTCAGGAGTGAGTATAATGCATCTGGTACTTTAGTCAGTGCATTTTTGGAAAGGTCAACATCCGATAAGTTTGACAATGTGTCGAGAGATGTGGGTAGATTGGCCACGGTGCGTTGCGTGTTTCTCATGTGAAGAGTCACAAGGCTTTGTAGGGACGGTAACTGCCTGGGAGGAAAAAGTATATTAAATAAGGTAAAAGGAAAAAATATTCAATCAATAAATATTCATTATTAGTTAAAAATTTGCCATGTGCTGCACTTTTTATGTCATTTGATTTTTTATTGGTGCGATTCATAAAACTAACAGCACAAAAAGCTGAATATCAACCAAGCTGGGAGACCTATAGACAACACTATCTTATAAAAACCGTCCATGCATACAAAACTATAGTGGTAGGGAACAAATATTGCACATCGGCTAATTTCAGTTTCATAGAGCATAGTGTGCGTCAGAAAGAGATAGCGCTCTACGAAAGCAGAAAAGACGATGAGCTAAATTAATTGCCTACAATAAATAAATACAGTTTTGGAATAATTGTGTAAGCATCGGTCACTGTAAGAAGTGAATGCTTACCTCAACTGAAAGAGTCCAAGTGGGTTGTCATTGAGTACAAGAGTTTGGAGGTTCACCAGTCGTCTAGTCTGAGGGGGCAGAGTCTCCAATAGATTACTGGATAGGTCCAGGAATAGTAGATCTGTGAGCTGTACAAACAGTGTTGGTGGGATGCTTTCAATTCTGAAAACATAATAGCTTTATTTTTTTTGTTCTCATCTTACCTGCATTCAGTCTTCAGAGACAGCAGGTTTGTCATGAGTAGTCAAGCCAAAGAAAAGATGGATAAACAGTGTGAATACAGAGATGACAGCTGATAG
The DNA here is from genome assembly GCA_939531255.2 of Thera britannica. Taxonomy (NCBI): domain Eukaryota; kingdom Metazoa; phylum Arthropoda; class Insecta; order Lepidoptera; family Geometridae; genus Thera; species Thera britannica. The sequence goes on from OW618039.2 coordinate 14,700,285, forward strand.
AGGAGAATGGAAGAGAACATGTTTATTTATTTATTTATTTATTTATTTATGTATAACCATGTTGTGCCGACCCCACCTAAAGTGGGCTAAGGGAATAATAAAAATAATAAAAGTTTATTTTCAAAAAATAGGACAAACAGAGCAGGAGTAACACTAATGGAAAAGGACAATGACAATTTTGTTTGTACATAAAGTGATATAGTGATAGCCTACACTAAGATGAATAATCTAGTGTCATAGGTCCTAAAGGAAGGTAGAAGAAGATAGTAATTTAATCAAATATAGCTACAGGCCTTACTTGTTATTACTAAGATTCAAAACTAATAAGGATTTTGCTTTCTCCAATCCTTCAGGAACTTCCTTGAGTCGATTATGGGACAAGTCCAATGTAGTCAAGTCTTCCAATTTAAACAATTCCGCTGGAATACCCGAGCTTTTTACTTTATTATGTCTCACATTTAAGGAACGGAGACATTTCAATTCTGTCAGTTCACCAAATAGTTTTTCTAGGCTGTTCTTCTTTATAGACAGGTTTTCCTGAAAGAATCTTTGAATATAGGTAGCTGGCAGACAAAAGTTGCTTGTTTATAGCGATTGGCATTAGGTATGCAGAGACCTGAGGCAGGAGACCATACATGTACATTTGTGATAGTATATTTTTTTTATATCGCTAGGTAACAAGTAGGCAAGAGAAGGCAAGAAATTAATTGTCTCAAAAATTCTATGAAATATGTATAATTAAGATTCAGTGTGCCATGAACATGCGTCATGATCTTTTGCCTTAGTTACGTACCACCAAGCCTACTCTATTGAGGGCTTTTACCTGTTGCTATAACTTGCAAAATGGAATAATCACACAATTGCAACTTACCAACTTCATGAGTTTCCCTAATTCTTCTGGTATTTCAGTCAAATTGGTTTTGTCAAGTCTTAGCCATTGAAGGCCGGTCATATACCGGATAGCATCAGGGAATTTATCATCCTGAAAATAATGGATCAGGTAGAATAGGGAAGAACGTAGGTTAGAGAATAGAATGATATCATCAGACGACCCAGATGCAAAATACATTTTATACTTACGCTGAAATCGTTAGATGTAAAGTCAACGCCACGCACGAACGGCAATAAGCCTGTATTTGCCATTTTTACTACAATCTAAGGAAAATGCATTGGTATTTTGCAGCCAATTTGGATCTTGGTGAATTATAAACAGAAACAGCCGTTCCCCGAAATACACGGATGATTATAAAACTTGTTATAAAATAAATGAAACCTACTTCTTCTTCTCCCTCGTTTGTGGCTCTTGTCTATGTCACTGTCATGTCGGCACGTAATGCAGCTAGTGTCAAATGAATAGAATTTGTTATCTATGAAATTTTGACAAGTATTCTTCGTTTTTAGCGTTTACTGGGAGACACCGACCCAACGAAACGATCGGACAGGGATGTGAAATATTATAAACTAAACTATTGTAAGTCATTCGATAGTTGAACTTTGATTTGAATACTCTGAACTCAAAAAACTTCATGTATGTAAAATAAAATGTTCGTTTTTTACGAACTATTCTGTACACTGGGTCATGCAATTGTCAACTCGAGCAAATGTGACAAAACACGATTTAAGTTAAATCGTGTCTAAAATCCTGGCGCAACGCTGGATTAGTTAAATCATTTAACTAATCCAGCGTTGCGCCAGGATTATTAATAACACCCTTTATTTTTAGAGGGAATGCATAAATTTTACACCACACTAAGGGTAGAGTAAGGGTAGATTAAAGGAGCCTTCTCTACTTCAAATTTGCCAACTCTCTTCCTACAAAAAAATAGATTTAATTTCTATAGAATTTAATTTCATTCTAGTAACCTATATACATTTCAAACACTATCAAATTGTCCCATTTTCTATTGCTTATTGCATTATCTAAGACTAGTCCACAATCTACATTCAAAGATATTTTGGTTATATTATTTTGATAACAGTTTATTTCTAATAACGAAGCATCACCTAGAAATGTTTTCACAACTGACTTGCACATTCGAACAGTTATTTCTATAGTACAATTTGACAGAAGGTATACAAAAAAAATCTAATGCATCAAAATGCAAAATAATCATGAAAATTGGTTCACTAATTTATATTTTTGATAAATTCTGAATAAATGCATTAGTGGGTAGTCAGAAAGTAGTGTTACATTTCAAATAGTACCTATTAATCTAACATTAAAGCATAAGGTTGGATTCCTATGACAGGACTGATTATAATAATGTGCTATAATTATTATTAATGATTGAATAAAGTCCTGATATTTGGTTTATCGTGGCATTGGCGGCATGCTGGGCATTGGTCCTGATAGTGCAGTATTAGTACCAAGTAACACCTGTAATGAAAAACAATAAGTAATTAACTTGTGCAGGTAAGTACTTAGATCAATAACAATTGCATATTGTTTCGTGAGGAGGCACAACTCCTTTCATGGCTTTTCTCAACTCCCACCCTGTATAAGACCAGATTTTTTTTTTTTATCATTGCCCTGATTTGGGAATATGAAATAATGACAACTGAGTGTTACTCTGTAGATGGACAAATCAACCATGAAATAAATAACTAATTTATCTACCTGTTTCTGCTGTGACTTCTCCATTTCTGCCATTTGGGCTCGTTCCACCTCAAATATGACAGGAGCAAAAAGGATGACAGAGGAGCTTGCTACCACCCACATCACAGAGCGCGAAAGTCCGTATAAAGACCTCATTGCACACCTAAAAAGAAATATAGCAGTTAATCTGTGTGGTCATAGCGTATCTTTAGTTGCATCTGTCAGTTTTGACATTATTTTGAGCTTCAATTGCAATGGTAAACAAATTCTAACAAAACCTTTCTTTGACTAGGAATGATTGCAACAAGACTAAATGTTGATGCAATAAACATGAAATAGGGTATAGGAACGTTGCTTTGTAAAACTAGTATAGCAACAGATAGCTAAGGGTTGAGAAATGATGGCAACAAGATCTGAGATTGCTGTACCTTGTTAATATCATTTACTTCTTAGTATCAAACTTTTGAATGCATACCCATCGCCCACCAGTGTCACAGCTCAGATAGTACAAGCATAGTGGGCAAGTGACTAATAGGTCCATGTGAAATAGTGGGCAAGTGACTAATTAGGTCCATGTGAAATAGTGGGCTAGTGACTAAATAGGTCCATGTGAAATAGTGTGCAAATGCTTTGCTTAACTGATAAATTTAATATAACCAATAATGTACGTGTAACAGCTTATGTGAATTGCTATGTAGGGTGCTTTCTTTATATGATTTTAACATCACATTACATAGCTGTAAGTTATTTATTTATTTATTTATTTATATATAACCATTGCCCTATCCTTACAGGAGTATCCTAATACAATAGAGCAGCCTTTCATAATCTGAATTTTAGTTTCTATAAATTATACATTACAAACAAAAAAACTTAATAAAAATAATCACAATAATATACCCTGAATCAAAACAATTACCTAACAAAAATAAAAACAATACACATTCAAAATTAAACACGACAGATTATAGCTCCAGGATAGACAGAGAAGCTTTTATGAAATCGCTCAAAGAACAATGAAATATATCTATATTTTCTGCCACCAGATTTAGGGTCCTAATGGTTCGAGTGAGAGGTGTTTTGCCCAACAAGTTGGTTCTAGCGCGCGGAACTTCGAGAAGTTTTCTTGAAAATATCAAAAAATCTACAAACCATGATTTAGTAGAAGCAGTGTAGACTCCGTTTCTTACACACTCGGGGAACATTTCTGACAGACCCCACAGCCTCTCGGACAATGTCTCATCTGGTTCCTAGACCAATGCAATAAATATTATTACAATCACTTTTCAACAAAATAGGGGGATGATGATGAATTTATCATTTGTTGTGCACTACAAACATGAGTATTAAAAATGAACTAACTAAATAAATATTTAAATTTAAATAAATTTAAATATATTTATAGACAATCCACACAACACTATTTAGTCCCAAACCAAGTAGAGCTTGTACTATGGGAACAAGAGAGCTGATATAATACTTATTATACACATTTTATTGTAAATACATACTTAGAATACAATCTTATACCCAGACAGAGAACAAACATCTGTGCGCACCACACAAATATTGGTTCTCGGCAGGGATTAAACCCACAACCTATGGTGCAGAAGGCAGAGCTACTAGCAACTGAGCTTAGAGGCCAGTAAAGAAGTCTGTATTCAAGGAGTAGCTTGCATAATCTGGGTCATATTACATCACATTACTTACACAAGGGGATAACAAGTGAAGCCTATTTGAATATAAATGCAGAACTTGTCTTAATCAAGACAAGTAAACTATTGCTCACTCTGGCCAAGGGGTCTTACTGATAGTGACAGAATACTCACATCACTATATTCTTTGAGAGGACCTGCGGGTGCATCACCAATCACCTGAAACAAATTGTAGGGTTATTTGACTGCAGGTCATTTATGCTAAATCTCTACAAATTCTATTCAAACGTGCTGGTACTTACTGCATGCGCGCGATAGTGTGATATTGATTTATTCCGAAGAACCTAACCCAAACTTAAAAGTCCGTGAGCAGTTCTCTGTCCGAAAGAAAGGTTGTCAGTACGTACCGAGGGGAAGCTAAAGACTTCCAACTCCTGGGTAGGGCTAGAAGAATCCATTGGTTTTCGTTCCGGAGTATCGCCTTTACTTGCGGTCAGAGATTCCATGCCACTATCATTCTGCTCGAGATCATCCGTGATCAAATCCATATGCGTAGTTTACGAATGCTAATTAGTTTGGATAAATTGAACTCCGCGAGGTATTCGATTTCTGGACTTTTGAGAAAACGAAAGAACGAACCGAACATGCCATGCACTGACAGTCAGAAAGCAGTTGGACAGAAAAAAAGAAATCAACCAAAAAGTGTTGCCAGTAGCAGATAGTCAAATTCAAATATAACAAAAGAGACATTTTCACGAGAAAAGTAACATTACCATAAATTAGTGGCAAACGAGGCACTCCTTTATTAGGGCAATTTATTACCTAAAATAAAAACATTCTTGGATGCCTTCCGTTACACGATATGTTTTTGTTGTTTGCTGGATTTTTAAAGGGAGTTTTTAAAGAGGCGTGTAACATGAGAGCATGAGAGGGTCAAAAGTAACGTAAAATGTTTCAAAAGTAACATTCTGGCAACACTGCAACCAACCTCGTCAAAGTAGCCAAAATTTTAAGTACGGGAGTGAGTGAAGTGAAGATGAGTTGGTGTATTAAGTGGACGAGATGAGAGAGAAAGAAAAATACACTAATGAGGGTAAGAAAACCGAAGAAAGAGTGAGTAAACTATATAGATGAAATGAAAAACGGGCGAACGAGAGAAAAGTGCAAAATAATGTTGCTGCTACCTGCAGTATCCACATCATGCTATCTAATAGGAAGCCTATAAAACATATCTGGCAAATATTTGGCAAAAATGTGTTGAGACCGCGATACTTAGGTATAATAATGGAAATCACATTAGTCTAGCATCGGATTGGTTTTGCTCTCAGGTAACCGTGCAGTGCAGGCATTTGCAGTTTCTTTGGTTTGACTGGTACAGATCAAGTTACTCAAACCCAAAGAAAAATGACACTGCACTAAGTAGCATGATTGGTATCCGTGTGTACCTAATACTCCAGGTCTAAAGGTGATATCAGACGGTTCATTTTTTGTTCATTTTCACCTTTCATTCGGTACATTTCACTCGAAATGAAATGTCTGAACAAAAAATGAAACACGAGTGCCGAATGAATTCATTAGTGAACCGATCCAACAGTGTTGGATATTGGCATCCGGTATCTTTCATTCCCACTCCGAATGAACGAGAAATGAACGGTCTGAACACTGAGAGAACGTTCATTCGGATTCGGCCATTTTGTTTCGAGTCCTGTAGCCGACGGACATCACGTTGTCGACGAAGTTAATTCCAAGACGTACGACTTCATTCGATGACATTATTTAAAAGAAAGAACAATGAATGTTCATTTCTGTATCATTTCATCTAAGCCGTGTGAACATAGAATGAAAAAAAAATGAAGCATTCACTCGAGTGAACAATCATTCGAGTGAACCGTCTGATATCACCATAAGTAACAATACTACCTGCGGAAAGAAATCCATTCACGTAGCCGTCACGCCTCACCACCCCTCGCCGAGTTCTAGCAGGAAAGTGGGCTACTTAGGGACGATTTTTTATGATAACAACAGCGTGAAAAATAAAATGCATGAATTTTGCTATTTTAGCTATAAGCATTGTTGGAAAATTACTTGACAATCCATTGGAGTACTGCATGAACATGGAACATCAGTAGGCATTTTGAATTGAAGTTGGAAACAGAGTGCTGGGTTCGGATTATATATTTTTTGAAATCTGGAAGAAAATTACGAGTGATGGTAGTGACTGAACCAGACTGAACATTATTTGACAAGCTATTTCAGAAACAAGATCGACAAAAAAGTTGTGTAAAGTTTCATGAAGTCTGAGTGGCTGGAGCAAGGAGGTTATATAAGCTCGCAAGCTAGGACTGGTAAGCTTAAACATGGTAAGCTGGGAACAAATTATCGGACGCGGCTGTAGTGGAAGTCCAGCTTTAGGCCGACAACATGCGTCGGGTTTTGAAATAGTACGGTTTATTAAATAACAAGACCCCCGCGCAAGATAATTCTGCGCGTCATCTGTCACGCGCAGAATTATGTAATAATTAACAATAATTATGAAAAAAATTGACTGGAAATCAATCTTCCGAACTCATATTTTGAATGGGGAAATCGAACTTGCATTGCGTTTAATGCAAATAAGAATAAGTACTGTATACATACTAAGTAATTTATACATAATTATCTTGTTTTATATTTATACCCAAAAGTTACACACAAACACAAAAACTAGCGCTGACAAATTTTACAATGGCAACAAAAAAAGATAAGATATATATATTTAAATATATATATATATATTTTTTGTGGCGTCGTATGGGTATGCATTTGCCATGGCAAAGTAACATTCGTTGGATACGCACGATTGACATACTGTTGTACATGACATCCTGATTTACTGACATTGATATTTGTAAGGCTAGTGACAGTACAGTAGTTTGTTTGCTCCCTCTCTATAACCTTCTCTCTCTTTCAGATTTTTTCTTTTCTAGAATCTAGTGCTTGGTCTCTGTTTGAATTGCTGCTCTTTTTGATATAAATTTTGGGACAAGATTTCAAATGATTAATTAATTATAAATTCTAATTGACGCGTACGTAGATAAAGTTGTTTACTAAATTGTTTTCATTTTGAATAACCAGAACAATCAGGGACAAGTTTGCTCGGACAGTTCGGACACAGTTGGTAGAAAGGTTTCCCATTTGTAATCTCATAGCTTGTGTTGTTGTGAATATTACTTACATACAGCTGTAAATCCTCGTTCGTCTTCCTCCCGCAGCGGTGATACATTCAAGGTTAGTGTATATTATTACATACTTTGATGGATGAAATTTAGCAAATATTTTGTCAAGAGGTTTTTCCAGGGTTAGTACAAAATGAACTGCTATTACAACCTTTATCATGACCTAGGTTTGTAAAGATATGTTTCTAAAAAGTTATTATAATTAAGAGGCATTAGCTCCTTGATAGCATAGAAATAAAAATTCTATGAACTTTGTCATTTTCGTACCCACAAATGGGTTGGTGCGGTGTACTCAAAAATGTACATGGACAGGTATTGATACTTAAAGAACAATACATTTCCTTGACATGGGGAGCTTGAAAGCCTTCAACACCACTCCTTGATGAAGGTACTCGCCAAATGGTATCATTTAAACTTGAGTTTTATGAATTGCAGACATATTTAAAGTTGTAGCCTTATATCCATGTTCGAGGTGTCAAAATTATTTTAACACATACAAATTTGTTAATATACATGTGTAAAACATCAAAGCATTCTGTGGTGGTGATCAGTGAAACACTTAAATATGATAGCACTTAGCTGATCGTCAATCAGTAGTCTTTTACTACACTTCTTTTGTTAGGTAGTTCTATAATTAAAATAAGCTAGTTGCATTTTATTTTACTTTGAGATTGTTTATTTATTTGTGATTTCTCTGTTGGATGGCCTAAATAAATAAAATAAAACTGGACAACCCAACTGAACTTGGTTGTGACATCAATAACTTGAGAAACTGACATCATTGCCAAACTGCTGAACCAATTTGGAAGAAATTTTTAAAAGACCAATCCAAAAAAAAAAAAAAGAAATCGGTTCATAAATACTGGTGGTATACAGTAACAAACATAAAAAAAACAAAACCTAACTTTCAGATAAAAATATTTTTTCAAATCTGCTCATAAATAGCGATTTTATGGGATAACAAACATAAAAAAACAAGCTCCTATTTACTCCTTTTTAACCGAGTTCATTGGTTCTCAATTTGGTTGTATTATTATTTTATTTGAAGTTGGTTTTTAATGCTGTTTTGTGGGTTAATACTGACTATGAAACACTACTTAAAAATAAATACCAGGTGTGTGGCACAGTATAATAGGCATTGGCTGATTACTTTTCCTTATCATTAACCCTGGTCACAAATGAACCAGGAAATTAAGTTGTAACATGCAAATAAGTGAATACACTGCTTCCCTATGATAACCTCGCCTTGCGCTTACAAATTGTAGATAATGACTTGAATGGTATCAGATCCTTTATTGTTACTTCCCTCTTCAGTTTGTAACTAGTTTTATCTAGTTACATGAAGGGTTATCTGAGACAGAATTTGATATGGAAATTGCTAAAATATACATTTTACTTGTTTTATAATTTAATAGATGGAAATTCAGTCATTTATCATAACAGAGAATATTTAATATCAGAGAAAAATATGATTTATTTTAAAAAAAGCTTTTTAGGAAAACATGCTGTAGTATAAAAAAATACATTCTTTGATCATATAGCAAATATTGAGAAGAGCTTGATCAAACATACCATAATCCAAGAAACGGAAATGCACTCTCACTACCTACCTCTATATGATCGGCTTGACTTTATAAAAAAAATTACGTTGACTCCAACAATATCTATGCACTTCTCGATTCTTGACTCAATAATTATACTGACATCTAGTACATTTTACAGTTATAGTTCTGGTTGGCCTGACTGCTGAAGAAAATCTGCAGTTTGCTTTAAATAAATTGTAACTACTTGCTATTACCAACATTTTGTTTTTCTCAAAACAGGTGTACAGTACAGTACTGTCTATAAAACTAGGCTACCGTTTTTATTAAGTTAGCTTATTATTATATTTATTTATCTTAAGCTTAGTGACAGGGCAGCCATTCATAGACAGTACTGTACTTTAAAAAAATAAGCAATGATACAAATTATTACAACTACTCTTCATGGCACTGAAAAAAGAGCGCCATCGTCATTGATCACCAAGAAAATGGTAATATTTTAAATTGATAACACTGAGATGCATGGCTTGTAGTTTTTACCTCATAATTCTAAAAATAATTTAAATTATATTCTTCAAGATACAAGGGTCATAGGACTGACTGACCATTGTCTAACACTGTGTGTTCAACTACTAGTTCTAGCTAGACACTTAGAATTTGGAGTGTTTGCCTTACAGTCTAAAAGGGCGCGTATAAAGTACTAGTGGACTTAACAAGCTTATGGCGAAGATTTTTCCTACGCAGCTTACGAACTTCCACCCCGCGACACGCCTTTAGGGGTTGCGTATCGAGAATCCCTTTTTAGTGCTCCCCTACAGGAATTTAACCCTCCTCATTTATACTCCTAAGACCATTAGTTTAGGTTTTGCGTCGATTATCAGTCAGTCAGTCAGTCCGTAACGTAAAAGTTTCATAGATTCGAGAAAAAAACACAAGATGAAAAGTTTGCTTCTAAAGTGAAGTGAGGTCACCATTTAAGAATATTTGTGAGTTTCTCTGAAATGGTGTATTCAACGTCCATGCGAACGAAGTCGCTGGTAACTGCTAGTACCTATTTCATATATTGTTATGAAATTTCCCCTGGATGTGCACTTTTATGTTTCATAAAACGTAGCATTTTAGTATCTACCGATAAGATGCTAGTCAAAGAGGTATTAAAAATAACTCTCCGGTCACTGTTGGGGTTTAATTATAATTGTTTGCTTTGCCAACTGGACGGCTGTGATTTTTCACAGGAAATTTATCTTTGTCAGTATCATTCTGGATGTAATACAGAGTGGAAAAGTATTAAAATAACACGTGGATTACCGACATTGGTTGCATGAGTAAAATTAATGTTAAATAATCATTGTGAAATAAATTCTCTGAAGGAAGGAATCTGGAATGAACAATTTATTATTAAAGTACTTAATTGAATTTTGTTTTTGAATTTATAAACTAAATAATATTTTCTACAATAAAGGCTAATTAATTATTATCTATGGTGAATCTATAAACTAGGTAGGTAGGTACTCATATCTTAACTACTGACACAGGGTTAGGTTAGAATTTAGAAATGAGAGAGAGATAGAGTAGAGATGTATATTTGCCTCTTGCAGCAGTATTACATATCTTATGTCTATGCTAAGGTATGCAGCAGGTAGAATACACGCTCAACCTTTGAACTAAGGCACAGGTCATCTGCCTGTTTATAACCAAGTGTCTAGCTTATAATAAAACTGGCTCTTACTGCGAAATACGCCCCCATAGATGCACAATTGCTGACAGACGTGATTATTTTGAATTCAACCGATAAACAACTCCCACTCTTGGATGCACTTTATTGTGGTATCTTGCATCAGCTCACACTTCATATCTTATGTTGAATGCATACCTATCTTAGATATGTAGTCGTTGAAAGGGCGCGACAATGATCGAGAATAGACGTATTTGTACGATTTCTTGCAAAGCTCTCTGTTATATGATTAGTGAGAGTGGGTATTGCTTCCGTGTTTGTTGGTATATCTGCCGACTTTGTTCGGTTCTTCGCATCTATGTACCGACCCGTATATGACTGCTTCTGCCAGCTAGGCTTAGTACAATGTACTTATCAGTGTGCACTAACACATTTACAAGGGCTTTAGGTTTTATTTATACTTTCCTAAAATACATTTACTTTTATGTTTCAGATTAACACAACTTTGTAATTTGTATGCTCCGAATAAATTATTACGCTTTAAAAAATCACGAGTTCATTTTTAGAAGATAACTATAACAACACTGTGTTGTGTATAACATTCTCCAGCTAGATCATCCGATTGAATCAACAATGGAAAGTTAGGTTCATGAGCAGATCTCAGGCCATCGTTTAGGTCAAATAAATATTCCCTGATGAAACACAACTTACACAACATATACCTATTTCATTAGTTAGAGAGAAGTCTGACTGCACGGTTGAATGTCGTGACTCGTGAGAGGGTATCATCCAATTTCGCAGTTCATAAGGTCTTCTGGTTTAACTGGTTTGATCGAGAATTCACCAATTGCAATCTTATCGACAAAGTCTTATACCTATGACATTCAGTAACCGCATGACTGCTGATCTTTCCGCACTTAGATCGTTCTAGAAATCTGTGCTCTTGTCCCGCTTTTTGGTCACAACGAATTGAATCCTTGTGTACTTCTTCTTGGTGATAGGTTAATCAACGGTCAGGGTTATCTAGCTGAAGCGGTTATTTACATACTCATTATGATGGGTCAGTGTAGTTTATGCTAATTTCTATTACCTAATAGCAATTAGCATAGAGTACAAGACGCTAGAACAGATACTATTTGTACTGTGCTGGCTTTAAATATTTAGACTCATCCTTGATACCTATGGAGTTCATAATTAATGGAAAACAAACTCAGATCGACAGAGTAGGTAGTAGTTTCTGTTCGTTTATTTGGCATGTTCAAACTTCGAGCGCATAGCTATTATTATATCGGCAGAACTAAAGTGGGCATAGTTGAAAATGCCCTTGAATTTTTAAAGGCGCGGGCACTGCGGGCATTGGCTATGCCAGGGTGGAATGCGATACAAAATTTTATATAACCGCAATTTTTGATATACCTGCCTGTAATCAACACAACCCACTTATGTGTGATGTGACAATGTGTAAAGAAAATGGTATTTCCCGCTACCGAAGTTAATGGCTCTTTGCCAAAATCTTCACATTCTTGAGAGACGGTCAGTTGTCTCCATAAGGCCGTCGTGGTATATTGATGATTCATATAATATCATCAAGATTCTTGAGGAAGATAAATCAAGTTCAAGGAAATTTTTCAATTTATTACATCAAAAATTCTAAAACATCGTCTGGCCTTAATAAGGTTTAACCATTTCGTCTGTTTACGTAAATGCTAAAATTGTTTATTAGTTTTGTTTACTATGAAAGACAAAGAGAGATAATCAATAAAAAAATATAAATAACATTGTTAACATCTACTCTGTGTAGAGCAGACAATTTCTTTGTTATCTGGCTATTGAATTCCGCAGAATCCAGGCCACTATTAATAGCTCCTTTGAAGCAAGTATACTACATGGTATATAATCGCGCAATATCTTCATGATCATACCACTGTATTTTAATTTATCCCTGTAAGGGTCATTTACCTCGTATGTACCTACTTGTTTTACATTCGCCATACTTTTTACTGTATCTTTTATTTAATAAGTTCTAAGCCTCTTCTTTTTTGCCATGTCATATCTAGCAATAACATTCTCAAACATGACTAATTCTCAACATACGACTCTATTTTGTTGTAATGTGCGAATAAAAATGTTTGTTGCCTTTGATCATTAGATGGTTGTGACATTCGTGGCTATGCAGTTTAATCTTTATAATTCATATTATTTCCTTGTGTATCTTATTAATTTGAACAATGATAACTTTTACTTGTGTCAATATTAGCACGTGTGACACGATCTACATCACTTATAATTTTAAGTGGCAATATTATGCACCTATTATTATTTTTATTTATGTATTGAGCTTTTTATGTCCCCATGCTTGGCAAAGGCCTCCCCTTATTCCGTCCACTCTGTGCTGTCCTGTGCTGAGAAAATCCACTGTTGTCTATGCTTGTCGAGCTCGTCTCGCCATATTGTTCTTGATCTGCGACGCCTTGGCTCTTGTGGGCATTTTTGGTTATTTTGGCCCAGAGCTCGTTATTCATGACCAGCACGTGCACGCACCTATAGTTCAACATGTTCTACGTTATCCTCCTTATTCGTTTCACTGATTAACATGCATAAAATCGACTCTTTGTATTATTCCACTGCTGTTTTTGTCGTATGCATCTAGGTAAATCATACATTATTGATGGCATCCTGTGGGGTAGCCGGCGGCGATGCAGACAGATCGATATCTAACGAATTTGATTCAGGGCTTGATACTTCACCTATCTATAAGGTTACACCTATCTATCTCGACATGCGCGTTATTGAACATGTAAAATAAATAAGGTGCATGGTTTCTTGTATCGAAACGATTATTATTTTAGTCTCATCTACTGTTTTGAAAATTTACCTATTACTACTGATAACTTTCTATTACACTGACATACTTGAACCCCAGTACAAATTGAATTTTACTCGCCATTGTTCCAAAAATGCCTATTCACTAAAATAATCACAATTATTGTGTGGCACTTAACATAATTATCACGGTACATACAATGATTCATTACTTTGTCCCTTATGCGTTTTGTAGACAACTAATGCTGCGTAGTTCTATTTAAATTGTGCTTTAGTTTACTTCGTCGGTAATAAGGACAGAATAATCTATTCTTTATATTGTGCCTTGTGCATTATCAATCGCTTTTGTGTACCAACTGTTTTCCTATGAATGACTCAATTGTATTGTAGGTAAAGTATCATTAGGTCGAGTTTAAAGGACGTGACAGGCCCGTCTCGTGATGCGAGTTCTATATAGCATTCATAAAATGGTTATTATGACTGACCTGACCACTCGTCTTTGTCAAGGCTTTATGATTTAGGTTTATGCGGTGCCGTGGTAATGAGTCGCCAGCTGAACAATGTTTTCAATGCGTGTTTCATATTTCTATGTAGGTATTATACAACGACAAAGAGCTGTCCCAATACCTAAATGAAGAGTCCATACATTAGGCGAACTGCAGAGTATTATGTTCTTTTACCAACCAAGCTCTGAAATTCAAGCATACTTTATAAAACAACTTCATAATGTTCTTTTTCTTTCAATAATCCTATTGATGCTTTGCGATTGTAGAATCCACGCGGAAACCATTGAGAAAGCATCACATGCTCTATGTGCTACGTAGGTTGCCTTTTTAGGGTTCCGTAGCCAAATGGCAAAAACGGAACCCTTATAGATTCGTCATGTCTGTCTGTCTGTCTGTCTGTCTGTCTGTCTGTCTGTCTGTCCGGCCGTGTCACAGCCATTTTTCTCCGAAACCATAAGAGCTAAACTAATGAAACTTGGTGAGTAGATGTGTTCTGTGAACCGCATTAAGGTTTTTACACAAAAATAGAAAAAAAACTATAAATTTTGGGGGTACATACTTGAAACTGAAACTCAAAAAAATTTTTTTCATCGAACCCGTACGTGTGGGGTATCTATGGATAGGTCTTCAAAAATTATGTTGAGGTTTCTAATATCGTTTTTTTCTAAAACTATAAATTTTGGGGGTCCCCATACTTGAAACTGAAACTCAAAAATTTTTTTTTCATAGAACCCATACGTGTGGGATATCTATGGATAGGTCTTCAAAAATGAGGTTGAGGTTTCTAATATCGTTTTTTTCTAAACTGAATAGTTTGCGCGAGAGACACTTCCAAAGTGGAAAAAAGTTGGTCCCCCCCCCTCTAACTTCTAAAATAAGAGAATGATAAATCTAAAAAAAATATATGTTGTACATTACTATGCAAACTTCCAACGATTTTTGGTTTGAACGAGATCTAGTCAGTAGTTTTTTTTTTATACGTCATAAATCGTAAACCACAATTTACCTTTCGACGAACTACAAAAACCTTTTTATTATGTTAATTGATGCTACGGAACCCTTCATGGGCGAGTCCGACTCGCACTTGGCTGCTTTTTTTTATAAGCTTTTTGTACCAGTCTGTTGTCGGCGACAGATTGGCTGGCGGTACTTCATTAACGTTCAATGGCGTGACGAAGCGGCCTCTTGTTCGTGGGTATTCGAGCGAATCGCTAGTGAGAAAAACAGGCCTTACAGAAAAGATTGTACTACATTATCTCTTGAATCATGAATCGATTAATTCATTTTGAGTCTGTGTTCCGCGTTGCGTGCACCGATTGTGTTGGCAAGAGGTTTTACTCTTCCTTGCTTACTCTAACTTTGAAACTAATGGCCTTACTTATAAAATTCTGTCTAACTAAACTATTTCCATCATTTGTCAGTAATTCTAGGGCGACCGATAGTAATGTTCTCTACGTGCGTCCCATCGATCTGTCGCAGTAACTCCAGAAATCTACTTTACATTCGTCTGGGTTGTGAAAATATATTTGAAAACCCGCCGATTCTCAAGAGAGCTATCCACAATAGAAACGGTTTTGGTATTCTAGAGGCATCACAAAGCCCAAAGAACTAGCAAGCTTAAGTGGCCTTAGACCGGTCAGGTTTGCCGAAGAACCGATAATCGCTGGGATAAACGAGCTCTGGAGTGGAGACCGCGTTTAGGCAAACCTAGTGTAGAACGATCTCAGACCAGATGGAGTGGTGACTTGCGCAGGGTGGCGAGCAGCAACTGAATGGGAAGAGCCAAAGACCGAGCTCAGTGGCCATGGGAGAGACCTATGTCCAGCAGTGGACTGCAAAAGGTTGATGATGATTATTCTAGAGACGAAAAGATTCAAAATAATCTATGTAGCTTCATTGTATCCTGATCCATTGTATCGCTTGGATATTGTGTTCCGATACGACTTGCATTTCATAACCCATGAATGTCTATTTGAAGCGCGATGTCTTGGTGTTTTTCCACGATTACACCTAACACTTGTACGTAATGATTACGTGTGGCAACAGTCCTGCCTAGTCACAAGTACGAGTGATCTATGAAGGCAAATGCATTGTTCAAATAGCATTGTATAATACTGGCATCATCGAGATATATGTACTACGTACTAGAGAAGACACCGTAAATTCCTACTTTGTCCCGTTCAACTGCGGCGATCGCGCCGCACCTCACTCAGTCGCCTCAGTCGCTCTCGGTAGAAAACGCGTAAGAGCCGTGATTTACATGGCGCTTAAGACCTTTTTGCCGAGAACAAATTACGAAGAATAGGACAATCCAGTTATTTGCCGTAGCTTCTCTAGTACGTAGTACTTATATCTCGATGACTGGCATTGAAAGATTTACTTTAAAATCTACGTGCATGAGTCTATCGATAGATAGTTAGGTAGTAGGTACTTAACCTATTACTCATATTGAATTGAACTTTATACTTTTTGCTGGTATTTTTACCTATTTAAGGTCTAATTATGCTTGTGACTTAGGTATGTAATATATAATTGTATTGGTATGAATGGGTGGACAGATTAGTGATGTACAAAAGATTATAAAATATCTGATATTATTCTTTTGTTAAAAAAAAATGCATTAAATACCTACCTGCTAATCGTAATGATTTATGATGTAATTGAAGCCTTATCAGTAGAAAAGTACTTATGTTATGATTGATTGATTGATTTTCAATTTATCTGCTTTGATTTCACATCGATCAGTAGGTAAATAATTACTTACGAAATTTCCATAGTCATTTCATTATCCAGTCAAAATTGGCTTTATCTCGGTATAATAAAACCCTCCCCCCCATACATACACACTCTCCTCCCACACACACCCTCCCTCGCACACACTCACACATCCAAACCATCAAATTCAACAAAGAAAAATTAAAAAAAATAAAAAAAATGTTCAATGCTGTGCTCTTTCCATGTATTTCCCTACTTTTTATGTTCAATTTTTATATGTAGTTTCAAAAAAAAAAAACAAAATATATTTATTTGGACTCAAGGTACAAGGTTATACAAAAACAAGTGTAAACGATACTGACTGCAGAAGTATAAACTGTGTCGCAGCCAGTTTAATTATATGTAGTTGTTATTCGTTGATTTTAAGTCATTATTTGTAAAACCCTAGTTATAGTTCTTTTTTTCTTTTGTTTATTTTTATAATAATTGTATTTTCATGTTTGGAAGAGGCGTTACTTCCTGCAACACAGCGCAAGCTAAAGCAGGAAGGCGCGTTGCACCTAACATTAAGCATACCTTTAGGGAAATAAATATTTTTACATTTTACATAATATTTTTGTCTCTCATATAGCTCGCAAGAAATCACATCTTCTCAACCTTATTCAGACATGGGGATATATCAATTTTATAAATAAGTTTCACGAATTAATTGTCAAACTGCTACTAGATATAAGGGATAGGTTACTTTATAGATCTCTATAGGTGTTTGAAATACAGTGAGGTCTGATAGTTGCCCTAGTTGGCTCTCTTCCATCGTCGCCGTCGTTTGCGTATAACGTCTTGGATATTTTTTTTTTTTTTTTTGCATCAATGTAATTCATAGTGCTTTGGTTTTAGATATCGTATAAGCATTATCTTCCTTGATGCACACCGTTGCAATTTTCCCCAGGTGCAACTATAGGTACCAGTATAAAGTTACAATGTTTATTTTGTTATTTGTCCATTTGTAATCTGAGCTACGTCTCTCAATATTCACACGCTTTCGAATCTCTTTTTATTATTTAAATATTTGGAATATAACATTCTCAAACATAACGTCTTGGTTTTCCGTTTATTTTCAAAACAATATAATACACCTGGCACATGTTAGCATTATCGTTACCGTAGCGAGCGATATGTTATCGGTCCGCAGCACCAAATACTTGACCGGTATTATCTGATCTGAAAACAGTAGTGTTAATTCTGTGTTTGTCATACAATGCGAGAAATTTTCCACCTTTTGTGTAAACATGAGGCTATTTTATGCTGCTGCCTCATACGTAAGGAAAGCGGTGTTTTATAAAACAAACGAGCCAGCATATTGGCACATAATAAAATCATCAAAGTCGAAAGACAATCCGGGGATTCCCAAATTCCTTAATCACTGTTGCCATTTACTTGCACCACTTTTCTCACGCTCAAAATTCAAGCTTTATTTCGATCAACTAAAATAAATCTCCATGCGTCATCGTCGCTAAATTCTACAAATATTTTGTTTTTACGACTATCCTAAATATTTTTACATCAAATGCGAGCTTACAAAATTATACAGGGCATCCGTTAGGTGAGTATTATTGTGATGAGGCAGGCGCCAGGCGGGGGATAATCTATTTACCACATATTTATTTGGAGGAACGCCAATTTTAGATCGCTACTAGAGCTTCGACACATGCCAAAAGAAAGTCAAAGTTCGTCGGCATGCCTGGCGAATTGTGGCATCTAGTCGCAGTAGCCAAAAAAGAAGAAGTGAAGTGAAATACAATGAATAGCAGATATGTCACCAACACCACCATCGATGAAAACTTTATAGTCCATGCAATCATCTTTTGACGATGTTGATGTGTTATCATCAAATGGTCTCTTTAAAAGTATTCATCAACAATCAATCGACACACTACTTATGAGCAAACTATTGTTGATATTGTGCCTCCTTGACAGACCACAGTAGCGTAAACTCTTCCGAGAATGTGAGCTTGACTTGATGAATGGGCTACCTAGTACCTACACTAGTCTAGTCACACAAAGTGATTTAGTGGTCGGGTTGCGGCTGCTGTGAATACAAAGGTAGTCTCGTAGGTATTCCTAAAACTTGCGTATTTAGGATAATATTGCAAATACTCAAGTAAAACTGTGTAATTAAAACCCATAGAAATGTTGATTGATAACACAATGTGTAAAACATATTCAAATGTTTAAATTTCAAACTCATCCTTCCCATTCTTATGAATAAAGATTTGTTGCCTCTAGTAAAAGTAATATTTCCAATTTTCTCGAATATGTTATGAAAAAGTGGAATAATATTATGACACTATGTGAATGTTATGATTATATTTTGCACAGAAGTTATTGAATCATCAATTATTCTAGAGCAGTATTTTTAAAAATTGTCGCAATTCATGAACTTAAAATGTTACCTTATCTGCGTAAATGGTATAGAGTACTCTGAAACATATCAAGGATAATGTAAAAAAAACACAAATCAATTAAGATTCACTATCTCTCACCCACCCCATTCCTATCTTAATTTCGCACATCCATTTGACGATAATTAATAGAAATCAACCTACACATAAATCAACCAGCGTCATAAAATGAGAAAATCCAATTCCTTTAGTTTTAATTTCTCCCCTAAAGTCTAATGTAAGGTCTAATGTCATACACGACCTGCTTGCATCCTTGTGTCACCTAGCTAACAAAATAATGTTTTAACAAAAAACAGAGTTTTCCACTGCTTACACAAACCAGCAAACTTCACAGGTACATTAACCATTTGCCGATCTTGCCCACCAATCAATAAGTGCTTAGTATTTCAATTTAGATGTGGCCCCGAAATAGATTGATCTGCTAAATATCCAACGCAAATATTTACGTTGAAATTCCGACGCGTAGTGAGTAGTCCGAAATATCCACGGTTAAAGCTGATTTCGATTGCGTATCAGGTGGAATAACAGAATACCAAAATGTATTTGTATTTGACGAATGTTACGTAAATGAAGGCGCGGTTTTGCCCCACTATGTCTAGCTAATTTGTATTAAAAAAAAGCAGCCAAGTGCGAGTTGGACTCGCTCATAAAGGGTTCCGTAGCAACAAGTAACATAATATAAAAGTTCTTGTAGTTCGTCGAAAGATAAATTGCGGTTTACGATTTATGACGTAGAAAAAAACTACTTACTAGATCTCTTTTAAAAAACTATTTAGTTTAGAAAAAAACTATATTAGAAACCTCAACATCATTTTTGAAGACCTATCCATAGATACACTACACGTATGGGTTAGATAAAAAAACTTTATTTGAACTTCAGTTCTAAGTATGGGGACCTCCAAATTTTAATGTTTTTTTTTCTATTTTTGTAAGAAAATCTTAATGCGGTTCACAGAATAACAAGTTTCATCATTATCGCTTTTACAGTTTCTGAGAAAAGTGGCTGTGACATACGAACGGACAGACAGACATGACGAATCTATAAGGGTTGCGTTATTGCTATTTGGCTACGGAACCCTTAAAATGACTATCTGTGGTGTTTCTTTACGAGCAGCAGTAAAACCTCACTTCGCCTAACGACGTGTACGGCGTATCCCAAGGCTACGCTTTAACCATTGTGTCTAGAGCTTTTCTCATTGAATTGATTTCTTATACGGTTGGGGAAAGAGTGAGGAGTGCCAAAGCTCAGTAAATAATGGCTTTGCTTTGTAGGCGACTATATGTCTGTAGGCCGAGGGCGCATGACCACAGAGGCATTTGGGAGTGTGACGTCACGGGCTTCGTGACGCCATCCCCTTACCCCTTACGCATGGCCAAGGCCTACTAGCATCTCGACCCTCTAATACTCTTGAGTCTTGACATTGGATCGAGGACTTGCCAAGATAACCAATTGCTTATTGAAACCATTTCCGTCCTTAAAACAATAAATATTGATTTTCCAATACGAATGAAATCATAATATTATATCAATTGCTCATTTCCGCGATAAACACCGTCAAGGAGGTGGTGGTTATTTCGGGATTAAATAAACATGGTATCTCTTAATAGATTCAATGATCTTACCGTTTCTTAATCAAATAAATACCCCATTACTTTATCCCTACAAGTAAGCATTGGTTATTGCTGGCATAGCTTGAACTAAGCAAACCTCTAGAATTAATAAAAAAGAGCATCAAGGGGAATCTGCAATATTAAAATGTTGGCACTCCCAAGGGTCTACTCTGCCAATCTGATGAAATTTAAGTAAGGTACTCCATTTAATACCTTCGGTTCGGCACGCCTCAGAGATCTAACCTTGGAGTTATCGGGGAAGAACGCAGTGCGCTATTTCAGAGGAACAGAACCTTGAAACAGCTGATACCTTTACAACATTATTATAGGTACTAGAAACCGCGTAATTTCTACAATGTTTAATTTTCTAGTTGCTCGACCTTCGATTGTGTTCGATGATAATTCCACTGTCAAGTTATTAATTAATTCTACGTTTTATTTTTTATTTGGTGATGTTTCTAGTTTAGAAAGTGGAAGTGAAAAATGCTTTTAGAGTTCAGTATGTAAAACGTATTTTTTTAAGTTTTAATTGTATGAAATTTTTATAACACTTATTCGAATCGACGAAGGTAATACAAAATAATATTTTGGTTAGCGGCTATTGAAGACATGACAATGTATTATTGATTAAATATTTTCAATAGAGGGTCGTGTCATTTGCCGGGGGTTCATTCTTCGTTGAACTATGTCATTATCTTTGACAGAGGGGAGGTAGACGGGGTAGTATCGCGTGGGCGCAAAAGTCGTGGGCGGGCGGCCGCGTGTGGGCGTCGGCTCTGCAGAAAAAAAACCAGCTATAAATTCCTTTCCAAGAATTATTTCAGGCACGCTTATCTTGGTATTATTTAGTTTAATATACAATTTTCTCAGAGCTCTAATATTTTGTTTTGGTCGAGTAGACAATCGACTGATATGCCTCTATTAGGATACTCGTATATTATTTTCTAAGTTTGTGTATTGTGGTATCAAATACCCATGGTGATTATCCTACTAATATTATAAACTCGAAAGTTTGTAAGTATGGATGGATGGATGGATGGATGGATGGATGGATGTTTGTTTGTTACTCTTTCACGTAAAAACTACTAAATGGATTTTAATGAAACTTAACAAAAATATAGCTTATACATCAGAATAACACATAGGCTACAATTTATAAAGATATTGTAACGGAAAACGGATGTAAGTAACGAGAACGGGGAGTAACGAAAACGGGACGAACGAAGCCGCGGGCGGCTAGTTGTTTATAAATTACAACACACGGATTAATATTTTCATTAATATCAGAATTTACATTTTTATTAGATTGCTTAGAGGACTTTTTACACAGTTCTATGAATTTCTGACCTCTATAATTTAAAAACCCTACATTGAACCCTTGCATAAACCTGAAACTTTACCTACAACCACAATAGGATATAATACAATAGGGTAATAGGATATTCTACCTTAATGTAAAATTCAAAGCGTGCAGCGTTCATTCGGCCACCTAATGAATAGAGTTTGCTTTGCTTGTATTTATGCTAATGAGTTGTTTTTCTGTTAGATTGTAGTGTAATTTTCTAGGTTAGTTTTAACTTTTCATAAAACGAATTGGTTTGCTTCTGAACTAAACCTAATTTAAATTGAGTTTGTAAGTACGGCTGTTATACTAGCATTAATACTAATTGTTGAAAATAACAACCTGCTTTTTAACTGAATGATAATGAAATGACATTGTAAAAACTGGGTTTTTAATTAGTCTAATGTAGCACCTGTGTGTCCTTTAGATAGTGTTTCAATTCAATGCTTCAATATAAGGCTATTGGCATACCAAATAAATTTAACTATTAACCCTGCCTAAATGCTTGACTGTTTTTATTTTATATCAGTATATTTATAATATCAATAATTATTTGACCTCCACAAAATGATGTAGGTATTCCATGTTATTTTAATGAACACATATCACATTATTATCGTTGATCATTAATTTACCTTTTTTACCCCGTCTCATATCTAAAAGTACCTACGTAATAGTAATGAATTTAATTAAAATAATAAATGACCTGGAGAGTTTTAATAATAATGCATTGTAAACCAAATTTTGAAACGCAGAATTCGTGAAGTAGTATCCCAAATAAACAGAGCTCTAAAATTAATGCAGAGGCAGACACTCTTCCAGGAAAATATTATACTGTGTGGGCGTTGGATAATCTAGATCCAAACAATGCTGGCTGGTTGTAAATTTGTAACGCTTTAATAATAGTACATTAGTATTTATAATGGATGAGTGGCTTCTGCTATGGTTGATTTCCTACTTGTGGTTGCCAGGACAGTGCACCAATTTTATTCGTCATCACGAGCCAAAAATCGCGATTCTCTAATCCGCGACTTGGATGGTCTTCACATTAAGTGAAATGAACTGAACATTGGAAATGATGAATCGATTTAGCTTGTTTTCAATCAAAAGTTCTAAAGTCTAGACAGTTCAGTTCAATCAATATTCAATTTGCAAAGTAATCTGTTGGTTCTTTCTTACTTACTAGTGAACACGAATACAAAAACCAGATATTCGCCGTTCAAGATAGAAATTTCCTCGATACGAATATTTAATTCCAACGTTCTCTTGTCAACCAAAGATGGCCACTATTCTATCCATGATGTCTAAGCGGTTGCAAGTGATGCCCGTGCACGTTTTCTTAGTGATGTCACCTTCCGAAAACCGGGTTGTCATAACACATCTTCAAATTCTAGCAGAAAACATTATTCTTGATAATGATAATAATAAATATTGTGGACAAAATGCGTAAAAGCAGACGCGTAGTTTAAGCCACACGCGACACGCGTATAGGTGTGTTCTGCGTAGTTATTTCTACATGAAACTTTTCAACATGCACTTCTTATACTTGCAAATGTCAGAACGTGAACACCTAAATTAACTATAGAGTTACTTGTGGTAAAGACTGGCCAGATGCCAAAATACAAACCCTAGTATTAGTAGGTACCTATGAGAGACCGCATTAGTCGTTTCCAAAGTTAAGAAGAGGGATTGTATTCAGAAAGACAAGGCACTGTAATAACAACAGCATTAGGAGTTCCATCTCTACTAATCTCTTATATATCGCACCAGAGTATGCAAAGTAGATAAAAATCATCATTTATTCGAACCCTCGGTTTTGTGAATTTGACTTACTTTCGGCCAATATTGGTTTAATGATTTTAATGTCGTCAAATTATCATATTTCATTTTAGGTGCTTACTGTTTCATGCATGCCATGGTAGATTAATATAGTTATTTTAGTTTTTTTGCTTAAAGTAGTAACATTGTCATGTCAATAATAATCTACTTTAACTTCGTGGTTTGGTTTGTATATTCGTAACTTGTTGTGATGTCATCAAGTGATAAGATCGTTGCTTAGCAAAGCTGGCATGGCACGCAATTCTATATTTGGTGTTGCGCTGATAAGGTGAAGGTTAATCGGGTATTTTTGTTGTCAAATGATTCAATTACAAAGATTACTTTGCTGAAATATTGAATTTGTTGAAAGGTTTTGTCGAAGCTTCTACGTTTGCTACATTATTTGCAGTTATAGAGCCAAAAAAAGGTTCTAATCGAGTCTTCTTTGGAATAGTTTTCTGAAAAAACTTACGTCCCTTGCCATGTCATCAGCGCTGATTCCCAAATAAAATTCCCTTAACTTACCTAGTTTTGATGGAGGCGCGATTGTGATACGTAACGTAGGCTTCTTTGTTTTGAAAAGAAAATAATTCTGGGAAAAACTGAAGTTTAGTACTTGAATGGTTTTTTACCTTATCTTGTGCTTGCGACAATTCTATTTTTGCAATGTTTGAGGAAAATTTGTTTCCTTGTTTGACTACATAATCCAGGTCACTGATTTATAGTGGAAATTTTAGCTACTTAATCCAGTAGTGTTATCACAACCAGCTGTTACAGATAGTACGTATTATCTTGGTAGAGTCAATAGGTTCTATTGTGAAATATTATCTAAATATTAAACTAATCCATGTGAAGAATTTACTGCTGCATCAATATTAGCTTTTGTGCAAGCACCTACAGTAAATATTATCATATCGTAGATTTAGTGACTATTTCGAAACGCTGTTGTTGGTCTAAGATAATACGTATTTATTGAACCAATAAACAGCGTAGCTGTGGTTTAAATATGGAGCTTTGTGTTTTTTATTAGCTGATCATTATGAGTGCTATCAGAAGATGTAAGCAAACATAATGCTGGTGCATATTGTAATGGGCCATGCACGCGTTTGAAAATAAATAAAACTCTCACGCGTTCTTTTAAGTTTCGTTTCATTGATCCTAATGCATATAAGCTACCCAACCATTAACATACCATAAATATAACCATAAATACATCGAATAGCTTAAGATAAACAATATTGTAACTGTGAGTCTAAGATTAAATAAATAAACATAAACATAAATATAGTATTTTTTAATTCAATTACATTGTCAATTACTAATTATATTGGTAACACATTCTGCAAGAGCGAGAAAACAAAATATGCACAATCACTTGGAGGTCGGCACAACAGGCTCTCTATTTTCTTACACCTCTATCATTCGTCATCTCAGTGCTCTGCTCACTTCTTCCTTGCTCATGTCATCTTTGACACATTTCATCCATCTATTCTTTTATCTCTTCTTCTAGAACCACCATCCACATCCATATCTAACACTGACTTCTAATGATGCCAATATGTCACACAAATTTGACAACTGATTAATCATTACTATTGTTCTTTAGTGTATTGTTGGCCAAATCAATCAATATTTACAAATTATGACGGGGGCGGGGGCAATGTTTCTTAAGCTGCAATTGTTTGTCATAAAGTACGAAAGAGTGCTTACACCGTTTAATCTTATCTGTTAAGTAATGTACTTATACGTATTAATCTTTGTAGAAAGACTAGCGCGACGTACTTTTCTGCACTATTGTAAAGTTAAACGATGTTGGTGTCAGGTGCGAAACGGTCGTCCTTATCGGGAGCTCCCAGCTCTGTTGAAGTATTTAACTCGAATACGTCATCTAGCGGACAGTACGAGGTAAGGACTAGAAAAAAACAAGGCAGGACTGACATCTAATTGAGCATCGACAATTATATACCTACAGATTATAAAAAAAATATAGATGTGTATCTTCTACTGATTCTTATCCAACGAAACCACTGCGATTATATCGATACCATTCAGAGCTTGGTTGAACTGTGATTCTTTTAGATGTGACAATGAAATAAAAATGCAGTTTTATTGTTTTTGGAATTGGGATTACCTTCAGAATGAGGATATTGATGATTGCCAACTTCGAAAATGGAATTCGTAAATGTGACTATAGCCGTTATATTTTCATAGTATTGGTGTACAAAGTGTATTTTCCAAGCTAATATATTTTTGTACGAAAATAACAGCTGAAAACTGAAACGCTTCATTCTTTGTATTCTCAACAACCTAGTTGGCTGGTGACGTCGATTCACAAGTCAGCTTTGAATTCCAACGATTTTTTGTATGTCGGCATTGTATTGACACGTGCCTACACTGCCTAGAGTCTACATATAAATGATAATGATCTCTACGAACGACGACTCTACAAGTTAATTATAAACAGGTTTCCTTTAGATCACGTAAAAAGTCAACATTGGCTACTGAATTTGTTTTGTATTGCTTTAACAAACCCTGATGAGTGCAATCTCTAAAACGAACTGAGTATTTAGAGAGAGTAGATTTAAGTTCTAAACAACACACGATAATAAGTTGTAGAAAGTGTGTCATCCTATTGTGTATAAAGTCACATTATTATCTATAATATTTATTTATTTATTTATTTAGTTTACGTTACTATGGTACAGATAAATTGGATATTTAAATATTATTATTATACTGCTATATGTGATCTTGTGTGTGTGCGAGTGATATTATACATAATATCACTCGCACACACACGTATATTGTGTGACGTCTTTACCGGATCTAGTTTCTGACAATTCATTTTTCGCCCATTCAATTTTCATTTCATTCATTTCATTTATTTATTCAGTCACAATTAATTAATCGTATTTGAAATTTACAAACTTAAACTAACACAGAAAAGAAATATTAAATAGAATGTCACAAGAAAAATAAAAAAGAGTAACAATATTAAATAATGGCATGTCAAATCTTAGAAACTAATGTGAGTTATGGTTCAAAAACTCATCTATCGAGTAGAAGCACCCTTTCAACAAAAGTGAAACAAGTTCCGATTTAAATTTACGGGGACTGTTCATGACTTTCATGTCAGTGGGCAGCGAGTTGAAAAATCTCACAGCCTGATAGCGAGAACAATGTTTTGCTACATTTAACCTAGGCTGTAGAGATGACCCAAGGTCTTTACGTCTAGTATTTACTCTAACTGCTCTCTGTTCCTCATTTTCATATTTGTAAGGATTTTTTATGATGTCCAGAAGTAGCACTAAAGTATATAAACTAGGGACAGTCAATATATTTAAACATCGAAAGTATTCTTTACAAGATATCCAGGGGGGTATGCGCACTATGGTTCTAATAGCTCTTTTTTGCATAATGAACGCTCTTTTCATGTTGTATGCATAGCTATTTCCTCAAAATTTCACGCTATATCTAATTTTGGATTCAACAAGAGCATAATACACTGTTTTAAGCTGTGATATAGCCACCTCATCTCTAAGGCTTCTAAGTGCATAGCAAGCTGAGCTGATTGAATTTTCAATGTGCTCTAACTCACTCTTCCAATTCAACAGCTGATCAATGTGAACGCCCAGAAACTTGATATTTTCGGACAACTCAATATTGACTCCCTGGTGAGATATCTCAACAGTATCATGCGCACGTATAGTTGATCTGAATAAGATAGCTTGAGTCTTATTAATATTCATTTTTAAGTTATTAACATGAAACCATACATTAAAAACTTGCAACGCATTATCTATTTTTGTTTTGAGTTCCTGTAAGTTGTTGGCTGGCAAAATAGCATTTGTATCATCAGCATAAATAACGATTTTGATATCTGGAATTGAGTTGCACACAAAATTAATGAGGTCATTGAGAAATATCACAAAAAATAATGGCCCCAGAATTGATCCTTGTGGGACTCCACGTTTAATGCAATATCGTGGATCGATTTGATTGGTTAATAATGGTCTTTGTTTTTGTTCAATTATTAATTTACTGCATTTTTCTATGGCTTTTGGGGAAGCTTTGGGTACTTTAATACACCTATAATAGTATCTGATTCTGAGGTCGGAAAACGTCCAAACCATATTTTATCAAAATTGTGACATTTATTGAATGAACCAGTGCTTTAATACAAACAACGATATTGTTAAAGTCATTGTTTTACTTGCTCCCCTTTTCAATGATAGGTATCACTTAATGAATTGCACCCCAATAAAACAGGGGTCACATAACCACAGAGTCCGTTAACCTGCCCTAACCAGTGGAGCAGGTACCCCCAGACAAGGCTGCCGTCTTCGTCGGTCGTGGCGGGACAAAGATGCTCTTCGCTTCGCTGTCCTGCCCGACTGCTCTGACTATAATATAGGACTTTATTTTAGAGGCTAGGTATCCGTGTCCATCGTATCGATGTGTGTGCTGCTACAGAACGGCACACACCGAAAGTACGCGCTGGTGCGCAGCATTGATTCGTGTTTCGCCCGCGTTCGTCTCCGCTCAGCGCTCAGTCACTAGTGCGCAACGCGAAGAGAAGCAAGTGTCCCGCGCGAAGCGCTGCTTTTATTTTGCGTTAATTTTTTTGTACAAGTCAATATAAGCTACAAAGAAACCTGTTTTAGAATTGCTAATGTAGCCATTGTTGAAGTCGAAAAAGCTTTGTTGTATTCTAACAGTGTGTTAATATAGCTCTGAACTCTACATCGGCTCCAGTGCGTTGAGTAATATTCTGTGTCAGTTGTAGTGGCTGTGCTTGTGATAGAATCAGACGATTTCATCGTGAACGTGTTCCAATTTTGGATTTCATCACGAGCGGGCTCAAGGAAGTTTATAGCCTAGTAAGTTATGAATTGTTTTGAATGTGGGATTTATGATTTTATTATCAATTCATATTTGGGTTTTTACACATCGATATTTTTACAGATATCTTAGAACACTACATTTTTTTGCGCTAGAAATTAAGTTATAAAAAATTTGCATAATTTATAGGCACAACTGAATTACCGATGGTGTTGGTTATAAGTTTTACTTGTCCAGTTAAAATCGTCATGTCTGTCACGGCTCCCTGAGCTAAACTAAGAAAGCTAGAGATTTGAAAGTTAGAATTAATGTATACCCTACCTATGTTGTTAGAATCTTAAATCGCAACCTCCCCATGTTTATATCCCCAAAAAATATTCAGATATTTAAAGGTCAACGTCACATAATAGTCCCTCCAAAATTTGGATTCAGTGAAAGATAAGGTAGATTTAATGATTTTTACAAGACTATTCGGGCTATTTTATTAAACCAAGCAAATCACGTACTTCCTTCACATGCCTTCGAAGAAACCCTAGGATAGGATTATCTATTTGGCCTTCGTCAAAAATTGTTTGACCGTGTAGGGCTTACAAGGCCACTGTAATGCCATTGAAAACCTATATCCCTCCTTACGTACAAACTGTTGGACTATCTTATTGACACATCTGGCAAATGTAAATAATTCCACCTTTTGTATCTTGCATCTAGCAATTAGAGAAGCCATAATTTTTAAAACAAGCTCAGAATACTTAATTAGGAATTTCCAAGGACAGATCAAGAGTCATATCATCAAAGGCTTTTTGTCATACAACTAGCTAATGGAACAAGCATAATATGGCCCATCTGAAGTTAAGTGGTAAGCATTGTCTATAACAAAGCATTGCCTGCCACATAGTTCACGCACGTCAGGAACGAGCATTTGCCCGTTGCATTGCCCTGCATCCATCAACTTGAGGCATACAAATGTCCAGCCTCACGTGCCAGTGATTTCACCGACACCCCCACACACTTCAAGCCGAAACAACAATACTGCTTCACGGCAGAAATAGGCATTATAGGAATAGATTTCATTATTATCACAATATACCTACATCGTACTTTACTTCTGTAAGTTCTGTAACGTTAATTAACATATTGAAAATTATCTCTGAATTTGGCACAATCATTCAGTAGAAGTCAGTTTTCCATATCACCAAACTTGAAGTAGGTAACCGACCACCTATTACTGCTTACAAACCAATAGATATCGTCCATCCTCATTTTAACCTTCTAATTACAGGCAACACAAATTTGCATACTGGTATTACTTGTACGAGTTATGACGAGTAACTTGTCGGTTGATTAATGTTTATTTTGGTTGCCTCTACAAATATCAGCCAAGAGCTACTTTCGCAGCGTCTCCCCACCGTTAGAAATGATATGATGCATATTTGAAATATTTATTTATTTAACTCTTTATGCACAAAATCTTAAAAGGTAATGTACAAAAAGAGGGCTCAATCCTATACAGCATTTTCTATTAGCCAACCTTAAAGGTAGACAATGGCGTTGGAGTGCTAACGAAAAACTTAGGTAGGTATCTGAATTCATAACAAGTATTTATTAATTATTGTCCGATGATATTTGCTTCAAGACATGCTCATAAACCAAACCTTTAATCAATCCGTGATTATTGGGAGCCTTATTGATGTGAACAAGGAGTGGATTCCAAAGGTCCACCTCACAAGACTTCCCTAGGAAAGATGTTGAATGTTTCGGGGTAGCCAGAAGGAAAGCATCAATAGATCGCAAGTTGCGTTGGTGTAAATCAGAGAGGTAGGAAAATTTACTACACCACTTAAGTGCCGTTGAAAGTGTAAGGTCGTGATTGTAAACTGGTACGCTGCCGTTAGTTTGCATCGATCGACGCACAAGCAGTGAAAGTGGCGTTGCGGCAAGTGCCTGGCCATTCCGCACACCGTCGGCTCCACGATAGCCGATGTTGCAAGTTCCACCGTGGAGTTCTAGAAAGCTTTGGTATTTTGCATTATGAGCTGCTTTTGTTCCGCATTTGCTTTCGTAACTGCATGCGGATATTCACATTTCCTGATAGAGGTATCACTACGCTGAAATAATAATATCATTATCCTGGATTATGAGTTGCTATCACAGTTTGATTATTAGATTCCACTGCACTGAAGAAGGTTTTCAAACTTATCCTCAAATTGATTTTAGCACCTATCACGTTAAATTATCGTTCAGTTAATTAATGCATGCAAAATACACGCGGTCGCTCTGGCGTATGATGCTCTTTGGCGCGTGTGCAACCATGTGATGTTATTATTACCAGAGTACCACATACCTAGCAGTTATAATCTTTTTTATAGTTTCCAAGCAATTCCTGCAAAATAACAATATGCTCTAAAATAATCCATTGCCTACCTTTATTCGTTTCGTTAATTAGCTAGCGCCAACCTCCACTAATCAAGACAATATTACACCTGTCGCTCGTTATGTAATCGATTGTTCGGCTAATGTTGTTCTTTCCGTTTGTTTGGCCAATATTCGGTCAAGCTCAAGGTAGAGCGCTGTGGTAGGTTAAAATGAAAATATACTTGAGGCAAGTTGAAAAATTTCTAGAATTTAAATGTGTCGGTTCGTCCGTCACTATAATTGCGACGCTACTTTTGTTTGTTACCATGCAGTGTAATTGACCGATTGATCGGCGTGCATCGAGGTCAGTCCTATATTAGTCGACCTATACTGATGTACCTAAGTCTAATGCTTTGCGTGTGACGATTAAAGAAAAACGTTTCCATGAATGAAATTGATGAGTCAGTGATTTGGCGCGCTTGGCAGGTGCTTGTTTTCATTCAATGTTGTACTACATCTCACTGAAATTTATCAAGGATACCGAAAACAAATGGTCCTCTTTACTATTTTAGTGAATCTCAGTGTTATTAAAGTCATTAATCCAACAATGCGGGCCAACTTTATTTTCGTCTGAAATGCCAGCGCGTGGCGATTTCACTGTTGGTTCTCCATCGGGATCAATGTATTCTTGTAATGTTATTAATACTTCACCTACCGACGATCCTATCGATGTTACAGTACAAGATGGTCACGGTGCTAATCGGTTCCACGTGAATCACCATATCGGTATAATTATCTCGATTTTTCTCGGTCAGTAGGACATGGCAACAGTCTTAATTATTGTCATTTGCCTAATGCGTATATCGAGTAGTTATCTAATTTCAATCCCAATTAATGGGCGATTCTAATTATCTCTGGAATATTAGATTTGCCGCAAGGCGCCGCAGTTCTGTGACCTAATTTGTAAATGGCAAGTTTACATTTCAGTATTACCTAGGCAAACTTTGACTCCAGGTTGCGCCACCTGACCTGACTTATCTAGGTGCGAAGCAAAAATTCATAACTGAGCCCAACTTGATAATTGAAGAACCAACAAAACGACTTAATTTAGTTATGTTATAAGTTAAAAAAATTGCCATTATAATGTGTGTATACTTACTGTACATATGAGGTAATAGCGATGATGAGGAATGCCTTGCTCGTCTGTTAATTTTAAACAAAATGTGTAACTCTATTGACGATCTTTAGCTATTTATGGGCACCTATTTACCATAGCACTAATTAAGACAACATCCTATTTTAAGATCTTGTTATTTATGTCAATCGATGTCGTCGGCACGTCCATTGCTTTGTTTTGCTTTCTTGAATGTACGGGTCAATGTCAAGGTGATTTCAAGAAATTGTTTTACACTTTGATCAACTTTGATCGAAGTTTTTACGTTAAGAAAGATATTATTACTAGCGTTTGCAAATATAACGATTTCTTACAAGGATTTTGATATAATATGTCCAGAAACATGAAAAGTTTTAACCAAAATAATGCTGAGTTAAGAGTCTTGCAATCTTGTTGCATATTTGCTGTTAGGGTTCTTTCAACTTGTTTTCGTATTCTTAATTATTCTGTTTGATTATTGAGTTGTTTACAAGTAGATCTTTTGTACTACACTAATGTTTACAAACATTTCGTCGCCGTGCTAAATGTTTTCTTCATTTCATGTTCTTACACGAACATAAATTTTACTTTTATTTCTTGGTATTGTTCTCCTTGTAAATCTCATAAAATTTTAAACTGGCTTCTGCACTTCATTCCGTGTCATATACTTTTTTCGATTGGCGTGGCATGCTTCCTGGCATTTTGTCACTTTGGACGGCTCTTTGTAATGGTTCGAACACACCTAGTTTGCTGGCGGTAGCGAACAGTGAAACGCTGTCAAATATTCGCTGTCTAATCTCAAATCTGACAGCGATATTTGACAGCGTTTCACTGATCGCTACCGCCAGCGAACTAGGTGTGTTCAGGCCATAAAAGCTGGCTTTGTATTAACTCTGTCTTATTTGACTATTGGTTTATTATTATGATTGTTAGTTTATTTAAATTATTTAGGCATGGTTCTGCTTAGTATTATCGTTGAATTGGTACTTCTCAGCAGTACCTTACCTACTCGTGGCCGTGCGATAAATTCAACAGTTTAACTCAAATCAGTAGCTCTTCGTTTTGAAACCGGTTCCGTCCGGTTCTTTATAGATATTCGTGACCTTATTAAACATTGCCTTGCGCCTTGTCTTGTTCATATACCTATTAAAATCTGAGATGGTAATAATAAGTACCTACCCATTTTGATATGAGAAGTTTGAAGGTTTATGTTTAAGCAAAAGTAAATTGACATTTTAATGAGTATTTGGGGCTTTATTATCATTATTATAGATGTATATGAACTATATTTCTTATGATTTGCTTAAGTACTTGTTCTAAATTAGTAGCTGCCACAAAAACATCACACCGTCATCATTATGAGTTGCATAACCGTTTAACATTACCTACTTTGTCTCAAGTTACTGCCAGCCAAGATTTCCATTTCGTACCGAAGCATCATTTTAATTTTTAATCTCCCGCTGACGTGTCTTGTTTTTCGTGCCTATTGTGCTGGGTGCTGGTGGTTCGCTGTCACGATAGAATCAACTATTGTGGCGGATCTCGCTCGGGCCACGTCACGACTGCCAAGAAATAGTCAGCACTCAGCTGAGATTCGCGTCTAATTTGGTGACGCCGTTTCTGGCAACCGCTGCTGTTGGCTGATCGTCGACGCAATCGTTTCGATGGACGCCGGCGCGCCTCCACCAATCTGTGAAAGCAATCGCGCCACTCGTGCGTCACACGCTACAAAACAATAGTTACCTAGTCCGGACGACTATGAAAATGTATAACACATCTTCGATGTTTACAGTGAATTGGAACAACAACAATATTATTTTCGAGCCCGACGAAATGCGCGTAGGCTGAACTTGGTTTAGGTAATGCGTATTAATCAAAACTGTTGAGGCACTCGATAGTATGAGTAGGTAATTGGAATGAACCTTATCGGCTTTGTTACGTAATCAGCTCGTCGTGTACGGGCTGCTCATTTGTCGTTCACAGATCCAATCGAGTCTGATGTTTGAGTCGAGAGAACAAAGCGCTTTTTTGCAGATTTGAGTATTGCACATAAAAGATTTGCAGAATCTGTGGTGTGCCCTTGCGTACGTGACCGCCTCAAGCTACAAGCAACAAAAACTGAAGTCAGGTCGGTTGCCTCCGCTAGCAACGTAGCAACCGAGCACCGCTCTCGCTCCAGTTCCCTGACCTGGTGCTGTCTGATCGAAACCAGTTGCAGAACGTACTTGTTTCGCGTTTAGTCCATTGTTAAAACAAAGGGTGATCTTGAACTTGCCGAGGTCTCTGACTGATTAACTTATCTCACAACTAGAACGGGTTGGTTATTACCGGATTTGGGCATATGCCACATAAATATTACAATCACTAAGATCAACAACGATATGAAAGCGCATGTTATTATTGCATCAGAAAACGCTATCCAACCTTTGTTTAACTTTAAGCTATACTACTAGTCGAAACTTCGTTCGCGTTTTATATTTGAGTTGTATTTCTTCTTTAGGACATGATGCCTAAGCTGTATACCTATGTTGATTGTCAGCTTTAGTCCGGTTCTTATTGCATTATTATATATTTTGATTATACAGGTATATTAGTTGTTATCAGTTAAGCCTACACACAATGCACAATTGTATTATGTACTTATACATTTAGGTGCAGAGTCGTTATTTGTTTATTGTATCAATATTCATGCCTATTGTTATTACACCAAATGTATAATGTACCTTCCTCGGTGGAATTTATTCAGTCATTAATCGGATTTATATCATCTAAAGACTTATCCAGTTCACTATTATTGTTTTTCACTCGGTGTTCGTAAATAGTACGATTTGTTAGCTCTGATTGTTCGAGAGTATGTTTGAGTTGCGCTGAGTACACAACAGAGCCTAATAATATGTAAAGTTAAGATAGCATCAAAATTGAGACTTTTAGGTTATCTATTCAAGACAATGCAACAAGTTTTGCTTTGTGTCTGTGTAGAGATAAAACCTCTCTCGATTCTCGACAGTTTTATCTGCCTTTACATGAAACGATCTTTCTTACGATGGCGCTTTGTCATGGCGACACGCTTGTGGAAATTCTATTTGTCGTTGTAGATCTTGACCTTTTCAACACAAGTAGGTGCTCGATCATAGTTGTCTTAATGCTTGGACATTTTCCAATACACGTGAGCTTTATCGTATGAATCAGCATCGTTTAGATTATTTATAACACATTTATACGGAACGGAACCTTTAAATTGTACATAATCATCTATGAAGCTTGATTTAATATAAAAATATAAGTTTGTGGCCAATAATTTTTAAGAGATTTACTGAACTAATTATGTTAGTGCTTCTTCACACGTCATCCGTCATTCACTATTCGTAAAGAATATTGTTCTCGTACGTCATTTCTCATACACAATCCTTGGCGAATCGTCAATTATGCTGCCGTTATAATACGCCGTTGAGGCGAGCTATGGTGACAACTGGATGTTTATTTGGTGTTTGTTTGTTCCAGGTGGACAGCGGCGGCGGTGGCTCTGCCGAAGTAATGGTGTACTCTCTTGGCTGGGGCATGGGAGAGCCGGAGCGGCGTGGCGCAGAGCGCAAGCGCGCGCAGCCGCCTCCAGTGGTGCATACGCAGCTGTCGCCCGATGATGGGCACGAGGTCGAGTTCTTGCCTCTCCACAATCAGGTAATTACACCTTCAAAAGCACAAGCCTCGCCGTACATGCTAGATTCTCCAATATGGGAACGTGTTGACGAAAAAGAGATTCAGGTCTTCGTTTATAGCCTTGATTCGGCAACCTTATTGGGGATTCTAGTGTGAGGCCAGCTAAACGTCTACGAATGTCTTGCTAGTGCAATGATGTTGGCTTCACAGTTCTGTGCGTTCCGAGTTCACACACGCAGCAGATCTTTACCTTTTTGTATGAACCCGGCCGTGTCGCTAGATTCCCCAATACAGCAACGTGTTGACGAAACATTAATTCAGGGCTTCATAGTTTTGATTCGGCAGCCGTCTTGGAGATTCTAGTGTGAAGCCAGCCTATCCCCTGCGAATGACTGGGTTCACGGTGCTGCGCGTTCCTAGTTCTAGTTATTGGCGTTGTGATATTGCTCTTCTTACATAGCAAGTGTAATAAGTGGTGGACTGGACCTTGGCGTAATATGGTGGTGATTTCCGGTCAATGGTTTTGTTCTCCAAGACTTCTGGAAGATCATTCGCCCAGATAAAACATGGAGTACTATTAGAGATATTCGTGATTGTAAAGACTTCCTGAGGTAAAAATAGCACTCGAAAGTTCTGCAAGCATAAATATAGATTTAATAGTATAAACTATTTAAAACAAAAGTATTTTATTGAAATAAAGAAACTCAGACATTGTGAAATTCTATTATGGATCTTACAATCTTATCTGTTCTGGGAATTGTTACTTCCTGGGGCGCACGTTGCATAATAAAATAAAGAAACGTTAGCCGAACACTTCTTTTCTTAGTCATACTTTATTATTTTAGACAACTAGCTGGTTGAACAAGTATATTGCCCACCTGATATTAAGTTTTAACCATAATCTATAGCAAAACATTGCCTCGTAGGTCACGCACGTCACGAACGACATGATGCACTGCCTTGTGTCCATCAACTTGAGGCTTATAGATGTTCAGCCTCACGTGCCAGTATTTTCACCGGTACCCACAGCCCACACCCTGAAGGGTGAACTCACGGCAGAAATAGACAGGCTGGTAGTACTTCCCCGGAAGCTCTTCTCAAAGAGCTCTTCTACTATGTACTAAAATTTGCTATAATTCTTGTGTTCCTTTTTAAAATAGTTAAGCTTATACGGTATTTTCATTGCCTTGCCCTGTTATTCTTTGTTTGAAAACTTCGTATCTCTACCTGTTTTACGATCAGTTTCATGATTCTGACGTCAGAATCACGCGTTTATTGCCCTTTTGTGGAGTAATGTAGAGCAGCCAGCTGTAAAATATTCATGAAAAAAGTAGAGGTGTGTTTGATTTTGCCGCTGCACAATACGATATTATGAATATAAACTATGTGTCAATTTTTGATAAGCTATTGAATAAATATGATGGACACAAACGCATAAGGATCAAAGTGATCAATGACGGGAACAAGCGAAGCTCGATTCTTCAAAGATCATTTGAAAACCAAACAAGGAACACGCGCTGGAATGCACTAAACTAGGTTTTTTAGGTCTTTAGGCGTTTCACACCACTCAATCTGCATGTGACTAGAGTGAAGACGATTACAACATACGGATTCCACTAACAACATTCAACAGAACTCTGCCTCCAAATCTCTACTAATATCACCTTGCCCTAGTCGTGAGAAGGCCCATACCAGCAATATTTGTATGCCACTTTAACGAGTGTTCAAACTTGTTTTTGTAATAAATACGAGTATTGTCACGCCATATTTTATTATCTTATCAAAATATTGTTTACATTCAAATCTTGATACGGGCCACGGATATTTCGGTCGCAACAAAAATAAAATTTTAAATGTAGGTAAATTATGCAGTCGAGTTATAAGAACTTGAATAAATCTTAACCTGGCAACTGCGGTTGACCGAGAAAGTACCTACTACAGTCGAGAATATGCTACGTTACCTGCATCAGAAGTTCAGAACATAATTTATGTAAAAACTATGCATCATCTGTATCTATGTCCATTTTTAAATTGAATTATATTCTTAAAATGTTTAGTGTTAATCCCTAATTTTGTAGAACTGTCTTTATTTTGTTAATCTATACTGTTTGTAGATGTTATTTAGCTTTTGGTGGGAGTTGTGTAGTCATTGTTCTTATTTTTATTATTAAGGTTTATTTATTGTTCCTTAGCCTTTCAAATCACGTCTTTTTGTTCGCCATTTAACGTATTTTGTATACTCTTCAACGTCGCCCCCGATTCAGGCTAGTCCAAGTGCTGAGTCCAATGTATATCTTGATTTTTGTAGAACAGAATTCTCGAATAAATAGCTTTGTATTTGTATTTTTTTGCATAGGGTACTAAAATACTGTCTGTCGCCGTTGCTTGATCGGTCGGGCTACTAACAGCTTAACTTGCAGACTTATTTCTATTCTGTGTTCTTAAAGTACAGGGTCGTCGTGCGCTCACTCGCAGTACATGGGGTCAACGCCACCGCTTTATTTTTTAATTCTATTCTTAAAGTAATTTGAGCTGACGAGACTCAAATGTGGCTTACACTACTTATTTGGGCAATTTGGTGGTACAAAGAGTTTATTTTTTAACATTTACTATATCGCTAATCTTATCATCATCGAAGATAACATTTCCTCAGCTGATAGTAATGAGTAAGC
This sequence comes from Thera britannica, assembly GCA_939531255.2. Lineage (NCBI taxonomy): Eukaryota > Metazoa > Arthropoda > Insecta > Lepidoptera > Geometridae > Thera > Thera britannica. The sequence continues at coordinate 14,738,920 of OW618039.2, forward strand.
AGGTAGTAAATGCGACACGTTTGTGTCACGATCGATGAACATTTTAACTAAAATGTGTTCTTGAAACTTCTTAGATATCTTTATATCAGTCGTTGACCAGAAAGGAATGTCAATGAATGTACTTTGTTTGCCTACACGCGTGACATTGTTAGTTTCTTGTCTAACAATGTCACGCGTGTAGAACTAAACAAATTAATTGAGGCTAGATTTATAAAATCTAGCCAGATTCGGTTCTAGTTTCGAGTACACATATTCAGTGTAGTTTCTTCGACCATTTGAAAGCACTAAAGATAATCTGTACCGAAAGGAAGAAACGTTCGCACCACATAGTAACGCTCCGTTTGCTCGGCTACCACGATACAGAAACGAACAATATTAGCATCGGGTAAAGCGATAGAATTTAATTCCGTGTCAGGGAAAAACAGTGTGCGTGTTCAGGTAACAATGCACGAGAGACTTAATTAGATGTTCGCTTGCAGGTGGGGGGTCATACTAGACTGCTGGTGCTTAACGACAGCACCGTCATCAAGCCGCTAAATATACGCGAACTGCATTTCTACCAGAACATTCCAGAAGATATCCAAAACTTCGTTCCGCGATACAAAGGTGAGCATCACACGTTTTTGATCAAACAACTGACTCTGTTATGCTTTTACAATTCGCTGAATGCATTATAATCGTTCATTGCATTTGCATCTCTTTTTTATTTTATTTTAATGATTACCAACTTCACTAGTTTTAATTTCATTTAATTGTATTTTGATGTGTTTGACATTAACGAGCATAAAGGACGTGTTTGAATAGTCTCTTTCATTTTTCACGGTTATTTGTCCATATCGCGCTTACAAAATGGCTGTATTTTGAAAACTAGTGTATTGCCTTGGTTCTGAGTGGATCAGTGTATGATAAATTAGCGTTATCTTTGCGTCAGCCCATTGTTATCAGTAAAGTTTACCTAATCGATGCGTAACGGGTGTTGGTACATATAGCTGTGAATAATGTTTTTTAAAAAGAGTTAATGAATCTATCCTTATTGCTCATTATTATAAATGTGTTCATCATGTCGATTTGTGTGATTGTGATGGTTGTTTGTCGAGATAAACAAACCCGCCGCCGACCGCTTAACTTAGATGACGTGTTATTACTAAATTAAATGAATAATGTCTAAAGAACTGCAAATTTTAATAACATATTTTAAAATAATTGATATTCGGTATTCAACGAAATTACAATTTAGAACAAGGAAATAATGTTAAGGAAAATATTTTAGGTATATCTTACAAATTTATATGAGTTATTGACCTTGAATATTGATAAATAATAATGTTTATTTGCAAGACAAAATGGTACAAATATCGTAACATGTGCAGTAGAAACTGCAGACACTATGGTTTGGTAATCAGAAGATAGGACAAGAAAAACCGTGGCAGATACTTCTCTTGAATAGACATAGACAATTATTTTTTTGCTTCTTAACACACAACATCAGTTTAATGAAACTAGTTTTACTCAAAATGTTACAGTACCAAATTAAAGTTTGAGGTTCAGTAGGAAATTATAACATCAAAATGAATAAGGGTGTTATTCAAAGAATCGTTAATAAACATTTTGTGGAAAAGTGTACCGTTTAAATTAAAAGTATTAGGTCCTTTTTCGTCATAAAATAAAGCGGGTTAAAATTGAGTTATCGTATTATGGTTCCTTTTTAGGTCAATATTTTAAGACGACTGAATTCTTTATGGAGTTGGGAGTTTTAGTGCCGCTTCTGATGAGTAAAATCCGGTTTTAGACAGTGATGATCCGTAAATATCATGTTTGTTTACTAAATCGTGCAATAAAAGTTCAGTCTTTACCTCCATCTTTGTTTTTGTCACATTATGTGTTGTGCTTTGTGAAGTCTTGGTGGAAGGGTGTCTTTGTGACGTATCGTTAAATGCAGCCCTTGCTAATTCCTGTTGCTATTTCGGGTAAGGATGGCAATGTGCATTGTGTACATGCACATAACTTTACAAATAATTACTGCGTACTTTCAAGAAAACTACCAAATTAAAGTCCTTTAATCTAAAAACAACGTATCTGGGTTTTAAATAAAATAGTTAATACCGTCAAAATAGTTAATAAAGTCAAAGTTCGGTCTATGAATCTAGATTCATAGACCGAACTTTCACTTTACTTTGATGGAAAGTTCAACTTTCAACCAAAATTATATTTCATAGTTCTGTCAAGCTCTTCTTTATTCAAAATATTGATAGGAAACTTCGATAAACAAAGCTTACTTTGCGAAGACTGCTTTGCTGTAAAGCAAAGTGCGGTCTATGAATCTCAGCCTAAGTGCATCAAAATCTGTTCAGTTACTTTGGGACGATTATTATAGGGGTGGGAGAATATTTGTTTTGTGCGTCACTTATTTGTCTTTGTGACGGTTCACACAAGAGTCGCTGCCGCCCGTTAATGCGGCCGTAATATTTTTTTTTTGGTCGGAGGATAAAATGAATGTGTACACCTAGATTGTTCGTACTTGGTAGTGTTAGATAGGGAAGGGTGCGGCGGGTTTGAGAGCGAATGGCAGAGTGAATGCGAGAGAGAGCGGGCCCGGGGTCAGGAACACAATATTAGTTTCCTTGTTGTCGCAAGGGCACGGCGCGGCGGAGGACGGAGCGGCCCAGCGGCGCAACACTCTACCGCCCTAATAGCGCCCTAGCGGTAATTTTACATTTTGGGTTTGTACCTTTACTTAAAAACTACAGTCACATACGCACACATTGTATAATACACTACCTTTGCGTCTTAGCGACCGGAAGGGCAAGTCTTTTCGTCTACGAAATGTTGTTTTCGTTTCGCCTATTTGTCTCTCTATATTGTATGGAGAAAAGATGAGACAGCAAAACTACGTTACGTAGAAACGATCGAAACGAGTTTTTGTCTCATCAATTTTCAATACAAAAGAGAGAGATACGTGCTCACACGAAAACAACATTTGGTAGACGAAATGTGGTAGCAAAACTCTATTTTATGGCTGTAATTTCTACAGAGATGTGCTACGTCGCTAAGCTACGCTGTGTCAAACCCACATATAGAATCTGGGTATAGGTGAGTTCGACATCCATAGCTTAGCTACGTAGCACATATCTGGTGGAAAAGCAGCCCTATGCCTGCTGTACACATTATACAAACAGACATTAGACATTGGCGTGATCTACTGTCTCTTGGCCCAATGTGTACATACGTTACAGTTTTCTATTGAGCCGCGTTGACTGATTTCCGTGCCATGCGAGTTTTCCGAGGTTTTTGTATGGAGACACCGTGGTGAGATCTTGAAGGGAGAAGTTTTGTCTTCATGCAAAAACGTTTTCGCACAGCACCAACATCAGTGAACAAAACTCAATATAAATCTGAGAATAGAGGTACGAATACCGTTTTGCACCGCAGTTTATCTTTAAACAGTCTGCTGTGACTGAAATGTGTTTTAGGGCGTCTAAGATGTATTGGTCGTGTACTACAGAGATTCCTAAAGTCTTGATCCAGTCAAATGTTTTCAAAAATCATTCAATTTGGGCATAAACTATGCACTTGAAAAATAAACTGGCTCCACAACTGTAGCATATAATTCGTATACTGATTTGGTTTAAAATCTTCTCTCAAATCTTTTCTTCGCCGACTTCGCCCTGATGCTTTGTAGGCAATAGGAAGCGGATGGGTAGTAAGTACAGGAATATGTATTGTCCCACATTTCATATTCCTGTACTTACCCAGCCTTACTTTGTCCGTAAGGGGGTGGTACCCACTTTGGGAATCTCTGACCCACACTCTCAAAATTGCCTCAGTTAAACTTACATACTTACCCATACACATCCAGACATGTTTTTTTTACATTTTTACATGAACACAAAAACACAACACCGAAATTATACAAACCCTTCTCAAAATGTGCCTACCTTTATAATTTCAACTTTTTCATTAATTTAACGCTGGCAACTTGCACCATAGTAAGTTTGAAGTGAATAAAGTGAATTTTTGTATAACATCTTGTGAGCTTTCTGAACTCAGAATATTGTTTATAAAAAAATGTTAGTTACTTGTTGAACCTGAAAGAAATGGCTTTTTGGAGTATCAGTGATTATTGTAGGTGAATAGAATAGTGAGTGGTACGAGCAGTGTATTGATGGCGAGGCTGTTTGTTTCAGGGGTGATGCAGGCATCTAACACTGGCGGCGCCAAAATGGAGGCGCGCTACTCGCCATGTTTCCGCGACGAGAAGGGCCGCAAGGCGTCGCTGGGAGGCAAGCGCAAGCGCGACGACGTATTCAAGTGCGTATGACGCGGCACGTATACGCGGCGTGCTCGTCTCTGACACTCCTCGACACTTGTCATGTGTCCTTTATCATATTTCAGAGCTTGACGTACTGTACGACCGTAGCCGGCCGGCGACCGATGACATTTATTCATACGATCGCAATACTTACATGACTATCCCACTAACGCGTGAGCGCAATCTGCGAGCCACCGATCCCTTGCGTCGTGGAGTCGTGGTAATGATACTATTTGATTGCAATGTAACAATTATAACAGATAACACCGACTATGTGTTTCAATTAGCTCCTCATCTGTATATTTAGCATAGCTTTGGTGGCGTGCTGAGCGAAATTTGCAACGTTTGCTTTCCTATTGCAGGTTCAAAGTGCACCGCAATGGCAATGCGAGCGAAGTGCTCAAGAGCATTGCTCACATGGACAACTCCAATAAACAATGTAAGTTTTATTTTGACGCTTAGAATGCACTTTATTTTAACCTGCTCTAGAGTATTTATATTACCACCTACACTTTTTAAATTATATTGAACTAATCTAACGTGAATAATACCACTTTTTAAAACTTTTTGATTAACTATTTTGGAGTGGAGTTTTATTGAAACCATAAATGTTCTTGACTCATTGTGAGAGATTAATACCGATTTTGCAATTTATATTTTTAACATCTCTTTTTAAAGTCTCACTTCTCTATTGATTTGGCGTTGAGTTCTCAACTAAACCAGAGTGTATAGCACAGTTTTTGCGTTTCAATAATTCCAAAAAATTTGTTTATCCACCCACCTGAATATCCCATAATGCGACATGACAGTTGTGTGTGGATGCATTGCAGATTTCCTGATGATGGAAAACATTACGTCTTCGTACCGGCGGCCGTGCGTCCTGGACCTGAAGATGGGGACGCGTCAGCACGGCGATGATGCGACGGCTGAGAAGCGCAGCAAGCAGATTGCTAAGTGCCAAGCCAGCACGTCGGGATCACTTGGCGTTAGGCTCTGTGGGATGCAGGTATAACCATAATAAACGTTTTTATTTTTCTTTGTCTTCATATTGCTTAATACTGGTTGCCAACTACGGGTTAGTTGGAGAGGGCTCATAATCGGTCTTCCTGAAAAGTTATAGGGGAGGCTTCAGGCTATTGACAATGATAGCCAATCACATTTAGCTAATTTTAGGGTTCCGAGCTCGAACCAAAATGGTGAAAATTTATTGTGAATTAAGTTTCTATAACTTTATAACTTGTGTGTATTGCTCCATTTACGTCAATTTTATGGGTTTATTTTATAATCTTTATTCATTTCATCAAAAAAATATTCAAACTTTGTGCTCAATAAATTCGCATGTGCGACTTATTCTTAGACGACAATAAAATAGCATAGCTAATTAAATTTTGACGTGATACCAAAGGGTGTGTGGTGTGTGATGCGCCAGATAAAAGCAGCGCTATTTCGTGGCAAGGGTCCAGCCATGTTTAATTGTCATGGAGGCGTGGCCGTCTTGTGTTTATCACTGTCATATCCAATCACTCTTCCTAACACCCTAAAATAGATAGCTTCACTATATTTCTCTGATAGATCATCTGTAGATCACTAGACTCTTGACACGTTCCACTATTTCAAAATATCTTCAAGTCTAAAAAAATCCAACAATGAATGAAATGCCACATTAAAATTTCGTTTAAACCCTTTTTACGTTATGAATGATTCATATAAAATAAGTTTACCTATTGCATGTACTTATGAATCAGGACGTAACATGATGGTATAGTAGGCAACACATACTGCACATCGACTAATTTCGGCTTCATAGAGCGTAGTGTGCGTCAGAAAGAGATCGTTAGCGCTTTCTGACGCACACTATCTCTACGAAAGCAGAAAAGCCGGTGTGCAATATTTATTGCCTACAACCGTACGTCGAGTAGTACCATCTTTTTGCTTTCATGTTGACCTTATCTTATAGGAAAGACTAATAAGAGAAAAGCCGAAAAATAGCCATGGATTACTATAACAGTTTTTATACACTGTTATTTTAAAAGCAAATTTAAGCATGCATTTGCAGCGCTGAAACAGCGATACTCTCGTAGTACGTAACCGCTATAAGAACTCTTTGGTTAGGCAGCATAAATCCTTAAATCCTTTTTACTTGACAACTCCTTGCTAACTCGACTGTTTCCCATTCCAGGTGTATGTGCCAGAAACGGGAGCTTGCGTCCGTCGTGACAAGTACTGGGGTCGTTCTCTCTCCGAGAGCGGGCTAAGGGAAGCGCTGCGCGACTTCTTCTCTGCGGGCGGAGCGCTGCGGCGGGCGCGAGTGCTGCGCCGCGTGCTTCGTGATCTGGATGCGCTGAGACGCGCAGTGGCCAAGCAGACTAGCTATCGGTTCTACTCGTGGTATGTATTTTCATTACAATTCTGTACCATCACCTTCATCTAACATCATAAGTGCAATAAATTATTTGAATTTTAACTCAGTACCCTGTGGTTGAACAAACCTGTTGGTCGAATATTAATTTCCACGAAGGGATGTTACACGAGTAACAACACAATTTAGCTTATTTTCATAAAAATGCAATATAAATTGGCATGAAAGGGTTTTGTTTCGTTTTCCTTACCTACCCATCGTATTATATCAAGGTCATTGTGCGAGGGATAAGCAAACATGTTTCCGTGCAAACATGTATATCGACGCATGAAAAGCAAACCTTACTAAGCGACAGTATGGGGTCAATTGAGTTTTATATATCAATCGAATCGCCAAAAAAATCCGCGTCGATTGGTCTGAGTCTCATAGCGCTGCGATGAGTTTTGCTGTCGCTTAAGAAGTACGTGAATTCTTAGTATTCTAAAATATTCGGCCCACTAAGCGACACAAAAATACGCATTTTACTTTATTCGGTTGGTTGAACAAGTTGACTTAATATTTTTTGCGGATAGTAATTTGTTCATCATTCGAATTTATTTTATCCATTGACTTAAATAATTTTTCTTCAGTAAAAATCACGAGTACGAAGCAGTAAGGTATTTTTACCTGAATTACGCTTTTCCGTCAAAGTCGCTTCGCAAATTTTATACGAATACAAAAAAGATCCAAGTGTTTCCTTATGCACTTGTTACTGTTATTGTGTTTAGCTCTATTTGTACTTATATACTATTGCTTGTTATGAAATTGGCATAAAAATCAACTTGGACAATTTTACAATAAAATGAAATATTAACTTGGTGTCGCTTAGACAATTTTACTTGACAAATTCGTTCGAAACTGAATGTCGGTTAGATATTTTTACCGGCGTGAATATTGTATAAAGAATGTCGCATAAATTATTTTACGTGAATTGAAAAACGAGTGATGATGGTGGTTAGGAAGCGCAGTTTTGTGTCAAATGTCGGTTAAAAACATCGATGAATCCGCGCGTCGGTTAGAGAGGACGCTGCGCGGTGCGCTCGCCGCTCTTCCTTCGATTTTGGCGCGTAGTAAATAAGAAAACTGTAAGTAAAAATTCTTATTCACTTATATAAAACTATTCAAGCTCTAAGGAAATACTTGCCAAGTATTTAATTAAATTAGGTATAATTGCGTAGTTAACTAACTACTTTATTTTTATTTTTTTAGGTACGGTTTTACATCATCATCATGCACAAAAGACACCGCTCATCTAGAATCATCGACATAGCTCTCGCTTCTGCTGGAATAGGAGCATCGCCCAAGTGTCGACAAAAATTAAACAATGAGATCACATTTAATAATCAGTCTCAATATTAATTTAACAAGGCACAGTTCAACACACAGTTACTTATTTCTAAAATGATCACGGGACTCATCCAAGTTTTAAAAGTTTTTGGACAGATAAGTAGATATTTGTAATTACAGTAAGTACCTATACTAATTCTTTCTTACTTTTCTGTACTAAGATACATAACTAGAACTTTTAGGAACCTGATACATTATGTATCATTATTTCGTAAAATTATAAAAGGTATAACAATCAAAACAATCGAAATACATCAAATCTGTTGATGCCAGAAGAAACATCAAACGATTGCTGTTGTACTGCGATTGTTGTCCAGGTCAAAACCGGAACCGAACTATTATGGGTATGATTCATCAAACTTTACAGGAATGTGACAATATTGAAACAATTCAGTTGAATTTCCTCTTGACTGGGCATACTTATATGCCAGTAGATAGTTCTCACGCCGTTATTGAAAACCACCTCAAACACACCACTGTTTATGCACCTTCCCAATGGTTTACCATATTTTTAACTGCTAGAAAGAATCCATCACCATTTAATGTTGAGCGAATGTGTTATGAGCAGTTCAAAAAATGGGATAGTATTGGAGACAAATATTGCAAAGGAAACCTTACAGGGAAAATTAGTAAAGTCCGGATCGCAACTTTCAAAAGAGGCAAACAATTTGTGTCAATAAAAACGTCTGTGAATGCTGCTGCCAAGTCGTTTAATGTTGAAGTCCAGCCTAAAACGAGGGTTCCACTGATGTCATGCTATAAGTCGTTACTACCCATTTCTAAAAAGAAATACGACGATCTTCATAAACTATGTATTGACCACATAATTCCAGATTGTTTCCATCATGAGTATAAAAACATTCCACGAGATGCGAATGTCAAAGACATGTTACCTGAATCAGATATAGAAGACCCTGATTATGTTTAATTGATTTTACTCAAGTTTTTATTCCTTTGCTGTTATAATTAGTACCTGTTTATTAGTATTAGAGATACAGATCGACTAAGATAAAGGTAATATTTAGAAATTAAAAATTTAAATAGCATTATACAAACATGTGAATTCAATAAACACTGTGTGTATTTATAATTTCAAGATAAGCTCGGTTTTTGTGTAACGCTGTCTCTATTTTCAATTTCAAGTTAATTTGATCGATCTGTAGTAACCAATCTTAAAGAATATCTGAACAAAGATGATAAAAGTTACGTTGTGATATTATTATAGTTACTTCGATTGTTTTGATTGTTATAACTTTTATAATTTTACGAAATAATGATACATAATGTATCAGGTTCCTAAAAAATTGTGATAAGTTCATAGAATATTACATTACACATTAAAGAATTATAGTTATGTATCTTAGTACAGAAAAGTAAGAAAGAATTAGTATAGGTACTTACTGTAATTACAAATATCTACTTATCTGTCCAAAAACTTTTAAAACTTGGATGAGTCCCGTGATCATTTTAGAAATAAGTAACTGTGTGTTGAACTGTGCCTTGTTAAATTAATATTGAGACTGATTATTAAATGTGATCTCATTGTGTGTCAAATACTTTTTTAAGAGTAGATACTACTTAATTAGGTTATTTGGGATTTTTCAAGTATAAGTTTTTTTGTTTTTTACTAGTAAATTAAAACCTGAAAAAAGGAACCTATGTTTGTTAAACTTATTAACTTTCTAATACATGCCATTTCTAATTAAAATTCTTGCAATAAATACACTATGAATACAAAAAATTGTTTTCATTATTTAAGCTCATACAAAATGTCGGTTAGTTTTGCAAATATTTCAGTATAATTATTATTTGGGTTTATTTTCTTGACGATTCTCCCTGAAGTTAAATCATTAAAACAATTTTCTCTGTTTATAAAATAAATATTTTTATGACTGATACATTTTTACCTATTCTCATAGACATTTGCTTATGTAATATAAAGAAATAAACCTGCTGGTAACTGAGAAGATTCTGGCGTAAAGATAGTTTTACCTGAAATTTTTGTCGGGTTAATTATTATCTAACCGACTAAAAAGTATGAATTTAAAGTGTTACGGTAATAATTTATTTGTGAAGTTAAGGCCTACAATATTACAATGCCTAGGCTGTAACAATTATTTCTTTATGACATAAACTCAAATTTTAAAAGCATTTTTTTGCAAAATAAAAACTTTTATCAGCCCTCCTATACATTTAAATCCATGTCGGTTAGTAAACTTTGCCTTTCAAGCGTCGATATTAATGTACTGTGTTTTTGTCAGTTCGCTGCTGATAGTGTACGAGGGTGACGTGTCGGTGGAAGTGGAAGTGGACGCGGAGGCGGGCTGCAGCTCGGCCGCCGAGTTCGAGTCCGGCTCCAGCTCCGAGGCGGCCGACCACTGCGACATGGCCGCGCTGCAGATACAGCCGCAGCCGCAGCCCTTCACGCACTCCGAGGAAACCATGGGCGGGTATGTACACTTACTACAAATAGTGCCGCTCTCGCTACAAGCTTTCATCTTTTTTTATTTAACTAGCTGATAGAACAGAGCACTGATGGTCTAGTGGTAGCGGCCCCGCCTTCCGATCAAAAGGTCGTGGGTTCAGTCCTACCAGTAACCCGGTACTAGTACCGGCTGATAGAAGAGAGACATGTTGTGCCGACCACATAGAGTGGGATAAGGCAGGAAGAAGAAAAAAAATATGCATATAGCTCGCGTAATGTTAACAATCGCCTATAACAAAAACGAGAAAGAAAGAAAAAGATAACACACATGAGTGAAACATACAAGTAGGAAATTAAAACAGTAAAATAACAAGAGTATCACAAAGCGATCCACCCCAGCTTCGCATGAGTGCAGGTGAAGACTAAGTAATGTTTGTTTCCAGGTACGAGGAAGGCGAAGTAGCCGGTGGCGGATTGGAGCGGCCGCACCCGCCGAGCCCCGACTCTGGCGACAGCTGGATGGCGTACTCCAGCACTTCCAGCGAGTCGTGGCGCGGCGAGGGCGAGGCCGCACCGCCGCCCGACGGGACGGGCAAGCGGCCGCGCAGCGAGCCCGCGACCGCCGCGCCTGTCTTCCCTCGCCTCTCCCTACCCACCATCACGCTGTCGGCCAGCGCCACCGACGAGCGCGTCGACATCCGCATGATCGACTTCGCGCACACCGCCTATGCGAGCGCAGCGGCCGACTCCCCGCTCGCGACAGCCACGCCACACCACGGCCCCGACTGCGGCTTCCTCACCGGAGTGGACAGCCTCAAGCGCCTGCTGACCGAGATCCTGGCCCCGCCGCCTTACAGTTAATCCGCGGCGCCGCTCGCCCGCCCCACACTTTCGGCCGAAAATCGCGGCGAATCCGAACGCGGAAGCGAGGCGCGCGCTCGCAGCCGTCGCTGCAGACTCCTCGACTGCGGACTGATGTGATGCAGTGAACCCCGCGAGGGATCGGACGTCCCTAGGCGCCCGCCTCGCGTCCCCGGTACTGTTTCAGCACAGTGGTTTTTGCACTAAGTGAATGTTGGCGGTACAAACTACACGCGTCGATTTAAATTTATGTACGATTTGAAGCGGGACCCAGTAGGAAGTTTTAAAAATGAATTTTCTTTTAGGAAGTTGTAATCTGCCTACTTGTAAGTATTATTCATAAGTTATTCCGGGTTGACGCACTCTTGAGTTGTTCTCGTAGCGTAGTGGTGACTCTCGTTTCTGTGGATTGCTTCACTTCACTTCACTCATGGGATGCGAGTGGTCAGGAGTTGCGAAGGGAAGGCATGCTGTCTCTGCACTGCTTGTTGTGAATTAGTATTTTTTAAAATCTAAATGTTGTCATAGTTTCACAATCATAACCTTCTATCTATTGTATAAACGAAATCCCAGTCAAACGAGCCAAAGTAGATATTTATAGAATTAACTTGAATTTAAGAACAGTTAAATTCGACTGTTCTGTTACTGAAACAGGAGAATTATTCTTAATGTATTGTATGTAATGGAATTTTCAATATCTTTAGATTGATACGTTTTATAGAATTGGAAGTATATTCATTGTGTTCTTTTGAAACGGGAGCTTTTAAGAATAGGTGTGTGTTGGAATGACTGTTAGGCCGCTCGTGCGAGTATTGGACTAAAGCAATTTTATTATAGTGCTAACAGTATTATAAAATTGTGATTTCCGATGAGTTTTATTTAGAACATGACCAAATTTTATTGGTCGCAATACAAGTGGATGTCTTTGAAGATTGGCAATAAGGAATCGGGTGCCAGGATATCCACTTAGCTGAGTTAACGCTTTGTGTACATAATAATGATAAATAATGATATGATAGCAAGTTTGTTTTGAATGTGGGTCGATAGTATACGGCTAGTGATCTCTAGCAATAGCCAACATTCCTTTGTGCTGCATTCGTTTGATTGTCCTTTTACTTTTTGTTTAGTTGGATACATTTATGAAAAGTACCTGGTTTAATTAGGATGCTAGGTTGTATTGCAAATTATCATTTATGGTCTGTTATTTTAAATAACTGTATGACACTATTTTGTTAAATAAATTTTAGGTATTATTTATTTGTTTTATTTAACCACTAAAGCCTGGTTTTATGGATTGCTAATCGTCCAATAGATTATTTGACAGTTGTTTATCTCAAATTTTGCAAGCAAATATTTGCGTTAGACATCTGTGTAGCTGAAGACTGCGCCAGAAGATGTGCGCCAGGCTTAGACCTGTATCTGCAAATCATAGGGAGTGGACGCGTTCATAATACTTAATAATATGGTATAAAAAAAGCGTTATAAAAAAATATACCTGATAAAAACACCTAAACTATGAACACCACCATAACCATAGTGGTAACCATTGCCAGTCACGCAAGAACGTGCCATATGATGCACTGCCCGGCATCCATCAACTTGAAGCATACTTTTGGCAGATGTGAAATCTCACGTGCCAGTAATTTCATCGGCACCTACATCTTTTTAAACCCCATGGCTCTCAGTATGAAGGTCTCTGATCTCCATGTCAGAGGGACAACTATAATAGTGCCATTCTGAGATGGCAAAAAAAACCGTATTACTACGCTCTATTTTCGAACCGATTTTTTTGTTTTGAGGACGCTGTTTTAGGAATATAGACGTAAAATTTCCTTGCGATGTTCATTTGTTCTTGTTCCGACAAGGCCATCAAGAAAGTCATTTTTTTTCTTTAAAATATTTGAAAATCGAATTTATATCAATTTGATTTGACGCTGGCTGCCGATTGGCTGGATTTTCCCGCCGAATAATTTAGTTTTACTCAAACTTGCTGGCGTGATTTTCTGTTCAGTCTTTGCTTTTTATTTAGATAAAATTAAATAAAGTAGCAATGGCAGAATCAAATGAAATTCAGGCTGTTGGAAAAATGATTGCAAACGTGGACGAGAACCAATCTAAAGTGACCATAGCAACGCAATGTATTAAAGGTAAATTTAGATCATGATTTTAAGTAGGCACTTACCTATAAGTAGTCGAGATTAGTGAATCTATCAAGGCTCCTTCATAATACAACCCTGTCCCAGGCAGTAGTTTCCCGTAAATAGAGGCTTGAGTAAAAACAGTTGCCCCTGACGCTATATAGACCCTCTACCCGCCTACAATAGATGCAAACAAAGGCATAGCTATGAATTTATGTGTGATGCAGACCTAGGTAGTCAATGATTTCTAACTGCTTACAGCTCAATCCTATCTTGCCGACAAACTGAAAAAGCAGGTGAAGCGCAACAGGGAAACTTGTGGTTACATTAGCAGCGCTAATTCGAAATTGAAGTCTGAAATCGCTCAGGCCGAACAAGAAATACAAAGGTTTGGAATACTTACCTAGGTATATACCTACGAGTTTTTATAGATAAATACCTAACTTAGGTATTTATCTAAAAAACTCGTGCACGGGATAGAAAACTTTTGTAAGCACAGTCCCTACCTATTACATGTACCTACCTACCTACACAACAAGAACATGTAGGTATACCTACCTACGAAACTAAAGCGTAAAGTTCAAAGGCCGGTCTTTTTGCTGTGATAAGACCACCTAGGTACATAGTATAACTTACTTCTTGCCACTGCCATGTCATGGTTTGCTGCAGTACTAGGTGTAGAACATCAAACAACTGAATAAGTTTCAACGTGAGAATCGAACACACTACAATTCAGATTTTTGCGGTGGCCTATGCTAAGGCCAAAAACTCCCAAATATAAGAGACCTAATGCCCAGCTGTGGACTTACTCAGGCTGATGATGATGATAAGAAGTATGGATAAGACCTAAAAATTCAAAGAACATTGAACATTTTTGTATGGAGTCTGGCATACCGTGATTTTGGATCTGACATAACTTATGACTCATGAGAGATCCAAAATCCCTCTATAATTAAGTACTAGGTAAGTATAGCTAGATACTGTTTTAGCTTTCATATCGCCAAGGAGGCGATCAGATCCGCTAACGTAGAGCTGAGAAGAGAGTGGCTCGTAGCCAAAGAAAAGAAACTTGATATTAAAGACAAAGTTGAACACGGGGAAGAAAAATATGAAAAGCTCTGGCTGGAAGCCAAAAGTAGATACGAAAGCCTACCTTACGTTCAAAATCTTCTGAAAACCGAGGAAACAGCACAGAGCCTCAAAGAACAAATTAATACCCTTGATAAACAAGCTGAAATTCTACAAAAAGAGATCCAAGATAAGAAGAAAGCTCGTGTTATTGCAGACAGAAAAATAATCATTGAACTAGCCGAGTTCATGGTACGTGAGAGACCGAAGATGATCGCCAACATCAACGAAAAGTCTAAAGAATTAGCGGACTTGGCTAAAAAACTGAAAAAAATTAAAATAAATACTGTCGCTGAAACTAAAGTTACCAAGAACGATGAGACTGTAAAAGAAAGAAAAGCGACTCAGAAAACTGTAGATGAATCTAAAATGAGCCCTTTTACAGTAAGTTGCTTCTAACCCATAAATGCGGGCAATAAAAAAAGTAGTTAAAGTTAAGTTAAGTCAAAACATTTATGTTTTGTAGAGTTAAAAACTTGTACTTATTGAATATCTATCTGCAAATCAAAGTTTGAAATTTATCGCCTAAATACAAAATAAACGGCATAAATGAACTGTTAATTTACTGGCTACTTATAACTACCTACCGGCACCTATTAAACGAACAAAAATACATTATTTCAGATACCAAGTCTTCAGATGTCCTCGTTGGACATGGACACCGACGATTTGTTTAGCATCAAACTTGATCAGGTTCTTACGAAACTTATTTTTACATGATCGATAGATGTTTAAACTATACCCGGACAACAGGGCACTTCAAATGTTTTAACTGTTATAGGTAAAAAGGAATAAAGTCAATGAAACCTTAAAGCTAGAAAAGAAACAATCGTCAGACTTAAACACAGGTCTAAGTCTAGGAAATAAATTCCTTGGTATATTCAATAAAACAACCGATATCGACGATTCCATCTCAGCATTCTTCACCAATCAAGATATCGAAGAGAAAGCACAAAATTATTCAAGAAAGAAACTTATCAACATCTTGGAAGACGTTAAAATAGATGCTAATGATGCAATGGACTTGATTTCTAAAGTGAATCCAGACACACTTCAACCGGTAGAAACAATTGCTGCTGTTTCTAAAACTACTGAAATTCCAGCGGTTTTGGAAAAAAAGGCGAGTAAGGTAATTTTGGCTCTGGCAACCATCTTAAATAGGTTGGGTACCCAGGCAAAGATCAAAATTTTGCAAATCATGCTTGAACTCGTACCATTTCTTCTCCATATACCTAAACAGTTCTATGCTGTCGAGCAATAGAGAAAAACACGAAAATCTCCCTCTTCAAAAAGATATCACATGAACTTTTATTTCATTTGTAGGGAAAGGGACCAATACTGAGTCAAGAAATAGAAGAAATTGAAATAGCTTCTTCAAATGTACAAGATATAGTAGAACCTCCATCGCAGTTTCTTGATGAAACATTGAAAACACAAGTAAGTACATCCGCTTCGGTAGTAGGAATATAAGTTCTATAGACCGACTGTATTAATGAAACTAATGTTGGTTCTAGAAGTCTCAGGAACTTAAGAAGACAGTGACATTTGATTTGCCTGCATCAGAGGATGATGCAATCAGTGGAAAAACTAATAGAACTGAAGCTCCTGAAGAAAACGATGAGAATGAAACTAATATGCAGATAGACACCACTGATGATGACTTTTCGAAGATCAAAGATATGGTTTTGAAGAAACACAATTTAGATATGACACCACCATTCGTGTATGCTAAGAACACAGGGTTGCAGATGGTAATAAGACCTCTAAATTATACTTTATTATTATGATAGGATTAAACGACCTAGGTACTTACTCATTGTATCATGAAGAAGGTATATTAGTAGGCAACAAATATTGCACATCGGCTAATTTCGGCTTCATGGAGCGTAGTGTGCGTCAGAAAGAGATAGCACTTTACGAAAGCAGAAAAACCGATGTGCAATATTTATTGCCTGTAAGTAGAAGTCGGAAGACGAATCGTAAGAAGGCTTCTACCTCATCATCATCAACCTGAGGAGTCCATGTACATTTCCAGGAATAACGATTCTGAGCCCTCTCCATCCACCAAATTCCTGCGATTTCATTGTAGGCGTCCTACGTTTCATCTTTTGGCTCGTGTGTATCACCTATGAGCAAGTAATAACGATATAATGTAAAAAACATAAATATATTGTGGACATTCTACAAAACACTATCTAGTCCCTCAAACTACATAAGCAGAGCTTGTACAATGGGATTAAGATGGCTGATCTTTGAAGATTTTTTTAAATAGGTACATTCCTAAAATACAATAATAAACTCGGACCGAGAATTAAAATCGGCTCATAACACCTCACAGGTGCAGTGTTCACCACACAAATGTGTTCTCGGTTGGGATCGAACCCACGCCACCCAGCGCTAAGTTCCGCCATGCCATGACAGTCGTTACGTTATCCACAGGCCCTCTGTCGGAAAATTTATTTACCTAACAAGAAAGTTTCTTGTTAGCTTTAAACAAATTTTCCGACAAACATGAGTTAAATGAGTTTCTTGAAGAATCTCATTTATATCAAAGCTCTCATCAAAAACTACGCAATAGTAACAGTTCCTGGTATATATTTCAGAAGACTGAAGAAAAAATAGTAACATCAAAGTTCTTCAGAGGTATCGAAAATATAGAAGTTGAAACCAAGCAGACCGAGCGCGCTGATCAACCAGAAAAGTTGGAAAACAAAGTCGCTGATTCCGAAAAAGCAAATTCAAGCAAAACTGATATAAAGAATGACATCATTGTTTTAAGCCCAAAGGAACCAAAGGTCTTTTTTTTATACATATACTAGCGGCCGCCCGCGGCTTTGCTTGCCCGTTCCCGTTGCTTTTTCGGGATAAAAAGTATCCTATGTCCTTCTCCCGGTTCTAAGCTACCTCCCCACTAATTTTCTGCCAAATCGGTTCCGCCCTTCTTGAGTTATAAATAGTGTAACTAACACGACTTTCTTTTATAAATATAGATTAGCTGAAAGTTATGTACAAATTATTATATACTTACTGTACCAAATTATTAATGTAGATACCAGATGAGCTGTATCAACTGGATAAACCATTCAGTAGATATATGTTCAGCCATGGAGCTCAGGGGCTTCCTGATTCCCTGGACGCGTCCATCAACACTACGGGCTATGAAGATGTTGATGATTTTCCTCATTGCATCGGTAAAGTAAATTTTCCTACTACAGCTGAATATTTATAAAACATAAACAGCGCCTCTATGGGGTACAGGGTACATGTACGTACAGTCAATACCTACTTTGCCACTATTTTTAAGAACTTATGTACATAAATAAATCAATAAATAAATACAAATAAATAGTGACAGAATAAAATTAATTTACAGATGCCAACCTTCTGCTGTCACCAAAAGCTGATTTACCAATGTGTGCTGAAAACCCTGAAGCCCAATCCCAAGACATTCCTAATTTTCTTTCAGGTATGCCTGATTTCTTGTCTTGTTCTAAGCAAGCTTCAAAATAATCATTTAAATTATATAACCTGAAATTTCAGGATTGCGCAAAACAGGATTCTCATTCTTTGGAAACTCTGCTAAGGATACTACAGATAAACCTGGTACAAGCACTGCAAATCAAGGAACTAGTGCTTTCAGTTTCAATTTTGGTGGAGAAGAAAAGAAAAACAGAGGAGGACTATTTAGTATGTTTCAATAAGATAAAAAAATGTTACATTTTTCCTCATTAAAAAGTTATTGATTTGAGTACCTACTAGTACATTATTCCTGGGTAAGAATATGGTAAACACACAATGGATTTATATTCTATTTACTGATGCAACTGACATGCACGAACAGCTACCAACTGTAATAAAATGAATAAAGGAGCAAACACTTCACTGAATTCTATACCTGAATCTCCTTGCAATTTTCTGCATAGTAAGAATTTGTATGCAAAAGTTAAACCTAAGAATATTCCACTCCATGACGCTCGATACAACGAGGCCTTGTAAGAACTGTCTAAATTCATTCTAATACAAACTATGCAACAAAAATATGCATTCATAGCATCACTTACAAATAGAGGAGCAAAAATTGTCCACCATGCACTGTTTATGATACCATCTAGTTTTAACGCTAATAAAACTGAGAATATTGTTAAGGTGATAAGGTTGATCCATATTTCAAACACTGTCAGTCCTATCCACTGCACAATCTCATTCAGTGAGAAGAACATTTTGCATAGCTTTAGTAGTATTCAGTAAATGAATATAAATTTACTGGTTGGCACCAGCCAATGCTGTTCGGAATATACGAATGTGGACAGATGACTGCAATCTGACTGAATGGTCAATATCCAATTCCTGATCCTTAGGAATTAGATCATCTGAAAAATATAAAAGTTATGTTTACATCATTACTTTCTTAGGAACGGTTAGCTAACATTAAGGTAATGACTAGGTGAAATAAAATACATGTCTTACCAATAACATCAATGGTATCAGTATTTACTTCAACCTCGTGAGTACCAGGAAAAGCCAGCTGTATCTGCACAGCCAGGTTACAGGTTCTCTGTATTGCTGCTCCTAGACCATGCAAAATGATTTCCTTTTCACTTTTGGTTAAGAGTTCAACACAGTTGTCAAGTTGAGCCTAAAACAAGTTATAGTACTTATTTAATCACATTATCAGGGTGCAATAGCACTCGGCATCAGCAAAGGCTGACTGAATAAGGTAAGTCTGATGGTACCTTGAAATTGGACTTCTTTGATACAAAAATCACATTGTCTCCAACAGCTGGTTTTCGTGGCACTCTTTTTCTAAGAACGTAATTCTTATTGTGGTTCCGTTTGTTAGTTTCCTTGGGTTTTTCAGACCCATTCTCAGGGGTAGATTCAGGCAGCATCCTAAATCATATTCGCAAAAAATCACATTCGCACAATCAACAAACAAAACAAACTTTCTTTGACTGACAGATGACAGATAATGACAGACATTCAAGCAAGAAGAGAAAGAGGTCGCATGGCATTGACAGTTGGCACTGATTGACGGGACGGGATGGAGAGAATGGAGATGGTTATATGCGTAATGCATGTGCTACACGGTTTCAAACCATCGTTTAAACAGAGGTTTTAAACCGTATAGACGGTGGTGTCGATTTAGCATGACATCAAATATAAACGCCCTTTTTACCAAACGTGCACAGTTTTTACCAAAGTCACCTTGGTGGTTTTAAACCCTCTAAAAACACTTTAGATGGATAACTAGGTTTGATTCCTCTCCTCTTCCCTTTCCTTCGTTAGGTGACAAGACACACAGATGAAAGTATCAAATCGCCCTGCCTTCCACGTATTGATGCGTGTTGGCATGGCACGACACACGGGTGACACGGGGCTGCAGGAAGTGGGTCCTGTGGCTCAACGACCCAAAGTGGATCTTGGCCTCGAACACTAGAGTCCACAAAGCTTCTCTGTCTGTCCAGATAAGCTTCCGGGTAGTTGTCGGCTCAGTATTCTCCTAGGTTTATCACGACTTCGCCCCCCCTAGGACGCCCAACGGCCTTCGTCGTCGAAATATTACTCGGTCGGTAGAAATTACACAGGTTTTTTATGGAGCATATCCACCGGGCAAAAGCTTACAACCTCCAAGCGTAGCACTTGTAAGGCGTAACCGTAGGATAAATCAAACAATTTGATTATAAGCAATCATTTTATTTCAGTATTTCTCTAAGCTTAGAGTATTTCAACTTCATACAACATTACCTACTAAAAATACTAAGTAAGTTGTAGCCTACCCATAAATTTGTTTGAAGATCTAGGCTAACTGACCATTCGCGACAACACCGTCGATTGTCGCAAAGGTCGTAAGAAAGGCGCATCAGTGGTGGTGTTCTTTGAGCGTCGGAAGCGGCCTATGAGTCTTCTTGCGAACTCTCTCTCTTGTGGTGACATCTCCGGCTGTTGAGGTGGTCTAATAAACAACATGAAACAATAATTTTAGTAGAATTTTTTAGTATGACAGGGTGGTAAGCCCTGAGATAAACGTATGGTTTTATGATGAGTGGATACCAGTGGGTAGCGAATTAACAAGTATACTGACCGTTCTGTCTCCAATAAAACAATGGGTGCTTCTGTATTCTCAATGTAAAGTTGCTCTCCACGTTTTTTCGTTTTGTACACCTCTGTGAAATACGAATTCAACTAAAATTACAAGATAACTGACCTATAATTATATTATTAGTAATTTGCTGTTTGATTTTATTCAGCCTTCAGAGTAGGTATGTTAGTACCTAGGGCGGTAACTATGCTTACAGGTAAGGTATTTCTTACCACGCACTCAAATGAGGATTATTATAAATTGAGGTATTTCATAGAGGCTGACTAGCTATCATTAGGGTTATTTTAAAAGAGCGTGTGATGTCTTTGGTGTTGCAAGCGTCCATAGGCTACAGTAACCGCTTTCTATTAGATGGGCCGTATGCCTGTTTGCCTTCTTAGTTATAAAAAAGCCTACCGAGAACAGGATGTGGCATGTTTTCAACTTCCGTTCGATTGACAGCAACTAAACGCACGACCGGCTGGTTCTCTGCGTTGCCGCCAGATCGCAGCACCATCGCGGCCTCCGTCGTCGATCTTGATGACACTGAAAATTATGGCTATGTAATTAAAAAATCCTAAATAAATAAAAACAATACATAAAAATCCTAAATAAATAATAAGTTTAAAAAACTTGAGACAAAACATAAACCTTTCAGATAGACAGGGTGTTACAAAACTACCCGTAAAGCCGAAAGGAGGTCAAGTGGGGCCATACAACGAATCCATTCACAATAGTTTTTTTTTCACATTTATGAATGACTAAAAAAACTATTAAAGTAGACAATTATTAGGTAAAATAGGAACTTAGGCCTTTCTGTTAAATAATCTGGTTCCCTGACATGACAGCTTGCTAGGGTTTTGGCTTTGATAATTAATTATATTTTTTAAGGGGTATTTTGTAACACGTTGTATGCAGTGTTTTGTGTTGTGTTTTTCAAAAAGATGTGAATGGCCTTATCAGGATATACTTACTGGCAAACGACGCTAGCTCTTTCTGCGCGTAATGGTAGCCCACAGAGATTCCGTACACCATCAGTAGCACAAGAACAAACATCAGTAGCATCAGCAGGAAGGCGCAGCACGTCCATGTCAGCACTCTGAGGTAGATTGAAGAAATCTGTCATCATCATCGTCAGCCTGAAGAAGTCCACTGCTGGACATAGGCGTCCCCCACACATTTCCAGGAAGAACGATTTTCTTTCCATGCACCGACTTCCCGCGATCTTAACAATGTCGTCTGTTTATCGGGTGGGTAGGCGTCCTACGTTTCGTCTTCCAATTTCTGGTTGTCATTCGCGAACCTTTAGTTCCCAACGGTTGTCGGTTCTACGAAATACAGTGTACAAGATATCATCATCATCATCATCAGTCGTGTAGACAGTCCTACCCGATTCCACACTAGGGGTCGTCGATATTATCTCAAAAACATCCTACTCGGAAATATAATGTGAAAATCATGCAAACATCGACAAAAAGATACAATGCCCCAAAAGTTATGAATCTGGGAATAATTGCAAACCAGTATCGGTAGTATAGTAGGCTAGTCAGAGTCAAGTCTACGAGATCTCGGTTTGGAGCGAACCACGCTAGTAGGTACACTTACAAATATTAATAATTTAGATTACATAATTAATAGTTACCTTTCTACACAGAATGTGATGGAACAGAAAACTGATTGAATCATACCCATGATCACTCGAAAATAAACTTACAAATTCACTGCAAATAAGTAACCAACAACGTAATGTAACGAATTTAAAAATAACGTTTAAGTAGATGTTATTAATAGGGTCAATTATTTGGACCTTGTGGTAAGACTAGATTGAACAAAGATAAATTATATAAACACAAAAATTCTATGAAAAATGCTGATTAGAAATCAAAATAATAATACGACAGAGAATAATTTGATGGAATATGTACCTACCTATGTACTTACGATCCTTCAATGTCGCCTCTGACGACAGTTCATGAAATAACTCTCCTTGTCACACTCTAATGAAACCTTCATGAATGCGGACTCATTTCATTTGTTCCTGTCTATTTCTCAATTTATGTTCTTGAAGAATATTTCTTCCATTTCTTGCTGTTTGAACTTTGAACAGAAGATTGACGATATTATTTTTTAAATGATATGTATTACAAATATTCTTATATTTCATAATATCAGTATATATAATTTCGTAGGCAGATATTATTTGTACATAGCCTCATGGCTATGTACAAATAATATCTGCCTACGTTTTCTCTTTAAACGATTTTCCCTAATTATAAATAAGAACCAATACTATGTTTTACAGAATGTATAATTCAACAACTTCAACAAAATACAAATAATATACAGTCTTATTGAGTCAGGGCACTCACAACCGTTTCAAAAAGTATAATAATAAACTATTCTTACCTATAAACATTGCAAAAATATAAATACCTATCTTAACATTTTACAACAATAAATATCATTTAACAATTTACACACCACAAAAAATATTGCTATAATTTATTTAGTAAATATCAATCAATATCTTAATAAAATTGTAATAGGTACAATAATATATAGTTTAGAAAAACCAGTCAAAACCTAATCTTGTAAGCTCTAAGCAAGTTTCCGTAGTTAGCACACACACAACATTTTTCTAGGCATAGTAAATATGAGGAGGCTTATATTCAGTAGTAGATCTCTTCAGGCTGATATGATGATAGCTTAGCTCCCTTATGTGTGTGTGGGTGTGTGTGTGTGTGGTGTACTTAAAAACTTTCTGTTGGTTCAGCTGACTTGTGAGCTAAGTGAGATTTGACCTTTACAACACGAGATATCTTATTGAATATTACGTAACTTAGGTAACAAGAAAAATGGCCAAATAATTTTTAAGGCACAACCAAGTAAAATTGAATGAGGAACATTCTTAAAAAATGCTTTCCAATCTTTTCGATTAATGGCGCTGGTGTTGTCCGGAAGTTAAAGGTTTATTTTATTGAATTAATTCGGTACAGGTAACATATTAAAATGCACTTCCTGTTTGAATACTACAAATTCTTATAACGGCATCCTACCGCCCATCTAGGAAAGTACGAAAACAATATTTTTTTAAGAATATTCCTTTGTCCTGTGTACTACTATTATGCACTTCAAAGGAAGACATCGAGCCATGCTCAAACCTTATTTTGTGTTGTGTATCATGGAATAAAGATTGGCTGAGGACGAGTACGCGTGAAATGATAGGAATGCAAATCACAATGAGCGCTAAGCAGCGAACGTTATAGTAATTCGCGGCTGACAGCATGTATCTGGCTCACTTTACACTACACTGTGCAAACCAACAAGTTGTATGACGCGAACGTCACCTAGGGCCGTCCTTGAGCGCTCAGACGTCTGGTATAACTCTGGCACACGGGATGTTGCAGACAGTTTGCATATGTTTGCACTTCCTTAAGCTATGATATGTTAATTGTAGTCTGCATAATTATGTATGCACCTCCCTATGCTATGCTATGTAATGTACCCGACGTATCCGATAATATGTGTGCAGGTTTCTTGTCTAAAAACTGGTTGCTCATGCTAGGTGATGGTGTGAGGTGAGACGTCACCGCGCTACCGACGTGGAGCTGAGCGGACCGAGATGCGTTACATGCAGGTAGTGGGGAGGGGGAGGGAGGGGTGGGGCGGTGTGACGTCATTGCTTGCCGTGCACCATCTCCCACAGAGGCAGCTCTTGCAGCGCTAGTTGCGCCTCGGCCTGCAGCGCGCGAGTGAGCGCGGGGGCCGCGTGCGCCGCGCCGCCGCCGCGCGTCCACGCCCCGACCATAGCCGACGCGGAGCTCAGCGGACCGAGACCTGTTATGTGTAGATCCATGCCACTGGAACAACAACGTACGGTCAAATTGGAAAAACAACATTAGATGATAATAAATGAGTAGATTGGAAAAACAACATTAAGAACGTTCATCCGTAAATTGATGATTTCAGACGGCCAATAAAACAATATGTGTAACTTGCACAGAAGATAATTTGACCTCATATTATTGGGTATGACCAAAACTTAATCATATGGGAAAAACATTTTCAAATGGTTGTATAGTTTTTTCATAAGATTCATCTGTTTTTCCTAAACTTTCGGTTGATGGTCTACGCAGATGCGATTCAATGATAAAACTATAAACGACAAACTTATAAAATTTTCGTATAAAAAAGCTAATAACATTTTATTAGTTCTTAGTGGCAGAATAAACACGATTCCTGTAAGTTTTCATTCATGAAAAAAATAATCAAAGGAGTAATTTTTAGCCACTTTTGGAGATATTAGACGTGTTAGTTTATGATGAAATCCGAGGTATTTTTGTTATTTTTTTTTGCCTAGTAAATGAAGAAGTGTTCGTTTTAAAACATGTTTGATTTTTTTTTTTATAACATGAATATTTATTTTACTATGAATTATTTCGTATTACTATATAATCGGCGCGGAATCAAGTCAACGCTCAGTGCCGGCCGAGGCCTTTCAGAGGTAGGACGTGCGTCGCTCCCGGTCGCTGCAAGCAAGCAGCAAGCCTCAAAAAATGTATTGTAGCTTCACGAGTTTATAGCGCTACTGGGACGTTTTGATACTTTTATTGTTTAACAAAACTTTGGTGAGTTTTTTTTGTATTTTAAAGTAATGGTGTTGCATTAACTTATTAACTTTAATTACCCCCGGTTTCTGGTACGCAAAAAATAGTTAATTATTTTTAATTTGTATTTCTTTTTAATTCAGGTTTCATTCTTTACTTTTATTTCAGATATGGCATAAAAAAGCCGCTTACAGGCTACATCACGTAAAAAAAGTAACGAGTACGTCACCATTTGCGAAAATTTGGTCAAGGCTAATGAAGCTAAAAGGTATGTTACCCAGGGGTTACTTTTTACAACGTAACATGTTATAGTCAATTCCCATTTTTATTAAACGTACACGGAGATAGAAGTAGTAATAATTTGCATTATGAAAATCATTATTGCTAACTTATCATAAAACATAACACGCCGAAAAAAAGGTCGAAATTAGCGGGTACTTTCAAATAGTCATCCAGTCCGCAAGTCCGCACGATACCAAAGCTAGTGTTCGAAGCACGGAGCCACTTGCACCGAGTTGATGAGCTATCTATGATTGTAGAGTAATCAATTAATTTTATAACACATTTGCTCGTAAAAGGTCTCTAATTTCACTGATTTCAATATCGTAATGTATGTCATTACGCACTAGTGCGGTAATGTAATGTAAAACGCACGGGTTGCTTTTTAATAAGGTATAACGTACGGTTTATCCAGATGCTAAATGTATGAAATGAAACTGAATGAAACCGAATGAAACTGCATGGAACCGAATGAAACTGAATAAAACCGAATGAAACTGCACGAAACCGAATGAAACCGAATGAACTTAATGAAACTGAATGAAACTGCATGAAACCGAATGAAACGGAATGAAACCGAATGATACCGAATGAAACTGAATGAAAACGAATGAAACTGAATAAAACCGAATGAAGCTGCATGAAACCGAATGAAACCGAATGAAACTGAATGAAGCTGAATGAAACTGAATAAAACCGAATGAAACCGAATGAAACTGAATGAAACCGTATGAAACTGCATGAAACCGAATGAAACTGAATGAAACCGAATGATACTGAATGAAAATGAATGAAACTGAATAAAACTGAATGAAACTGCATGAAGCTGAATGAAACCGAATGAAACCGAATGAAACCGAATGAAACTGAATGATACCGAATGATAACGAATGAAAATGAATGAAACTGAATAAAACCGAATGAAACTGCATGAAACCGAATGAAACTGAATGAAACTGAATGAAGCTGAATGAAACTAAATAAAACTGAATGAAACTGAATTAAAATGAATGAAACCGAATGAAACTGAATGAAACGGGATGAATTGGAATGAAATTAAATGAATAGTACATTGTTACCTGAGTGTTGAAAGTCACGTTTTTTGAGTCGCGAGACGGGTTTGGCGCCAGAGCGTAGCGAGGGCGCCAATGGAGCTTGAGGGACTTAAAAGACTTTCACCCGAGGTAAACACTGTGCTTTTCATTGCGAATACAAGGAAAGTAAAAATAAAAACATGAAACAAAAATTTGTGAAAATGAAGATTGAATTGCCGCCTTCCCGGTTTTTTTTTCTTTTTCTCTGGCGGGCCTTCGGCTACGGCTCGCCAGCATTATTCAGCCATTATTTTCATTTTCATAATTTAAAAAATGGTAAATTGTTTGCTCAAATCTATGTTATTTTAAATAAATAGTTGAAGCTATATTATTAATCAAGTAATTTAGAAGATATATTATTTAATACTATCTTTATGTTATTTAAATTTAAATTTTACATTTCGCTCTAATTAGACTTTTTAAACTTCATACCGTTGTAATGGGTTTCCAACCTACTTGCTGAATAAAAAGTTGGAATTTGGTTTAACAACCTCCTTGCAGTTAGAAAGACTTTAGAAAGTTGGTACATGGTTGAATAAAATAGAACTAGTTTTTTTTTATAATTTGACAGCTGTCAGTAGAAAGCGATTCTCCCTAGGGCTGAAAGTATTACTTTCAATTGGGCCCCTCAGACCTACTTTCAGAGTATGAGTAATGAAAATGACATTTACAATCTGCTATGTCATTTCATTTAATTTCAAATTCTCTAACTGCTTTAACAAGTGATAAACAATTTATTCGTTTAATTTTTATTTATTTCCTCGCAAATGTGTTATAAAACGCCTCTGCTTTCTTGTAGCCCTCGCCTACGGCTCGGGCTTCAATAACGCCTCGGCTGTAATTTTCAACCTACCGCACTTATATCATAATGTACTATTGTTCGAAATACGTACATCAGTACCTACCTTCTGCATATTTTATTGGGACCTATTGCATGCATTATATTATTTTTTTAATGATTTTATGTAGTTTCTTCTGAGTTCGCATTATGGTTTCGATTTCTGACCTATTCCTTGTTTATCATTGTTTTCTTTCAATTTATTATGGTTACAGGTGCTTCGCCGGATGGACTAATTGAAGATGATGGTATCACCGAAATAAAATGTCCTAGTTCGGCATTCGGATTAGAGGCAGATATCGCTATTAACCAAAAAAATGTTATTCTGGTAAATAGATGTATCCGTGAATCGACGCCATGACTGGTTTTATCAAATACAAGGGCAGCTGCACGTAACGAATAGAAATTACTGTCTATTTGCTGTGTGGACAGGCAAAAATTTTAAATTAAAGACAGAAAAAATAATTAGGGACGATACATTTTGGAGCGAGAACATGGAGCATCGGCTAGTCAGTTTTTATAATAAATTTCTATTACCCGAAGTTGTTGATCCCCGAAAAGCTAAGTCCATGAAACTTAGAGACGATAAATATTAAAATTGTATTTTACACGAAATTATTTTGATTTATTTTAACATACCTGCCCGTTTTTGCGTAAGTAGGTACTCATTCAACAAAATGTTGTACCTACTTACGAAAAATGAATACATTCCCTACTAAGAGCTGGTAAAGTATCAAGGTGATTCATTCAATGCGGCGCATGATACGCGCTCCAACACAGACGGCTGTGTGCGTGCTAGGTGTAACTGTATAGCTAGGTGAGTATATTTACCCAAACTTGAGTCACGACGCTCGGGATAAACGCTCTTAAATGTTAATATGAGTAGATTGGAAAAACAACATTTGGTGTTAATATGAGTAGATTGGAAAAACAACATACGGTCTTAATATCAGTAGAATGGAAAAACAACTTTCGGTGTTAATATGACTAGATACATGCTGCTGAACAAACAACACACGGTCTTAACGAGTAGATTGGAAAAACAACATTTCGTGTTGATATGAGTAGATTGGAAAAACAATAATCGTTGTTAATATGAGTAGGAAAAAAAACATTAAGTGTTAATATAAATAGATTTGAAAAACAACATTCGATGTTAATATGAGTAGCTCCATACCGCTGGAAAAAACAAAACATAGTGATAATATGGATAGATCCGTGCTACTGGAAAAACAACGTATATTGTTAATATGAAAAGTCTCACAACTCAGTTGTTCTGCCTTCTGCGCTGTAGGCCGTGGTTATATATTGCCTATCCTCATTTAAAAAGCAAAAGCTCACTTACTGCCCTTGTATAACAATCTACTATTAAGCAATGGTTCACACCCAAACAACACTTGTAATTAGGACGGTAAAGGCATAACTTACTCCATAGAGTATAGTTGTAGATCGTCTAGTTGCGCGTAGGGCTCCCAGTGCGTGAGGCCGACGGTAATGGCGAGGCGAAGAGTCGCGTCGGAGAAGGCAGCCGCTATGCGACCCGAACAAGACACGCCCATCGCCTTTATACGGTACTCATTGTAACCTATCTGGAACAGATATTCTTTATTCGATACTTCAAACCTAAGGATACATATAATTTTTGAAACTATCAAAATCATCAAAAAGGAGGAGGTTCTCAATCAGGTTGTATTTTTTTTTTTTTTTATGTTTGTTACCGCATAACTTCGTCATTTGTGAGCCGATTTGAAAAATTATTTTTTTATCTGAAAGGTACTGCTTCCAGATTGGTCCCATTTGGCCAAAGAGATGCTAGTACAAAAAACATACTATACAGTGGACGAGTTCTAGACGAAACGAATAAAGTTAACTATGCATAATATTTATTAACCTGCTTATATAGATAGTGCAATTCACGAAGACGCGCCCCTCGCGGGGTGCGGGGAGTTTGCTCCGAGCGGCAGTCGCGAACTTTAGTCTATTCATTGTAGTGTGCGTGTGCACTCATAGGTAATTAGTGTGAACCGATAACACTCAAACATTGACGGAAGCTTGCACACATAAACTATAAACGGTTAGGAGGAATAGTGGGGCGTGCCTTCGTGGCCTTCGTGCCTTCGTGGATTGCACTATCTATAATCTGCATGATTATTAATATCGGTCCACTTCTACACGCTTACAGGGTAAATTGTATATAATTCTAAAAACTTAATCCAAGATTTGATAATGTTAAATTTATATGCATAATCTATATATATAAATCTTTCGTGTCACAATTTGGAACGCGATAAACTCCGAAACTACAGAACGGATTTCGATAAAATTTTGCAACTGCCTTTAATATGGTCGGACTTAAAATATAGGATAGTTTATATTCAATATTTAGGTGTTATTAATTTATAAGAGGCAAAAGTTTCTAAATCTATGTCTATCCCTTTCTATCACGTAGGGACTTATATATGTCTATCCCTTTCTATCGCTTAGGGATTTTTCAGAAAATTCTCGACTTTGACGAGAACAGAATGAACATAGACGCTCTAGAATGATCTGGAATAATCAAATTTAAAGTCGAACCCAAACGTTAGTAATCCAGAATTATCTAGAATACTCAAATATACCCATGCAAACGGTTCTAAATTCTAGATTTGGACAAAATGTTCTAGAAAATAGTGCTCCTAAACGTTATAGAATGTTCTTTCATCATCATCATCAATTACTGC
Organism: Thera britannica; assembly: GCA_939531255.2. Lineage (NCBI taxonomy): Eukaryota > Metazoa > Arthropoda > Insecta > Lepidoptera > Geometridae > Thera > Thera britannica. The sequence goes on from OW618039.2 coordinate 14,769,143, forward strand.
TGGACGTAGGTTCACCTTGAGTAACATAGGTTATATTTATGTGTTTAAAAAATAAATGTCCACCCGTGCGAAGCCGGGACAGGCAGCTAGTATTAATATAATTTATAGGCAATAAATATACCTGAATCACCTGACTGATATTTTTATTTTTGTTTTGTGAAAGGATCATACAAACTAACGTTAGGAACCAAGCCGTAGTTTGTTGCCTGTTATTTTCGGCTTACTCGCGTGGAACTGGCACCTAAACTCACCTAGCTTTAAGAAGTTTCAAAGTGATTCTTGTGATAAAACTGAATAAAGTTTATTTTAATTTGACTACTTTGTCGAGTGATAAATAAATATTATCCACAGTGTTGTGGACAATCCACACAACACTATCTAGCCCCAAACTAAGCAGAGCTTGTACTATGGGAACCATATAGTTGATATAATACTAATATATATAATATATATTTTTGTAAATACATACTTAGAATACAATATAACACCCAGACAGAGAACAAAAATCTGAGTTCACCACACAATATTTGTTCACGGTGGGGATCGAACCCACGACCTACGGCTCAGTAGGCAGAGCTACTACCAACTGAGCTGAGAGGCCAGCTTAGGTTTTGTGCCAGCTCTTCTTGTCCCTAGTTCACATTAAAAGGTACTAAAAGCCGCTGCAAATAATCAACAAACCTGTAGATCCTTTATCCTGAGAGTAACGTGGAAGCAAGTCTTCATGGGATGAGGCCGAGTGACGCTGACGTCATTGATCCGGTTCACTGTTGCCAGATTCTTGAGCCAACCGTTGTCTGTCTCGAACTTTCCTACATACGACAATGATCCTATCTGGAAATAGATATAAAAATCATAAGTAGACATAAACAATCATTTATTTGCTTCCTAGCATACAACATACAATACATGAATGCATGAAAAAACAATTCTAAATAAGTATACAGTAATACATACAAACATAAAATCACGCCTTATTTCCATGGGGGTAGGCAGAGATCACGGATTTCTACTTGCTTGATTTTTACTTACTTTATTTTCTTACTTAAGTAATAACAATGATAAAAACAGAAGGACAGAAATAAAAAACCTAACATTATGGATTTATAAGTTACGACATGACTTAAATTTAAATAGACGTTTATAAATTTAAAGTCAAAAAACGTTGACTGTAACGTCAAATCTGTAGATGGAGCCACGGTCGCCTTAGAACCGTATTTACAGTCATCAGGAACGTTTTAATTTAGGAATTTATAAGACAAGAGTGAGAAAGTAGAAGATCTATTTAGGCTTGCCCTAGATAAAAGAAAGTTTAGAAGGACTGCCAACCTTCAGTAGTGGAGGCACCCAAGAAGAAAGGTAAGAAGTGAACAGGTGGATTATGGCTAAGCATGCTAAATCTTAGGCTGCATCCACATTTTCAATCAGGTGTGATGGCAGCCAAATGCGTAGCTATCTATGTAATAAAAACTAGTTACTATTTTTCGAGTATGGAGTACCTTGTGTATAAAGGTTGCATGTAATGGCGGTAGATCTAGCACTTCTCGTCGATTTTGCAGCAGCGTACGTCGCATGTTTATCAATATCATATCCATCACTTTGTTGCCGCTCTGTGTTAGGCTATCCACCATTGAACTGTGAAAGAACGTTAGTTTTAAATAGTAGGTATACGGGACATCAAGAATAGAGAAGTCGGTAGTTTTCACATGTTTTATTTTACATTATCCCTAGATGTTAGTGAGTCGCGGGTCGAATGTGGACTGCCCGCGCCAGCTCTGTTCCCACGTATTTGCACAGAAATGCAGTGCTTGCAAAACTGTACGGTACAGTAGCAGGCAACAAATATTGCACATCGGCTAATTTGAGCATAGTGTGCGGCATTTCGGGTCTCATTTTTGTATCGAATTGACAGGCAATCTGAAGGTGGGCTATTGTTGACTTTTCTTTGAAGGAGTCAGGAGTCGTAAGGATAGATAGATCAGAAGCACGTAATTAATTTAGGTTGGTTTTCATACCTATAAGCTTCAAGCAGACTGGGGTTGCAGCACATAACTTCAGAGACGCTGGTCGCTCGCCGGAGCACCACCGCTAGATGGCGTTGTAACTTATCACGCAGTAACGCGTACAGGGGTAATGATATGGCTGATGTTAGAGGTAGGTCGTCTGAAAAAAACATACAATACATTTTGTAAAACAAAATGTATTGAAACCACTTTATAGTAAACTAGAGGAATCCAGCGCGACTTCTTCCGCGTTAAGCTTTTTCCATACAAACTTCAACCCCCGCTGCGGATCACTAGTGAAACTGCCTGTTCTAATGCGTAGATTTGACTATATTTCATCTCTTTCTGCGCGCGGTTTCGTCAATCAGGGGCCTAATTCTCGGGCCGACCGAGATTTTCAATGTCCCTTAGATACACATTGGCATTGCTCAACCCCGCACTTTTTCAACGTTTTCCGTATATCGTAGCTGTCGAGGCTTCTACGATGAGTTTGTCGATGAATTACTCAAGGAAATCATCCATTCTCTCTTCGAAAACAAGCAAAAAAATAAAATTGCAAAATGATACGAGATGAGCCGAGAATTAGGCTCCTGCTCCGACGCCAGCCATACTTCCGTGCTCTGTACCCGAAGTCCCAGTGCATTTACAACATTTCGTTACCAAATGTTGTTTTTGTTTCGCCTATTTGTCTCTGTCTATTGTATGGAGAAAAGATGAGACAACAACTCAAAGCGTATTTTTGCCGTCTCATATTTTCTCCATGCAATAGAGAGAGACAAAAAGGCGAAACGAAAACAACATTTGGTAACGAAATGTGGTAGTAAAACTCCGACTTCGGGTTCTGGACGAAATTCATCTTTACCGGTGTTGCTCTATCGGTTCCGCGGCGGCGGAGGTGTGGTACGGGCGTTGACGTCACATTCGTTTGCTGTAACTAAGGTTCAATTTGTTATCACCGAAAACCTGTCAGGCAGGTATGTAAACTCACCGATATGCTTAGCAAGTTGTTCAGTGGTAGCGAACTCGTAACCGCCGTTCCTTTGTGGTGAAGGCCATGATAACTGGAACAGAAAATCTTGTGATAAGCCACTGTTTTCAACACCTCTAGGCCTGGGCACATCTAGGCGATGGCGATGGCGATCCACACTGGAACTTCACTGCTATTATTTTAGACTATTTTTGATTTGTAAAAGGATCATATAAAAAAAAGGTAGGAACCGAGCCGTAGTTTGTTGCCTGCTCTTCTAGGCTTGGTCGTGTTGGCTGCTCTGTGTATTGAATAAACGCTTATTGAATCTTGATCACGTGAAAATTGTTTAAGCGTGAAACCAAGGATATTTTAACGTGAAACGCTATCAAATATGACGGCGATATTTGACAGCGTTTCAGCCTTAGACAATTTAGATCAGGACCTGCCTTGCATGGATCTTCCCCTCTGCCAAAAGGTACAAGACTAATGAATCTGACATATCTAGCACGTTTATAAAAACCACTTCGTAATCGATCTTTATCAGTGTCAGTATCGGTATCGCGGTGAAAGGACCTCTTCTAAAAATGCCAACATATGCAGTTGCAGTGTGTAATAGGAAGTCCAACACATCAAGCTTGTAAAAGGATGGTGTAACATTTCATATGTAATTATTTTTTTGCATAGTTAATGCTTTTTTCTATTAAAATAATGTAAAATTGTTGTGCGGCGTTTAGCTCTAGAACATCGATTCAGTATACGATTATACGAAAAAGATCGAATTGCCTCGAGTTTCCTGCCGTCAATTATCCGCATTTAATTTTCAACCTTATCACAAAATGAAATAGACTATAATTGCGAAATAATCTCTAATTGCCAAGCAATTTTAGTCACTAGCAAAAATTTAAAATTGTAACGAGACTACCTATGACGTACCTATGAACTCCCTACGAGACTAGTTGGCATTTCAAAAATGAATTTTTGACCTTACTGATTTAGATTATTAAGTCGATTTGGCTTTGAATTTTTCCAGACCTGACAGGCCCGAGACATCAAAACCCCGCCCTCCGGTAGCGAGACTAGTGATAGAGGTGGATAAATGTTTACACACAGTTTTTTATCGATATCGATAAAAGCACGGGTGTTCTAGCGAGTAGATTTATCTTAGCTTTCTGATTGATTGTGGGTTCAAATCCAGTCGTGCACCAACGGATTGTGTTGAAGTTGTAACGTGTTATTTTATACATAACATTACGTAGCCTACATGTTTAATTTAACAATGTAGCTGTTGAACAATTTAGGAACTTAAAAAACTTTTAACTTTATACCTTGTGGAAAAACCAGCCCGCACATCAAGTGCGGATGATAAAATTTGCCAATTTGCGTATTCGGACATCCAAAAGCATAGCATTTGACACAAATTTAGTTCCAAACATTTATTCATCCCACCTTTTATAAGATGGATAGTTTTTGTGACCTTTTACCTTGAGAAACTAACGTAGTCATCATAGAATTTCATGTTATTTTTGAAAGAACTTTTAGAACACCTCTAAGACGGTGTATACGAGTTTCCAGCTTATTCGCTCTTATTCTGAGGTTGACCCCATATTGGTTCTAAAATGATAAGTTTATTTAGGCCAAATAAAAACATCGATATCTTTGATTCTAAGCTCAGAAAATTTGTCAATCTCTATGTAAGTGTCAGTTTTGAGTAGTAATGCTGCCAACTTAATCAAGATGTAGTTTGTCGAGATTTGGGGTAAAAATAGGTTCTTAGTGCAAGTAATGAGTAACATACAATAAAGGATTTGTCCCTCATGGCATCCTAGAGAGCTGGCTGTAGTTCTAGTGTTGTCCAGACCAGATCAATTGAACGAAATGAACTAGTCTGCCTGTGATATTCATTCATTAACAATTATACATTTGTGTCTGAAAAATAGTACATAATAAGCAAAAATAATATGAGTCATATCATAAATTAAATAATTATCAAAGAAATTGTTATCAAATAACACTAGCAATCACTTTATATTTATAAAATCATCAGTAGAATAAAAACACCCTTTCAACAAAAGCAGCTTTAGTCTAGTTTTGAATAAATGTAGACTGTCTATTATTTTAATGTCAATACGTAAATAATAATATAATTAAATGGCCTGATATCTATAAGATCATTAAGGAACATGCCAAAAAATATTGGTAACTGCCCCGGATTCTGTAACAACTTCTTGTTTACCAAAAATGCTTCTTATCTCTACGAATTGTTTTATATTCGTAAGGTATATACTTAAACAGATTAAGTACGTCACCTCTGATACCGTAGTGTTCTAGCTTAGCAATCAGTAATTTATGATTTATAGTATCGAAAGCAGAAAAAAGATCTAAAAACAAGCCTTTATTATTAAGATTTGTAACAACATCGTTCACCAAATAGTCGATAGCATCTACCGTACCTACATTCACCTGGTAGCCAAACTGTCGTTCATATAGAGTTAATTTTTAAATGTGATACTTACCTATCTCTGATAAGTTTTTCAAAAACTTTAGAAACAATAGGTAGCAACGAGATAGGCCTATAATTTTTATATTGTTTGTCTTGAACATAAATACCCGACGACCATTAGTACCATGAAATCTAAAATAATATTCAGAATGAATATTTAATAAATAAATCTTACTGACTTCGGAAGCCTTACATTCTTTCATACTTAACATAGGGTAAAATAAAATGATGATACGGCATCACTGTTGTGGTTCTCTGTATTTTGAATGTGTGTCACCTGTATATACAGTAAACTTGAACTAGTGTTAAAGATTTGTATTTGTGTGCGTTCATAACAACACAAGTAATTGTTGTGTGTGTAACGATCGTTTGAATGTGTGTCGCTTTCGTTTCAGTGTGTGCTTTCCTCGTCCCCCTCAAAATATGGCAGAAAAATTTGTTAGGCTGAATAGATGCAAGGCAAGTCCTTAGGTTAAATTGTCTAAGGTTTCAGCTGATCGACATCGATCGCCTAGGACGTGCGCAGGCCTTCAATGTGACAGTTAAGGGGAACGAAATTTTAATCTGTAATTTCATACATATAACAAACTGGCAACCGCCCGCGGCTTAGACCGCCTCGCAGCGTTGGCTGCGCAGCTTTCACACTTTTTAGGTTCTTGGAAATGCTGGTTTCTTCACGATGTTTTCCTGCACCGTTTGAGAATACTAGTATCGCGCTACTACTAGGCCAATACTTGTTCTTTTATAAATAAGATACTCACTTTGACTAGAACCTCGTCATGCGTAAAGTCGATTCCTGGGTTAATGAAGGCGTATGCGTCGTCGTTCAGCGCCAAGCCGACCGTCACATCAGCTGTCATATTTACTAATGATATGCTGGAATACAATTAAGAATACTAAGTACATTTTAACGAGCATTTATGATACCCACATGGATATGTAATTAAAAACACACTGCAGTAAGATATTGTGATCAAAATCAGTTTCATAGTAAATATTTATTTTAAACTAAGCAAAGCTGACGGAACAAGCATATGGCCCACCTGATATTGAGTGCTAAACATCGCTTAAACACTTTACAGTGCTTTTGTATTAGCAAGGATTTAAATTGAGAATAAGATTTTACGGTAATTTCACCTTGAGGTATTTTTAGTTCAAGAAACACCAACACAATTGTTAAACTGTCTTGTGTACACTTTGTTTTTGGTTTCAAGAATAAAAACATTGAAATACAAAAAAGTTGCAGATTTGACTATATCCACAAAGATTCATATAATATTCAGGCATAAATTAATCATATATTTTTTTATACAACTAGAACCAGCTTATGGCCCACCTGATGTTAAGTGGTAACTATCACCTATAATAGAGCACTGCCCCGCAGATCACGCACGTTAAGAAGGTGCCCTAAGATGCACTGCCCTGCATCCATCAACTTGAGGCATATATTATGTTAAGCCCCACATGCCCGTTATTTTACCGGCGCCCACACTCAAACCGGTACTTCCCCGGATGAGCCTTTCACAAAGAGCTCTACTACTAAACTAACGAAGTAGTTTTAACAGCCTTACCTTATCATCTGTTATGTACAGACCTATAAATAAACAATACCATCATGTAAGGCCAGTATTAAATCATTGTTTTCAACTTATTACCTACACTTTCATGGCTGGTTTCTTCATATCCAAGTAAATAAATACAGCAAATTCATATTTATCTTAAACACTTTTTCAAAAGTTTGCTTTTCTGCAACACACTAAAATCACCATTTTGTTGTTTTATTCGCTTTGTTATTTTTCTTGCGTTGATAAATAATGATTATTAATAAATAACTTATAATGACTTATTAATATTTTTATTTTATATGTGTGTTTTTTGTCACAATTTTAATATGTACAGTTATTTAGTTGCTTTTTAGTGTATAAGTGTATGTTTTGCCTTTTTATTTTTTTTATACTACTTGCTGATGGAACAAGCATATGGTGACCACCTAATGTTAAGCGGTAACGATCGCCTATAACAAAGCCTCGAAGGTCACGCACGTCTGGAATGTGCCCAATGATGCACTGCCCTGCGTCCATCTACTTGAGGCTTACAGATGTTTCGCCTCACGTGCCAGTAATTACACCGCCTATAAGATTTACACAAAACCTTGGAGTATAATGAATATGGATGTTTTGTGATACTTACACAACATGTCCTTCAGCCAGCACCGGTATCAAGTTATAGAGGTTCTCATTAAATGCACTGTACAGTCCTTTTATGCTGACCTCTCCGAGTGAGCATCTGAATGTCAGCCCCATGGACTTGAGGTCCAGCGACAGGGCCTGCATATGGAATGTTGGAGGCTTCAACAGCTCCAGTCTTGAGAGGTTTCTGCAAATTGTTGTTATGATAAAAAACTATTACAAAGCCCTATTTATTTATTTATTTATTTAATTAGAACGGTCTTGAGACCAATTACACTAATTAATAGTACCTAAATAGTAATTTACATTTCCATAATTTAACAATAGGTAATATACAATTCTAATACATAATTAATTAAACATTAAGCATGTCAAATTAGGTACATTAGGTCAAAATCTATCTTTCGTTGAATAAAATAATAATAACAAAAACAAAAAAACTAAAATTAAGTAGTATGAGTCGTAACTAGCGTCAGACCGAAAATTGTTACTACAGCTGACTCACAACTAGTCTGATTGGCTCAACTTAAGGTTACTCACACTTATATATTAAAATTTGTTTTTGCGTGGCTCTAACTAATGGATCTGAGCAATCTATAATTTGAAAGAAAGAAAGAAAGAAAAAAAAGCATTTTATTGACCTATTAGCATATACAGGACACAGGATTTGCAGGAATTTGCAGATTGACTTCCTGCAATCTTAACTATGTAGTCGGTCTATCTGGTGGGTGAGCACCCTACATTTCGTTTTCCGGTTCGTGGTCCCCATTCAAGCACTTATAGACGGTTGTTGGTTCTTCGAACGATGTGACCAGCCCATTACCACTTCAACCTACTAATTCTACGAGCTATGTCAGTGACCTTTGTTTTCTACGGATTTTATCATCTGATTCATTTATCATTAGATCTCCAAAACTTAAAGGGCCTAGCTGGTCTGACACAGACATTCATTGAGGGGTGTAGGTACTCACTAAGATACTATTTTAAAATAGTGTCAAGCTGACGAAGTCACGCAAGATGCCACTCTTTCATTTTATATCGCATAGCTGCTATAATAAAACTATGAACTTACACTTGTGTATTTTTGGCAAAGTAGGAAGTGTCGGCCAAAGTGTCTGGCTTTGCCTGTTCTCCATTTCTGCATTGTTGTAGTATTACGTTGGTAAAACTCTACGAATAAAATAATTTATGATAGATTACACTAATAGGTAAGCACAGGAAATTTAATACTAAGCACTTAGTACAGTAATATTTGTAAATATTTACCCTTTTGATAACGTCTTGTAAATTCGGTTGCACTTTCGTCAGGAGATCGTCGAGCTCTTCCTGAATATCAACAGTATCTTCCGCAGACATTTTGGCCTACACATTACCTTTGTCACATACCAACGCAAAAGTATTTGAATTATATTGTAAAGTTATTTAATTTGCCCGTGGTAAACAATCGCACCAGCTGTGTTCGACGTGCGCTTGCTTGACAGACGGCCAACTCCAGCCAGCTGACGTGACGTGAATGAACGTGTCGGCAAAACTGTTGTGTTGTCACTTGTCAGACTGACATTGACAACTTGGGCCGAATACACGGTTTAAAACCGCAGTTCCTACCAAGGTAACCTTTGTAGAAATGGCGGCTTGAAATTTTTTTTTTTTTCGAATGGAAAAAATGCTGGTGATCGTCTGACGATTCTTACAGCGCTACCGGACAATATTGTGGCTTGAAACCATGTAGCCGGCAGTTTTAAACCAAATTTCGCATGACCTCTAAACTCCCTTGGTAGAAAGACGTGCCCGGAAGTTCGGCGTTGGTTTTAAACCAACGTAGCCAGACCAGGGGGCTAATTCTCGGGCCGATCTCGATCATTTTGAAATTTTATTTTATTGCTTCTTTTCACAACCCCGCACTTTTTGGAAGTTTTCCGTATATCGTAGCTGTCGAGGCTTTTACGAAGAGGTCGTTTATGAATTACTCAAGGAAATTATCCATTCCCCCTTCGAAAGGAAGCAATAAAATAAAATTTCAATATGATCGAGATCGGCCCGAGAATTAGCCCCCTGAAGCGTTCTGCGAAGGTCACCTTGGTAGGAAACTGCGGCTCTAGACCGTGTGTTTGCCACTTTAGTCTAGGGTTAGTGTTGTTCCCTTGGACGAACTATCACAATTTGTTTGTGTTAATTTGGGCAAAGTTGTTCCTTGGTCATTTTTGCGTACTTTTATGTTTCGATTTTTTTTTAATATTGTCGATTTATAAGTATAGTGGCCATATCTATGCTATGTAATGCTATGAATGATTAGCGCGAACCTTTGAAATTCCAAGTTGATTGTGATTGGAGCGGAATATATCTAGAAACATTCTCCTTTGTCGGTCATACCAAGGATAAGTTGGATAAAAAATAAGTAGGTAGCAGCAAAAAATATGATAAGTTCATAAAGCTTTAATAGTTTTTATATAATCCCTGCAGTTACATAATAATTAGGTACGAATCCGTCTCTATTTTAGTTTATATTTTATGCATACGTTTGCAATTAGATTTACCTACTTCTTTCAGTAGGTTGCCGGTTTTTAGCTTTTGCCATTTTAGTTTTCATGGAACTTTTTGAACCTGGATGGGCTGCACCCGGAACGTTAGCTACATCCTCATCCCTTACATAGCCGTAAATGAAAGGTGCTGAAAGACAAAAAGTAAATTCTAGTATGAAACAGGTAAATAGAGATAAGTATAAAATATCGCATACATAAGTATTACACCTAGGGAAGCTAACTGTCCGACCTTCTTATCTACTTACCATTAGTATGCCCAAAATATTTCGATGAGACAGCTAATTTGATTCCATAGACAAGCATCGTTAATTGGCGGTAGAAACAGGCATGGTTGTAGGTACTTCCCTGGACGAGCCCTTCATAAAGATCTCTACGTACTAGTGTATCACCTACTGTAATTCTAGTACTGTTGCTTTTCTCAGAGGAATCTTACCACATCGAGTAATAGTATTCAGCATCTTGATGTTATGCGTGAGTGCATTGGCCATGAGCGCGATGATGTGATGCTCCAGATTGTGTTTGAAGTTCGCGATCATTCTGTTCGCCGACCCTTCCACGGTCAAAGATGGTGGCCTACAACATTATAACGAGTAACTTCTTCTTCTTCTTATCGTGCCACTGATTCTTTCGAACCAAGTGTGGTGAAAGGATTTTAATTGCGCCTCAAAGAAGCTCTTTTCGTGCACTTGACACATATTTTCGAACTTTTACGCGTAACTAGGAGAGTAGGAATTATGACTAAAGAGGAAATACAACTTCATGGTTAAATTAGTAAAACTATTGGAGTAATTTATGGCAGAAACCTGCAGAAACAGTGTTTGAGTCTGAGCCGAGACTTAAGCATAGATTGTTGACACTTTTCAGTGGACAACTGTCAAAAAATCTATACTCCCTAGCATCAAGCAGAGCATCAAGCTTCCGCTTGAGGCTTGAGTTCGGTTCGGGAGTTCGGCTGTATTTTTAGACCTGTGTCTAAATCACCGGAAACAGTTAGATTTCAAGTTCTTTAAGTTTTAATGCAAGCTTTGAATTTACGGTGAATGTTTACGATTTTGAGTGGATTTTATAGGTATTTCAGATTAAAATATTTACCCCCTTGATTGACAGCAAGTCTTTAGCTTGCAAGTATGAGGATAAACTTTTAAGAGCGCTCCTAAAAAAATATAATTGTTGTTTTTTTTTTAAATTTTAAACCGTGCTGGACCGTGTTGTACTCATAGTCAAACGGTACTTACCTCATAAGCTGAACAAAATCAAAGTTGAGATCGAGAGACACGGGGTCCTTCACGAGGGATATTCCCATGTGTGCCGTCAGCTCGTCCGCAGACAGCACCAGGAAACCAGTCAGCGGAGGAGCTCCGTTGGACAGCACCGCTTCAAATCTATATTCTGCCTAGAATGAACCACATCTAACTAAATAAAAGCAGTCTGGATAATAAGTCGCTTGAAGTGGTTGTGCGTAGCTAAGTTTCGCAACCAGCTACGTAGAAGGATTTTTTTCAGATTCATATTGAAACCTTTTAAAGCAATTTTATTTTATTTAAGCAAACTATTATTCGGGATCTCTCTTTTAACATCCTACATGAAAACTTTCCCAAAAAAATTGTGTACAATCTACAGGATCAGCAAATCACTATCTATCACTAGACTGCGTGTAGGTACTATGGGAACAGGATAGCTGATATAATACTTATTAATTATATTTTTTTGTAAATTCATACATTGAATACATTATAAAACCAAGACCGAGAACAAACATCTGCATTCACCACACAAATATTTTGTCCTCCGTGGGGAACGAACTTACAACCTACGGTGCAGAAGACAGAGCCACTACTGAGCTGAGAGGCCAGTCAATAAAAAATATTTCCATATTAAATTGCCCTTACGTCTATGAATCCTACACGTTTTGTTATGCATGGCGTCTTCGTAGCAATGTCAGAATTCAAAATGCATTCGAACGTGCTACGTGCTACGAGTCACGAGCTACGGCGTAGCATATTGCTCTGAGAATTTTTATTTAGGGCAATAAAATATTATGTCAAAGGATTGAAACTCTACGCGCCTCCCTACAATCTTTGTTGCGTGTACGCCCCCTCTACTTTAATAGGTGATAGAATCAGAAATGAAGAAATCCGTAGAAAACTTTTCTTCTCGGTCTCGACTCGTTTTGTTAACAAAAGTTACTTCTCACTCGTGACTCGTGAGAGGTGTACCTTTAGATTACTGAAGCCTATGATGACGTCAACAGTGCGTATGGTATTGTTTTTTTTGCCAGTTGCAACTGATCTCCGATACATGCTATCCATACCGCGCAGAACTCCATCATGTATTTTTAAAACCTGTAGGAGAATGTTCATAATTATTAAAATGCAATTGAAATAACATTTATTTCCAAAATAACATGCAATTCATTCAAGTAATTGGGCTATCAGCAGACCATTGCAAACAATCTAGAGATTGCTGCAATTGCAACGGATCCCTATCAGCATAAGCGTATGTCATACGAGTACCTTAAGCTTGGGTACAATAAAAACTAAACAAACCGCAAAGTTTTCAAAAAAGAGTGAACTGGCATTTTCTAGGTAAGCGTGCTACACCATCGACCGCATCATCATTTAACACCAGGTGAGATTGCGGTCAAGCTTAAAATTAAAAATTAAAAAAAAAAAAATTGGTTGTCTGTAAAGCCGGTTTACTGACGATATTTGAACGTGACAACGTCATAAGAAAATACTTTTATCGCCGATATTAAATTGTACGGACTCGGACTCGGACTCGGACTCGGACTCGGACTCGGACTCGGACTCGGACTCGGACTCGGACTCGGACTCGGACTCGGACTCGGACTCGGACTCGGACTCGGACTCGGACTCGGACTCGGACTCGGACTCGGACTCGGACTCGGACTCGGACTCGGACTCGGACTCGGACTCGGACTCGGACTCGGACTCGGACTCGGACTCGGACTCGGACTCGGACTCGGACTCGGACTCGGACTCGGACTCGGACTCGGACTCGGACTCGGACTCGGACTCGGACTCGGACTCGGACTCGGACTCGGACTCGGACTCGGACTCGGACTCGGACTCGGACTCGGACTCGGACTCGGACTCGGACTCGGACTCGGACTCGGGCTCGGGCTCGGGCTCGGGCTCGGGCTCGGGCTCGGACCCCGGACCCCGGACCCCGGACCCCGGACCCCGGACCCCGGACCCCGGACCCCGGACCCCGGACCCCGGACCCCGGACCCCGGACCCCGGACCCCGGACCCCGGACCCCGGACCCCGGACCCCGGACCCCGGACCCCGGACCCCGGACCCCTTACCCCGGACCCCGGACCCTTTACCCCGGACCCCGGACCCCGGACCCCGGACCCTTACCCTTACCCTTACCCGGGCTCGACGGTTACGACGCATGAGTCATGTTTTTTCGTGCGTGCAGCCGGCTCCATCGATTTATAAGACGTTATCACGTCAAAAAACGTAAGTACGTCAAGTATAGAACAATAAATATGGGGTTTACCATGTTTGGCACTGAGAAGAGAGTAAATTTAGGCAGTTTTACTGAATGTCCACCCAAGTTATATATTTTCTGCCTTATCGTGTTCACGGCGTAATTCACGTACTCATTTAACAGAAGCGTTTTCTTCTTTTCGTATTCCCTGAAATAATTTTGATAAACTTATCACAATTAAAGTGTAGAATGTATGCAATTCGTGACTTTCATGGTTAGTGTCATAGCATATTGACGAAGATTTTTATAAACTTAAGAGCTTATTATAAAAATATTTGTGATTTCCTTAAGCGTAGTAGTAAACACTATAAAATCAATAAAATAAATCTTATCATAAATCACAAAGGAATACTGTTTGTTTTATTTTTTCATTACTCATACTCGGAAAGTAGCTCATAGCTGGCCTGAGGAGTGGGTTGAAAGTAATACCTCTTTTCAGGCGTAGGGAGAATAATTTTCAACTGACAGCTGTCAAATGATAAAAGAAGACTTGTTCTTTTTCACATTTTTATTGAACCATGTTCTAACTTTCAATATAGCCCCTCAATTACAGCGCGATGTAAAATTAAATAATAAGTTTAGTTTCAACAACTTCTTCAAAGTAATAGATTTGGGCAAAATGTTTACCGTTTTCTACAATGATGAAAATAAAAAATAACGGCAGAATAATAAATGTGCATGTCTCCAGTTTCCTCATATGGAATTGCGAATTGCGAATAATGAAAAAACAATAAACGGCCACAGAAAAAAACAAAATAGGCGGGAAAGCGGCAATCCGATCTTCCTTTGTTTTAGTTGTTGGTTTACGTAAAATAAAACTCACTCATTTTCTCTTTAGCTAATAAAATTCATGTTTTTATTTTTGCTTTCCTTGTATTCGTAATGAAGAGCACAGTGTTTACCTCGGATGAAATACTTATTTAGTCCCTTGAACTATTGGCCAAGCCCAGTCTCGAGGCTAAATAAATTACTCCTAGGGTAGCAATGTACTTATTTATCAGAAGAATGCTAAGCTTCACTTACTGAATTTCCGTAATATCATAAGTTGTGGGAAGATGAAAGTACATCAAAAAGTCGTTGAAATAATCTTTCAGCCACAAATCCAAATCGGTTTTTAAATTTTGTAAGAAATCATCTGAAAAAATAAATTTCTAATCTCTCTCTTTCTAATCTCGAATAGATCATAGATCGAAATAGATCATAGAACTCACCTAAATTACGTCTTTGCATTTTTACAGTGTATTCCGGAGTTGTAGTGAGATTCGTATTTAAATACTGTAAATAAAATATGTTGTTAAAACACTGACAACCGTCAGGGTCATCCTCGCCCCTCACTGACACGTTTTAAAATGTTAGAATATATAAATTTATTGAATGTTATACGAGTATAAACAATTAAATACAATAATGTTCCGGGCAATTACAAAAGCCCACGGCAAAAATGTTATCAGCCATAATTTTTAAGTTTCCTTAATAAATATCGACCCTTAGACTCCAACATAGTAAAAATCTTATCTAAGTAACATCATTATAGATTTAACCCTTAGAGGCATGTGTGTACTAAAACTACTATGTTTTTTTTACAAGACGTTTCAAATAGATAAAGCATAAGGGCCACGAATTCTGGCGTCAAGCAGAGTTCCGGTATTTCGGTGTGAAGGTTGTGTGGTGGGACTGTAGTAGGGTGCCGGTGAAATTACAGGAACATGAGGCTGAAGACCTGTATGCCTCAAGGTGATGAACGTAGCGCAGTTCATCAGCCACGTGTCTATCGTGCGTGACTTGCGCGTCCATGCTTTGTGGATTACCAAATAATATCACACAGATGAGCCACCTGCTGGTTCTATCAGCAAGAAGTAAAAAAAGTAATTAAAACGATAGCACGGGTATTTATCACGTATTTTTATTTATTCGAATGTCGACGCAAAATAAAATAAGGTAATACGCGATAAATACCTACCCGTGTAATAGTATTAATATGCGTGATGATCGTCAAAGTTTAAAAACTAAAAAAAGTACTTTACCGACACTAAAATATCATCGTCAATCAATAGCTCTGAGGTAACTAGCTCGATGGTAAGTCTGTCAGACATCATCCGTAACCGAGCATCCATTTTGTAGTTTACATTCTTCATCAAAATTCTAAAAAAAAAACACTGATCATGAAATATTTATGAGACGTAAATCTGTATTTTTAAAACGGATGATCAGAAACTCATAAAATCTATTAACAGGTTATGACAATAATAAAACGACATGTACAGTCAGCATACAAAGTGCAAACCTGCCTATATAGTCACCTCTTTCTAGCCTCAAAGGTTTGCTGTAAGACTCTACTCAGGGTTAAGCTCGCCTTAGTACATGTCCTCTATTTCTGTTCTTTTCCTATGTTTTGTATTGTGTGCAATAAAGAATTAAATTTCGTTTACAAGCATCGTAAAAATTTTAGTTTTGAATGTAGGTACCAGTATCTATTCTCGTCGCGAGTTGTGGAACCAGCCCTTATTATCAACTGAAATAACATCTCTCAACCTAGACAGAATATGAGAGGTATAACTGAACCTTTCCTTGTAATAATATTTTCATGTAATAATAATAGTTTGTTATTAGAGTTATTACAGTGCTCAGAGTTAAATTAAATTGTAGGTTTCATCAAAGAGATGTTCCAGATGTTTAAATGTTAAGGATTTAGATGAATGAAAACGGTTGTAAAAATTGTTAGAGCCGAGAAAAAACTTCAAATTGTCAGCATTTTGGTAACGCGGGATTCGGTGAATCAATATTTTAAATCATACAAATTCATTGTGTAAATAAGATCGTTAAAAGCACACATTATTGTGGTGATAGGCGTCAAGGCTCAGTTGGTAGAAGCCCTGCTTCGATCGACCCTAAGTTCGATTCTCGCAGAAAACAAATATTTATGTGGTGAACATAAATGCTTGTTCTTATATTGTATTCTAATCTAAGTATGTATGTATTATAAAAAAAACATAATTCTTAAGTCCTAAGTCAGCTATCTGGTTCCCATTGCACAAATTCTGCTTAGGTTGGGGCTAGATAGTGTTGTGTGGATTGCCCATAATATTGATTAGGGGTGTCAATGCGTGGTGTCTCTGTTTTGAGAAAAAATTATATACTTAATTTCTATCGTATCACTTACTGGACTGTTCCATAACTGGGTCTGTAGTAAAGGATAGAAGGGTCCTTGTGAGTTGCGGACCGTTCGTAGGCCCCCTCTAGATGTAGATCGTTGAGACCTAGTCGGAGAAGTAAAGCCATATTCTTCAAGTCGTTGTGAAGATAGTTCACTGTGAAAATGGTGCTATTACGAAGTTTCATTCGGTGAAAGAATCTGAAAATTTAAAGAAGCGTTGTTGCGTCTGTTAATTTATTAACGTACCTTGTTACAGATGGTCTAAGAACAGCGGCAACGATAGAAGAAAAACAGGAATAGCATTTGATCCTCAGACACGGTAGGTATCCTGTGTGGGGGGATCACGTATCTTTGTTGCAATCAAATGCTTGTTGCAAACAAAGCCTTGTGTCTGACAAGCAAGGATTGCAATTATTATTCGTTTTATAATGCAATCTAAGCTCAAAAACATGTAAAAACTGATGATTGAAACAAGGATTTCATTGCAACAGAAGATACGTGATCGCCCCGCTGGTCTTTTGGTACGAAATACCAACTCAAAACTCGAGGATATACAGCCCCCCTTTTCTTCTGTCTGGAGAAATTGCGGCCAAACGCTAATAGCCTATAAATTTTTCAGCGCTTAGTATTCTATATGTGACAGGTTGGAAGCAGATCATCGCTTGTAGAATACTAATGGAAACTAACCTGGCATAACGGACACCTGTCGTAAGATACGTAGCCAAGGGGGCGGATAATACCTTGCATTCAGCTACAATTTCTAAGATTATGTCTATAGAAAGTGAAACGAGAAAATATAATGCCCAGCGAGGCTCATGTAATGGACGTTATTACCCCCTATGACCAATTTTCACAATATGAAGATTATGATCATATGATATTTCATACAGTATCTTCCATAATAAAATAGTTTTAACCATCGTATACACTTTGATTAGTTTGGAGCTAGATGGTGTATACTATATTTTTTTTATGAATATTTTTTTTATGATCGTTGTAAGGGGTGAGCAGATTTCGTGACGATTTATTTATAAACGGATTTTTCAGTCAAGACTTTGGTTTTTATATAATTAGCAAAGTACTTTTTGTCTCAAGATTGTGGGTGATTTCTCATGAAATGTATAACCCCACGTACCGTGGAGCAACAAAAAGACCTTTCAAAAGCGAAGACAATGCCTTCAGGGTCTTTTGTTTTAATTAAAAAAGAAATCAAGTCAATCTTGGTACCACTCTAATTTTGTCTAACATAAATTGTGAATTTAAAAGTAACATTTCACAGAAGCATGGCGATGTAGATTAAATTTGAAGTATTTTTAATATCATTTTATATGCTTATTAATTAAATTAGGAGTTCTTTATCTGTATTTTGTATTAGCGCAAATACTATATAGTATAATTTATGTTGAAGTGAATGTTTTAAATTTCTATATAAGAGTCCTAGTAAGAAATCGTAAAAATAATCTTGAAAATAGAAGGCATCAAAAAATACCACGATACCACTCGCCTAAATACTCGTAGTGCAACTACTATAAACGTAAAAAGGCTCATATGGAATCCGTTAAGAGATTAGCAACCTCTGGAATACGCAGTAAAAAATTAGGTCAATGTAGGCAGTAAGCACCTATTAAAGACTTGTTGCTATGTGACGGTAAGAATCCCAAGGTTGTGGTGGTAACAATCTGCTTTTTATGTCCTTCGTATGTGATCGATACCTATACCTACTTATAAGTCAGTTAGTAAATGCGTTGCTAGGTTTATGTTGGCGTTTGTAAACTGATTGGGTAGATAGGTGATGGCTGAATAAAAATAAGTATTCTCGTTAGGGCCCGTTTCACGGATTACGGACTAACACAGACCAATCAAATATTTTATAGTTATCTCAAATTTTGCTTTTGGACTATTAGATTCATTTGTGAAACTGGCCTTAGACAATTAACTAAGATAACTCAGTTTTTGTAATATGTAAATATTTAAAATTATTTATTATTCTGACCGACTGTCCTCAAAGCTCAGTTGTTACAAGCTCTGCAATCTATGCTGTAGCTTGTGGAATCGAACTTCATCGAGGGCAAATATTTCCGTATTATAAATATTTGTTCCCTGTTCGGTTGCTTAGTACCTACATTATGTATTTACTAAAGCAATATAACAGTCATCTGGTTCCCACAAGCTTCACTATAAGCCTGAGACTTGAATGAAATATGAAACATCGACCAATATAGGTAATATTTATTTACCAACGTTTATTCGACTATCTATTCGTGAACAATTTCACTACATTGTTAGTAATGCTTTGTAGCAAATACTGATATAACATGATACATATAAAAGAGGAACCTTATTTTGATGTGATCGTGAAATAGTCGTTTTTACGTTGTTATGCCAACGTGCAGTTTTTATCGTAGGATATGAAAATGTTTTCAATTTTGTTATTGCTATCGATTTCAGTGTGTCGACCGGGAACCAATCGTATGAAATAGGTGTGCGGTGCCTGACGCCGAGTGCGGTGCCTGACGCCTATCGCCCACCTCTGCTACCATTTTGTATGGAGAAACCAAAAGCACCCCTAGCGGATTCTTCAAGAAGCATGAATAGCGATTGCGAGACGGTGACGTGTTCACGTCAGCTGGTGTACGATTGGTGACACAGCTGGTGTACGATTGGTGTCTCGGTCGACACACAGATCAAAATTCTGCGGGTTGCCGCAGGGGATTTCAGAAATAAGCCGCGCGATGCATACATGGTGTCCCACGGAGATGCCACATGGAGGGAAAGTACCTTGAATATTGTAGATGGAACATTTTTAGTATATTTTTAGCTTATTGTTTTAATTGTTTGTTTTAATTCAAATCTCTTTCAGTTAAATGTTCCATCTGCTATATTCAAGGTACTTTCCCTCCATGTGGCATATCTGTGGGACACCCTGTATCAGGTGATTTCTGATCTTTTTTATGGTCTTCTGTCTGCTGTCTGGACTCAAGCACTGTTTCTGAATACGGGCAGAAAACAAAAACAAGAGAGACCACAAATGAGATGGAGGGACATATTTTTCAAAAATAATAAAATCTTGTTTTTTTTTAAGTTAAAACTAGAAAGAAGCCTCTCCGAGGCGCACCTGAAATCCTTTCACCACACTGTATCAAAAGAACCGAAAAAGGAAAAAGAATAATAAGAAATGATAAACATGGTAAAAATAGTTACAGTATAGAATCGGGCAGCCGCAGCAATTTGTATCCACCCAGGTTCAGGCCTGCTGGGATCTTTAGAGAGTCCCCACCAAACTTGTGGATGGTCCTGGCTGCCGCCCCTCTGCTTTCTAGAAGTTTCTGGGAAAAAACATAAATAATATAGCAGTTTCTACATGTGACACCAAATAATTCAACAACAACAGTAGCATTAGGTGGGCATCCAATTTCATCATAATATATTTCTTGTATGTCTTTATGTTTGTCCGTCTTTGGTTTCGTAGCTCCGAAATAAATTCTTTGATTTGCATGCAGTTTTTTTTAAGTTAATAGTTGATGAAATGGTTTTGAAATGGTATAAGTTCATGCAGCCCTTTCCATGTTCTAAGTATTTTTTTCAATGCAAATAATAGACAAACAGGCTTACGGCCCACCTGATGGTAAGCGGATGTGGTGAGCCGATTTATCGCAAATTTTTATTTTTAAAATTATTTCTTATTAAAAATATGAATGTTATTGCACTTACTTCAAGCATCAGTCTATCCATTTTTTCTCCCAATTCGGAGTCATAGTTCGCCCTGACCTTTTTATATTGTTCTGAAAAAATAAATAAGTTAAAATACCTTTGGTATTCAAAGTAAACTCTTCAGCCAGCGGTTCTAAAACGGTGTTATACATTGAGAATGTTCTTTTATAGTTTTGCAGGCATAAGCTTGATTTCACGGATTCCGAGTCAAAGTCAAAAGTTTTTTTTTACATGGCATAGACCATCCTTTGGCCACAATCGCACCTGATGGTAAGCGATGATGTAGCCAACGATGGAGCAGGATGGTCTAGACACCTATTCACTCTTGCCTTGAAGAGGCCCAGGAGGTCAGGAAAAACTGCCGACGGCATCATTGGAACTCATGTTCCACTCCGTGGAGATTTGCAAAAAAAAACGGTAGGAACCGAGCCGTACTTTGTTGCCGTACTGTTCTTTTAGGCTTGGTCGCGGGGAACTGGCACCTAGACTCACCTTAGTTTCAAAGTGATTCTTTGCAATTCAACTACATTTATATAAACAAACTTTTGATTTGATTCGCATAATAAAATGTTGACTTACGGTCCAAGTCATCCATAGCTTTGAAGTGGCCAGCTGCGTCTAGTGTGAACCAGCAGTCGCTTGCAATGTCTGTCGGTTTGTCTTCAGCTGAATCAGACATCTGCTGTGTCTCATTCTCTGCTGAATAAAACAGAATAGAATAACTATTTATTTGCGACACGAGCACTTATAAAAAAAAAGCAGCCAAGTGCGAGTCGGACTCGCCCATGAAGGGTTCCGTAGCACGACGAACTACAAGAACCTTTATATATGTTACTTGATGTAACATAATAAGGTTCCTGTAGTTCGTTGAAAGGTAAATTGCGGTTTACGGTTTATGACGTATCAAAAAAAAAATACTGACTAGATCTCGTTCAAACCAAATATCGTTGAAAGTTTACATAGTAATGTACAACATATATTTTTTTTAGTATTATCATTCTCTTACTTTAGAAGTTAGAGGGGGGGGGGCCAACACACTTTGGAAGTGTCTCTCGCGCAAACTATTCAGTTTAGAAAAAAACTATATTAGAAACCTCAACATCATTTTTGAAGACCTATTCATAAATACCCCACACGTATGGGTTCGATGAAAAAAAATTTTTTGAGTTTCCGTTTATGACGTATGAAAAAAAAACTACTGACTAGATCTCGTTCAAACCAAATATCGTTGAAAGTTTACATAATAATGTACAACATATATTTTTTTTAAGTATTATCATTCTCTTACTTTAGAAGTTAGAGGGGGGGGGGACCAACTTTTTTCCACTTTGGAAGTGTCTCTCGCGCAAACTATTCAGTTTAGAAAAAAACTATATTAGAAACCTCAACATCATTTTTGAAGACCTATTCATAGATACCCCACACGTATGGGTTCGATGAAAAAACATTTTTTGAGTTTCAGTTTCAAGTATGGGGACCCCCAAAATTTATAGTTTTTTTTCTATTGTTGTGTAAAAACCTTAATGCGGTTCACAGAATACATCTGCTCACTAACTTTCATCAGTCTAGCTTTTATGGTTTCGGAGAAAAATGGCTGTGACACGGCCGGACAGACAGACAGACAGACAGACAGACAGACAGACAGACAGACAGACAGACAGACATGACGAATCTATAAGGGTTCCGTTTTTGCCATTTGGCTACGGAACCCTAAAAAGCCTTTGCACACATTTGCAGAAAACTAAACTTTTATCTAATAATAAATCTTAAAACTATTAGGCCAACTATAGACTTTATCTGTCTGGGTGTTTAATTGTATTCTAAGAATGTATTTACAAAAAAAAAATATGTAAGTGTTATATTAGCTATGTGGTTCCTATAGTACAAGCTCTGTGTTTAATTTGGTTCTTAGATAGTGTTTTTTTTTTATGCCATAGCAGGCAGACGAGCAGACGGGCCACCTGATGGAAAGTAGTCACCGTCGCCCATAGACACCTGCAACACCAGTAAGTAGTAGTAGTGTTGTGTAGATTGACCATAATATTCATTAATTTGTGAAAAAAGGGTGCGAGTACTTACTAGAGGGGTCGGACAAGTAATTATTATTATAATCATCATAATTTTTTGGATCCAGATACTGTGATGCGACCTTTTCTGATAATGCACACTGGCATGCTGTCAATATTAATAAAAAATCTGTACTGAATTTGAAATGATTGAAGCCCATTATTTTTGATTACAAAATGTTAATTTTAAGAAATGTTCATTTTGATACGAAACCTAATCTAAGCTAGTTATTGGGTTAGTTGAAAAGGTAATTTTAATAAAGTTTCGCTCTTTGACTCTAATTTATTTCTCACTTTAATTTCATCGATAGTTTCCAACTCAGGGATATGAAGAAATGAATTGGTTACTTTTAATATCGTTTATAGTAACTATAGTTGAAATCTCATCGTATGTAGAAGAACATGTCAATCAATATTTCAATAGCTGTAAGATTTTGCTTTGTTGATATAATACGTAGACATTTTGAAAAATAATCCTACCTGATGTATTCAACTATCTACTAGTGTGTATGATATTAACTAGGCTAGTGGTATTCATAATGCTTGCAGCACATCTTTTTCGTCAAAAATAACTTTAACTTGGTATAGAATTCATTATCATTAGCCTGAAGACCACAGCTGAACATAGGCCTCTTCAATACATTACCAGAAAAAACGATTCTGAGCCCTTTGCATGACTACTCGTGATAGTAGGTATGACTATA
Organism: Thera britannica; assembly: GCA_939531255.2. Classification (NCBI taxonomy): domain Eukaryota; kingdom Metazoa; phylum Arthropoda; class Insecta; order Lepidoptera; family Geometridae; genus Thera; species Thera britannica. Next base: position 14,792,496 of record OW618039.2, read on the forward strand.
AGATTAAATCGAAGAAATGAACTAACCTACTTATCCCATTGCAGATGTTATACGAAATAGCACAAAAGTATGGCAAAAATATCAGATCGCATCCCAAAACTTGTTGTCTTTGGTGAGTTGGATTTGGATATTCTGGTTTGGATATTCACCAATATTTTTTCTTTTTTCTTCATAAATTCCCATGTTATCAATAGTAGCTTTGCTTAAGTCACGGCTAGATGGCGCTGTCTGAAATTTATAAGTACAATTTTTTCAGGCTATGCAAGAAAGTTACGGGAACAAGGGTTTGAACGTTTATGTTCAAAAAACAATGAATCCCTTATTTATATCGAAGGGCTACTACCACAATGATAACCAGGTTCATTTGTGAGTTGAATATATTTTTGATGATTTGAGTTTGAGAGCATTGGTATTGGAACACTTTTTTTACTTTTCCATTGCCATTGACTGTAATATTTATATTTATGTATCTGTCGTTTACACTCGCTAACATTTGGCTTTAGAACTTAGAGAATTAAAGTAAGCAAATTCTACTTATCTATGAGAGATGCACCATTCTCTTTTTTGGTCATAGGCAGGAATCCCTCTTAAATTCCAAGAAAGAACGGCTTTGGGCCTTATACATCTATCAACTTCTCGTGATTTTCAAAATGGTGTCGGTGGTCTTTTCTTCTTCTGGATCAAGGTTACCATTAGAGATTTTTGTGCCCCAGTGGCCGTCAGTTTATATGATTATGGCTAAATCATTTACCTTGATTCTTCTATTCTATTAACAGAGTTTTTCACTTTCAGAATCTTACAAGACCTGGTCCTAGATGAATTGCCCCATATTTCAGATCCTGATGTATCATTTCCTCTCCTCTCTAACGTTATAAAACTTGAAGCTGTCGTGAGCAAAATAATTGTTCATGCTTCCTATCTGGTGTACAGAAACACATCCCGTATAGTTTTCGATTTGAGAGAGCAGGATCCTTACAAAACGTCGCCATTTCTGTTTGAGCAAGTTAAAAATGAGGGTAGCTTAGCGTAAGTAACCAATTTGTTTTTGGATTTCATACCTCTATAGTGTTTAGGAAACCTTACCCACAGTTGACTGGCCTCTCAGCTCAGTTGGCAGTAGCTCTGCCTTCTGCGCCGTAGGTCCTGGGTTCGATCCCCACCGAGAACAAATATTTGTGTGGTGAACACAAATGTTTGTTCATTGTCTGGGTGTTATATTGTATTCTATGTATTTATTTACTAAAAACAAGTATTTTAAGTAAAAAAAGTATTTAAGTATTATATCAGGTACTTGATTCCCATGGTACAAGCTCTGCTTAGTTTGGGGCTAGATAGTGTTGTGTGGATTGTCCGCATTACTTATTTTATTTATTTATTAGTCCCTATAAAATACGAACATCCGTTAGTAAATCTCTCATGTAAAACTGTCGTATGGCACCGGTGCACTAACCTCTATATTATAAAAAAACTTCTTCGGATCAGTAGACTGATGACAGTTGATGCTAGCAACTAGATGCTAGAATATACGACTGACGCTCGTATGATATCCAAAGGTGTTTGAAACCTCTATTTGCACTAATTGCTGAAAAATGTACTAATATTTTGTTTCTAGAATAACCGTAGAAGGATGTAAGCTATCAGGGATAGGTATAACATCTCTAAAAGGCCGCGTTGTCAACTTAGGAAACACCGTGTTCAGACTTCTCCACTGCCAACATAACTTTGAGGTAAGTATTTCATCGTAGAATGGCATTTGGTCTTAGGTCTAACGGTCAAATTAATTGTGTAAAAGCAGAAGGTAATCATAGTTTCTCTACAGATATTTAGTCCCGGAGTCGCATCACCACCTGTAGTGGCAAACTACTTACCAAACAGTGAAGGTAACTGTGCTAAAAAATATGTGTTCACAAAACCCTCATCCATCTAAGGTCTAAGCTTGACAATATCTATTTCTGCCGTGAAGCGGCATTGTTGTGTTGGTGAAATTACTGCCACGTGAGGCTGGACGTCTGTATGCCTCAAGTTGATGGAGACAGGGCAGTGCATCGTAGGGCACATTCGAGACGTGCGTGACGTACGAGGCAATGCTTTGTCATAGGCGATGGTTAACACTTAACATCACTTAACTTAGCTTGTTCCATCAGCTTGTTTTCTTGAAAAAATGTTATCAGCCTATCGTGTTTCTGGTCCGATGCTTCTCTTATCAGTCCTTGGTGGTGAGTGGTTACTCCATCAATGTTTTGTACCATCTGTTGTCAGCCAGAATCCTGTTGAATGACTGGAACTGGAACTGATTAACTTGGGCTGCAGTTGATGATGATACATCCATACAACCATAGGCATCAATAGTTACAAAATAACGTTGCATCGCTAAGTTTATAATAAAATAAAAAGTTGCGTAGACTTATCCGATTTCTACGAGTATCTAACAAGAAATATAGTTGGAAATGAGGAATTGTACCTTATCATAGGTACATATTATATTCACGTTGACAGGACTGGATATCGAACATCTAATAATGAGACCACTTAGTGATGAGTTGAGGCCGAAGTTGCAAGCGGCCTTGCATGCCCACATCAACACTTCAGCTATGTTCAAGGAGTCCCTTCATGACATACGGTAGTATACCAATATTGACTATTATAAATGCGGTTTATTTGTTTTTGAACTTTATATCTCTATCGATCGCACTTTAAAAGGGATCGTAGAAATAACGGAAGAACCCCAAGACTCTCCAGCCTTCACCATTCATACTAGATCATATTTCGTACACAATATTTTTCCAAATCTACCCACATCTGTTCTGTTTATACGAACGATGATTTGTTATTTTAGTTCTCGTAAGCGAATATAAGTAATAAGAGAATTAATAAAGATCAAACCCAGAAAAATACACTGTATTTTCATGGAATATCAATGATTTTCATGATTGTGTTTTTAGACTCGCACAAGAAATAATATTCGAGCAGACTACGAACTACTTAAACAATGTCATAAGAAACTTGAATGTGTTGACAATAATCAGAAACTCTGGGAAGATTGTGATGGAAGATTTCAGTATAAACTGGAATGATACGGTAAGGTTTGATGATAATTCTGAAGAGGTATTATGGCTGGTATTTTGAGTAGAAAATACGATGATACTATATACTATGATAGATAGATATATAGACTATAGAGAGATAATAAGAGATAATAATAAGACTAATAAGAGAGATAATAAAACAAATAAAAGATCTGCTGTCTAATTTACTGAGGAACACAACATAGGGTTAAATGTTTCAGTTTGGCAAACAAGACCCAACCAACTGTATCGTGACATTAAGAGAAATGGTGTTAACTGGTTTAGAGACCGTGTACTCGTCGCACACTGGCGGGCCATTCAAGCTTACTACTTTAAAGATATCAGATGAGCTCAGATTTGGTACATTGCAGGTAAAAGTGAAATAACTACCCTACCAAGCAATTAATTTTATAAATCCGAAAGTAACTCTGTCTATCTGACTATGTGGGTTCAAATCCAGTCGTGTACTAATGAGTTTTTCTGCCCAAAAATCAAAAATCGTGGAATAGGGAAACCGGTATAATATCGTAAAACCTAAAAAGCTCGAACATATGTGTCAAGTGCACGAAAGGAGCCTCTTTGAGGCGCACTTAAAATCCTTTCACCACACTTGGTTCAAAAGAACCAGTGACACGATAAAAAGAAGAATAAAACACCGGATATTTATCCGATGAAAACAATGACGGATAGCACACTTAATGTTGAGAGGTTGCTTCTGCCTATAATATGCGTATATTGCAGGTCCGAGGCACTATTGATCAACAAATAGGCAATGATAGTTTAGGGATTTTTGATTTTGCTGCTGAAATCAGCGACGTTGAAGTGGATATCACTATCAATATCGAAGCGGATGATAAAGGTCCATCTAAAGCTGTACATGTTATCGAAGTCATGGGATGGAGGTAAAATATATTCCAACTTTTTTCTTATAAGCATCATACCTTAAAGCCATATTTTTCTCATACTTACCGAGTTTTGTTTTTCAGAACTCTTCAGTTTTCAAGTCCAGGGATGACACTTATAACTGGCGAAGCTCTCATAACAGGATACATACTTACTAAAATACCTGTATGTTTAACCGATTACCTAAATAAAATACTTGATGAAGCAGCCCTAGAAGCTGACAAAGAATACAAAGGCTTTGAAAATAACGAACAGGAAAAAGAAGTACTAGGAGGAAACAATAACAATTATAATTATAATACGAATTTGGATGACAGTGAAACTTATTACAGCGAGGATGAAAATCTTGATGTGGATAACAGACCAGATAATCAAGATGAAAACGAAGAAAATGGTGGAATGATTGGTAGTGATGACCCAATAGATGTCATGAGCACTGACGGAGTTTTGGATGGCGGTGTGACTGGCACTAGAGGCATTGTAGTAGATCAACTAATCACAGATGCCCCTGGCTATATTGACTATACTGAGGCACCAGGGGATACAAATATGTTTGATACTGATAATAATCAAAATAACGCTGCTAGCAGAAAAAACAATGAAAAACGAATGAGATCACAGAAACAACGTAAGTGGCGCAGGAACGAAAATAAATCTGAAATGCGAAGAGCGACACGAACCGCAAAATCCGTTCGACATCTTACTAAAAACGAAATAAGTGAAAATAAGAAGTAAATTAATTTGTATCTATAATAAATGTATTAATGAAATACATAATTCAAAAAAGTAATGTTTTCTATACATCTGTTGTAGAGAGAACACGGAATTACCTACCTGCTGTAGGCAAAAGTAGCAACTACCGATATAGATAGGTAAACAGTAAGGTGCAAGTGGGTAGAGCTCAAACCATTTAAATAAAAAAACATATTGATCAATCGGGTATTTATTGTGATCACCTTTTTAAAATCGACCTGTAGATATTTGTACTGTTTTGACCCAAAAAAGTCTATATTTTCATGCAAATTAAAGGATTATAAAGGGGTGCTTTGAATTGGAAATCAATTTGTAAATACCTTTGTTACAAACGGTTTGCTTTCGTTACGTTATTTATTATTCTACTTTTTAACTTTTACTGTAAAAACAATGGATTCGATTAAGCTGTTTGAGCATAGCAGTTAAGTTTGTTACTTTTTTCGGTTTCAGTATCTAAAAAAGCTCTATATTTATGAAGTTCATAGCAATAAATTATCATTTTTAAATTCATCAGTATACGTAAAAGACCCCTACAACCACCTATTTACCAGTTTATTGCGATTAACTTTAAGCTTTATAGTCTAGTTTTTGCAGATGCAAAACATCAGAATAACAATCCATTAAAAAAAAATATTTTAGGAAGCAAATTATTTTTTAATTAATAAGTACCTTATACAGGCTTGTAGACTATGTTATCTTCGTCCACTTCTTCTGCAGGGTAATCTGAGTGGGCCGATTTTGCAGGAGTTCGCATTGGAACGTATTTGCTAGAAAGTTACCAACAATCAGGAACTTGGTTTTCCTCCACTAAGGGTCTATTTTTGCAACACAATTCAATAAGGCGATCGTTGATTTGAAAATTTGAAAATCGAACGAGGTTTCAGCGATCACCTAAACGAGGCATGCTGCAGGAATAGCAGTACAGTTTGGGGCTAAAAAGTCATGTGTGAAGGTCCACCTACGTGTAGTCGAGCAAAATGACTGAGGGCTTACTCTGCAAGTTTCGTATTGACATTTAGGCCCGTATTCTGAAACAGTGCTTAGGTCTGAGTGGAGCCTCAAGCACAGATTTTTGACACTTTTCAATGGAGAACTGTCATAAAATCTATGCTTGAGGCTCGACTCAGACTCAAGCGCTGTTTCAGAATACGGGCCTTAGAGTTAGCGTACGCGTACACGAGCGCGATTTTTATCGGCGCGACAACGCGCGCCAATCTAACCAATTTAAATTTGATTACTTATCACTGAACTACTAAGCTACAGAGTTAAGCATGGCAAAACAGACTCTGCCTCATCATAATGTTGGTTGGCTTGCAACCAACGCTGGTCATCCGACAGAGCCAGTTTGGCGATGTCACGGACTCTGCCAATCTACGATTTACAGTTTATGCCAGTCATTCACACACCTATAGTAAAAATTGTATCGATATTTATGTAGGAGCTTGGGCGGTACGCGTGTGCGACTCATCATGTATGTGCTAAAGCGGTTTTGATTCAAGCGTTTTAAAATAGCGCTTGTGTGATCGTGCGCTTACACTACGCGGCAGTCACTGCAGCGACAAGTCGACTACGGAGAGGCTACCAACATGCCACCATTTGTAACTCACAACATCAACGCCAAACTTCGTCCTTGGCTTTGGGAGTAGACTATCTCTGCGTAACTCTACTGACCAGATAGAAATATTTATACATATTTCTTTTTTTAACTGTTAAGTGGCACTGAGGTGAATGAATTTTATGTCTCTTTGAGTCTCGATGAAGTTGAATTTTGGCTCTGGTATACGTGCCTTAAAAATCTTTTGAGATGATAAATGCCATGGAGTTACAAACCGTAGAGAATTGTTGGATGTAAGCCAGGAAAATAATAAAGCATGGAAGCAACTCTAAGGGGCAGGTCACACTGGAGAGACGTAAGACTAGGACGCAGCGCAGACGATATATTATGAGTCGTGACGTTTCAATTCATTTTATGTCGGTCATGCAAGAAGGAATACGACCGCGATGCTTTTGACAAAAGTCTTGCGTCTCTTTTGTGTAGACTAAGCCTTATTTAATATTGCAGCAAGCGTAAACCACTCACCTTTTAGGTAACTCTTTCAAGCTTATTTTGATATCTGGTAATTTCTCTTTTTGCTTCGATGTAACTTCCATAGAGGCGCGATTAGATTCTTCATAAAATTCTCCATCCATAGCCTTCGATTCTGGAGACACTGTCGTTATTTCGTTCGGCTTATAATTCCACAGCACGATGTCTGCTCTTCCTGGTAATATGGTAGTTGCCATCGCTGGGTTGGGTGTAACTGAGTACACACGGCGTATTACTGAACGAGACGGTGGTGGTCCAGTCTGACAAAAAAATATCATAGTCATGGCAATTTTCTTGTGTCTATTGGCAAATGATAATTTGTGGGATAATCTACTATTATGTAAATAATAAATTATGAATGAAGCATAATCATAGACCAAACAAAGCGTTAGCCCCACAGAATACAGAAGAACAGCGATCATGCGCCATTTGTATGGGCACCGCTGTCGGTAGTTTTACATTTTCTCAATTTTATGTAAATACCGCTTGATATGAGCATTATAAGAAAAAGTAAGGAAAGCATTTCTTTGTCTTAACTTGTCGCTAGTGCGCGGCAACAAATTGAGGCAACTTTGATATGGCAACTTCTGTTTATTTTATGTGTATGCCTCTACGAGGCGTGCTACGCTGCGCGTAGTACTGCTACGCACGTAGCAAGGTTACTGATATAAAACCCGTAAGGAGCAAGACAACAAATATAGCCTACGACACGCCGGTTTACTCACGATGTTTTCCTTCACCGTTTGAGAGTACTGGCGTAGTGCACATACATTTTTCGACTCAAAAACTCATTTGAACCCACTACTACTAGAGGCCGCTACTACTAGACTGCCAGTGCTAGTACTTAACTAGAATAAATAAAATAAAGTTACACTACCGTATAAGCATCTCCTCGTCCTGCCAAATCACTTATTCTACTTCCGTTGAAGTTAGCGCCGAACTGTCCGTACGAGTACTTCGTAAGTTTGTCCGCGTACTTGCGAGTGTCAAGCGCTTTTCGCCACGTGTCAGAGAGCGGCTTTGAGTCACTCTCTATCTTCGTGTCTTGGTAGTCGGACGCGTTTGAGGAGAACACTGCCGAAACTTGGTAGTTAAACAAGTTGGGTACACGTTGGGTCACCGTAAAAGCGACAGTGTTTGACGCCTCTTAGCTCAGTAGCTCTGCCTTCGGCGCCGTAGGTCGTGGGTTCGATCTACACTGAGAAAAAATATTTGTGTGGTGAACACAGATGTTTGTTCTCTGTCTAGGTGTTATATTGTATTCTATGTATTTAAAAAAAATATATTACTACTTATACTTACATATAGCCCAAAATTAAGCAGAGCTTGTACTATGGGAACCATCTGGTTGAATTGTCCACAATATTTATTCATTTAGTGTATCTGTTTCATCTGGTAGAATGAAATCATCATCAGCCCGAAGACGTTCACTACTGGGCATACATTTTAAAACATTTCCAGACGCAACGGTTTAAAGCCTGTTTCATCTTTTGCAATCATTACAATATCGTTCAATGTGGAGCGACCCACGTACGTTTAGTCTTCCGGTTTGAGGTCACCATTCGAGAGTAATACTGAGCGGCTGTAGGTTCTATGATCTGAACGACCTGTCCACTGTCATTTGCTCTCAAAAAGGTTTATCGTATCAACTTTGGTTCCCATAATACAACTATCAGATGGACCGACGAGATTGTTAAGATCGCGGGAAGTCGGTGGATGGAAAAGGCTCAGAATCGTTCTTCCTGGAATGTGTAGGGGAGGCCTATGTCTAGCAGTGGACTTCTGCAGGCTGATGATGATGATGGTGTAAAAACAAGACTAGAGACAGCTGTGTGAGTTAAGCAATATGAAAAGATGGTGACACTTACTATCATTTTCATTTCCTCTCCTTCTAAAGCCCTGCCCAAAGTCTGGCCTATCGTGAAATTGACCGCGCCGCACGTACACTGACAAATCCTGGCCTGTAACATACAATAATGTTAGGAAACTAATAGTCTTCTTAGCTCGTTCGGTAGTAGCTCTGCCTATTGATCTGTATGGCTATGGCTCTAGGTTCTATTGAAAAAGTCACTAGGTAATGTACTTACGGCCTGTAGTAAGGAATTCTGCCAGCATATAGTTGTAGCCGTATGCGATACCAGCCGCTATTGCGACGGATATACCGACGCATATTGCGCAGCACATGATGCACGCCAAAGCAAACGTCAGCACTCTGAAATCACTCTTGATCAAGCGCGTTTTTACAACCCAATATAATAACAACTGCTTGGTTGATTTCCATAATATTCCCAGCAAACCACAATAGTATCTTATTTCCTGGAGATATAATAAATCTTTCGACAGCTATGCGGCCACGGGACAGGCACGGACATATAAATACTTGTACAGGACTGTATCCGCATTTACAGTCGAATACTGATAATAATCAGTAAGTAGTATAGCAGGGCGTCCCACGGATATGCCACAAAGAGAAAAAGTACCTTTAATATTGTAGATGGAACATTTTACTAAAAGAAATGACTTCTTTTAGTAAAATGTTCTTTTTGAGTTTAATGAAAATTTTAGTTTAAATTGTTCTTTAAATTCAAACAAATGCCTTTTTTCAGTAAAATTTTTCGTTTAAATCTACAATATTCAAAGTACTTTTCCTCCACGTGGCATATCCATGGGACGCCCTGTGTAGCAGTAATAATAATAATAATGATTAAGTAATAGTATTCAATCTCATTATGCGTAAGAATAAAATTATCTTCAAAGCTGTAACGCTGAAGTCATTAAATTAGTTGAGAAATCCTATCAATAAATTCTAGATTATTATTTTCAAACAAGAGTTCATGTTTCAGAGTTTAATTCTATTGTTATAAAAGAACGTTGAGATCAAACAGAAGCGAGTTTCGCCTCGAAATAATTGAAATCTGTTTCCACCACAGATTTGTTCCGCTCAAGTTACCCTTCGCCTTAAACTGTTTCATGGTTTAGACAGGTCAAGGTTCTGAAACTTCAGTGAAAGACGCCCGGAATACTAGTATCTAAAGAGGAGTGCTCATTTCTTTGAGTTAAACCGATTGTTTTAAACATTTGGCTGTTAATTGAAATCTTTGGTGGTGCCGCCAACTCGGTTACAGTCAGTATGTGTTACTTGTTTTGGAATGCCACCATATAAGTTAATTTTAATCAAAAAGTAAAAACTGATATTGAAATGGAAATATAAATAGTAGGCCGTTTTTTGCCTTTTTTGCTTGACGCTTGACACGTATTGATAACTTTTTTAGGTTCAACAATACGCTGGGTTCCTTACGCACATAAATTTTTCGAAAGAAAAATTCATTGGTACACGACTGGATTTTAACCCAAGACCTTACGATCGGAAGGTGGGGCCGCTACCACTAGACCACAAGTGCTTTTAGCTATCACCAGCCAGCTTCCACTGCGGCAAATCTCTTTGAATATGGAGAGACCAGCAAGGCCTCGAAGTGATTTGCCACTTTTCGTTGAGGCTGAAGATTATGTTACCTTTGTACAAAATCCAGCCCCCATCCAAAGCACTTACAGATGTAACACATAACCTTGCTTCATCAAAGCAAGCTACAGCCATTGACACCAATTTTAAATGTACAGTACATTCACTTCTATTTAAATAAGTACCTGAAAGAGAAAACAACGAATAAGAAAAACTGGGGAAAAAAGCAATCAAAAATTGTTGAGGAAAAGTTGGAGGGAAAATTAATTTATGTTTCTCGTAGCTGTTAGTCACGGTAAAGGATTACAGAGTCGTTATCTATGGTACAGTCACCGGGAACACTTCAGATATAAGCTGTATTTTTCCCTATTATAGGTACCTAATGTTAAAATAAAAATAAAAAATAAATAATTTAGACAATCCACACAACACTATCTAGCCCAAACTAACCCCCGAATACTGAAACGCAACTCAGATTTAAGCACGTCTCAAGCGACGAATATTTGACAGTTTTCAATGAAAATCTGTCAAATATTCGTCGCTTGAGACGTGCTTAAATCTGAGTTGCGTTTCAGTATTCGGGGGTAAGAAGACTTGTACTATGGGAATCAAATAGCTGATATTACTTATACACATTTTTTTTGTTAAATACATATTACTAGAATATGACACCCAGAAAGAACTAACATCTGTGTTCACCACACAAATATTTGTTCTCGGTGGGATCGAACCCATGACCTACGGCTCAGAAGGCAGAGATACTACCAACTGAGCTGAGAGGCCAGTCATGTGTGCCAGCTGCCAGTGTATTAGAGAAGTGTGGACCAACTCACGCAGTAAAGCCTAAAACTGCCTGCAGTAAAATAATATCCACATAATTGAATGGCTAAGCAAAAAAACAGCAGGTCCTTCTTGAAAAATCACCTTTTATTTTAATTTAGCATCCTTCTTGTGAAAGGTATACGCATTCGCAAACTCATGATAGATAATGACGGCGGAACAAATGAAGCAATTTCGCAAAAACAAAACCTTACTTTTTCATCCATTCAAAGAATGTTACGGGAAACCAACCGCACGCTTCGTGCTTATTCTTCAGTGTTTGCGATGCTATGAACTTATCGCTAACGATATATTTTTGTATAGAATAAAAGAAACAAAAATCTGTAAAACGAATATTCATATTTTTTCAACAGAGAATAGTGTTGATTTTGTGGTTGCAGGACTTACGTTGGTGCTGTCTAAAAAAAAGGTCAGATACCAAAACATTAGATGATCCAAATTAAGCAGAGTTTGTACTATGGGAACCAGATAGCTGATATAATACTCACATACATATTTTTTTGTAAGAAAATGTAGGCCTACCATGAGCTCTGTCTGGCTCTGTCACTGGCTCTGGTTTTGAGTCTGTGTGAGTGCTCACCAGTGCATTATACTGTGTGCGTGACGTTTTGACGTAGGATTTATTTAGTCAACACTCACACAGACTCAAAACCAGAACCAGAGACAGTGCCAGACAGAGCTCATGGTATGCCTACTGTACTAAGAATACAATATAACACCCAGCCATAGAACAAACATCTGCGTTCACCGCACAATTATTTGTTCTGAGTGGGGATCGAACCCATGACTTACGGTGCAGAAAGCAGAGCTACTACCAACTGTGCTTAGAAGCAAGTCGTTGCCAATCGGTAATGGGTGAGTGTCTAAGGTAACCACAATATGATGAAACTCATATTTGTATAAATTTCATACAAATATATGCATGCATCTTTCAGTGTATTCCTGGCATTAGGAAGTCGTCGCTTCGAGCAAACAAACAGCTTATACAGTACGCTATAGAAAGCCTGTTTGTCACTTTATGGATCTACCGGGAAATATGACCTATATTCTGATGCAACACATTGGCATTCTATAAAATCGCAGCGGTATTGGGTTTGCAATCTGTCCTACAGATAATATTGAATACTTATAAAGGATATTGAAGCCTTGAAACTAATACCCTATGAAACTTGCTATGCAGATTCCACAAATTCATTGTTTTATTGATATGTGCTTCTCGAACCGCTGCACGAGTGCTTCAACGAACTAAAATAGTTGCAACTCTCTCACAACACAGGGCCTCTCTAGAGAGGCTGATTCAGAGACATGATTGCAATCATATCTAATGCTGCTTTCCTAACGGTGCGTGGTTACCCGCGCACCTCGGCGCACGAGACCGTTCCCATGGTGTGTCGTGCGAGCTGGGGCTCAATTCTAGACCAGTGACTTTTTTGTCACGGTAGATATATATCACAAGAACTGTCAGTTTCTTTAGTGAATTTGACAGTTCTTGTGATATATATCTACCGTGACAAAAAAGTCACTGGTCTAGAATTGAGCCCCTGATCCGCCTCCGTGCGCGATATCACACACCGGTGGGAATAAGATAGCTCTTAGAAAATCATCTGTCTCTCTCATCCGTCCAAGCTAATCTTTTGATTTTGTATTTAAAGAGATAAATCATGGTATAACAGTGTCGTCATAATACCAAGCATAATATCCTTCTTTAATTTAGTGAACAAGTATGCAAAAGCATGACCACTTACATGATTAACATGAAATACTTGTAAATATCAGACGCCAGCCTAATCCAGGGCTAACTGGCCATATTCCAACTTGCCTGAGGACATTCAAACAGTAGACATAACCACAAGCTCTGTCTGGCTCTGTCTCTGGCTCTGGTTTTGAGTCTGTGTGAGTGTTGACTAAATAAATCCTACGTCGAAACGTCACACACCCAGTATAATATTCTGGTGAGCACTCACACACACTCAAAACCAGAGTCAGAGACAGAGACAGAGCCAGATAGAGCTTGTGGTATGCCTACAGCATTAAGTATTCAGCATTCACGGTACGTTACAGTACAAACATCAGCCCAGCAGGGCTGAGCTCTTTGTTGAGTACGAAAAATTTTAATAAATCATGCATAGAGACAAAAGAGTATGAAAAAATTTACCCTCCTAAAGTAGAGAAGGCAGCTCTGTTCAGTTTATACTGTTCAATCAAGCTATGATGATTGTGATGGTCCAAAGATTTCATTATAATTACTAAAGTTAATCAGTTTTTACACGTCTTTCTTCTTTATCTTTTCGGTCTGCTATAAAAAAAACTGAATAATAAATAAATAAATAATAAATAACACACACAGAGTGGAGGGGATTGGGGGAGGCCTTTGCCCAGCAGTGGGACATTAAAGGCTTATAATAATAATAATAATAAAATATTGTGGACAATTCACACAACACTACCCAGCCCCAAACTAAGCAGAGCTTGTAATATGGGAACCGGATAGCTGATATAATACTTGAATACATTTTTTTTTGTAAATACATACTTAGAATACAATATAACACCAAGGCAGAGAACAAACATCTGTGTTCACCACACAAATATGTGTCCTCAGTGGGGATCGAACCCACGACCTACGGCGCAGAAGGCAGAGCTACTACCAACTGAGCTAGAGGCCAGTCAATATAGAATAATGAGTCCTGGGCCAAAATAACCACGGAGTGGTGGCCGCAAGAGGTAAGGCGAGGTCGCGGCAGACCAAAAACAATATATGGCAGGACGAGCATGACAAATACAGGCCACAGTGGAACATCTTACCACAGGACCGCACAGAGTGGAAGGGATTAGGGGAGGCCTTTGCCCAGCAGTGGGACATAGAAGGCTCAAAATAATAAAAAAAACGTTTTTATTAAACATATTAAAGGCTTACGTTTGAAAGAAGGATTTAAGATATTAAATCCTTTTTTGAAGTTCCTACGAACTCCGTGGAAGCGTGAACGTAATTTAAACTGTATTTCCTCTCTCAAATCCACCGTTCATCTCATTTTACTTACAACAAGTAAGATTATATCCATTAAATATCGCATAAATTTGTAGAAACTACATCCCTGAGCTGTCAGCTTAAGATCTAACCTCAAAGAAACATTAGTAGCACTCTATTTAAGTGGCTCAAATATTACATCGCTAATGTTTAATGCCTAAATAATGATATTAGACATTTTAGTACAAAAACCACTCAATAACTTTTTGAGGATGTCTAACGGTCAAAGGTCAAATAACTGGTTTTCTCACGATGTTTTCTGTCACTGTTGCTATTTATCGTAGCATAAAACACAAATTTTCGTCTCTATCAGTTCACCTCTTAGTTTTTATACCCTATGTTAAAGGCATGTTGTACTGACAAAACTCATTGTGTATGCGCCAGAATGGGACAGACCAGTCTCGCGTTTGATATGCCTTGTTCACACTTATATACGTACTGAATTGGCATCGTGTCACAACCATTTTGGCAGCACCTACATGACTGTAGGTTTATAGATAATGTAGCTAGATTAAAACAATTCCAGAACGAGTCTGACCGGATCAAAAAACAAAACATTTATTGGGAAAAAATTCCAAGCAAACAGTTTAGCCTTTGCATGTTTTGTTGACCATTCAGCTATGCAAATTGCATTTAAAATTATTGTAGTTATTTTCACGGAAAATAACTATTGAAGTTGTAGAAAATAACGTGTATTGAAGAAAATAACTGTAGAACTGAGTTCCTACGGTCACGGTTTCGAATTCATTCATGTACCTATGGATTTTTCTGTTCGAAAAACACAATGCTCTCAAACGGTGAAAGAAAATATCTTGAGAAAACGCTTGCTTTTTCAGCTCTAAAAGTAATGACCATGTCTTTTCTGTGGGTTAGACCGACTAAGCTATCAGGATGGTATAAGTCCTGGGCAAGCTTCCATATGAAATCCTGTCCCAGGCACTATAGCGTCCCGTAAGCCGGGGCTAGACTAAGCAACAGTTACCCCTGACGTTTTATAAAACAATAGATGCAGAGGCCTGTTTATTTTCACTGAAAATAATTATGTTAAATAAACTACATACTTATTGCTAATCAACAGTATATTGCGCTTGAAAAAGGTGACATCTAAAAAGGTTATGACATGACCGTCGTGTTTTTAAACTTTTGAGAAGTGGCAGCTGCCACTTTGTTTTAGCCGAGCACCATTTTAGCTTCTCATAGGTAAGTAATTATGTAGAAGAGGCTTAATGTGTAAGCCCCACCCCATTTCGACTGGCCTCTCAGCTCGGTTGGTAGTACCTCTGCCTTCTGCGCCGTAGGTCGTGGGTTCGATCCCCACCGAGGACAAATATTTGTGTGGTGAACACAGATTTTTGTTCTCTGTCTTGGTGTTATATTGTATTCTAAGTATGTATTTACAAAAAAGAAAAAAAAATATGTAAGTATTATAATTACACAATACACAAGCTCTGCTTAATTTGGGGCTAAATAGTGTTGTGTGAATTGTCCAAAATATTTATTTTTATTTATTCATTAGGCTTAGTATTTCTTAAGTTGTTCTATTTTACCTTTCAGTTTTATTTTTAAACATTTTGCATAGTACTTATGCCAAACCACGTTTATAATTCACAAAATTGATTTGTTTTCATAATGATTACTATCGCAGGTGATTTAGATGTAGTTGGCTTTACATACCAACTACATTAGTTTTCGTTTCTTAACTTTATTGTATTACACAATGTATAACTGTTTGTTGTCCCGAATAAATAAAATAAAATAAAAATAAAATATTCATGAAATTCAGTCTTTGATATATTTCATGCAGTTTTCTTCGTTTTACTAAATAGTATTGTACTCACATTTGCGTTGTGTGCGTCCATTAACTTTTTATTTATCGATATTTAGTAAATACTAAGTTTAGCATTCAACACAATGGAGATATGCAATTCATTAAAAGATAGTCCGAAAACTTGTAAACAACACAAAACTAACCTCAATTCCTATAAGGTTGGCATGTCTTCTACTCTTCTACTATCTATAACTCCCCATAGCTATCAAAGAGTTTTATTAAAACTGCTGTAAAAAGATTACATACAATCTTTCGTGTAACTAATGCAACTCAGTAGTTGGTATGTAAAGCCTTGCGCACATCTAAATCACCTGCGATAGCGATCAGTAATACACTGATCGCTAAAGCAGCCGATCAGTCTATATCTACTAACTGTTAAATATCACACAGTCTCGCGGCAGTGTGTAACTTATATAATGTTGTATGCAAAAAACAATTCTGAAGCTGATCGCCATCGCAGATCACCTATATCAGCGCAAGGCGTGATTTTAAATATGATCTTTGTTTAATACAACTAGCCTATGGAACAAGCATATGTCCCACCTGATGTTAAGTGGTAACCATCGCCTATAGCAAAGCATTGCCTCGTATGTCACTCACGTCAATAACGTGCACTCCGCAACAGAAGAGGCGAGGTCCAAGACAGGGCTCAGGGAACTTATTGAGTCTTGTCCCTCCACATACACATCCGTGTCACGATCAGGTTTACTGGAGCACTGCTGCCACCAACCCAAAGTCCTTCTCCGTTATTTTAAGGAGTTGGGCTGGCTGGGGTGAGGTTTGGCAGGGGGATAATGCACAATACACCCCATCGCGGGACGTCAGTGCAGATCGTATTCCCCCAAATCAAATTAGAATTAGAATTAGAACGCGCACTACGATGCACTTTCCTGCACTCGTCAGCTAGAGGCATACAGATGTTCAGCCTCTCGTGCCAGTAATTTCACCGACACCCACACCCTTCAAACAGAAACACAGTGGTGATGATGTTATGGTGTGGTGGTATGTGTGTGATGTTATGGTAGGTACTTCTTTATGTATATGTGCTGGATATAGGCTCCATATTTGACAAATAATAAATCGTAGAATGCTGTTAAACAATAACAATAAACTATTTTTATAAAACAACAGGATATTTACCATGATTAAATTTTGAGTTGACTTCCGATCAGTTCAACCGTGATCATGGTGCATGCAATTGTGCCGAAATATCGGAAGTCAACTCAAAATTTAATTATGGTAAATATCCCGTTGTTTCATAAAAATAGTGTTAAAAACCATGATAGTTTCAAAAGTAATAACAATAAACCTAAACACAAAGCTCAATAAAAAGTAACACAATTTTTCTTGGCTTATGCTATCGATCACTGCCGCCAACTTCTAAAAACGATGTGATTCACAATTTCAAGAAGAATTTAATAGAGAAGTCTGCTATCTATTTTATAAAGTGTCACCTGTTTGTACAAGTTTGTATTCACTCGCGCCAGTCATCATCCGCGGTTTGTCCAGGGCGGTTGTCCCGCCCGCCCTACGCGACAATTGCGCGGGAAAGTAAACATGTGATTATTAAAAAAGTTTTGCAGCTGTGAAAACTTTAAACAGAAAAGTGGGTGAAGTGTTTCAGGTGAAAGTTGGGATTACCTTGGATTACATTGAAGGTATCTGGGTTTATGTTTTTTTGTTTTATTTATACTATGTTGACAGAGTTTTTATCGAGAAAAGTATTTCAGTTAATTAAAATACCACCGTGCCTAGTTTTGAAATGGGTACAGTGGCTAGTCAAAATAAATTACCTAATAAAAATAAAATAAATAAATATTGTAGACAATCCACACAAAACCATCTAGCCCCAAATTAAGCCGAGCTTGTACTATGGGAACCTGCTGTCTAGTAGTGGAAAATACACGAAATACACTACACTATTTAGCCCCAAACTGAGCAAAACTTGCACTATGGGAACTAGTACTTTTTTAATTAAAAGATTTTTGTTTTAATCAAAAGTAGATTAACTTTTACTACTTTCACTAACATTTCATATCTGTTTTATCAATACTGAAGTAAAAATAATTCGCAACTTATGCAAAAAACTTGGAGATTGCTATATATTTTCGTTGCGTGAGAAGGATCCATTTCTAATGTAGGTACCTATAACTTAAAAAGAATATTGTACTGCTCTTTTACTTCCTGTAGTTTCGAAAAATCACGCTATATAAATTATAGCCTATATCTATCAATCCTATTATCCTATCCTACACCTAGGTCGCTGGCAATGGCGATCAGTGAGACGCTGTCAAATTTGACAGCTGAATTTGAATTTGGCAGCAGCAGTTTAGAATAAAGCTACCTACATGATGTCGACTTACAGCGTTCACAGGATTTTTTTTTCTAAATTGTTTTGTATCCGTGAAAACCTGTAATTGGCTCACTAGTTTTTTTAAAGCGTATTAATATTATTAAGTAAATATAAGCTGATGGTTTTCCAATAAATAAATATTTAAATTATACTTTCATCCTGAAAACTTTACAGGAAATTAACAAATCCAAAAAAACAATTTTAGATGAAATTAGACTTTATGCCTAATGGCCTGCGCACATCAACGCGATCAATTGAAACTTTGTCAAATATCGCTGTCATATTTGACAGCGTTTCAGCTGATCGCCATCGCTATTGCCTAGGTGTGTGCAGGCATTAAAACGGGATCGTGAAGTTTGTACCTGAAACTAAAAGAGGTTTAAAGGCCTGCGCACACCTAGTTCGCTGGCGGTAGCGATCAATGAAACGCTGTCAAATATTCGCTGTCAAATCTCAAATCTGACAGCGATATTTGACAGCGTTTCACTGATCGCTACCGCCAGCGAAGTAGGTGTGTTCGGGCCATTACGTTTCCTTAATCATTTACCGATTTGCGGAAAAAAAATACGTGTCTATTGTTTTTTGATCATAATGATACAGGTATTTATTCGTTTTTAACCGACTTCCAATTAAAAAGGAGGAGGTTCTCAATTCGGTTTTATGTTTTTTTTTTTTTTTTTTTTTTTTTTTAATTGTTTATTTTAATGTTTGTTACTGCATAACTTCGTCATTTGTGAGCCGATTTGAAAAATTATTTTTTTATCTGAAAGGTACTGCTTTCAGATTGGTCCCATTTTAATTTTATTAAAATCGGTGTTGCCATTTTTTTTTAAATATTTTTTTTAATGTTTGTAACTGCATGCCTCCGTCATTTTTGAACCGATTTAGACAATTATTTTTGGAAGATATATTTTTTATTTGGAAGGTTATTTTTACGTCCAGACTGTCCCAAACAAATTTCATTAAAATCGGTTTAGCCGTTTGGCAATGAAGTCGGTTTCTCAAGTTTTTTAAACTTATAATTATTATTTGTGTTTTTGGGTTCGTTAATCATTTCCTGTACAGTTTTCAGCAATAAAAGCATTATGTAGCTTTATTTTTTACAAACACCCACATATTACTTAACTTATACCTAATAGTAGGATAGATTGATAGAATAGGCAAGCGATGCACTGATCGATCTAAAACTATTCAGAACTAACGACAGAAAGCCACCCTAAGACGCAGGCGGTATTACCGTCGTTTGCAATACTGACGTGAAGGATTATTGGTTTTAGTTTGAACGCTCTATGGAGCCCAATCAAGAGCCATTTCAACAGCATACACGCCTTAAGAGGGAATCACACAGGCGACTCTCCATACAAACGTAGTCTCCTATTTCCTCCCTGGAAACTTATTGATAAAGAAAATATCACCTCCAATTCATATTTCATATAAATCATATGAGGGTCATATTTTCTTCATCAATAGGAGAGGAAATAGGGGACTACGTTTGTATGGAGAGTCGCCTGTGTGATTCCCTCTTAAGGCCTGCACACATGTAGGCGTTGGCGATGGCGATTAGTGAAACGCTGTCAAATATCTCTGTCATATCACAGCGTTTCACAGTAGGCCTACCACAAGCTTTGTCTCGCTCTGTCTGTAGCTCTGGTTTTGAGTCTGTGTACCTACTCTATTTTGCAACGGACTTGCCCAGCACCTATGCCATTATAAATGGTTAAATCTATACACAGTCCATTCTGCAACTGTGAACTCATGTCGTACAATCTAAATTCTGAAGAATTATGTTCTACCGGACGTATAACGACGTTGAAATTTGATTGAACGGATGGGTGGAGGCAAATTTCACCGTGTAAGGGGATCTTAATTGGATTTGGACCTGGCGGTGGTCATTCGAAATTGTGTAAAACAGTGATATGCCTGTACCATAACCAGTAGGACTACCATGAGCTCTGCCTAGCTCTGTCTCTGGTTCTGGTTTTGAGTCTGTGTGAGTGCTCAACAGTGCATAAATTAATTAATTAATTAATTTCTGTGTGTGTGACGTTTTGACGTAGGATTTATTTAGTCAACACTCACAAAGACTCAAAACCAGAACCACAGACAGAGCCAGACAGAGCTCATGGTAGGCCTACAGGAAAAGCCTGGAGCTCCAAATATGGTTGGTTCATAATATTATGTGTATATTTAAATAATACTAGAAGAACTTATCAAAACTTTAATATCCAAAAAGTAGCCTTTACATAATTTAGTTTTTTTTTTCTCTTTATTACAGTTTTCTTTATTGAATGTTTATTCAATAAAGAAAACTGAACTTTTTTTTGTTGTGTGAATTGTCCACAATATTTTTTTTTTTATTCCTGACATAGTTTCTGTAAAAATAAGGGAGAAGCCACTGGTTCCCGAAACACAGTTTTCACTAGTTCGGGAACCTATAGATTCAATAATATGTACTATACCATGCCTATGTCAATAAAGTACTATTGTATTTTGTTTTGGGGTTGATAAAATGAAACTCAATACTTATCGATTTAAACTTTGAGGCTTTTTCGCTTAGAGGCTTTTAGTTTTGTTTTGAGTACAAATATTTTTTTGGTACACAAGCTCAAAGTCGCGCAACGAGCTATGGAGAGAGCTATGCTTTCTTTCACTACTAAATGGACCCACGATATTGTTAAGATCGCGGGAAGTCGATGGATGGAAAGGGCTCAGAATCGTTCTTCCTGGAAATGTGTAGGGGAGGCCTATGTTCAGCAGTGGATTTCTTCAGGCTGATAATGATGATGGTGATTTTTTTTTGGTAATTACAGTAAAGCTTCAGGCTGAACCTGGTCCTAAAGCATACAAAAGGCGTAGACCACTAAACACAATGTATGGTGCTTGTTTAGATAGCGCGACCTTCAGACTTCTAACGATGTAAGTATACAGGGTGCTTAATCGACACCTATAACCATTTTCGTTGCTGTGAACTCAATATTTCACCTTCGAGAAAGGACATACTTTAACCCCTTGTATACTTAGTAATTCAAGGGTTCTGTGACGAAAACTTATTCTTTTCTAACTACACCTGCAATTACTGAAATAAATTACAGTTATTTTCAGAAAAATTACGCATAGTCGAGTTTGAAAATAAAGGAAATCTTTGAATTCAGTTAAAATGACGTCATGGTATACTCTAGAACGAATTTCAACATTTTATAATTTCCAAAACCGGTCAATAACTTCCTTATTGACCTTATTGACTCATGACGTTTTCATAATAGAAGGTAAAATAGCATTAATTTCTACTTAATTTAGTAGGCCATATTTTTTTTTATTGTATAAATTCGTTAATTAAGGGCCAATTTAAAAATTCTTTTTTTTTATCTGAAAGGTCCAGATTGGTCCAATAGAAATTATAGGTATAAGGTATATAAAGTTCAGCAGCTGGACCATGAAGTCAGTTTGTCATGTTTTCTAAACTTATATTATTTGTATGATCCTTTTACAAAATTATATAGTGCAAGTATGAAACACCCTGTATACATATTAGGCAGATTGATTAATAGTTTCCTACTTAGTATTTGTCTGTACATCATTAACTGCGCCACATGCTCTTATGAAGAAACACATAAATCAACATTATTAGGGGATCTTAAAATGAGTAATTGCTGAAACCAGTAAGCTTTTATCTATTCATAGAAAGCCTAGTCTTAAAGGCTTTTTCGCTGAAATTATTAACAAAATGTCGAGGTTTTTAATAGTGAAAGATTTTTAGGTGTTGGTATTGATAATAAAAGATAGGTATAAGATATTAGACTTTATATTGTGTGGTTAACTCTGCCAATAGGTAAATCACGGTCACGTTGAGTCATGGTGTTCAACCGTGATCATGGTGCATGCGACTGTGCCGAAATATCGGAACATAACATATCAACTTAACAAAATTTAATCATGGTAAATATCCCGTTGTTTCATAAAAATAGTGTTAAACACCATGATAGTTTTAAAAGTTATATCTGCCAATAAATATATAACTACGTACCTTACAAACAGCGTCCATGTAGCATTGCACTATATAGGTATACTTCGAACGCCCTAAGACGGTATATTTGTACCTTCGCCGTCCATCACCTTGAGGTGTCATTTGCATCTATGCCAGCAAGGAATTCCACTCCTTGACTATCCTCTTCCTCCACCGTCGGTCCCTCCCTGCTGAGGATCGTGACAACTTTGTGCATGAACCTTTCGTACGGTTTCCCTCCATCTGCCTCTTTCTTCGGCTTGGTGGAGTCCTTGACTATAGCTGTTATCAATTTACATATTGTATATTTATTTTAGGTAATTGTTATACATGCATAAGATCCGAGTACCACAACGGGCAATGGAGCGCGCCATGCTCGGAACATCGCACTCCTAGATCACGTACCCAATGTCGAGATTAGACGCCGGACAAAAGTCGTGGATGTGGGTACGCGAATCGCAAAACTGAAATGGAGTTGGGCAGGGCACTTGGCAAGAAGGGACGACGGGAGATGGACGAAGGTGGCTACAGAATGGTGGCCAAGGGGTGCTCAAAGGCCTAGAGGCAGACCACCCGCCCGTTGGTCAAACGACATTGTTGCAAGTGCTGGGAATGAGTGGATGAGACTCGCGAGGGACCGGAAAGAATGGCGCAATAAAGAGGAGGCCTATACTCAGCAGTGGGTGCAAACGGGCTGATGATGAATTGTTATACATAACGTATCGGTATTAGGGAATGCTCTTTTTATACCCTGTATAATATTGTCTTTCACGATGGTTATTATTTTTCGCCATCGGTCATCCCCTGTCAGCAAAGCTGTGTTAGCTGCAAACAAAGACATAAAATGTAATAAAATAATTGAATAGAGACCACAATCCACCAGATGCCGCAATAAACTAGCTTTCTTCCCATTATCATCATCAGCTCGAACAAAATTTATCAGTCTTCTTTGGACATAAGCTTTCTTAAGGGGCCCGCGGAGGACGAATTTTCATACAAACGTTATACCAAAATGATTACTAATTTAAGCAGATTTTCACAATATTATTGTTATAATTGTATTTGTATAGTATTTAAATAGGTTCCTGAACAGTTTTTATTTTAAATTACTTACCTCATATGAAATTAACGCCAACCACATTTTGACACAATGAAAAAAATGAGTAAAATGCGATTTGTGTTTATTTCATTTGAGGTAAGTCATTTAAAATAAAAATTGTTCAGGAACCTAGATACGAATACAGTTATTACAATAATGTATTGAAAATCTGCCTAAACTAGTAATAATTTTGGTATTACGTTGTATGATATTCGCCCTCCGCCCCGGCCTCTTAAGGGGCCAGCGGAGGGAAAATTTTCATACAAACGGAATACCAAAATGATTTCTAATTTAGACAGATTTACACTATATTATTGTAATAATTGTATTTGTATAGGTATATAAATGAAATAATCACCAACTGCATTTTACACATTTTTTTTCATTGTAAAATGTGATTGGCGTTAATTTCATTTGAGGTAAGTAATTTAAAATAAAAACTGCCCAGGAACCTAGATAAATACAATAAAAATACAATTATTACAATAATATAGTGAAAATCTGCTTAAATTAGTAATCATTTTGGTATTACGTTTGTATGAAAATTTGCCCTCCGCCGGCCCCTTAATATAGGGGATGAATTTTACGTAGTCATCGCGCTTGGCAGACGTAGTGAAAACTGCAATGTTGATATTTTAGATACTGACAACCGTCAAACAACTTCTTGCTTTCCTTTGGACGTATTATAAATTTAAAAAAATGGTGTTGTGGTAAAAGGGAGTATTGATGAAAACATTTTTTCTATAAAAGAATTCAACACATTGAAACACATTTTTACGGTTGTCAGCATTTTAAGTACTTGGAGATCTACTTGTATAGGTATCCCAGTGCGTTCAATATTCATCCTAACGACATCCACCAGAGGTTATTGACCCCCTTCCATTCTACACCACCGCACACTTCACAATTACACAGTAATTTTCATCACCAGTCGTGAGGTTAATAGTACTTATAGTAAAAATAATACCTATAATCATAGGTATGATGCATCAGATGTTCAGTCCCACGTGCTAGTAATTTCACCGGCACCGACACCCTTCCAACCGAAACACATAAAATCTGCTTCACGGCAGAAATAGGCACGGTGGTAGTTAGACTTCCCCGGACGAGCCCCTCACAAAGAGCTCTACTACTATTAAAACGTTGACGGTAATACACGGTAGTACTAATTTCAAATGAATATCGCATATCGAACAAAGATTGAAAAAAGAAATCTGATGAATACCGCTCGTTTATTTGTCACTGGCTGAAAGGTAAGGCGGTTCGCGCCGCCCTTCATGAAAAATGTAAGCGTCCGACCCCGACAGTGAACTAAGTCCGTCGATGCCTATTGTTAGCTATTTTATTGACAACCGACTGAAAGGAAAGCCACATTTCCGTGTGAAAAGTTTTTTTCATTGCTCATACTCTGAAAGTAGGTCTGAAGTTGCCTGAGGGGCCTAATTGAAAGTAATACTTTCAGCCCTAGGGAGAATCGCTTTCTACTGACAGCTGTTAAATTATAAAAAAATAAGTTCTATTTTATTCAACCATGTTCCAACTTTCTAAAGTCTTTTTATCTGCAAGGAGGATGTTGTACCAAATTCCAACTTTTTATTCAGCAAGTAGGTTGGAAACCCATTACAACGGTAAGAAGTTTAAAAAGTTTAATTAGAGCGCAATGTAAAATTTAAATTTAAATAACATAAAGATAGTATTAAATAAATAATATATCTTCTAAATTACTTGATTAATATATAGCTTCAACTATTTATTTAAAATAACATAGATTTGAGCAAACAATTTACCATTTTTTAAATTATGAAAATGAAAATAATGGCTGAATAATGCTGGCGAGCCGTAGCCGAAGGCCCGCCAGAGAAAAAGAAAAAGAAAACCGGGAAGGCGGCAATTCAATCTTAATTTTCACTAATTTTTCTTTCATGTTTTTATTTTTACTTTCCTTGTATTCGTAATGAAAAGCACAGTGTTTACCTCGGGTGAAAGTCTTTTGAGTCCCTCAAGCTCCATTGGCGCCCTCGCTACGCTCTGGCGCCAAACCCGTCTCGGGACTCAAACAACGCGACTTTCAACACTCAGTTAACAATGTACTATTTTTATACAACAAGCTGATGGAACAAGCATACGGTCCCCCTGATGTTAAGTGATAACTTTCGCCTATACAAAAAGGATTGCTTCGGTCACGCACGTCAGGAACGTGCTCTACGATGCACAGCCCTGAACCCACGTCTATCAACTTGAGGTATACAGATGCTTTAATTTGGGGCTAGATAGTGTAACATCGATATTTTTTTATTGATTTATACCATCTCTTTCAGGCTTGTCAAAAGCACGGACTGCCATTTTTATACGACGTATAGCGCTATTCCGTAGATGGAACACTCAGCCTTGCGCACATCTAAGCGATCTGCGAGGGCTATCGTGGCGATCAGTGAAACGCTGTCAAATATGACAGCGTTTCTTCACTGGTCGCCATCACCATCGCCTAGATGACCTTTAGTCAACTCTACCTATGTAGTAGCAAATATTTTACACAAAACAAGCAAATTCGAAGTCCCCTTCATTAGCTTAAGCTCAGAATGCAATTATACTTAATGCTAAGTAAGTTGTAGTTTCGCCAAGATCATAACACATATGACCTTGCCGTGATGGTCAGCCAAGCTGAATTCAACTTTGTCACGCGATGCTTTGCCTAACCACTTTATTATTGCAATTTGGTATACCTACACGATTTTTATACTATCTCATGCTAAATATGCCCATATAGGGAACACACGGTTTTTATACCATCTAATACTATATGCAAATAATTTGATGGAAAGCATGTTTTTATTAAAAACAAACACACACTGCAAAAAACTACGAGCTAAATAGAAATCTCACCTATTAAACTCCGTGTGTAGAAAAACTTTTATATTTTATATTACTTTGATATTATTTACTTTTTTACATTTCATACACAAGATTTTCCAGCTATCATAATCAGTATTACCTTAAAAATTATGCCATTTATTATTTTAAATAAATTATATTTATATTATCACATACCTTATTAGCGCACGACACTGAACGAACATCGGTTAAATAAGCTTAACTACTAAATAAAATAAAATAATTACTCATAATATTTATTAAATGGAAGTAATACAATTAAAACAACAATAAAAAAACCCTGAACCTATTTTGGGCTTGAATGTATAACAATCCAGGTTGAGTACACTCAGCATCAAATATTTACCTCGGCGCGACCTCATGAAAAACAGTTACCCGTTTTACAGCAATTCAACCTTATTTCGCATTGATATATGTTTTGCATTATTAAAAGCAACGCTGTTTTATTAAATCTGTTTATTGCCCATTGTTTTGTGTAAATCGAGGATCTTTTGATAGCATTTTGAAATTGCTTTTTTTACGCTAAATCGTAAGTTTTTCGCTAAACACAAACAGGGCGCAAGGTTTTATTTAGCCTTCATTTTATTTTATTTGACATATTATGTACCACTGCTAGCCAAAGGTCTCCAAAGACTTCCACTAAATTATGCGCCAAATGAGGTGTGCAGATTCGCGACTCGTATAATGCATCCGCCGAAACCTTATTTCCGATCGTTCTTTTGTGGCTTATTTCCAATGCGGCTGAGGTCACGTCATCTAAAGCCATTTCTCTTATTTTAGCAGATATACCAAGCACAACGATTCACAAAATGTGATATATAGCGAAGATTTTGATAATGGACAATGACCTACGAGGCATTGCTTTGTTATATAAGCGATGGTTACCACGAAACATCAGGTGGGCCATATGCTTGTTCCATCAGCTAGTTACATAAAAAAAATATATGACAATTAAAAAAAAACTATGTAGTTACGTATACGGGTACGTAATACTTATGTTTATATATATGATCGCTTTCTACCTTTGGACGCAGGGAAGTGCATCGTATATAGGGCACGTTCCTGACGTCGCGTGACCTACTAGGCTAGTTATAGGTGATGGTTACCACTTAACATCAGGTGGGCCTTAAGCTTGTTCCATCAACGAGTTTCAAAAAAAAACCTGATCACAAGCATAAAAACATTTTGTTTTATTTTTTAAACTGACAAACCTACCATAACCTTAAATTGTCTAAGACCATAACCCATTCCTTGGAACTATATTTACTCATTCACTCATTTTTTTCTTCAATACACATTTGAATTTCGAATTTTAAATAACGGTGATTTGGTATCTTGTATCCATCTTATGTCATTGCAAACATCAGCCAGAAAAAGTCGTAGCGTCTGCATAAGTGATATATTTCTACGAATAACGATCCAATCCAAATAATAATACGATTGATACCTACTAATGAAAAGTGATTTGTGTGTGTCAAAACAAGATATCGACCGACAATAAAAACATTCGCACTCTGAACGCAGCGTCGAGCAGAAAATATTGGAAAAATATCTATAAAAAGCGGTAATAAACAAAGGCACATTACTTTGACTGGCTATCAAGATTAGTCACAGATAATAAATAGTCACCTACCTACTACACTGGCCTTTCGCCGCTGAAAATCTTATTCTATTTTCATTCACTTTGGTGACCTAATTTGTCGTCATAGCTGCGAGTAGTTGGAGAATTAAAATTTCATAAGTTTGTTAGTCGAGTTCAAAATATGTGGACCTAATAATGGATTGTTTACGAAGCTTTGTTTAATAAATAATAAAGTTATACATGGTTGTTTCATGTAGGACGAAAGGTTAGTTCTAAGGCTGGCTGACACTGCCTTCGGCGTTTTAGGTTGCGGTTTCGATTCCCAACCACTAGGCCTGCTACAAGGCTATGTCTGGCTCTGGTTTTAAGTCTGTGTGAGTATTGACTAAGTACATCCTACGTGGAAACGTCACACACGCAGTTAATCTACTGGTGAGCATTCACACAGACTCAAAACCAGAGCCAGAGACAGAGCCAGACAGAGCTTGTGGTAGGCCTACAGGACAAACATTGTCTCACTTAAATTGGGGCAAGATGGTTTTATTTCAATTTTTTTTTGAATTATAGTAATATAAAAGTATCTTTGTTAAAGTATCACAATGAACTAGAGTGCATACTCTATAAATACATATTAAAAAAATAATTAGCTAAACTGTTTCTTTTGAATTTTGTACATTTTGTAAATATTTGTTTAATTATAAGTGCATTGTGTAACTAAAACGTGGCCAAGTGCGAGTCGGGCTCGCCCATGAAGGGTTCCGTAGCAACAAGTAACATAATATCATAGTTCTTGCAGTTCGTCGAAAGGTAAATTGCGGTTTACGATTTATGACGTATAAAAACTACTTACTAGATCTCGTTCAAACCAAATATCGTTGGAAGTTTACATAGTAATGTACATCATATTTTTTTTTTAGTTTTATCATTTTCTTATTTAAGAAGTGACATACGGACAGACAGACAGACAGACATGACGAATCTATAAGGGTTCCATTTTTGCCATTTGGCTACGGAACCCTAAAAATCTACATAGTATACATAGTATGAGAGAGTATGATAACGTTGTTATTAATTATGTATTTTGTGGTAGAGGCAAAATATTGTTTGTCTGTGTCCATTCTTCTTCTTCTTATCGTGTCACTGTGGTGAAAGGATTTAAAGTGCGCCTCAAGGAGGCTCCTTTCGTGCACTCGACATATTATATTTATGTGTTCGAAACTTTTAGATTCTACGACATGCCGGTTTCCTCATGATGTTTTCCTTCACCATTTGAGGGCACTGGCATTGTGTACATACATTTTTGGGCAGAAATAGTTATTTGTTATACAAGAGTGCAAAGCTGCTTTTTAACCGCGTGCTCAATTTTGATGACTGAGCAAGCGCAGGATTCTAATATTTAACCACGAGCGTAGCGAGTGGTTTAAAAGTTAGAATCCTAAGCGTTGGCGATGGAATCAAAAGAGCACAAGGTGAAAAATCTTTGCACTCGAGTGCAACACGTAACTTTTCATCCCACCTCAGCGAGGAAATGACCAAATGCAAAAAAGAACATGGCGCGACTAAAACACACCAAGAAGGTTCCGAGTATGAGTTTTTAACAAATTTGAAAAGGTTGCATGATAAATTCGGCACCATGCAGGTAGAAGTAAATAGGTTAAATGATGTTTTGAATTCACAAATACACCAAGAAGGTTACGAGTGCGAGTTTTCAACAAATTAAAAAAGGTTGTATGATAAATTCAGCACCATGAAGGTAGAAGTAAATAGGTTGTGTATTCACAAACTTAGTGAACACGATATTCTATATACAAATTTACTTTATCCTCTAGCGGATAAAAACGGCTTTTCCAGTCAGATATTGAACAGCAAAAACACACTTTCCGAGCTGGTGGGATGAAAAATTCATTGGTACACGGCTGAATTCAAACCCACGACCTTAGGATCGGAAGGCATCATTGTGTCCTTAGAAACTTCCATGAGAGTCAAACTATCCAACTCGATTCACAAAGTTACCGAAAACAAAAGTTAAAGAGGTAGGTGTAGATACATGATTGTCTTCTGTAGGTATTGTCCCTTTTTGTAGTCGGAAGGCGTTCGTTCAATTTGTCTTTATTTACTATCGATCTCATTTTATCTCAGTATTATTTATTACTTATCCTATTTTGTATTGACTGGCCTCTTTGCTCTCTGTGTGTTATATGGTATTCTAAGTACGTAATATTTATAAAAAAAACATTGTAAGTATTATAATAGCTATCTGGTTCCCATAGTACAACCTCTGCTCAATTTGATAGTGTTATGTGAATTGACCACAATATTTATTATTATTAATTAGAAACTATGTAGTGTTTATGTGTTGATGGTCCGCAATATTTATTTATTTATTATTTTATTTGAAGGTGAAGGAAAACCCGCGGCTTAGTTAACTCCGCACGCGTATTGACCATGTCTTTCCTGTGGTGTGGATTAGGCTGACTTAGCTGGCAGGATGGTATAGGTTCTGGGTCGGCTTACTCCATATAAAAATCCTATCCCAGGCACTATTACATTCCGTTTAAGTATAGGGGCATGAAAAAAACCAGGTGTCCAAGACGCTGTACAAATCATCTGCAGTAAACGCAAAAAGCATGTTTTCTATACTTTGTATTATAACTTTACTTACACAAAGCTACTTATTTTAACTTTATACAGAGTGTAAAAGTTACTCGGCCTCAATTCAGGCTTTAAATTGAGTGGTATGATCCCCAGATTTATTATCCTATAAGCTAGCGAAACCAATAAAATAATTAAATTAGCATTCATGCTATAAAAAGCCACTGTGCCCGTCCATTATTCCTTTTCATTAATCTAGCAGTCAGCCATTTTCTAATTAAACTGATGCTTTCTTTTACCGCTGGAAGACGATGAAGTCGTTTACGTGATTTGCGTGATGGAAACCCATGAATAATGTGATCTAATGATATTAAACGAATAAATTATGGGCTGGAGTTTATACCTTTTATATCGAACGCTTTTATGCAGGGTGTAATATACCTAATATCGGTGAAGGAAAACATCGTGAGAAAAACCATGCCTTGCCAGCTCTGCACGTATTGAACATGTCTTTCCTGTGGATTGTGGGCAAGCCTATTGTCGCCAATCGTTACCTTGAATAAATAGAATTGTAAAAATGTTATATGTGGAAACACTAAATGGTAGTATGTAACACTGCATAAAAATGGCGGAAATAATAGAAAAAAAAAGTTCTTTTCATTTTACCCCATCTTTTAAATAAGCAACCAACCACCATACCTATTGTATCTAAAATCCTGTCCCAGGTACTATAGCGTCCCACAAGTAGCGCTCGAGTAATCGCCCAGTTCTCTTGATGTTATAATGTTATCAACGCCTGTCATATTTTTAACCCTCTAAGCTTGAAATTTCGCACGTTATGGCAAACTATACGCTTGAAAAACGACTTAAAATATTACTATTGAGAAAACATTAAATTGTACTTTTTAAAGGAATTGTAGTAATTTTACTTGTGTGATCTAGTTTTGTGGTTGTCACAAGATTAAATATTGGCCCTATTTTTTTTGTTTTTATGAATATTATTGAAGCTGTTACTCTGAGTGATAAGAGTGAGTTCTGAATATATTAATACTTAATGAGAGCGATGGAAGAGGAAAACCTGTTGTACCGACCCCACTTATCGCAGAATGAAGGCAAAAAGATGATGATTGAAGGTGTCATTCTATTTGTGACGTAACAAGACACTTCTTCCGAGAAACACCTTTATTAAAACCCAAGTTTGGTTGTAAGGGTTCATCAGAACATTGGCTCACCTCGTAGGTATTCAGTTTCTGCAAAACACGGAGCCAATATAAATCTACATAATGGGACACCTGTGTCGTATTGATAAATGACCAGAGCCTTCGAAGTTATGAGTAGAATCGTATAATCTTATAATACTTATAATAAGCTCTTGATATTAGTCTTGTTGTCTTCAAAATTTTTCCTTTTGTATTTTGCCTGTTCTTCTAGGCTTGGTCGCGTGGAACTGGCACCTAGACTCACCTAGCTTTAAGACGTTTCAAAGTGATTCTTGTGATAATAACTATTGAATAAATACATACCTATTTAATTTGATTTAATTTGTAGAAAATGATGGTACTAAAATCTATGCAAAATTTTCTGTTATGATAAGAATCTTAAGAAAATATCAACGGTATTTTTATAATAAAATAGAGGCTTGTGGCATGAGAGTAAATACTCTTTAGATTTTCTGTTTTAGACCAGAGACCACGGACTTAAGATTGGACTCACTCAAGATTTTTACATTTTTAAGTAGTTATTTAAATTTAAAGTAGACTCTATACCTAACGCTCACTGTTTGTATATACATAAGCCTATTGGCACTACCCATGAACATTTGAAGCTGTAAGCTGTTCAACTTCAGTTTGTTCAAAGTATTCCAAGGAATTAAGCTGTAAGTCCGTAAGTTTGTTGCCAGTTCTTCTAGCCTTGGTGTTGTGGATCTGGCATGCATTTGCCTAGTTTAATCGAATGTGATCCTTATGATATACTTGTTTAAATATTTTTTCCCTTAAGAACTACTCAAACTATCAAGTTAAAATCCAAGTCTAATTAAACGTCGTTGTAAAAGTAAATAAAGTCGTAAATTCCATTTTAAAGTTTCAGTGAACGACTTTTTATGAGACAAAGTTTGAGTTTGAAATTATTATTTTACGCAATTCCTCAATTTCATTTCTGATTAGTGACTTTGCGTTTATTTGAAAACTGAAAGGGAGTTTGTTATAAAAATATTTCTAGCTTGTTAGCGTATGAACTCGTAGCTTTTTCATAAACAAAGGAGAAGCGACATTGTTTAACAAAGTAAAAAACGGTTGTCTGTAAAGTCGGTTTACGGACGATAGTTGAACGTGATAACGTCATAAGAAAATACTGATGGAATGGTTGCATTTTCCAAAGAAAATTTTTATTTTATTTGTTTGATAAAGTAAAATTAGATAAAGAAGAGAAGAAGAGTTAGATAAAGAATTTTGTATGGATAAAGAGAAGGAGGTAAATGGAAATCACAATTGAATTGATCAAGTTACATTTATTTGTATTAAAAGACGTTGTTTTATAACAATAAGTACATTTTGTATTGACATTATTTCTTTCAGCAAGTAAACTGAAAAAAAATTTTGTTCAATTAGTTTATGATAAAATATGTGGAAGATTTAACATTTATGTTTGAATTTTTTGAAATCATTGCTACGCTCGATAATTATTTTGATCGTGTGCTGTCTTTGAAACTTTTGTTTTTGTATTATTGCATTGCATACGTCTGACTAAGTGAAGTAGCACCACACTGGAACTTTACTGCTATTATTTTAGATTAATTTTGATTTATAAAAGGATCATAATTATAAAAAAACGATACAAACCGAGCCGTAGTTTGTTGCCTGTTCTTCTAGGCTTGGTCGCGTGGAACTGGCACCTTATGCCATAAAATCAATATGAATCAGTCAAAAATTAACGCAAAATTCTGAAAAAAATATATGTTTTAGTTGAGGATCTTACAGAGTACAATTCGCTTACAGTTACACAATCAGATGAATTTCGTTCGATAGAAAAAAATACCAAAGTTGCCTATTTTTAAAAAAACAAATTTAATACTGTGCCTAAAATAAAAAAAATATTGACTTTATTTTGACACCAATCTTTAGATAAATCACTTTTCTAGTACAAATCGCTGAGTTGGATGTTGTAATGTTATTTTCCTATTTATAATGAATTATTTACCTACAAACACACGAGCGGCGCGACGCCGTGGGCTAAGTCAGTCACGCGGTAGCGCTTACCGACGACGGACCTGTGCCAGTGCTCTTCCCGCCCGACGCGCGACTTGTGACGTGCAGTGATTTTACGAAAATAAACTAAAATTGATCTCGCTAAGTCGTCACCATGGCTAACAAACGCAACAGGACGAATGCATTACAAAGAAATGTTAAGTAAGTACATTACTTGCACGTACGTGTTTATTTATTATGCAGGAACCTCTAATGTTCTATTTAAATATTACCTACTTTACTCCTTACGTTACTTACCTACTTTGTTCCATAAATAGCTGAGAATATACTTAGTATGTAGGTACCAACTCCTTGCCACAGTATAGTTAAAGCAGTATAAATACGGAAAGAAATATGAAATATTAACTATTAGCTGTGCCCGCGACTTCGTCCGCGTGGTATAGTGTCTATGGGTAGCATTTTTAATTTTCAGCGGAAGAAAACAGTAATTAAATAACAACGTCATATTCGCGTGCACGTAACACAGTGGTCTGCCCTCTTACTAAACATAGACATATGGCGTCGTACTACGCCACACTTTCATCCCCCCCGCATTCCTCTCCAAACTCCCCCCACACTCCCCCCACTCTCCTCAACACCCCCCCCCCCACATTCCCCCCGCACTCCCCCCAGACTCCCCTCCACAATCCCCTGTACTCCCCCTTTGCACTCCCCACTAAACTCCTCCCGCACTCCTCTCCACACTCCCCTCCACACGCCCCCCCGCACCTCCCCTCCACACTCCCCCCTGTACTCCCCTCCACACCCCCCCCGCATCACCCCTCGCACCTCCCCTCCACACTCCCCCCTGTACTCCCTCCACACTCCCCCCTGTACTCCCTCCACACTCCCCCCTGTACTCCCTCCACACTCCCCCCGCATCCCTCGCACCTCTCCTCCACACTCCCCCCTGTACTCCCCTCCACACTCCCCTCCACACTCCCCCTGTACTGTATGTCACTGTTATGACAGTATAACCCTTAATTTGGCAAGATTACTTTTTTTCGATTTCAGTAAAAAAAACTCAATATACCTATTTAATAACACTTATAGAAGCCTGAAAAAATATAAAAAAATATATAAATGCTGTAACTTTGCGAAAATCCTATGTATCCTACAATGCACATAACCAAATACTAGTAGAAGTATGGTCTTTTGACACTGTATCCGTACGGACACATTGCCAAATTAGGTAATTGAAAATAATAGTAAAACAATTGGTAAAATATGGGTTTAGTCTTTAAATCTTCATTTTTTAATATGGTATTCATAAAAACAGTTCCTGTTTTTCGTTAAGCACAAACGAATCTTACATTTGACGCAAGAAATATTGGCCTGCCCAGTTTTGCACAAACAACATCAACCTTTTTCTTCAAAAATTGGCAGGTAGCCTATGCCGTAGTACCTTATTAAATTATATTGATGAGACCATCAGTAGGCCTAGGCATAACTGGTCTATGTATTTTCTGCCTTAACCTGGCACATCATTTCTGTGCACTACTTCTTTAGGACTTGAAAGTGGGACATGGAGATTTTTGCCCAGATTCTAGATATCAGTATAAATAATGCTTGGATACTTAGATACTGAAGGTATTGTGTGCAAAAAGGCTTGAAGAAAACATAGGCTCTGAAAAAATTCCTATGCCAAATTTGTTTGTCAGTGACTTCTAAAGAATTAGTGCACAGAAATGATGTACCAGAAAATACATAGACCAGTTGCACCTCGGTCTGTTGATAGTCTTATCAATATAATTTTATAAGGTATGACGGAATAGCCCACCTAACAATTTTTGAAGAAAAAAGTTGATGTTGTTTGTGCAAAACTGGGTAGGCTGGTATTTCTTGCGTGACATGTAAGCTTCAATGAAATGTGCCTGAAGAAAAACAGGAGCTGTTTTTATGATTTCAATATTAAAAAAAAAACCTAGCCATAACCAAGTCAATAAATAAAATCATACCTAATTTTATTAAAATTAGGTATTATAAATTTTATAAAATTAGGTATCATACCTAGTTAGGCATCCTAAATTATACGTGGTTCGACTCGCACTTGGCCAAGTTATTGAGTATCGATACCATGAAACATTTTGTTAAGCATTTGGCATTGTATCTCTCTGGATACGGCTGAGTTATGCAGTATTTCAATGGGCTTTTGGCAACGTATCTTTGTGGATACAACTAGATTAGAAAACTTATTACGGGTTCGTAATTGCATTCATAAGTAAAATTTTTATCCATATCGATAGTAAGTTTCAATAACATTGGAATTCAACAAAAATCCAGCACAAAAAGGAATAAAATATAGGCAAAATAAATAAAACTGACGGATCTGATGCTCCAGTGGTGCGACATCTCAGCTGTTTGACGTCGAAAGGGATGGGAAACAATCGAAAATGCCGTCGATTTATTTTGTTATAGTGATATGAATAACACACCTCAAGGATAGAATCGATCGATTTTGAATAAATTTGATTTATAGAGCCATATGATTTTTTAAAAATATTGTATCTGAGAGAACACATTACCAAATTAAGGGATAACAAACCAGGAGTACCAGGACAAACCAGGAGTAGATAATTTTTTTTTTACATTTTACTGCGATGATACCAGTTTGGAAAAATATTTTCTACTAATAATTCTTCATCATTTTATAATTTTGTTAGTTTATGGAAATAAAATATAATTTATAGCTTAAAACCATTGCTATTTTCCGTATTAGGAATTTTAAAAAATTTTACTAAATATCAAAAATCACTTATTGTTGCAGAAAATCTAGTCAAGATGACCCTTTTCTCGTAGTGTTTGAAAATCAAGAATACGAGTTTCAACCAGCTTCAGGGAGACGCATCATTGACATCAACTACTTGTTTAGTCAATTACAGGAAAAAGCACGTCACAACAACAAATTATAATGAATTTTAATTCAAAATAAGCATTCTGTACATCATATTAAATCAACCTGTAAGTATAATAAATGAGAATAAATATTGTACATAACAATTATGTTTGTTTTCATTTGTTGTTTGTATTTTTAGGTTAGGTACTCTCCTATAATCATCATATCATTATCACCTCACTAATTCAAATAGTTTAGACTTTTAGAGTATATAATAACAGTTAATACCTATTTAAATCTAATAAACTTTCATTTCAATATACTAAAAGAATATAGTCAATAATATTAAACTTACTTTGCCTACTGCATTATGTTATACTGTGGCGTTCTCGCCTGCCGTCAAAGGGTCACCGGAGTTCATATCAAGTCGGCTCCCGCGTAACGCGGATGCAAGTCGACTGGGTGAGTTAAATACCTAAATCTTCGACATAAGGGGCCCTTAAGACGTTTCAAAGAGATTCTTGAAATTGGAATGAATAAAATTTTATTAAATTTGAGTTTGAGTGAAGAGAGAAGAGAGAATGTGCGTTGAGCAGAATAACACAAATTCACTTCACTTTTTCAAGACATATTGCAGTCGAAACACTCCCTTTCATTTCCTACAGATTAACATAAATTATAAGAAGTTAAATATCACAATTGATATTTAACTTCTTACAATTTGTGTTATTCTGTTGAGAATAGGACGATGATAAGAAAAGTAGGAAATGAAAGGGAGTGTTTCGACTGCAATATGTCTTGAAAAAGTTAAATCGATGGTGGTGCCTCCTAATGTTGTTGACATACTAATGTCTGATGCACAATCTAAATTGAACCTGTATTTCATGATTTTGATAAAAGTTTCGTCATTTTTCACGTTTGTGTTGAAGTCGCCACAAAGAAGAATTGGTACATTGGTATCAACTTCCATGATGGGATGTACATACTGGCTGTTGTAAACATACGGAAATAGTGCTTGATGCAAGAGAACACTGATGTTAGAGATAATAACCTAAGTTAACCTAAGAGATTCATAAGTACCTAAGTTATCAAAAAAATACCGAGCGAAGCTCGGACACTAACTGCTAGTAAATATATATATACACATTCAGAAAAATAACATCGGATTCGTCATGACCCATATTTTCACAACACAACATATTACTACATATTACTCTTATTTATAATTTAGGCATTGTTATTAATATGTACTGGATTATATTGTGTGCTTTGCTTATGTAGTAAATAAATAAATGTTTATGTCTATGTCTATATGTTTTCCCGGAAGATACCTATTAGTATGATTACCTACTTGCAATTGAAATAAAATAATTGTAGGTACTCAAAAACATGCATGAGGTTTTATTTCATATTTTCAGTAGGATCGGCAACATGTCATGGTACACTTGTATACACTTGCAATGCAACTATAAACCTTTATTGCTTTTACATCATACATGCACGGTAAGTAGGATTTACTTTAGCGCAAAGAGGCTGTGTAAGTAGGCGTGTGCCGCTCAGTGCATTTGTAAATGTGTTCCATTTTCAAATCACTTTACCGTCACACTATGCTTGATAAGTCATTACTTATCAAGCATAGTGTGACGGTAAAGGGTAGTTTATTACAGTTCAAGATAAGCAAACCAGCTTGGTGAAACAATCTCTGAAACTGAATGAAACTGAATGAAACTGAATGACACTGAATGACACTGAATGAAACTGAATGAAACTGAATGAAACTGAATGAAACTGAATGAAACTGAATGAAACTGAATGAAACTGAATGAAACTGAATGAAACTGAATGAAACTGAATGAAACTGAATGAAACTGAATGAAACTGAATGAAACTGAATGAAACTGAATGAAACTGAATGAAACTGAATGAAACTGAATGAAACTGAATGAATCTGAATGAAATTGAATGAAAATCCGGTCCGGACCCGGACCCGGATCCGGACCCGACTCGGACTCGCGGACTCGCGGACACGCGGACACGCGGACTCGCGGACTCGCCGACTCGCGGACTCGCGGACTCACGGACTCGCGGACTCTCGGACCCAGACCCGGAACCCGACCGAACCTTTACCCTTACCCTCATTTACCCTTACCCTCATTTAGCCGACCCGGGCTCGGGCTCAGGTAAATGGAACGACGAAACGGCGTAACGACGACTGAGTCATGTTTTTTCGTGCGTGCAGCCGGCTCCATCGATTTATAAGACGTTATCACGTCAAAAAAAAATCATCTCAATTGTTATTAGACAACGCAACGACAGCACCCTTGGTGTTGTTGGTGTCTATGGGCGACGGTGACCGCTTACCTTCAGGTGGTAAGCTCATTTGTCTATCTTTTACATTAAAAAAAATTGAGAAACGAAACTGCTGAACCGATTCTGATAAAATGTTCATATCTGAAAAAGTTATCCGATTACAAACATAAAAAAAAATATATACAACTGACCTCATGCTTTCTTTTCAAGTTAAAAAGAAAACTAGTTCTATCAATACAGCTTATAGTGGGATAATTATTAGCATTGGCGGTGGTTATATCCCTCTGACAGTTTTACAACAAACATGATCTCAATAGAGACACATTGACAAGCCGCTAATGTTCGTAAGTTTATAATTAGCCGTTTTATATCTATTTTACGCACAATCTGTTGTCGCCGATCTTGCAAAAGTGAGCTCGAGTATAAAATGTATTTGAAGCCAAAAATAGATAGTTCACTATTGAACGCTAGACACAAAGAGTGGGCTAAATTTTAACTATTACAAAAAATCATAACACACATAAATTACGTCTTTTAGCACATACTAAAAATTCTAAAATATGAGCGTTTTAAATAAAATGTGGTTATTAAAATTTGGAACGCATTCCGGTAGGTTTTCTTAAATTATTTCACCTACATTTGGTTCCATGCTCCATTTAAATCTCGACTCCAATTATTTTTGTCATGGTTCAACAGTCAGCTCAGTTGCAGGAACTTAAACGTACAGGGCCACCAATTTATTGTTCAAATTACACAAAACGACGATGCTTGTTTCTCTAATCCTTCCTGTATCTATAATATTCATGTATTTGTATGGTCAACTGGTGACAAATATTTGTGTGGTAAACGCAGATGATTGTTCTACGTCTGGGTATTATATTATTGTATTCTAAATATGTATTTACTAAAAAAGTGTATATAAGTATTATATTAGTTATCTGGTTTCTGTAGTATGAGCTCTGCTTTGGGGCTAGATAGTGATGTGTGTATTGTCACTTATAATACCACAAGAGCTTCAAAATTATCGGATATTTCCCGATAGGTTCGTTGCAAACAAATGAAGGAGTCAAGTTTTTCAGGTTAAAAAATCACGAGCGCGAAGCGCGAGTGATTTTTCCTGAAAAACTTGACGACCTGATTTGTTTGCAGGGAACCTTGAGGGAAATATCCAGATAATTTTGAAGCTCGTGTGGTATTCGGGGGATTATTTTTCCGTCCCAAATATCGACCAATTGCACCATTCGACGTCACGTGGTACAACCTAGAAAATTTTCAAAAAATTGTCAGTATAATACCATGTAGGTTGTACCACGTGACGTCGAATGGTGCAATTCTATTGGTCGATATTTGGGTCGGAAAAATAATCCACAATATTTATTTGTATTTTTACATCTTTGGCGGAATTATAGGCACAATAGTAGTAGTATTATCGGTATAAGTAGATACTCAGATTTCGAGTATCTACGAGTGCCTGGATATGGCAGCCCTTACCTATTCCCAACCGCACTTACTCAAGTGGCCTCTACCTACTAACAATAGTTACCGGCATGGACATGTAACTTGATGACTTGTGCTACACTACAAATTGGTGGTTGCTCCTTGAATTTGCACTTTGAGGGTATAACAAAGTTATTTATGATTTTGGGCTTTTGGTTGAATTTCCGTGTCGGTTACAACCTATCGAAAAATGTGTGTGTCATCGGTCATCGCATAATGTAGGCAAGAAAATATATTTATTTATTGACTAAAAACACCATGAAAAAATCGTGTACCTACACATTTAAACTATTGTTAAGTGGATACTTCTCTATACTATAGTGCAACAGGTAGTTAGATTAATACAATAAAACACACGTTCACCACTGATTAAGATCGTAATTATTAAATCTTTCACAATCCAGCTACATCAAAACTATGAATCTCCATGCTTCTTCCTCTTGAAACACCTGCATGACAGCGCGCCAAATACTTTGACATTCCATGACATGACAGCTAGTAGTGTATGACAGATGACATACCTAGAGCCCAGATAGCTTATATACAGGTTGGCCCAAAAGACGTGGATCAAACGCAACTAGGGGTTAGATGGGGCATCAGCTGTAAAAAGTTGTTATGCGGGAGGTCCTTAAGGTCAACCCCTGCAGAGTTATAAGTTATTTTGCGTTTTATCAGAAAATTTACTTTTTTAAACTAATTTTTATTAAAATTCGAATCTAACCCCTAAGTTGCGGTTGATCCACGACTTTTGGGCCACCCTGTATACATAGCTGTACTCATAGCTTATTGAAATAGTACCTAACATAATAATGTGTATTTACAATAGAGACGCTTGC
This sequence comes from Thera britannica, assembly GCA_939531255.2. NCBI lineage: Eukaryota > Metazoa > Arthropoda > Insecta > Lepidoptera > Geometridae > Thera > Thera britannica. Next base: position 14,833,704 of record OW618039.2, read on the forward strand.
GTACATCATGTAAGCTTCTGTTATTATTCCATGAGTTTTAAATGTTATTTGAAACCTTTTGGTACCTTAATTGACAGGAAGTGTGGACTTTGTTACTAAATTGTTAATAGAAGGTATTATTAATTAATATTAAGATGATTAGGTTCATAAAAATATTATTTGTTTTGTTACCGTTACAAAAATACACAATTATTCAGAGATCAATAAATCAATACTGTAGTTGGATTTCCATCAGTTGCTTGAACTCCAACCTTCAAGCATCAAGCTTCAAGCTGTAAAAACAAGGGTGGGGAAGGTTGGGGTTTGCAAGCCAGCGAGTGGTTATTCAAGCAGGCATTCGGTTTTGAACCGTCGATAAGACAAGTCCACTTAGTTCGTCTCGGCGATAGCCATGTACAAGTTTAGCTTAATGTATCTAGATCCATAAAGTACTCAAGTTGTTAATAAAACTGAAGAAAAGGCTATAAAGTGGTTTGAATTCTACATCCTCGGTCTTCTCTGTTAGTGGATCTTTCAAGTCAGAAGTGGGTAGAATCAAGGTACGTAATATTTTTTATATTGTTTCAAAGTAATAGCTGTAATTCTAACAATTATCTAGTAAAAACGCATGTATAGTTTATCGTGTGACACACATGGCCAAGGCTACTCTTTGGTAGTGTTATCACACGATTGCTATAATTTATTTGGTTGAGTAAATGCATTCAGAGGTTATCGTGTGGCACACATGGCCAGGGCTACTCTTTGGTAGTGCTACCACACGATAGCTGTAGTGTATTTTAGTTTTTTTTTTAGTAAATACATACACAAGTTGTCGTGTGGCACACATGGCCAAGGCTACTCTTTGGTAGTGCTACCACACGATCGCTGTAGTGTATTTTAGTTTATTAATTACATACCTACGTTGTTGTGTGGCACACATGGCCAAGGCTACTCTTTGGTAGTGCTACCACACTATAGCGGTTGTTATTGTAGGAAAGTTAAATGCATGCATAGGTTATCACGTGGCGCACATGCCAAGGATACCCTCGGTGATGCTACCACATTAAATGTGACTAAGCGCTGCTTGTATTTCTTTTATCTACCATAGATTGTCATAAAAAAGAAATACTGTAGTTGGTTATCGAATAAATCATACCTTTTATATATTTCTTTTCATGCGACGGCGAGGAGAAAGCAACGGTGCGGAGAATGACGTGTGTCATCCGACCATGGCCGCAATAGAGCATGGACCACCCGGACATGGAGCATCAAGAAGATTGGACTCGACACTGGAACGCGACTCAATGCCACTACACCGAAACTGGACTAGCTGGGCGATTGCAAGTTGTGGCCGTTCGTTGCCGTTTCACATCGTGAAGATTGGTTAAGCGCTACCAGCAGGATAAAGTAAACGAAACTGCAAGACATTTCAGTAGAAAATTAACACGTGAGTTCACGTCTCAATTCCCAAAGATTTTTAATATTGGCTCATCAAGTACTAAAATATGAATTCTATCGTTGCGTCACAAGGTTCATTTTGAAACGTCTTAAAATTAGGTGAGTCTAGAATGCAAACATTCCTCAAGTATGCCAGTTAGAGTAGATTCAGCACTGATGCTAAACTGAAACGATATACCTAAATTAAATAATATATGATTTAGGTTAATGGTGTGAACCATGAATGTGTAATGATGGTCATGTGAGGGTGTGTGTGTGAATGTTGTATCAGAAACTTAACATTCCGATGATGACGATAGAGGGTAAGAAGTGAAATATAAAAAAAGGGGGAGTTTTTATGATTTTGGGTTGCTTACGAGCTTAGCGGTAGATAGGCATTTTTTTTTCTTACTTTTGCAAAGAGTATATTTACGGAGTATAGTGGAAGAATTCTATCGGATTTAATTGGTATTCTATGTATGTACGTATCCCTGGGACATCTTCTGGTCTTCTCCTGTTGGTAGGTGCGTACCTACCCTCAGTTTCTTATCGAGGTTGTTTCTAAAAGTGCGGTTGTGATTAGTATAGGTAGATTTATTTGTCCTAAAGGTGGTTTTTAAAATTTTCGATACAGTTTGTCCAGATGGCGAATACTATTCAAGAAAATAGGAGTGATCCAAGGTTCAAATACGTTTCTGGTGAAGATACCTACGTTGTCAGTTTTTTGTTTTACTTTTATTTATTTATTTGGATATGCAATGGATTACAGCGACCTTGTCTGGGTCATTAGACAGATGATGTGACATCTGAGGTGGAGGCAAGTTTTATCATTAATATCATTCCAGTAGGTGCCACCGTGAGAACAGTAGCAGGAATATAAGAATAATAGGAAATAGAGGCGCTAAGAAAAATAGTAGATGGTTACTTGTTTGTTTATTTAGATCACCACAAAATTAAGCACAAAAAAAAATATAGGTTCAAACGAACAAAATATTCTCCCTCGTGCTTACTCACTGAAGGTTGCCTTAGGTACTAAACTGGTAAACTGGTATTATAAATAGGAAGGGTAATGAAAATAATCGACGAGTATGATATTATAAATAGGAGGGGTAATGAATAAACACAGGTACAATGATATAGGTAGGAATCCACATCACACACTTAATATTTATTTACTAGTTATCAGGGTTTTCAAAATTGACTTAAAAGTCTACTAAACGTTTAATAGTCTATGACGTTGACTCCTCGATCTAACTAAGTATAAGAGCTTTTATGTAGACGCGAAGGATCTCTGCTTCGGCTGATCACAATACTGGTTTGGCGACAATGACATTCAGTTGAGGTTTGGAATGACTTAAGACTACCATACTCTTGGTTACGATTGGACAAATTCATAATTATCCAATCCTTCGTAGGAATGAAGGATCGTTTTCAACCTAAAATCGGTTAGTATTAATTATCAGAAAACAAAACAACAGTTTATACTACAAATATTTTGTTAATGTAGTATATTTTTTTTATACCGTGATCTATCCGATTGCAGTATAACTTACTCAACATCGTTCATTATGAAAGGTAAACTGCAGTGGTAGAATCTGCGAAGGGATTAAAAATTAGCCTCAGCAGTTAAAAGGAAATAAGTTAAAATCATGTTCATTTATTATTGATTATCTAAGGGGTGTTATAATGCCAAAGTGCAGTGGGTCTAGTTCAGATAGATAGATGGATAGATAGATAACACTTTATTGCAAACAAGGATACCTCATTGGAACTAAGCGTACCTAACTAAATAAAGCGTTATTAGCTTGTTACTAAGTATAAATCGTTAGTTCAATGCCTATTAAATCTGTACATAAAGTACTACTTAACAGAATTAAACTTACCTACTACATAAGTTTATGAATCATCGTTTCAATTTTATCCATACCCTTTTCAGGGTGAATTTTGTTATGGGTAGATTTTTTTTTTTGTGCGTAGAAGTTGCTATCCAGTGACGTTCAACAAAGGATGAAACCGTCGTTTTGTACGAGCTAGTGGTCAGAAAATATTATAATTGCTCTTTCTTTATGCGTGCGGTTTTCGGAAAAGTAGATAGGTCTGTTAGGCCTTTCAATATTCCATCTTGCAGTGCCTAGCCTATCTGGCTGGTGCTTTTGTTAGCAATGCCTAGTCGTATAAAAATAATAATTGAAAAAAAAAATACCTTTTAAACGAGACAAAAAGCTGTTTCTTGCATATGCCTTGCTGGCGTTAGCTATGTCTGTTAAGACGGTAGATGTCTTTTATGTTGTGAGTCATCGAGGTACACGTACTACGTCAGCTGTTGTTAAAACAACGTGTTTTAGATCCTCCTATGTTTCAGTTGTCAAATGTGATGAGTTTCTTATTTCACACTGTTGCCTCTGGCATTAGGTTCCAGGTTTCAATTTGGTTCTTGAAACTGGATTTTTGTGTCTTTATTGGTCAAAATGTTTTAAATCAACGGTGACGAGACACATCACTAGTCGAGAATTCAAGATCAAAAAAAAAAAAGATGACATCGAAATGAGTAGATGGTTGTTCCGCGTGTGTTATAGGAATACGGAGTTCTTAGCTATAAACAAATGGGTAGTTTTCGCTGAAATAGTGAGGAGGTATCATATTGGTTGACATGAGCTCTATCGCATCCATTTTACATCGTTGATGGAGAAGAAAATAGCTGCAAATTTGTCCTGGTCTCCCTTGTGTTAAGCGAATAGATCTAGAATTTCCGATCTGCATAAGTCATTAATCTTGATAGTAATGTTGCGATTTTACTTAATTACGGTTAGACACGAGTATAAAAGTAATTAATGACAGCAAAATTAAAAACCTTTATATTATTATTATTGCGGTTAGCCAAAAAAAAAAAAAAAGTACTAAGTAGAAACTGGTTGATAATCATTCGCTAAAACACAAATGGAACTGGGAAGATAGATTAATGATGACCTTATTAAACGTTAAGTCTGTCTGTCCGTCGCGCTTTCACGCCAGAAATAATGAACTGATTTAAATGACATTAGGTACACCGTGTAGAAATTGAGGAAGGGCATAGACTACTTAAAAATAAAAGGATGGTAAGGGGTTGAAAAGAGGGTTGAAAAGATTTTAAATGAGTGAGCGATGCAAGTATGTGTTATGTTGTGACAATTATTAGTAAGATTCCATTATACATAAGTATTAAATCCATTATATATGTAAGTAATAAAATCATATTAAAAGCCTTTATTAATAAAAAAAATAAATGAGACGTGAACCACCAATAGAAAAATGGATGAAATGGATATAGCACTGATGAAATGATTTCTTTTGATCACACTACAAATAAGTGTGCATTAAACAGAAAAATGGATGAAATGGATATAGCACTGATGAAATGATTTCTTTTGATCACACTACAAATAAGTGTGCATTAAATAGAAAAACGGATGAAATGGATATAGCACTGATGAAATGATTTCTTTTGATCACACTACAAAATAATAAGTGTGCATTAAATTGAAAAATGGATGAAATGGATATAACAATGATGAAATTATAACTTTTGATCACACTACAAATGAGTGTGCATTTGTTGATACATTCAATTACACTTTCTGTCGACTAGCTTAGCTTAGCTTAGCTTAGATTAGCTTAGATTAGCTAGATGAACAATTAAATAAATAATTATTAAACGCAAGTTATTACATGATGTCTTAGTTTCAAGTCAATTATTAGTATTGTTTAAACGATTAACACTGTGTTAACGATTATTTTATTTAAAGAAAAAAGTTTTTAATCATCTATCTAGCTACCATAGCACAAATTCTACTTAATTTGGGGCTAGATAGTGTTGTGTGGATGGTCCACAATAATTATTTATTCAGTATGGTCAGTATGGTCAGTATGGTCAGTATGGTCAGTATGGTTAGTATGGTTAGTATGGTCAGTATGGTTAGTATGGTCAGTATGGTTAGTATGGTCAGTATGGTTAGTATTGTAGTATTGTAGTATTTTATTTTGATTTTGATTTTGATTTTGATTTTGATTTTGATTTTGATTTTGATTTTGATTTTTTTACTTTTGTTACTCATGTTTCTCGTGTTACTCATGTTGCTCATGTTACTCATGTGGCTGATGTTACTTATGATACTGATGTTACTCATAAGGCTGATGTTACTGACGTTGTAGATGTTACTGAAGTAACTAATTTTAATGTTGTTACTGATGTGACTGATTTAAATGAAGTTACTGATGTTACTGATGCTACTGATGTTACTGATGCCACTGATGTGACCGATGTGTCTGATGTGACTGATGCTACTGATGTGACTGATGTGACTGATGTGACTGATGTGACTGATGTGACTGATGTGACTGATGTGACTGATGTGACTAATGTTGATAATGTTGATAATGTTGATAATGTTGATAATGTTGATAATGTTGATAATGTTGATAATGTTGATAGTATTGTAGTATTTTGATTTAGATTTTTTTTACTTTTGTTACTCATGTTTCTCGTGTTACTCATGTTGCTCATGTTACTCATGTTGCTCATGTTACTCATGTGGCTGATGTTACTTATGATACTGATGTTACTCATGAGGCTGATGTTATTGAAGTTGTAGATGTTACTGAAGTGACTGATTTTAATGATGTTACTGATGTGACTGATTTAAATGAAGTTACTGATGTTACTGATGCTACTGATGTGACGATGTGTCTGATGTGACTGATGTGACTGATGTGACTGATGCTACTGATGTGACTGATGTGACTGATGTGACTGATGTGACTGATGTGACTGATGTGACTGATGTGACTGATGTGACTGATGTGACTAATGTTGATAATGTTGATAGTATTGTAGTATTTTGATTTTGATTTTTTTTACTTTTGTTACTCATGTTTCTCGTGTTACTCATGTTGCTCATGTTACTCATGTTGCTCATGTTACTCATGTGGCTGATGTTACTTATGATACTGATGTTACTCATGAGGCTGATGTTATTGAAGTTGTAGATGTTACTGAAGTGACTGATTTTAATGATGTTACTGATGTTACTGATGCTACTGATGTGACCGATGTGTCTGATGTGACTGATGTGACTGATGTGACTGATGCTACTGATGTGACTGATGTGACTGATGTGACTGATGTGACTGATGTGACTGATGTGACTGATGTGACTAATGTTGATAATGTTGATAATGTTGATAATGTTGATAATGTTGATAATGTTGATAATGTTGATAATGTTGATAATGTTGATAATGTTGATAATGTTGATAATGTTGATAATGTTATTAACGTTGTTCATAATGTTTAGAATACTGATAATGATTGTTAATAATTAAAGCTATTGATAATAAGAGGTTGATAAAGTTCATGATAATGTTCGTTGATTATGTTCATTGATAATATTCGAAATTGACAAGGTTTGTTGATAATTTTCTTTGCATGTTGTTAAGTATTGTTGAATTGATAAAAGTTGAATAGTTAATAATATAAAGGTATATAATATATTGATATTGTTAGTATATTGTTCGTATTGGTACCTAGTTGATACAAATGTTTGAAAAAAATGTGGATGTGAACTTTGTCAAAATGGTCACTTTGTTTATTGTTTTGATAAATCATTACAAACGTGTTATTTCATAAACTATGTACCTATCACGAGGTCGTGACTGTTTATCAGGATGGACGAACTTGTAAGCTTCTGTTATTATTCCATGAGTTTTAAATGTTATTTGAAACCTTTTGGTACCTTAATTGACAGGAAGTGTGGACTTTGTTACTAAATTGTTAATAGAAGGTATTATTAATTAATATTAAGATGATTAGGTTCATAAAAATATTATTTGTTTTGTTACCGTTACAAAAATACACAATTATTCAGAGATCAATAAATCAATACTGTAGTTGGATTTCCATCAGTTGCTTGAACTCCAACCTTCAAGCATCAAGCTTCAAGCTGTAAAAACAAGGGTGGGGAAGGTTGGGGTTTGCAAGCCAGCGAGTGGTTATTCAAGCAGGCATTCGGTTTTGAACCGTCGATAAGACAAGTCCACTTAGTTCGTCTCGGCGATAGCCATGTACAAGTTTAGCTTAATGTATCTAGATCCATAAAGTACTCAAGTTGTTAATAAAACTGAAGAAAAGGCTATAAAGTGGTTTGAATTCTACATCCTCGGTCTTCTCTGTTAGTGGATCTCTCAATCATTAGCAGGTAATATGGCAGTGTGTACCTTTTTATACAAAGAAATGAAGTAGATGCAATTACTAAAATAGTCTTTAGTAATATTCTCACGTTCTGCAAGGTTGTTCAAATTACCTGGTATGCTTCAGAGCGGCCTCGGGCTGTAGGGAGCTGATAACACAATACCGGTGCTTAAAACTAAGTATCATAATTATGAAGAGCAAGGATCATGTTGGAAGTGATACCTTGAAAGGTACCTACTACCAACAGGGCAAACGATCGAGAAAATTGTTTATTCACTAAAGACACCACACCAAGTGCAAATCATTGAGCACATTACTATTACGAGCACACACCTGCTCGCTTCATATTGAATGCTGAGACGGCAGTTTTGGTAGAATGCTGTGAATACATGTACCTCCTGGCTTACTAATAAAAATCAGACAAGAAATAAATAACGCTTAGGTACCTCATATTACTTAGCCTTTGACTGCGATTACACCCGCGCGGCACCTAACAATAAAAAAAAAAAATCTATTGATTATTTCAGCGGACGAAGTTGAGTGGGAATAAACAAACAAATAAAGTAGTTTAAAAAAACTATAAATCTTTTCAGCACACTGGCACTGGTATGAAAGAAACAAACAGTGACATAGAACGAGAGGGCAGTAATCGAATCCGCCAAATCAAGTAAAGGACAAAACAGAAGTGTTAATCAAACAGATTCAATATTTCTTATTGAATCTCGGTAACTGGCCAATAAACGACTGTCCTACTCTCAGCCTTTATTACTCCGGGACAACGTGCAATATGAAATGGGTCATATAGTACTGAATTTAGATTTGAATTTGCTCGGGCGAGTGATCTCAGATTCAAAACTTGGTGTCTACAAGCAGTAATCAGAAACAAGTCTGAGTGGACCTGCAAATATAGATACTTTTCAATGAAGAACTGTCAAAAAATATATACTTGAGTGTCCACTGAAGACTGAAGTACTCGTATTATATATTTTCGTGCGTGTAGTTTTGACTAGTTTTTTTTTTACAATTTATAGGCTAACGCTTGACCGTAATCTCACCTGATGTTAAGTGACGATGCGATCAACGTTGATATTTAAAAAAACCGCAGCATTTGCTGTTTAGTTACTTTGCTCTAGGGGATAAAAAACAACAGGGAAAAGCCCTATTGTCGTCAGCGTTGTAGAATAGAAGTATACCTTCTGTTCTACTTCTTTACTGTCGTCTATAGAGGGGAACAAATAAAAATGCTCATAGGACACACCAATGTAAATTCCATCGCTCGAATATGGTAGGGAATTATGCGTAATTTTCATGTTCAGTCTGGTGGAGGAATGGCGATAAAAGAACGATGATTATTTGATAGCCTTTTTAGGAGATTTTATTTACGATTTCGGAAGAAAAGATGCTTATCGACTAGATGCTTGAAACTCCATACCAACATGTCTGTCTTTGATTACAATAAAGCTATTAGGTACATTCGATTTATTTTCCAATCTACGGAATATCACTATTCGTCGAGTATAATATGTCAGTAGGCCTACCAAAAGCTCTGTCTGGCTATCTCTCTGGCTCGACTCAAAACCAGAGCCAGAGTCAGAGCCAGATAAAGCTTGTGGTAGGCCTACAGTTCTCTTAAAAAGATAAATATATTTATAATAATTACGTTCCATATCTATACATTCATTAATACATACTAAACATTGCATTGTAAGCATGTAAGCTGATTGTCTATACCCATTTATATCTTTAGACAAAGTGTATACATTATAGATAGAATAAACATATGAAATTGTTCATATGTTTATTCCATCGTATAAGAATTGAAAGATCAAATTAATTGTAATTTTATCTTTCAATTCTTATATAAAATAAAATAAGAGGAGTATTTTCAAAAGTAAATTGTGTTTGTCAATATTTTTGTGGAATTTTATAAGCATTTGGTCGGCGAGAATATTTTCAGCGATGTCGCTACCAAGTAAATAATGTTCACGGCCATTCCACCAACACGTGGAATCGTGGATTGGGGGAAAACTGATTGATAGACAAGCCTACCTATCCACGTTGACGAAAGTACCAGAGGTGGGGTCAGGGTGAGGTGACCGTTCATTGGTCATCCGGGCACTCTGCCAACTTGTCACGTGATAAACGTAAACAATTCGCCGATTTTTCACAGAAACTATAAGTGTTAGCTATAACATATAGTTTAATGGGAGAAATCTGTGAAACTACATTTTCAATATTTTAGCAATAGTTTGGAAAAGTTCCTTTGTTTCTATTTGAAGAATATTTTGCGAGTGAATGAAGCGAAAGAGGTTTATCGGGATCGTATCAAGTGGAAATCCGTGATCTCTGCCTACTCCTATGGGAATAAGGCGTTATTTTATTTATGTGGGTGTATCTATTGTTTTTTTCTTCTGCTTATTTTGCTTTACTAGTAAAGCCATACCTATTTATTAAGTAGATAACCGTCTAGCATTTCCTAGAGATTTTTAATTTAATTTTACGTAAACAGTATCCGTCATACAGTCACATTAAAACATAATGAAAAGCCTAAATGAAATAACTTCAGTATTATCGTGGAATACTTTGATTTAACTCGTAAACTGGTGGGTCAAAAAACCAACTTGAAAGCTTTGTCAGAAGATAATGAAGGAGCAACCTTAAAGGCTATTCAACTGAGTAACCCCATTATGGCCATATTGACCGTATCAAATGAAATCTACCATCGCGTGATGCGCCTAGCCCTTACCAAATAGTTCAATATCAAGGTTGAAAACGTATTGATTACGACGTAATGGATTTCTACAGTCATATTACAAAAAATCTACTTAGGTAGTAATGATTTTTAAAATGTCCCAAAAGTTAAGAGCCGAGCGGGATTTGAACCCGCGACCTTCCCCTTCACCCCTCCTTCCCCTTCCCCTCTTAACCTTCGGCTCTTAACTTTTGGGACAATTTAAAAATCTTTGTGATTTCCTCAAGTGCTGTATAAACACACTATAAAATCAGTAAAATAAAAAACGTCACACCTCCAATGGAGAACTGAATAACAACTTAGGTAGTATTTAGTGTCTAATTGACTAACAATGGTACCCATGGTCTGTAAAAATCTAGCACTCTTTTATCATTTGGAGAGTTTAAAAGCAGTTAATCCCGGATATTTTTAGGCCTGTACCTCAAAGAATCCAGGCTTTTAACGCGCTCAGACAAGAAATGTCAAAAGCAGTTTTAAAATAAATTTGTATTTGTTTCTGGTTCACTGAGACATTGTATTTCTGGGTCTGAAGATACTCAGAACCACTTGGATTCCACCCAATTCCGGTAACGCATTATATCGGGATTAAATTTGGGGAATCATTAATTTAGTTATCTAGATAAACAAGGATTCTATTGCATCTTTTTTTATGAGTACTGTGCGTTTGGGAGTATAATTCTTTCTTACGATCAGATATTGTTCATCCACTAAGATCGGTATTCCATTTTTTTAATGTAATAAGTAATTATGTAACGAACAAAATTGGAAGAACAAGTTTTCCTCAATTAATAAAATAAAAAAATAATGAAACTACTTTTTTTTCTCTATAGTTTGCTATCAAATAATGTTCATCAAGTCATTCCAGTCAATAACCGGAGTTGACATTCCCAAGTGGTTTGTTCTATTAGCTTCTCAAATAGTTGCAAAATGCTGAGACATTGCCAAAGCCGAAGGTGAGTCATTGTTCATTGAAATTGACACTATTTCCGTTACCTAGCTGTGTTGAAAATAAACTGTTATGATATGATACTGATTATCTTGCTCACCAGTGCTTTCTCAGAGAGCACTGGTGTTCTATTGGTAGCGGCCCCGCATTCCAATCCTAAGGTCGTGGGTTCAAATCCAGTCGTGTACCAATGAGTTTTTCTGTCGAAAAATGTATGTGTACTATGCCAGTACTCTCAAAACGGTGAAAGAAAACATCGTGAGGAAACCGGCGTCTCGTAGAACCTAAAAAAGTTCGAGCAACACGTGTCAAGCGTCACGCAAAAAGAGCCCGCCAGCGGCCTACTTGCGGAAACCAGCCCGCACATCAAGTGCGGATTATGAGTTTTCCGAATTTTTGATATCTACTGATTTCTCTCATGAGATGATGATCGTATATATATCTCCGGCACGGTGAATAAATTCCATTAGATTTTTTCCATAACGTAGAGAGATGTGACATATGACATAATATGAGACACCGTTTACGACGGAACGACCGTGTCTCAAAACTATTTACAATAAAATATATGAAAGCTAGTTAGCTAAGGGTCGGAAAAAAAAAAAAAAAAGGGTTGGCGTCCGCAACTATCATAATTTTTTTGTCCATAACCAACTTCATGTGGGGTAGGCACAACAGGTTTTTGTTCTTCACTCTCCTCTATTAGCCGTTATTCAGCAGTCACTCCTTTGTTCAAAATGAACAAGTTAATGTTTTCTACCCAACCCTCATGTCATACCGGTGAAAGGGTAATAAAATCAGTTCGTTCGTCATAGATTAATGAATGGCTTTGTCTTCCGGTTCGTGGATGCCATTCAAAAACTTTTATTCCCCAGCGGATGTCAGTTTCACGAGCTAGTTGACCTTTCTGGTTTAGAAAATAATATTCTTGACTTCGTAATACGAACAAAATCAATTACAATTGTTTATTTGTGAAACACAGTTTAAATTAAGTTGTTACATAAAGTTGTAGTATGCAATAAATATTGCACATTGGCTAATTTCGGCTTCGTAGAACGTAGTGTATATCAGAAAGAGATAACGCTGTGATCTGCTCTTTAGCGTAATGCATATTTGCTAAATCTATTGCTGCTGGAGAAATAGGAAAAAATAGAAATGAAATTAATACTTACCCATTTATTACTATGTTATAATTCAAGGTTAAAATTATCGTCTTTCAGACCTTTTCCATTGGGTACTAAAATTGAAGCATAAAATATCAGCATTATAAGTTGGTGTACCTAAGTGTCGACAAGATACTGACAGCAAAGTCAAATGAAATTACTTTAGTTGGAAGTTTGTTGATGAAAATAGACACTTTGACGAGATAGTTTTATGGACGACTAGCTGACTTCTAAATTTGTTTTTCATCTGTAAAATGGGTAATATTTGCAAAGTTTACTGGATACTCGTTGATATTTGACCCAATATTTTCAAAACCAAACAATTCTCGCAAAATTCGGGTGGAAAAGCGAGTAGTTTTTGCATGTGAAAGAAAGACAAACGAAGTTACGGCCCATCTGATGGTAAGCGATCACCGTATAGCCACCAACAACACCAAGGGTGCTGTCGTTGTGTTGCCTACCCTTGTTTTTAACGTTTTTCTTGAAGTTATATTCTATAATACTATAATCTATGCTATAGTGCCTATAATCCTTTAAAACTTTAATGATTAAGCAAACGTTTTGATGGGTATATTATGAAGGGAAGGGAATCAGCACAGGCAACTCTCCATACAAACGTGGTCCCCTATTTCCTCCCTGGATAATGCCTCTAGACTAGAGTAACCATTTTGTCTCATAAAATCCAGATCTGCTTTATACGTGCTCGTACGTTTTACTTTTTTTCAGAAACTTAATGATAAAGAAAATATGACCCTCATATGATTTATATGAAATATGAATTGGAGGTGATATTGGCAAAATGGTTACTCTAGAGGCATTATCCAGGGAGGAAATAGGGGACTACGTTTGTATGGAGAGTCGCCTGTGTGATGCCCTCATAAGCTTTCAACGCACTAGCGGCTGGTCGCGATGCGGTGTGCTGTTGCTGGTCGCAATTTTTACATATTTCGTATAAAAATCGATTCGAGAAATCGATAAGGCTCAGTCACGGACATAATTGACCTAAATCCCGGATTCAGATAAATCTTCAGTTCAGATATACCTAGTTCTTGTCATGAAATAACAACGTTTGATACAGCTACATTTTTATTTTATTTAGGAGCCGAGCATAAGATAATACTTATACAAATAATATCATTTCCCGACGGAGTAAGAAAATCTATACTTCAGATTCTTCGTAGATTTCCAATGAATGATAATGGAAATCAGATGAATACTCCGAGTTGGAGAATTCAAAGTTTCCGATGAAACGTTTATGATAAAACCAATGCTTTTACAAGAATGGTTCATTATTGTTTCAAAAAGTTTAAAATTAAATAAGTTTGCTATTGTAGTTAGATATTGAGGACCATTGTTGCGCATTGGTAACTGAACTAATTATTTTCAAAGAGCAATGATGATTTTGTTTGTGTGATCTCTTCTGACCGTAGATCGTGAGTTTGATGGGGATGGGTATCAAAATCCAGTCCGTGAAGCTGCTTTTTTTTCTAAAGATTCCAATCATAATTCTGTAAACTTTGTTTCGCTTCCGAATTAGGTGGATGTTTTCCGCTTTTTATCACAAAGATAACGCCAAGAAACTTGACAATGCTAATTTTCTCGCAGTTTAATTCAAAGGGCTGGTGTAAAAGGAAAGAGCGCTTTTTGTTATTTGAGAAAATGGGTCGTTATGGGTCACTCGCTCTCTCCGACGACATGATATTCAAACTTGTTTAGATCAATATTATATTTTTGCTGGTTCTTTTATAATATTATTCCAGGCTATGTTTCGAAGTACATCATGTTTGAACGTGCGTTTATAGCCGTATTCATGGTAAACTTTTGCTTCGCAACAATTGAGAAACATTGTTGATGAACGGCAAGAATGCTGCTGGGTTTTTTTTTCAGGCAGTGTTGCCAGCAACTCCGGGACACGATGATTCAACTTTGTGGCGAAACAAATGTTTACCATGAATGTTTGGCTTCACTCTCATTGACATCTTCGAGGCTCTTAAATTTTTATGTTTTTTAAAGTATTTTAATGATACATTTTTGTAAACAACGGTATTTACCATGATTTGTGTTTTAACTCCCGGGTTTTCGGCACAGTTGCATGCACATTTTTTTTTACTTTTCTTAGTATTAAGTTATTGTTTGTCGATTTAGTCGTTCTGTGTATGTTGAGAAAAAAACTTTTCTTCTTATTTCTTCCTTCTTATCTTTTTATTTCTTCTTCACTATGATCATCACGGGTTGAAAATCCGGTTCGTATACAAATTGTGTTTTAAATCATGATCGTTTTAGAAGTAATATTATTGATGTTAATGAGCCAGGGGATTATAATTTGTGAGATATCTCATTTTTACTCCAGACTTTGCTCTCGTTTATTATTCAACCGCTAAATCTTATAATAGCTATTAGTCTCGCCAGACCTCGAGTTTTCAAATAAAATATTCAGCAGCGGTGCAGATTGCAGACAGAAAAGGTACTATTTTAGTCGTAGTATTAATGAAATCTTGAGTTTGAAAAATGTATGAATCTCTTCAAAGTGTCTCTGCTAAACATAAATAGAATGAATTTATAAGTAGAACTAATCCGCTAATCTAATCTATGTAAGTTAACTTAATGTAGATTTGTGTGTCAGCACCCGCAAATCCTGCAAAGTGAAATAAGGTGTATTAGACATAACAAAAATACCACAAAAATGAAAACTTAACAAGATTTCGACACGTGTTTCGCCTGTTTAGGAAGCATCTTCAGGAAAATTTACTCGCTGTACATTATAGGTCGGGCACTGAGTAGAAATTCTTCCTCCTCTCCGTGTAACTTTGGTACTTTGGCTTCATGATAACCAAACAACTCCATTTTGTAATTTCGTTATCTAACTAGCTGGTGGTGGAGTAAAGTTATGGTCCACCGGATACTAAGTGGTAACCATCGCCTTTAACAAGGCATGAATCTTGACCTCATTTTGCTTTAAGCGTTCTGCGGTGGCGATCAGTGAAATGCTGCCATATTTGATTGCGTTTCATTGACCGCCACTGTAAAACGCTTAGATGCGCAAGGCTTTAGATACAAATCTTTAGAAAAAAAAACAACACAAGAAACCATTTCAGTAGGTAGGTATTTTAACGGAAACTAAAAACAGCCTTAAAATATTTTAGACAACTATTTTTCTATTTCAACAATTATTAAAAGCAACTACTTTACAAACTTTCATCGCTTTTAATATATTATTGTATAAATACTACACGAGATTGACATAAATCTGTGACAGAGTTAAAAAACCCTAAAAGGGTGCGCCGGGAAGCGAAATTCTAAGGAGGTTTGGAAACATAATTAACTCGGAGTTAATGGGGTTAAAAGCTTCAAGTTTCATTGGACCACCCAAGTTTTATGCAACATTACCCTACAGTAAGGAGATACTAATAATCGAAGTATTTTAACGGCGGACCGAAAAGAGGGGTGTTATAAGTTTAATATCTAAGTGTGTCTATAGATAAAAAATAATAATAAGATCCACAATGACAATGTGGACCATATTGTTTGAACACCGGTGAAGAAAAACATCGTGAAGAAACCCGCTTTGTGAATTAGGCCGACTATGCCAGGATCTAAAATCTTGTCCCAGACACTATAGCGTCCCGTAACATAGACACCAGTTGCTATCTAAACTAAATGCAGAAGACCTTACTGTCTAGAATGCTATTTAATATTTTTCATTACTCATACTCTGAAAGTAGGTCTGAAGTTGCCTGAGGGGCCTAATTGAAAGTAAAACTTTCAGCCCTAGGGAGAATCGCTTTCTACTGACAGCTGTCAAATTATAAAAAAAAACAAGTTCTATTTTATTCAACCATGTTCCAACTTTCTAAAGTCTTTCTAACTGCAAGGAGGTTGTTCAACCAAATTCCAACTTTTTATTCAGCAAGTAGGTTGGAAACCCATTACAACGGTAAGAAGTTTAAAAAGTCTAATTAGAGCGCAATGTAATATTTAAATTTAAATAACATAAAGATAGTATTAAATAAATAATATATCTTCTAAATTACTTGATTAGTGTATAGCTTCAACTATTTATTTAAAATAACGTAGATTTAAATTATGAAAATGAAAATAATGGCTGAATAATGCTGGCGAGCCGAAGCCGAAGGCCCGCCAGAGAAAAAGAAAAAAAAAAACCGGGAAGGCGGCAATTCAATCTTCATTTTCACTAATTTTTCTTTCATGTTTTTATTTTTACTTTCCTTGTATTCGTAATGAAAAGCACAGTGTTTACCTCGGGTGAAAGTCTTTTGAGTCCCTCAAGCTCCATTGGCGCCCTCGCTAACGCTCTGGCGCCAAACCCGTCTCGGGACTCAAAAAACGTGACTTTCAACACTCAGGTAACAATGTACTATTGTTATTACAGGATAAATGAAACATACTACTACTTATTTATGGTTTAAAATTAACCTTCTATTCTTTTTAAACCAAACTCACACGTGCATGTTTATTTTGAAAACAATAGCCCAGAGGACAATACCGTATCATAGCATTGCACCTGCATTGTTTGTATGCACAGATTATGCGGTAACCAATTATTCACTCAGGAGCTCATGATGATATTTTTGCATCAAATTAAATTTCTCAATCAATATAATAAGATGTTTACGTTATGAGACACAGTCGAATTCGTTGGGTATCTCCAAATTCTTTGATATTATACATTTTAATGTCAGCAAAATAGCACCGTTAACTGCTATAGATTTATTAGGGTTCCGTAGCCAAATGGCAAAAACGGAACCCTTATAGATTCGTCATGTCTGTCTGTCTGTCTGTCTGTCTGTCTGTCCGGACGTGTCACAGCCATTTTTCTCCGAAACCAAAAGAGCTAGACTAATGAAACTTGGTGAGTAGATGTATTCTGTGAACCGCATTAAGGTTTTTACACAAAAATAGAAAAAAAACTATAAATTTTGGGGGTCCCCATACTTGAAACTGAAACTCAAAAAATGTTTTTTCATCGAACCCGTACGTGTGGGGTATCTATGGATAGGTCTTCAAAAATTATGTTGAGGTTTCTAATATCGTTTTTTTCTAAAACTATAAATTTTGGGGGTCCCCATACTTGAAACTGAAACTCAAAATTTTTTTTTTCATAGAACCCATACGTGTGGGGTATCTATGGATAGGTCTTCAAAAATGATGTTGAGGTTTCTAATATCGTTTTTTTCTAAACTGAATAGTTTGCGCGAGAGACACTTCCAAAGTGGAAAAAAGTTGGTCCCCCCCCCTCTAACTTCTAAAATAAGAAAATGATAAATCTAAAAAAAAAATATGTTGTACATTACTATGCAAACTTCCAACGATTTTTGGTTTGAACGAGATCTAGTCAGTAGTTTTTTTTTATACGTCATAAATCGTAAACTGCAATTTACCTTTCGACGAACTACAAAAACCTTTATAATACGTTAATTGATGCTACGGAACCCTTCATGGGCGAGTCCGACTCGCACTTGGCTGCTTTTTTTTATTTAAAATGTTCTACAATGTCGGAGTCGGATCCTAGTAACACTATTTTCTTAACTGTTTAGAAGTTCAAGCGGAAAATATTTGCCAAAAAAAGTGGACAAAGGTGGGCCATTGTAAAAAAAACTTCTTACGGTACTCCCAGGTGGTCTCAGGGAGGTGGGCAAGGACTGGAATAGATTAGTGAAATGCATCATCTCACACGTTCTGTAGTATATACTATGCAGTAAGAACTATTCTGACGAGACAAGTTATGTGTGACGTAAAAACATCTTCATCAACTCCTGGACCGAACTTCATGTATACTCCAACTGCTTTCGGTGTCACGTATTGTTTTGGAAATTAACTGCCGGGTTCGTCGACAGGTGTCGCTTACGTCGGTTAATGAAAACCGGAAACCGGCCCGTTTTATGTTTAACAAAACGTGGGTAATCTGAAGCGTGAGCCTATACTTTCTGCCAACTGAAAGATGGAAGCATGATAGGCCTACGCCTATCATGAGCTCTGTCTGGCTCTGTCTCTGGCTCTGGTTTTTGTCTTTTTTGAATCTGTGTGAGTGCTCACCAGTGCATTATACTGTGTGACGTTTTGATGTAGGATTTATTTAGTCAACACTCACACAAACTCAAAACCAGAACCAGAGACAGAGCCAGACAGAGTTTATGGTAGGCCTACTGAAATATAAATAACAAGAAGCTTATAGCGAAATTGAGAAGAAATAAAAGTGCTTGAGGGCTTGATTTTCAATTTGGTAGCAAATGGCTAAAAGTGTTTGAGATTCTGTTTATCGAATCAAATCAATGAACAGTAGATGTGGGCGTAGTAGTAAATATAAACCAATCATGTACCTAAACCGTAGGTAATAAATATTGCACATCGGCTTTTTTGCTTTCGTAGAGCGCTATTTCTTTCTGACGCACACTACGCTCTATGAAGCCGAAATTTGCCGATGTGGTTGTTGCCAACTGACTACTAGTAGCTATGTGAGCTGGTAGACCTTGCGAGCACACTACAAGTGAGCAGTTGACTGCAATTTGAGAAGATGTTCTGCCTATAATGCCGAAGATCCTAATCAAATCTTCGCCAAATTTTTATGAAACCAATCTTATGAAATCAATGAATCAATTTTATGATTTGTTTATGAAATTGGATCTCGTGCACTGGAGATATCCAGTAGCTCCCTTTTTGCCCCTTTTCGGAGGAACTGCCCCTCCAGTCAAAATCGTGTGTAGTAAGTTTCTTCCAGATCAGTTGAAAAATGCGACTTGTAGGCTAAAACAGACAGACATGTTATAGGCGATGGTTACCACTTAACATCGGATGAGCCGTAGCCTTGTTCCATCAGCTAGTTGTATAAAAAAAAAGACTGGACAAAAGCATTTTTGGCCAATCTCGGAACTGAGAAGCTTCGCGCGCTCGATCAATGATTAGTACCTAAATAATAACTATATGTTTTAATGGCCTTATAACGAAAATCATTTTGTATAATATGAAATACAGGTGCTTTACAAAAATATTTGTAATTTGTCTCCGTATAACATAAAATTTGTCCCACAGAATCAGGAATCCTTTTGATCTCAAAAGCAAGTCTCTGTAACCAACTACCTCTACTTTGTGCACCCATTACAGGCCACATGACCGCAGCTGTGACGTCACAAAAGGACAATTTAATTAGAGAGTGTCCCGGTCCCGTCTGTTTTCTCTCCAGTCTGGTACCCAGTTTAAACGTTAATGACTTGTTTGGCTTTTACTTTTTGTTGGTCTTTGGTTTAAACTTTTTTGCGACATACGTACTAGGAGAGGGTAAAAATGGTTCCAGATTTTTATTAACATGCGAATTAAATTTATAGCGCGACATTCATTTACACATTAGTTATAAGTTACTACTAGAAAAAAAGTAAGAAAACATCTGGATTCGTTGAGTATAACAGCAGGGGGCTAATTCTCGGGCCAATCTCGATCATTTTGAAATTTTATTTTATTGCTTCTTTTCGAAGGGGGAATGGATAATTTCCTTGAGTAATTCATAAACGACCTCTTCGTAAAAGCCTCGACAGCTACGATATACGGAAAACGTACAAAAATTGCAGCGTTGTGAAAAGAAGCAATAAAATAAAATTTCAAAATGATCGAGATCGGCCCGAGAATTAGCCCCCTGGTTATTTGTCAAAACTTAGTTCGCTCTCAAAATAGTTCTACACCCGATCGACATTCATCTGCAGATGAATATATTTAGACGAAGGGCACTCGTAACAAAAAGTGTGCAAATTGTGAGCATTTCGCGACTTTCTTTGTATAAATAGAACAAAAATGTCGAACGTTGAGCGTCGCTAAGTAACAACATATTGACACTATTTCGCAAACACTTGACTGTTTGCGAAAGTTCTGAGACTTTCTGCGTTGCATATTCTGCGACTACCTTCTGTATTTTATCATAATACCACTTTTTAATAAAACAAATAAAATCACAGCGCTTTTTTGAAATTTGTAAATTATTTTGTTCTGAAGGGTTAAATATTTTTTAAGTCAACTAGCTTTATTCCAGTATGTTTTCTAATGATTACACTTATCCCTGAAATTGAAGTACCAATAGTAAAATACTTGATAACAAAAGTACCTATCTTGTTAAATTTAATATCTTGATCTGATCAAACGTGAGTCGGATTCGCGCCCAAGAGTTCTGTATCACCAAATATACATTTTATAGTTTAATAAATATGAAAAACCTTTTTTAAATGGTTGTACTTTGGCATCGTTTTGTTACGGAACCCTTCAAGTTAATGTAAATATTTATAGCTCAATAATTTTACTCAACATTCAACCGTAGGCGGTAGGTATGTACCCTATTCTCTTATTTGCTACAAATCCCTTTGAGTTCTCAAAGGGAATTAAATAGAAAATCCAAGTTAATAACAAAGCTCCATTTATTCTAAAAAATAAGAAGACAGTGCTTGTGCTGTTAAGCGCGGGCCACACATAATGGTACAGGCGTATATCCAAATTTGTACCAAATATGCATATGGATATATGCATGTTTGGTACAGCATATTAGCAGCGTCTCTGCTGAGTAAACTGCGCGGGAGTAGCAACAGCATCATAGAGGCGATTAACTAAAAAACAAAATTGTCCTCTGTTATGGAAACTCATCCAAAATTATTTCATTTCATTTCAAAGGACTAAATTGTTACTAGTCATAAGTTACTAACCTACTTATTCTGTTTTTGTTACTAACATCATGAACTGTCAGCCGAAGCAATCGAAGCTCAAAATAATGTCACACTGACATTTTAATTACAAACATTAGATACGTAACCATCCCACTGAACGACTTTTATCTTGATAAAATTGTAAAAATATTTATAGAAAAGACGGGATACCAATCAAATTCAAACACCCGAAGCTGTCGTATTTTCGGAAGTATCGAAAATTAATAACAGCCATAAAAGAGCAGACATTTTGACCTCCACGTCACTTCCCGTGGGTGACAGCGGTGACAGCCGACAGATGTGACACTGGGGAAATCTCGGGAAATCATACCACGGATTTTTTATATCAGTATAAAAAGGCACATTGATCTATCTATATTTTAAATAATTTTAATGTCTACTCACTTACTTACTAGGAAATACTCGGCCTTGAGGTCTTTCAGAGAGGTGTGGGCGTTTTTTTATCTAAAATGTATGTTTAAGTTTTCTGTTATTTTATGTTTATTTAATTGTGTTGGTTGAATAAATGATTTTTCTTACTTCTTTCTTTCTTAGCTCTCTTCTCTCAAAACTTAGCACCTTGAGGGAATACCTATACTTACTGTACTTGAGGATTAAAGTTGTGAAGCTTTTTCTTTACTTTGAAGTGAACTTGTATGAAAATTCCATACGAAGTCGCGCGGGATCCAAGTAGTATCTTAGTATCGGGATGTAGTTTTTAAACAACTGCCGGCGTTTTGGCATCGAATGATTTGTATCCACAATAAAACCTGAGACATTGAATTCGGGCGCTTACAAAATACCTAGCAGTAAAACCAAAGTGCTGTTTTAATTTACTACATCTGACTGTTTCTACGATTGAGAAATAAAATACAGTAGAGGCAAATATAATAACTTATAGTAGCTCTGTGAGCTGTAGATCTCGTGAGCACACTAAAAGTGAGCAATAGACTGCATTTGAGGAGCTATTTTCCCCAAATTTTAATAAGACCAATCCAAAAGAAACATAACCATCGAAATAGGATCTCTCGGCCAAGATATCCAGTAGCCCCTTATTTGATAGAAAAGCCCCTCCAATAGAAAAATATAAATCTGATATCCCTTCATTCTTCGGTTTCTCTATATAATGGTCTGAGAAGTGTGTTGTTAAAAAAAGATGTTTTAAAATTATTATTTCATATTTTTAGCGGTAGAATATTCGTAGCGTTGCTTTTCATTATGCTACGGTGATTTAGGAGAAGATATCGCAGAACAGAAGAACTGTTACACGCAGAAGTGTCTAACGGTTTGCATCTAGTTCATACTGGCGCACTCTTGCTAGGTATTTATAACTCTAAGTGTGTTTTGAACGATCCCAGCTAAATACATTGGATTCTTTTACAATAACAGTGGGATTTTTTGTGGATTAGCTTTGATACCTACCTACTTTGTAGATTATGTTGTACAACGTTAGATAATGTTGGCGATCTTCGATTAAAATTGTTTTTTTACGAATATATCATTACTCGTTATTTCTATAAACCAGCTTTCGCCAACTGATATGCTCATTTGAATTAAGTATAAAAAGTAGCCCATTTATTGTGATGTGCAGGGACTTGGAGCACCAGAATACACACACTCTTACCCATAGGTAAGAGTGTGTGTATTCTGGTGCCCCAAGTCCCTGTGTTGTTACCAATGTTGTGTTAGTTTTCAGTTTTTGTTCGGCAGCGCTTATCGTTGCTTATCTCTATATACTAATCGGGCATGAATGAGAACTCTCGCGTCTGCATACAATACTGGCGTTACGGAATACGGAATCCAAAAACGATAAAAGGCAGACTAGTCTTGCGCATACCTAAGCGTTTTGCGGTGTTCAGTCAAAGGCTGTCAAATATCACAGCGATAATTGACAGCGTTTTAGGGTACCTCCTGATTTTCACGTTAGTACCGCGCGTGTGACGCTTTTTCTGAGCATGCCTAGCTTTGTATACCTTTTAGATTATTCAGAAACTTAGCCTATTATGTACTTCTATGCGCAGGAATGAATATTACATTCAAAAGTTAATCTCCAGAGACACGTCACACGCACGACAACTCTTCGGATGGGAATTGCTTTGCAGAAAATAGAGAGAAAGCGTGTAGGTGGACGAGATAGGAATTTTAATAATAAATGTGTTATTATACTATCATCTATCTATTTTATCTTCTATAAAACATACATCTTCGATTATATGACAGCTTCATAAAGAACATCATTGAAGGAAAGGTTGAAGGAAAACGGGGAAGAGGAAGCCAAAGAATAAGTTACGTGAGCCTGATAGAAGAAAAGGTTGCTGTCAGGTCGTATAAGGAAGTCAAGGAGGCCGCATTTGAAAGACTTAATTGGAGAAAACTGCATCAAAACCGCGACAAGAGCTAAGCTCTTAAATTTAAGAAGACATATAAAATATAGCTATAAATAGTTACACTATTTATAGCTCAAGAACGGCTGAACTGAAATGGACCGAAACGGAAAACGAAATGTAGGTATATCTAAAGGTATATTTACACTGCTATTACTTCGCCCTTGTTTTTTTATTTCTGCCGTGTGTAATAAATAAAGCTTTCTCGATCAAACTGGAAGTACTTATAATCATTTCGAAATTCATGGATTTGAGTCTCAAGTCTTCAACTTTATGTCAACCATGTCGAAAATAACGAATATCAGCTGTTTTTAAAATAATTTGTTTGTCTCTCAAACATAATTAATACGTGACTTTTGGTGAATTTCAAGGCACCAGAGAATGCGTTATGGCTTGTGTTCATTATTTTGGAATTCAATTATATTTGATAGCAGTTCGTTGGTTATATTTAGATATTTTGGGATTTGAGATGATTTTGTACTCTTGCCCTGTCTTCTTATGCCTTTGCGTCTTTTGTAGGTACCTACATGTTTTGTTAGGAGCATTTTTTTTAAGGGACGCTATGGGTAATGAATAATTATACCATCCTTCCAGCTTAGCTCGCTTAATCCACAGGAAAGACATGGTCAATACGTGCGAAGCTGACTAATCCGGGAATTTCTGCACGGGTTTTGATAAACATATCTGTATGAGGGAGTGCCCTCGAACCGTAATATAAATATCTCCACAATGCTATGTAAGTATGCAAATGTCCGTAATGCAGTGAGCATTGTTTGCATTGCTTTTTCTAGATTCGAACCTTGATTCGAACCCATAGGGCGAAGTTGCTACCACTAGACCCGTGCTCTCATAGCTGTTGACGTAATAAAATAGATGAATCATAAACATAGTTTAATATAGGCAACAACAATCCCCTAATTTCGGCTTCATAGACGTCGTCGTGCGCGTCAGAAAGAGATAGTGCTCTACGAAAGTAGAAAAGCCAATGTGCAATATTTATTGCCTACAACCGTAAGTCGTAACCCCAATACAAGGAAGGTAAAATTATCTTCCACCATAGATTTGGCCTGACATCCAATTCCTTTACCATAATGCCATTTCCATAATCAGATGACAGTCCAATAGAATAAGAATCGGAAACATTGTTTGTGACCCAGTTTCGGCTTACAATTAAGACCAAGTTTCTCTTGCTCGAAACCATTTAATAGCGGTTGTAATAGTGACCAAAGTAGCAAAATGAAAAGAAACAAACAAACAAAACACAAAAAGACTACTCACTTACGTTTGCGTATAACTACATAGAAATAGAGTAAATTTGTGTGAAATATTCAATTTACCACATAAATACTCGCTTCTGCAGTTTGCAATATGTTCTACGACCAAAGTATGTTCCTGGAAATAGATTACAAACTACGAGGAACGGGAGGAAACGGAACAAACAAATTGAAGATGGAACAAATATTTGCATCCATGCGGTGGGGATTTACACAATCTCGCTTGCTTGCAGGTTTAGATTCATTCGTTTAGCTGTTACACGCGACTTCGTCCGCGTGATTACTCCGTAGTTTTGAGTTTGATTTTATAACTTTTGAGTACGTTCAAATGCCTATAGCATATTTTAATTACGATTATGGAACTATAATAGAACAGTGCAATGGTTATTGTTTTGAGTTTGTTAGTAGAGAGATCTATGGTAGGCGGGTCGACCATAGATTTTTGACATGTAGCGGCTCCCAGCCTCTTTCTATACCGGTTTTTGATCCAGAGGGCTGTCTTATGCTGCCCTTGCTACGTTTTTACTTTATCACAACTACGAGTGTCACGCGCAAACAGAAACTTTCCAAAGTGCTTTCTAACTTGTTCGATTTTCGATGTCCATTAGCGGTCCGTGTCTTAATAATTTCTATGTCTGCACGAAAAACAACAACGCTCAAATAAATAGAAATACAAACGATATGAAGGTCAACATCAAAGACCTTACCAACAGCTATATAGACATAAAATAACGGTATTTATTAATTATCCCCTTTCACCACAGTAAACTATGAAAGAAATGGGATTAAAAGCTTCATTGGTAATATTTTTTTCTTGCCATTGTTTTATTAAAACCGTTTTGCTAAAGGGCCATACGCACGTTCCATAAGTAATATAAACATTAGTCAGTAGTTAGTTAGGTGAATGAGTTGTGTTCTAAGATAAGTTTGATGAAAATCTGTCCAAGATGGCCGCCGCCGTCACAAAATGGCGGATTACATAAACCATGTTTCAAAACTCCCTCATTAAAGGTATCAAATAAATGGGCATAAATCGTAAAAAAATGTACACTGTATTGAAATTGTGTCGGGGGCTTTTTCTACTTTACTTAGCAATATATAAAACGTTGCACCTCGACGTAAGTGCCTCAATAAAGTTTTAATTCCCATTCCATATTAGTTTCGCGACTGCCGCCGTACGACGGCAAGCCTGAAAAACCTTTCACAGTTCATAAAAATGTTTATATGATTGAATATAAACAGTTTATAGCCAATGCGCTATAAATTGAAGATACGAGACTGATACGTAAAGAATATAGAATATTTAAAGCTGAAGGGCTCGTTCAGCTCCATTCGCCTCGATGAATTCAATATGAGCCGCAGCAAGTGCTGAGACTGTATTGTTATTTAATAGTTCTATATAACGGATGATTTGCGAATTTGAGATAAATCTTATATTTTTATCGTCTCGGGAATATATCGAAGGCCCTATCAGAATAGTTTATAACGTTCTAATGAAATAAAGTAGGCATACAGGGTGGAATTTTGTAATGCCACCTGGAGGGAAAGTACTCTTAATACTGCAGATAAAAAATTTTACTCAAAGGAAACATTCCTTTATTTTTAAATAGAAAGCAAACTGTATTCAAAGATTTTTGAACATTCTCTTCTAGCAAAAAAAAAAATATCTTCTGAAAAAATTACACCCTGTACTTTTATTGCATCGATCGTTAGGGTCAATTATAAGAATGAAATCTCTCTAACAAACATGATAAATTAAATGAAAGCCTGTTCGATTCCAGGGTGATTCAAAGTGATCCTTGTGATACTACTGAATAAATAATCTTTTGACTTTGACTTTGTGCAGCACTGTAGTTCATATACTTATCATAAAGTTTCTCATATCATTGTGCGTTAACAAAATCTATAAATTATAAAACTTTGAAAAGTAGGCATAATCTTTATTTCTACTGCCTAGGTAAATTATTGTTGAAGAAAAACGTCGCTTGTTACTTCAAGATGTGCTACAGAATAATTTCGACCGCGATTTATAAACAAACTGAAAGCCAAGGGGAAAGTGGGACTGAATAAAGATGCAATGTGATTAAAAAACCATTTGTACAATGAGTCCTTTTCTTTAGATACGGTAATGAAGTTTCCACAAGAAGGAATCTTTCTTGACGAGAAAAGACTACTGTGTTATGTGTATTTAAGAATTTTGGTGTTATTTAAATATGGATGCTATTGAAATATAAAACTTGAGAGGAACTTGAAAACTCAAAGCATGTCATTAAAAAAACCATATCGTTCTCAATGGAGTAGGATTTGAACTCGCAACGGTCCAAGGGGACAAGCAAAACAAACAAACAAAATTATTAATTGGAGTACTCGGAAAGTTTATTTTTGCTCTTTGATATCTGAGTGCAATAACCGTTTTTATCCGCTAGAGGATAAAGTAAAATTGAATTTAGAACAAGGTGCATGTGCACGAAGTTGGAAATCCAAAACGTCAATAAACCTATTTACTTTTACCTCCATGATGCCGAATTTATCATACAACCTTTTTTAATTTGTTAAAAACTCAGCCTCGGAATTTTATTGGTGCACTACTTTTTTAAAATTTTCTTATCGTGCGCCATTTTCTTTTTTGCATTTAGTTATTTCTTCGCTGAGGTGGGGTGAAAAGTTACGTGTTCCACGCTTAAATGCAAAGATTGTTCACCTCGTGCTCCTTTGATTCTTATCTTTTATCCACTCGCTGCACTCGTTTTTCAATTTTAGAATCCTTCGCTTGCTTGGTCATAAAAATTGAGCATGGTTTAAAAGCAACTTTTCACTCTTGTAAAACAAATAGGTAGCCATTTCCTCACGATTTCCTCAACCACGGAAGTAATATCTCTAAGCTCCGGGATTACTATAGTTTTGCTCAAGAAGCGGATTTGATTTTGTTTACGGAATTAACAACTGTATTTTATGTCATGACTGGTATAAGCTTGACCTCAATATTTTGCAGTTTAAAATAAAACAGCTAC
Source organism: Thera britannica (assembly GCA_939531255.2). Taxonomy (NCBI): domain Eukaryota; kingdom Metazoa; phylum Arthropoda; class Insecta; order Lepidoptera; family Geometridae; genus Thera; species Thera britannica. The sequence continues at coordinate 14,861,569 of OW618039.2, forward strand.
AACACTGCTTTGTGCATAATTATAACTCAGTGCCAAAATAAGATGCAAAAATCATTTTGTGCATCTCATTTTGGCAGTTTTATAACAGTTCTTATCCTCTCTGAGAAGGGATCGTCAGGGACAGGAAGGATCTAGCGGAAAATATGCTTGTTCCACCAGCTTATAGCTTCGTTGTTTTTTTGTACAGCTTGTATAAAGCCGCCGACAAGGGCATTGCTCTTAAGGGGTCGGCGGAGGGCGAATTTTCATACAAGTTGGCAAGTTTTTATCATCCGCACTTGATGTGCGGGCAGGTTTTTTCCGCAAGTAGGCCGCTAGTGGGCCCTTTTTGCGTGACCCTTGACACGTGTTGCTCGAACTTTTTGAGGTTCTACAACACGCCGGTTTCCTCACGATGTTTTCCTTCACCGTTTTGAGAGTACTGGCATAGTGCACATAAATTTTTCGACAGAAAAACTCATTGGTACACGATGGATTTGAAACCACGACCTTCGGATCGGAAGGCGGGGCCACTACCACTAGACCACCAGTGCTCTTCGTATTTTCATACAAACGTAATACCAAAATGATTTAAGCAGATTTTCACTATAGTATTGTAATAATTGTATCTGTATAGTATTTATCTAGGTTCCTGAACAGTTTTTATTTTAAATTACTTACCTCAAATGAAATTACCGACAATCACATTTTGCAATGAAAAAAATGAGTAAAATGCGATTGGTGTTTATTTCATTTGAGGTAAGTAATTTAAAATAAAAACAGTTCAGGAACCTAGATAATTACTATACGAATACCGTTATTACAATAACATAGTGAAAATCTGCTTAAACTAGTTATAATTTTGGTATTACGTTTGTATGAAAATTCGCCCTCCGTCGGCCTCTTAAATAAGAAGGAAGAAATGCTGAGTTATCCAGCTTTTATTTATAAGCTGTGCTACACTGGTACGTAAATAGCTCAATGTAACAATGTCGATTGCTATGGGAAATATTTTCAAGGACGAGGATTTGTTCAATAACTATATCGTATGTATGTTGAGGCTAAAAATAATGTTACAGGTCAATGTTTTATGAAGGAGTTTCCGATGTGTTCTGTAATTTTCATGATAAAGACGTCAATATTGATGAATAATGTTTGTTATTTATGAGTATAGGCCTGCGCAATTTGACAGCGATTATTTGACAGCGTTTCACTGATCGCTATCGCCAGCGACCTAGGTGTGCGCAGGCCCATTTTCTGTCATTTTGACAGGAAGACACATAGCTTTTTCATTTTTATTGTTTTTCTGGTGTTATTTTGAGTAATTTTTGTGGTATATTAACCAACATTGCTTCAGGCCTAAGCACAAAGTGTGAGCAGTTGGAATATGTGATATCCTGATTTGAACAAAAGTGCTTTAAAGAGAAACCCCATCTTTTCCTTCAAAGCCAATGAGACCGACTTGTATATTTATACTTGACAAAAAACTATTTTATTTATGCAATACATCCACACTTAAAAACAAAGTTTACCAAGTAGACAGATGTCATCTTATTAAGAAATTGAAGTTGATTTATGGCCTGCGCACACCTTAGTTCGCTGGCGGTAGCGAACAGTGAAACGCTGTCAAATATCGCTGTCAAATCTCAAATCTGACAGCGATATTTGACAGCGTTTCACTGATCGCTACCGCCAGCGAACTAGGTGTGTTCGAGCCTTACGTCGATGATAAATGGAACGTTTGAAAACATGACGTGCCAAGTTTGTGCCAAGTCCACAAAAGTCCTTTTGAGACGCAAATAAAATTCTTTGGTATAAACCTATGGATCCAGAGAAGATATAAAAATGTCTTATAGAGGTCGTACTAATTCTGAACATCAATGCCAAAACAAAACCGCAAAGATAAAAAGTTAACTTGTATTATGTGACCTATCGAATTAATATTGGAATCCCGCATTGGAGCTACGAAGCTATTTCCATATTTGGCACAAATGAGGCCACAGCCACTGTTGGCTAGAGTACCATACATTTTGTAGTAACCGAGAGTGCCTGTGAGAAATTTCAAATATTTAGGCCCTGTAGTTCTGGAAAACTTGCTCTGACTCTTAGTTTAAATATCATTAATTATAGTATAGTTTAGTTTATATAACTGGATTTAAGGCCAGACTAAAACGCTGGCTGATCGAGCAGGCCTTCTACAGTTTTAACAAATTTAACGAATTATAATTTTATCTTTTATTAATTGTTTATTAATATTGGAATTATTACTATTATTATTTTGAATGACATTTTGTATATTGCTAATTATTTGGAATCGAATGAAACACTATTTATTAATGTACCTAGGTACTATCTATGTACACTTATCATCATTTTTTTTATATATCAAGACCTGTTAATAATTTATCAATAAATGCTTATGACTTATCATATTTTCAGTCTTCAATATTCCGTCTAAAAAGTTTTACATCTATCGTGATCTTCGGTAATATTGGAACATGTTTATTGGTGATGCAGGGCGATGGCGTGACATCGCTTTTACGACATGCGATGCCTATTGGGAGCAAGCGGTACTTTGTACTTGACATAGAAGGGGTTTGGCATGTTTATCGATAAAATGTTACGATTATTTAACATCAATCAGTCTAAAACGCTTCCATTACGGCGTCTTTCCTGATAGATAGGTCATACTGGCACCGTCTATACATCATATTTAACCCACAGTTGTAAAAAGAGGTCGTATCTATATATTTTATTTATTTCATTTACTTATTTTAAGAAAACCATCGGCCTATAACACATGGTTCCTGCTTAAAAACTAACACTAAGGCCATTTAGAAGTCTTCAAGAAAAACATGATACTGTAGGTACTGTGTTTTTCTTCCTTACCAGTCACTTAGCTTATCAGGCAGCTATGTTTAGGCTACTTAAGGCTCGAACACACCTAGTTCGCTGGCGGTAGCGATCAGTGAAACGCTGTCAAATATCGCTGTCAGATTTGAGATTTGATGATGATTGTGTGCGCAGGCCTTTAGTCTGTTGCCATCTTTATTTATTGACAGGAAAGTGACAGTGGCGAGAGACTTTTAGCGAGCCACTAAAACTGTCTGTCATTATGAATAAACATGATATAGGTACATACATCTGATGATAAAATTTGTAAACCCTGACGTCATTAAAATAATTAATATTTTGTTTTAGATAAACCCTTGCGATGCCATGGAACGCAGCGGCCGCGGTCAGGTGACAACACCAGAGGCAATGGGGCACCACACCGCAACATGGAACGGCTGATCTGACGTGCGAGAGGGTCAGACATAGCCAGCGCCCATGGAGGTGAACGGGACGGCGCAAGGCGAGGAGGCCGTTGTGGCGCTGGTCCTCAGCGTAGCCGTCACCGTCATCTCCGCGATTGGACTGCTGCTGAATGCTTATATACTTTTCGTCATTATTATCACGAAACAGGTACTAAAACTAATGATTCGATACCAAACATTCATTAAATAGGGTGCTACGACGTCTACGCCGGTGCTACGAACGCTACGATAATAAATACGCAAAACGGATATTATAGTGTGTTAAGTAACCCAAATAACCTGTAAACCAAAGTGTTAAATGTAAAAGGTCTCTTTTTGAGTGTCAAAAATTCATACAATATTTTGCTACGAAAGATCTACGTCGGTGCTACAATATACCTACTACGGTGGTAGTTTTATTCAGGCCTATTATAACTTTCTGCGTCAGATAAAAATATATGTCTAATTTTTAAACTTGTTAAAATCAAGAAGAAGAATCGTCATTTTTAGGGTTCCGTAGCCAAATGGCAAAAACGGAACCCTTATAGATTCGTCATGTCTGTCTGTCTGTCTGTCTGTCCGGCCGTGTCACAGCCATTTTTCTCCGAAACCATAAAAGCTAGACTGATGAAAGTTGGTGAGTAGATGTAATCTGTGAACCGCATTAAGGTTTTTACACAAAAATAGAAAAAAAACTATAAATTTTGGGGGTCCCATACTTGAAACTCAAAAAAAAATTTTTCATCGAACCCATACGTGTGGGGTATCTATGAATAGGTCTTCAAAAATGATGTTGAGGTTTCTAATATAGTTTTTTTCTAAACTAAATAGTTTGCGCGAGAGACACTTCCAAAGTGGAAAAAAGTTGGTCCCCCCCCTCTAACTTCTAAAGTAAGAGAATGATAATACTAAAAAAAATATATGTTGTACATTACTATGTAGACTTTCAACGATATTTGGTTTGAACGAGATCTAGTTAGTAGTTTTTTTTTTATACGTCATAAACGGAAACTCAAAAATTTTTTTTTCATCGAACCCATACGTGTGGGGTATCTATGAATAGGTCTTCAAAAATGATGTTGAGGTTTCTAATATAGTTTTTTTCTAAACTGAATAGTTTGCGCGAGAGACACTTCCAAAGTGGAAAAAAGTTGGTCCCCCCCCCTCTAACTTCTAAAGTAAGGGAATGATAATAGTAAAAAAAATATATGTTGTACATTACTATGTAAACTTTCAACGATATTTGGTTTGAACGAGATCTAGTCAGTAGTTTTTTTTTATACGTCATAAACCGTAAACCGCAATTTACCTTTCAACGAACTACAGGAACCTTATTATGTTACATCAAGTAACATATATAAAGGTTCTTGTAGTTCGTCGTGCTACGGAACCCTTCATGGGCGAGTCCGACTCGCACTTGGCTGCTTTTATTTATTAGACGAATAGAAAAATGTTATTCCATAGTTGATAAAATCAAACCTAAATTAACTAAGAGCACAGAATATAGGTATTCTTAAATAATAGGTCTGGCAGCAAACGCCACGGGCGGATTTTCTTTTTTGACATACTTTTATATACAAATAAATACAATAACCAATGTAAGCTTCTAATGAGGTCTACGCGTTATTAGTGTAGCTAATTAATACGAACATGGTGGGGTTCAAGTCCTCTTCGAAATAAACCTTTATTAAATTATTAATTAAATGCCTTCAGTTGATTCTGAAAATAGCTATTTCTATGGAGTAGCAATCGCAATGAATGACATGAACCCATGAATATTATATGGCATGTAAGGGCATGTTACAAGGCCGAAAGTTGCCCTAATTACAACTAAATTATTCAATACACTTTTAGTTACATACCTTGTAATAGGTACCTAACCTTAAACCTAGTAAATAACCTTTCGATCGATAATAGTTACACGAAACTACTACACTTACCAGAACTTAAATATATTACCATAAATACAGACATTTATTTACACAAAGCAACCTTCAATCAAACAAATATTTACAAAAAATACAAACAGTTGAGCTATCTGCAGACCGTTACAAACAATCTAGAGATAGCCCAACTGATACAAATCAGTACGCTGAATAGCAATGCTAATGTGCTACGCCAGATACCCACCTGCCTTTGGGTCACGCATCGCTTCCGAAAAATTTGACTCTTTCCAGTCATACATTCCGCCATCTGTCACGCGCAGAGCTATCTAGCGTGGACTCTAGATAGATATCCAGACTTCAAATTACGTCAATTTCAGTTTAGTTCAAAAAATTTACACAAGCTCAATTCAGTTTCAATTGTGAAAGAAAATTCAGAAAAAATCAAACCACATCCAAATTGAGTGTCAAAGAGTAGAACCACGGTACATTATGTAATCACAAAATATATTGTAGGAAACCCTCACAAATTGTTTTTACATGTTCTCAGTCATAATCATCATCAGCCTGAAGAAGTCCATTGCTGGATTAAGGCCTCGCCTACACATTTCCAGGAAGAATCCCCTACACGATTATATAGCCCTTTTCATCCACCGACTTCCCGCGATCTTAATAACGTGGTCAGTCCATCTGGTGGGTGGGCGCCCTACGTTTCATCTTCCAGTTCGTGGTCGCCATTCGAGAACCTTTATTCCCCAACGGTTGTCGGTTCTACGAGCTATACATATATGACCTGCCCATTGCCACTTCAACTTACTTATTCTACGAGCTATTTCGGTGACCTTGGTTCTTCTACGGATATCCTCATTTCTGATTCTATCACGTAGGAACATGTTTTTGGTACATTTATGTAAGTATTTCAGAGTTCACCTTAATTTAATCCAAACATCAATGACTCCCTGGAAAGTTTGAACAGAGCATTTAGGGGCTTCCCGCATTTGTCTTACCTCAAAGAAGTTCGCTTGGGTGCAAGTTAATTAATTTCAAATTAATTAAAACTTTGCGCTCTACCTTTACAGGGGAAACACTTAAAATTTATTTTACCTCAAAAATCATTCATTATTTTCTTTCCAATAGGTTTTATAAAAGTAAATTTGTCGCTTATAACAATAGCATCAACAATAACATCGTGCCACATTTATTGAAGAATGTGGATTTCGTATCATTTTTTCTCTAGCCTTAATTATCCCACTGCTGGGCAAAGGCCTCCCCCAAAAACTTCCAGCTCCCTCTATTCTGGTTTTTAAAATACAAATTTAGGATAAAAATATTGTAATTTAGATAATTTTAATTATATTTTTGCATACTATTTGCTAAATATAGCGAAATACGGAACATTTTTAGGAAATTGCAACACCCCTGATTTTTTTTATTTGTGTGGTGTATTACACCTATTTCAAGCAAATAAAGAAATTCAATTTTATTGTAGTCCAATTCTATTCTGAGCCTCCTACCACCATCCTCTTTCGAAGGCGTCCAGAACGTCCCGCCAACGCCTTTTAGGCCTTCAAGGAAGCCGCCGTCCGTCCGGAATCCACAGAGTGATGACGTAAATAAATAAATAAAATAAAAATAAAGTAAACGTGAATATTTTTATTAAATACTGTGGTGTGATCGCGATTCGAACCCACGACTTTGAAATAAGGAACGTTAAGTCTATTTAAAAACAGATCTGAATTCATTTTAAAAGATTATTCAAAATACCAAAGTTTTATTCAAGACCAGCAGTCTGTTTTAAAATACATCTACTGATTCATGAATAAGTCATACTGTAATGAACGGTGAAACAGACGAAAATAGGTTTACTAGCAACGAGTATACTTATTTTAAGATATTCAAGTAGGTACTTTAACTTCAATAAATTACCGAAAAGCGAACTTGAGTTCTTTGCCATCGATACTTTATGTTAACGATTTCAAGTTAGAGACGCAAATTGTTGAAATGCTAAATTCGCATAAAATGACAAGAGAACCCGTGACTCTAATGATCTAAAATGATGATTCAAAAGCGATTGAAATATTAAAGATATAAAATCGTATTAATGAACATATTTTCAAAATTTAGCTAATACACAAGATTTCAAGCGCATTATAGACATACAAATATCCCCATATAACGTAAAGATAGCTACATTTATTAAATCTTCCGAGACAAGCAGCGATAGTGGAATTCCTCGCATCTCGTACGAGACAGTGGAATTAAATATCTACACCAAACATTTACAGAGAATTAGAACCTCTCGCCCACTCACCCTCCATTCCAAGCTCCATTCCGGTTTACATGAAAACGAATTTGAAATATTACTACTAAAATTAAATAAAAATATTACCATCACTTATTTGCCAGATTACAAACAAAAACGTTCCGGAAGGGACGAGGCATGACATGAGGCTCGAACTCTCGAACTTCTGACCCTTTCAACGAACGCCTTTTTTATGACTTATGGATGGAAAAGTGTACATAATAATGTTCTTAATTTATACGTACGTATTAATTTGTAGAGTTTTGACCAAATTCCTGAATGGATTCTGTCAAAATTGGATCCAAATCTTGAAAAAAAATTTGAAAAAGAGTGCCTGGCAGTAGCCGCCCAGATCTGTGTATAACGAAATTGTTGATGTATTGCCTATTTTGTAGCCCTCTTTTTTCAACCGTGTCTTGAATCATCGCTGCCTTGTTACACAATCGCCAAAATCTGAACAGGCATTTAGAGATACTAAACAGCGTCAAGGACAACCTTTTCAGTTATGCCTATTGGGATATAAAAAGTTACTGAAAGCTATTTACCTGGGACCCCTTTAAGGGCTTGCCTAGGCCTAAACATTTTTAAATCGATTTCACTGTAGTGTAATAAACATAATGAAGTCAAAAATTCGTTGGTAATAATGTTAAGTTACCTAAATTCAAATTGAGTGATACCATATCAAATCTAAGAAACGCTACACATGTTTGACCCTAAACTTCCCACCTCGGTTACCTTAATGTTTCTCTTCTCTGTGAAACTGACCGAAGTAACTTTATTTTTAGTTGAACATGTTGACTTTTGAATAAAACACCTACTTTTAGGCTTTATGAGAAGTTTGATAATTTATTAACGCTCTCACAACCCTTCAACTTCCTCGGTAGGCGGTCACTACTTTTGTGCCCAGTAACTTTGCAATTTGCTAATAGATTTTACAGGGTTAAAAAGTGGCTTAGCTACAATTTGTTTAAATAATATATACATTAAGGATCAAAATAAATCGAAACTTTCGATCGAAAAGGCTCGCTGTCGTTCGTTAAGTCACCATGACTGAAGTCTTACGGCAAAAGCAGGAACTAAGGCCTCTGTACGTACAAAAATAAAAATAGTGCAGATTAATCATATACTCGAAGAATAAAGATTCGGGGAAAGCAGCGCCGCGTCTATCGGACTTCAGCACCGATTGGTGGCGCGGTCTTTAGCTTTCATCGTCAACTTTACAAAAAAAAACAAATCCTCGAGCTTCAGGTACCACATCATCAACCTATATCAGTGCACTGCTGGACTTAAGTTTCTTCCAAGACGCGCCACTGAGCTCGGTCTTCGGCTCTCCTCCAGTGCTTGCCAACTACAAGTCGCAGATCATCGCCCCACCATAGATACCACCATAGATGGTTTAGATGGTACAACTTTACAAATGTACACGTTTCATCATCTTCTTGTTCTCAACCCACGCTAAATAGGGTTGGTACAACAGTTTTTCCACTTTCATTCTCTTCTCACTCTTTTCTTTATCAAGTCATATTCAGCACAGTAATCTCAAACTGGAAGGTACTTAGGATAGGATCGACTAAATACCGAGGAATGAAAAACTAACACAGTAAACCGTTTAAGTTCGGACAAGAAAGCAAAAGGTCGAAAACAGTTGAAGTGGGTTGTTTGAAACCTTTACAAATAAATGAACTCCAGGATAAAACCATGCGAACCTATGCAAACAATAATTTAAGAATTCCTGTGCCTGCAAAGTTAAAATATTCCAACAAAATCCCTCATAAAATATAAGGACGCAGATAATTACCTTGGTTTTAATTTAATTTCGTGCCTTGTAGGTTTTCATTAACTTTCGGTTCTTATAAAGATGGAAGGTCACCAGCTTATAACTTTTTTTATTTTACCTTACCGTGCGTTTACACAGGTTTCCACCACAGAATACAGAACAGAGGTACAATATAATAATACATTTTGTGTTCTGTGGCTTCCACTATCAAAACACCTACAGAAAACATGTTGTGCAACACTGTTTCTTGTGAAAGTTAGACTAGAGTGTCCACTGCCACACAAAATATGTTGAAACATGTACATATATGAAGTTTACAGCCAATATTTTCGTGGTCGACTCGTGGTAAGCTGTGAAAAGAATTACTGCCAGTATCGGTTTATATCCAGTATATTCATTAACACGCTGACAGCCATCTTTTTGGTTATGCTGCCTTCCTACGGTGCGTGGCTCTGCACAACATCACGCACAGCCGACGACGACGCACGGCAACGCAAACAGAAAGGGCTCCTGTGCTATTGCGCACCGCGGCGCACGAGACCGTTCCCATGGTGTGTCGTGCGAGCTGATCCGCCTACCTCCGTGCGCGATATCATACACCGGTGAGAAGGGGCTATAGAAAACATGTTTGAATTTAAATGATTATTGTTACTGATCCTGTGTAATCTCTGAAACATAGTTATTTGTTATTTCTCATATCAACATTGAGTGGGTTTATATCTTTGGGTTGCTGTTTCTTATACCGTCAGAAGGGCTAGTGCAATTGAGTGCTTTCGTGCTTGGTATGCCACGTTCAAATGTAGTTTCAACGAAAGTGGTTTTTAAGCTATTGCGAAGAGACTTAGGGCGGCTACAAAATAGTACTTACTTACTTTCCACCGGGTAAAAGCGGTTTAAAGCTTTAGCCTCGCGATCGTAACGCACAACGCTGCGTCAAAAACGTCTAGAATGATCATTTACAACAAGATACTTCTTGTTCCGTCGCAGTTTGCGTCAGCGGCGAAATGCAAGCGCATGACGCTGCGTCAAGCGCAGCGTTGTGCGTTACAATCGAGAGACCAAAGCTTAGGTCAGTTTTTACTCACTACAAGAAGAGTGTTTAAAAAGTCTGTAATACAACGAAAGCTTAGAATTTGGATAAAATATCAACTTTTCTAGAAAAATATCCCAAAGATCTTGAAAAGCCTAGTTCTTAAGAAAAGTTTGCCAGCAATAAAACGAGAACATCTATTGTCGCAAGGGACCGTTTCAATGAAGTTCTGCAGTATATTATGAAACCCTTTCAGAGCGAATTGAATTTTGTACGTGCTTCGTACCTTATTGCATATTGGGGTACCTATAATATTATTTTTTAGAAGCGTTTTCTATGTTGATTTTTTTATTGAACAAAAGACTAATATGTGATTTCGGAGCAGAGTGCCGACTTTCGCACTTTGCCGACTTTTTCAGTACTCAATACAGTTAATAACGGAGTACCGACTTTTAGAAATTTATATATAACTAGCGGCCTATCCCGGCTTCGCACGGGTGGACATTTATTTTTTAAACATATAAATATAACCTATGTTACTCAGAGTGAAGCTTTCCAATGGTGAAATATTTTTTATTATTTCAAAATCGGCACAGTAGTTTTTGAGTTTATTCATTACAAAACACATAAAAATACGATATTAGTATAGATATAGATTAATCGCTTATCGACGACTTTTTATACATACATTCATGAAAATACATTTTAACTTTTACAACTTCAGCATCAAAGGAGGCAAATGAAAATTTTACACCGAGTCGCATCAAAAATGAACGAGGCATGTTTAAAAATTAACACATAACCCAGTTAAATAAAACTATACAAAGGAAAGTTACAGTTAACAATGGCTTCTATAATGCAATGCACCGTGACAATAGAGCCTATTTAGGTCGATTTCATTGTATAACTGGTATAAAGCATAATTTTCCATTGGTGCTGCGACCTTTTTTATTTTACAGTTAGTTTGCTAAAAACTTCTTCTACGGCTTAGTGAAAGCAATATGGTATCGGGTGTGCTCTTTATTCTTGGCCATCAAATTGTTAATACTTGACTGCCTTCACAGCTCAGTTGGTAGTAGCTCTGCCTTCGACGCTGGAGGGCGTGGGTTCGATCCCCGCCGTGAACAAATATTTGTTGTCATAGATGTTTGTTCTCTGTCTGGGTGTTATATTGTATTCCATGTATGTATTTACAAAAAAAGTATACAAGTATTATATCAGCTATCTGGTTTTCATAGTACAAGCTCTGCTCTGAAAGGGTTTTAAGTGGGCCTCAAAATGGCTACTTTCGTGCATTGTTTTGTTTGATTGAATGGTAGAACAAAAATGATTAAAAGTTATTTTTACATAATCAACCCGGAATATTAACAGATCCAGAGTTATATATTTCTATGATGTATCTTTGTGTACAATAAAGTGATTTCAGATCTATAAACACTCGAAATGTGCTAGTGAGAACTTCCTTAACGGTTGTCACCCTCTTAAGGAATTCAGCCCATCAGGTAGCCCGTAGTAGCACGTTGTAAACCGGGGGATAAACATCTCACGTGCCGTATCTCAGTATCTCACCTGATGTGCCCTCGTAGCCCTCTTCACTGTTTGCCAACGAGTAGATATGAACCTGGATTTACGAGGATATAGCCGGCTTTGGTACTAGTGACATTGAAAGGGGGATTGGGAAAGTACAGTCAACAACTGAAGTTGATCGTGAAAGCTTGCCATAGAATGTGTAGTCTATCTCTTTCTGTGTCGTGTGCTCTCACTCGATACCCGCTATACGGATTCTTCCTCCAAGCTTCATTCTTGTTCCATCAGCTAGTTGTAAAAAAAAAGAAAAGTAAAAACGCAACCACCAACAAAACAAATTGTGTGATGTTGCATTGACAAGTTAAGAAACACTTAAAAGTGTATGCAATACCTAAAATTGTATAGCTACAATGTTTTTGGTAGAAATGCACAGTGTGGGTTCCGAAGTATTTAAGGTTTTAAATGGTCATCTAAAAATACTTCTGTTGCTGGCTGTACCTTTTTGTTAGAAGTCGGAAAGTGTTATTTGGGAAGCTACCGTTATGAAATCGGCGTTGATGACCGTTTGATACTTGTTAGAGGTAGCTTTCATAAAATACGTTATGGCGATATTCCTGAAGATGAACCAACTTGGTAGTCAATTAGTTCCCACACTCAACTCTAGCACTTCACCGACGTGACACGGGCAGTATTCAAAAATCATAAATATCTATTAAATTACGCAGGTATGGAAATACCTACAAGTTTTCATTTTAGATAAAATTAGGTTAAATAATGGTGTAAATTGATCAAACTTTGATATATTGTTTAGTTGTTATCATTACTTAAGTTTGTGCTTAATTTTGTTAAGTGCGTATGCTATCATTTTTACATGCACTACCCTACGTATCTCCGTAACACAGAGGTTAGCTGGTAGATAAAACTATCTAGCATTAAGTTCACCTGTGTATAGTACATGTTATTTGGTGAATAAAGAATTTTCTAGCAATATTATTGTTTATAGTGCGCAGGACTGTTTTTTATACATACAGCGACACTTTGTTCGATTTCTCGAATAAATATTTTTGTATTTTGTGAGGTTTCCGTCCCAAAAACGACTGCAGAAGTTTGATAATAAAGCTTTTAAAAGACTTACGACCATCCATACTCCATATCTCGGAGAAAATCAGGTTACCTTTCAATATCTCAAGTCGAGATGACAAATTGACGAAGTTGCAGGCTTTGCGGCCGTTACGATAAGCCCATTGGGAGTCGATCACAGTCAACTTGATTCCCCTGGGAAGATCAAGGTTTTAATCATTATGAATTTTCTTATCCAGCTTCCTGATAAAGTAAAAAGATTTTCTCAAACATGCATTTGAGCATTATTTCGACAACCTTCTTCGAGATCAATCGAAATGCGAGCAGCGGCCGGCAAAAGTTGCATGAAAATTCATGTTGAAGCTATCGCATGGGTATTTATCGCTTATACGAACTCGTAGGTACGTAAAATAAAAAAAAATACGGGTTGCACTCCGGGAGTGCCGGCAGAAGTGAAAACTTGATTATTAACGTTGAGCATGTTTGATATTTTGGAATGGTTAGGGGGGGCTTGTTTGTTATTTGGCACGCTGTAACATACACGAACATTCGCGCAAGCGCCCTGCGCTGCCTAAACGAAACAGTAGGCCCAGGCATACATTTTCGCCGCGCCGTAGAGAGGGGATAGCTGTCTACTCTCCATCCGTCTTACGCTTTTTCGATCAGGTCACGTGTCCTGACGCGCTGACGCGAGTTTAAGATTTTATACCCATTACAGAAAAAGTGCTCAACGCCGCTAAAGAAGTTTTCACTTCAATAAATAAAATAAGGTATTAGGTATTATTAATTAGGTAATTAATAATACCTAATACCTTATTTTATTTATTTTCCCGACGTTTCAGCTATGTTGCAATACATTATTGTCTTATGATCTCGTGCTTAGCGACCAGATAAATGACATAGTAAACTCATATCTGTCGTGTAATTTAAAAATGGAACGATCCTTTACTGCGAAACATGGCAACCAAAGAGGTTACTTATCAACGGTTTTATATTAATCTCGAAAAGTCGTAAAATTTGGTGGAAATTTACACAGCAATATTATTATATTATAAATTCTTAAGTGTACCCGTACAGTACCTACTTCGGTAATCTATCAAATATTTTTCCATGGTACCAGGTTCTAGGCTTTGCTTAGTTTTAGGCTAGATAGCGCTTTGTGAAGACGCCAGTGAAAATTCAAAGATGAGACATAGAATAAACAGAACGGGCACTTAATAGTACATTGTTACCTGTGTGTTGAAAGTCACGTTTTTTGAGTCCCGAGACGGGTTTGGCGCCAGAGCGTTAGCGAGGGCGCCAATGGAGCTTGAGGGACTTAAAAGACTTTCACCCGAGGTAAACACTGTGCTTTTCATTACGAATACAAGGAAAGTAAAAATAAAAACATGAAAGAAAAATTTGTGAAAATGAAGATTGAATTGCCGCCTTCCCGGTTTTTTTTTTCTTTTTCTCTGGCGGGCCTTCGGCTTCGGCTCGCCAGCATTATTCAGCCATTATTTTCATTCTCATAATTAAAAAAATGGTAAATTGTTTGCTCAAATCTATGTTATTTTAAATAAATAGTTGAAGCTATATATTAATCAAGTAATTTAGAAGATATATTATTTATTTAATACTATCTTTATGTTATTTAAATTTAAATTTTACATTGCGCTATCTTATTAGACTTTTTAAACTTCTTACCGTTGTAATGGGTTTCCAACCTACTTGCTGAATAAAAAGTTGGAATTTGGTTCATCGACCTCCTTGCAGTTAGAAATACTTTAGAAAGTTGGAACATGGTTGAATAAAATAGAACTTGTTTTTTTTATAATTTGACAGCTGTCAGTAGAAAGCGATTCTCCCTAGGGCTGAAAGTTTTAATTTCAATTAGGCCCCTCAGGCAACTTCAGACCTACTTTCAGAGTATGAGTAATGAAAAATAAATTTCATCGTGCTTAAAATTCATCTTCGTAACAAATGCCCAAAGTCGTTACATATTAACGGTCATAAATTATACCAAGAGCATAAAACTCCCTCGCAACCCATATTTCATGATGAAAACTGACGTAACATAGATCTTGAAGATGCCGCTTTGAAGGAGGTTTATGTCTTCGAGGAAAAGCGGCAAGTTGATTCTCTTACCTGGAATTTAAACTGTTGCAGACAGCAGAAGTTTCAACTTAGTTTATGCTCGGGGTCTATAGCAGAAAATATCAAGGTTCCCTTAGTAAAAGATATGCTTAGTTTCGGGTATAGGTTAGTGTTTATTAGTGTGAGAAAATATATGCAATGATTACTGTTTTGTAAAAGTGTTTTCAGTCATATCAAAGTTGTGAAAAGTTGAAAGCGATGATAACCCATTCATTTTAAACCCCAACAAACCCACGAGAGACATCATTCCCACAATTATCTTATTTCCCAGGCATGGAAGGTGTTCTTTTTGATCTCTCAGTAACAAGTTCCCATTCAAGATTCGGGATATTATCTATCTGCTAATCGACCGAATAAATATTTGACACTTACCTAACTCAAATTTTGCATTTTATGAGTTAAAAAACAACTGTAAAAATATTTAATTTGCCTGCCCTGAAACCTGATGCTACGGTGAAACCAGCCCCGAATAATATCTCAAATTGTTAACCAACAGTTGTTCAAACGTTTCAAATTCATTTGTTGTAACCGTGTTGTTGGTTTATGCATCTCTACCACTAATTCCACGATACCTACGGGACAGTGGTATTTGTTCACGTGGCAAATGATAAATAAACATTGCACATTTTAGATTGCTTTGTTAATAGCGTTTGCGTTCCAAATAGACGTTTATTAGGAGTTGCTTGTACAGTAAGCAACACCATTTAGTGCTCACCACAGAAATATAAATAGTATACCAACTAGTAGAAAGGCGTCATTTGTATGGGAGCCGCTGTCACCAGTTCTACACTATTTTATTTAAAAAAACACTAAATATGAAGATTCATATATTATTGTGGACAATCCACACAACACTATCTAGCCCCAAATTAAGCAGCGCTTGTTGAACCAGTTAGTTGATATAACACTTACCTATATACTTTTTTGTAATTACATACTTAGATTTTAATTTTTAATTATTAATTTATTATCATTAACCCATATATAACTTTAATACAATATAACAATATTATATCAGCTATCTGGTTCCCATCGTACAGGCTCTGCTTAGTTTGGGGCTAGATAGTGATGTGTGGATTGTCCACAATATTTATTTTGAAGTGCTTTTGTTGCAGACTGTTAGCACAGAGTTGATAGAAGCACTACACAATATCTAACGAAGTTTCGCGGTGATGTTGGGACACAAATGGCGCGCTTCAATCGCTTCGTTGGGTTCCAAATGAGTCCATTCAGTTTAACTAATAAATAAGCAGTACAATTTCAAACTCAGTTACAGAGCTCTATCGGATATTGGATCCAAAGAATCCCACTTATTTTGTCTTACAGTTTTTGAATGCTAGTGTATCATACACTCGCATTCAAAAATCTTTTTTTTTTTTATAACTTACTGCTGTCTGTGTAAGTGTTGACTTAATAAATCCTACGTCAAAACGTCACACACACACAGTATAATGCACTGGTGAGCACTCACACAGACCCAAAACCAGAGCCAGAGACAGAGCCAGACAGAGCTCATGGTAGGCCTACTGTTCATAAGGATCTGTAAACTGGATTTTAGGACGGTCGATTTTTTAAACAAAAAATAAACCTGTCACTTTTAAACTAATAATATTATATATGAAGAAATACTACAGCACTTGTACCACGTGCAAGCTATTGCACGATTTCAAATCTCATAATGGAAGAAAAATATTCTCATATTCTTGAAACAGCAATTTCATTCAATGATATTGTAACTGAAATACGAGACTGAATTGTTTTTGAATTTATAGAAAGTATATTTCTATCCAATATTGATGATACTGGGTTGTACACAAGGATAACCATCATTTATCAATTTTAGTAGTAGTAGAGCTCTTTGTGAACGGGCTGTCCGGGCAATTACTACCACCATGCCTTATTCTGCCGTAAAGCATGTGCATGTCTCCAGCTTCCTCATATGGAAATTGCAAATTCTGAAAACGCCAACATTTAAAGCATAATTGGAGCAATGATTGATTTGAAGGAAAATTTAGCAGCAAAAAAAACAACGACTCTATGAGACTTTATAGGTGTGTTAGCTGGAGAGCGGCTCCACAGCTTCCTCATTCAGTGTGGGCAAACGGCTAACGATAGAGCTATATAGTAAACGCCAAATTTTAGAGCATAATTAGAGCACCCGGCATAAAAAAAATCAAGTCTCTAGCTCGAAAACTCTTTGAGTTAGAAGACTATAACAACGTGTTTGCTGGGAAGCCATTTCTCCAGCTAACACATGTGGATCTCAGGAATGGCTATAGCTAGAAAGTTGCTTGATATCTCCAAATTTAGAGCAAAAAATATCATGGATGCTCCAAATATTTCAAGTGTCTAGGTTCAAAACTCACCGAGTTAGAAGCTTTGATGACTGTGTTAGCTGGAGACACGTTTGTCTGGCACGCACATGCTACATCTGAGGATCTACAATAGCTACAGATTCGGTTGACGTGTCCAAACCGAGCTATGAATTAGAGCACTCGGCTCCAAAATTTTGGACTCTCTAGGACAAGTAGTTTCCTAGTAATGAACAAAAGAACATTTTGCCGCCAGAATTTTCAAATGTATGTTCGCACCCGTAAAAATGCGGCGTTGCCGCTCTGAAAGTATGGTATCAGCGTAGGAATTTAAACGTTAGTCGGATGGAGTTGTGTGTTGCCCGTGCCTGGTAAATAGTTACCCTAGGATTCATGTCTTAAACACTCATTACGTAGCTCAAGAAGCGGAATATAGGTTAAAATGAAACAAAAAAACACCAAAGAAAAGTTTTATAATGGTTAGTTTAAGTTTAAATAATGTATTTATTAAGAAACCTGACTTCAGATTTTTTATTTTTAGTTTTAAATATCATGAAATTATATCTCTAAGTCTCTCAACTAACCAACAATGTTTTCAAATCATGAGTTACCTACTCTTGTCACACTAGGTGTAAATGGCATCGTGCGAAACTATCATTGTGTCTGTGAGTACGTACATAACTAGCGAGCTGCAGTAAATACTCACGGGAAAGCGAAAGGAAATATTATAAATATAATAATTATGAAGAAAAGTGGGGGGGCTCTATTCCGGAAAACGTTTTATTTTTTTTCTTCAAAAGTTGTTAACGTAGATACCTATTGTTCTAAAGGTTTTTAGGGCTCTAATTGTGAATTTGACATTCATTTTTGAATTCAAGATGGTGGCTTCATTTTTTTTCTTAAATAATGGATATTTAGGTATCGTTTAATAGGTTTTTGGGGGCTCTGATTGTGAATTCAACATTAATTTTTGAATCCAAGATGGTGGCTTCATTTTTTTCTCAAAAAATGGATATGGGTATCGTTTAATAGGTTTTTGGGGGCTATGATTGTGAATTCAACATCAATTTTTGAATCCAAGATGGTGGCTTCATATTTTTCTCAAAAAATGGATATGGTTATCGTTTAATAGGTTTTTGGGGGCTCTGATTGTGAATTCAACATTAATTTTTGAATTCAAGATGGCAGCTTCATTTTTTTCCTTAAAAAATGGGTATGGGTATCGTTTAATAGGTTTTTGGGGGCTCTGATTGTGAATTCGACATTATTTTTTGAATCCAAGATGTGGGCTTCATTTTTTTTTCTTAAAAAATGGATAAAGATATTATTTATATCTTAAAGTCTTATAATTCAATAGAGCCGAATGCACGCAATGCAAACGAGAGCGTGGAAAGAGTGCCAAAGAAGCACAATCGGCCTCAGCGTTCGGCAGTGTTCGACATCTGTTTCTCCTTTTTGAGTGAGCGATGCGTTCGCGTGGACAGCTGTATGACGTTGTCTCGTTCAACCATCGTCAGTAAACCAACTATACAGAAAACCGTTTTTTTAAGAAAAAAAATGTAGCCGCCATGTTGGATTAAAAAATTAACGTTGAATTCACAATCAGAGCCCCCAAAAACATATTGAACGATACCCATATCCATTTTTTGGGAAAAAAAATGATGCCGCCATCTTGGATACAAAAAATAATGTCGAATTCACAATCAGAGCCATTTAAAACCTATTAAACGATACCCATATCCATTTTTTAAGAAAAAAAATTAAGCCACCATCTTAGATTCAAAAAATATTGACGAATTCACAACCAGAGCCCCCAAAAACCTATTAAACGATACCCATATCCATTTTTTGAGAAAAAAATTAAGCCGCCATCTTGGATACAAAAAATAATGTCGAATTCACAATCAGAGCCCCCAAAAACCTATTAAACGATACTAATATCCATTTTTTGGGAAAAATAATGAAGCCGCCATCTTGGATTCAAAAAATAATTTCGAATTCACAATTGTAGCCCCCAAAAACCTATTAAACGATACCCATATCAATTTTTTGAGAAAAAAAAGGAAGCAGCCATTTTGGATTCAAAAAATATTGTTGTATTCACAATCAGAGCCCCCAAAAACCTATTAAACGATACCCATATCCATTTTTTAAGGAAAAAAATGAAGCCACCATCTTGGATTCAAAAAATATTGTCGAATTCACAACCAGAGCCCCCAAAAACCTTTTAAACGATACCCATATCCATTTTTTTGAGAAAAAAATGAAGCCGCCATCTTGGATACAAAAAATAATGTCGAATTCACAATCAGAGCCCCCAAAAACCTTTTAAACGATACCCATATCCATTTTGAAGGAAAAAAATGAAGCTGCCATCTTGGATTCAAAAAAGAATGTCGAATTCACAACCAGAGCCCCCAAAAACCTATTAAACGATACTAATATCCATTTTTTGGGAAAAAAAATGAAGCCGCCATCTAGGATTCAAAAAATAATGTCGAATTCACAATTGTAGCCCCCAAAAACCTATTAAACGATACCCATATCAATTTTTTGAGAAAAAAAAGGAAGCAGCCATTTTGGATTCAAAAAATAATGTCGTATTCACAATCAGAGCCCCCAAAAACCTATTAAACGATACCCATATCCATTTTTTAAGAAAAAAAAATGAAGCTGCCATCTTGGATTCAAAAAATAATGTCGAATTCACAACCAGAGCCCCCAAAAACCTATTAAACGATACTAATATCCATTTTTTGAGAAAAAAAATGAAGCCGCCATCTTGGATTCAAATAAATTATAGTTTAAAAAACTAAAAAAAAACGCTTTTATAACTAATTGAACTAAAAAGTTAAAAATAAAACTGTAATAATCAATTGAAATTTTATATTATTGTACAAAAAGCGTGGGGTAAAAAATATTTACAACAATCAAAATCAAGCCCCCCACGCTTTTTGTACAATAATATAAAATTTAAATTGATTATTACAGTTTTATTTTTAACTTTTTAGTTCAATTAGTTATAAAAGCGTTTTTTTTTAGTTTTTTAAACTATAATTTATTTTTTACTTTTTAGTTTTTTTTTTTTTTCATATTTTTTTTTCATATTATTGCATTGTCATCGACCTTTGACAGGTGTGCAAAGTTTGAATCAAATCTGATAGTTCAAAGTAGGTTTTTTTTTTTTTTTTTTTTCATTTTTTTTTTTTTTTTTTTCATTTTTTTTTTCATATTATTGCATTGTCATCGACCTTTGACAGGTGTGCAAAGTTTGAATTAAATCTGATAGTTCAAAGTAGGTTTTTTTTTATTTTTTTTTATTTCTTTACATTTTTTTTTATTTTTTTTTTCATATTATTGCATTGTCATCGACCTTTGACAGGTGTGCAAAGTTTGAATCAAATCTGATCGTTCAAAGTAGGACAAAATCGAGCTCAAAGGGGTCGGTTACATACATACATACATACATACATACATACATACATACATACATACATACATACATACAGGTGAAACTAATAAAAGCGTTATAAAAATAATGTCGAATTCACAATTAGAGCCCCCAAAAACCTATTAAACGATACTCATATCCATTTTTTAAGAAAAAAAAATGAAGCCGCCATCTTGGATTCAAAAATTATTGTCGAATTCACAACCAGAGCCCCCAAAAACCTATTAAACGATACCCATATCCATTTTTTAAGAAAAAAAATGAAGCCGCCATCTTGGATTCAAAAACTTATGTCCAATTCACAATATAGGAATATAGTTGAAAATGAAACAAAAAACCCCAAAAAGTGCTTTTTCTTCTTCCTGCCCTTACCCACCAGGTGGGGTTGGCACAACATGGTGAGATGCCCCCCCTATCACTTGCCATCTGGTGAGATGGCAAGTGATAGGGGGCAAGTGTGCGTGAGTACGCACACAACTAGCAAGCCGCAGTAAATACCTATTTTCCGTCCGCCTGGTTTACTCGATACGCTCATAAAAACCTGACTGAATACAGTAAAACACAGAGAACAGACGGCTAACAACAGGCAGAGTAGGTAGAATCATCAACACTGGCCTAGCAGGTACCTATTTACAGAACCAAATAAAGTTTTTTTCTAAGAATACCTAAAAGACACGCATTACTAAAGAAACTATAAAACGAACAAGAACGGGCAACACACAATTCTCATATAGATAGAGAGAAAGCTCTCAACCTAACAAAAAGAGAAAATATGAGTTTGAGGTTTCAGAAATCAAAACCGCTAAGCGCATACGAAAATGACTCGTATCGCGATCTAAAATAAACCGAATAACGTTCAAATTCCTACGCTGATACCATACTTTCAGAGCGGCAACGCCGCATTTTTACGGGTGCGAACATACATTTGAAAATTCTGGCGGCAAAATGTTCTTTTGTTCATTACTAGGAAACTACTTGTCCTAGAGAGTCCAAAATTTTGGAGCCGAGTGCTCTAATTCATAGCTCGGTTTGGACACGTCAACCGAATCTGTAGCTATTGTAGATCCTCAGATGTAGCATGTGCGTGCCAGACAAACGTGTCTCCAGCTAACACAGTCATCAAAGCTTCTAACTCGGTGAGTTTTGAACCTAGACACTTGAAATATTTGGAGCATCCATGATATTTTTTGCTCTAAATTTGGAGATATCAAGCAACTTTCTAGCTATAGCCATTCCTGAGATCCACATGTGTTAGCTGGAGAAATGGCTTCCCAGCAAACACGTTGTTATAGTCTTCTAACTCAAAGAGTTTTAGAGCTAGAGACTTGATTTTTTTTATGCCGGGTGCTCTAATTATGCTCTAAAATTTGGCGTTTACTATATAGCTCTATCGTTAGCCGTTTGCCCACACTGAATGAGGAAGCTGTGGAGCCGCTCTCCAGCTAACACACCTATAAAGTCTCATAGAGTCGTTGTTTTTTTTGCTGCTAAATTTTCCTTCAAATCAATCATTGCTCCAATTATGCTTTAAATGTTGGCGTTTTCAGAATTCGCAATTTCCATATGAGGAAGCTGGAGAAATGCACATCGTAAAGCAGCATTGCTGTGTTTCGGTTTGAAGGGTTTGAGTGCTGGTGAAATTATTGGCACGTGAGGCTGAACATCTGTATGCTTCAAATTGATGGACGCAGGGCTGTGCATCGTAGGGCACGTTCGTAGCATGCGTGATCTACGAGGCAATGGTCTGTTATAGGTGATGGTTACCACTTAACATCAGGTGGGCCATATGCTTGTTCATATGCTGCAACAAACTACGGTTTGGTTCGTACCGTTATTTTAAATGATCCTTTTACAAATCAAAAATCAATAGCAGTGAAATTCCAGTCATCCAATTTCGGGAGCAACTTAGCATTTGGATTTCAGAGCCTATTGCAATGTAAGATTGTATAGCAGCTGGCCTCTGCTTTCAAAACACTCGCCACTCTCAGCAAAACGTGACTGCAATTCATTTTTCAGGATTTAGGAGTTTTTAATTTTATCCCAGGTGATTGAATGAAAAATTAATGTCATTCAATCATTTATTTACTCTTATGACTACTCTTATCCCCCCGTCAAAGACCCTCGCGACAAAGAGATCTAGGTATTTCAAAGCATGTCAGAACATCAGAACAGTTTATTATAAAAGTATATTCTCGTTCGAATTTAAGATCCGATAATTTTCGTGACTTTTCTGAAAGAGGAAAACAAAAAGCATGATAGAATTTATCCTTTACGAAATTCTATCGTGCTTTTTGTTTTCTCATTCAAACAAATTAAATTGTATCTGAAAATGGAAACGAAAGCTGACAGAATAAAAAAAAACACTTTAAAACTTTATGCTTATTTATCAACGTTCAAAAATGTACCAATATAAAAAACTTCACCATGAACAAACAAAACAACTTTCACGAAAACATAGACTGAATTATCTTCACAATTCTATCAGTCGTCGAATTTATATCATCACCATTTATTTTACTTTTTAAACTTTTTCTCGTCGAGGCAATATTAGAGCGAAGCAATCTACGAACTGGGACACTTGGGTAGTTTCTAATTTCATTAGCAATACTGTTTTCTCCCTTACCCCTGTCCGATGCACTTTCAGGTAGCTTTAATTTGTGATGCAGAGCTCTGGGAACTTTTCTTTTAACTCGGTTTATGTTTCTTTTTCTTCGTACTGGGAGACCTTTGATGTCGTCCTCGTAGTAATCGAATCCGGATTTCAATGAGCCCTCTTTTTGTTCTTTAGGTTTGTCGATTTCTGGTCTGAAAAGTAGAAAGTTTATAACGTTTTAGATCCAATTTTATTACTTAAGTACTTGAATAAATTCTCTTTCAAAATTTTTATTTTATTTTTCATTTTTTGATTTACTGGTTTAAAAATGGAACTAATTTGATGCTAGCGTGTCGTAGCTTTAAAGAAAAAGTATTTATTCCGTAATTTTTAAAACTCGCGTAACTTCAAAATAAATGTAACACAGAAAACTTGACTAACTGTGGAAACTCGTATTTGTCCAAAATAAGCTTTTCTTTAGAGTCCCCCAGATCGGTCGGTTTCCTTTCTGCTTTCATTTTCTCTGTAACAGGTTCTTTCGTTGTCGAATGCGTTGGCTCCAACTCTTCAGGTCTTGTTGGTCTGATGGGTCCAGGTTTGTATATTATCGGGCGGGGGTATGTGTATTTGCTCGGTGGCCCCTCGTTGTCATCCATTGATTTCCTTAGCCCCAAATTTCCCGGATGCTGTTCAATTCAAATTGCAAATCAAAGAAGCTGGTTTACTTGTGATGTCAACAAAGAGGAATACGACACATAAAAACTATTATACTATTAGGTATTATTGGTAATTCCCATTTGTTTTATTTGACTGTGACGCAAAAGAACTGATAAAACTCATCTTTATGGTTAGTTGTACTAACCATAAAGATGAGTTTTATCAGTTCTTTTGTACAAATTAATCGAAAGTTGGCCCAATACCTGGTAACTTCTATTAGTTTTATAGACATACGGTTCGGTTAGCCCGTAGAACTGTTAAAACTTATTTAAAATTGCCAGTGATGGAATTTGTCGTTTTCGGAATTTGTAATTTACAGAATGTGTTATTTTAGGAAATTGACGAGTTTAGAATAGACGTTCTCGGAAATTGTCGTTTTCGGAAGCTGTCATTTTAGGAAGTTATCGTTGTCACCCTGAGAGACAATTTTATACACGCCGAGTTAAATAAAAAAACCTCGGTAGATAATCATCTGAAAACGACTTCCCAAGAAACCAAGAAAGGTAGTATATAGCGAGTGCGTTACTTTAGGGCCCATCCAGTTGCCAGGCTCATTAATAGCAGCGTCTGGTACCGCGAGCCGCGCTGGGTTGAAGCCTGGAGGCGGGCTATCTTCGGAGCCGGGAGGCCCAGGGCCTCCAGGGCCGAACATCCGTCTGCCTTGTTCAGGGAACGAGGGCAAGTAGGGCACATAGCGCTCGTCATGACCGTACGTTGACTGAGAAATTAAAAAATCATGACCCTTCTTTATAGTTCGGCGTAGGTAAAAAAACACCGAGCATTACCTATAGAGGGTGATTTTTTTGAGAAGGGTAGTGATGGCCAAGTCCAAAACCACGAGAGTTAGGAAAAAATCGTGAAAGGAGTCATACTGTCGATTTATAAGAAAACAATAACTGCATATTATTTTTTTTCAAATATCTTTTAGGTACTTTTGAAGAAAATGGACACGCATATTTTTTTTATTTTTTTACACCCTTATTGAACCAATGGATTTTGTTGTTGATAAGGTGTGGTATATATCTTTGCAAACAATTTTTTTACTTAAAATAAATGGATGCCAATTTTCACTATTTTATATTTTTACACGGAAAAAAACTTCTTTCACGACTTTTCCTAAACGCTCGTGGTTTCAGACTTGGCCATCACCGCCCTTCTCAAAAAACCACCCTGTATACACAGATCTGACGCCAGTTTTTTTTTTAAGCCTTTTTCTTCGCGAAGCGAGCTTTTTTTTAAGCTCTTTCTATTGTAACTCGACGGTAATACCCAACCGTTGATAGCTTGTTTTGTTATGCTTACAAAACGTTTACCTTCTCAGATCCTTTCACGGTGGTATCGCGTAGTGCTTGTGCCTTTCTCATGCTAATGAGAGACTGGATTGCTTTCAGCTGATCGAGCGAACCTTGGGGGTACTGTGACACTATCTGAAAGGCATACAAGGAAAATGTTGATACTTCTTCCTATCGTGTCACTGGTTTTCAAACCAGTGCAATATTGATACTGCAAAACAAGTAATTAGTTTGAGCAACAAGAAAAACTAACTTCGAGAACCAAAATTCCTATTTTGGTGAAATTTATATAGATAAATCAACATGAAAGTATAAACTATCAAATAAAACAAAAATTTCAAATCTCATAACGATTTGAACGAATGAACTAATTTGATTTTGACCTTCAGCTAAAAGATAATAGGAGAAATTAACCTCCTCTACATTTCCAAAAAGAATAATTTTAAGTTCGCTCCATCCACTGCTTTCGTGATATTTGCAATATCATCGCACCATCGGGTAGGGAGCGTCCTACTTTTCGTAATCCACTTATTACAAATACGCTTTTATTGATTATTTCTATTTAAAAAAATAAATTCAAACTGGCTCTCCGTCTAACTGTACCTAGGTATACTGAAAGATTTAGCACTAGCTTTTAGACCAAATTGAAATAGTATGTCCTATGCTAATAGACTACTTAAGAACCAGACTGCACTTAGAGAATCGAATACGCATTCAAAAGGTGTGGCTAAATTGGAAATTTTCTGGTAGAATGCTAAATGCAATTACTTTCGACCATTTTATAGAGTGAAAGGGCTATTGAAATCGATTCTATTTCAAAGAGATTCTTTTATCTCTTCAAGCTTTAAAGAGAGAGCTTTATCTATCTATTTAGCCTGCACCCACTGCTGGGTAGAGGTCTCCTTTCTAATACGCCACTCTTTTCGGTCCTGTCCTAGTCTTCGTCATTGTTGCCCAACTACTCCGGCAATATCAACCGACCAACCGGACTTGTGGTCTGCTCACGCTAATTTAAAACATAAACAAATCGTCTCAAAATCCTCACAACAGATACCTACAGTTACTTACATACATAAAATCACGCCTCATTCCCATGGGGGTAGGCAGAGATCAGATAGTTACGCGCCAGTATTCGTGAACGGCCTTGAGGATCTGGGCGGTGTTAAATATTTTCCCCACGCCAACCCCTACATTTTTACGCGCACATTGTGTGACTCTTACCACTAGGCCGCGTCATCGCTCTCTCGTATTCAAATTTGGTTATCGATAATTTAGTGTCCTTGTTTTCTACTGGTTTATAAAGTCTATAGTACTACTTCTACTAGTACTGGTAGTGTCTATGTTAAAAAATGTACCTCTTGCATTTTATCATCACTAGTGAAGGGTTGCGTGGTAGTGATAGGGTGGATGGGCTTAGCTGTCAGCTTCATCAGGGAGCCCTCGAACCTGTGGTTGTCGTCTGACTCCATGATGGAGTCATCCAGTCGCCGTCCGGACTTCAACGGCTTATTTTCGTCATCAGGAGGCTGGGTCATCACTACAAGTATTTCCGTTGTCAGCAACCGTCGGTGTATTTTTATTTTAATTTTTTGTTTAACTAGCTGATGTAACAAAGCGTTGCGTCATAGGTCATGCACGTCAGGAACGTGTCCTGCGACTGCCATATGCGTCCATCAACTTGAGGCATACAGATGTTCAGCCTCACGTGCCAAAAATTTCACCGGCACCTTCAAACCGAAACACAGCGATGCTGCTTCTCGGCTGAAATAAGCATGGTGGTAGTACTTCCCCGGACGAGCCCTTCACAAAAAGCTCTACTACTACAAGTTTAAACCTATATAACGTTGCTGCGAAAAAAAAACTCCTGACACTTTACTGTTACGGTAATTATTTTCACAGTTCTACAAAGTACACTGAGGCATTTTAGACCATACGCAG
Source organism: Thera britannica (assembly GCA_939531255.2). Lineage (NCBI taxonomy): Eukaryota > Metazoa > Arthropoda > Insecta > Lepidoptera > Geometridae > Thera > Thera britannica. The sequence continues at coordinate 14,888,882 of OW618039.2, forward strand.
TTAGCTGTGGTTAGACCATACTCAAACTAAAACTACACGTACATTTTTGTGCTATTATTTTTCTGACCGTTCTTAACCGGCCGGGACGATCAATCAGGTTATAATAGATCGATGTCAACAATGGATGTAAGAAGCTGACAACCGTTAAAAAAACAAAAACCAGCAAAAACATTTTTTTGGTGGGAAAACTGGTTTGAATCCTAATTATGTTTGCTGAACCTTTATTTATCATCATCATCAGCCCGTTTGCACCCACTGCGGAGTATAGGCCTCCATTTTATTGCGCCCCTCTTTCCAGTCTCTCGTGAGTCTCAACCACTCATTCCCAGTACTCGTTACAATGTCGTTCGATCAACGGGCGGGTGGTCTGTCTTTAGGTCTTTGAGCATCCCTTGGTCACCATTCTGTAGTAGTCTTTGTCCATCTCCGATCGTCCCTTCTTGCCAAGTGCCTTGCCCATCAACACTTCTGTTTCGCGATTCGCGTACCCACATCCATGACCTTTGTCCGGCATCGATCTCGACATTGGTTACGTGGTCCAGAAGTGATATTCCGAGCATATATTTTATTTAAATAAGTTTTTTATATTATATATTAGTTGCAACTATGTCTGTCTTGTGTAACTAACATACTTACAGTCTCCATCTTCTCTAGCGAAGTTATTGGCCGCCTTATGTCCCCCACTTCTTCGCCAGTCCATGTTGTCCACCACATCATCATCAAATACACCTCGTTTCAGATACACGGAGACGTTTGTTTCTGGGAAAAAGAATATTCAATTACAATAATCAATCTTCTTCTTCTTATCAAACCAAGACTTTCTAAAGAAGAAAGAAGAATAAGAGTTTACATTATCTAGCCTTAAACTAACCAAAGTTTGTATCATGGGAACCAGCTGTTAAAATACTGAAATAAATTTTAATATTCAATCAGCAAAGCATCAACTTCAGGTGCCTCATATGCCTATAATTTGACCAGAAATTTCCCCTTCAAACATAAATATAGTCATCATCATCAGCCTGAACAAGTCTAATGCTGGACATAGGGGTCCTCAAGAACGATTCTGAGTTCTTTCCATCCACCGACTTCCCGCGATCTTAACAATGTCGTCGATCGATCTGGTGGGTGGACGGCCTACGTTTCGTCTTCTAGTTCGTGGTCGCCATTCGAGAACCTTTATTCTCCAACGGTTGTCGGTTCTTCGAACAGTAAAGTAAATAATTGTAGAGCTATGCACCACAGTAAATTACTTGTTTGTATATTTAGTTCTATAAAGTTTTCAAGGAGCACAGTATTGTAAAGTATATAAACAAATATTATGAACTACTAAGAAGATGGTTCCCAGCGAAGGTAGGACGTTGTATTGTTACAGATAACTAAGAAATGTATAGTCTAGCTTGATGGAATCGGAAGTTCTTGCAAACTACGTTACTGTAAGCTTATTATGTACATACCTACACAGATACGAAAGCTTAGTACAGAATTGAATATCGACTTAGCGAATAAGTCCTACGCTACGGAAATTAATTTTTGCTATACTTTGCGAGTTTTTTTAGTTTATTATTATATGAAAGCTCAATAAAAGCACAATTATTTTGAACATGATTTAATTAGGCACGACACGTCTTAAAAATTCGGGCCACGAGCACCGACTGACTAGACCACCTCGTGAGGTCTTTAATACACACAATGAATAACAACAAAACCACCAGTTCAACATTTTTACTCTAACATATACTCGTAGCAATAGTTGGACAAGAAATCTCAACTATTTATTACCAGTGTAATTAACGTTGCAGACATACTGAAATCCTGCTCTTTTATTAGTAATAACTGGTTGATTATTGCTCGCACAGCTTTGGAAGGGCTGCGGGAAACAAGATACAAAGGTTGCTTCGTACCTTTTAAATCGATATACTCAGCTAGTGAGTAGTTATATCCTAGTGCAACTCCCGACATGGACGAGATCATGATCACGCAGCAGATTGCAGAGCTGATGCAGCATGACATCAGGAAAACCCAGGCTCTGTAATGGAAAGAGTGAATAGGTATTTTCTAGATGAGTACCCCATTACCCCTGCACTGCTGTAGAACTGTTCCGATGGCTTTGTCTGACGCATCTGTAACCACAGCACGTTCTGCAGAACAGTCGGGGTGAGCTAGCAATGCCGCGTTATACAAACTCCACCTACACCGTCAGGTGAGATTGCGGTTAAGTGTTATATTTAGTTATATTGTCAAAAAATCGACAAAATTTTGGTGAACAGTTCACTCATCATTTTCTAGCTTAATTTTAAGCAAAGCTTGTATTAAATCACACAAAATTAAAGTCACTCAACAAGCTATGGAGAGGGCTATGCTCGGTGACTGAAGGATAAAATCCGGAACGAGGTTATCCGACAGTGAACCAAGATAGTCGACATAGCTCAAAGGATTAGTAAGCTGAAGTGGCAGTGGGCCGGTCATATTTTGTCGTAGAACAGACAATCGTTGGAGCCAAAACGAATACTAGAGTGGAGACCACACTTAGGTAAGCGTAGTTTAGAACGCCCTCCGGCAAGGATGGGGCGACATCTGCAAAATGTAGCTGGCAAGCACTGCAGGCGAAGAGCTGAAGACCGGGCTCAGTGGCGTGTCTTGGGAGAGACCAACGTCCGACATAGACTGATATAGGTTGATGATGATAATAATTGTAATGAAACTGCAAACAGACTCATGGCTTTGATCTCCCGACATCGTATATCTATTAGCACTAAGTACCAACTCTTTCGGGAACTCTACAGGGGTAGTCAGGTACTAAATCACTGTTAAAATACCTACAAAATCAGAAGTTTATTTCAATTTCAAAACTTTTATTCAGAAGAAGAGTAACAAATATTCTTGGCCAGTCAAGAGTGATTAAGATGGCTGTTAGCTGTATATATAACTTATTTAAATAAAAAGTTACAGATATAATATTGAAAAAAGACGTAGGAAATGTTAAAATACAAAAGTATTTTAACATTTCCTAACAGCCATCTTAATCACTCTTGACTGGCCAAGAATATTTGTTACTCTTCTTCTGAATAAAAGTTTTGAAATTGAAATAAGAGAGACAAAGAAAAACTCGTTAGGCCACAAAGTATATAAAAGCTTGTTATGTAGATAGATACGTAACACCTGTTGTCTGTCTGGCGTTTCGTTTACCTAAAGACCCGTTTACATAATGGCAGTACAATAGCGCTGACTTTTTAGTAGTAGTAGAGCTCGTTTGTGAAGGGCTCGTCCGGGGAAGTACTACCACCATGCCTATTTCTGTCGTGAAGTAGCATTACTGTGTTTTGGTTTGAAAGCTCTGGGTGCTGGTGAAATTACTGGAACGTGAGGCTGAATATCTGTATGTCTCTCAAGTTGTTGGACGCAGGCATCGTAGGGCACGTTTCTGACGTGCGTGCCCTATGAGGCAATGCTTTGTTATAGGCAAACGAAAGAACTCCCTAGCCGTTTCGTTGAATAACACCATTTATAATGTCTCAACAGTTGAAGAGCCGAGCGGGATTTGAACCCGCGACCTTCACCTTGGTACGGGGCTGCGCTGACCGTTGTGCCATCGGATTTTAATCACGCTCGACGAATAACTCTTAGAGACTGTTAATTTGGCACTAACGCGAAGGGGAAGGTCGCAGGTTCAAATCCAGCTCGGCTCTTAACTATTGAGACATTATAAAAATCTTTGTGATTTCCTAAACACTATAAAACCAATAAAAAAATGTCTCAAATTACTGGCTGGCAGCTTAAAAAAATAAAAAAACTTTATAACGTAATGTGCTTTGTTTTGGAACTAGTGAAGTGAAATGATTTTAAGTGGGCCCCAAAGAGACTCCAGTACACACATGTTTTCAAACTTTACTGCTTAATAAAAACTCATACAAATGGATTTACCTCTGAATGAGATCGATCATCCATCCACAACACGTGAAAATACAACACATTATAAGCAATGGAACTCTTGCACCAGTTCAGCTCCCATCGCCTGTCTCCAAATAACCTCAAAAATACACAATTACATGAATACCACAGGAATTTCGTAGAATTTCAGAAAGAGCCGGTTACGGCGCCTTCCTCCGTGATTTACGTATTTTAGGCATTAGGGATTTTGTAGTTTGCGTACGATTTAACGGTAATTTCATAATTTACATGACAATTTACATGACAATTTACTTGACAATGTGCGACATGACATGACAAACGACAGCAAACGGCTGTGGATGACAGTTTGCGTTCAAGAAGGTTCTGAAGATTGTCCATTAAAGGCCTGCGCACACCTAGTTCGCTGGCGGTAGCGATCAGTGAAACGCTGTCAAATATCGCTCTCAGATTTGAGATTTGACAGCGATATTTGACAGCGTTTCACTCATCGCTACCGCCAGCGAACTATGTGCGCAGGCCTTAAAGAATAATCCTTTATCCAGGGAAGAGGGATCAAAAATCCATGCCTTTATCCCTAACGGATAAAGGACAATCTACAGAAACTTCTTGAAGGAGAAGGAGTTTCCAAACCTATGCTTGGAAACTTCTTGCTGGGTTTCCAACCTCCTTGCCTCTATCTATGGCTGTGCTTAATTTTGATTAGAGATTTCAGAATACAGTCAGCCACTGAAGTTGATTGAACGATTCAAAATATTACTGCGGATGAGGTAAAAATGTTGGCTACAAGATTAGTCTTGGCTCATAAAAATTTCAAGGCGTCGTTGAACTACACAACACAAAAAAAAAACAACAGTAAATATGCCGTTGTTCATAAAAATAGTGTTAAAAACTATGAGAGCTTCATAAGTTATAATAAAAAAAATACATATTGTTGACAATTCGAACAAAACTATTTAACCCCAAATAAGCATAGCTTGTAATATGGGAACCAGATAGCTGATATAATTCTAATCTACATTTAAATGTAGATACATACTCAGAATATAATATAACCCCTAGACCAAGAGAACAAACATCTGTGTTCACCACACAAATATTTGTTCTCGGTGGGGATTGAACCCACGACCTATGACGCAGAAGGCAGAGCTACCAACTGAGCTGAGAGGCCAGTGGCCTCCTCAGGCCTCAGGTAATAACTGTTATAATGAATTCAGTCCCATAGGTAAGCAATAAGCTCTTCGTTAAAATGGTTTCGTACCTAACTGCCCAAAATTCTAATGATGTAACCATGGTGGGGCCAATGAAGCTCCGTTTGTAATTCCCTCGTTGATTGGTTTCACAAGCCAGCTGGTTGATACCTAGGCGAACACTTTAGGCACTGAATAATGTTAGAATCTGAATGGTATTCTAATTCAGGGCTCTAGCAAGAACGATACCTGTTAAATTGAGTACAGTATTCGGAAAGAAAGAAAACACATTATATTTTTTTATAAACAGTGTAATCATTTTATTTAAAGGGGATTCTGGTGAACTGATGAGTTAACTGAGATCCCCTGGGAAGATCAGGTTAGGGGATCCTGGGGGCCGAAGTGCATTTATTTGACATACATACGTAGTAGGTGTAGACGTTGACGATAGATAAAAATAATGGTAGATTAAATATGCCAAATAGACCCCTACTCAGCTTTTTGCTACCTGGCCATCTACCATGCCAAGCAGCGCTGGTTTTCAGGCAGAGCTTTTATTTAGGATATCCCGAAAGCTTTTAACCCAGAGAGATTCGAACTCAGGTAAAAAACAGGCCGGGTGGCGTAAAGTCTATCATATCTTTAAAAAATAAGCGTAAAGTTTTAGACAATTATTTTAATTTAATTGTAATCTGACACTTTTTTATAGAAATAAATTGTAGGTTTGATTGATAAAGAAAATATAACTATAGCTATTTTATTATGTTAAAATCAATAGTGAAAAGTGAAAACCGCTAATTAATCTACCGACAGAATCCCGTCTGACCTTCTTTTGTTCGATAAGTGGTTCATCTTCGATGAGATCTGGAACAAAAGACTTCGATTGGTCGGCAGGTAGCCATTATCACCTCGTGTGCTGTGCGAAGGATCCTTCTAAACACAAAAGAAAATCGATAGGTAGGTAGTGGAATTAGGCACTATTGAGGTTAAGCTGTTCTGTAAAATATTATTTTTAAAATACTACTGTAACCTATTGATTATAATAACAATAGATAATTTATGTTGATAATTGATGCTTGTTCTGTATAGGTGTTGTATGGAATAAAACTTATGTAAGTACTATTATCAGCTGTCTGGTTCCAAAGTACAAGCAGTGACACCCTCATTAGTAAGACCCCGAATACTACGCCCACCTCCATATCCGACACGATAAAGCTGAAATCACTTACAGAGACACGTTTCTTTCTAATTAAAAGGGCATCATTTTCGTGTTTTGGTTTGAACATTGTATTTATATAACTGTTACCCGTTTCTTTGTTCACTTGGAGTTCATTGATATTAGTGAAAACTTTTCGGTCTTTGAAGCATTTGACATTACCATTGTACTCGTAGCACCATGTAGCTTTAAAAATTGATATTAGTGAAGACTTTTCGGTCTTTGAAGCATTTGACATTACCATTGTACTCGTAGCACCATGTAGCTTTAAAAAACCTTATCGGCGTTTTTATAGATATCTTATATACGAGTAGATCACACAACTTTTCACAGCACCGTAAAGACGCAACGTAGGGTGAGCCCTACGTTCCGTCTTTACGGACCATATGGACCCACCATATGGACCCACCAGATGGACCGATGACATACTCGTAGTTAAGATCGCGGGAAGTCGGATGGAAAGGGCTCAGAATCGTTTTTCCCGAAAATGTGTAGGGGACGCCTATATGTCCAGCAGTGGACTTCTCTAAGCTGATTATGAACTTATCACAGCACATTTAAAAGAGTTTGGTGAGTGAATGAAGCCTTGCATACAATTTAGTCTATCCAAAATAGTACCAAACATGATGATAAACATCACACGTTTTTATAACGCTTTTATTAGCTTCACCTGTATGTATGTATGTGTATGTATGTATGTATGTAACTGACCTCTTTGAGCTCGATTTTGTCCTACTTTGAACGATCAGATTTGATTCAAACTTTGCACACCTGTCAATGACAATGCAATAATATGAAAAAAAAATGAAAAAAAAAACTCTTTTTTGTACAATAATATAAATTTTTCAATTGATTATTACAGTTTTATTTTTAACTTTTTAGTTCAAGTAGTTATAAAAGCGTTTGTTTTTAGTTTTTTAAACTATATTTTTTTTTACATTCATTTTGTCCGGGCCATGTCCGTGCCCGACGCCAAGTGTGGTCTGCGCTTTAAATCTACAAAAAAAGTCCTGTCACACGCTGCGCGGAGTACTCATGTCAGGGCTAGTCATTTCATTATGCATTATAGAACCTATTAAAACCTTACATTTTCACGTAAACGTGGGCGCCGTATGTGGCTTGGCAAGACCTTGGTTAATATTTCATACCGACCTTTTGAAGAACTCCTGTAGTGCTAGTAAGCCTTCTATTTTTGGTTAATTGTAGACCTACTGCCTAAAAGAAAGGGTAATGCTTTTCTAGAGTGAACGTAGGTACCTGTCATTTTATATTTTACGAGCTGGATATGACCGAGCTTCGCTCGGGGTTAAAAAAATGGTATTATTACAATACCAATAGATGTCAGGAAGAATCGTATCTATAGTGGCTTATTTTAATTAACAACGCCATCTGCTGGAATAGCTTGCAGTTAGTTGCTCACAATCGCCAATAGATGGTAGGTAGAACAGTCGTATATTGAGTTTGTGTTTGATTATTGCAAAACACCAACTTTTCGTCATTTTCTAAAAATGAATCCTAGCTAGATCGATTTGTCGCCCTCGAAAACCCCTGTATACAAAATTTTGTGAAAATCATTGGCGCCGTTTCCGAGATTCTGATTATATATATATATATATATATATATATATATGTATATACAAGATTTTCTCGTTTAAAGGTATAAGATTTTTTGTGTAGGGAATAAAAAAGTAACCGAGAAAACTAAGGGAGTAATTTTCACAATTTATTCGCTTGCATGTGTTAAATTTTTGACATTCTCTAGTTAAAGTCTAAAATTCCAATTTGGGGCTAGATAGTGTTGTGTGGATTGTCCACAATATTTATAATAAATTATTATAATGAACTCGCTTATTATGTAGGTACTATGTTATTGTACCTAGTTTATTCGAAATAAGGGCTTTAGAACTCAGGCATTCTAAAGCTCTCAACGTTTGTTTCGTTTCTGAACTGAATTTTAAATAAGTCCCTACGAGAATATTTCTGTATATATTTACATACATTGTAAGGGAAAAAAGTCATCGTATTTTTGAGGGTTCATCTCTAATTAACTAAACAAAAAACTGTATTTAGTAACACCAGTCTATTTAAATAGAATATAAGTAAAATCTTTATTTGACTAAGGGCTGGTTTTACGGATTACTAATAAGGTAAGTTTCATCATTCTAGCACTTACAGTTTCGGAGAAAAATGGCTGTGACATACGGACGGACAGACAGACAGACAGACATGACGAATCTATAAGGGTTCTGTTTTGCCACTTGGCTACGGAACCCTAATTAATCCACCTTCTGTGATGCTATTACATATTATTATTATGAACCAACTCAAGTAAAACGTAGATTTATTTTTTGGCGTAAAAACGAGGGCTTATGGAGTTTCAATTGAATCAATATTCGAAATTCCACCAACAATAGGTACATTCCCTTTCTTTCCAAAGTATTCCTTATCTTCCTCGTATACCTCCCTCATTAATAAGAGTGCTTCAAAACTCCGTGAATTGTTGGGATTATTTCACCATTTTACGTAATATCGTGAGTATGCAAAGCTCGGACGGTCCCCGATGCAAACAACGAAAATTGCTCGCATCGCATATCCTTTGAGGAATTATGCGATGTAAAAAATACATGCGTTGAGAATGCGAGCTTTGTTTGACGCTCAAAGTGACTTGTTAATGACTTTCATAACTGAAACTGTTTTAAAAATACTTTCAGTATTTTCTTCATGGAACTGTTTTGATAGCTTCACGGAAATTTCATGGTATGGAGCTTCTTGTTGTTTTATAAAATCATGAATACCACTTATAAGATACTGCATTATACAATGATCAAAAAAATAAGCTCAATTATTGCTTTATTATTTAATCTCTTATTTTTATAAGTTTCACTCATGTGACCAAAAATATATATTTAGGTACTAGTAGTACCAAGATACGAGTGTATAGTAGTAGTAATAGAGCTCTTTGTGGGGAGGGGGGAAGCGGAGGGGCTCGTCCGGGGAAGTACTACCACCGGTTTATTTTTATTTTTGTCTGCCAAAATAACAATGGCCTACAAAAACGAAAAAGTCTGTAGTCATAAGTAGAATAATCATGAATATAGACTCGACTTATTACTGTTTCATAAAAAAACATTGATTTATTTTTGAAAATGGAACCAAAATCGGATGCGTGTGAACTTAGCAGATCATTGTCCAGCAGATCAAAAAAAAAAGTGAGTTCTATTCGCATGCAGCATAGTTCTACAGTTCCTGATACTTTTCAGGAATAGTTCTGGCCCGAAAACCTGAAAAAAACCAATTGAAAAAATGCTCTGCCAACTTCCCGTAGCAGATCATTTTTCACCAATAAAATAAAAAAAAATATGTTCATGTGCCTAAAGCTCTGCTCTACAGTTCCTGATACTTTTCAGAAATAGTTCTGGCCTGAAAACCTGAAAAAAGTGATTTGAACAAAAAATAATAATATTTTTTTTATGGATTTAAACAGTTTGCAAGAGCTAGAACTCTTTCGTCTCTCATAGATCCATACTAGAGCTACTACCTAGAACTTGAATCAAGTCTGGAACTCACGCAAAAAAACCAGCAGAGCAGGGTTGAAAGTTTAAAATATTTTTTTTATAGTGTTAAGGGGTTCTTACAAACTAGCACTCTCGCGTTTATCATAGGTCCTTATAAGCCCTATAACCTACAAATTGAATCAAGTCTGGAACTCACGCAAAAAAACCAGCAGAGCAGGGTTGAAAGTTTAAAATATTTTTTTTATAGTGTTAAGGGGTTCGTAAAAACTAGCACTCTCGCGTTTATCATAGGTCCTTATAAGCCCTATAACCTACAAATTGAATCAAGTCTGGAACTCACGCAGAAAAACCAGCAGAGCAGGGTTGAAAGTTTAAAATATTTTTTTTATAGTGTTAAGGGGTTCGTAAAAACTAGCACTCTCGCGTTTATCATAGGTCCTTATAAGTCCTATAACCTACAAATTGAATCAAGTCTGGAACTCACGCAGAAAAACCAGCAGAGCAGGGTTGAAAGTTTAAAATATTTTTTTTATAGTGTTAAGGGGTTCGTAGAAACTAGCACTCTCGCGTTTATCATAGGTCCTTATAAGCCCTATAACCAACAAATTGAATCACGTCTGGAACTCACGCAAAACGTTCAGCAGAGCAGGGTTGAAAGTTTAAAATATTTTTTTTTATAATGTAAAGGGGTTCGTAGAAACTAGCACTCTCGCGTTTATCATAGGTCCTTATAAGCCCTATAACCTACAAATTGAATCACGTCTGGAACTCACGCAAAACGTTCAGCAGAGCAGGGTTGAAAGTTTAAAATATTTTTTTTATAATGTAAAGGGGTTCGTAGAAACTAGCACTCTCGCGTTTATCATAGGTCCTTATAAGCCCTATAACCTACAAATTGAATCACGTCTGGAACTCACGCAAAACGTTCAGCAGAGCAGGGTTGAAAGTTTAAAATTTTTTTTTTATAGTGTTAAGGGGTTCGTAGAAACTAGCACTCTCGCGTTTATCATAGGTCCTTATAAGCTCTATAACCTACAAATTGAATCACGTCTGGAACTCACGCAAAACGTTCAGCAGAGCAGGGTTGAAAGTTTAAAATATTTTTTTTATAATGTAAAGGGGTTCGTAGAAACTAGCACTCTCGCGTTTATCATAGGTCCTTATAAGCCCTATAACCTACAAATTGAATCACGTCTGGAACTCACGCAAAACGTTCAGCAGAGCAGGGTTGAAAGTTTAAAATATTTTTTTTATAGTGTTAAGAGGTTCGTAGAAACTAGCACTCTCGCGTTTATCATAGGTCCTTATAAGCCATATAACCTACAAATTGAATCAAGTCTGGAACTCACGCAAAACGTTCAGCAGAGCAGGGTTGAAAGTTTAAAATATTTTTTTTATAGTGTTAAGGGATTCGTAGACACTAGCACTCTCGCGTTTATCATAGGTCCTTATAAGCCCTATAACCTACAAATTGAATCACGTCTGGAACTCACGCAAAACGTTCAGCAGAGCAGGGTTGAAAGTTTAAAATATTTTTTTTATAGTGTTAAGGGGTTCGTAGAAACTAGCACTCTCGCGTTTATCATAGGTCCTTATAAGCCCTATAACCTACAAATTGAATCAAGTCTGGAACTCACGCAAAACGTTCAGCAGAGCAGGGTTGAAAGTTTAAAATATTTTTTTTATAGTGTTAAGAGGTTCGTAGACACTAGCACTCTCGAGTTTATAATAGGTCCTTATAAGCCCTATAACCTACAAATTGAATTAAATCTGGAACTCACGCAAAACGACCAGCAGAGCAGGGTTGAAAGTTTAAAATATTTTTTTTATAATGTAAAGGGGTTCGTAGAAACTAGCACTCTCGCGTTTATCATAGGTCCTTATAAGGCCTATAACCTACAAATTGAATCACGTCTGGAACTCACGCAAAACGTTCAGCAGAGCAGGGTTGAAAGTTTAAAATATTTTTTTTATAATGTAAAGGGGTTCGTAGAAACTAGCACTCTCGCGTTTATCATAGGTCCTTATAAGCCCTATAACCTACAAATTGAATCACGTCTGGAACTCACGCAAAACGTTCAGCAGAGCAGGGTTGAAAGTTTAAAATATTTTTTTTATAGTGTTAAGGGGTTCGTAGAAACTAGCACTCTCGCGTTTATCATAGGTCCTTATAAGCCCTATAACCTACAAATTGAATCACGTCTGGAACTCACGCAAAACGTTCAGCAGAGCAGGGTTGAAAGTTTAAAATATTTTTTTTATAATGTAAAGGGGTTCGTAGAAACTAGCACTCTCGCGTTTATCATAGGTCCTTATAAGCCCTATAACCTACAAATTGAATCACGTCTGGAACTCACGCAAAACGTTCAGCAGAGCAGGGTTGAAAGTTTAAAATATTTTTTTTATAATGTAAAGGGGTTCGTAGAAACTAGCACTCTCGCGTTTATCATAGGTCCTTATAAGCCCTATAACCTACAAATTGAATCACGTCTGGAACTCACGCAAAACGTTCAGCAGAGCAGGGTTGAAAGTTTAAAATATTTTTTTTATAGTGTTAAGGGGTTCGTAGAAACTAGCACTCTCGCGTTTATCATAGGTCCTTATAAGCCCTATAACCTACAAATTGAATCAAGTCTGGAACTCACGCAAAACGTTCAGCAGAGCAGGGTTGAAAGTTTAAAATATTTTTTTTATAGTGTTAAGGGGTTCGTAGAAACTAGCACTCTCGAGTTTATAATAGGTCCTTATAAGCCCTATAACCTACAAATTGAATTAAATCTGGAACTCACGCAAAACGACCAGCAGAGCAGGGTTGAAAGTTTAAAATATTTTTTTTATAGTGTTAAGGGGTTCGTAGAAACTAGCACTCTCGCGTTTATCATAGGTCTTTATAAGCCCTATAACCTACAAATTGAATCACGTCTGGAACTCACGCAAAACGTTCAGCAGAGCAGGGTTGAAAGTTTAAAATATTTTTTTTATAGTGTTAAGGGGTTCGTAGAAACTAGCACTCTCGCGTTTATCATAGGTCCTTATAAGCCCTATAACCTACAAATTGAATCAAGTCTGGAACTCACGCAAAACGTTCAGCAGAGCAGGGTTGAAAGTTTAAAATATTTTTTTTATAGTGTTAAGGGGTTCGTAGACACTAGCACTCTCGAGTTTATAATAGGTCCTTATAAGCCCTATAACCTACAAATTGAATTAAATCTGGAACTCACGCAAAACGACCAGCAGAGCAGGGTTGAAAGTTTAAAATATTTTTTTTATAGTGTTAAGGGGTTCGTAGAAACTAGCACTCTCGCGTTTATCAAAGGTCCTTATAAGCCCTATAACCTACAAATTGAATCACGTCTGGAACTCACGCAAAACGTTCAGCAGAGCAGGGTTGAAAGTTTAAAATATTTTTTTTATAGTGTAAAGGGGTTCGTAGAAACTAGCACTCTCGCGTTTATCATAGGTCTTTATAAGCCCGATAACCTACAAATTGAATCACGTCTGGAACTCACGCAAAACGTTCAGCAGAGCAGGGTTGAAAGTTTAAAATATTTTTTTTATAGTGTTAAGGGTTTCGTAGAAACTAGCACTCTCGCGTTTATCATAGGTCCTTATAAGCCCTATAACCTACAAATTGAATCAAGTCTGGAACTCACGCAAAACGTTCAGCAGAGCAGGGTTGAAAGTTTAAAATATTTTTTTTATAGTGTTAAGGGGTTCGTATAAGGACCTATGATAAACGCGAGAGTGCTAGTTTCTACGAACCCCTTTACATTATAAAAAAAATATTTTAAACTTTCAACCCTGCTCTGCTGAACGTTTTGCGTGAGTTCCAGACGTGAATCAATTTGTAGGTTATAGGGCTTATAAAGACCTATGATAAACGCGAGAGTGCTAGTTTCTACGAACCCCTTAAGAGCGAGTCGTGCAAAATAGTTGAAAACGATAGTCACGGTTAAATCGATATTATGAATATACTTGCAATAATGAATCTAAAACTTTGTATAAAGTACCAGACTGAACGTATTGACAATTATTCCGTAACAAAAAAAAATATTTATATATAATTAAATAAACACAGATAGGTAAAATTTGACAAATCGTATGTCGGCGTTATTAAAAAATGTCATGTTACACTGTTGATTTTATGAACAAACTTTAATTCGAATTAATCTCAAATGTTTAGTCTACAATTAGTCCTTTTTCGATTTTTAATAAATCACTTAGTTATTTAGTTATGAATTTTTTAAAAAAGCATCTCAAATCCGCCATACAAATTTACTATGGACGCGCGAAGTTGAATATATACGCGACGAACGCTCGCGGAAATTCAGTCCACCACGAGAGCTCAGAGTGGGAGCACGTCTCTTTGCGAGGCGACGCGAGCCAACTAGCAAACGCGATCTTATGTGTATGTACACACAGCTGCAAACAGGTAAAGTGAGGTAAGCCATTTTTTATTATCTATGCTTTTTATTGCTCAAAAAAATGTGATGTACCTATACCCACCCCGTAGGTCGTGGGTTCGATCCCCACCGAGAACAAATATTTGTGTGGTGAACATAAATGTTTGTTCTCTGTCTGGGTGTTATATTGTATTCTAAGTATGTATTTACAAAAAAAAAATGTATTCAAGTATTATATCAGCTATCCGGTTCCCATATTACAAGCTCTGCTTAGTTTGGGGCTGGGTAGTGTTGTGTGAATTGTCCACAATATTTATTTATTTATTTATTTATTTATTTATTTATAAATATTTACTCTGTTTAGGGAACAATGGGAAAGCGAAAAGAAAGATATTCTAAGAAGAAAAGTGGCGCTCTGTTCCGGAAAAAAAATTTCGATAAAAATATGTACGTATGTAGGTATAGATTATTTTCGTATTTCAAATTTGATGTTGGTATTGTTCCAAGTTTTTTTGGTCAGGCGAATCGAAAACCCAAGATGGCGGATTCATTTTTTTTTATATTTGATATTGGTATCGTTTAATAAGTTTTCGAGGGCGCTGGTTCCGAATCTGCCATTCATTTTTTAATCCAAGATGGCGGATTCTTATTTTGTCATAAATTTTTGATATGGGGTTTTGGGGGCGCTGACTCCGAATATGCCATTCATTTTTTAATCCAAGATGGCGGATTCATTTTTTTTATATTTGATATTGGTATCGTTTTATAGGTTTTTGAGGGCGCTGGTTCCGAATCTGCCATTAATTTTTTAATCCAAGATGGTGGATTTTTTTTTTGTCATAAACTTTTGATATGGGGTTTTGGGGGCGCTGGCTCCGAATATGCCATTATTTTTTTGATATGGGTATCGTTTTATGGGTTTTTGGGGGCGCTGATTTTGAATCTGCCATTCATTTTTGAATCCAAGATGGCGGATTCTTTTTTTTCTTAAATATTTGATATGGGTATCGTTTCATGGGTTTTTGGGGGCGCTGGTTCCGAATATGCCATTCATTTTTGAATCCAAGATGGCGGATTCTTTTTTTTCTTAAATATTTGATATGGGTATCGTTTTATGGGTTTTTGGGGGTGCTGATTTTGAATCTGGCATTCATTTTTGATTCCAAGATGGTGGATGTTTTTTTTTCTTAAATATTTGATATGGGTATCGTTTTATGGGTTTTTGGGGGTGCTGATTTTGAATCTGGCATTCATTTTTGAATCCAAGATGGCGGATTCTTTTTTTTCTTAAATATTTGATATGGGGATCGTTTTATGGGTTTTTGGGGACGCTGGTTCCGAATATGCCATTCATTTTTGATTCCAAGATGGCGGATGTTTTTTTTTCTTAAATATTTGATATGGGTATCGTTTTATGGGTTTTTGGGGGCGCTGGTTCCGAATATGCCATTCATTTTTGATTCCAAGATGGTGGATGTTTTTTTTTTCTTAAATATTTGATATGGGTATCGTTTTATGGGTTTTTGGGGGCGCTGGTTCCGAATATGCCATTCATTTTTGAATCCAAGATGGCGGATCCTTTTTTTTTTTAAATATTTGATATGGGTATCGTTTTATGGGTTTTTGGGGGCGCTGATTTTGAATCTGCCATTCATTTTTGAATCCAAGATGGCGGATTATTTTTTTTCTTAAATATTTGATATGGGTATCGATTTATAGGTTTTTGGGAGTGCTGGTTCCGAATATGCCATTCATTTTTGATTCCAAGATGGCGGATGTTTTTTTTTCTTAAATATTTGATATGGGTATCGTTTTATGGGTTTTTGGGGGCGCTGGTTCCGAATATGCCATTCATTTTTGAATCCAAGATGGCGGATCCTTTTTTTTCTTAAATATTTGATATGGGTATCGTTTTATGGGTTTTTGGGGGCGCTGATTTTGAATCTGCCATTCATTTTTGAATCCAAGATGGCGGATTCTTTTTTTTCTTAAATATTTGATATGGGTATCGTTTTATTGGTTTTTGGGGGCGCTGGTTCCGAATATGCCATTCATTTTTGATTCCAAGATGGCGGATGCTTTTTTTTCTTAAATATTTGATATGGGTATCGTTTTATGGGTTTTTGGGGGTGCTGATTTTGAATCTGGCATTCATTTTTGATTCCAAGATGGCGGATGTTTTTTTTTTCTTAAATATTTGATATGGGTATCGTTTTAGCGGTTTTTGGGGGTGCCAAAACATGATTGGTATTTTCAGGCACAAGGGCAATTACACGTCACACAAAGAAAAACATGCATATTTGCTGTTTGGACTGACGTAGACATGAAAGTTGAACAAGTAGAGGAAGATAAAGAACTTTGGTGTATGATGGAAGGAAAATTGAAAACATTTTATTTTGATTGTTTACTGCCAGAGATTATTGATTCTAGATTAGATAGGCTAATGGAAATCAAAGAACCTAAATATATTCTAGAAGCGATAAATAAAAAAATCGTCAAAACGACAGCGAAAAGGACTGCAATAAACTGTATTTAGTATGCAAACTGACTATAATTTTTATTTCTGAGTAATAATTATTATTAGGAGAGATGAAAGTCATGTGACTTTATGAGTGATGAATATGGATGTGGATGGATATGTGAGTAGAGGTAGACCAAAGGAAACATAGATGTGTGAAAGGTAACATCGGTAAGAGAGGAATGCAGCTATGACGGATGACAGAAGGGAACGCAGAAGGAAAACTCGTTGTGCTGACGCCACATAAAGGGAGATAATGGCAGGTAGAAGAAAAAGTAATGAATAATAATTATGATCTGATTTAATTAACATAGACAATATTCATCTCCCTCAGTCACTCAACCAATCAACAAAATAACAAAACCAAAACCAAAAAATGCGGCACTGGTTCCGAAGCTATTTTTTTTTTATTTAAGTCAAAAAAAAATAGCTTCGGAACCAGCGCCCCCAAAAACCCATAAAACGATACCCATATCAAATATTTAAAAAAAAAAAACCGCCATCCTGGAATCAAAAATGAATGGCATATTCGGAACCAGCGCCCCCAAAAACCCATAAAACGATACCCATATCAAAATTTAAGAAAAAAAAACATCCGCCATCTCGGAATCAAAAATGAATGGCAGATTCAAAATCAGCACCCCCAAAAACCCATAAAACGATACCTATATCAAATATTTAAGAAAAAAAACATCCACCATCTTGGAATCAAAAATGAATGGCATATTCGGAACCAGCGCCCCCAAAAACCCATAAAACGATACCCATATCAAATATTTAAGAAAAAAAAGAATCCGCCATCTTGGAATCAAAAATGAATGCCAGATTCAAAATCAGCACCCCCAAAAACCCATAAAACGATACCCATATCAAATATTTAAGAAAAAAAAAGAATCCGCCATCTTGGATTCAAAAATGAATGGCAGATTCGGAATCAGCACCCCCAAAAACCCATTAAACGATACCCATATCAAATATTTATGAAAAAAAAAGAATCCGCCATCTTGGATTCAAAAATGAATGTCAAATCCACAATCAGAGCCCCCAACAACCTCTAAATCGATACCCATAATTATCATTTATTTAGGATAAAAATGAAGCTGCCATCTTGGATCCAAAATGAATGAAAGTATGAAAGAAAGAAATATTATTTAACATAACATAGGTACACAGAGCGGAACATTGACAAAATCAAAACTAAAATATGAACAAAAAATTCTAACACAAATAATTGAGTAATTACTTGCTATCTTAGCACATAATAATAAAAAACAACTACGTCCCGCGCTAGGTACATGTTATGCCAAATAGGCCCTGGCTCAGCTTTTGCTGCTTAGCGGGGTATGAACTTACCACCAAAAATATTATTCACAAATATGCAAATATAGTTGAAAATGAAACGAAAACCTGGCCTTCAGCTTAGTTAGTAGTAGCTCTGCCTTCTACGCTGTAGGTCGTGGGTTCGATCCCCACGGAGAAGAAACATTTGTTTGGTGAATACAAATGTTTGTTCTCTGTCTGGGTGTTATATTGTATTTTAAGTATGTATTAAAAAAAAAATATATATGCTAAGTATTATATCAGCTGTCTGGTTCCTATAGTATAAACTCTGCTTGGTTTGAGGCTAGATAGTGTGGAGTGGATTGTGCACAATATTTATTATTTATTACTATTATTAAAAAACCTAAAAGAAAAGTGAAATGAAAATGTAATTATTTTGTAAACTGACCTCAGATTGTTTTTTTAGAGAGATGAATTTTACTTTCTGGCATAACGTAAACAAAATTTCGTCTCTATAAGTCACTCAACCAAACAACATTTTTTTCAAATCATGGGTTACCTACTTTTGCCACACTAGGTGTAAACGGCGTCGAGCGAACCTATCATTGTGTGCGTGAGTACGCACACAACTAGCGAGCCGCAGTAAATACCTATTTTCCGTCCGCCTGGTTTACTCGACTCGCTCTTAACACTATAAAAAAAATATTTTAAACTTTCAACCCTGCTCTGCTGAACGTTTTGCGTGAGTTCCAGACTTGATTCATATTGTAGGTTATAGGGCTTATAAGGACCTATGATAAACGCGAGAGTGCTAGTTTCTACGAACCCCTTAACACTATAAAAAAAAAAAATTAAACTTTCAACCCTGCTCTGCTAAACGTTTTGCGTGAGTTCCAGACGTGATTCAATTTGTAGGTTATAGAGCTTATAAGGACCTATGATAAACGCGAGAGTGCTAGTTTCTACGAACACCTTAACACTATAAAAAAAATATTTTAAACTTTCAACCCTGCTCTGCTGGTCGTTTTGCGTGAGTTCCAGATTTAATTCAATTTGTAGGTTATAGAGCTTATAAGGACCTATGATAAACGCGAGAGTGCTAGTTTCTACGAACCCCTTTACATTATAAAAAAAATATTTTAAACTTTCAACCCTGCTCTGCTGAACGTTTTGCGTGAGTTCCAGACGTGATTCAATTTGTAGGTTATAGGGCTTATAAGGACCTATGATAAACGCGAGAGTGCTAGTTTCTACGAACCCCTTAACACTATAAAAAAAATATTTTAAAGTTTCAACCCTGCTCTGCTGAACGTTTTGCGTGAGTTCCAGACGTGATTCAATTTGTAGGTTATAGGGCTTATAAAGACCTATGATAAACGCGAGAGTGCTAGTTTCTACGAACCCCTTAACACTATAAAAAAAATATTTTAAACTTTCAACCCTGCTCTGCTGAACGTTTTGCGTGAGTTCCAGACTTGATTCAATTTGTAGGTTATAGGGCTTATAAGGACCTATGATAAACGCGAGAGTGCTAGTTTCTACGAACCCCTTAACACTATAAAAAAAAAAATTTAAACTTTCAACCCTGCTCTGCTGAACGTTTTGCGTGAGTTCCAGACGTGATTAAATTTGTAGGTTATAGAGCTTATAAGGACCTATGATAAACGCGAGAGTGCTAGTTTCTACGAACCCCTTAACACTATAAAAAAAATATTTTAAACTTTCAACCCTGCTCTGCTGAACGTTTTGCGTGAGTTCCAGACGTGATTCAATTTGTAGGTTATAGGGCTTATAAAGACCTATGATAAACGCGAGAGTGCTAGTTTCTACGAACCCCTTAACACTATAAAAAAAATATTTTAATTTTTCAACCCTGCTCTGCTGAACGTTTTGCGTGAGTTCCAGACGTGATTCAATTTGTAGGTTATAGGGCTTATAAGGACCTATGATAAACGCGAGAGTGCTAGTTTCTACGAACCCCTTTACATTATAAAAAAAATATTTTAAACTTTCAACCCTGCTCTGCTGAACGTTTTGCGTGAGTTCCAGACGTGATTCAATTTGTAGGTTATAGGGCTTATAAGGACCTATGATAAACGCGAGAGTGCTAGTTTCTACGAACCCCTTTACATTATAAAAAAAATATTTTAAACTTTCAACCCTGCTCTGCTGAACGTTTTGCGTGAGTTCCAGACGTGATTCAATTTGTAGGTTATAGGGCTTATAAGGACCTATGATAAACGCGAGAGTGCTAGTTTCTACGAACCCCTTTACATTATAAAAAAAATATTTTAAACTTTCAACCCTGCTCTGCTGAACGTTTTGCGTGAGTTCCAGACTTGATTCAATTTGTAGGTTATAGGGCTTATAAGGACCTTTGATAAACGCGAGAGTGCTAGTTTCTACGAACCCCTTAACACTATAAAAAAAAAAATTTAAACTTTCAACCCTGCTCTGCTGAACGTTTTGCGTGAGTTCCAGACGTGATTCAATTTGTAGGTTATAGAGCTTATAAGGACCTATGATAAACGCGAGAGTGCTAGTTTCTACGAACCCCTTAACACTATAAAAAAAATATTTTAAACTTTCAACCCTGCTCTGCTGAACGTTTTGCGTGAGTTCCAGACGTGATTCAATTTGTAGGTTATAGGGCTTATAAAGACCTATGATAAACGCGAGAGTGCTAGTTTCTACGAACCCCTTAACACTATAAAAAAAATATTTTAATTTTTCAACCCTGCTCTGCTGAACGTTTTGCGTGAGTTCCAGACGTGATTCAATTTGTAGGTTATAGGGCTTATAAGGACCTATGATAAACGCGAGAGTGCTAGTTTCTACGAACCCCTTTACATTATAAAAAAAATATTTTAAACTTTCAACCCTGCTCTGCTGAACGTTTTGCGTGAGTTCCAGACGTGATTCAATTTGTAGGTTATAGGGCTTATAAGGACCTATGATAAACGCGAGAGTGCTAGTTTCTACGAACCCCTTAACACTATAAAAAAAATATTTTAAACTTTCAACCCTGCTCTGCTGAACGTTTTGCGTGAGTTCCAGACGTGATTCAATTTGTAGGTTATAGGGCTTATAAAGACCTATGATAAACGCGAGAGTGCTAGTTTCTACGAACCCCTTAACACTATAAAAAAAATATTTTAATTTTTCAACCCTGCTCTGCTGAACGTTTTGCGTGAGTTCCAGACGTGATTCAATTTGTAGGTTATAGGGCTTATAAGGACCTATGATAAACGCGAGAGTGCTAGTTTCTACGAACCCCTTTACATTAAAAAAAAAATATTTTAAACTTTCAACCCTGCTCTGCTGAACGTTTTGCGTGAGTTCCAGACGTGATTCAATTTGTAGGTTATAGGGCTTATAAGGACCTATGATAAACGCGAGAGTGCTAGTTTCTACGAACCCCTTTACATTATAAAAAAAATATTTTAAACTTTCAACCCTGCTCTGCTGGTCGTTTTGCGTGAGTTCCAGATTTAATTCAATTTGTAGGTTATAGGGCTTATAAGGACCTATTATAAACTCGAGAGTGCTAGTGTCTACGAACCCCTTAACACTATAAAAAAAATATTTTAAACTTTCAACCCTGCTCTGCTGAACGTTTTGCGTGAGTTCCAGACTTGATTCAATTTGTAGGTTATAGGGCTTATAAGGACCTATGATAAACGCGAGAGTGCTAGTTTCTACGAACCCCTTAACACTATAAAAAAAATATTTTAAACTTTCAACCCTGCTCTGCTGAACGTTTTGCGTGAGTTCCAGACGTGATTCAATTTGTAGGTTATAGGGCTTATAAGGACCTATGATAAACGCGAGAGTGCTAGTTTCTACGAACCCCTTAACACTATAAAAAAAATATTTTAAACTTTCAACCCTGCTCTGCTGGTCGTTTTGCGTGAGTTCCAGATTTAATTCAATTGGTAGGTTATAGGGCTTATAAGGACCTATTATAAACTCGAGAGTGCTAGTGTCTACGAATCCCTTAACACTATAAAAAAAATATTTTAAACTTTCAACCCTGCTCTGCTGAACGTTTTGCGTGAGTTCCAGACTTGATTCAATTTGTAGGTTATAGGGCTTATAAGGACCTATGATAAACGCGAGAGTGCTAGTTTCTACGAACCCCTTAACACTATAAAAAAAATATTTTAAACTTTCAACCCTGCTCTGCTGAACGTTTTGCGTGAGTTCCAGACGTGATTCAATTTGTAGGTTATAGGGCTTATAAGGAACTATGATAAACGCGAGAGTGCTAGTTTCTACGAACCCCTTTACATTATAAAAAAAATATTTTAAACTTTCAACCCTGCTCTGCTGAACGTTTTGCGTGAGTTCCAGACGTGATTCAATTTGTAGGTTATAGGGCTTATAAGGACCTATGATAAACGCGAGAGTGCTAGTTTCTACGAACCCCTTTACATTATAAAAAAAATATTTTAAACTTTCAACCCTGCTCTGCTGAACGTTTTGCGTGAGTTCCAGACGTGATTCAATTTGTAGGTTATAGGGCTTATAAGGACCTATGATAAACGCGAGAGTGCTAGTTTCTACGAACCCCTTTACATTATAAAAAAAATATTTTAAACTTTCAACCCTGCTCTGCTGAACGTTTTGCGTGAGTTCCAGACGTGATTCAATTTGTAGGTTATAGGGCTTATAAGGACCTATGATAAACGCGAGAGTGCTAGTTTCTACGAACCCCTTTACATTATAAAAAAAATATTTTAAACTTTCAACCCTGCTCTGCTGAACGTTTTGCGTGAGTTCCAGACGTGATTCAATTTGTAGGTTATAGGGCTTATAAGGACCTATGATAAACGCGAGAGTGCTAGTTTCTACGAACCCCTTAACACTATAAAAAAAATATTTTAAACTTTCAACCCTGCTCTGCTGAACGTTTTGCGTGAGTTCCAGACGTGATTCAATTTGTAGGTTATAGGGCTTATAAGGACCTATGATAAACGCGAGAGTGCTAGTTTCTACGAACCCCTTTACATTATAAAAAAAATATTTTAAACTTTCAACCCTGCTCTGCTGAACGTTTTGCGTGAGTTCCAGACGTGATTCAATTTGTAGGTTATAGGGCTTATAAGGACCTATGATAAACGCGAGAGTGCTAGTTTCTACGAACCCCTTTACATTATAAAAAAAATATTTTAAACTTTCAACCCTGCTCTGCTGAACGTTTTGCGTGAGTTCCAGACGTGATTCAATTTGTAGGTTATAGAGCTTATAAGGACCTATGATAAACGCGAGAGTGCTAGTTTCTACGAACCCCTTAACACTATAAAAAAAATATTTTAAACTTTCAACCCTGCTCTGCTGAACGTTTTGCGTGAGTTCCAGACGTGATTCAATTTGTAGGTTATAGGGCTTATAAAGACCTATGATAAACGCGAGAGTGCTAGTTTCTACGAACCCCTTAACACTATAAAAAAAGTATTTTAAACTTTCAACCCTGCTCTGCTGGTTTTTCTGCGTGAGTTCCAGACTTGATTCAATTTGTAGGTTATAGGGCTTATAAGGACCTATGATAAACGCGAGAGAGCTAGTTTTTACGAACCCCTTAACACTATAAAAAAAATATTTTAAACTTTCAACCCTGCTCTGCTGGTTTTTTTGCGTGAGTTCCAGACTTGATTCAATTTGTAGGTTATAGGGCTTATAAGGACCTATGATAAACGCGAGAGTGCTAGTTTGTACGAACCCCTTAACACTATAAAAAAAATATTTTAAACTTTCAACCCTGCTCTGCTGGTTTTTTTGCGTGAGTTCCAGACTTGATTCAAGTTCTAGGTAGTAGCTCTAGTATGGATCTATGAGAGACGAAAGAGTTCTAGCTCTTGCAAACTGTTTAAATCCATAAAAAAAATATTATTATTTTTTGTTCAAATCACTTTTTTCAGGTTTTCAGGCCAGAACTATTTCTGAAAAGTATCAGGAACTGTAGAGCAGAGCTTTAGGCACATGAACATATTTTTTTTTATTTTATTGGTGAAAAATGATCTGCTACGGGAAGTTGGCAGAGCATTTTTTCAATTGGTTTTTTTCAGGTTTTCGGGCCAGAACTATTCCTGAAAAGTATCAGGAACTGTAGAACTATGCTGCATGCGAATAGAACTCACTTTTTTTTTTGATCTGCTGGACAATGATCTGCTAAGTTCACACGCATCAAAATCGGCGATCTTTTTGGTAGAATGCGTGCAAGGAACTGTATCACACGGCGCTAAAAATTAAAACTCGTATATAATGGGCCATTTTAGCTCCTTGTTAATCTACATTTTTTTTTCCAGCCAGCATCAGCATCATCCGTGCTACTGGTACACCTAGGAGCAGTCGGCGCCCTGGCGTCCGGAGCAGCGCTTTGTGGCGGCGGCGGCGCGTGTGCATGTGGAGCCTTGCTGCATGCTCTGCATCCCTTGCAGCTGTGGACGGTCTGCGGGCTGCACGCTGACCGAGCCGCCGCCATCGCTGCACCGCTGCACTACGCGGCTCTCGTCTCGGCGAAGAAGGTAAGAACTTTCAGCCTCAGAAGATCATTGGCCACAACACAATTGAAGACACTGTTCGATTTCTGTAGATTATGAATACTCAAGAATGCTCGTATGCCTTCCTATCTTGCTATCCTGGCTTGAAAAACTTGCATCATGTACCCCGGGCATTACAAACATGATCTCTCTGGACAAAAACATGCGGTTGGTCATGCTTAAAATATGTTCCTACGCCCGTGTAACCAAAAATTCTTGAGCTTAGTTCCAAATTTTTCTATTTTTTCGGTTACTTAATAGTTGGCTTCTTTACAGGTTATGATCTGCGTAGCGAGTGGCTGGCTGGCAACAGCAGCTCTACTGGCTCCACTGGCCGCAGCGAAGCCTCCACTAGCATACAGTTACGGACTAGGAGGCTGCGCTCCCGACTGTGGAGCCGGCCCGTCAGCACTCGCCTTCTGTATAGTGTACTCCGTGCTCACTTTACTTCTACCAGCGTTTCTCGTACTGATCTGCAGTTTGAAGATACTCCGCATTGCCCGGTACCACAGACATCGAATCGCAGCAGCAATATATGAAGTGACGTTATCCGCACAAGTGACAGTAACTCATCAACGAAACCCTTTCAGCGCCCCACCTCCACCGCGACGTCGCGCCTTATCAGCAGTTCTTCAGCCACTGGGCTCGTTGGCGATTCTGTACTTCCCATATTACTGCGTTTTAATATGGCCGGCGATCGCGGTACCGCCACAACCGTTAGCAGCTATATCAGCGGCACTTCTGGCAGCGGCACCACCTGTAAATGGAATCATGTATGGAGTACGAAGTAGAGCACTTCGAGATTCACTTAGAAACTACAGACGGAAGAGAATGACGAAAAGTGAGGTTACACAAGAGATCCAAGCTCGGACGCCAAGTGCATGTGGGTCACGTCGACCGTCCCTATCAGCTGGATCGGGGTGTATCCGACCACCGACGACACGGAGACTGTCTGACGCGGCTGCGATGGGAATGCGAGGATCGGAGCGACCAGCACAAAGAGCGGCATCGTGCAATATGCTGCAGGAGCCTCCAGAAGAGGAGCCCCCTGCACGTTCACGCACGACAGCTATTCCGTTGATTCGTGCTCCGCCGCACGTGGTACTCGGACGGGCTCTAGGGTTGGAGGAGAGTCTGAGCGCAAGAGATAGACGGCGCCGACAATCTCCCCGAATTACGGTAACTCGCGCGATGTCGGACGAAAGTGATTCACCGACTCGTCGGCCGCTCTGTCGGCAGCAGTCGCGCTCCAGTGGTGCTCTTCTAGTGGGCCTTTCGTATTCCCCTGTGATATCGGAGAACATCCACGTTGACCAAGGCACCGATGCGGCCGATGAGCAACTTCTCCTTTCGTGGCCGCATCACAGGCTGGTAGACAAACAAAACGCTTTATAAAACGGGTATTATCATAGTAGGCTCTCTGGACCGTGTACTACGTGTCAAGACAATAATGAGTGTGCGGTCCACAGCTTCGGTGTTTTGAGAGTTGTTATTATTAAACGCTTTGTATATTTGTATCCGTTTGTACTCGACCTTCTGCAGTGAAATACGTAGGCTGCCGACCGGGTTTAAAGGAAAGAAGATTTTTAATTTAAATCTATAATTAATTTTGTCAATGATTGAGTCTCTAAGTGTGAGAACAGAATGAGTACATTTCCAAAATCTTAAAACTAGGTGATTCTGTAACTGTGTCGTGCGTCGCGTTGATTGCGCTGACGCAAGCTGCAGTTCAAGGTGCGCGGTAAGTAGGTATTGTCTTGTCATCGGTTTATTCAGAGGCGCCTAGCGTAACACCTCTCCCCGAAGAACAGCGAGTATTGAAGCTTGCTGTAAATTGAGCTGGGATTGGGGTTGGAGTGCGGTCAACCCTTCCTGTAGATGGTAGGGAATAGATTGCTTGGTGATCAGGTTCAGCTTGGCTTTCACTTGCTTTCTGTACTTTATGTGAATTATTTTTAAGTTTATACTTTCTGTATAAAAGGACGCTAGCAAGTGCACATGCACTGGATAGAACCACATACATAGGGATCGTTGTGGGGTATAGGGTATATTCGGTGTCTTTCTGCAGGTGAAGTGGGGACTGTAGCGCTATTTTCCTATTAGTGGCGTGAAGCTGGTCCAGGTTGATAGAGTTTAGTTTGAATGAAGGAGTTGAAGATGGGGTTACGACATTGTTCTTGGGCAAGTCCATTATCTTCAATACCTGACCCTTCAACCGATCATTGGTGTTGGATATCGTAAATTCTGGTGTTTCTAAGTAGCACTGCTTGGGAATTATAGCGAGGAAACTGCCTTGTAGGGTTTGGTAGAGATTTTGTCCACAGGATAGGTGTACTTTTGTTAAGATAGGGAAACTGATGGTGTAGTGTTTCTCATCGAGTTCTTCGTATGCTGGCTTGGACTGGGTGATAGTGGTAGGGCTGCATGCGTCGTTTCGCTGCTGCGTTGAGATGAGATGCTGGATGCAGTCGTCTGGTGATCGATTCTGCTGGTTTTTCTTCTCCTCGCAGAGGTACCATTTACTGGTCTTCGGGCATTCAGCCTCAATGTGCTTGAAATCTTTCTCATGGATAGCTAGGTATGGGAAAGGAGGAGTAAGGATCTCATGGTGTTTGTTAGGTATAACTGATAATTTATACATAACATACAACGATGAAAGCACTATTGGGAATTTAAAACTATAACTATATTATTTTCTACATAATATGAACCTAACTTAATTATATCAAAATATTCTCCAATGTCTAAATTGAACACTTTTTCTCTGTTAAATATCAAAGCTGGTACCAGGAGCAAGTGAATTATCACGAGGGTCTTGTAACAATTGGGCATTTTTAGGGAGACGCTTTAGCCTAGATTTGGCAATAAGACCTCGTTTTTTCTTAGTATAAATATGAATAGGGAGGTCTGCCATTACGACGTCATGTGTATAACGGGGAGCTAACTTCTGTCGGGAAGCAAACGGATTTTTCACGAAAACCTGTTGTTCAGGAGAGTACTCAACCTCTGGTTCCCGTTCTCTATTTCGGTGGTCTGTCAGGTCTTTACGAGTCGTACTACACATGTCGTGAATCGTGTTATAGGCTTTAGTCATCTTATTCTTATGATTAGTCATGTACTGTTGGATTAAATGGGCGGACAGGTCTACGTCAAAGGGATCGCGAGGGTCATAGTGTCCCGTTACTACCTCTAATGGTTTACATTTTGTGAAACTATGGATGCTACTGTTGTAAGCCAGAAGGGCATATGGCATAAGATTAATTACTGATTCAGATTTCTGTCCTAATTTTAGAATACGGAGATGTTCAAGTACCGTGGAGTGGAACCTTTCAACAATACCATTCTCATTCGGGGAATGAGGAGCCACTCTATGATGCTGAATTTTATGCATCTTCACAAATTCCGCAACCAGCTGATTTGTGAACTCGGTTCCGTTATCAGTTACTATAGTGATAGGTATACCATGATGAGTACAGTAATTCAATAGGGCTTGAACCACACTAACAGCCGTGCCGTCTCTTATATGATAGGCTTGTGCATATTTAGAGAATGCATCTACAATGGTTAAGAATTTTTCGCTTTGAATAGTCAAAAGATCTAGATGAACTAATTCAAAGGGCCGGCTAGCGGGTGGTACCACCTTAAACTGTTGCTTTATCGGACTGCGATCATATTTCGCTTGGCCGCAGATAGTGCATTGGTTTATTAATTTAGTAATGTGTTCTCGCATTTTAGGCCAGTAATATTTATTAGATAACGCTAAGTAACATTCATTGATGCCGCGATGATTGGTCTTCCCCTCATGATATTTATTAATTATTTCCTGCTGCTTTAAATATTCCCTAACGTTCTCTAATTCCGTTTTAGTTAGTGTCAGATTCATTGCCGAATTTTTGAACGTTTTTTGTATAGTAGGTACGATAGTGTACATAGCCGAATAAGGATTTATTAAAAGTCCGGTTTTTATCTTAGGGTGGACGTACTCCTTGATCGCATTTATGATATCTTCCTCTATATTAGATGCAGATATTTGAACAGATGTTCGTGTGTGCGTGTCAAACGGCTTAGTGACTACTGGTCTACTCTTAATGTCACCTACAACGTTGAAAATTAGTTGCTTCGTGAATCTATTTAGGGGGTCATCTGAAATTGGGACCTCTAAAATGGGGCTTTCGCTATTTGTATGAACAGTGGCAGATCTCGAACCAGCTTCAGTTTCTGTAGCAGTTAAAGTTCGAGATTCATCTAACTCAGGGTCAGTTTCCGATGGATTAACTGCTATCGACATGAGCTCCTCATTATTAATTTCTATTCGCGATAGCGCGTCGGCGTTAGTATTGCACTTTCCCTGTAGGTAGTCGACCTTATAGTCATACTCACTTAGCTTCAAGCGCCATCTTGTAAGCCTTGAACTAGGATCTTTTAAATTCACTACCCATTGTAAAGGCCTATGATCCGTGAGAATTAGAAATTTACGGCCATAGAGATACGGTCTAAAGTACTTAGTTGCCCAAACGATAGCTAGAAGTTCTTTTTCGATGGTGCTGTAATTCAACTCGCTGCTGTTAAGAGTCCGCGATGCATATGCAATCGGTTTATTGGAGGCCTTAGTGCCTTGTGATAAGATAGCACCTATAGCTACGTTGGATGCATCAGTCGTTAATATAAAATCACGTGTAAAATCCGGGTACTGTAAGATTGGATCATTAGTTAAGAGTGTCTTGCAATGCTCAAAACAGCTGGTGTACTTGTTGTCCAACGTGATTTTTGAACCTTTTTTTAAACATTGGGTTAGTGGTTTAGTGATACGAGCGAAGTCTGGAATAAATTTCCTATAATATCCGAGCAAGCCGAGAAAACGTTTGATTTCAGTGGTAGTCTTAGGAATGGGGTAATTTTCAATAGCTTTAATTTTATTCGGGTTTGGTTTAACGCCTTCTTTACAGATAACATGACCTAAAAACTCAGTTTCCAGCTTCAAGAATTCGGATTTATCCATTTGAATTTTGAAGTTGGATTCTCTCAATCGTTTAAATACCTTGTCGAGGTTAACTATGTGCTCCTGAAGCGAAGTACTGAAAATGATGATGTCATCAAGGTATACTAGACAAATTTCATTTTGTAAGCCCCTGAGGACATTGTCCATAACCCGTTGGAAGGTAGAGGGTGAGTTTTTCAACCCCATGGGCATTCTTAAAAACTCGTAATGCCCGTTTTCTACATTGAACCCTGTCTTATGAACATCGGAGGGGTCCATCTCAACCTGATAAAATCCACTGGCCAAATCAAGGGTCGTAAAGTACTGGCATTTACCTAATTTGTCCAATACATCTGTTATATTAGGTATAGGGTATTTGTCATCAATCGTTTTCTCGTTAACTTTCCTGAAATCCACGACAAGACGCCATTTAACTTTACCGGAGGCATCTGCTTTTTTTGGTACAATCCAGATGGGAGAGCTCCAAGCAGATTCTGATGGCCTTATAATATTTTGATCAAGCATCTTATTTATTTGATCTCTGACCTCCTGCCTGTGAACGTAAGGATAGCGATAGCTCTTGGTATGTACTGGAATTTCGTCATAAGTCCTAATCTTATGTTTGATCTTGTTGGTGAACGAAAGTGATTCGCCCTCAAGATAAAACACATCCGCGTAGTTAGAACACAAACGCTGTAAATTGGCGAGTTCTTCCGAATTAAGATGATCGGTTCGTAGACGAGATAAAACATCTTTAGCGCGGTCTGATAAAGTTTCAGTACTGTCACATTCAATATTAAATATTTCAGCTTCAATAGGACGATCCATAGAAAATATTACATCGTTAGACGTAGGGTTAGTTATTTCTACCCAGCCCCTATTATTCTGAACCGTCGTTAAACAGTCTGAAATAAGGCAATTACAAATCGTTTGGTTGCCTACTAATACTTCTCCGTCATGTGTATTAACTGGTAATCTAACTACTTTAGTCGAATTAGCTGGAATAATTTCCTCGTACAAGTTAGCGTTTCTAGAATCATACATCTGAATAGGTATCTGTGTATAGCGAGTTTTCAGTAACCTATTTTTTAAATCAATGTTAGAGTCCCATACGTCAAGTAAATCAAAGCCTAAAAGTCCGTCAAAGTAATTATGAAACTTGTAGACGTACAAAGTTATATCATTCGAGTCATTAAATTCCTCGAAGCAAGGCATTGTTACAGAATAATTGTTTATACTAGTCGCGTGCACGTTTGTCACTTCAAATGGATCATATTTCAAAGGAACGTGACGAAAGTATTTCTCGACGGCATCAGGGCTTATAAACGATTGGTTAGCACCTGTGTCGATTAGGAACTTTAAAGGTGGATTTGCTATCTGGATGTAACCTAGTTGCCTTTGAATGTGGAAATTGACTTCTATCTTGGTTTTTCGGATTTCGACTCCTTCTGAAAATTTTCATTAGAGGCCTGATCTACAGCTTCCTCTACTACTGGGGTCTCGGAGTTATAATACTGGTCTTGGTCATAGTAGTAATAATCGGGGCATTGCTCCCACGAATAATAGTCTTGATACTCGGGGTAATAGTCATTTTCGTCAAACTCATTGAAGTTAATTTCGCGAGTTTTGAAGTAGTTAGTCGGGGGTGGATTCCCGTGTTTTCTCCAGTCATGTCCTGTCATTCCCGTCATTGGTGGACGTCTTTCTACATAGCTACTAACACCACTCATTGGAGTAGGACGCGAAGTATTACCAAAATTATTTGGTTGCTGTGGGGGTCTATAAGGCATCCTAAAAGCGTTATTTTGCGGGTTGTAATTTTGTGGAGGGGCGCGGAACATCTGTTGCGTGTGAGTAAGACCACGTAGTGGTTGCGGTTGAAATGTAGGCCTCCAACCCTGACCAGGTGAAGCTTGAATGGGGTTGGGCCTAGATGGACCAGACATGGTAAAAATGGGTTGTTTCATTGGTCCGAATCCGTCAGTCAGTCTGGGGACATAGTTGGGAATAGGGAGATTGAACTTGGCTGCATTTAAGTTTGGCTGCCGCCAGTCTTTCTTACTAGCTGAACCACTACTGCGCTCTTGCATGTAGAGAGTATTGAGCTCCTCCTGAACAAACTCTAAAGCTTTTTCCATCGAAGCGGGTCGCATGCAACGTACCCTGGATCCAAGTGGGTCCTTGAGTCCTCTTAAATAGGCCTGAAGAGTTAGTTTTTGGTATAAATCGCGTTTTGCGTCGATGGTGCTTTTCAAGTTCTCGTGAAGTGAAACATACGTCATTATGGTACTGAATAAGTTTTGGCATCGTTCATAAAATTCTTGCGGGGTACTCGAACCTTGGGTCTCTAAGGATAAATCACTGTAAAGAGCGGTCTCGTCACGGTGATCCGCAAAATTGTTCACTAAAGCGTTCCTTATACCTAACCAGTTATCTGGTATCCCGTTCGAATTTATTAATCTAGCGGCGGAACCGGAGACTTTATTTAAAATTCCGTTTACAAGCGCTAGATTGGTCAAATCGTTGCCTGGTTCTGGTTTAAAGTGAGCCAGGACCAACTGGTCGCAGAGATTTATAAATCTCGTTAATACGTGCGGATTTCCATCGAAATCTGGCACAAGTCTTAAGGACTTAAAAATTATATCAATCGGGTTACTGCCGGCGGAAGCTGGAGGCTGAGCCATGCTTTCTTCTATATCTCTATGCTCGTCTATTACACTGAGCCTACTATTTAACCTACTACCTAACCTAATATTCCTCGACTCTCTTGGATGAAAAATCTTGGAAGTTAATTACTAACGTTATAAAAAAATATGGGATACACTAAAGGAAGGACTATAGTTTAGGTAGGATTAAGCAAGGACTTGAAAGATTCAAGGACTTACTGCATTTTTCTTGTCGTCGTCGTCAGCTGCTCAGCAGAATCGATTTCTTGATTCCACTATCACCACCCGGAACAACAGCACTAGTAGGTTCTTTTTCTTAATTTTAGTAAATTAAAATATCCGTGCCTGCGCCAAATACGTAGGCTGCCGACCGGGTTTAAAGGAAAGAAGATTTTTAATTTAAATCTATAATTAATTTTGTCAATGATTGAGTCTCTAAGTGTGAGAACAGAATGAGTACATTTCCAAAATCTTAAAACTAGGTGATTCTGTAACTGTGTCGTGCGTCGCGTTGATTGCGCTGACGCAAGCTGCAGTTCAAGGTGCGCGGTAAGTAGGTATTGTCTTGTCATCGGTTTATTCAGAGGCGCCTAGCGTAACAAGTGACCAAATATTTACAACTTAAGTAGGCGTACGATTCCTCCTACAGGGTTCCTCCATATCGTAGCTTTACCTACTGAAGTATTACTTTAGTTAGTGTATCGTAAATATAATTTCCGATGTATTCCATAGGATAGTGAATGTGATCTGCGGAGATTCGTGTTATTTTTGTTGGATCAATAAATACAGTTATAAGTATAAGTGTACCTACTGTTTTAGATGGCAAATCTTATAAAAAATCTTCGCATTTTGTGATTAGTTACATAACAAAGTTGTTAATGCTTTGCACATTGCAAGCCCGTCCAGTAATCTGGGTGCATAGTGATTTTTTCTAAATGTAATATCTGTATTTATCTATGGGATTTTATCCTAAGTATTTTTTTATACTGTATACCATTCTGTAAAGATCTTCTTGCAAGTAAAAACTGTCTAGTGTAGTAGGTTAATAGAAATACAGAAAATTGCAATGTGATTTATAATTATTTATGGTTTTACTAAGAATAACCGTTGCTGGCACAAATTCCATTAATAAATAAGTATTTAATAACATTATTTTTATAGCAAATTATATTTATCTAAGTAATAAACTAAAATATTGCATGAATTCTGTGAGTAGAAGTATTTTATACGGTTCTAAATCGTTTCAAAGTTATATGAAAACACTGTAGTACCTATAGTAAATGTAAATGCTACAAGTAAAAGATGTATGAAATTTAAAAATGTTCGCGGATGTTATGATATTATTATTATGTAGATTACATATTTAATTGCGCGATGTTTTATTAAAATGTGTGAGTAGATGATAGTTGTATTAAATAAATTATTTTAATGTCGTTGTTCTATGATAAATGTTTAAAAGAGTAATTACGAATTGTTATTCTAGTCAAGGAGCTGTTTTAATGTATATGTTAATTTTAGATAAGTGAATCTATAAAGAAATGAAATTGTTGTGTCTTTTTAATTTGCATTTTGTCCTAGCGAGATATAATTCAATTATATTTTTTTTACAAATAAAAATAATGTCAGATACAAATTATGTCTGGTCTTCCGTCTGGGATTTGGATCAGCTGAGCTATCTCTAGGTCGTTTGTAACGGTCTGTAGATAGTTGTTTCTTGTGTATTTTGTAATTTTTTGAAATATTTGTTTAATTGTAAGTTTCTCTGCGTAAATAAATGTAACTAATTACATTTATTTACGCAAGAAACTCAAATTCAAAGATACAATGACGACATCGACATCGGCATCGATTTCAATAAAACTAGATTATAGGTAAAACACTGCTCTGCTGAAGGTCATGGTTTATCGGTTGTGATCAATCTGAAAGTAAAGATAAAAAAAAACAAATCAAAAACAAGCAATTGCTATTGCTTGTTCTTAGGTAATAGTACCGCCGAATCGCATTACTTGCGGTTCAGTCTGGCTGCGTTCCTGCAATAACCTCGTAAAATAACAGTTAGTGACTACCCACCCAAAGCCGTTTTAACGTCTGTATTCACCCACCCAGTTCATGAAAGTCTTTGGGCAGGTTGTAAAAATATCACTCCTGAAACTAAAGATATAATCACACTGCAAAGACTATACCTACAGGGCGTCCCACGAATATATGCCACATGGAGGGAAAGTACCTTGAATATTGTAGATGGAACATTTTATTGAATTTAAAAACAATTTAAACTGCATTCATAGACATTGGACGACGGGAGATGGACGAGGGCGGCTACAGAATGGTGGCCAAGGGGTGCTCAAAGACCTAGAGGCAGACCACTCGCCCGTTGGTCGAACGACATTGTTGCAAGTGCTGGGAATGAGTGGATGAGACTCGCGAGGGACCGGAAAGAATGGCGCAATAAAGAGGAGGCCTATACTCAGCAGTGGGTGCAAACGGGCTGATGATGATGATGAATGATGACATAGACATTTCAAAAATTTTTGCAATTGATAAAAACCTGATATTAATTTTGAATAAAAAATGTTAAAATTCATGGTCTTCCTTTTATTTTGGACGCTATGTTATCTAGAAAGAAATAATCCTTATAATGAAGCCTTATTCGATCGGTATAGGATAAAACTACAGGCTGATTATTTTTCCCCCGTAATGGGCTCGATTCAACCACGTAATTATTTAAATATCTAGGAATGCAGATTTTTTTTTTAATTAAAATTATGCCTTCTTACAGTAAAATGTTCTATCTACAATATTCAAGGAACTTTCCCTCCAAGTGGCATATCCGTGGGACGCCCTGTAATAAAAGCTTTGTCTCTCTGTTCACGCATGTTCAAAATTAAAAGATGGATGGTATGATAGATGACATGTTGGGCCGTCCAAAACTGATGCGAAAATAGTGAGAGCTTCAAATGTTCAAAATATTGTATGAAATACATTGCTGTGTTTCGGATATTCGACTGGCCTCAGTTAGCTCAGTTGGTAGTAGCTCTGCCTTCTGCGCCGTAGGTCGTGGGTTCGATCCCCACCGAGAACAATTATTTGTGTGGTGAACATAAATGTTTGTTGTCTGTCTGGGTGTTATATTGTATTCTAAGTATGTATTTAAAAAAAAATGTATTCAAGTATTTTATCAGCTATCTGGTTCCCATATTACAAGCTCTGCTTAGGTTGGGGCTGGGTAGTGTTGTGTGAATTATCCAGAATATTTATTATTTATTATTATTATTTATTATTTCAAAGCTTCAAAATTGATAATTACTGTTCAAAATATTGTATTTCAGGATATTGTAATGTATCTCTCAGACCATAATATTAAAAGTAAGCAAATAGGGCTTTGCCCTCTTTCTATCTATTGTATATGATTTATATAGCGTCAGGGGCAACTGGTGATTATACAAGCCAAACTTGCAGTACGCATGTCTGGGGCAGGATTTTAGATGGAATTGGCTAACCCAGCATCTATACCATCCTGACAGCTTAGGCGGCCTAATCTACAGGAAAAACATGGTCAATACGTGCAGAACTGACTAACGGTTTCCTCACGATGTTTTCCTACACCATTTGAGAGCACTGTATTGTGTACATAATTTTTTCGAATAGAGAAATCCATAGTTACGCGACTGGATTTGAACCCGCGAACTTATGATCAGAAGACCACCAACCACTAGACCACCAATGCATTCAGACCAATATTATTAATAGGTACTGTAAATGGTAAACGATTAAAAAACAAGCAAATGCCGATCCCATTGCGGTAACTTTCGTTTTATTGAAGCCTTGCGCACATCTTAGCGATCTGCGTTGGCGATTAGTGAAACGCTGTCAAATATGGCAGCGATTGCTATCGCCATCGCCTAGATGTGCGCAAGTGACTGTACCTGGCTTTTTAGGTCAGTAGTCTCACGACATTGTTTCCATCGCGTTCGTGAATTGGCATTTTTCACTTGAAACGTTTTCGATAGGTGAAGCTTGGGGTGACGAATGAATTTGGGTAGTTAACTCAACTGTTCTATAAACATTTTTATCTTTGTATCAGGGAATCGGATTATAGATCCACCTGTTTCGTGGCACGAGGTGCGGGTTTTGCATGCGCAGACTTCCCCTCTACCTTTTCCAGTGTTTTTTTTATATTTTCAATCGTTTATAGTCGTCATTGATCAGCAGATTTCAAAAATTCAAAAGATTAGTCCTATATAAATTTCATCAAAATCTGTTCAGAAATTCGGCCATGAAGTCGGTTTCTCAAGTTTTTAAACTTCATTCATGACCTGATCATGGTAAATAGCATTTTTTGTAGGCCTTGATGCAGTAAACCTGTCTTAATTTCCTATTTTAGCACGAATTAACGTACGGTTGAAGGCAATCAATATTGCACATTGACTTTTCTGCTTTCGTAGAGCGCAATCTCTTTCTGACGCACACTACGCTCTATGAAGCCGAAATTAGCCGATGTGTATAATTGTTGTCTACTTACTATAGAATGTACCTACTGAACAAAGAACATAACTACCCTGAATTATTATTCTACTACAGATTGATGTTTTCAAAATCACATGCAAGTTTATCAAACAAACTTTGATCTCAATGCCTTTCTGAAGTGGTAACAACTCATACGTTGAAACGGAAAACTGAGAAACGTAGTAGGTATCGTTAAAAATAATGAGTGTTTCGGCAGAGAAAACTCCACATAATAACAGGCCGTAAGTATTCAACAGGTCCCAGAATAGAATAAGACCTCTTTACCACCTAGTGTATGTCGTAGATGTAGAGCAAGGTTACCACAGATATATAAAAAACTTGAAAGGTGTCAAGGGACAACCGGATGGAACGAAGTTCCTTTATTATTATTTACAAATAACCTGTATACACTCAACAAAAATAATCGTCACGACACCACACTGTTCAAAGCGAATTAGGAATGATAATATTTGTAACAACTCATACGTTGAAACGGAAAACTGAGAAACGTAGTATCGTTAAAAATAATAAGTGTTTCGGTAGAGAAACTCCACATAATAACAGGCCGTAAGTATTCAAGTATGCAAGGGCATGATTCTGGGGCCGACCGGGATTTTCAATGTCCCTAAAAGATCTCGGCCTATTGATCTCTGACAAACATAAGCTATCCCGAGTGAAAAATGTCTGTCTATACTCAAAAAGCCAATTCTCAGTGAAATACGACATCTATCTCTGTTGATGGCATATTTTTCAACACGAGATGCGTTACGTTACACGCTTATCCAATAATCGAACGATTAATCGATCGGTCATTTACTATTATCCTAGTGTTTTGTTCAATTATTTATCAAATGATATTTCAATTTGTTACTACAATTGAATTACGTTTATACAAAGCTAAAATGTTGGGAACAACTGAGTTTATAGGTCAAAATTTCAAAATTCAAGTTTATGATATCAAACTGACTAATAACGGAACGTAATTCGGCGCATACTTCATCAGTGTTGCTATTTAATTCTATCTAACGATAAAACGCTAGATCTAGCAGTTGGAGGACTTACTCGTAACTAATATTTTATTTTTAGCCTCGAAGTAGAATAGTTCTTAATAGCAACAAAGTTGTCTATAACACGTTATTCAAACTGTACAAACTAAAATAAATAATAAACAAATAAATAATGCGGACAATCCACACAACACTATCTAGCCCCAAACTATGCAGAGCTTGTATTATGGGAACCAGATAGCTGATACATTACTTAAATAATCCTTTTTTTTTGTAAATACATACATAGAATACAATATAACACCCAGACATAGAACAAACATCTGCGTTCACCACACAAATATTTGTTCTCGGTGGGGATCGAACCCACGCCCGCCAGCGCAGAAGGCAGAGCTATTACCAAAAAAAAAGCACCTTGGTGCATTTCCATACCAAACACAAACCAAAGCACCTTGGTGCATAAATGCACCAAAAAAAGTTTTGCGCCAAGCGTTGAGACATCTGTCTGACTCGCTTTTTCTACTACAATGTCCGTAAGGAACGAAAAAAATCGGTTGTCTGTAAAGTCGGTTTACTGACGATAGTTGAACGTGA
Organism: Thera britannica; assembly: GCA_939531255.2. NCBI lineage: Eukaryota > Metazoa > Arthropoda > Insecta > Lepidoptera > Geometridae > Thera > Thera britannica. The sequence goes on from OW618039.2 coordinate 14,927,204, forward strand.
TAACGTCATAAGAAAATACTCGCGGACTCGCGGACTCGCGTACTCGGACTTGGACTCGAACTCTCGGACCCGGACTCGGAACCCGACCGAACCCTTACCCTTACCCTCATTTACCCTTACCCTCATTTACCCTTACCCTCATTTACCCTTACCCATTACCCGACCCGGGCTCGGGCTCAGGTAAATGGAACGACGAAACGACGTAACGACGCATGAGTCATGTTTTTTCGTGCGTGCAGCCGGCTCCATCGATTTATAAGACGTTATCACGTCAAAACCATCCTTTTCGCACTGATTTGAGCTTTGTAAATATGTATGTCAACTTCAAAACAGTTACCTAGACGTCAACAACACAAAAAAACAAAATCAGTCTTACGGAACCACGCGCGCGGGCATTGTTTACGTATTGTGAATTTCAGCTTTTTTGCTATATTGCAAGTGTTTTGTGTTGTTTAGTGCTTAAATATCGTAATAATAACTCAATAAGTAGTTATTAACGATAAAGTTTTGTGTAAACAGTGATTGAATTCGTTCAAATCGACTAAAATAACCAGCACATTCTCGACTTTTTTCCCAAGAAATTTTTTTCACGCCGCTTTTTTATGTGAGTATTAAAAATTATTAATATGACAAGTAAATGCAACTAAATCCTTGCTTCAGGGCTGAAATAAGCTTTCAGGGGATACTATTTTTTTAACTATAATTACTTGTAGGACTTTTCTAGAAATTAAATATTATTAAGATCCACCTGCGCACCCGCGATGCAAAAAAATACGAGATGCAAATAATATTATCGCTTTATTTTTAAGTTAATTTAAATTAATGCTTCGAGTTCTGTCAAAGTTTTTGAGTTAGTCAAAATTTTGATTCGGAACTGTTTACGTAGTATTAGGCCAGCAAACTCATCAAAATTCTAAATGCAATTCATCATGCCATTAAGCTCGAATACGAGAGATGTTTACAAGACGGGAATTCCAAGAACATAAACACTTATCTGGCGTTTCAAGTGGGTCGCGCGCGACGGGGCGTCTTGGCGCCAAAACAAATGCTAGCGTCGGTGATCGTCACACGTTTGTAACACGTCACTAACTGTTTTTTTTTTGGTTGTTTTATGAACCAAGGTGCTTCAAGCGTGGTTAATAATTTTCAGTTTTTTTTATTGAACTAACTGAAATACATTTCACTAGCGGGCAACACTCAAACCACAAAAAAGAAGAAGAGTTTATTTTTGGTTTTTGTCCAAAAGTAATTAAATTATTTTATCCCCATAATATTCGCATTACGGACAAAACTATAATAAGTGGGGCTCGTTGTGTTATTTACAAAGTGTTTATGAGGTGTTTGGAAGTGTACCAACCAACAAACACTAGCAAGCTGAAAAACTGCCGTATGAAACTGAATAGAGGTTTTTTACTCAAACAGCAGATGAAACTGGGGTAAAAAGAACAGCAGTAGACGTACACTGTTATATTTTACTAAAATAATCGTGTAAATCCCTGTCAAACATAATAATTATTCATTGTCTCATTGAATCCTATTTAGATGTCCAAATCTTTAGTTTTGATGCATTATGTACCTATTTACTTGGTATAGGTATAGGCAAGCCTATTCCATCTAAAATCATATCAATCACATCAAAATTGTATTTATTCAGTTAAATTGTTCCAGGCACTATAAAGTTCCGCGAGTAGGGCTTGAGTAATCACCAGTTTAGCCCCTGAGGCTTATTTATATCATCTACAATAGATGAAAAGGCCTGTATGTAAATACTTTTATTCATATTTGTATTTATTTTGTTGCAGGAAAATCTGAAAGAACTACTAAGGAATGGTTGGTGAAGCCAAAAGAAAATTTACTGTAAAGCTCTGTTATGGTTGAATAAAAATAGTGCTGGAAATTATATAAGTACTATCAGGCAACAATATTGTTAGTCTACCACTACACACAGGACTTACTTACTTTGCTTCGTCTATCTGTACAAACCACCAAGCTTGAAGCATTATTTGCAAATATAGTCTGCAAATAGCCCAACGGTTTCATGTGAATTTTGTAATTATATGTTTGTAAATAAAGTTATTTGTAAATAAAGATGTGGTTTTTATTCAGTCTATTCTAAATTTTTTCCTCTAGTAGGTATATAAAGTATAGTAGGTATATATTATTTATTTCTAGGTAGAGACTGTTTGGGTCCATCGGTCTTATGATATTTTTCAAATGATTGTATGTCTCTAGTCCAATTTTCAAGTACCTATAGTAAGAATTGTAATGAAATCTCTTGTATTTATATGATAACTAGCTGTGCCCGCGACTTCGTCCGCGTGGTATAGTGTCTATGGGTAGCATTTTTAATTTGCAGCGGAAGAAAACAGTAATTAAATAACAACGTCATATTCGCGTGCACGTGACACAGTCGTCTGCCCTCTTACTAAACTTAGACATATGGCGTCGTACTACGCCACACTTTCATCCCCCCCGCATTCCTCTCCGAACTCCCCCCACTCTCCTCAACGCCCCCCGACACTCCCCCCGCTCCTCCCCTCCACACTCCCCCTGTACTCCCCCTGCATTACCCCACGCTCCTCCCCTCCACACTCCCCCCTGTACTCCCCTCCACTCTCCAACTGTACTCCCCTCCACACTCCCCCCTGTACTCCCCTCCACACTCCCCCCGAACCTCCCCTCCACACTCCCCCTGTACTCTCCTCCACACTCCCCCCGCACCTCCCCTCCACACTCCCCCTGTACTCCCCTCCACACTCCCCCCGCACCTCCCCTCCAACTCCCCCCTGTACTCCCCTCCACACTCCCCCCTGTACTCCCCTCCCTCAACCCCCCCAGCACAAACTTTGAATGTCATATTTTTTTATATCAAATCAACAGACTAAAAATAAGTTTTAAGTTTCTAGCTCTAAAAATGACGATACTTCCATACAACTTTCAACCCCTATTTTCAACCCCTTACAACCCTTTTTTCGCAATAAAAAGTAGCCTATGTCCTTCCTCAGGCCCTGAACTATCTGTGTACCAAATTTAATTTCAATAGGTTTAGTAGTTTTGGCGTGAAAGCCAGACAGGAAGACAGACAGACAGACAGAGTTACAAACGCATTTATAATATTAGTATGGATCAATTAACAATATACCTACCCAGTTTTCAGCTACTTTTATTTAACCAAAAAAACTAAACATCTATTCGATAACTTTTGATTCTTATGTAGCTTATGAACATAAAGCTTACATATTTTTTTTAGGACATAAAGAGCGAACTATATAGTCTTTAGTTTACATCTGACCGTTGACACAGAAAACGAAACTGCAAACGAAACGAAAACAACATACCTAGTTTCATTTATTCAATTTTAGAAGAACTCGAATTATATTTAAAAGCCTACATGAATACCAATACCTACTTATACCAATAAACCAAAACACAAAAAACAAATACCTACTTATACCTATTACGAAAATTACGAAAATAACATAGCACACTTAATTATACAACACCGCTATCTAGACTTATTCAGAATTCGTACACATCACGCTTCCGTAGCATAGAGAAAACTATCTCGCAAACCGATCGGTCTTATATTTTTATAAACTCGTCTCATTATTCGAGCTCAATCTACGCGCTCTCTAGAATGAGATAGAACCATCCGAAACTTGTGCTAACGTAGTAGTTCCACTACTCGTTAATAGATGGCGCTAGGAGTTTGGCAAATAAACCTCTATTTCTACATAGTATTCACGCTTCGTTACAGTAAGTACACATCACACTTCCGTAGCTTATAGAAAACTATCTGGCAATCTGATCGGTCCTGTATTTATAAACTCGTCTCATTATTCGAGCACAAACCACGCGCAGAACACTCTTGAATGAGACAGAACCATCCCAAACTAATGTAGTATAGTTACACTAATTGTCAATAGATAGCGCTAAAAGTTTGGCGACTACGCAACTATACCCATTTCTTTCGCATAATCGCCGCTTAGCAAGCAGAGAAAAAGCGCATAGGCAAGGTTCGATGAATATTCGTCTCGTCATCGAACCTTGCGCTTTTTCTCTTCTATGCATGGAACCAAAAAAACAAACAGACTTTACGAAGTGAAGTACAAACCTACATGACAGTGACAGTTTACACACACACACAGTGGCAGTGCTGCCACCTTAGCCTTTTTCGGGCTAGATCCAGCACTTTTTACTCTTGGTAAACTCGATTTTTCATGATTTAGCCCGAAACTCTAGACCTTTTAAATCGATAGGAAAACTTTGCACCACGATTACTAAGTTATAAAACAATGCGCTCAATGTAGTATAGATATCGTCAGTTTACACTTTATGACCATTATTAATTGAGCATAGTATACCTAGATAGGCTATGCAAAAATTTCTGCTTCTTGACTGGAGAATTCTCCAAGTTTGTTTCTAGTTTTAAACCGACTATTAGGCGAGCGAAATGAACACTTTCGTGTCTTCAGTTTTGATACATACGGTGTGTACCTACATGTTTTGAAAGTTTAGTTAACAGTAGATAACAAAATAAAAAATGACGAATCTACCAATCCAAAAAAAGAACTTCTGTGTTCACTACACAAATATTTGTTCTCGGTGGGGATCGAACCCACAACCTACAGCATAGAAGGCAGAACTACTACCAACTGAGCTGAGAGGCCAGTCACCACAACAACAAATAACTAACAACAACAACTTAATTATTGTTAGATTATGCACTTTATTTTAATACATTTCATATAAATAATTTGTAAACCTTTGCATTTTTTATTATTTAGTCCTTTCTAGCACCTCTTTTGTTGACAAAATTTGCTAAATCTAGATCTTTCTAGCCTTTCCGACTGCCTCTTTTCAAAAGCCAAGGTGGCAACACTGGTCGGCAAACACTGAGCACGTAAAAACAAAAACTAATTCGCAACAATGCGAGGATCGTATGAAAAAAGGTGTTTTCACAAATTGTTTAGCATTAATAAGTAGCTTATGTGCTTCGTGTTTAATTGCGATCGGTGTGTCGGCATGTGATCAGTGAAGTGGGAAAAAAGTCAGTCAGTCACGTAAGCACACAGAAAGTTCGAGATCGAAGTCGTCGAATTTCGTCAAAAAAAGCGAAATTCTCATGAAAAATGATGTTTACAAAAAGTGTTTTGCATTGATAAGTTGCTTAAATGTCTTTTCTAATGCTTTAGCCTATCTGAGTACCAAATTTCGGTGAAAATTGGCGAAGTGGTTTAGTGTAAGAGTGAGATAGAAACATCAAAGTGATGCTCTTTAGAACGTTTTAAAAGGTTTGTAAACCTTTTTTCACAATAAAAAGTAGCCTATGTCCTTCCTCAGGCCCTGAACTATCTGTGTACCAAATTTCATTTCAATAGGTTAAGTAGTTTTGGCGTGAAAGCCAGACAGGAAGACAGACAGACAGACAGACAGACAGACAGAGTTACAAACGCATTTATAATATTAGTATGGATGATTAAAAAGACAAGCTTTTATCAGAGCATTGATTTAATATACTGCACTTATATTCATCCTATTATGAGTTGACTGTTCATGCCGTTTTGTGGAAGGTCCGGTAGCTCTTGAAAAACCTTCCCCAATCTTCAGATACTGCCTCATCGGGGGTCTTTGGGAAGTGTACCCATTTATTGAATTCTCTTGATACTGAAGATATGACAGATCGATTAGGATGCCTAGCCATAGCCGGTACCAACTAGCTTCCTATGCCCAAGAAGTATAATGTGATGAAGACCTAGAAAAATAATGTAAATTGTCATAAAATAATACTTAGTTTGCAATCCACAATGGCAGAACAGTGTACCTACTAATCTAACTTATTATTCTAGGTAAGGCCTTATAGGTAGGGGCTTGTCTTATTAAGCTGTTATGAGGCATAATCCTATCTACCAAAGGTTCCTCACCATAGAATTATATTTGGTTGGTAAGAAGTTAGGTTACCAAATTATACCTTTGATTTAGTGGAAATTTTCTCTGCTGCAAGTAGGGACCGCACGATATCTTCGATCAGTTCCCAGGCCAATGCTTTACTTAGCATAAAGTGATTCCTAGAAGCATAATCGGAGAGCACAAAGGCATTGCACAACCCCGCACTTTTTCTGCGTTTTCCATTTATCGTAGCTGTCGAGGCTTCTACAATGAGGTCGTCTATAAATTGCTCTAGGAAATAATCCATTCTCTCTTCGAAAAGAAGCATTAAAATAAAACTTTGCTGAAAATAATATTGTGTTTTGTCAAACGACTAGCAAATTCAAGAGATCTCGAATACTGCGTTCTGTCTCGGCTAGTCCGGACTAGACGTTGTGTCTCGCATGAACTTCGACCGAGAAAATTGAAGGAAGAAATCGTGAGAATACGCCAAGATGGTTGTCACGACTTTTTGACCGACCTATGACGACATCTCCACCGTAAAATAATCCCGGTCGGCGCGAGAATGATGCCCCAGGTCCCAGAATAGAATGAGACCTCTTTACCAACCAGTGTATGTCGTAGACGTAGAGGAAGGTGACCACAGATACGAGTATATAAATATAATACTAGTTTCTACTAGTATTCTATTTATATATCTGTGGTCACTTTCATAGAACAGCAAAAACGCTTTTTAGGGTTCCGTAGCCAAATGGCAAAAACGGAACCCTTAAAGATTCGTCAAGTCTGTCTGTCTGTCTGTCTGTCCGTCCGTATGTCACGGCCACTTTTCTCCGAAACTATAAAAGCTACACTGATGAAACTTGGTAAGTAGATGTATTCTGTGAACCGCATTAAGATTTTCTCACAAACATAGAAAAAATATTATAAATTGTGGAGGTGACAAATAGAACACACCAAGAGATGTTCAGCAGCATCTTGAGTAGGTAACACCAATAATGCGGTCATCAGTCTGCCTAGTGTGGTGACTACGGGAAATCCCCACAAAATTAGGGCGGACAGCAGAGTAGTATGTACACTTTAAGCGAATAAATACATTTTATTTTTTCATTTCACATTCACATGAAATGCAATTTTATTTTAGTTCAGACCGAAATACTAAAATAGGATTCACAGAAGCGGGATGTAGTTATTTATTGTTCTAGTAACTGTTCACCAACATTATACGGTTAGTTAATGTAACCATCAGTCGTAACATCAAATGTAAAACAATCGTTGAAAATTTGGTGAGAATCTTCGTAGTTTCTCACAAAATAATTACCACGCGAGAATACGACCTACGCACCTATAACGTCGTAAACCAGACAGTCAACTGCTCTTGAGTAATTGTGTTCTGTGGTCAACTGATGCTAAAGAACGTGAAAAATAGTGTTGACGTTGTAGGTTGTTAGTAGGTATAGCTGTTAAACGGCTAGTTAATCTGTTGGTGAACTCAAGCGTGCCACTTCTATTTTGTCGGGACCGCCCCTGAGATAAAATTGGATTTTAGCAAAAGCGATTTTGCTCTTTCCTAACCAGAAATACTTTATTGTTCTAAAATCTCAATTCTTTGAGATTTTCATCTCAATTCTTCTGCACCAAAACTTACGTCTTGGCCAGTACAGTGGCCAAGAGAAGTCGCTTATCTTATACAGAAATCAAAACTACGAATGTGTGGCGACAAGCCACAGGGGATCTATCTACTCCGGAAAACCATGATTCATTTAGATCCTAATGAAGGATAAGCGCTGTACGTGTCATTGGGTTTATAAGTTTCACAGAAGATGTACGACGTATTTGATTTAAGTGTGCACCCAGTTGATTATTTGGTTTTGTATTTGTTCTGATTATGTAATTTTACATAAGTCGTGTGACTAGCAAATTGGTAAATTCATCATTCACACTTGGTGTGCGGACTGGTTTCCGCAAGTAGACCGCTGGCGGGCCTTTTTTGCGTGACGCTTGACACGCGTTGTTTGAACTTTTTTTAAGTTCTTCGACATGCCGGTTTCCTCACGATGCTTTCCTTCACCGTTTGAGAGTCCTGGCACAATGCACATTCACTTTATTCTTTATTTAATGTTGAATTATACTCCACCAGGAACCAGAGAAAAGGAACCAGATCAGATGATTTAATGACTTCTTTGTTGTTCTTACCAAAATAAATTCAAAGTGTCATAAACTAAAAGAACTAACAGACTAATATCGAACTAGTTAGGTTGTAAAAAAGAACTAACGGACAAACTGAGTGGACATACTGGTTGGTTAGTTAGTAATAGGCAGAAATACCTCCCTAGAACTGACCTACTGCCGTGATAGCAACACTGAGCTGGCGAGCTTTTCGTCGATTACCCGGTGCCACAAAGCAGCAAGAAAATCTAATTAAGCTCAATGAGACAAGAACTACGCTCGTCCGATCGACGCAATTGGGAGATGGCCAACAGTGCGCTAAGTTCATATTTGATATCGAGTAACGCAGCAATCATCGCTAAGATTAAGGTACACTATGTTATCTTAGAGTAATTGATTGTACCAGCATTTAAGTTACTTCGAAAAATAACGAATGGATTGTTGTTTTTCAAACAGTGTATTTAATTTACTAATAAAGCAATGCACCACCGTAAGCGAAGTTTTAACTTATAGAAGACTTGATATTATTTTAAAAATTCGGTTTAAAAACATGAAAAACCGTCTACATAACCAAACTGCTGAACGAATACTGATGAAAATTATATGAGACCCATCTAAACGTATGACCTTGTAGATAAAAACACAAACAAAAGAAATTACAGCCGAATTGTGAAACTAGGTTTTGGACTCTGATTGAGAATGAATCGTGCTTCCCTAGAGCAGAGGGCCATCCTATGCTACTCTTTTAAGTGCGTGATGTCACTTTTCAGTCCCGACAGCCGTCGTCGGCTCAAGCTATCCATTAAGTATTTATTTTTATTTTTGATACTCATTGCCACCCTTGACCTGACCCGCCGAGTATTATATAAACTAAACACAAACAAAACTACTTAGACACTTCAAGCCACAAACAAGCTTGAAATCGATTAGTACCTAGTGGAACGGTGGCGGCAAATATGAGAACTTCTAATTTCTCTAGAGCCTTAGCAGACCAAGAGCTGGCAGCATCATTTTTATATTAGTTGATCACTGACTGAAGACTATTTATAAATAATAGGCTTGCGTCTGTCCTCAATCTCACTTGTCGACGGTGCAGCATGCTCAATTTGAAGATATTCACTCTTCTCCTGGATTTTTCCAAGGTGTTTTCGGAAAAAGCGACTGAAATAAACTAGCTGAATAGGTAATAATATGTATTAAACAGACTTTAACCATAGTTTTACAACTTAGCTACTTAAAATTCGGTAATATAAATACGGATTAAAGTATTTTTTACCTGTAGGTCTATTCTGAGTTCTGCGCTAACAGAGAGTAACCTCAACCTCGCGATTTCTCCACACAAAAAAATCGAGTAGGTGCCGAGTCCGATTTGCATTTTTTGTATGAAGAAGAGAGATGAAGACCATTCACCCCTAGATGCTCAGAATATACCTTCTGAAAGGTTATACTTTCAGATTACTTCTATAAATATTTCATCTAAATCGTTTCAACAGTTCGGCATGAAGTCTTGTTTTCAAGTTTTTTCAAGTTTGATAAATTGAAATGATAGGTGCCAACTAGCTCTTGTTTCAAAGGAATTCCTGCGGGATTTTCAAAGGTTCCGATAGCGTATCGTTTTCATAAATAAGTCTGTTTCATTTCATATCAGGTCCAATCCCATTTGCTGGACCAAAGTCCCATTTTCATCTTTAGCTCGGCAGTTATTTGACAGCAGAGAGAACAAGCTTCCGGATATAACTTCTCACAGCTTTTCTAAGTACATACCTACTTATCACCTAGATACATCTAGTGAAGGAAAACATCGTGTGGAAACCAGCATGTCGTAGAACCTAAAAAGTTTGAAAAACAAGTGTCAACTGCACGAAAAAAGTATATCTTTGGGGCGCACTTAAAATCCTTTCACCACACTGCACTGGTTCAAACAAACCAGTGACACGATGAGAACAAGAAGAAGATTATTAAAGAGAACCGCAATCTCTGTTTAATTATGATCCATTATCCTCGCTATTAAACACATTATTATTTTTATGTATTTACAAAAAAGGCATGTAAGAAAGTATTACATCATCAATCTGTTCCCATACTACAAGCTCTGCTTATTTTAAGGCTGAATAGTGATGCGTGCATTGTCTTCAATATATATTTTACTAGCAGCCGTCCCGGCTTCGCACGGGGTAGACAATATTGTTGTACATTATTTTGTTCTATCGCTAATAGTTTCGGCAGCGCATTCGACGAAAGACATTTTAAGACTCATTTTTCTACACCTTCGGTTACATTGTTCAAATTTTACCAAGGATCCCTAATTTTTTCAAAATGAAATGTAGCCTATGTCAATTTGGAAGAATGTAGCATTCTATTGGTGAAAGAATTTTTTAAATCGGCCCAGTACTTTTTGAGCCTTTTCATTACAAACATACAAAAGTAGGTACAAATCTTTCCTCTTTATAATATTAGTGTATATTATCAATGAATAACAGTATTGAATGAAGAACCTCTACGTCACATCCGCCTACAGTTTACATCCAAATAAATTAATCAGAGCAGAACAATAAACCAACCCTAAGCCAACAAATGCCTCCATTAAATAGATCAATGGTGAGTAACTAAACCGCTAATTTAGGGATTAGTTCACACTAGACTCAATACTACTTGTATATCAACGTCATAGAGGTACACTCATTGCGGCGGTTTCAGCCACAGAATCAAAAAAATCAGCCAATTTGGAGTTTCGTCTTACAACCGTTGGATTCAAAAGTGAATTGGCGTCGTTTGTAGAGTTTGAATATTTTTTATGAACAGTTCGTTTCGCCTATGCATTTCTCTCTTTTGTATGGATAAAAGATGAGACAACAACTATATGTTACGTAGACGATCAAAATATGTTATTGTCTCAGTCTAGGGGGTTTACTTTAGATTGAAGTTTTGGACTTTCATTGAACTACCGCTTTGAGCAAACCGAAGTTATAATATCTTTGATAAATATAGAGAAAAAGGAAATTTAACAAGTAAAGTTTAAAAAACTTGAGAAACCGACTTCATGGCTAAACTGACTGATTTTGTTAAAAATTGTATGGTACTAATCTGGAAATTTCCTTCCAGGTAAAAAAACATCAAATTGGCTCATATAATGACGAATTTATGCGATAACAAACCTTAGAAATAAAAATATTCACCCGAATTGCGAACCTCCTTCTAAGAATCTCCATTTTCAATCGAAGTCGGTTAAAACCTGAAATTGCCAATCAACTTTTGATGCTGACTGTACAAGTTGTAACAAATTATTAATTGTAAGTACACTTCTACTGTAAGGCGGAATATTTGAGTCTACATTGGTACCTTTCAAGTGGACTCAACCTCTTAGTTCCGGCGAGTTATACTTTGTGCTTGTTTAGTTAGGATTTCTACCTTCCAAAGTTTATGATCGGATATTACCCAAGCTACACACACTAGTTTGCTACACAATGATTCATTTATAGGTATCATCATCATCATCATCATCAACCTATTGCAGTCCACTGCTGGACATAGGTCTCTCCCATGGCGCGCCACTGAGCCCGGTCTTTGGCTCTTCCCATCCAGTTGCTGGCCGCCACCCTGCGCAAGTCGTCGCTCCATCTAGTCTGAGGGCGTCCTACACTACGTTTGCCTAAACGCGGTCTCCACTCCAGAACTCGTTTATCCCAGCGGTTATCGGTTCTTCGGCAAACATGACCGGCCCACTGCCACTTCAACTTGCTTGTTCTTTGGACTATGTCGACAACTTTGGTCCTCTGCCGAATGACCTCGTTCCGGATCCTGTCTCTTTATGAGAGACTCCGAGCATAGCCCTCTCCATAGCACGCTGAGCTACTTTTAAAGGTATGCTAATTATAGGTAAGCTATTTATAGGTATGTATACCCTTAATCACTACTACTACTAGAGCGCTGGTGACCTAGTGGTAGCGGCCCCGCCTTCCGATCCTAAGGTTGTGGGTTCAAACCCAGTCCTGTACCAATGAGCTTTTCTGCCCAAAAATGTATGTACTATAATATTCCATTTCTCTCAAACGGCGAAGGAAACTATCGTAAGGAAACCATCGTAAGGAAACCATCGTGAGGAAACCGGCATATCGTAGAACCAAAAAAATATCGAAAATATGGGTCAAGAGGCGCATTTAAAATCCTTTCACCACACTTGATTCGAAATTAGTTAGTCTATTAAGTAGTTAATCTTAATAAGTTCTCTAATACCGCTCATTACACTTTGAAATGAATTGGCAATAAAAAAACAGCACATACATAATGCAATCAATTTATTACAATCATAATCTAAATAAAATATCGCTTACAAAAATAAGTTGGGACTACCATTGATATCAGTTCCGTATCGCTTCACTTGCTAGAGAAACTAAGGAAGCCCCTCCACATTCTTCTTTAATAAGTTATAAAGAAGAACGCCAAACATCACAGCCAGCAGCACCGGCAATAGAAGACATAACAACTTGCACGTATTGCACAAAGCAAAACTGAAAAAAAATAACATGAAAACTTAATAACAGAAAAAGCTTCAAGACTTTGATCAGTGGCGTATATTTTGTTGCAATCAAAACCTTGTCGCGTCTGTCAGTTTTTACATAATTTTGAGCTTCGATTACAATAAGAGCTGGTTCAGACACGGCGGAATCCGCGCGGTTCCAAACCGCGCGGGTCAACCACGCGGATCTTATTTACATTAGCGCCTATTCATTCGTTCATACCTGTCCGCGCGGATTGTCATCCACCCGGACAGGTATGAACGAATGAATAGGCGCTAATGTAAATAAGATCCGCGCTGTTGACCCGCGCGGTTTGGAACCGCGCTAATTCCGCCGTGTCTGAACCAGCTCTAAATAAAAAAATATAAAATTTAAATGAATAAAAACATAACTTATTTTTGGGAGCTATTGAAACATAATACCTACAGCAAAAGTTAAAGGCCGAGCGGGCTTTGAACCCGCGACCTTCCCCTTGGCTGCGGTAATCTCTTAGGGACTGTCAATACTAACGCGACCGTGGCTCCATCTACAGGTTTGACATTACAGCAAACTATTTACCTGCTCGATAACAAAAGTTGCATTCAGTTGAATCGACGATAGATGTCACCTTGCTTGTAAAGCATGTTTGTAAAGCAAATATACACCTAAAGAACGCAGAAAAGAGTTTATAGCCATCATTATTAGCCAGAAAAGCCTACTGATAAGTTGGTGATCCATTGGCGAGCTAAAACCGACTAGCTTGCAAGGCAAAGGTATAAACCACCAATGGAGCAACTACAAAACCGCGGTTTTATAGGTGCTCTTGGCGGCTTATAAAAATAAAATATAAAAATAAATTTCCAGAAATAGTTATTTGTTATACAAGAGTGCAAAGCTGCTTTTTAACCGCGTGCTCAATTTTGATGACTGAGCAAGCGCAGGATTCTAATATTTAACCACGAGCGTAGCGAGTGGTTTAAAAGTTAGAATCCTAAGCGTTGGCGATGGAATCAAAAGAGCACAAGGTGAAAAATCTTTGCACTCGAGTGCAACACGTAACTTTTCATCCCACCTCAGCGAGGAAATGACCAAATGCAAAAAAGAACATGGCGCGACTAAAACACACCAAGAAGGTTCCGAGTATGAGTTTTTAACAAATTTGAAAAGGTTGCATGATAAATTCGGCATCATGCAGGTAGAAGTAAATAGGATAAATGATGTTTTGAATTCACAAATACACCAAGAAGGTTACGAGTGCGAGTTTTCAACAAATTAAAAAAGGTTGTATGATAAATTCAGCACCATGGAGGTAGAAGTAAATAGGTTGTGTATTCACAAACTTAGTGAACACGATATTCTAAATTCAAATTTACTTTATCCTCTAGCGGATAAAAACGGCTTTTCCAGTCAGATATTGAACTTCAAAAACACACTTTCCGAGCTGGTGGGATGAAAAAACTATTTTTAGCCCTCTACGTCCATTGTTTTTTTTTTATCGACGACCCTGCAATCTATACAATGTCGTCAGTACATCGGTTGGGGGTGTTTTACGCTACGTTTTTCCGTTCGTGATTCGCCATTCGAGAACCTTTATTTCCCAGCGTTAAACCCGTTGAACCTCCGAGTTTATATTTACCTGTTTCATAAGAAAATGCTCTCTCTAATTTACTTTCGTTGTAAACATAAATATGCAAACTCCAGCAAAAACTAATCAAGCTGCCAGCAGGTGCGTTGGTCTCTATTAAGTTTAATTTAAGTTACGTTTCGCTTCTATGTAGTTAGCGGGAGACTATTTTCAGGTAAAACCACTGCTTTTAGCAGATAGAGTCTAGTTTAATAACTAACTAGCGGCTAGCCGCGGCTTTGCTCGCCCCGTTCCCGTTACTTTTTCAGGATAAAATATTATTATTATTATTTTTCTTTCTTTCTAGTCTGATAGCGCCCCCCCCACTGCTTAGCACAGGTGTTATGATACACCCTGTATATACTTAGATAATATAGAAGTCAAAAAGTAGTAAGCACAGTAGACATGGTTTCAGCTTACAGTAGTGAGGTTTTGGATGTTTCTACAAGAGTTACTTGGTTCATAGGCCGCGGCCCCATTAGGCGCGGCTAACTATCTGATTCGCTTCCCTCGCCTCAAAGGCAGTTGAACAAACGAATATGCCACTGAATGCTAAAGATGTACCTAGTCTCCCATGCCACCGCCCTGATAAAAAAATTGCGACCGTATACCCGCAATGGAACACAAAGAATCGGTCAGGTATTTTTGGTTATTACGGATGATTTTTGGTGAACAGCTTTTACTCACCACATTTCAAGCGAAACTTCCTGCGACTGTTTTATAATTCAACTGTTTTTCAATGTTATTTTACCCCAAAATCATTAGTGCAATCTTTAAATATGCGATCTCTGAAAATATATGCACAATTTCTTGAAAAAGTGTTGAAAACATTGACATAATACAAGATCGACCAATGAGTATACATAACGCTGCGAGATCAACCTGGAAAATGGACAATATATAGATTATGACAAGAAGACAAAGATTGGCAGACATCATGAACCTGATATTAGAATTATTATTCTTAAGCTGGGAACATATTAAGGCCTGCGCACACCTAGTTTGCTGGCGGTAGCGATCAGTGAAACGCTGTCAAATATCGCTGTCAAATTTCAAATCTGACAGCGATATTTGACAGCGTTTCAGTGAGCCTTTAGGCGGACGCGTCTGAAGGACACGGTTGACAGCCGCGACTGAAGATATCTAGCTATGAATGTACACTGAAGTGCGCAAACTATCGGATGTAAGCCACGGACGTCGGACGCGTCCGATAGTTTGCACACTTCAGTGTACATTCATTAGCTAGATACCTATCAGTCGCGGCTGTCAGCCGCGTCCGTCGGACGCGTCCGCCGAATATGTTCCCAGCTTTATTCTTATCCCTCTCCTTGCTGCGTATGAATGAGTTTCTAAACTCCTTGTTGATAGCGTATTGCCATCATAGACCTTTAAACTCTTTACTTTTCAACCTCCGTAATTTCCATAGACTTCTTTCAAGGCAAGAGCTTTTTTTTAATTTTCCTATCGGGTATTCGCATGTCATGCCATGCCAAGAGTGCCTACTGCGAATGTGCTATGATCACGAACCCATCACTGACTTACTCCATGACTGACCCATGGCACTGACCTCTCCTCCCTCTTTTTTAAGTACCTACTAAGCATAGACTTTGAACATCTTTGCTGCAGGTTCCTAAACCAATGAGAAAGGTAAATTTCCCAAAAAACTAAACATTGTAACGTAAGCCGGGTAGCAACCTCTAACTAGTGAAGTTTAGAGGCATTCCGAAGTTAAACCGAATTAACCGAATTTTAAAGTGAAAATTGCATTGAGAACTCTGTTGCATAAAATGATGTATTGTAAACAATTTCATATCAAACGATTCACAGTCACATATCACTTTGAATTCACACACTGGCTTTTTACAGCCGCAAAATTCCCGAACATTTTCCTCTGTCAATAAGGCTCTCAGTTTTTCCATATTTTGATATGCAGGCCTTTTGGTAAAGTCGTCCATCAGAGGAATATATTTCTGAAAATAAAATGTTTATTGAAATACTAACAAAAAAATAACGAGGTTTACGTGAGCTTTGGACGACCAATAAAACAGCTACTTATTGAAACAGTGGCACTAAAGATACCTCGCAATTCATCGATTGTAATATGACTTATGAAAGATAGATCTAAGTACTTGTTCTATTATCCTAAACTTTTTTTTATTTACTTTTCTCGTAAAAAATCTGAAGCTTAACCCTGAAGTTTTCGGATTAATTTTATCGTCAAAAAAGTAAGGCCAACATGACAGTAGGTAATGTACTAAATTATATAATTACAAAAAGACGTTTATGAATTAATAAGATTTCAAGGGGGTGGTCAGATGCACGTCCAAAAATAATTAGAGGTTCTTACAGATAATATCAGAAGCCAGTAGAATGACAACTACGATGAATCCGACCAGGCACAATATCACCCAAATGACAACTTGCGCGCCAAGCCCTATTGCTTCCGAGCTCACAATCACGTTACGAAAGCTGAAAATAAAATATAGCATAGTTATGGAAACTGGTGGCACAAGATCGTGGAGAGTGGCGGGATTGGGGAAGGCCTTTGCCCAACAATGGGATGATTCGAGCTAATAGTAATAACACCCTTAATAAGACCCTTGCCTCAACGAAGTGGTTGGGCACTGGGCACGCACGTAGCTTCGCACGGAAGGAAATAATCTAGGGGAGTGACTTCATATTTTTAACCGACTTCCAATCAAAAAGGAGGAGGTTCTCAATTCGGTTGTATGTTTTTTTTTTTTTTTTTTTTTTAATGTTTGTTACCGCATAACTTCGTCATTTGTGAGCCGATTTAAAAAAATATTTTTTTATCTGAAAGGTACTGCTTCCAGATTGGTCCCATTTTAATTTTATTAAAATCGGTGTTGCCATTATTTTTTAAATAATTTTTTTAATGTTTGTAACTGCATGCCTCCGTCATTTATGAACCGATTTAGAAAATTATTTTTTTATTTGGAAGGTTATTCTTACGTCCAGATTGTCCCAAACAAATTTGATTAAAATCGGTTTAGCCGTTTGACAATGAAGTCGGTTTCTCAAGTTTTTTAAACTTAAATTATTAACGTTCTTTTTCAAAATGACACCCGTGCAAACCCGAGGCTGGTCGCTAGTATACAATTATAGCCTAGTTACACAGGTCTAATATAGCTTTTTCGGTCCAGTAGTTTTTGAGTTTATTGGTTACGTAAAAAAATACAAATATTTTCCATTTTAATATAGGTGAAGAAGTGTAGATAGTGTGGAAAACAGTGTTTGGAGAATATTTTTAAATTATTCTAATTTTCAGCCGATTAAGGACACAGAATTGTATAAACTAAGCAACATACCACATCACCGCCCCAATGAATATTCATTTTTCATTAATTCCTTTGAAGTTAGCTTATATAAATAATATCAACCCCGACAATTTTCATGCTAGAAATTTTATGTAAATAAGTTCTGACAACTTTGTCATCCCGGCATTCACTATCATCACTGACATGAATGCATACCAAGAAGGCATACCAAGGAGGTTGAAAACCCACCCATACTGGGCGCACAGCAAGGAGTTCCAAAGCCAGAGACTCTTTGCTGCCTTGTTTTCAAACTCCTTGCGGTTGGTATATTTATTTTATCGCATGGAAAATGCGGTGCCTTATTATCTATTGCCATCTCTTTCCACTGGGTAATGACAAACACAGACAGGGCTAACTTTAAGCATAAGTTTTCAAATAATGTTTATAATTTGAGAGGGACTGGCGAATAGTGGCACAAGATCGTGGCTATCCACGCTACTATTAGCGGGATTGGGGGAGGCCTTCGCCCAACTATGGGATGATTCGGGTTACTAGTAGTAATACTAATAGTAGTTTATAAGTATGGCTGTTGTATCTTACCTTCAGTATTCGACCACTTCGGTGAAAATTTCCGTGAATCTGGCAGTCCCAAAAACCTTGCTCGAAGCTTAGACGGTGGCAGCGTCGTTGTTGTAGTAGAGGTAGTTGTAGAATTACTTGAGCTTGAGTTATCGTTAGTATTTGGACCTGAAACCGCATTATATTGTTGGTTACCTTACCTACATATTTCTGTCATTGTTTTGTTAACCTACATTGTCCCACTGCTGCGCAAAGATCTCATGCAATTAAGGGGGTACGACATCCATACAAACTGAATTTACACAATTATAGGGATTTAAGTATAATTGTACACTTAAATAGCTGTAATTAGCTTTTAAATTAGCCTTTATTTACGGCAAACTTTATAAAATTGAAGAAATTTATAGAATGACAGAAATAATAATAAAAAATAAAAAAGTCATAGGTATTTTTTTTCTCAGTTTTATTTAAATATTTCTGTTGTTCTACAGTCTTCTTCAACTTTACATAGTTTGCCGTTAATAAAAGTCAATTTAAAAGCTAATTACAGCTATTTCAATGAACAATTATATTTTATTCGCTCATAATTTTGTATATTCAGTTTGTATGGGAATCGTACCCCCTTACATGTACGAGTACTTATAAAAAAAATATTTGTCTTAACCATAATGAAAATGATTCTTGCTTCTTTATTGTACACAATACAATACATAGGAAAAAGACACAAGAGGACATGACAAAGGCGAGCTTAACCCTATATAGGCAGAGTTTTGATGATGAGTATAGAACTTCCTTAATAATTACAGTTCTGTGTGCAAAATAAATAATAAATAAATATTTTGGACAATCCACACAACATATCTAGCCCCAAACAATTCAAAACAAGGTATACATAATATACTTTTTATAATATGTAGATGTATAAATAGCAAAGAACTTCTATAGATAATTAAACTCCTTTTGTATTGAACTGCGTTAAGAATGTTTTTAACAGTATAGAACCAAGCACTTTGATATTATCAGTCATGTTAATAAGCACTCTACAAGTAAAGCAAGAAGAAACTTTTCACTTAAAGTCTGTGGACTCGATACTCGATGTTATAGCTTTTAAGAAGGCATCTAAATTCACGGCCACAGGAACTTTCTCGCTCTCTTATTTAGCGTAATGTTTGTTCTTGCAATTCTTCGATGTTAAGTGCAGTGTTCGTCAACTCAGTCTTATCCAAAAGTAAGAACATTGGTGATATTCATTATGACAGTATAGACTGAAAAATCGCAGCCAAAAAAAAAAATATATTCCTCCTCGGCCTCTGTTTTTGCAAACACCTATAACTTGGATGTTTTTAAAGGTAGAGTGAACAGGTATCTTCTAAGGTAAGCGAACTACACCGTCGACTGCAATATCACTTATCAGCAGGTGAGAAAAATGATTCTTTGAACCGCTGAAGGAAGGAAATTTTTTTCAAGTAGGTAGTAATGAGCCCAAATAATACTTTTTGAATTTGACACGATTTTTCAGTCTCTTACCTTCACCTTGATTGCCTCTACTCTTGAATCATCATCATCATCATCAGCCTGGAGAAGTCCACAGCTGGACATAGGCCCCCCCTACACATTTCCAGGAAGAACGCGTCTAAGCCATTTTCATCCATCGACTTCCCGCGATCTTAAAAATGTTGTCGGTCCATCTGATGGGTGGGCGCCCTACGTTTCGTCTTCCAGTTCGTGGTCGCCATTCGAGAACCTTTATTCCCGAACGGTTGTCGGTTCTTCGAGCTATATGGCATGCCCATTGCCACTTGAACTACTACTCTTCAATTGCTACTCTTGAATATAAATAATCTTGAAAATAAAATAAACTCACAAAAGAGCGCTTCAGCCAGCAAGTAGAGCCCCCCGAGCAGCAGCGCGATGATGAGCAGACAGCAGCAGCACTTGATGCACAGCTGCACGCAGCAGCGGCAGCAGCACTCGCACGGGTTCGGGAGGGGGATGCAGCACCCTGACTCTCCACCGCCTCCGCCGATTATAATATTGCGGAAGCTTCGAAAAAGAACGCTATTTTAACTATACCTTCTTCACAAAAAAAAACTATAACCTACGAACACGTAAAAATTTAATATTTTACTTTATTTTTAATAAAATTGCAAGGGTCGCTTTAAAATGTCTAAGAGCTAACTTTTCTATCTCCAGATACAGATATCATATCAGATAAAAATATATCCAATACTTTTATGAGCTTGTTTAAGGACGGACATTTTTGATAAGAATAGAATAGCGGTAGATGTAATCGAACCCACGAACTACGGCACAGAAGGTAGAGGTACTACCAACTGAGCTGAGAGGCCAGTCAGCACTCGTAACACCCAGTACTTTATAACTTTTGAAACTATCATGGTTCATGTTAGCATGGTCACACTATTTTTATGAGTTCAACCGTGATCATGGTGCATGCAACTGTTCCGAAATATCAGGAATCAAAACACAACACAAAATTTACCTAGTACTTTTCCTATCATCCCTTTCAACTCTTATCGTGGATAGGTTAGGAATCAATATTAGCAGATGGCCAATAAAATGTTATTTTACCGTTCAACCGCAGCTTAACAGCTCCTTTCAAAGGCTTTTCCATCTAAGTGTTATTGCTGAGATTCCTTGAGAAAACTATTAAATGGGGCATCGTGCGGTCGTTACTGTGTGTAAAGAAACACTTACCTTTACGAATTATAGGTCGACTCTTCACTTCTTATCGTGTCGCTAGCTGTTTCGAACCAAGTGTGGTGAAAGGATTTTAGGTCCACCTCAAAAAGGTTCCTTTCGTGCACTAGTTTTTCGAACTTTAGGTTCTACGACATGCTAGTTACTTTTACTTTTTGCGAGTACTGGCATTCCCGGAGTGCTCAGATTGCTTTTTTGTTTTTGTATTTACGTGTGCCTGAGTATGTGTCTGCCTGAGAGAAAGAGCCAAAGACCCTGTTCTGGCGACCCCATCACATAGGATTTGATAGAGGTAGATGAGATGGTGTCTTTTTGTTATTGCGTAAGATTATTGACGAAGTAAGTATTTCATACATTAATATCGGCCAACTTATATGCCTAAAATTGGACCTAAATGTAGATCGACTAAGTCTGCATAGGGGCCTAATTGGCCCCTGCACTTTACAGTTTCCTGGAACAAGCACTTAAAATCTACGGCTAAAATCCTGACACACATGACATCGTTCCCGAGCTAAGCTTCTAAAGAGGCTCTTATAGCACCACTCAAAGAGTCCGTAGAGACATCTCAGCGGTGAGAATATAAGAGAATGTAAGATTTTCTCAGAAATTTCAGTTGTGCACCGCCGAGCAGTAAAATCTGTCTAGTTTTAAGAAGTAGTAGCAATTTTACAGAAATATCTCTCTATGATACTTTAAAAACGTGTGTTTTTTAAATGCATAGTTTAGGATTTATAGAGATTATTTTTCCGACCCAAATATCGACCAATAGAATTGCACCATTCGACGTCACGTGGTACAACCTACATGGTATTATACTGATAATTTTTTGAAAATTTTTAGGTTGTACCACGTGACGTCGAATGGTGCAATTGGTCGATATTTGGGACGGAAAAATAATCCCCCGAATACCACACGAGCTTCAAAATTATCTGGCATTTCCAGCTCTTGTGGTATTATAAGTGAGAATTTCGTAGGTTTTCGAGTGCTGCAAACTTGGATGGTCTTAACGACATAATGTAAAAATAAATAACCAGTCATTCGTTTTGCAATTTTATTCTTCGAATATGACCTATCTCATTCCCCGTCGTTTTAAAATATTATTTATAGCTAGCAGCCGCCCGCTGCTTCGCTCGCCCCGTTCCCGTTACTTACATCCGTTCTCCGTTACAATATCCTTATAAACTGTAGTCTATGTATTATTCTGATCTGAGGCAAGGGCGGATCCAGGGGGGGGGTCATGGGGGTCATGACCCCCCCCCTGAGCTGATTCCAGGACATAGGTGGACCACTAATTGTACATAATGATTTTGTATTATAGTATGTATATTTTGTCACCATACAGATTTAATGTAACTACAAACCTTCAATATTTAATTATTTTAATCTAAATATATGAAACTCTTACGCTACTGACTGACTGACAATCAACTCACAGCCTAGGCTGTTAGTCCTAGAAGCATGAAACTTGGAGGGTGTGTTCCTTTTAAAGTGTAGAGGTTCACTAAGAAAGGAAATTGGAAAATTATTTCGTTAAAAGGAGAAAAAGGGGAAAAATGGTTTTAAGAAAAATTATGATTGTAAAAATCAAAGCAAAGTTAGAAGCATGAAACTTGGACAATAATACATAATTATATGTAGGAGCACAGTGTAAAAAAAATCAGGAAATTCTTACAGGTGGTCATGTCAAACTAAACAAACCAGATTCGATTATACACCAACACATACACAAACCCAACTTAGCCACTAAGACAAAATCACGAAAATAAACGTTTAAAAATACACAAAAAAAAACAGTCATAAAAAATTTAGCTACCGTAGCACCTGTCACCAAATTTTAAAACACACAAAGGTTTACAAAATTGGCTACTACAGCACTTGCTTTTATATTCAAACGCACTCTAAAGTTTTGAATACAAGCTCAAAACTATGGTAACCAGCAGTTGGTAATGTCAAATTTAAACAACCAGATTCAATTATAATACACCAGCGCATACAAAACTCAACTTACAAAAAAAAACAGTCATAAAAAATTTAGCTACCGTAGCACCTATCACCAAATTTGAAAACACACAAAGGTATACAAAACTTAGCCACTATGACAAAATCACGAAAAATAGCTTTACAAAATACCTACGCAAAAAAACTGTGAAAAAAAATCTGCTACCGCAACATCTGCCACCAGATTTAAATACATACAAATGTTTAAAAAAAACCTATGCAAACCACTAAGACAAATCGCGGTTTTTGTATGCGTTGGTGTACAATCGAATCTGTTTTTTTGGTTTAACATGACCAACTGCTAGTTACCTTAGTTAATTTCGTTTAAGAGGAACACACCCTTCAAATTTCATGCTTCTAGGACTAACGGCTTAGGCTGTGCGTTGATTGTTAGTCAGTCAGTCGACAGTGAGTAACGTAAGGGTTTTATAGAATACTAGCTGTGCCCGCGACTTCGTCCGCGTGGTATAGTGTCTAAGGGTACCATTTTTAATTTGCAGCGGAAGAAAACAGTAAAAGAAAACAATAAAACGAAGACACAGTCGTCTGCCCTCTTACTAAACTTAGACATATGGCGTCGTACTACGCCACACTTTCATCCCCCCCGCATTCCTCTCCGAACTCCCCCCACACTCCCCCCACTCTCCTCAACACCCCCCCACATTCCCCCAGCACTCCCCCCAGACTCCCCTCCACAATTTCCCTATACTCCCCCCGCACCTCCCCTCCACACTCCCCCTGTACTCCCCTCCAGACTCCCCCCTGTACTCCCCTCCACACTCCCCCCACACTCACACCCCGTTTCAAGTTTCTAGCTCTAAAAATGACGATACTTCCATACAACTTTCAAACCCCTATTTTCAACCCCTTACAACCCTTTTTTCGCAATAAAAAGTAGCCTATGTCCTTCCTCAGGCCCTCAACTATCTGTGTACCAAATTTCATTTCAATCGGTTCAGTAGTTTTGGCGTGAAAGCCAGACAGGAAGACAGACAGACAGACAGACAGAGTTACAAACGCATTTATAATATTAGTATGGATTTAGACTAGTTATACAGGGTGGCCGGAATATTGACGTCCAAACCTTTGAACCCGGGACACAACCGCATTAAGATTTTTACATAAAAATAAAAAAAAACTATAAATTTCGGGGGTCCCCATACTTGAAACTGAAACTTAAAGATTTTTTTTTCATCGAACCCATACGTGTGGGGTATCTATGAATAGTAGTACTTTTTAAACTTTCGCGATCATAACACATACTGAAACTATTACACGGGTATTTATCGCGTTAATTACCTTATTTTATTTATTTTCCCGACGTTTCGGCTATGTTGCAATAACCGTGGTCGCGGGCTGACTGGAGCATTGACATGAGTGCTACCGTGGCTGAGAAGTGGAGGCAGTATCACTAACTACCCTCACTTGATCTTCTTTTTTCGTAATGTCCGTGCATGCACTACGACACACAACACTAATAGTATCTACGCACTGTGGTAAGGTATCGCGACGCACACACCTACCAATGACGGGATTCCACGATTGTGAAAGTCTGTAACCATCTTCACGATTGAAATTAGGATACTTACTGATTTCAATCGCTTCACGTACCAGCCTTTTATGGTAGTGCCGTTCATTGGCTAGCACCTTGGGATCATGTAGTTCAATCCAGTGATTAGGGCCTGAATCCACAAGGTGCTCTGCTATAAAAAAGGGAAAATAAATAAAATAAGGTAATTAACGCGATAAATACCCGTGTAATAGTTTCAGTATATCTATGAATAGGTCTTCAAAAATGATGTTGAAGTTTCTATTATAGTTTTTTTCTAAACTGAATAGTTTGCGCGAGAGACACTTCCAAAGTGGAAAAAAGTTGGTCCCCCCCCCTCTAACTTCTAAAGTAAGAGAATGATAATACTAAAAAAAATATATGTTGTACATTACTATGTAAACTTCCAACGATATTTGGTTTGAACGAGATCTAGTCAGTAGTTTTTTTTTTATACGTCATAAACCGTAAACCGCAATTTACCTTTCGACGAACTACAAGAACCTTATTATGTTACATCAAGTAACATATATAAAGGTTCTTGTAGTTCGTCGTGCTACGGAACCCTTCATGGGCGAGTCCGACTCGCACTTGGCTGCTTTTTAGGGTTCCGTAGCCAAATGGCAAAAACGGAACCCTTATAGATTCGTCATGTCTGTCTGTCTGTCTGTCTGTCTGTCTGTCTGTCTGTCTGTCTGTCTGTCTGTCTGTCCGGCCGTGTCACAGCCATTTTTCTCCGAAACCATAAGAGTTAGACTGATGAAACTTGGTGAGTAGATGTATTCTGTGAACCGCATTAAGGTTTTTACACAAAAATAGAAAAAAAACTATAAATTTTGGGGGTCCCCATACTTGAAACTGAAACTCAAAATTTTTTTTTTCATCGAACCCATACGTGTATAGACTATGGATAGGTCTTCAAAAATTATGTTGAGGTTTCTAATATTGTTTTTTTCTAAACTGAATAGTTTGCGCGAGAGACACTTCCAAAGTGTAAAAAAGTTGGTCCCCCCCCTCTAACTTCTAAAATAAGAGAATGATAAATCCAAAAAAAATATATGTTGTACATTACTATGCAAACTTCCAACGATATTTGGTTTGAACGAGATCTAGTCAGTAGTTTTTTTTTTATACGTCATAAATCGTAAACCGCAATTTACCTTTCGACGAACTACAAAAACCTTTATATTATGTTAATTGATGCTACGGAACCCTTCATGGGCGAGTCCGACTCGCACTTGGCTGCTTTTTTATTCCATTCTTAAGGCTGACTATTGATAGAGAATACTGGAAACTAACCAACAAATAGCTTCAGAGGTTTGGTAAGAAAAGTTTTAAGTAAGAAGTGGTATTATTAAATAAACATAAATGATAATGTGAAAAAAAATCATTTCAGTAAAAATTTACGATTGAAAGACAAGTTCTTACGTAGGTTTAGAATGTGTATTGCTGGAGGTGGCCACTTTGAAATCTTCTGTAAATTTTAAGTAAATATTTTTTCACATTATCATTTATGGTTTATTAAAAATACCACTTCTTATTAAGTACAATTTTTT
Organism: Thera britannica; assembly: GCA_939531255.2. Lineage (NCBI taxonomy): Eukaryota > Metazoa > Arthropoda > Insecta > Lepidoptera > Geometridae > Thera > Thera britannica. Next base: position 14,953,060 of record OW618039.2, read on the forward strand.
AAATGATTATGAAAGTTGAAAGTATAGCGCATTTTTTAAAGCTACTAACCAACCAACCATGAAATCACCTGTAACGTACACCTGTACATTTTTAATTTAAAGTTGAAAATTTGTATCACAATTCACCAAACGTAAATTGTTTACTTTGGGTCATAATCTTCATAACATTCTTTAAAGTAACAAAACTAATTGTTTTATGCATAAAAGTACAACTTATGAGAATTCAGTAGCAAAAAAAAAATTACCAAAATGACTTCTACTTTTTTTTTAGAAATTGTTAAGTTGGAAATTTCGAATTTTCTCAAAAATTCAGAAAAAAATTAATAACTCGAAAACTATACAACATCGCGGAACATACATGGGGATGATTCGGATACCCCACGATACGAGGGACCAAAATTTTTATTTTGGACGTCAATGTTCCGGCCACCCTGTATATTCAGAATATTCAGATAAAATATAGGCTGCCTCATTCCGTGCGTGATAGTGCTTCTCTGAATGTCTTCAAGAGAAGATGGCAATATATACGAAGTTATTATGTATTAAGTTTTTCAAGTGTACAATGAAGAATAAATATTTTTAAGTACAGTACTTACGTACATTAATAAAATACCTACTTTTTACTTGTATCTATTATTATCAAAATTAAATTATAAGTTCTTGACTTGACCACGACTATGTGACCCCCTCCTGGCGCCTAAGCTGGATCCGCCCTTGATCTGAGGTATAGCTGCTATATAATTGTAAAGTTTCATTAAAATCCATTCAGTAGTTTTTACGTGAAAGAGTAACAAACATCCATCCATACTTACAAACTTTCGCGTTTATAATATTATTAAGTTCCGTCATTTTCACTTTCATGACTTTGAAAAGAGATAGCAACAGATACAAACATACCACAGTTACAAAATAAGGCACGTGTTGGTTTAACCTCTGACGTAATAAATGCCCTGACCAAAGTTGGGTGCAAATTTGTGAAACGTGACTTTTGTTAAACTGTTATGTAATGCCAACATTCACATTTCACATTCTTACACGTTTCACGACACGTAGCAAATTCTCCCTCAGGTATACACCGACAAACTTCAGTTTAGGGAAGTCCCCCAAGTTCAGTTGGTGGTAGCTCTTCTCTCTGTGTCGTAGGTCGTGGGTTTGATCCCCACCGAGAACCAATATTTGTGTGGTGAAAACAGATGTTTGTTCTCTGTCTGGTGTTATATTGTATTCTAAGTATGTATTTCCAAAACAAATTATAAGTATAGTGTAGACCAAAGAAAAACATGGAAGAACTGTGTGAAAGATGACATGGATAAAAGAGGAGTGCATGCAGAGATGATGGTTGATATAGAGGGGAATGGAGGAGGAAGACATGTTGTGCCGACCCCACATAAAATAGGATAAGGGCAGGAAGAAGAAGCAGAAGAAGATAAGTACTATATTATTAGCAATCTGGCCCTCAGAGTATATTGCATATTGACTTGCTACTTAACTGTAAAGTGTGCGTGTACCAACCTAATTGCATGAATTTGGGGCATACATTTCAGTTTTATGTTCTTCCAAAACTTTACGCGAAGGAGAAAAGTTAGGGCGCGGTTACCCTCAACATGCACGCATCTTTTTGTGGTTATATTGAGTTTGTACGGCTGACGGCGTATATCATCGGTCATCATCATCATCAGCCTGAGAAGTCCGCTACTGGACATAGGCCTCCCTACTAGAAAGAGCAATTCTGAGCCCTTTCCATCCACCGACTTCCCGCGATCTCTTAACAATGTCATGTGTCCATCGAGTGGGGCCCTACGTTTAATCTTTCGGTTCGTGGTCGCCATTCCAGAACCTTTATTCCCCAGCAATTTTAAGACCTGCCCATTGCCACTTCAACTTACTAATTCTACGAGCTATGTCGGTGACCTTGGTTCTAATATGGATATCATCAGTAGGTTCAGTCAAAATGTCAGCTATGATTATAAATTGAGGGATTTTTATTGTTACTAAGTCGCTAGCTTTGAGTGGTTTGTTTATTGGTATCTACCTAGTAGGTATGCACCTCAACAACGATGCTACGGATAACTTAAGCAATCTACCAAAGTACCATGCCGTAGGTAGATAAATTAGAGTTGGAATTGAAAGACTACGTATTAATTCGTGAGGGTATTACTTTTCTCAAAACTTTTAATAATATTTCAAAGGCTTCAAAATATTTACGAGCTCGTTTCGTTTACGAAACCTAAGTTATTGAACTGGAGATAACTTAAGTTCTCAGAGTCTTTTGATAAACTTTGCATTGGAATCTGGAGCCAAAAGCCAATGAACCTTCTTAAAACTTGTAACTATTTCCATGTGTCGTTTCCACCATGACTTTATGGTGCCGAGACATGGACGATCACACAGTAGGCTGTGCATGGCTTTCTGAGAGCCTATAAGAAACGATTACACCCCAAGTGGATATACTCTACACGAGTATTCCCACTCTTTCGGGAAATTCCAGGAATAAGTAATACCTTATATATTTTTATCGCAAAAGTCACTCGAAGTTAAGTAAAAAGTATAAAATTAACACTAATTGTTAAGAACACTGCTGGTATAATAGTAAAAGCTACATAGATATCAATGCAGTTTGTTTAAATTTTGCCTGGTACAAATTGGGCTGTAATAACAACAGTAAATTACCTACCACATAATTTAACCGAAGGCACACTGCTGCATTCTTCGACCACATCACAATCTATATGAATTGAGCCCTACATTACTAAAAAGTGTATAATTATTCCTTCCAAAAAATATTACTTTATTAGACACAATAAATTTTGTTTGAATTTATAACCTAGAAATATAATTCACTCCACTTTTATTTGCTGATGCGACTTTTGTCACAATTTTGGCAATTCGGCATCTGGCAGATGCTCTTCTTCTTATTGATTCCTCTTCCCTGCTTCTTCTTAATGAATGGAATCTGTCCATTCCAAATTTTTGCCAATATCAAGGGAAAAAATACCACCAATATTGTATAATATTTATTGGTGGTATTTTATTCTGTCATACGACAGAACTCATAATAACCCAGCAGAACAACAATTTAAATGAAAAAGCTATGCGACTTCCCAAAACTTTCAACCTGTTTGCTAATGTGTTTCGTACCTCTTTTGCCATAGGCTTAGGAAACCAGTTGCTGGTAATGGGTTTCCTCCTCCTCCCTCCTTGCAGTGGTATAAGAATGGGAATAAATTTCCACTATTTTCCCATTATTCCATCATTCACTGGAACTAGTCTGATGCAGCTTTTTGGTAGTAAAAATATATGTTGCCTTTATATTTCATCCCTTGAGACTTTTTAATCCGTAAACCTATTGATTCCACTGACCTATTGATTCGTAAACCTTTTGTCATTATTTTTCCCTGGCGCTCCATAAGCCTATATTGGCGGGAGTGAAAGACGCTACTTGTGCCTTCTTACCCAACGCATGTTGGGGTTGGCAAGGTGGCAGATTAGACCGAGAACCGGTATGATCTGTCACCACCTCCAATGCTAAACGTAGAGCGTTGCTTTGTGCCACCAAACAAAGAAAAAAAAGCGCTGTAGTCTATTTTATTAAAACTTTGCAGCTATCAACTCCAACGTAAAATTCTTGTTTTTCTCTTGTAAATCCTTGATTAATATCATCAGAGCAAAATGTTTCAAGGGTACTACCATTGTCGGTTTGATTTCTAAGTTTGACTGGGTTGTAGGCTGGTCTGAAATCTGCAATGCTTGTGGTTCGTCCTCAATCAGGACCATGGATCGTCGTATTCGTCCAGGGCTATTCGTCACATCACCACCTGGACTTGCATCAATGGGTTTTCCAGTTGTCGGCGGCCTGCTTTTCGGACAGCTTGGATTGCCGGTATTTTCTGTGAAACACAAAATAATACAAATATAAAGCGTTTGACCTTATTTAATAATCTACAAACCTAAGATTAGGTAGGTAATCTGAGCTACAAACATTGTTTCAATTTTCGCTATTACAAATCCTATACAATACATCATCATCCTTTATCAGTCCACTGCTGAACGTAGGTCTCTCCCCAAGACGCGCCACTGAGCCCGGTCTTCGGCTCTTCTCCTCCAGTGCTTGCCAGCTACATTTCGCAGATCGTCACCCCAGCTTTCTGCAGGGCGTCCTACACTACGCTTACCTAAACGCAACAATACAATACATGGCTACAATCAAGTTTTCTCGCAAACCTCCGTTGTAAAACTCTAGTTCAATATAAAATGACGGCCTTACTTGAAGAGGCGTTCAGTTTGGCTTCCACGAAGCAGTAGTGGTAGCCTGTGCCAACTCCCACCGCTAATACAATCACAAGCGTGGCCATGATGCAAGTAATGACTGCTGTCGCAGCTAAACATGATGCGAGCCTGACAAAATTAAGTAAATAAATAAATGCTAAAAATAAAATAAATATTATAGAATTAGGGAATTGCATTCGTTTATAGAAAATGCTTGCAGGTTCGCTGGGTGCGATGAGGCTTGAAAACATCTGTCTGAAATCTTTCCCAGATATCAAAGTCAAATATTATGTATTTATCCAATAGTATCACAAGGATCTTTAACGTTTTAAAGCTGGGTGAGTTTACGTGCCAGCTCCACGCAACCAAGTCTAGAAGAACAGGCAACAAACTATGGCTTGGTTCCTACCGTTTTTTTTTGTATGATCCTTTGAACCAGGCCAAGCGTTAAAGTAATCACCCTTTTTGTTGATTTCTGGGTAATTATCTGAGTACGACGTTTAACGGATTAATCAGATGCGTCTCAAAAGCACACTATCCGAATTTAAGCTTTCGTCAGTTGGGTCATAGGTATTGTTTTTTCCTGAACAATAGGCCTACCACAAGCTCTGTCTTGCTCTGGCTCTGGCTTTGGTTTTGAATTTGTGTCAACAGTGTATTATACTGTGTGTGTAACGTTTCGACGTAGGATTGGCTAAACTTTCCTTTAAGCCACTGCTAGTTGGAAGTTCATATTTTTTTTGTAGATAGTACTCCTAAATAGAAAGCTTTTTGCAAATTTTCAACTTGCGGAAACTCACGGTTTACGAGATATAATTTTCTAAAATTTCAAAAATATCACGCCATTTGCATAATTTTAGGTTGGATATTGTCATAATAGACGTCAAAGTTGACATTTGACGTTTTGTCGCGAGGAGGTCCTGAGTTGAGCTAGCGACCTCCTAAGCGGAGCGAAGGTTGAGCGGGTGAAGCGACGCTCAGGGCTCCTCGCGAGTGTTCTGGCTGAGCCATTGCAGATTCAAACTCGGGGCACCCCGACTTAAGTCACAAAAGTAACAGTAGGTTGTTAGGTTTTTTTTTTTTTTATACCAACTTCATTTCAAGAATGGTGCATGTCAGTGCAGAGAGGACCCCTCCCGGTCTCTCCTCCTCCCTAACAATACTAAAGCCAACCCAAATTTTAACTTTATTACGCCTTTTAAGCGACTGTAAAGTGTTTTGAGGTTAGGTTACATTAATCGGTTTTTCTCATTTTCTTGTAATGCCGGTGGTACCAGAGGGCAGGGGGACCCCCCCCCCCTCTCCCCACCCCTCCTAATTTCGCCTGCTATACTCTGCTAAATGTTTACCTATAGAGCTATTTCATCATCATCAACCTAAAAGTTTAACTGTGGATATCTCCATAACCATAGGGTTCCGCAGGGTGGGGATGGTACCGGGGGGTAGCCTCCCCCCCCCTTCCCTCCCCCCCCCTTTCACCCCTTAATTCGTAGTGGCTTAAAGGAAAGTTTAACCAGCCAGACCAATAATTCGTGGTGTACAAGAGAATCAAGAGTACCAGTTACTGTTCTAGCACCGGTGAAGGGTTTGCAACCTGTCACATATGGAATTTTATATAGGTACCTAACTACTTGTGCCTACCATTGACCCGTATGCAGAAACATTGCTTGAGTTTGAGTCCACTCTACCGTAGACATACTTACTCAAGGAATCTTGTGTTGGTCAGGTAAGATCTGACGGGATATCTACAGTGGTGACGCTACGTCTGTTTTCGAAATTACCTTTGTATAACGTATGCTATATTCCCAAGACCTAATGAAAGTTCCGTACAGTTACACATTTCACTCTAAACGATGGTGGTTTTGTGGTAGGCAAATAAAACTTTAGCAAAATATTGTAAAGATTCAAAAATAAATGTTTATAAAATAATATAAGATAAACAAATCATATTGCAGCACCATAGATAATAATATAATCACTACCAAGGAGTATAACGTTTGCGTTGAGGACGTCACCACTAAAGAGGAACTTATTAGTAGTCTCTAGTCAGGAACAAGAACTTTATACCCAGCAAAAAGCAACTGCGCGCAACTTGCGTTGCAGCAGTCTCATTTGCCATAAAAGAGTGGAAATTTTCCAAGTTTCCCAAGCATCCCAGTACCAAGTCTCAGGAAAATAAAGAAAGAGCAACCAAGATGGGTTGCTCTTTCTACAATGAGAAAGGAGTTTCAAAGTCCTCCTTGATAAATTGCGAACCTCCTTGCATTGCGTCCACAGCACTGATCTGGAATAAGGTAATAAGGTTTTGCTGTCCACAAAGTACCATAGACTAATAGTACTATGAAAAAGGAAGAAAGTACTGCAGCGTTGTAAACTCAAAGTCTCACCTACTCTTCGTTTGTTTTATTTCGTCGCGTAGCTCTGTGTGTGTTCACGAAAATTATTTCTGAATATTTTCCTAGATTTGACATTTTGTGTTTTGCTTTATTTTAAAAGCATGGACTACGATTTAATTGAAAAAGAAAATTTGCCAGAAATATTACAAAGGTAAGGTGACGTAACCGTACCCAAAGGCTCTAAGCATTTAGGCAAAATACCAGTAGGTAGCTTTTGGAACCCGCGGCCTTACTACCCGCGAACTTTGACCCTATAACTCAGGAATCTCTTTCAGAAAATCCAAATGGGTGTCGTTTCTGGTGATCACTTCTGGCATCCTTGCCATGACAGCGTGTGCGGTTACAATCGGCACTATATTCGGATACACCTACTGCTACATTGAACAACGTTGCATAAAACCAGGTACCTAAAACCTATGTTTCACTCATTCTTGATCACCCTCAACAGTCTTTGCAAAAGAATGTCTTCCGAAGAGTTTGACGCTGTGATTCTTTTTTTGTAGCCAACCATGCTCACATCTCCAGCTTGCAAATAATCCGGCCACGCAAAAAGCCTGTAGAGGCCAGGTACAACGGGACTATCAACGGTGCCATTATGTCCGGTGTGCATGTGCCAAAAATAATTAATATATCATGGCCCCATGCATTGCTAAACGATACTGGACCACAGGTTGAATCAAACGGTACTGGACATCTAACTACTGAACTTGGATCAATAATGAATGTCACAGAAAAGGCTGAACCATTGCTAAACATCACTGTGGGTGGTAATACCTTTATAATATGGCAAAACTAAAAGTGGTGGATACGTTTTTGCGTGCATTTTCTCATACAGCAATCAGTTGAATATTAAGCTGGTGATTGACCTATTATTAGAACTTCACGTAGCGACTGCTACGAATGTGTTCCGCTATGACGTCTGCTGGAGTTACTGCAAGCTAGCTGCAATGGCTGTATACAAACGACTGTACAGATAAAGTGCAGCACCGTCTGGATGGATCCTAAAAACGGCTCGACTTGCTTCGTCTGCTCCAAAACTTTTGAAAACCATGAAGTGGACTAAGCATCTGTCTTATAATATACTTTCTTCTTATTGCTATGTTCAAATGATATCATTTAATCAGTCACCAGTTTTACAAAGATGCGGGATTCGCAGACATTTTGATTAAAATTTAATTTGAAAATTTAAATTTTTGTGTTAGTTTTCATTTCATATTAGCTGATAAATTCAGTTCAAGGAGTTTTCGTAAACTAAATATCTGTGTTCCTAAAATCGTTGTTTTTATTGCATCCTTATTTTGTGTTGATAAAAGCACCATATCAAAGACCAGGCCCGTATACTTTTAATTACAACAAAATATTTCACCACATCACAATGGCCTTTACCCAGTGCCTGTAGTGAGACAGTAAGATACAGGCATGTTTGTAAATAAACATTTGCAGTATCCTAATAATAACTTTCTCGTATACAAAATTTGCCCAGATTTGTCGAATTGAGATCTTGCCATATTTAATGCTAACAATTATTTGAAACTCAACACCAAATAGTTTTAGTTTTTATTGTCGTGGTTTGTTAACATACTACATGGATTTTGCATAGAGTATAGCAGGCTTTATTTGAGTCGATGAATCATTTTGTCGTGTTTAATTTGTTTGAATTGGTTAAAGAGCCGACATTTCGTTCCCTCAATTAATATTGATTTGGAATTTGGACGCGGAAGTACTAAGGGCTATTCGATCGTCGTGTGCACTGAAGTTATGTCAATTGAACATTCCTTAACATTTTTGGGTGGTCATTTTTTTATAGTTTTTAGATGCCTTTTTATTTTTACTAGAAATAAACTTATTTGGGTTTGTACCTGCATTGGTAAAGCCACTTAGTTAGTTCTCCGAATGTCCATGGCAGTTACGCCGATGTTCTTAATTTGTATCCACGCCAGATAGGTAATAATAAATAAATAAATATTGTGGACAATCCACACAACACCATCTAGTACCAAATTAGCAGAGCTTGTTCTAGGTGAACCAAATAGCTTATCTATACTAATATTATAAAGAGGAAAGATTTGTACCTATTTTTGTATGTTTGTAATGAATAGGCTCAAAAAGTACTGAGCCGATTTAAAAAATTCGTTCACCAATAGAATGCTACAATCTTCCAATTTGACATAGGCTACATTTCATTTTGAAAAAAATTAGGGATCCTTGGTAAAATTTGAACAATGTAACCGAAGGTGTAGAAAAATGAGTCTTAAGGCCAGGATATTCGAGCGCAGTAGGCATTTAGCGCTACCTCAGCCCCCCCATGCTAAGCGCGCGACGTAATTATTTACGCGCCCGGCAGGCCGTGCGCCACTGACCGCGTACGATAACTTAGTGCCACAGTATAGAAAACCAAGCAGTAGTTAGGTATGATATTTACTTACTAACTTCAGTTAGGTAGTATTGTAGATAGTATTGATAACATATTACCAGTATTTTTGTTACATATTGTGTGTAGATATAGGTACAGTCACAAAGCTAAGTAATAAAAAAAATTTGAATTAGTCCAACTAAAAAGTACTTTGGTTTCGTGTGGCACATACAACTATTCGATCCAGCAACGAGAACATAGAGGTAAAAAATACAACTAGTACAAGTAACAATTATATTTATTTTGTAAAACGACACATACTTCTGCCTACAATACGTAAATTTTGAAAATGTTATTTTTATATTATATTATATAAAACATATTTTTATTTCGTATGGCACATATCACTTTTTCATTGCACATACTCGGAAAGTAGGTCTGAAGTTGCCTGAGGGGCCTAATTGAAAGTAATACTTTCAGCCCTAGAGAGAATCGCTTTCTACTGACAGCTGTCAAATTATAAAAAAACAAGTTCTATTTTATTCAACCATGTTCCAACTTTCTAAAGCTATTTCTAACTGCAAGGAGGTTATTGAACTAAATTCTAACGTTTTATTCAGCAAGGAGGTTGGAAACCCATTACAACGATTAGAAGTTTAAAAAGTCTAATTAGTCCGCGATGTAAAATTTAAATTTAAATAACATAAAGATAGTGGGTATTTAATAAAGAATATATTTTCTAAATGACTTTATTATTATTTAGCTTCAACTATTTCTTTGAAATAACATAGATTTGCGAAAAAAAATAACCATTTTTTTAATTATGAAAATTAAAATAATGGTTGAATAATGCTGGCCAGCGAAGGCCCGCCAGAAGTCTCGGGACTCAAAAATTTGACTTTCTATCCTCAGGTAACAATGTACTATTTTATTCAGCAACGTGAATAATATACAATTTCGTAATCTTTGTGCATCGTTTTGATGAGTTTACGAAATTGTAAATTTCTACAATTTGATGAATTTTAGTAGGTAGGTAGGTATACCTACCTACTAAAATTCATCAAATTGATAAGATTCATTAATTGTAGCTGCCTAGGTTTGCATGGACCAAACTGACCACGAGGTTGGATTGGACTTTGAATTATATCCAATTGCTTACTTGGACCTGGCTGCATAGGTACGTCATTATTTTCGTCATTTTCTTTTAAAATTATATCACGTATTGGCATACCGCGAATTTGTGGCGGGTCTACAATCTCTGGCAAAAGGCATTTCATGTAAAAATCAATAACTTTTTTTCTATTTCCACCTTCCAAAATTCGTCATCTCTAGGAATGTATTCGATTATGAGTGGATGATTTTCGCCGGACCAAATTCCAAAAATGCATTGGTTTCTCTCGGTAACATGGAGTTGACCCTGCACTTGGTAATACCAATTGCTCCTTTTATTAATGATTCGCGTACTGTTTTTTTTGTCATATTTATATATTTGTATTTTGTTTTCTTTTATAGCAGTTTCTATTCCGGTCTTAAATGCCGTTATTGGACACTTTACTTCTATAATTTTATCGTGGTCAACTAAACCGTCGGGTGTAGCCCCAATAAATGGGTATTGTTTATCTATGAAAAGTCCACATGGTTCGATGACAATGTTTTCTTGTCTCTCCATTTGTTGTAGCGCTTGCTTTTCATTTTCTACACCATGAGCTACTGACATTACGTGGCCTATATTTTTTTTATACAGTAAATTTTTTACTGTATTCGCTGTGCTTTTGGACAATTTCCTTTTACAAATTGCGCCAAAATTTGAGGCCGTTATAAGGCTTTTTCTAATTTCCATCCACTCACTGCAATCCCTTTGTAACACTAATTATCAGTTTTTTCCCTTTGTAACACTAATTCAGGGGGGCGTAGGAAGGTCACAGCACGGCTCGCTTCGCTCGCCGCGCTGTTCCCCGTGGTCGCGTGGCGGCTCGCTTCGCTCGCCGCGACGCTCCCCCCGGGTTTTGGAGGAAGGGGTTCTGGGGGGCTTAGGGGGGGTCACAGCACGGCTCGCTTCGCTCGCCGCGCTGTTCCACTCGAAAAAATAGGGTCAAAAAAGGGCATTTTTAGGTTTTTTTAATAATAAAGGGGTCTAAAGGGGGGAGGGGGGCAAAATTTATTTTGCTTTCAAAATAATCTCAACTTCCCTACATGACCCAAAAAAAAAAAGTCTTAAAAGTCACTCCGCTTGGAAGATACGAAAGGGGGGGAAAAAAAGGGGTAGGAGGAGGGAAATTATTTTGTTCTTTCAATTCAGGAAGAAACCCTCTATAAGAAACCCCAATCGAAACCCTCCTATCTCGACGGTATCCGGTAGCACTTTCAAAAGGGGGGGTCCTGGGGGGCAAGGGGGGCAAAATTTTTTGTACAATCAAAATCACTCTAGATCCTCTTTACGTTGCCCATTAAAAAATTATGCAGGCCCTCTCCGTTGCAGAGCTCCCCTGAGGGGGGAGTTCCGGGGGGGCAAATTCCGGAGGAGTTACAGCACGGCTCGCTTCGCTCGCCACGCTGTTCCCCATGGTCGCATGGCGATGCTCCACACGAAAATAAAAGGTCAAAAATAGGCCATTTTTAGGTTTTTTAAATAATAAAAGGGTCTAAAGGGGGGAGGGGGGCAAAATTTATTTTGCTTTCAAAACAATCTCAACTTCCCTACAAGACCCAAAAAAAAAAAGTCTCGCAAGTCACTCCGCTTGGAAGATACGAAAGGGGGGGAAAAAAAAGGGGTAGGAGGGGGGAAGTTTTTTTTGTTCTTTCAATTTAAGAAGAAACCCTCTATACGAAACCCCAATCGAAACTTTCCTATCTCGACGGCATCCGGTAGCACTCTCAAAAGGGGGGGTCCTTGGGGGCAAGAGGGGCAAATTTTTTTGTACAATCAAAATCACCCTAGACCCTCTTTACGTTGCCCATTAAAAAATTATGCAGGACCTCTCCGTTGCAGAGCCACCCTGAGGGGGGGAGTTCCGGGGGGGCAAATTTCGGAGGGTTCACAGCACGGCTCGCTTCGCTCGCCGCGTTGTTCCCCGTGGTCGCATGGCGGCTCGCTTCGCTCGCCGCAATGCTCCACACGAAAATAAAAGGTCAAAAATAGGCCATTTTAAGGTTTTTTAAATAATAAAGGGGTCTAAAGGGGGGAGGGGGGAAAAAATTATTTTGCTTTCAAAATAATCTCACCTTCCCTACATGACCCAAAAAAAAAAATCTTGCAAGTCACTCCGCTTGGAATATACGAAAGGGGGGGAAAAATAATAAAATAAATTGTGTTGCTTACTTATATTTCCGTAAAACAAACTTAATTGTACTTACTGTTACAATTTTATACTGTGACGGCAAACAACAATAATAATTTATCGTATATTTTGCGGGGAACGTAGCGAGCTAGCAACAGCGACACAGGTCCTACCTCAAAGACGCCTGGCCGGCTACTGAAACGAAGCGCGCGGGCCGCATTATTATATAATATCTTGATAAAACAATAAAAAACTGTTTTGAGAAAAATGAACCGTAGAATATTCTTCGAAATTTCATTGCCTATTTTTTGACATGTTTTTCGGGAGTAAACGTTGGGTCTACTTCAAGTACGACTTAAAAAAACGATCAAAAATTCGCGAAATTGGGAGTTTTCGCGATTTTTTTTGATCGAGCAAAGTTGACAATATCGTGTTTTGAACCATAGAATAATCAAGAATATTTATTAAACTACAACATATATTTTTATCAGATCAAAACAAATAATATTTGATTGTTTAATGTTGAATCTAAAATAGGTCGATTCTGAGAGTCTTGGTCTTAAAATGTCTTTCGTCGAATGCGCTGCCGAAACTATTAGCGATAGAACAAAATAATGTACAACAATATTGTCTACCCCGTGCGAAGCCGGGACGGGCTGCTAGTACATAATATAATGCTTATGTAAATTTTTTTATAAATACATACTTTAGATAACAAGATAACACCCAGAGACAGAGAACAGACAGAGAACAAACAACTGTGTGTAAACACACAAATAATTTTGTTCTCGATGGGAATCGAGCCCACGACCCACGGCGCAGAAGGCACAGCTACTACCAACTGGGCTGAGAGGCCAGTCCTGTGTGAGGACTGAGAGAAGTAAGTAAAAATACTCACGTATTGTAAATTGGTCTATCTGAATAACTACGAGGTTAGTTGTAGTAATACTTGATTGATCATTGATACTTTAGCAGTTTTAGTAATCATTTGAACTTTGATACCTAAGCAATAAGGTTGTCAACCAATGAAGCAAATGATTGGTTTGTTTTATGCAAGCATGAAGCGAGTGCATTCTTTGAACACCGATAACATTAAACCAGCTTCTCGCATGAACATGAACAATAGCGATGGCGAAATAAACATCGGAAGAACGGTCAAGCGTGAACTCGATTCTAAGGCTTTTTTTCATAATATGTATGTAAGTACATTCACCATCAGTTGTGGCGACATCATCGAACGTCATCAGAAAACCGGCATGTCGTATAATCTAAAAAACCTAAAATGTGTATCAAGTGCACGAAAGGAGCCTCTCAGAGGCGCACTTAAAATATTTTCACATAACCAGTAACATGATGACAAGTTGTGGCGAAATTATCATTATTTAGAGTGAGCCAAGAGTGAACTCGGTCCTTCAACTGTAACTTGGAATCATAATATCGATCTCTGACCACAATCGTAAGACCGAGTTTGTGAGTGTGTGTATGTTTGTTCCCCCTCATCTCCGTTACGGCTATACAGATTGAATCAAAGTATTAGGAATATACATAGTGCATGAACATAATATACGAGCCTTTTTAACTAGTTAGGTACCATCCGCAAGCCAAGACGGGGATTTAGAGATGCATTACATAATTATTATATTAACTTTTGAAGAATGTCTTGCTCATCAAAAACGATGTATCTGGCTGGAATTTACATTTCGATGATCTCGCGATAACTTGAAGCGTGTGAATTTTCAATTCTAAACATTATCCTGAAGTTATGTAAACAAAGTAATAAAATACAACTTCGTCTCAAACACAACCTGTGTGCTGTGGCAAAAAATTCCTGTTATGTTCCAAGAAAATAAGGTAAATGGTAAACAGAAACATCTGAATAAAAATATTACGCGTTACATTATACATAATCAGAGAAAAGTTAATCTCCTTAACTCAGGCCTTAGAATATTTACCGACTTACTGCTGTGGACACAGAGCTCAAGAAATCACTGTATAAATATGGATTTCATGTTTACTATGTTAGCTGAGATAAAACATAAACCATAGTACCATGCTGGTGTTGTCAGCAATCCGAATTCATCAGACAATCGGTAGTCGCTACACTGTCGGTACTATCCATTATTTTAATCCGGTTCTTATGTCCCGTTGAACTCTAAAAAGGATGGGACTATAAAAAGGTTATACCTACGCTTGTGTATCAAGTGACGTGCTCCAGAGTGTTCCGATTCATTGCCTTACCCGCGACTGAGGCGCGCGCGCACTGCGGATCGACTATTGTGTTAATCAAATAACTTACAATCATTTCGTAAATTAAATGTGGGTTATTAAATGAATCTGTGCAAGGATAATACAGCATCTGATTATAGCATCTACAATCTAAAATCGTTTTTGGAAAAAGTTTGTGGTTATATTAACTTGATAGCTTTATACTGTAGTGAAAGTGTAATTTAAAAGTGAAAATTTTCATGTTATGTAACTTGAATAACTAGCCTTCAAAGGTGTTTCATTGTAAATTGGATTCCTTGCTGATGAGCTGAGCAGCGATAAGGAAAAAGTGAGTGTTTCTGTAGTTTGCATAGCCTTCGGAAGGCCAGAAGATTTGTTTTCTTAGAATCCTGTTGTTCATATAATTGTGCTTCTCAAAAAAGTTGTGGTTTGTTGTATGTTTTTCTGCGCTTGTTCGCGTGGAACTGGCATCTAGTCTCACTTAGCTTAAAGATGTATCAAAGAGATCCTTGTGTTTTTGACTTTTTCTTTGAACTAGAGGAATTCTATAAGTTCTAAAGGGCCAAGAGTAAAGATGTTATACTTTTAAGTTTTTTATACGTAATGATATAGAGTACCTACATTTAAACTGCCTTATTACTTAGGTTAAGTTAAGGTTCTAGTTAGATAAGGTAGTGTGTTGTGTGTGGGTATCTAATTAGAACACCCATACACAAGCTTTTGTGATTAGCCTTTTTAGCGTAGTGTCAAATACTTCGGCAATTATAATCGAGAACATACTACTGTAGTATTCGTATTCTGCTATACTTAGTTACTATATTGATGCTAGGGCTAGACCATTGAAACTGCTTGAAAGTTCAAAGCAGTGTTTACAAAATACTGCGAATGCTGTCAATCGCAGTATTTTGCAAACACTACTATCCAAGATAGACTCATTTAGGCTGATAATGATGATCTAGATATAGGTGAGACAATAAACGTGCCAATGGTTTTTTACATAATATGCGGCTTGCGTTTGACCGCAATCTCACTTGCTGTTAAGTGATGATGCGGTCGACGGTGTAGCACGCTTACCTAGAAGATACCTGTTCACTCTACTCTTAAAAAGGTTGTTTTGGTCACGTTAGTTCCATATTTGGACTACGTACTCAAATAACGTAGAAGCAGCTCGGAAAAAATAACAATTGATGAAAAGAGCCGAAGACCAGGCTCAGTGGCGCGCCATGGGAGATAACTATGTCCACTGGACAATGGACATAGGGTTCAACTGATTGCAGTCCACTGGGCTGCAATCAGTTGATATCCATAAGTTCTATGTCATAGTCCTCACATTTGGCAGGATTTGTGATCGTATATAGTGTATAGAAACTTGAAAGACGCTGCTGCTCATTTCCTAGTGCGTTCGCTTGGCCATCTCCTTTGATTTTATTTGTAGTGTAAATAACCAAAGGTCGCCCCTTATAATTTAGATGGTTAATAAATGGCATAGTGATCTTATGCCGGGGTAACTACGGCCTCTTTTATCTTGGTAGTCTTTCCTATTTTATTTTGAGATTTACTAATCGCTAAGATATAATAGGCATGTTTGCACTTAGGGCGCGTAGACAAGCCATGGGGTCTACCACATTCCGCGTAGGCGCAACAAGATTATAACTTCGTGTTAGAGTAAACTTACATTCTGTTCTTTTCGCTCTATTGAAAAAGTTAAAATACAGTGAATTTGCAGTGTTTCCTTTTTAAATAATTGATAGCTTAAGCATTTGGCTGCCATCACACCTAATATTTGAATCAAACTCACGCGTATAAAGTACTCAGCTTTTTTTATTTTTATTTTTGTGTTATTCAGTTGAAAAAATAACATTATTTTATTATTTTTTTCTAGTGACCATCCGGAGTATGACTGTTACGGACGCGCGAGATGCTACGAAGAAACACTTCTGTACAGGGTAATTTATTTTTCCATAGTTCTAGTTTGTATTGGAAGCCCATAATACTTAAAAGTAGGTACCTACGTGATTTATCTCCGAGCACTAGTGTTAAAAACGTGTTATATGAAGTTAGGGATCTAATTAGGTAAGTATGTAGGTACGTAGGTTTCTTTAAAAAATCTACAGAGAACTATATAGTAGTTGACATAGCTCAAAGGATTAGCAAGCTGAAGTGGCAGTGGGCCGTACATGTTTGTCGTTATACAGACAATCGATGGAGCAAACGAATCTCGAGAGGAGACTGCGTTTAGGCAAGCGTAGTGTAGGACACCCTACTTCAAACTGTAAAATGCAAGCACTGGAGAAGAGCTGAAAACCGGGCTCCGTGCCGTGTTTTGACCGGCAGTGGACTGATGTAGGTACTTACTTACTGGCAGTACTTAGTGGACGTAGGTTTCTCCCAAGTCTCAGTCTTAGGTCTTTGTAAGTTACTGCTATGGCGCAACAACCCAAAGAGGATCTTGGCCTTCTCTCTTGAAATCCACCACGCTTCTCTTTCCAGACAGGAAAGAGTAAAGAAAGAAAGAAAGAAAATTTATTTATTTGACAAAATACAAGTACACAGAACGGAACATTACTTAGGTACTAAAATAAGTACAAAAAAAAAATTGGTAATAATAAAAAATAAAAATGTAATACACAAGAAAGAAAAAGCAGCCAAGTGCGAGTCGGACTCGCCCATGAAGGGTTCCGTAGCATCAATTAACATAATATAAAGGTTTTTGTAGTTCGTCGAAAGGTAAATTGCAGTTTACGATTTATGACGTATAAAAAAAAAACTACTGACTAGATCTCGTTCAAACCAAAAATCGTTGGAAGTTTGCATAGTAATGTACAACATATATTTTTTTTAGATTTATCATTCTCTTATTTTAGAAGTTAGAGGGGGGGGGACCAACTTTTTTCCACTTTGGAAGTGTCTCTCGCGCAAACTATTCAGTTTAGAAAAAAACGATATTAGAAACCTCAACATCATTTTTGAAGACCTATCCATAGATACCCCACACGTATGGGTTCTATGAAAAAAAAAATTTTGAGTTTCAGTTTCAAGTATGGGGACCCCCAAAATTTATAGTTTTAGAAAAAAACGATATTAGAAACCTCAACATAATTTTCGAAGACCTATCCATAGATACCCCACACGTACGGGTTCGATGAAAAAAATTTTTTTGAGTTTCAGTTTCAAGTATGGGGACCCCCAAAATTTATACTTTTTTTTCTATTTTTGTGTAAAAACCTTAATGCGGTTCACAGAATACATCTACTCACCAAGTTTCATTAGTCTAGCTCTTATGGTTTCGGAGAAAAATGGCTGTGACACGTCCGGACAGACAGACAGACAGACAGACAGACAGACAGACAGACAGACATGACGAATCTATAAGGGTTCCGTTTTTGCCATTTGGCTACGGAACCCTAAAAATGAGCTACGTCCCGCGCTGGGTACATGCTATGCCAAATAGGCCCTGACTCAGCTTATGCTGCTTAGTGGGGTATGAACCCATCACAAGCAGCGCTGGTTTTCAGGCAGAGCCTAGGTATAGAGCTGGTTTTCAGGCAGAGTAGTTGCTCGCAGGTCTTTCACGACTTACCGGGACGACCAACGGTGTTAAGTCCGTCCGGCCGGTCACTGATAGGTATAGGTGGATGATTATGATGATGAGGAGTACGTAGATGATGTTCATGAACAGTAAACATAAAGTATTATTCATGGACATCGATGTTCTTGAATTATAAAAACCACACAAGAAAAAAACAGCTACTACATTCGGAACGTTGGTGTAGGTCACCGCAGTGGTGACGTCATCATCATCACTGATGATTATGACATCATCGTGGCCACTGTGGTGTCCACAGTGAATTTGTTTAGGCTGATGACTGATGACTCATCAATGAGTTTTAGTCAAGAACCGTTTGTTATCATATCAGCCATTGAAATTGCTAATTAAGGTATACAATAAATTAATGTAAATACTGTGGACAATCCAGATTACACTTATACTATAAGCAGACCTTGTATGATGGGAATCAGTTATATAATACTTATAAATATATTGTTTTCTAAATACATACTTAAAATACAATATAACACCAAGACAGAGAACAAACATCTGCGTTCACCACAAAAATATTTGGTGATCGAATCCACGACTTATGGCGCAAAAGGCAAAGCTACTAATAACTGAGCAGTACCCGAAGTCCAAATTTTGCTACCACATTTCGTTACCAAATGTTGTTTTCGTTTCGCCTACGTGTCTCTGTCTTTTGTAGGGAGAAAAAATGAGACAGCAAAAATACCTTACGTAGTTAGAGTTGTTGTCTCATCCTTTTTCCATGCAAAAGAGAGAGACATGCAGGCGAAACCTAAACAACATTTTTTGTAACGAAATGTTGTAAATGCACTGGGACTTTGGGTACTGAGAGCCCAGTCAAACCAAATATACAAGAAGCATTGAATAGCAAATTACAAAGAAGACACTGTTTTCACTTTTATCAATAAATCAACTCGAATGCGAACGCTAATTTATTATAATTATCAGCAAAAAGTTCATTTTATTTCTTGGTATGACCCAGTGGCCGCCCCAAGGCCTCCTTCAAGGTTCAATGACCGCTAGACCCAGGACAGACGGCTAACATGGCCTCCGAAGCACAGAAGCGTATAAAAATCATGGAAAAAAATACTAGCGGTCACCCATCCATATAGTGATCGCGCAGAACGTTGCCCGGTTTAGGAATGACCAAGCTACACAAACACTTATTACTAGAAGAATCTAAAAAATAATTTGAAAACATAAGTGGCCGTGAGGCCTGTCATCGTCACGCGATGGCGATGGCGATCAGTGAAACACTGCCAAATATGGCAGCGTTTCACTTATCGCCATCGCCGATCGCTTTGATGTGTGCAATGCTTTAAAGATGGACACTATTGCCATCTCTTACCAGCACTGTGTAATGACAAACAATGAGGAGCCTTTCGATATTGCTTTAGCAAATTGAATTTAAAATGCAGTATACAGATTTACAGGCGGTTTATTGGATTGTGCGTTGCAATGATGAAGTATAGGTACTTTGTTTATTGTTACAAATATTTACACCAATCTATACTAATTACGTAAATAAGTACTAAAGAAATTAGGTAAATTCGTTTAAAACTGCACCTCTTTCCCAAGGGGGTAGGCAGAGATCACGAAGATCATTTTCTTCTCACTATATTTTACCGTTTGAAAGACAGGCATAGATTACTATCACTAATTTGCACGCGATCGGATTTGAACCTACGACCTTTAAGGCAGTGCTGATATCACTATATAGGACAACAAGCTACATGCGCTGATTATTACGAGTTAGTAATAGAGCCTAGATCCGCGAAGTTTTTAGGTACTAACGACACCTCTCTGCCGCTGTTGTTTTTCCACAGTTGTTTTTATAGGTTTCAGTTTATGTTTTCCAATCGAAATCTAATGTTTTGTTTTATGTGCGGTGTTTGTTGAATGGGTGGAAAATACCATTCTATGACCACTGAAACATTGATTACAATGTATTGCCCCTTCTTCTTCTTCTCATCGTGTCACTGTTTCCTTCGAACCAAGTGTGGTGAAAGGATTTTAAGTGCGCCTCAAAGAGACTCCTTTCGTGCACTTGACACATATTTTCGAACTTGTTAGGTTCTACGATATGCCGGTTTCCTCACGATGTTTTCCTTCACCGTTTGTTTGTATTGCCTGATGCTGTAGGTATAATTATGTAACTCATCTAGCCATAGATGTTAATAATTATCTACCTATACTCTAGCAAATAATTATGATTTATAAGGAAAAATCTAACAGATTTTGCAACACGATGACTTTGCAATATTAAAGATAAACATACCTAAACTTGTTCAAACGGTTGTAGGTGCACATTTTTATACCTCTTTATAATACGTAGAATTGCGTGCAACTTCAAGTGTGAAGCAATAAGATAAGTAAATAAGTAAATAACCAATTTATTTCCACTAAATAAGATAAGAACATGGGATAAACGCGATTTTTCAAATTTTCTGTTAGATATTTTCAGGCTTTCAGGCTTTTTTATAAATATTTGCAACAAATAACAGAGAAGAAAAATTGAAGCTAATTCATCGTAAGTACTTGGAACTTATGCTAAGGTGTAGCATAAAATAAGTAGCATTCAACATTGAAGGTCTGCGACCAGCTTCAATAGGCTCAAAATATCCCAAGCATATTTTTTCATGTAAAAAAATCTTGAATATACTTACCCTGTTTAGTTAAGACTGTCTTAGAATTGTATGCTTCCAATGCTTAGTATTGTCACGAGTTACATAGTCAGGAATAGAAACCGATGTGAAAGCTTCACAGTATTATATCGCTGCCTTTGACTTCTACAGAATTAGGATCGTGCATTCCGCTGGTGCAGTAACATTTCAAGGAAGGCATGGTTACGTGACATTGCAAAAACTTCTTCCAGTCGCATGACGTGTGATTTTGCCACCTCAGTGGAACAAACCAGGTAGCCGACACTATCAGCCAGTTTGTATCAAGTCTGCCCTACGATGGGTTGTATATTATCTATGGTAAAAATTACGCGGGCTTTTCAGTGAAATTCTATTTTTGAAATTTAAATAGTTATCCCATTGTTTTGTGCCAGTGCTGTGATAACGTGTGTAATATAAATAGTTCAATATTTTATAATAATATTTAATAAACCTAGTTATTGCAATAACTAGGTTTAATTACATTCATATGTATCGTATCAGGTAACATGATTTAAAAATGATGCAATAAAAATTAGACGCGGCAGCAGTAAATACCTCTGCGTTTTAAGTACCTTATTGATTTTATACATACATGTACGTATTTATGTTAGTTAAATGAATTGCTTTCAATTTTTTTTTAAATAATATTTGATGTTTTAATTATCAAAAAATATAAGTTTAAATCTTGAGAAACCACCAACTTCATGGCCAAACTACTGAACCGATTCTAATAAAATTTCTATCTGAATGTATACAATGTACATACGATACTTATTTTAGATGAATACAATTTTAGCACACGTACGAATTTTAAAACTCATTTTATAAAATGTTTAAAATAAGTTTGTTTTAAAAATGCCTTTTTGGAATTAATTGTTCCTAAGTACTTTCTGCTTAAAATACCCCAATTTGTACGGTAAATATCCGATGGTAGGAACACTTTAGTGTTGTCATATAAAAAGTTTGCAAAAAAATGCAGTATCTACTTTCGTTAGCCAGACTCTATACATTTTAGATAAAAAAAAATGAATTTTTCAAAACGGCCTATAAATGATGAAGTTAAGCGATAATAAACATTTAAACAAAATGTAACTGAATAGGAACCTCCTCCTTGATACTTGGGAGTCGGTTAAAAAAAAAGTTTTATCACCTATGCTTTCAGGCAATACTAAAATAGACACCTTCTTCTTCTTCCTGCCCTTATGTGGGGTCGGCACAACATGTTGACTGGCCTCTCAGCTCAGTTGGTTATAGCCCTGCCTTCTGCGCTGTAAATCGTGTGTTCGATCCCCACCGAGAACAAATATTTGTGTGGTGAACATTGGTGAGAGTATTTTTGCCAAATTATTATAGAAATCGGTTACATTTCAAAAGCATTTTTTTCCAAAACCGCACTACTATACTATAAAACTAGAAGTCACTAAGGTCGCAAGTACAGTCAGCGACAAAAGTTGATTAAATATCATTGACATTATCAAATACACATTTATCTAGTTTTGGGAAAAAAAAAGCAACTTCGGCCATGTTCAAGACTCATCTTCCAACAAAGTTGTAAGTAACTTTGACCAAACCGGCGCTTGTTTAAGAAATATTTGAACGTCTTAATGTTCTTCTTTTGTCGTTAACCGTACTCTATTCATACTGGAAGCGCCAAGTTGAGATTTCCGGTGGAGTCCCCTCTTTAGCTGCTATGCTCCATCCGCCTGTCAATCGATTTTATAATTCTAACTAGCGGCCGTTCGCGGCTTCGCTCGCCCTGTTCCCGTTTTACTTTTACGTGATAAAAATTTTAGGCCCGTCTCCTGGTTCTAAGCTACCACCCATTTTTAAGTCAAATCGGTCCAGTCGTTCACGCGTGATGGCGTGACCAAGGGAAGTAGGGATTTATTTATTAATAGCATGGACTAATTATATTTAGTCCATGTTAATAGTAAAAGCATTCCTTAAAATAAACATTATTTTTTCATCTAACTTTCTCAGGGACCCTATAAAACAAAAACATCAACATGCTGTTGCTTAAGTTTTACATAATCCCTGAGTAGGTATTCCTTATTTATGACGAATTACCAATTCCTTATTTATGACGAGTTCCATGTGTCTATGGTTATGGCTGTCAAAACTGACGCACACATTAAAAGAAGAAATGAATGTGTGAGTCTGCCAATCTGGGGTGCAATTCTAGCAACACAAATCACTCAAGCAGTCGCTGAATTCGATGAGAGTTGACAATTTTTGTTTCAAAATTTTTAAAATAGAACGCTTATTCAGCGATCACTATCGAGCCGTGTTGCCGGAATAGCAGTGCGTACACAATTTGACATAACCTTATATTGATCATTGTAATTGTAGCCCTTCAACGTGTTGTAAATAACCCTACCAATATTTATATAAGAAATCCATGAAACATTTAAGGTGGGCACTTAGTAAGCAGTGCTAATTATCACTAATTCTCACCAGTGTAATAACTGTTGGACGCACTGTATTTTAGAATGACCGATCAAAATGAAGCATGAAAATATTGAAAAACACGAATTAATTTGAATTATTTTTTCTCATAAAATAAATTTTTATTTAAAAAAAATATGGACAGAGCAGGGTTTTGGAATGAAACCACTGCCGTACTTCATGTCTTTATGATTTTTTCGAACTGTACCCTAACTATTCTGAGTTGTACTCGAGCTACTCGTTTCGCCTACGTCTAACTCTCTTATAAATGGAGTTAGGATGATGAGAAAACAAGTAGTTTTCATCGATTCAAATAAAAAAAGATCCCTCACTCAATGAGGCTTCCGTCGACTCGGACCGTTAGGTACTCGGACCGCAGTCCCACTCGCCGGAGTGATTCGGTTGTTTTTTAGGGTTCCGTAGCCAAATGGCAAAAACGGAACCCTTATAGATTCGTCATGTCTGTCTGTCTGTCTGTCTGTCTGTCTGTCTGTCTGTCTGTCTGTCTGTCCGTCCGTATGTCACAGCCATTTTTCTCCGAAACCGTAAGAGCTAGACTGATGAAACTTGGCAAGTAGATGTATTCTGTGAACCGCATTAAGATTTTGACACAAAAATAGAAAAAAAACAATAAATTTTGGGGGTCCCCATACTTGAAACTGAAACTCAAAAATTTTTTTTTCATCGGACCCATACGTGTGGGGTATCTATGAATAGGTCTTCAAAAATGATGTTGAGGTTTCTAATATCGTTTTTTTCTAAACTGAATAGTTTGCGCGAGAGACACTTCCAAAGTGGAAAAAAGTTGGTCCCCCCCCCTCTAACTTCTAAAGTAAGAGAATGATAATACTAAAAAAAATATATGTTGTGCATTACTATGCAAACTTCCAACGATATTTGGTTTGAACGAGATCTAGTCAGTAGTTTTTTTTTATACGTCATAAACCGTAAACCGCAATTTACCTTTCGACGAACTACAAGAACCTTATTATGTTACATCAAGTAACATAATATAAAGGTTCTTGTAGTTCGTCGTGCTACGGAACCCTTCATGGGCGAGTCCGACTCGCACTTGGCTGCTTTTTTTTTATGTTTGTTATAGCAATTTCGTCATATAAGATTAAGATTCGAAGAAATATGGCATGACTGGAAGTCTTGCCTTTCAGATAAAAATATTTCTTGGTTCTCTCTTGGTTCCATAGAATTCGATTCAAATCGTTTCAGCAGTTCAGCCATGAAGTCAGTTTTTCAAGTATTTTAAACCTATAGTTTTTGTATTATTCAAAACATTTTTAAGCGGTAGGTTGTGTTAACTGTCCAGAAATATTTGTATTTATTTAATTATTATCAAGCTATCGCTTATCTTTGCCGCGTTCTCGGTAATATTATACAAAAGATAGCGGGTAGTTGCAAATTAAACAACTCTAAATTTTCGTCTTTATAAATTTAATAATATAAAATACTTACAAGTATAAAACTGTGTGAAATCCAGTGAAAATCGATATACTATTGGTTAATACATAGCCACACTTATTTGCATCTTCAACAGACCACTGGGTATGATATAAACACAGATTGTTTTTCACCACAATAACTGCCTTACATTCACTTCACTTTATCCACTATTGTGCTATTTTTCACTGCTCATCATGGCATCTGAGAGGAAGAGGCCTACAATTTTCTCTGCTGACCCCCTAGCAGCTATTATGGAGCTTGATTCTAAGCTGGAGAAATGTGCAGCTTCATTTGAGGGACGACTCATCAATGCCGCTGGACCAAACACTTCTGGTCCTACCTTGGAGCAGCTAGCAGCTGAGTTTGCTCAATTTAAGGTCTGCATGTCAGTTTCTATTGAGTTGATTCGCAATCAAGTTGCTCATATGACTTCAGCAATTGATGAGATGGAAAACAGAGGCCGTCGCAAGTTCCTCCTCTTCCGAGGGGTTACAGAGAGCCAAGGGGAAGACCTGAAGGCCATATTGTCGGATGTAATTGTCAATAAGCTGAAGGTAAAGGAGTATAATCCGAGCAGCATTCGCTTCTGCTACCGCCTAGGAAAGGACATCTCTAAGGCCGGTAAGAGGCCAATACTTGTCCGCTTTGCAAGCCTTGAGATTCGCAGTCTCATATGGCAAAGCAAGAAGGCGCTCAAGGGCGCCGACATCTCAATAGCAGAGTACCTCACGGCCCCAAGGAGGTCTATTTTCAACGAAGCTCGCAAAGTCTATGGTGTGCACAAATGCTGGTCACAGGATGGCAGCGTGTATCTTCTGGCTACGGATGGCACGAAGCATCGCCTCGTATCGCAAGCCCAGCTGAAGGAAATCTTCCAGAAATTCCCTCCTATCAACCCAAGCCCAACGCCAGGAACATCGGCGCGTGCGACGGGGGCTGTGGCATCCTCCAAGCCGGTGTCGGCGCCGGCTGCGGTAGCGCCTCCCTCGACCAGAACTCGGTATCCCCGTGCAAAGTAGTGTTGAACTTGGACTTTGAACCGCACTTCAACGTTAAATGCCGGTATTTAGATAACTTTCTATGTGCTACTTGTACATAACCTAGCTTGAGTTGCGATTTCTTTCTATGTAAAACTTTCAACAACACAAATCATTGACATTTTTTCAGATTTGACTTTGACAGATTAGTCGTTCCGACGGCGGAACGGGGCAACTTGTCTATGGTTATAATGTTTCTTTTTGTTGTATATTTTTCTCTCTTAACCGTTGCCGAACGAGTCGAAAGACTAACTCTTACGAGGTAGTATCAGAGTAGATTCGTTCGTCAATCTGAATTTATTTTACCGAAAAATTTATGGAATTGGTGGCGAGGATCTGTCAACGTCATGTCAATGGACTATTCATTTTTCGTACTTGTCAATCTATCTGCATTGTTTTGTTTGTCTTTCTTTCAATCAATTCTAAGTTTTTTGTTTACATCAATCTTTAGCGACTCGAGAACTTTTACTATGTTTTCTACTGTGAAATCAATTGATTCCCATTGAGATATGCG
The DNA here is from genome assembly GCA_939531255.2 of Thera britannica. NCBI lineage: Eukaryota > Metazoa > Arthropoda > Insecta > Lepidoptera > Geometridae > Thera > Thera britannica. The sequence continues at coordinate 14,979,273 of OW618039.2, forward strand.
TAGTACATAATAACTTACTCTATAAACTATTTCCTGTTCAGTTCATGTACCTTTTATGAGATGTGTTTCAGCTGGATAACTAAATAACTAAGTCTACCAATGTGCAATGTTACAACTTACTGTTTCTATGTTATTCCGGTCAGACCTCAAGCCCCTGTAAAGCCTGGTGGTTTGGCACATAAGTAGGCATATTAAGTAAGGTAAATGGCATAACTCACATTTAACCGGCAGTGTATTGTGGTAGTTAATTAAGTGTATACTTGTTGGTAGTTTTATCACAATTTATTATTAGTAAGTATATAAATATATTCTTAGTATATTACATATTTCGTAGGTATTTATTTAGATATATTATTATTTATTTAGTATGAATAGCTCAATTTGCTCTGACCTCTTTATTTCATTAGATTCTGATGATTTCTCTGATGCTTTAGATGATAGCCTAGCTGCACCACTGAGTGATTTACTACACCAGTCCTTTCGAAGTCCTATGAAGAACCTGAATGTGTGTCATATTAATGCCCAAAGTATACCTGGTCACTATACTGATTTTCTCAGCGCATTTAATATTAATTCTCTCCATGTATGCCTAGTGTCCGAATCCTTTCTAAAGCCCACTCTCCCCTCAACATCCTTTTCACTTCCTGGCTTCTCACTTATTCGGAATGACCGCATTGGTAAAGGAGCTGGTGGGGTTGCAATCTATCTCCGATCTGAGTTCAAGTACAAGGTTCTTGATGCTTCTCCCCAGCTGTATACTGCATCCATGGAGTATATCTTCATTGAGGTCTCTATTAATCGTACTGTCAAGTTCTTTCTTGGAGTAGTATACGCCCCTCCAACAGTAGATTACTTTAATTCGCTTGAGCTACTTCTTGAAACTTATGTTCCACAGTATGACAATATTTTGATCATGGGTGACTTTAACACTTGTCCCTTGAGGGATGCAAGAGCAAAGAAGCTGCTAAATATCACAACCTCACTTAACCTCTCCCTCCTTGACCTAAACCCAACTTACCATGTAAACAACACACACTCTTGGCTTGACCACATAATAACTGGTGATGCTGATAGGATCTCGTGCCATGGTCAGCTTCCTGCTCCCGGTTTCTCTAACCATGATCTCATATATGCCTCTTACAGAACTAAAGTTCCTAGATCTAAACCAAAGGTAGTTATCCAGCGTAATCTGGCAGGCGTCTGCAGGGAAAGTCTTTGCGCTGATGTCTCTAGCATAGATTGGTCTTGCCTGTATAACCTCAACAACATTGATGATAAAGTAGATTTTTTCAATAAATCAATTACAGAGGTGTATAACATCCATGCGCCACTACATCCAGTTCGTCTGAAGCGTGCCCCTGCGCCTTGGCTGTCGGACGAGATCCGAAAGTGCATGGCGCGGAGGGACTACTTATACAGAAGAAATAGGAAGGATCCGAGTGTGGAGAACTTTTCACTTTATAAAAAAGCTCGCAATAAATGCAACCAAATCATTCGCAATGCTAAAAAACGGTATATCTTTGGCAAAATCTCTACTGGCACACCAAACAACATGTGGAAGCTTTTGCACAGCCTCGGCTTCGGCCGCAGTAGAGCCTCTGCTGGTTCTTCAGTGGATGTAAATGCATTGAATAAGCACTTTGCTATGGTTTCGCACTCCGTGAATGACGTTGTTAAGGCGAACACAGTTGCAGAATTGGGTAACCTATCACAGCACACTTTCACTTCCTTCTCTTTCTGTCCTGCTAGCGAGGACGAAATTCTTAAAATAATTACAAGTATAACTAGTAAAGCTGTGGGTCTAGACGGCCTCGGTCGTGACTTAATTATTCCCATCCTTAATCACCTGCTCCCTCATATCACACATATTATTAATTTTTCTCTGTCGTCCGGATCCTTTCCCACGGTATGGAAGAAAGCCAACATAATTCCAATACCCAAAAAATCTGTCACAGCTGAACTCAAAGATTTTCGTCCTATTTCTATCTTGCCCTTCCTTTCTAAAGTTTTAGAACGGGCGGTATACCACCAACTAACTCAATTTCTTCAGTCACATTCTCTCCTTAACTCATTTCAATCCGGTTTCCGCTCTGCTCACAGCACAAACACAGCACTTATTAAAATCACCGACGACATCAGGTTCGCGATGGACGGTAAACAGCTCACTCTCCTAACTCTTCTTGACTTCAGCAACGCTTTCAACTGTGTTGATCATTCCATTCTACTAGCTGTTCTTCGCTCCTTAAATATTTCACTGTCTGTATGCGACTGGTTTCGATCCTACCTTTGCGGACGGGAGCAGCGAGTTCAAGTGGATGATACTCACTCCGACTGGTGTGATGTGGTCGCTGGTGTTCCACAAGGTGGTGTTCTTTCTCCACTCCTCTTCTCCACTTTTATTAACACTCTTGTCTCGGGACTCCGTTATTCTTCATTTCATCTTTACGCCGATGATGTGCAGCTTTATCTGTCGTTCACTCCTAATAAACTTCATAACGCCGTAGAACTCCTCACTGATGACCTCCGTGCTGTTTACTCCTGGTCGCAGAAATTTGGTCTCCAAATCAACACCAGTAAGACGCAGGTGATGATCATGGGAAGCAGGTTCTTTCTTTCGAGGTTAGACCGAAATTCTCTCCCCTCTGTGAAATATAATGACGTACCCTTGGTTTATTGCTCAGAGGTTAAGAACCTGGGCCTCGTGATCTCTGAAAGTCTTAACTGGGATAAGCACATCGCAGAGGTCAGCAGAAAAATCTTTGGCTCAATGCATGCCATGAAAAGGATGCAAAACTTCCTTCCTTTCGCAGCCAAAATTACTCTAGTAAACTCCATCCTTCTTCCAATTATAGACTATGCTGATGTTTGTTACTATGACGCTACCGAAGAGCAGCTTGATAAATTGGAGCGGCTTCTGAATGTCTGCATTAGGTATGTTTTTGGGCTACGTAAGTATGACCACATCTCTCATTACCGTTCTCAACTGAAGTGGCTCAAGATACGTTACCGCCGTGACACGCACGTTCTCTGTCTTATTTATAACACTCTTAATAATCCTATGTCACCCAGCTATCTCAAAGAACGTTTTTCTCCCCTCTCCCTCTCTGATCGTTCCTCTCGCCCTTCTAAACACCTGCTTCTAATGACCCCCGTCCATAAAACCTCTTTCTATAAATACTCCTTTACCGTCAGTGCGATACGCCTATGGAACTCCCTTCCAGTGGTAATACGCGAAGCTACATCTTTAGCAACATTTAAAAATAAGTTATTCCTTCACTTTTTATCCCATCAGGCATCTCAACAAAATTGAGCATTTTTATAGATAATATTTGTATTTATACATATATGTATTATTTTTATTTATTATTTATGTATTGTAGGTACTGTAGATATGTAGTAATATGTAGGTATTCTATTAGTAGGTTTCTAGTTTTAAGTAAATGTCTCTCTCTTCTATTGTCATAAAGCACTACCACCCACTCCACATAACACAATGGTTAACTGGTAGAAAATGCTAATTAGCATTAAGTTCGCCTATGTACTTCATTTTGTGCAATAAAGAATTTTCTAATCTAATCTAATCTAATCTAATATTATTCATATTTCCAACTAAAAACAAAAGCAAAATCATACAATAGATCACCATTATAACTGGTAAGGCCGGATACAAAACATTCATCATTTTTAATTATTTATTATCAGATTTTAACATAACAATCTGACGCATAATAATTCTTTTTCACTTTTTATCAGACGCAATAACTTTTTATACCTACTTTTGTGAAAATAATTATTTTGTAATAATACCTACCTATAATTTGGATGCTTTAAAGAAAAGAGTGAATAGGTATCGTTTAGGTGAGCGCGCTACCTCAAAAGCATTTGCCTAATAGTAATAAAAAAAATATATAAGAGAGGTTGTGAAAATGCGTGATGAACAATTATTGAAAGGAAGTTCGCTAAAGAAGCCTGCAAAACCTGTGAGGAGAAGAAATCGTCATGTGTTAAATCTACCAGATTCGGATCGAAACAGGTACTTATGCCTTGTAATCAATCATACCTACTATACTGATCGAGTGTGTAGGTATTTTTATTTATATATAGCAGGTAAGGAAGAAAGTTTTTAGATACATAAAGATACACATCAGACTATACACTCGCTCGCTCTTATGCCCTTGTGGTAAGCGTCATTTTTCTTTGTTTTTACGTAACTTGAGCTAAATCCTTCTTTCTGTACCTACATGCTTAACTAAAAGTATTACTAAAACTCAAAAGTTGAACCTTGAAGGTACTGTTTACCTTATAGTTTTCACGTATAAGTAATAACTCGTAGGTACAGCTCAATTAAACGCCTTGTATCAAAATGTCAGCAAACTTTTCATTGAGTTCCACATATGATTGCTCAGTTAGTTTTACCTTTTAAAAACGTTTTGTATCTGAAAAATAATCAGGGAACGAATAAGGAGACCCTGGATATATAAACCCTTATAACTCCAATTCATCCTACTAGCGCCATCTAGTTCTTTGGCAAGGAAATCAAGAAACGACTGAAAATTAATGCAACTGGCCTCCACAGCTGTTTCTACCTATCGATTTTCCTTTCCGTAAAGTAAGTCATTGCGTACTTTCCGTCTTATCCAATCTACTGTGGTGTCTGTACAGGATAAATAGCTATTTATGGTATTTAAATAGCCTGGGAGTTGTTTATTGGGATATTTAGGTGGTAAACAAGCGTCAATAAGGATGTTTTCGCCAGTTGTTAGTAGTGTTCGGGATGTGTGATTGATATCGCGTAAGATGTGTGTGTTAATAGATGGATTGCACCGACGTCGGTTTATTGGTGATACTCCTGGTGATAACGTCAGCTTGGGCAGTTTGGGCTCTTTTAATAGATTTCATATTTTCCATGATAATATCGAGGTGTTCGATGACAATCAGGAGAAGTGAGTACCTATTTGTGCAAGTAGAAATGTTTGTGCCGTGGCCTAGTTTTTCCTACCTGATTAATGTTCACTTTTTCGACACCTTGCTAGGAAAAATATCAGTCCTGTCCTGTAAGCAATCATAATATTTGTGTTGTAAAAAAACACTTCAAGCAATTAGGAGAAGTGAGTACTTACTTACCTATTTGTGCAAGTAGAAATGTTTTCTGTGTCGTGGCCTAGTTTTTCCTAACTGATTATGTTTACTGTTTCGTCACCTTACTATGAAAAATATCAGTCCTGTCCTGTAAGCAATCATAATATTTGTGTTGTAAAAAACCACTTCACAAATAACTCATTTAGAACACCCAATAGGTATCATTATCTGCTCCAAGAAACCCACTGAAGGACATAGGCCTCCCCTAAACATTTCCAGAAAGAAAGAAAAGAAAAGCTATCTAAAACAGTAGGTATTATACCTAACTTAAGATGAGCCCAACTTCACCAAAAAAATAAGTTTCCATAAAGTGGCCCCACCAAGTACTCAAAAATCTTACTAAGTAATTAAATTACCGTTCCTCTTTTGGGAAGGATGCACTAGAACCGTTACTGAAAGTACACCTGATGCTGAGAGCAAGGCTGATGTTGGCAGAATATTGATCAGGTGAGCATAGAAATGACCCACTTTTTCATGAAACCTTGGTAACTAAGGTTAGAATTATGCCGCCTATAGTACGTCACTTAGTTACGGCCTAGGTTTACGTACCCAGTAGTAGAACCTATGAAATTCAAGATATGAAAGAAAATGTTTATGCATAAAAATTTTTTTTTTTTAGCTAATCAAATTATCTTGATGGCAGTTTTTACTGTATGGCCCGAACACACCTAGTTCGCTGGCGGTAGCGATCAGTGAAACGCTGTCAAATATTCGCTGTCAAATCTCAAATCTGACAGCGATATTTGACAGCGTTTCACTGATCGCTACCGCCAGCGAACTAAGTGTGTTCGGGCCATAAGGGCCTACTCACATCTGGCGACGACAAAGGCGATCCGCTGAAACGATGTCAAATATAACAGCGATATTTGACAACGTTTCTTAAAAAAATATCGACAAAGTTTTGAAATAATTATAAGTTTAAAAAACTTGAGAAACCGACTTCATTGCCAAACGGCTAAACCGATTTTAATGATATTTGTTTGGGAAAATCTGGACGTAAGAATAACCTTCCAAATAAAAAAATAATTTTCTAAATCGGTTCATAAATGACGGAGGCATGCAGATACAAACATTAAAAAAAATATTTTAAAAAAAATGGCAACACTGATTTTAATAAAATTAAAATGGGACCAATCTGGAAGCAGTACCTTTCAGATAAAAAAATATTTTTTCAAATCGGCTCACAAATGACAAAGTTATGCGGTAACAAACATAAAAAAAAAAAAAAAAAAAAACCGAATTGAGAATCTCCTCCTTTTTGATTGGAAGTCGGTTAAAAAAGTCGTGAAAGTCTGTTAGTTCTTTTTCTGAAGCCCCGACTGCCACGACCAACGGCTACCACTCCAACTTTATATAACTGGCCGGTAATAAGGACCACTGTAAAAGCCTATTACAGCTATTTCAGTGTACATTAATACTTTATTCGCCCATAGTTGTGTAAATTAAGTTTGTATGGAAATCGTACCCCCTTAAGGCATGTTATGAAAACCCTCAGACTTCTTGCTTCTTAATTTCTTAGCTTAGAATCTAGGCCATAAATGCCTGCACACATCTAGACGATGGCAATGGCGATCAGTTGAAACGCTGTCAAATATCGCTGTCATATTTGACAGCGTTTCAGCTGATCGCCGTAGAGGATGATTAAGCGAAGTCTACTCTTTGGTAAAATATGGCAATAGTTTGCACATTTCGTACGCTACTTGTGTCACTCAAGCTTTTTTTTTAATTGTTGCAGGCCTTACCAGCTCAAGACCAAGATAGTGATCAGTGCCCTGGTGGTTCTCGCACTGATATCAATTCTCTGCGGGTATCTGATCGGATCTGCCGAGACTGCTAAGCGAGTCTTCGAGCCTCCAGACCCGATAGAGCCCCTTAAGCCTTCAGCCTCGAAGCTTCACATCTTCCAGAAGGCTGCTGTGTGCACTGATGCACCACAATGCTCGGAGATCGGCAAGTAAGTGGCATTTTTTTTTTGTGAAGTCCTACTTACATTTAAGGCCTGACCTGTCAAATATGACAGCGATATTTGACAGCTGATCGCCATTATAGATGTGTACACTGTACAGGCAGTTAAACTGTCAAACAAATATCATGTATCTTCAAATGTCGCTGTCAAACATGACATTTGAGGAATATTCATTTCTGTAGGTACATAAAGCAATATGACATGAGAACTCTCGTAGAGAGTACCTATTATATTCCTTGCATGAGAAGGACATGAGTGAGTGCAAAGTTTATCTACCTACCTACGTGCCACCAACATAATATCCTTAGTCCCATGGTTGTTATTGTTTTAGTTTAGACGAAAGATACGGTGAAACAAAAGATACTGTTTGTACATTTAATAACCGGAAACAAAGGGAAATGAAATGACGTTATTATATAGGTTCCGCTACAGTCAACTGAATAGATAAGTTATTAAGAGTACCTAATGGCCTGCGCACACCTAGTTCGCTGGCGGTAGCGAACAGTGAAACCCTGTCAAATATCGCTGTCAAATCTCAAATCTGACAGCGATATTTGAGAGCGTCTCCCTGTTCGCTATCGCCAGCGAACTAGGTGTGTTCGAGCCTTAAATGAACAAAGTTATCAAATTATTGATTAAACACCTGTAAACTCAGTTCTATTAATAAATTAAATATTTATTAATAAAATTAATTATAGTAAATTTTTGCAATTGCATTGCAAAACTATGTCAAAATATAAGCAGTGCTTAAACTATTGACATCTCTTACCACTGGGTAATGACAAACAGTGACAGGGCTAACTTTAAGCAATGATTAAATTCAAATTGCGTTTAAAAGTATGGCTGTAAGAACCTAGGTAAATCTTGAGGTTGTAAAACACTGATCTGAAGAACTTTTTATTTAGCACAAACTACCTAATACATAAGTATTACAAACATAATTCGAATGGATAATGTCAAGAAAGTTCGAGAATAGTTTCGTCTTCACACACGTGGTTTTCCACCTCATTGCTGACTAGCGCCATCTATACGTTCATACCAAAAGTTTTATACAAGACATCAAGTTTTTGGAACCTTCGAACCAACAGGTTCAACATAACCAGAGGCGGATCCAGGATTTCAATTTAGGGGGCCGTTTTCGTGTCGTGCAGGAACAAAACGGCGGATTAGGTCGCGTAACTAAAAAAGCTGGGTTTTCATAAACAAAAGCTGATAGAACAAGCATATGAACCAACTGATATTAAGTGGTAACCATAGTTTTTATCAAAGCATTGCCTCGTGGTTTAGTCTACTGGGTAGCATAAAACCTAGGCCATCGAGAATCTTTGGAGTGATACCTATGTTCTGTACTTCTAGACTTTTTATAAATAACTTGAAGACTTGAGTCTGGGCAGTGGATCAAATGCTTTTCTCCGGCTTATCGTGGTAACCAAAATAAAAAAAAACAATTCATCAAAAATAAAAGTTTGTTTTATTAAAGCACGCACGCTTTTTTAAACCTAATAATATAAGTTTAATAAACCTGAGAGACCGACTTCATGGCCAAAAGAAGATTTTATTAAAACGGCTCTTAAATTACGTAATAAAGCGATAACAAATATTTAAAAAAATACAACCGAATTGCGAACCTCCTTTTTATTTGAAGTCAGTAAATAATAACAGCCATACTTATAAACGCAATTTAAATTTAGTAATTGTTTAAAGTTAGCCTTGTCACTATTTGTCATTACCCAGTGGTAATAGTTTAAGCACTGCTTATCTTTTGACATATTTTTATAAGTAAGGCAGTAACCCCCTGGATTGTCATGTCATGTCATGGGGGTAAGTCAGTTAATATAATGTCATAGATGTATGAAATGTGGCAAGTACCTGTCATTGGTGGCATTAAGCGCCAAGGGGGCAGGCAGCTTTGCCCTCTGCCCCCCTGGATTCACCAATGCAACCTAGTAAAACCACATTTTATTTTGCACATCGACACACCTATATCAATATTCCACCTAGGTATATGACGAAGAAAACGAAAACATTGCATAATATCAATACATAAACAAGGTGTCTTGTATTTGAAACTCATTCTGAGTCAGTGTTGACGCACACATGTCTACCTCCAGTGAGGTGTTGCCAGCTGTTGAAAATTTCCCCAAATGAAAGAAATATTTTTCACAAGTCTGTAACGCGCGCGGCAGCTAAAGGCTTAGTTTTCAAAATCAGTTGTCGGTACGGTTTGCGTTAGGCAAAATAGCTTATCGTTAGCGTCGTCGGTCCTGGCGGTATTGTGGGCATTTTTGTACTTACGAACGCTACGTAAAAACTTGAGCTCTCGCAATCCGACAGGATATACTCGAAATATCAAGAAAAACACTTAAAATTAAAACATTTACTTAAATCAAAATAAAAAAAGAAGGTGATAGGCTAAAACTGTTCATTTAAAATGACTATGGTAGCGCGTTGATATCTTTTGTTTATAAACACTGCCAAAGTTGCGTAGGCAAACTTCGTAGCAGCGAAAGGGCTACGAATGCTACGATCCATCTGACTCTAGAAGCTGAAAAGTAAAGAAAACTGACAAATTTGCTCATTCATAACGATTAATAGTTTATAACTTAAATAGAGTAAATATAATATGTACACTCTTTTCTCTAGACACACTAGGTACTCAAAAAAAGAATCAAAGAAAGATCGAAGTTCAAAACAGGTACTGATGGATAGATCCTGAGTCTATTATGTAGGGTATCTTGCTTGCATTATAATGATAGTAACCTACAAATAGAGCAGTATACTATACCATGACATAAATCCTCAATGAATGGAATCTCCGTTTTTCCCAAGTCAGGAAAGCGAAAACGTGAAGTGGTATCATTAACCGGCTTACGCACACATGCGCAGCTATAAATAAACAAACTTCCTTCGTGAAGCGGGTCGAACGGCGCGCGCCGACCAATCCCACTGCGAGAACCTTATCGACGCGCATGCGGTCAGTGACGTGGCTCAGCCGCGGTATAAAAGCCCCGCGCAGTTGAAAACACCGAACAGTTTGTGAAACAAAATTACCAGTGACGCCGTCACCTCTTGTCTTTCAAATATTGATAGAAAAAACACCAAATCCAACGTAAATATGTCCGAAGCCTTCTTCGACGAGTACGACTACTACAACTTCGACCACGACAAGCACATTTTCTCCGGCCACGGTGGCAAACAGCGCACCAAGAAGGAAGTGAACGAGCACACCAATCACTTCGACCCTAACGGCCATTCCAGAAAGATCGTGACCAAGTTCGCGAACACCGCCAACAACAAGAAGACTCCGACCAAACAGTAGGTTCGAGCTGAACGGTGACCATGGCGTGTATGCGGACTATCGATTTGCCTATCGAAAGGAGGACATTATGGCGGATACCCGAGGAGAGTGCGGGGCACCGCCCGTCTCAGAGGTCGGCGGAACACCCTCGACGGTTCGTGCTGACGCAGTGCTTCTACTCCGCACACCACGCTGCGCGGAATACAAAGGACCGAAGAAAGAACAAGTGAGTGAGGACCCAACACCGTTCCAATTCTGATCTCAACTCGAATTGGGCTTGTTATAAAGCCCAGGACTCTGCTGTGTTATTAGTTATTTCTTTTGTACCCTTCAAGGGGTACGCTCAGGACTGTAATAATAATTTAAGCATAATAAAATTATAGTGATTACGATTTGATTGTTTTATTGTTCTGTGAGAAATCACTGAGGTAGGGTAGGGCTTTGTTTTGTGAAGCGGAAAATGTCCGCTGAAGGTCAAGCTGTATTGAATATTCTGAGCCCACCTACACGTAGCTGTCCGGTGTTTATACACAAAAACAACCTTGAACAAAGTCGTGGCAGACTGCGAGGTAGCTGGCCTTGTGTATAATCGGTGCTGTTCAGTGTTTACGGCGCAATACAACGTCTTGCTTGATTGAAATCTCATATAGACTAAAAAAGAGATCTACAGAGTCAGTAATACCTACTTATGTAGTTAGTTCCTATTCTGATAGCTAAGATTGATATACCTAAATAAATGTGTTAAAGCCTTTGAGGTAGTAGTATATCTTTAACATGAAATAATAGGTACTGCTAGTTATCGATCGCCAGTTGATTCCTTCAAAAACACGGTAGAAACAAATTGAACTGACTATAGAGGATAATTTTACTTCCTCAATTGATTGCCTATATGGATAAAAAACTTTGTACATACAATACACGTAAACACAAAGATAAGAAATATGAAGAATAACTGATAATAACTGATAGATTGGCTGTTATTATTAGTTTTCATACGTGGAAAATGGTTTAATTTTTAAGTCTGTGACTAGGATTACAAAGGAACGTGTGACTAACAGAGATACAGCTGGTTCCGTGGAAAGCCATGTTGTGACCACCTGAGCTGAAGATAAGGGTTCAGTTGCTTTTAAAACATCGTAGTATCTTCCAACAATAATACAATAATATAACATAGTAGGTGCCAATGTTTTGTAATTAATTTGAACGAATACAATCTTATTGACACGATTTCAAACTTACAATGTTAGTGAGTTCTTGATAAACGATGTTATCTAAGTTCTGTAGGCCTACAATAAGCTCTGCCTGGCTTTGTCTCTGGCTCTGGTTTTGAGTCTGTGTGAGTGCTCACCAATGGTATTATACAGTGTGTGTGACGTTTTGACGTAGGATTTATTTAGTCAACACTCACACAGACTCAAAACCAGAGCCAGAGACAAAGCCAGGTAGATCTTGTGGTAGGTCTACAGAACTTCAATAACATCGTTTATCAAGAACTCACTAACATTGTAAGTTTGAAATCGTGTCAATAAGATTGTATTTGTTTCAAATGAATTGAAATACATTGGCACCTGTTATGTTATATGAGAGAGCCAGACAGAGCTTGTGGTAGGTCTACAGTTACCCGTTAAGCCCGGAATACCTTGGCTACACACTACTTGTGTGCAGCCAAGGTATTCCGGACTTCTATTACAAAACTGAATCCTATTAAGGGGGTACGATTTCCATAAAAACTTAATTTACACAACTGTGGGCGAATAAAGTATTAATGTACACTGAAATAGCTGTAATAGGCTTTTACAGTGGTCCTTATTACCGGCCAATTATATAAAGTTGGAGTGTCAGCCGTTGGTCGTGGCAGTCGAGGCTTCAGAAAAAGAACTAACAGACTTTTACGACTATTTTGATACATGTTTTAAGCTTATTCACGTATTCAATGCCAAGTACCCGTTAGAAAGAATGACGAAAAAATTACTTTTTTGGTTTTTTATTCATATTTCTGTTATACTACAGTTTTCTCCAACTTTATATAACTGGCCGGCAATAAAGACCACTGTAAAATTCTATTACAGCTATTTCAGTGTACATTTATACTTTGTTTGCCCATAGTTGTGTAAATTCAGTTTGTATCGGAATCGAACAACCTTAAGGAAGTAATACGCAATGCTAATGCATGTCATGCAACCGTGAGTTCCCTGGCTTACTAGCTACAGCTCTCGATACCAGTTAGCACCTTCATACGCGTGTGATTGATCAGTTATGGATGTGATACGCTTTCTCATACCTACTAATGGACCGCGATTTTGCTCAAGCGTTTTGTTTTTTGAAACTGTGAATGTAAGAGCGGTTTCAGACTAGCGTTTTATACGCACGTATGAGCTCGTTTTTGAGCGCGCCTTTTGTCACACGCTCGACTCGTACATACGAGCGTTGACGCGCTTCTAAGCTCGTATAAGTGTCAGAATCCATGTTGATAATGACACGACACCACCGGTTCGAGCGAACACGCCGAAATATGCCCGTTTACGCGAATAAGGTTTTTAGAAGCGCGTAATGTAGCGCGCGTATGCTGAAACGACCGTATACGCGCAAAAAAATACGCTATTCTGAAATCGCTATAAGACCGGAATGTCTGAGAGCATGGTGTAGGTGGTTGTAATACGCCTACTCATTTTTTTAAATTGTCTGTAACACGTGGAACAGTTACACAAGAGTCTGACATAATGGAGTTCTGTTTCTTGAGAAACCCCGTTTATCATTTTGCTATCTGTTGAGCTATCTGCAGACCGTTACAAACGATCTAGAGATGGCTCAACTGATCCAAATCAGTAGACGTTATTTATTAAGTTAGTATAATCATGATACCATTATAGGTACATAACATAACACCTATCTTATGTGGTTGCAGCGCTACTTTGTAATTTCAACCGTTAGCTGCCAAGATTTGAATTCTTGAGTAGGAAAGGAAGCACTTAAATGTTCTGCCCAAGACGGTAGTTGGCAACATAAATCTCTCTTATATTTTAGGGGCATAATACAAGTAATATTTTCTAAGGAATGTCATCATCTCTGCTCAGTTGGTAGTAGCTTTGCCTTCAGAGCCGTAGGTCGTGGGTTCGATCCCCACCACATATTTGTGGTGTGAACCTGTGTTCACAAAAAAAAAAAAAAATTTTAGACAATTCACACAACACTATCTAGCCTCAAACTAAGCAGAGCTTGTACCTACTATGGGAACCACATAGCTGATATACTTTTTACAATATAACACCACGTCTTTTTACCACGATAAATACACATGAAATATTTATAAGGTCGTTGACCGCTGTAGGTGCAAGGTATGTAGGGTATGGTCAATGAAAGCGAAACGCATCGTTGTAGTGCCTATTGCAGCCAATGCCGTTTCATAGTCAGTAAAAGGTAGGAGCTGGGGCCTTATTTTCGGGCCGATCTCGATCATTTTGCAATTTTATTTTATTGCTTCTTTTCACAACCCCGCACTTTTTCTACGTTTTCCGTATATCGTAAATGACGAGGCTTCTACAATGAGGTCGTTGATGAATTACTCAAGGAAATCTGCCATTCTCTCTTCGAAAAGAAACAATAAAATAAAATTGCAAAATGGTCGAGATCGGCCCGAGAATTGGGCTCTGTGAAAAACTCGTCCGGGAAAGTACCTACTACCATCATGTATATGTTTGCTACAAAGAAACGCAAAATCTTGTAGGTACCTAATTGAAGAAAGTTATGTGCGAGTACTTTATCTAAAGTCATAAATCAGTTCTGATGATCAGGGGCTCAATTCTAGACTTTCTAGACTTTTAGAGATTTACACTAGAAATAGAGATTTGAAATGTCGTGAAAGCAGTGTCATATTACCAAATTTTTCGAAGATAATATCGAACCGCGCTAAAATGCGTATTCTAGCCACCAATAGATAGTATATTAGAGATGTCAATGTCTACTACTACTCACCACTCGACACATATCTACCGGCCTTCGCTCGATAAATGTCTAATAAAGTGATATTGCTGGAATACGATATCTATTGAAAATTTCATGTCTATTTAAATTTGACAGTTCTTGTGATATATATCTCTACCGTGACAAAAAAGTCACTGGTCTAGAATTGAGCCCCAGATGGAAAGTTCTCGAATGTTAAATAGACGTCCTACGACTAATTTGCGCTAATATCATCAAGTTTATGACCTTATGATTGGTCTATACACCGTGCGTCGTTTACATTTCCAGTTGAATACGTCAATAACAAAATTTACTGCGCGCAATTTTTACATGAATAGGTATTTCTCTGACTGCGAAGTTGTTATTGCTAATATTTTAAACATTGATTAAGATTCTGATGAAATCTAGCTATAAGCGAAATTGTTATGTGTTTACCTGCCTGTTTTAAAACCGGTTACCAAAGCATTAATCACTCACGTAGATACTTAACTATGCATCTATTTTTACCTACTAATTTGTTCGAATGGTTCTACGACTATATACCTACGTCTACATGTGAAGACAATGTTTAGTGACTTCAAATGCAACCGAATTCTCAATTCGGTTAAGAGGGTGTGGCCTTGCATTTTAGTCGCTTTAGGGGTGCGCTAACGAAAAAAGCCCCTAAGATTTAAGATTTAATAAGTAATTTTATTTTATTTTATGTATGTTAGTCTCTAAGGTATTTATTAACTATGGACCTAAGGTGTTTCATTTTTGTAATGTGCATTTTATAGTTGTCTGAAATAAATGTTTTTTTTTTTAACCGACTTCAAAAAAAAAGCAAGACGTATAAATACAACCGAATTGAGAATTCGGTTGCATTTTTTTATGTCAGCTATAACTCTTCGTTCATGAGCCGATTTCAAAAAAATATTTTTTATCTGGAAGCTTTTACTTCCAGATTGGTCCCATAGAAACATCAAAATCAGTTCAGCAGTTTGACTATAATGTCGGTTTCTACTTCACCAGTCATGAAGAAATTTTTTTTTTAAATGCTGACTAACTTCTATCCACAACATTTTTTTTTGACACTGTTGTTTGGATCAAAATAGTATTTCTGCTGAACTGAACTGAAGTAATGTTATTCTTCGAATTGTTAGTTTGCGATTTTTCATAACTGCACTCAGTGATTTTTCAAAAATGTTAAAATATGCTAACGAAATTTTTTAACAATTGCCAGCCTTATTCCCTACTGATAGAGTTTGTTGAGTTTTGAATTCTTTAATTAAACATCCAGTGTGTGTGACGAGCTAACGTTTTCGCAATAAAAACATTCTTTGTTTATGTTTAAACGTACACTGACCTACAGACTCAAACAAACGATGTTATTGTGTAGGTGTGCTAGAATCATTAGCTGGCCATTGTACAGACAGCTACAAAAGTAGGTAAATTCAATTTCAATTAAGTAATTATGCACAATCATTGTCTCTGGATTTAGTAAATATAGTTTGCAAATAAAGGTTCAAGGGGATTTTAATATAAGAACATACGCATACATTAAACTTAAATAAAAAGATAGCAAGATGTTTAAAATACCGTACATGCGCGTTTAAACCTCTTTTCACTTTGATGAAATAAAATACATCAAGTTGAAATAAATTTTTAACTAACTATGCCGCTGACCGTACCCAAAATGATAGGTATGTCTACCGTATACGTCAATAGGTCAGCTGTTATACATTATCTTGGCAAGATATTGATGAATATTTAGTTTTTTATTCAGAACAAAGCATTCGCCCAGCACCTATAAAAGTAGGTTGTCAAAGAAATGTATGTTTGTATGTTGTATAATGTATGTACCTACCTATAATGATAGTGTTGTAGGTTCTGCAGCCTTCCAGGGAGTAACAGTTGCGCCATTAGTATAATAGTACATTATTATATAAGTGTTAAGTGCGGTAGGTTGAAAATTACAGCCGAGGCGTTATTGCAAGCCCGAGCCGTAGGCGAGGGCTACAAGAAAGCAGAGGCTGTAATTATCAAAGCGCACGTATGTCATGCGACGTTTTATAACACATTTACGAGGAAATAAATAAAAACTAGACGAATAAATCTTTAATCACTTGTTAAAGCAGTTAGAAAATTTGAAATGTAAATGTCTTTTTGATTTAATTTCATTCCATTTCATTCCAATTTATCCCGTTTTATTCAGTTTCATTCAATTTCATTCAGTCTCACTCAGTCTCACTCAGTCTCACTCGGTCTCATTGAGTCTCAGTCAGTCTCATTCAGTCTCATTCAGTCTCATTCAGTCACATTCAGTCTCATTCAGTCTCATTCAGTCGCATTCAGTCGCATTCAGTCGCATTCAGTCTCATTCAGTCTCATTCAGTCTCATTCAGTCGCATTCAGTCGCATTCAGTCTCATTCAGTCTCATTCAGTCGCATTCAGTCGGATTCAGTCGGATTCAGTCTCATTCAGTCTCATTCAGTCTCATTCAGTCTCATTCAGTCTCATTCAGTCTCATTCAGTCTCATTCAGTCTCATTCAGTCTCATTCAGTCTCATTCAGTTTCATTTCATAAATTTAGCATCTTGATAAAAAGTACGTTTTACCTTATTAGAAAGCAACCCGTGCGTTTGACATTACATTACCGCACTAGTGCGTAATGATTGTCTGTTTAGTTTAGTTGAGATGATAATTTTGTGCATGCTGTGGCATCCTATAACTGGAGGGACACATAGTTTTAAGACGTTTTGTTAGTATTATTTGTTATTCAAGTGTTTCCTTTGTTGGATGTCCATATAAATAAATAAATGACATACATAACGATACTGAAATTAGTGGAATAAGAGCTCTCGTAGAGAGTATTATATTCCTTGAATAAGAGACCCTTTTCGAGCAAATGTGTTATAAATTATAATTATTGAGAAATATTTATTTATCATAAGTATACCTATTTCAAAATATGATTAATTATCATCCTGCCTGAAGAAGTCGACTGGTATACATAGGCCACCTATTTATTTACGTTGCCAGGAAGTATTATTTTGTGCCTCCAAGAGAAAGTTAGGTGTAATCAATTTGATTACTTACTAAAACGAAAATATCCAGTACAAAAATGCTCTGAACTGAGTTATGTTGATCTTCTACAAAGATCTCAGTAGTTTTTTTTTATAAATAAATATTATAGACATACACAACACTATACTATCTAGCCCCAAACTAAGCAGAGCTTGTACTATGGGAACCAGATTAGCTGATATAATACTTAAATACTTTTTTTTGTAAATACAATATAACACCCAGACCGAGAACAAACATCTAATATGTTCACCACACAAGCATAATGTTTTCGGTGGTGATCGAACCCTCGACCTACGGCGCAGAAGGCGGAGCTACTACCAACTAACTGAGAGGCCAGTTGTAGTGGACAAATATCAAATGAATCTACCAACCAAAACTGTTCACTTGATTTTGAATTCCTTTCCATCGGTTGAAATAAAACTGACGAGACTAAACTTGTTTCAGAAAAATACTCCTATCCAATGGCTCTGCCGTGGATGCTGCCATCGCAGCCATGTTCTGCAACGGTCTCTTCAACCAGCAGAGCATGGGTCTCGGCGGAGGGTTCTTCATGACGGTGTACATCAAACAGGAGGAGACAGCATACTCGGTTATAGCGAGGGAGAAAGCACCAGCTGCCGCCACCTTTGACATGTACAAAGGGAACCTTGTCAAATCTTCTAAAGGTAACTGTATACCTTTGACATGTACAAAGGGAACCTTGTCAAATCTTCTAAAGGTAACTGTATACCTTTGACATGTATAGTGGCGGTATGAAAATGTTCGTCGATTTTCAACTTGATTTGTTCAACGTATCGCGATCATATACTACCTTTTGAAACTGAATAGACAGAATACACCGATAAGTTAACGTCACAAATTATGTCAAAATGTGTTCATGATCAAGGTTCTGGTGCAAGCAAAAAACGACTCTAAAGTGACGAACATTTTCATACCGCGACTGTACAAAGGGAACCTTGTTAAATCTTCAAAAGGTAACTGTATACCTTTGACAGGTACAAAGAGAACCTTGTTAAATCTTCTAAAGGCTTCTAAATATTATCTAGCCCCAAATTAAGCCAAGCTTGTACTATGGGAACCAGATAACTGATATAATACTTAAATATTATTTTTTTTGATTCATATACTCATAATACAATATAACAAGAAAAAAGGGGAATATTGTACGCTATTAGTAAAAAAGACTTTATTTTACTTTTTTTTTTTATAGAGTACAGGGTCCTCAAACCTTAAAAAAGTAAAATAAAGTCCTTGACTATGTTAGGGGAACGAGAATTAAAAAAAAAAAAACAATATATCACCCAGACAGAGAACAAACATCTGCGTTCACCATACAAATATTTGTTCTCGGTGGGGATCGAACCCACGGCCTACGGCGCAACTATTCTTATAGCTAACTTATAGCTCATTAGCTATAAGAAGCCAGAATGAGGTCGCGCACGACGTTTTTAGCTCGTATTCCACAAATAAGAGAAACTAGGTACACACAATTAAATTAACCTGTTTTCTTTTACAATGTTATGAGCAAATAAAATACTGTCATTTATAAATCTTTCAACTAAAAAAACTACATTTTTACGGTTCTCTAATTAGGAAGATGCCATCTTTAAGACATGTCTCCCGCAGCTGTAGGCCTAACACATGCTATGTCTGGTTCTGTCTCTGGCTCTGGTTTTGAGCCTGTATGAGTGTTGATTAACTAAATCTTACGTCGAAACGTCACACACACAGTATAATACACTGGTGAGCACTCACACAGACTGAAAAACCAGAGCCAGAGACAGAGCCAGACAGAGCTTTGGTAGCCCTACTGGTCTATACGTGTGGCTATACTGATTACGCTTATGACACTAAAATAGATTGACTAATTACAACATTATTTTTGGGCAGCATGCCACACGGCGATCGAGTTTTTAGAGATATAGAGATACTCGTAATAAACGTCAATGTGTGCAAGCGAGAAGTACATCGACTTTTTTCGATACCCAGAGACATTTTTGTAAGTATAACTTACAAACCTGAAAAACTACAAAACAATGATGTAGATGCCCTTAGCAACTGATTGTCAGGCGTTATCACTAAAGTAAATACGGCGGCCGGCGCGGCGTGGCGTTCCAATTTATCAAGATGTCAATACGAGCACCATCTCGATTAAAGAGGTTAAGGAGGGCAGCTTTTTTGGCCTCCTTGAGTGACATGGTTGAAAACTCCTTTATTTGGCTTATGTAGCCAAATAAACCGGGGTATTCCCTGACCTGCGTTAGTCTTTATTCTGAGTCCCTGACATATTTTTCCCCAATTCTTTTTTTCTTTGACGAACTGGTATGTCGTAGATGACAATGTTTCCTGCTACTTCTTTTGTTGTTTGTATATAGCTATGCCTACCAATCAGCGAATATAAAAGCGACATGTGCGAATTTCTCTCGAGCTTTCACTTTAATCCAGTTCAACCGAGTTGCCAGCTGCCAATCTTCGAAGCTGCAAACAACATTCAGTAACAAATGTTTTCATATTACAACACATATACCTACACCTAAAATAATCTATTGTTATTCACCTTATTAAAATAATACATAAGACACTAATTCTTACCGCAAAATACTACGTAATTATTTTTATATCTTCTGTATGTATCAGCGTGCTTACCTACTAACATGTTTGTTATTTAGGTAAATATGATAAAATGTAAGCTGATAATTATTTAATACGACCTAATGTAGTTTCCTAGTTTGATTACGGTAGGTATGTCATAATCGATATTAGGGTATTTTTTATTTAACACATGATCCAAAACCAAACGCGCTTTTATAAAAATCTCCTTTTCTGGAAGTCAATAATTAAACACCGAGCACGAATAATAGACAACCCCGTCTATTACTAAATATAGTAATAAAAAAGTATTAATCTATAATAAAAATGAATCCCTATTTCCCTTGGTCACGCGTGAAAGGCCAAAACGTAAGACTAAGGAGATATAGTCTTGGTACTATATCTCCTTAATTAGCCTGCTTCGAAAGGAGCGAAAAGGAATCAACAAAAAACGTTAAAGGCTGGACCGATTTAGCTGAAAATTAGTGGGAAGCTTAGAACCGTGAGACGGAAATAGGATACTTTTTATCCCGAAAAAGTAGCGGGAGCGGGGCGAGCTAAGCCGCCGGTGGCCGCTAGTAAGTAATAAATATAGAAGATACAGAAGACTCGGAGAGAGGCTGATTTTAAGTAGCTTAGGTACTTTTTCAGGGATAATTAAATCAGCAGTGATAATTATTATTAATCAATATCAATCCACCTACTTAGGTACCTATACCTAGTATTGTTTGAATTTGCTAGCACAGTAGAATAAGCAACAGTCTCTATGTTTTATGCGTAAGCAAAAGCGTTTTTGCTTTTCTGTGTATTTTATTTACATAAGGTTAAATAGTTCGTAATGTATTGATCCAAGTGTAAGGAAAACAAAGGAAATAATTACAGAATGAACGCATGTGATCTAGTCTAGAACATTCAATAATGATAAAACAAACTTAAAATTGTAAATTCTAGTGGATTTCAAATTAATATCTGGGTCATGAGGCGTGGTGTCATGAAAAAAGGCGTATACATAAATGTAATACCAAGGTTTAACTACGTACTTAGTTACATTAAATTAAAATATGTAGTAGGTACCTACCTTAGTTTAACCCACTGACTTGGCCTATCAAAAAATTACAGTATACCTACCAACCTAAGTCATGTCATTAAAGTCAATGATTTATTTAGGTCTAAGTATTCCATCCATAAGTCGGAGTCGAGCCTTTTTGACAGTCCTCCATTGAAAAGTGAAGTAAGCTATGCATCTTGAAGCTCGACTCAGACTCTCAGGCCCGTATATATTCAGAAACAATGCTTCAGTCTGAATCGAGCACTTACGGGCTTTATGACGATAAAAAATTCAAACTTTTTTTGGGAAGGAGGCCTTTTTTTTTTTTTTTTTTTTTTTTTTTTTGGTTTGGGAGTAGTGGGTGTCCTTCATTTTCTCTTCTTCGGGTTTCCTCTGCTTGGTGCACCCGTTGCAAGTATTATTCTAATTTTTAGGGCCACTGGCAGTAGCGGTGCCTGGTGAGCTTCGAGGCATGTGGGCAGCTTACCAGCGCTGGGGCAAGCTGCCGTGGGCAGACCTAGTAGGGCCAACTCTCGCCATCTGCAACAATGGCTTTCAAATGTCTATACCGATGCATGATGGACTACTAGCCGCACCGTTTGTCAAAAACGATGCCAATTTGAGGTAAGTTTTCATGAATTAGCAACTAATTATTACCTTCAGTCTTTTTAAATTTTGCCACAGTCTGCATTTGGCAAATATTTAACGTCAATCCCAGCTGATAATTTATGAATTCTAAATCGGAAATCATGAATGAAGTGCCTAACCTACATGAAGAAAGAAGCGCTTTGCTTCAACTTTTTTGTTGCGGACAGCCAAGGAATAGAATTCCTTGGCTGTCTGTCTTTCCGAGCACCTACAACTTGATGTTTTCAAGACGAGAGTGAATTGGTATCTTCTAGGTAAGCGTGCTACACCGTCCACCGCATCATCACGGTGAAATAGCGGTCAAACGCGAACATATAAATTGTAAAAAAAAACGGCGCCACAAAAACAAAATCGTCGGGCTGTTGTAGAATCCTCCACAACAGACCGACGATTTTGTTTTTGTTTGAATGGAACTAGCTAATGGAATAAGCATAATTGTCACGCATTGTAAAGATTGCGGGAAGTCTGTGGATGTAGAAAGTCAATAAGGTATTGGTTATCTCCAACAGAAAAATGTACGTAGATCCGACAACCGACACGTTCTACAAGCCAGGCACAGTCATCAAGCCACATCCAGCTTTATGCAAGACACTGTCCATCATCGCACAGAAGGGAGGCGACGAGCTATACAACGGTAGCTTATCCGTAGACTTCCTGGAAGACCTACATAGAGTTGGCAGCATCATCACTGCTGAGGATTTGAAGAACTACCAGTAAGATATTTTGCTTATAACCCGCATCGATAAAGAAACGAATCGAATAAAAAGTGTGGCTTAACTTTACGTCTCACTCTAAATTATTGTTAAGAATAGCGTGCGAGTGAGAGGAAATGAGTAGCAGAGCCATTTTGGATTCGATGATATACATAATGCGACAGTAGTTTTCCTATAAACATTTCCTATTGATAGTGTTTTGTGCTGATAGCCCTTATACTTATTAGGTAGGCTTATCTAATCATCCAAGTCTACCTTCACGGTTTTTACTAATAGAGATAAGGTAAAGTTTTTGTATTGGTAAAGAAACCAGTTTTTTTATGAAAAACTAATGAAAAATTTAAAACCTGCGAAAGTAATAGAATCATCGCCCCTGCTCCGAGAAAAAAATGAAATTAGGTGCTACCTCCCTATAATCCATCGAGAACGGTTTTTTTTTTTTCAACATATGTACGATTTTGCATGTCATACAATTTAGTTTAAGGATTGTTTATGTGTCATCTATTTTCTTATAAATCGTATGATTAATAAATATCACAGAGTCATTCGAGAATTTTATTAGTCAACAAATAAAAATGATACCTAGCTATTTTGTGTTCTCAAAACAATTTTATCACCTACTTAGTTAATCAAGAATAACCTGCGTAGGTTATTGTTAACGATTGCAATAAACTGAAATTGAATTGATTTAGAATTAAAATTGATTTTATTGAGACCAAAAACTTTAAAAAACGTTAGCTTTCAAATAAAATAATAAAACAAGGGTTCTTAATTTATGTCTCAAATTACCTACGTATTTCATTTTTTTTCCTACCGACAACTTTTAAATATCGCTGTCATATTTGACAGAGTTTCAGCTGATCGCTATCGCCTATATGTGCGCAGGAATGGTACCTAGCAAGATTTAACAAGAAAGTGCATTTATTTATTCCCGCCGTAGACAGATAAACCAATTTTCGTATTTTTTTTTGCAACAACGGCATAAATAGACTTCAAAAAGAGTTCGTTTCTCATTCAGTATTCTAAATTCAAATCGCTTTTCCAGATAGCGTGAGCTATAATATTCCTATATTACGATAAAAGCGCCCTCTTTGAGTCGCTTGTTATGAATCGTGTACCTATTCGACGAGAATTCACTATGACGAGTTTTTTTTTATTTTTTTTTTTTTATGTTAAAGATAGACAAACGAGCTTACGGCCCACCTGATGGTAAGCGGTCACCGTCGCCCATAGACACCAACAACACCAAGGAATTTTGTTGGAAAATGATGTTTTTGCAAAGATATTGAATGTATGTGATGATTGAATGGATGAGTACGAAGTTGCTTGACTTAGTTTTACCTGAAGCAGGTAGTGGATTATTCCTTAGCAAGGTTCTTCCGTGAAGCGTAGCAAACTTCATTAAATTAGGTACCTACTACCTTGCTATCTAAGTAATAGGTAAAATGTCATTAACTTTTACTAACCGATTATTTCCTCTATGACTCATTTTTTTCATACATCAGAAACATTTCACAATATTCATTGTTCTAACAAATTCTTGTGTAGCACCTGTTCAACACATCTTTACAAATGATTATGACTCATATCGTGATGACAATAAGTACGTATTATGTACATACCTTTACCTAGGTGATTGTGAAACCGTGTTTTATTTAATTCTTTGTTATCAGCGATAATTTTGTTATGTTTTGAAAAGCATTCTCATCAACACAATGTAGGTTAGTGATTACAGGAAGCAAAATGAAAGATAAAGGCACCTACCTACTTCATTTGATAAAAAACCAGGCTTGCTTTTTTTTCAGAACCAATCTGTTGTCATTCAGGAGGTATTACTATGGGTATCGAGACTTTTATTGATGTCTATAGCCTCTATGGATCTATTAATTAATTAATATTAAATTGTATGTGACAGAAACGGGTACAAGGCCTTATTTCTTTTAAGCAGTCAAACAATACCACCTTACCTAGGTATAGGTACTTACTAGGTACATAGATATATTTAAAAAAAACTATGTGGATTATAATTACAACAAAATTAAACAGTGTATTCACGACTTAAATACAGGTCACCTTGCAGTGCATTGAAAATACATTCTGACAATATTCATATTTTTGAAGTGAAAACTTCTTTAGCGGCGTTGAGCACTTTTTCTGTAATGGGTATAAAATCTTAAACTCGCGTCAGCGCGTCAGGACACGTGACCTGATCGAAAAAGCGTAAGACGGATGGAGAGTAGACAGCTATCCCCTCTCTACGGCGCGGCGAAAATGTATGCCTGGGCCTACTGTTTCGTTTAGGCAGCGCAGGGCGCTTGCGCGAATGATCGTGTATGTTACAGCGTGCCAAATAACAAACAAGCCCCCCCTAACCATTCCAAAATATCAAACATGCTCAACGTTAATAATCAAGTTTTCACTTCTGCCGGCACTCCCGGAGTGCAACCCGTATTTTTTTTTTTTCTTGGTATACACATAAGAGGGTTGTAAAAGTCAAGTTTTTAAAGGGCAAGTAAAAACATTTTGAACACAAAATGTACAAAACAGTTTCCGTCCTTTAAAACAGTTACATTAGGCCGACCACAAGCTCTGTCTGGCTCTGTCTCTGGATTTGAGTCTGTGTGAGTGTTGTGTTGACTATATAAATCCTACGTCGAAACGTCACACACACACGGTATAATAGGTACACTGGTGAGCATTCACACAGACTCAAAAGCGGAGCCAGAGATAGAGCCAGACAGAGCTTGTGGTAGGCCTACTGTGTTTAATAGCAGCTGGTGGTACCTATTATCTGCAATACATTGTCATTCGTGAAGGAAAATAGGATGATACCCTTTTGCCATTATTATCGCAGGTCATACAAAGACGTACTTATGATAAGTTATTTACAAACGAACAGTAAATAATTGCACAAAATTAACACAGTAAGTTGGTTGTTGACGCATTTTGTTTTGTGTAGGTCACCCTTTATTCTACTACAGACGTACTTATAATAATAATAATTGCAATAATAAGCAAATGCTGAGTGAAATCCTTTTTTTCGTCACTTACCTAACGCTTGTTGTTATATTTTTTGTGGGTACCATTATTTGTGTCGTTTAATAAATATTTTCTACTCTATTCTAATATGAATACTATAATTCATATCACGAAGAATCAATAGTCCATTATTGCATATTTGTATAATAATAGAGGTATAACTAGGCGTGTGTTTTTCTACCTCGATCAACTCAAAAACATTCCAGTCTTTTAATTTTACTTAGAGGTGACACAAGTGTTTTCTATTTAAACAACGAAAACCTACAATTTATGACTCAATAAAATCGAAAATGTAAACAGCTACTATAAACAGCTATGAACTCATTGTGATAGATAGATAGATAGATAGATAAATCATTTATTTGCCAAGACAGTAAACACACACAAAAGAAATAACAGGGAAAATAGTTCAAAAGCATAATTCAAACTAAAAATACAACTAAGTAGGTACAATATAAAGTAAAAAAATAAATGAAATGGTGTGCGTGTTACAGCTAGGCAAAATGGGAATAGCTCAGCGCATAAGCTTTGCTCGAGAGCAAAACGCTGATTTTCAGCTATTACCATAATATGAGCAGACAAGTTGAGCAGATACCAAACAGCGGAAACGACAGAATAATAGTGTTTGTGAGTTACTGAAAGGGTGTGTGAATGTGTGTCGTGGGTGGGCCTCCATGATTCTCCCAGTCTCATAAGAGTCTGGTTAGCACAGAAGGAAGCCCACCCCGGGGTGTGTGTATGGCGTGCGCGTGAGAGTGTAGGGTGTGCAAATGTTGAAGTGGGGGGGATGTGTATGGCAACTCTATGAAAGTGTTATTGAGTGGAAGTAATGAGTGATGATCCATGGCACACGAAGCGTTCCTAGATACCCTTTTGTTTCAGCAATAATAAACTTTTTAGACGTGTTTTAAACGTGTACTTAGTTTGGAGATTACGTACTGTGCATGTTCTACCGTTTGTATAATCGGGTATTCTCTTGAAGAACTGTTTGAAATCATGCCAACAGCTACATTCTACCATCGCACTACTCGCCATAGGCAAAGAGTTCATCCTCACACCTTAGAGCCTAGGTGGTCGCGCACCGTTCGGTTTCAGAGGAACTTCCTTCCGCGAACACTCCAGGCTGTGGTATGATCTCCCTGCTGAGGTTTTCCCTAAGGACTATAGCATGGGGTTCTTCAAAATGGGCGGTTTTAAAGGTTTTAAAGGGTCGGCAACGCGCTTGTGATGCCTCTGGTATTGCAGGCGTCTATGGACTACAGTATAGGTTTGTCAACTTAGTTGTATGAAAAAAATAAATTATAGTTTAAAAAACTAAAAAAAACGCTTTTATAACTAATTGACTAAAAAGTTAAAAATAAAACTGTAATAATCAATTGAAAAATTTATATTATTTTACAAAAAAGCGTTTTATAAACCTCACTGGGTGGGCGCCGACGACATTTTATATATTGCGAGAAGACAGTGGATGGAGAGAACTGAGAATCGAATTCCTAGAAAGGTATAAAGGAGGCCTATGCCCATGTACCTTCTAGCCATAGATGAAGCTGTCAGTTGGTAGTTGCCCTGCCTTCTGCGCCGTTAGCAGATGGGCTCGATCACCACTGACAACAAATGTTTGTGTGGTGAACACAAGTGTTTTTTGTCTGGGTGTTATATTTTATTTTAAGCTATCTGGTTCCAATAGTGCAAGCTCTGCTTAGTTTGTGGCTAGATAGTGTTGAGTGGATTGTTCACAATATCAATATCTATCTATAGAACACTTGTGTCACCTCTTAGTAAGTATATACTTACTGGAATGTTTTTGAGTTCTAATCGAAGTGGAAAAACACATGATACCATCATCTCTACTATCTATATTTTTATGACGAAGTTATGCAATAACAAACATTTAAAACCAAATACTTACAACCGACTTGAGAACTTCTTTTTAGCTAAACTACTTCTTTTCTAAATAAGTCGGTTAAAAATTATACAAGTAATATTATTATTATAGCTATCTGGTTTTCATTGTACTACAAGCTCTGGGGGCTAATTCTCGCGCTGATCTCGATCATTTTGCAATTTTATTTTATTTCTTTTTTTCGAAGAGAGAATGGCAGATTTCCTTGAGTAATTCATCGACGACCTCTTCGTAAAAGCCTCGACAGCTACGATATACGGAAAACGGAGAAAAAGTGCGGGGTTGTGAAAAGAAGCAATAAAATAAAATTGCAAAATAATCGAGATCGGCCCGAGAATTAGCCCCCTGCATAGTTAAGTCATGACTGGCGTCTCAACTCAGTTGGCAGTAGCTCTGCCTTCTGCACCGAAGGTCGTGGGTTCGATAACCACCGAGAACAAATATTTGTGTGGTTAACACAGTTGTTTGTTCTCTGTCTGGGTGTTATATTGTATTCTATGTATGTATTTACAAAAAAAAGTATATGAGTATTATATCAGCTATCTGGTTCCCATAGTACAAGCTCTGCTTATTTTGGGGCTAGATAGTGCTGTGTGAGTTGTCCACATTATTTATATTAAATTTTGTAAATTTTCAGAGCAAAAGTGACAAAGCCGATTGCCGTTCCAATCGGCAACGGAGACGTTCTGTACACACCACCGCCGCCCAGCAGTGGAGTCATCCTAGTGAATATCCTGAACATCCTCTCTGGGTACCATTTCAACGCGACCAGTATCAACGGCACTGACAACCAGATTCTAACATACCACAGGATATTGGAGGCTTTTAAGTACTCCTATGCGTTGAGGACGAAACTGGGTGATGAGGACTTTTTAGATCTAAAGGAGGTGAGAATATTATCATTTAAATTTTCGATAGATTTTTCTCAATTTGTTTTTTTTTTACATTGACGACTTATAACTCGGTCCTTGACAAACATAAGGCAACGTATTTTAATATTTGGGAGGCAAGTCAGAAGCAAGTCTTAAAACTTCAAATAGCTAACCTAACCTGAACCTGACCTGAACCTGACCTGAACCTAACCTGAACCTAACCTGACCTGACCAGAACATGACCTGAACCTGACCTGAACCTGACCTGAACCTGACCTGAACCTCACCTGAACCTGACCTGAACTTTACTGACTACTGCAAACGCTAATAATTTTTGATTACATTTAAAATATAGAGAGCAATATTGTCTATATTGTACACCCGAAATAGGAAGACTATTGAAACAGAATTGCCTAACACCTCTTTACACAATTTTACAATAAATAATTCTTATTCTTATCACATTTTCAGCTCATCACAAACTTGACATCACCAGAATATGGAAACGGGATTCGTCTACAAATCAACGACACATCCACCAGTAACGACACGCGCGCATACGGCGCAGATGAGTATAACACGCCAGACCATGGAACTGCGCACATTTCCATCATCGCTACAAATGGAGACGCTGTGTCTGTTACCAGTTCTGTCAACTTCTAGTAAGTATCTCTTTATAAGATAAACCCCACCATTTTTTTCAAAGCCAATGACGTCCGACTCGTCTATTGACTCTACTGTTCTGCCATAAGTATCAACTTTGTATTAAGTTAAGCCTGGTTTTACGCAATCTGACAGCTCCCGTACTAAGGCTTTTTACTAGTCTATATATCTCTAAATATAAAAGAAAGTCGTGTTAGTTACTCCACTTATAACTCAAGAACGGCTGAACCGATTTGGCTGAAAATTGGTTGGGAGGTAGCTTAGAACCAGGAGAAGGACATAGGATACTTTTTATCCCGAAAAAGCAACAGGAACGGGGTGTTACGGGAACGGGCGAGCGAAGCCCTAGCACTAGATTTGTAATAAAATAAAATATTGTAGACAATCCACACAACACTATCTAGTCCCAAATTAAGCAGAGCTATGAGTACCAGATAGCTGATATACTACTTATATATTTTTTTGTAATTATATCTTAGAATACAATATAACACCCAGACAGAGAACAAATATCTGCGTTCACCACACACGTATTTATTCTCGGTGGGGATCGAACCCACGACCAACGGCGCAAAAGGCAGAGCTACTACCAACTGAGCTGAGAGGCCAGTCGTATGTGTGTTTTTTGTGTATCTTCCTTGACCGATTACTTTCTCCATCCACCGACTTACCGGTCTGCACATCAACACCAGTCCATCGATTGAGGCGTGCGTTCATTCTATACCCTTTTTATAACGCTTTTATTAGTTTCACCTGTATGTATGTATGTATGTATGTATGTATGTATGTAACCGACCCCTTTGAGCTCGATTTTGTCCTACTTTGAACGATCAGATTTGATTCAAACTTTGCACACCTGTCAAAGGTCGATGACAATGCAATAATATGAAAAAAAAAATAAAAAAAAATGAAAAGAAATAAAAAAAAAAAAAAAAAAACCTACTTTGAACGATCAGATTTGATTCAAACTTTGCACACCTGTCAAAGGTCGATGACAATGCAATAATATGAAAAAAAATATATGAAAAAAAAAAACTAAAAAGTAAAAAAAAAATTATAGTTTAAAAAACTAAAAAAAAAACGCTTTTATAACTAAGTAATTGTACTAAAAAGTTAAAAATAAAACTGTAATAATCAATTGAAAATTTATATTATTGTACAAAAAGCGTGGGGGGCTTGATTTTGATTGTTGTAAATATTTTATCAATAGTTTATTATATCTGAAGTTATTATAAAAAGCACCCCACGCTTTTGTATAATAATATAAATTTTCAAATGATTATTACAGTTTTATTTTTAACTTTTTAGTACAATTACTTAGTTATAAAAGCGTTTTTTTTTTAGTTTTTTAAACTATAATTTTTTATAACGCTTTTATTAGCTTCACCTGTATGTTTTTATGTAAGCTTGTATGTAACCGACCCCTTGAGCTCGATTTTGTCCTACTTTGAACGATCAGATTTGATTCAAACTTTGCACACCTGTCAAAGGTCGATGATAATGCAATAATATAAAAAAAAAACTAAAACAAAACGCTTTTATAACTAATTGAACTAAAAAGTTAAAAATAAAACTGTAATACTCAATTGAAAAATTTATATTATTGTACAAAAAAGCATGGGGTGCTTTTTATAATAACTTCAGATATACCTATATAATAAACTATTGATAAAATATTTACAACAATCAAAATCAAGCCCCCCACGCTTTTTATACAGTAATATACATTTTTCAATTGATTATTACAGTTTTATTTTTAACTTTTTAGTTCAATTAGTTATAAAAGCGTTTTTTTTTAGTTTTTTAAACTATTATTTATTTCCAGTTACGGAGCGGGTTTCTCCACCCTCAACACAGGAATCATAATGAACAACGTTATGGACGACTTCTCATCACCGGGCATAACAAACTACTTCGGGCTGAAGCCTTCTCCTGCCAACTTCATAGCGGCCGGGAAGAGACCGCTCTCGTCTATGAACCCCAGCATCATTGTTGATAGTGCGGGGAATGCGAAACTAGTTATCGGGGCTTCGGGGGGCACGAAGATTACTACTGTTGTTGCATTGGTGAGTCAAGCCTTTTGGTGGCACCTAGACCTAACTGGCACCTAGACTCTCCTAGCTTTATGACGTTTCAAAGTGATCCCTGCGATTCTATTGAATATACACTTTTTAATTTTGATTTGATATAAGTGGCAAAACGTTTGGAAGCGAAGCGTGTGCTGTAAACTTTTGAATACTTCACTGCTATTTTATTTTTGTTTTAAAAAAGGATCATACAAAAAAACGGTAGGAACCAAGCCGTAGTTTGTTGCCTGTTCTTCTAGGCTTGGTCGCCGGGAACTGGCATCTAAACTTACGGTCAAAGCTTTAAGACGTTTTTAATTATTTTAGCCTGACGGGTCAGCTAGTACAAAATTAAAATTCATAGACAAGATTAGAATCTAGATCAAGATTAGATAGAAGACTAAAAAAATATCAATTTTCTGTCTACCGTTTTCTGTGATCCTTCCTAGACTTACACAAATACGTAAGTGCAGCTTTGCTTTTAGGACTTCACGAGCTGGTATGTCCGAGCTTTGCTCGGTATTTTTTTTTGTAAATTGTTACTAATTTTCATGAAAATCTCCGGAATTTTTGTCTCGAGTGTTTACGTAGAAGCTCAATAGATGGCGTTCTCCGTGACACTAACTCGCAAGGAGTTTAATACTCTCTATGAGAGCTAACTGGTGATTTTGACTACACAGCAATAGATGGCGCTAAAATTTTTAATTATTTAAATAACTTTTCTCCTACGTCTTTTCTGAAAATGAATCCTAGCTAGATCGATTTATCGCCCCGAAACCCTCTGTATACTTAATTTCATGAAAATCGTTGGCTCAGTTTCCGAGATCCTAAATATATATATATATACATATATACAAGATTTTCTCGTTTAAAGGTATAAGATTTGCCGTGGTTTTGTTCAGGGATGCTTTTAGATCGCTATAGATTTCTTACTCATCTTAACTGGTTTTTGCATTGGTGTTTCAGGTAATAATGCGCAAACTGTGGTTCAACCAGTCCATCAAAGAAGCAGTGGACGAGGCAAGGATACACCATCAGATATTCCCCATGGAGGCTACTTATGAATTCGGAATCACTGACGTAAGGGTTCTTTTATGACCACCATAAAAAAATTGGTTTTGGCTCTCACTGTCTTCTTGTTTTGTGGTGAAAAGATTTTAAGTGCACCTCAAAAGGCAAAGGCACTTTCGAAAAGAGGCTCACAATTGAATAAGGAGTATTTTCCTTCGCCGATTGAGACACAGGCAAACAATATAAACGAATAATCATCAGCCGAGAAATCGTGCGTTGTTGGTGGGACGATCTGGGGGCTAATTCTCGGGCCGATCTCGATCATTTTGAAATTTTATTTTATTGCTTTTTTTCACAACCCCGCACTTTTTGTACTATTTCCGTATATCGTAGCTGTCGAGGCTTTTACGAAGAGGTTGTTTATGAATTACTGAAGGAAATTATCCATTCCCCCTTCGAAAAGAAGCAATAAAATAAAATTTCAAAATGATCGAGATAGGCCCGAGAATTAGCCCCCTGGGCACCTTTGATAGTAGGAGAGAATTGGAAGTCTTTGGGGAAGGTTTTCCTTTGAGCAATTATCATACGCTAGGGAAAAAAGTAAGTTACGCAGACCACCATGGTTAGGCAATAACGCCCGTCGTAGTCTTATAATACCCAGAATCTAAGAGCTTTTTTTATTGCTGATAGCTAAACGCTTTACTGCCATCACACCTGATGGAAAGTGAAAATTGACTTGATGTCAATCCAATGTAGGTACCTAATGTTCCGGAAATTGTTCCGGACGTAATAAAACTTGTAAAATTAACTAAGGTGTGTTCACAAAACCGGATGTCAAGTAAAGGCACCCATATACATAGCTATAGGAGTCATATTGACGACGGTAAAGAGTTCCACTCTTTGGCAGTTTGCACTAAAAAAGTGGAAGCGAAGCGTTTAGTGCGATGTTGAGGTACATCAACCATGAAGGGAAAAAAGGGCGATGAGAGGATTAGATCATGCAATTCATGCGCACACTCACCGAAGTATATTCGGTAGATTTATATTTAAGGGAGCATATAGATATATTTTCTTTTGCAGGACGTGATAAAAGGTTTAAAGGCGAAAGGACACGGCATGGTACGCTACAGAGGACGTGGTTCTATCATCTGTGCGCTTTATAGAAACAGCACAGCTATATACGCAAATGCAGACTTTAGGAAAGGTGGGGACGTCGCGGGAATGGATTGATGAAGGCTAAAAACCTACTACTAAAATTTAATTGTTTAAAGATTTTTGGGCTCAATAACTGAAAAGTGTGTGCACGGAGTGTAGATTAGATATACAAGTTATACGGCAGGTTTGTTATTTGTTAATCGCTACCCGTTTTCTAAGCATTTGGCTTTCAGATTTCTGACGTTACATGTACAAAAACAAAGACGGAAAATTTTTGATCTGACCGATAGCGTTATTCAAGTTAGTTAAAACCCGCCCTTGATGATTCCAGAGTGCAGTATTATTTACAAGTAGGCATCAGACTGAAATTTGTGAAAATATCCAACATTCCATATGAAATTCTGTATTATTATGTTTTTGAGTTTAAAGCAGTATTTGAAAATCGTCGGGTATCGAAATACTGTAGATTTTAAGTTGTTATCAGTATTATAATACACGAAAAGCCACAAATTAGAAATAGGTCTAGTAAAGCTGCTTTTTGAACAGCTTAGTTTATCACTGGCTGGAAACTTTTTCTAATCTTTTTTTTTCATTTTCTGTCGTCTCTTTGTCGAACAGCTGTATAATGATAGGGACAGCTTATCCTGTAAAGGCCTGCGCACACCTAGGCCGTTGGCGTCGGCGATCAGTGAAACGCTGTCAAATTTGACAGCGTTACAATATATAAAAAAAAAAGTTTCTCGCACACGTGTATATTCGTTTTCACTAAACTTAGTATAAATCCACAGTGCCACTACCAGTGATATATTTACTTGCTTACAATGTCACGAGGTGTTTTATCGCAAACAGTATTTTTGAATACTTAGCATAATAATATTTGTATCTTGTGTGTTAATATGTCTTGTTATCAAAAGTAGCTCAACTATTGCATTTACTATCTTTTTAACCGACTTCAAATATAAAAGGAGGAGGTCCTCAATTCGGTTGTATTGTTTAATATTTGTTATAGAAAATTCATCAGCTAAGGCTTATATTCAGAAGTCAAGTCGAGCCTCAAGCATATAGATTTTTTGACAGTTCTCAATTGAAAATGTCAAAAATCTATGCATAAGGCTCGACTGAGACTCAAGCACTAATTCTGAAAACAGGCCTAAGAGCCGATTTTAATCTGAAAGGTTTTCTTTCAGATTGGGCCCATAGAAATTTTATTAAAACCTGTTTAGCAGTTTGGCCATGAAGTCGGTTTCTCAAGTTTTTGAACTTATATTTTATACACAGTAGTAAAAAAAATGTACCCTTTAAATATAAAAATTTTGCATCGCGGTCAACACAAAACATAGGCCGAGATGTTCATTAAATTATTTCCTTATCTCTTTATTTATTTTAATAGGAAAAGAGGCAAATGAAGGATTTCTATAGCGGCTCGTAGACGGGCCAAATTTTTACTGCAATATTTGGCCGGCAACTATTGGTGTCCCTGTCTAACATGTGAGTAAGAGAGGGACACAATAGTTGAAGGCCACACATTGCAGTAAAACAAGGCCCGTTTAGAAACCCCATATAGAAAACATCTGTGTTGAATGAGGCAACTTGTGTGTATTGTACATAGTCTAAATGTGTATTTTGAGAGAGAGGTACCTATATGTATTGTGATAAGGAAACAATAAGATTGTAAATTAATGATTGTCTGAACTGAATTGGCATGATCAATAAAAATTTGAATTAAATAATGTTGTTTTTTATTGAGACGTAGAATTATTATGTATCTTATTTACAGGGTATTTTATTTTATAACAATTTATAAAGAGTACAATTCACCAAATAAGAATTACATTTGGTGCATTGTAATTGCATTGCGATAATATCTAACCTTATTTATTCTAAAGTTCCTAAAAAATAAAAACAAATAAATAAAATCACAGATAGATAATAGACACCTTAACGAAATGCAGTACATAAGGTACGTATATCTTTAAACTTATAAAAAAAAATACCTAATCTAAAAATGATATCCTTTTCAGAAGGTAATTCTTTTTTATCCCACTCAGGAGACAACACAGAAACATATTGAATTGATAGCAATGCTTTTTTATAGGCGATGGTTACCACTTAACGTCAGGATGGCCATAATGCTTGTTTCATCAGCTCATCATCATCTCAGCCCGTTATCACCCACTGCTAGGTATAGGCCTCCTTCATTTTCTGCCACCTCTGCCCTGTGCGTCTCTTGTCCAGTAGGGCGATCATGCAACTTTTGTTGCAATGGTTTCAATCGAAATCTTATTGAAACTGTCACTTTGCGATCACGTTAGTATCTTCGATTGCAATCAAAAGCGCATTGCAATTGAAACCATCTTTGACAATGAACGATTGCAACTAGGATGTAATAGTGTGTTGTATGAGTCTAATAAAGTGGGCCAATAGTTTTCACACGGTTCCTAAGTACGATTGTGCTTTTTTAATTGGTCGTGTCCAGATTTCTTCGGCCTGACTTCGGCCACCATTCGGTCAAGGCTTACTCCACCGCATCAGAACTACAACAATAAAAACAGAACAACAAAAAAAAACTCTACAAAGTCCGTAATCACAAAGGTATGTACTGCCTTGCGGTTTCCTCCGGCGTCAGGAACCGCGTAGATCCGAACAGCACCACATTATCAACTCCGCTGGTGATGACGGTTCGGTGAAGCCGCTTGCATTCCTCGCCGTTGGTGCCGCCGATGATGAAGATTATCACCAATTGGTTCTGGAACGGGTGTTTGGTAGGCTTCTTGCCAGTGATGCTTAGCATGCTGGAATAAAGGAATAGAGACTGTAATGTATATTCCTAAGTTCACTCACCAATCACTGATCTCAGATCCGTTATGAGATATTAAATTGTTATAATCAATAAACTATAACGTGCTATTATTGAGATCACTGGTTCTCAAACGTTCAGAAGCCATAAACCAGTCACATGAAAATAACTAACTTTCCACATGGAATTCTGGACCTCAAATATGTTTTAGAGTATGTATTCGTAAGAAAGCACTATTTGAACATCGAAATCAGTATTTGGGTATCGAAATACTATAAATTTTAAGTTGTTATCAGTATTTACAAAAATCCTTATTAAATACTGCAAAATATGGGTATGTGCCAAATGTAAAATTTGGACGTTCCTCTGACTATCTCCCTTGGATATCCTCAAAGAATCTTGAGTTTTGTACTCTTTTACTAAGAGGATATAAGAGCACCTGAGGATCTAAGTCTGGTCAATGAAGGCTCACTTTGTCCGCTCACGTAATTTCCGAAACTTCAGAGTTGAGACTTTAGAGAGCTTACGGCCTACTTCAAACCTATGGAATGATGTCGGACTATGCCCATTGAACCTTTTGCTGTAATGTTTATTTAAATTTTAAATGTATTATTTTTAATAAAGTTTTAATCCATCTATCCTATCTATGCGTAGTACTAAACGTGCACTGCTCCCAAGCCGCAGCAATCCGGCTCCATAAATTAAAAAAGCCTTTTTTAACTAGGATTTACCTAAGGCCGGTCCTAAGCAAATTGCCAAGTCCCTCACTGCGTTGCTGCAGATCTGGCATATCCGGCCGCGTCGTATTCACGAGATCTTCAACCAACTGCTGAAGTAACCCTTTGTATTCGTACCCGTCGCCTGATTCACACGGCTTTAGTACTGAGTTGTATCTGAAAAAAACATTTACGGCATTAATAATTAATAAATATTGTAGACAGTCCATACAACACCATCTAGCCCCAAACTAAGCAGAGCTTGTACTATGGAAATCAGAGAACTGGTATAATACTTGAATACATTTTTTTTTTGTAAACACATACCTACTTAGAATACAATATAACACCCAGACAGAGAACAAACACTCCAATTTGCATTTTTTTTTACAACTATCTGATGGAACTACCATATGGCCCACCTGGTGTTAAGTGGTAACCATCGCCTATAATAAAGCATTGCCTCGTAGGTTGCCACGTCAGGAACGTGCCCTACGATGCACTTCCCTGCGTCCATCTTTGAGGCATACATATGTTCAGCCTCACGTGTCCGTAATTTCACCGGCACCCACACCCATCATCCAAAACACAGCAATGCTGTTTCACGGTAGAAATAGGCATGATGGTAGTACTTCCCCGGACGAGTCCTTTTCTACTAAATGCTATGCCGGTGACCTTTAAATATAGGACCTAACAATCAACTTACTTGGTGATAGAATTTCTCATAAATTTAATCTCATTCAGCCTTGTCATAACATCAGCTGCGATTTCCCTCGCTCTCTCCAACGTCATCTCTGTCTGTAAAGATAAGAGAGTCTCCCATTCGTCCATTATCGCGTCAGTCAGTGCCTCGCGTATATCACTCTGATGGGACTCAGGGAATGGAAACTCTGTTCCGGTGAGAGAATACACGTGGACTAGAAGGCCTATGAGGTTTTCAAGTGGCAGGCCGCGTTGCTTTCGTGTTTTTATAAGGTGAGCTATCTGTAATGTAAATAGACAAATTTATATTCACTCAAACTTAAAAACAACGAAATAGGACAACTACTTAATTTATGTAAATTAAGTTCGTTAAGGTGAAGGAGTTATATTTATATTTTATTTTATAATAAATAATACTTTTAAAAGATATTAGGTTTAGGAAAAAAAAATAATTTTAAACTTCAATCAATCTAATAATATCCTTTCAAATAAAAAAATAATTTTCCAAATCGTTTTACCAAAGACGTAGACGACAAAAAACAATACTTAAAGTTATTCCCAAGTAGAAAGTCCATAAGTTCATACTGCCATAGCAGGTTTTTATTTGTATGCATCTCTTTTTTCTGAACTCGGTTAAATATAGATCTAATCAAATAAATAAGTAAGTAGTATACCTGCGTCAAAACACTAGTAGACTCGCGACTGGTAGCCAGACTCTGCAGGACTTGTCTCTCCAGGTTCATGAGTAGATCCAAAGCTGCTCGTTTTGGAGCCTTGTACATCTGTACCAGAGCCAACCCCTGTTGTAAGGGACCCAAATTCTTGGATATCACGTCGTAGTTACCTAAGAGATTACAAGATAAATTACGTATACTATCAAAAATGTTCTCGAAAAATACCACGGGTTGATGTTATGTGCACTTTGCTTGAGCTCTCCAACGGTGAAAGAAAACATCCTGTCGAAACCCGCGGCTTAGTGAGCTCTGCACTTATTGACCATGACTGATAAGCTATCAGGATGGTCCAGGTGCGGGACAATAAATAAATATTATAGAGAATCCAAACAACACTATCTAGCCCCAAACAAAGCTTAGCTTATACTATGAAAACCAGATAGCTGATATCGTACATAAATATTTTTTTTGTAAATACATACTTAGAATACAATATGACGCCCAGACAGAGAACAAACATCTGCGTTCACCACACAAATATTTGTCGCCGGTGGGAATGGAACCTATGGCGCACAAGGCAGAGCTACTACCAACTGAGCTGAGAGGCCAGTCATTTCATTTATAAACATGTTAAACGTCAGTTGCCCCTGACGTTATATACTATATCATCTTCAATAGATACAAAGGCCTGTTGTTTTACCTTTGGTAGCGTTAATAATCTTCTCCAAGCTCGCCGGAGTGACTTTCATCAGATTCTCCCTTCCAGGTGACCGCTGAATGTCTATCTTCGACAGCCGATCGTACACCTCCAGCATAACCTCTCTCTGGGTCTTGTTGATCATGTGGTTGAATATCTGCACGTCGGTCGGATGGTAAATGCAGCCGGGACTCATGTGGACGTCATTGGGGTGATTGGTTCTAGAAAGGTTAAAAATTTTAGCCTCAGATTGTGGTATGGGTTTGCTTTTCGTCCCACTGCAGGGAAATTTCATAAAATTGTCATTAAATCATTTGCATATATCTACTAACAGCCGCCCACGGCTTCACTCGCCCCACTCGCGTTATTTTTTGGTGGTAAAAATGCCCGTCTCCTGATTTCAAGCTACCTCCCCACCAATTTTCAGCCAAACCGGTTCAACCGTTCTTGAGTTATAAATGGTGTACCTAACTAACACGACTTTCTTTATTCTTTCTTTTGTAAGTCATACAAATCAACAAATAAATTATACAAGTCAAGTTTAAAAAACTTGAGAAACCGACTTCATGGCCAAACTGCAGAACAGATTTTGATAAAATTTCTATGGGACTAATCTGGTAGGAACTAATCTGGTAGTACCTTTCAAATAAAAAAAATCGGTTTATGAATATCGAAGTTATGCGATCTACTCAGTCGCTTCACTCTTGTCAGAGCGACCGTGGTCGTGCGATAACAAAACATAAAAAAATACAACCAAATTGAAAACCTCCTTTTTTTTGAAAACAGTTCAAACTTACGAATTAGCATGACAAATCGGCGACATGTCGACCGCACGTTCTGTGTCCTGGCCCGGGTACCCAGGGAGCACTGACCTCATCTTGTCAAACACTGACTCTGACGAGTGACTGGCGACACCGCAAAGGTCCAAGGTACGGTCTACTATGATAAGAGAAGCTGGGAGAAGAGTGTTCTGAAACCAAGAGCTCAAAAGTTCATGACATTGGCAAGTCCCACATAATTTATATTTCGTAACGAAATGTTGTTTCGTTTGGCCTATTTGTCTCTCTCTATTGCATGGAGAAAAGATGAGACGGCAAAAATAAATTAGGTAGAAACGATCGAAACAAGTTTTTGTCTCATCAATTTTTCATACAAAAGAAAGAGACACATGCTCATACAAAAACAACATTTGGTAGACGAAATGTGATAGCAAAACTCCGACTTTGGGTACTGGAAGACGAAAAATGGTGATTAATTATGTACATACAACGCAATTACCTTTCGCCGATTGATATAAATCGGTGAATTCTCCAATACTCCAGCCACCAAGGCACTATAATTCCCGATATAGAACACTTCCTCCCTCAAATTCATAGAATCCAGCATGCTGTTCAGGGCACAAGCCAGTCTCCTAATCCTGGACCGTTCCGCAGGATGTAATGCTTGCAAGTCCGCCACTGGCTCTTTGAGCATCTCATTGTGGTTAGAGGGAAAGAGCTGTGCAAATGGTGGTGTGGTGAATATTACATTTGTTAATGAAATCGTGAATATTGGTATGTGGTGCACTTGAGCCATCACATTCTGGAAACAGGAGAAAAAAATAATGTGACATAATTTTCATGTTAATAAAGTAAAATGAAAAAAAAAAAGTTGTCTGGAAGAGATCGCTCTTCAGCGATAAGACCGCCCATTGTACATTTGTATGTTTTAAATTATTGTTACTAGTTTTGGTTATTTGTACCATTGTTAGTTTTAAGGTGTGTAATAAAGAATTTTCTATTCTATTCTATTCTATTGAAGGGACTTCAACTATAGGCCTCTCATAACAGAAAAAACACTTCGTTCTTTCTGTTCTGCGATTGGCTTTACCTACAAAATGTGTCAAAAGATAAACAGTGCTTAAACTATTG
Organism: Thera britannica; assembly: GCA_939531255.2. Lineage (NCBI taxonomy): Eukaryota > Metazoa > Arthropoda > Insecta > Lepidoptera > Geometridae > Thera > Thera britannica. Next base: position 15,019,909 of record OW618039.2, read on the forward strand.
CCATCTCTTACCACTGGATACGAGTGACAGGGCATAAAGTTTTTCTAATAGCGTTTATAATTATGTCTGTTAATTTTAAGATGAGCATGGTACATAAAAATATTGCTGGTTTTGAGTTTTTGTAACAGAATTTTTTATAAATCATGTTTTAAATAGTCAGTTATTAAAATATGTTTCAGGCGATCTGAGCTAAAGCTTTTTTTTAATAACAAAAATGTTTATTATCAGGTGGGCCATATATTTGGTCTATCAACAAGTAAATTGAGATGGTAGATAACATACCCCTACTTCTTCGCTCCCTCTTGACATCCATCGAGCCAACATATCAGTCAACATTTCTGTAGCCTTTTGTGGTGCTTGTCCTGAAGCTACCATATCACAAGCAGCCTGGTCTTTGACCATCTCCAAGTACAGCACCTCCAGGCTTACAGAAGATATGAGAATGCAGTGTGTGAGTCTAGCATTCTGTATGATGTCACGGATCAGCTGCAGATGGCCAGATTGTGACTGGGTTATGAATACAGCTTTCTTGTATTGGTGAGGACAATGCTGTAAGAAGTAAAAGAGTGTTAGAGTAGTATATAGTACTGTAGAACTACTACAGTTTGTAGAACCTACGGGATGATTTTAAGGCTTAGACACAGCTGTGTTATGAGCAAAACTTACCTCAAAAGGCGAGAGCATTTTCACACATTTAGCTCCCGAATACATGAGGTTGAACATGCCCTCATCCCAATGCAAGCACTCAGCGATAGATTCGTCAATAAACACTGCAGCTCCGATGATTCGGTTACAAATCTCGGCCCACCAGGCTTTGCTGAACTCTTTTACTGATGTAGTTGTCATTGTATAGCTTTTCTTTTACACCATTTCGTTTATAAATTAATATTAAAAATTCGTATCCGACGAGAAAGCAAAACAAAACAAACACACACACACGCACGCCACGCACGACACAGCACACAGCGACAGCGCGACCGACGAAACAGCTGACTGACATGACAATGGCATGCATGCATGTCTGACAGAAAGTGTACGTCAAAGTTCGAGTCAGTGTCAGTGGGATTAAAGAGAAATAAAAAAGTAAACCAATAAACCACGAAGTAAATAAACAAAGTTCCTGAATGAAGAGAAAAATGAAGAAAAAGAACGAATGCGCGCAATAATAATTAATTCTGATTTGACTGATGGCGGAAAATGTAAAAAAAACTGTCTGGAAATAATCTCTGAAAATCACCAGATACCTAAATATTTTACGCATTTCGACGCACCTACGTCAGATGCAGATGGCATTCCTATTCCTACCCCTCCATGATTTCATTTGTTCCTTTATCTTTTAATATGGGTAGTTTAGTTTTACTCAGAATAAAATAAATTGTAGCTGGATTACTCTTACTCAACTTGTATTATTCTATAATACTTGAAAAAAAAGACAAAACAACATTTTCACATCATTTTAGTAACTTAACACAATACTCTTTTTGGTAAACTAAAGCGCTCCAATACAACTTTCACCAAAGAATCGAACTAGTGTTCTTCATAGCCGCTGGGCAGGGCGTTGACGTGGGGGTTGTGGAAGAGAGACTTCTGGCCCTCACCCCATGGGAAGCGCTGAAAAATATAATTCAATTTATTTTATGAGCCTATACTTTAAAAGCAAACATTTTTTACAATTTATGGATAATAGCATTGGTTCAGCTGGGCTTCAGTTTAAAAAGGTAAAGTTTAGATATAATGATTTGTTATAAATTATTATGTAGGTGGGGTATGATAGGTAGTAATCATTAGTTAAATCTAAGTTTCTTGTTGTCTATTTTTTCTTTATGTGGAAAATTATGATTGTAAACCTTGTACAGCACTAACCTTTGTGCGGACGCGCAGGTAGTCATAAGCCACAAAGTCAGGACGCTCATGGTGCTCCATATGAGCCAAGTAAGCGTTCACCATTCCGAGACCAATGGCAGGAAGAGCCACAAAGAAGGACATCTTCTTCCACAGTTTGTAGCCACCTAGGAACAAATAAATTTTATTTTTTTAAGTATGATAAAATAAAACAAATATCTATATACCTAATCTACATACATAACTAAATCTATCTGTAAAGGCGATAAACTTTAGTGCATTGACAGATTCATGACAGGTTCATGTCACAAACATTGCAGGTAACTACAGTCGTTCACACCCAGCCAGAAGTTCATAAGGCATCAAAACTTTCCTTGCAATCAGTGATAGGATGAAATGAAATTGCTAACACCATGATATATGCAGAGATAACAAGGCATTACAGGTTATCTGGTTACATAATTTTTGGAGTCCTGAAAGCCAGAATGTGATCTCACCTCCATGTCCGCCAGCAGTAGCAGCGTGCGAAGACGAACGGGCATTCGATTTCAGGAATTGAATCGCAGCTCGCTGCAGAATCGAAGCCATTTTTCCAAATTTACAATACAGAAACGAAAATTTATTGATTTTCAGAAGTGAAGGACGAACGAACTGTAGCGATGGGCGAATCCGAGAGATACTAATGCTAATGTTTCGAAAACTCATATCTCTCGAACTTTTCGAATAACGCTGATACAACTAATATACTAATATACTAATCTTTAGCTAGCCCGTAAGGGTAAAAAGTGTTCTGTGAGCAAGCCTGACTGTAACGAACGAAAGAATGAGTATGTATACTAACTAAACGACTAACGAAACGAATCAAGAAAGACATTCAATATCAGGTACAATCAAGCATTCGAGTGGTGAATGAAATGAATAAACAGACAACAACATAGAACGAATTAATGCCTGCCGCTTAGTCGAACGAAACAAACGATAAACGATAGAATAAGATAGGGACGGGAAGCATCTTAATAAAACCTCAGTAATCTTGGATCAAAACGAGTATTATTGAACCCATCAAGTTAACCACCAAAGGATTAACAATGATATACTTAGGCAAAAATAATATTTTTTTGCCTAAGAATTAGTAAGTTGAAGTGGCAATGGGCAGGTCATATAGCTCGAAAAACCAATAACCGTTGGGGAATAAAAGTTCTCGAAAAGCCGCCACGAACCGGATGACACTCACTCGATAGACCGATGACATTATTAAGATTGCGGGAAGTCAGTGGATGGAAAAAGCTCAGAATCGTTCTTCATCGAAATATAGAGGGAAGGCTTATGTCCAGCAGTAGACTTCTTCAGGCTTATGATGATGATGATGACCTACTTATAATTCCTTCCATGGCAAATAAACAATCAGTTCCAAAAAACTGAAAGATACAGAGATAGAGCCATAGACAGACGACCGCCACAGCCAGCGTTTTCAACATAGTCATATTTTCAAACAAAATAGTCGTTGCCTATATTATATTGTATTTATTATTATTATTATGTAATTAAAAACAAAAATAAAGGATTATTATCAAAATAACTTTTTGCCATGAAAGTCACATGTCACATCCCTAGCCCTTGAACGGTACTATAGGCGAACGAACATTGCGTGAGTGAAAATGAATCAATCAAACTAAGCCCCGCCCCATTCGTCTCTCGAAAGATCTCTCGAATCATTCGAAAGCGGAAGTCATTCATGGACTAATTTCATAATTCGAACAGAAAAGTTAGTAACGAAAGATCTTTCGAACGCAGTTTTCATTCGAAAATGCGCATCGCTAGAACGAAGTTACGAGAAAACTGTCAGAAATTCTGTCACAGAATTGACAACTGACATCACAAAACATTGACATTGACCATAGACTTAAAAACTCCTTTTTTTTTTTCGCTCCTTTCGAAGCAGGCTATAGTACTAAGACCATACCGCCTAGTCTTACGTTATTAAAAACTCCTCTAACCACTTGCGCGTTTATAGGGATATGACGTAGTACTTTTAATGTAGCCTGAGTAAGGGCTAAAGTTATTACAACATACTACATGCAAGAGCTAGAGCTTGACTTCTTTCTACGTTAAACGAAACAGGGAATGGGGGAACTTAAAGTACTAAGCATCGTATAAATTACGATAAATAAAACAATAGTTCTACTAAATATATTGGTATGTAATTAATGTACGAAACGACAAGTTGAATGCGCGTTCCTAGGCGTTAAATCGTTGGTAATTATCGTAGATTTGCGTAGCGCTGTGGACGAAGGGGCTAAGTAGACCTACTTATGTACCAGTCCCACTAAGTCCCACTATAATATGATGGGCCTATAATATTATTACCTACTTACTTAATAATTTAATCAGTAGGTAAGTTTGTGGTAGGTAACTAGGTAACTAACATAGTGTACTTAGACGGTTAACATTGAATTTGATCAAACGTCGAAAAAGCTTCGTTTGCTATCAGAGTGACCTCTTTTGGGGCTCCGTCCGGGAAGAACTTGCTTAGAATCGCTTTTGGCGTTACCTGAAAAAGAAAAAACATCGTACCTGTGTATAATTAATACCACTAAGATAATGTTGGGGGTGGAGTAGGGCATTGACGGAATGGTCGCCTAGGGAAAACGAACGCAGTGCTGGCAGACCACCTAACCTTTGGGCCGACGACATCCAGAAGATAGAGGAGGCAGAACTTAGATGCGAGCGGCCATTTTCAGGAAGACATGGCAAGAAATTGAGGAGGCTTTAACCCAGCAGTGGATGGTACTGACTGAAATTGCTGATGAAGAAGATAAATGTTACCTTCTTCGCTTTAACATGCTCAAAGTTGAACCCCATATAGAAGGCGCATTGCTGTAGCTGCCTCAGATTCCTCATGCGGACCCTAGGATCGCGGTCCAGAAGACGCGTGAGAAGGCCACGGGCGGGGTTTGACAGTTCACACGCAGAATCTGGCAACTTCCCTGGCTCAACTCGGTGGGCCTTGTGGAAGCTGCAATTATGGAAATTTGTATTTAAAACGTAGCGATGCACTATAGTTAATCTTGAATAGCCATGGTCTAGTGGTAGCGGCCCCTCCTGCCGATTCTAAGGTCGTGGGTTCAAATCCAGCCGTGTAGGTACCTGATGAGTTTTTCTGCCCAATTTTTATGTACACTATGCCAGTGCTCTCAAACGGTGAAGGAAAACATCGTGAGGAAACAAGCATATCGTAGAACCTAAAAAGTTCGAAAGTATATGTGTCAAGTGCACGAAAAGCGCCTCTTTGAGGCGCACTTAAAATCCTTTCACCACACTTGGTTCGAAAGAATCAGTGACACGTTAAGAAGAAGAAGCAGAGACTTTTCATTACTATGGCTGAAGACAGCACACGTTTTTTTAGTTACACAACTATAGCTGATGGAACTAGCTTGTGACCTAGCCACCTGACGTTATGACAGTCTTTCCTGTGGACAGAGCCGGCTATACTAAGAGGCAAGTAAACACTCTCTCTTTTCATAAAATGTTCCAAGCAGAAGATTAGAAAATTGTTAGCCACTAACCTGAGCTCTGCAGAGCCTGGTTCCACCTTGCTTGCAGCATTGTTTTCGCTCGTTGCTCGGGCACCCACAGCAGGCGCGGGAAACTAAAACCATTGACAAGATTTAAATTTAGAATTTTATTGGAAAGATGTTTATGGTTTTTATAATTTGGGAAGGGAAACTTTAATCCTGCAGTGAACCCAACAGGCGCAAAATTTAGTTGCATAATAAGGCATAAACATGCTGAACACAGACTGATTTCTTACTGTAGTTATAAAAATGACTGAAAGTGTCAGAAATCGTACACCCAACGCAATTGAGACGCAAAAAATACAAGTAGCAAACATGCATCAAAAATAAAACTATGGTCCCAAACCAGAGTCTTTATGATAAAATACCTAACCATATAATAATGTAGTAGGTTCCTAAGTTAAAAATGTATTGTTGTGTAAGTAATGTGATAATTAGCGCCACCAAAGTGGGAAAAAATTGTTGCGGTGCCCTAATAGGGTTTAGGTTTGAAACTAGTCTACTGTATGGCTGCTATACTCTCTACTATAAAGGCTGTTAGATATAAAGTAGACACTTTATATCTAACAACCTCGTCCACTGTATTTAACAACTTAAGTGCAATAAATTATTTGAATTTGAAAAACACGTCTTCATCGTCATCGTCAATAAAACCTTGCCCTAACTGTAATCATTATTTGGATAACTGTCCGAAATTTCTCGCTTTGAGTAAGTATACCTAGTTGTTATGCGCAAATATATTATTAGTTACGTTGCAGATGGCTGTACCTAACTGTGTACAATAGGTTTATTAAAATTTACATACAAAATACATACACCATTTGTTCCCCACTCTAAAAATAAACTGCTAATATCAACGAGCCGAGTCAGAATAATATACTTATTTTTTAAATTTATAATCATCCAACCTGCTTACCATAACTTTATTATAGGGCCTCAAGATTATCATAGCAGACTCCTGATAATATTGAATAAAAATACTTATAAGGTGAGGGAGTTGCTTCATCACCATCAATCACTACGCAAAATAGAAGGAAGGGGACGTATTTAGAACTAGGTAGGTACCTATACTTCTCTGATCGAATTATCTGTTAAACGAATACTTCATTTCATTTATTTATTTAGTGTGTTTAGAGACCACGAAAGCCCCTAAACGGAACTATTTCGTTTGAATCGTAATAGCTAACTAATTTCCTAGCCCTATAGACCACAATATCTTGAGCTGCTGGTGGGTATTAGAACTTTTGAGTTCCAGGGTCTGCAATTGTAACCTGGATCTTTAAATTGTTTGGTGGTGCTGAAACCAAATCGGGTTTTTATTACAGATTAAAGTGATCGACTGGTATGGGTTAGTTTTGAATCTTACTGGTCAATCTTATAGCTAGTGAATAAAGCAAAGTAGCAAACTACTACCGTCTTATTCCATCATGATCAGTCCACAAAACTAAAAGTAAGTATCATAGGGGATAAAAAAGAGGGGGGCAATTCTTCCCTCATTTCCCTGACTACGCCCGGGATAAGGTAATGTAATTCTGAGTTAGTCGCGAACGCATGCAGGCACGTTAATATACAATCAGTGGATCCTATCTTGGAAATACTTGTCCATACAGCTATAGGGATATTAGCCCTTAGGTTTAAAGGGATCGACATCGAAGCTCGCGAGCAAAAAGAGTCGAGTCCGGTCGTTGACGGCTAAAAATAGTCAGCCCTTAATTGCGTACTTGGACTTTACAGCCGATTTAATGACTGTATGAGTTTAGCTTCAAAAGAGGCTGCATTTCATCCACAAACCACATTGCCATACAAACATGCTTTACATGCTAAACAGCTTTTAAAACTTACAGGTTCCTATTTTCTGACCTCCATAGTTATAATAAACTAGCGATCCGCCCTCTAAGCCGAGGCGGGTCGCTAGTAAATAGCCAATGTTACGCAGGGATAATAATGTAATTTTCTAATGGTGAAAGGTTTTTTGGAATCGGCGAAGTAAATTTTGTTTATTCGGTACACACAAATAAATATATAAATAAATAAATATTGTGGACAATTCACACAACACTACCCAGCCCCAAACTAAGCAGAGCTTGTAATAAGGGAACCAGATAGCTGATATAATAGGTACTTAAATACATTTTTTTTTTGTAAATACATACTTAGAATACAATATAACACCCAGACAGAGAACAAACATTTATGTTCACCACACAAATATTTGTTCTCGGTGGGGATCGAACCCACGACCTACGGCGCAGAAGGCAGAGCTACTACCAACTGAGCTAGAGGCCAGTCAAATTATACCATAATTATAGTGTCGATAAAAAATAAATCAAACTGTTACTTTTTAAATCCTCAGTCAGCGATGTACGGTGTTTGTCTTTTGTCAAAATTTTCCACACATCACATGCTTTCTAGCATCCTACTTTAGTCAACATAATTTAAATTAGCGCATAAATATAAAACCACTTATTCACACAACATTCCTCTGATAACCGTAGTCGCTGGGTAAGGAATCTAACGGTTACTACAATTTTAGCCTTGGTCGTTACAGCGAACCAGTAATGACTATGATTGAAAAGCAGCTAAACAAAGCTTACAAGTTAAAATCGATGTAGAGTGCGGTGGAGAGAAGTAAGAACTAATAATGTAGCAAACTCTAGTCAGTGTTCAAGCTGCACTTAGGCACTTACGCTTGGAAGAGAGATACTATGTTTTGTTGAGATTCTCCCGTTAGGTCATGGTAGTGTTGTTGCATGCTCGGCAAATACTTGTTTACCAGTATAGTACAAAAAATCTGTTACTAAATGCCCTTTCTTTGGATTTAGTAAAGATAGTCAACGAGGATTGTCAATTGAAGGTTTTATCATACATTGGAAGGGAAATTTTAGATATGCTGATGTTTGTTAAAAAAACAGAACATAGGTATAGGAATATAAATCATCATTGCTTTACCTTCTATGTTTTTGGTATGTAAATTATTTTGAAAGCTTGATTTGAAAATCAGCTAAATGAAAGTTATGTGCCGCTGCGCTAATAAATCTACAAAACCTACACATAACTACTTACATGCAGCGTATCTTTCTAATATTTTGCTGTCAATCGACAATTAAGAGCAGAGTCCCGTTACAACGAGTGGGCTACTAATCACTTCTTATCTTTATCAATCCGTAGCGCAGCACAGAATAAATTATAGAGACTTTGGTACTAGTGTCTACTTGTCTACCACAAAATGTTTATATTTTCGCCCAGTCACGACTGGCCGCATTTATGCTTATGAATTAAGTAGCACAAAGTATTGTTGCATGCTCCAGTTGGTCTGATCTTGTTTACGAGAGCATTGGATTTGTCTACGATTTAGTTCTAAGTTCTAAAAACAAAAGATTTTTTTTATAGAGAGATAAATTTTGTTTTCACGCCGACGACAAAAATGTAGTCGTCAAGTAAATCTCAGTTTCTCTATGGTTTACTAGAACCAGATGTTGTCTAAAATAACCCGTTTGAAAAAAATGCAAAATACCACATTTTTTTATTGAATTTTGGAATTGTTTTTTTGAATCCTTGTGTAAGTCGGTCAATAGCCCAAATATTTTAGATCTGAAAGATATACTATGTAATTAATTAACTGACGGATATAAAGTACCTAAACCTACCTATGTGTGCGTATAACATAACGAACGAAACAATCTCACACTGAGATTGCTTAGTGATGTGGATGGTTAAAATATATCTCAAACTAAGTACAACGCAAACATTTGAGGAAGAAAGAATAAACAGAAATGATGATAGAGGTATGTAGAGGTATGGAGATACACGGAAGGGTCTCTACCCTTCCGTGTATCTCCATACCTCTCCATACCTATGTCTCTCTAGACATAAAAAGAACGAATATGTATAATGTGGACAGCATCAGCCAAGAAAATTACCTTTATCGTCAATCCGCCGTGACGAAGCTCCCTGGTTTTCAGAGGTACCATAGTAGGTACCATAATAGGTACCATTTGCTATGGTTCTGTGAAGTAGTAGGTGTGTAGTTTATATTTGTACTATAGCAGTGAAAATATTTTATTGACGACCGAGACTAACTTGACTCACATGGCATGTCGCTGCGTGGAAGTGTGGAAAAATGGAAGGGAGGAAATAGATAATATAAAATGAACAATTCAAAATACCCCTTCCATTTATAAAACGAGAACATCATTTTTATTTGTCATAAGTAATTGAATATGACATGTGTTTATGTTATCCATATTAGGATTGAATCCAATTAGTCCATTTATGTGAAGTATTTTGCATTTACTGGAATAATGTGTAGTCAGCAATCCTAGCATAGTTCGGGATGTTTCATACGAAAGGAGGTTTCCACAAGTTCATGGATAGATCGGAAATAGCCTTAGACAATTTAACCTAGAAATAGCCGTAGAATTTTACTTTTGAAACTATTATGGTTTTAACACTATTTTTTATGAACAACGGGATATTTACCATGATTAAATTTTGCGAGTTTTGCAACTGTGCCGAAATATTGGGAGTCAAAACTCACAAAATGTTATCATGATAAATAGTCCCGTTGTTCATAAAAAAATGCCGTAGATTTTACTGCATTTTCCTGCAGTCAAAGAAAAAAGTTAAAGCTTAGCGATCACTTTACTAAACTTATAATTCGTTTCATAGCTAACACGAACTTTTAAAACTTGAACTTCGCCAAGACTGGTTAAAAGCTGTGCAGACATCGCGCGTAATCTTATAGTTCGGGGCAGATACCTAGGTGAAACATACTCTGTGTTTCATGAAAGGCAGCGTCTTGACCCTGATCCATGGAAGTTTATGAATGGCAGTGTGTAGCCGACCTTTTCACAATAGGTACCTCCATCCAATCTTTCCAACGAAAATCAATTGAACGAAAGTTTCGTCATTTTCGACAATGACAGCTAATTTATAGTTATTTTTTGGCTGTTGCGTGTTTGATTGTTGACAGAAGAACGTAGGTGGGTACTTTTCGGTAGCTGTTGCCCGTGACTTTATCCGTGTAGAGTTAATTGAAAGATCGATTTAACAGTTTCGAAGGTTTTTATAGTACAGTCGGCTGCACTAGAACTATTGTATTTTAATTCGTTCGATATTATGAACTCTCTAATCAAAATCTACCCTGTGTCAAATAAACAAAACACAAATAAATAAATGAACGTCAAATATCATTTTTAATGTCAAAAGATGAATAAATTAAGAATATACTCAATTCGTTAGCATTGCACACTTATAAGAACCTAATACTTAAATGATTTCAAAATTCGAGTTTTTGACCTGCGTTTTGTTTTGGCTTGGGCGCGTGGAACTGGCACCTTAGACTCACCTAGCTTTAAGACGTTTCAAAGTGATTCTTGGAATTCAAATGAATAAGTTTTTATTGAGTTTGAGTTTATACAGACATACACTTTTGCAATGATAATAATGAGTGTGGATTGCGGTCTCATCGGCGGCACCTTGACTCGGCGTGGATGTATGTAGATAATTGCATTGTATTTTTGCGTGAACGTATTGGCCAACTATCATAAACATAGATTATTTTTTTAATGTGATCCTGACCTATAGAAAAATAAAGTTTGACTCTCAACAATTAGGGTACTGAAGACCATTCGTCTCGTTCGATTATAAAATATTTAAATACAATAGGTATAATATGAGGAGTGACCGAACAAAACGTGATAATTCCATGATGTCTAATTTTTCACAAAAGGTCAAAAACCGGCAACTACTTTTGCCTTTGCACAATTAAAGAAAATATGGGTTCTAATGAATAAATTACTGTAAAAACATATTAAGCATTATTTTTTATATTTTTTTTTCTTTGAAAATATCATGATTTGCATCAAACTTTCAACTTTAGAGGCGATTTACTGCAGGAATAAGCACGATTTGAACCACACCAACATAAAGGGCGACGTAATTTATGGTATTCTGTCGAATGTCATTGCTAACTTTTTTTTACAAAAAGTGGAATTATCACGTTTTGTTCGGTCACTCCTCATAATTATGTACTTACAAAAATTTCATTATTAACACAGTACGAATAATACAATTTATTTAGGTGCCACGGAAGGGACTCAGCTAAATAAAGGAAGGTATCCGTGCCATCGATCAATACCATCTTTTTTTATTATTTGCTGACTTATTTGTTTTTTTTTCGTCCGAATGCAAAGCTACGATAATAAATCGCAGCGAGCGCAGTCTCTGCTTGCGGTCAACAGCCTTGACATTGTACAGTCCACTGCACTAGAATGTTATATAGACAATTCGTATACAAGTTAATTTCGCAGCATTGAAATTGACATATTTTATCAAAATCATATTAATATCAATTGTAAGTTACTTATAATATTGTAAGATTTGGACGGGCCGAGTGTTACAGTCAATGTGATAATGTGGTGAATAAATGAATTTGAACTAAGATCACGATTATTATATTATAACTTACCATTTAAAGTATAGTCAAAAATAAATTAATATTGTCGACAATCCACACAACACTTTAAAATTATCTAACCCCAAATTAAGTTGAGCTTAGCTACTATGGGAACCACATACCTAGCTGACTACCTACTTATATACATTTTTTAAGCCCTCTAACCATAAACAATAATATGCTTATCCATTTACAGTCGCCGTTGCCGAAAACGGCTATTTATGAAATCATCACATAAATATAAGTTTTTTTTGGGGATCGAACCCACGACCTACGGCGCAGAAGGCAGAGCTAACTATACCAACTGAGCTGACAATTTTAACTAATTTGAGAACTTGTCAACAGAGGTCGTAAACTTTGTGTATTTTGAGCATATTTCAGTGCTGCAATGGACGTCGGACTGAAAACGAATTGAATACATTCTAGTGCAGCCGACTGTACTGTAGTCGTTTGGTGTTTACATCTTATTTGTATTCTTTAACAGTCAGCCTAATTATTGTCATTTAATGCAGTGAAGTCACGAACGGCAGTTTATTAAGGATGGATAGTACCTAAGTGGTCTGCAGATGATCCATTATCACGGCTACATAGTAACACATTTACTTTGTATATAATATAATATTTAAGTTAAACAGTGATGCTAGTGTTTTTTCTAGGTTCCATAAAACTCTCGATAGAAAATATTAAAAATCGAGTCCAAATCGCTTCAATAAAAATTGGTGGACACTTCTCAGAGCACGATCACACAAACATGTTTCTTCTTCTTGTAATTACAATGCAGAGGGCGGCAGAGTGAGGCCATAGGCATAGCTAAAAGTCCAAACAAAACTGATACACTTGCTCTGCCCTGAGTGTAGCTCAAACACACAAGGCAAAAAGAAAAGCACTCAATCAAATAAATGTCAAAGATCACTTATACTTCTTAAATCTCGGTGAATCGTGGCCAGTTCCAAGCGACCAAGTTTAGAAAAACAGGCAAGAAACTTGGTTCCTTTCCTTCCTACCGTTTCACTACGTCACACCTTGTTTACTACGGATGCAGCGCTTCATAAAATATTAAAAATACCTACCTACAACAGTCATCATCATCATCAGCCCTTTTGCACCCACTGCTGAGCATAGACCTCCTCTTTATTGCGCCACTCTTTCCGGTCCCTCGCAAGTCTCATCCACTCATTCCCTGCACTCGCAACAATGTCGTTCGACCAACGGGCGAGTGGTTAGCCTCTAGGTTTTTTTTTACCTACAGTAAATAATAAAAATAATAAACCTTAGGTTTAGGTTGCGATCATCTTCAGGGCCAACGTATAAATAATTTGAATGCATATTTATATTTTACGATAAATAATTTCCATAGGTATAGTGTAATTATGTACCTATACCATGAGTACAGTTTCAAAAAAAATAAGAATAAACTATTGTCAAGGACTAACAAATTAAGATCGTCATCATTTCTGACCATGGAATTTAAATTGCCTGAGGTTTTGTTATTTGAAGTCGTTAAACCGAGCTTAAGCGATTTTCCTCGTGGCGTTTAGGTACCTATTCAAGTTCGGGTTATTTACGTTTCAGTTAAAACTGCAATGCATCATTTCGAAGTCAATAAGAATGACCTCTCCTTAATCTCCAAGATCACACATGCTTACAAAATGCACTTGTTAGTATCTGACATTAGAATCTTCAAATAGGTAATGAATCCTGAAATTACTTGACGCCACATTAAAATTTACGGTGCATTAATTCGTTTTGTTTAGGTATTTGAACTAAAATTTATATGTGAATAAACATTTTCGTGTTCCGTCCGAGACATGTTTAGAAAAACACTTCACTTCCTTCTACGTAGGCAACTTTTAATTTTATAGTATTGGTTTATGTGAGTATATTTAGGTATGTACTTAGGTACGTGTACTTAGTAATAGAGTACATTATAATTTTGGGTTTAAGTCTGTACTTTCTTAAAATTATTTTTTCCATTAACGACGTCATAAATTACTTCGAGTGTATGAATAATTTTGTTGGAGTAAATATTTGTAATAACTGAGTTTACCTGCTGGTGCACAATAAATTCACTACTACAGGAAATAAAAGAGCAAGAGCATTATTGTATGAATCTGGAAGGAGGATGTCAGTGTTTTACATACTTAGGTAGTACTTACTCACCTAAGGTCAGTCTCAAATGCGAGTAAACGTTACTTTGTTCTTCCTATTTTACCTAAATTCTTTCAAATATTTCCCTCGCTTTGACGACGTAAAGTGGAATTACACTTGACAATTTTTTTAAAATTGTAGTAGATGTTTGGTATATCTCGGGCCAGTAATGAAAATTAATCTGAAATGGCGGCGCTTCTACACTTCCCACGAGTATGAGTGAAAGGTAATTAATGTAAACAATAGCGTATGTAAATGTAAAATGTAAAAATATTTATTTCCATAAAGGCATGCTTAATGTTAGGTGCAACGCGCCTTCCTGCTTTAGCTTGCGCTGTGTTGCAGGAAGTAACGCCTCTTCCAAACATGAAAATACAATTTTCATCCCACCAGCTCTGAAAGTGTGTTTTTGATGTTTAATTTCTGACTGGAAAAGCCGTTTTTATCCGCTAGAGGATAAAGTAAATTTGAATTTAGAATATCGTGTTCAATAAGTTTGTGAATACACAACCTATTTACTTCTACCTCCATGGTGCCGAACTTATCATACAACCTTTTTTATTTTGTTAAAAACTCGCACTCGTAACCTTCTTGGTGTATTTGTGAATTCAAAACACCATTAAACCTATTTACTTCTACCTGCATGGTGCCGAATTTATCATACAACCTTTTTAAATTTGTTAATAACTCATACTCGGAACCTTCTTGGTGTGTTACTTTTAGTCGCGCCATGTTCTTTTTTGCATTTAGTCATTTCCTCGCTGAGGTGGGATGAAAAGTTACGTGTTGCACTCGAGTGCAAAGATTTTTCACCTTGTGCTCCTTTGATTCCTTCGCCAACGCTTAGGATTCTAACTTTTAAACCACTCGCTACGCTCGTGGTTAAACTTTAGAATCCTGCGCTTGCTCAGTCATCAAAATTGAGCACGCGGTTAAAAAGCAGCTTTGCACTCTTGTATAACAAATAACTATTTAAAAATAAACAAAAAAAAACTTTAGCTAGAGTTTTACAAATAATTACTTAAAATCAACGAATAACAACTACATAACATTAAACTACATATAAAAATTTAACATAAAAAGTAGGGAAATACCTACATGGAAAGAACACAGCATTGAACATTTTTTTTTTATTATCTTTGTTGAACTTGATGGTTTGGATGTGTGGGTGTGTGCGAGGGAGGGTGTGTGTAGGGGGAAGGTGTGTATGTGGGAGGGAGGAAGTGTGTGTGTGTCGTAGGTTCTTTACTGAAATGAGTCAGAGTATGAGTGAGAGGTGTAATAAGCGCCGCCATTAGAGATTCGTTTCTTTATCGGCTCAAGCCAAAATTGGGAAAATAGTGCTTTGTTTTAAGAATTTTTATTACCAGAATAGTTTTCGTAACATTTAATAAATTAGTATGGTATCCAGAATATAATAAACAGTCAAGGTTATAATAAACTAAACACGAGTCAATGACATTTACAAAAACAAAATCACACAAAATAATCTACGCAAACAGACCAAAACATAAACTCGTATAACATTAATATGCTAAAGTAAAGTAAATATCTGTACTAACAAGAGGAGTAGATAGTTACCTACTAAAGTGATAGAAACAGGCTATGGGTATGGGTACAGTAGATGTTTGTGGACACGTTAAAAAAAGTTCACGTCCATTTTATATGACTGGCCTCTAGCTCAGTTGGTAGTAGCTCTGCCTTCTGCGCCGTAGGTCGTGGGTTCGATCCCCACCGAGAACAAATATTTGTGTGGTGAACATAAATATTTGTGTGGTGAACATAAATGTTTGTTCTCTGTCTGGGTGTTATATTGTATTCTAAGTATGTATTTACAAAAAAAAATGTATCTAAGTATTATATCAGCTATCTGGTTCCCATATTACAAGCTCTGCTTAGTTTGGGGCTGGGTAGTGTTGTGTGAATAGTCCACAATATTTTTTTTATTTTTTATTTATAAAATTGGTTTAGCGCTTCACGAGATTCAACCAAACACAGTGCGAAAAATAACAAAGGCCTAATAAACACACTATTTTCACACGCTTTTAAGTTTCTGCTACCGTTTAATATACATATAGATTAGTGATATACCTACCCACTAATTATTGTGAATATGATATACCTTCTATGAAGTGCGCAGTAGTTTAGCGTCAGTGAATTTTAAAGGACCTAAATAACTCGGTCTGTAACAAAATTCGCGATTTGTTCGCATGAGCGATGTAAGTAAACCTTCCTAGACCATTTGAGATCCTTGGAAGATTTTTTTTTAATTACTATGCTGGGCAAAGGTCCCCAAACATTCCACTCCGGACACAATTTTGCTACGACATTTTCTTCCACTAAGAGCAAATATCTAACCAAAAACCGTATGTTTTTTTGAAAGTTTGACATTCAATTAAAAATGTCAATGAGTACTCGAATATATTTTTAGAAAGCTCTCAATATAATTAAGATCAGTTAGTATTTACCGTAAGTCGTTAGTGTAAATCCTCCATTACCTCGTTAGGTGGCGCCGGCACGACGCAATTGAATAGCTGTCTGTATCTCTATAGAGTTTTTTTTAATTTATCATAAGTAATAGAGTTTTTTTTTTATAAGATTACTACTGAATAGAACAGAACAGATTTTATTGGGACACAATCAGCACATAGAGACGCAACACAGTAAAATAATTTGTAAAACGTAAAATAAAAAAGCAGCCAAGTGCGAGTCGGACTCGCCCATGAAGGGTTCCATAGCACGACGAACTACAAGAACCTTTATATATGTTACTTGATGTAACATAATAAGGTTCCTGTAGTTCATTGAAAGGTAATTTGCGGTTTACGGTTTATGACGTATAAAAAAAAAACTACTGACTAGTTCTCGTTCAAACCAAATATCGTTGAAAGTTTACATAGTAATGTACAACATATATTTTTTTTAGTATTATCATTCTCTTACTTTACAAGTTAGAGGGGGGGGACCAACTTTTTTCCACTTTGGAAGTGTCTCTCGCGCAAACTATTCAGTTTAGAAAAAAACTATATTAGAAACCTCAACATCATTTTTGAAGACCTATTCATAGATACCCCACACGTATGGGTTCGATGAAAAAAATTTTTTTGAGTTTCCGTTTATGACGTATAAAAAAAAACTACTGACTAGATCTCGTTCAAACTAAATATCGTTGAAAGTTTACATAGTAATGTACAACATATATTTTTTTTAGTATTATCATTCTCTTACTTTACAAGTTAGAGGGGGGGGGACCAACTTTTTTCCACTTTGGAAGTGTCTCTCGCGCAAACTATTCAGCTTAGAAAAAAACTATAATAGAAACCTCAACATCATTTTTGAAGACCTATTCATAGATACCCCACACGTATGGGTTTGATGAAAAAAATTTTTTTGAGTTTCAGTTTCAAGTATGGGGACCCCCAAAATTTATAGTTTTTTTTTCTATTTTTGTGTAAAAACCTTAATGCGGTTCACAGAATACATCTACTCACCAACTTTCATCAGTCTAGCTTTTATGGTTTCGGAGAAAAATGGCTGTGACACGGCCGGACAGACAGACAGACAGACAGACAGACAGACAGACAGACAGACATGACGAATCTATAAGGGTTCCGTTTTTGCCATTTGGCTACGGAACCCTAAAAACACACATTAAAATTGTGTGTGCGTCTCTCGTAGAGAGTATTATATTCCTTGGTGTATACCTACTTGTTCATCACTAATATAGTTCAAAGTTATTTTGTCGTGTTAATAACTCTTAGGGATCAAGGTCTGAAATAAAAAGTTTGTATTTTAAAAACAAAACTTAAGAACTTTCTTCCAACCTCGATTTGTGATGTCGGGTAAAAATGCAACGATCCTACGATGATTGAAATAATATACAATGAAAGCGATTACTGAGAAAATTACACTATAGATTGCTTGTGACGATTGATAAGATATAAATACAGTTAGGTATATAGATATGTACTGTACTTACTAGAGTAATACTTACTAATCGTATAGCGAATATTACAAACGAAAAAAAATGCTAAATACTATTATAGTACACACACGCTTTGTACTAAAACTTTTTATTTGTGACTAAATTAGGTGTATGCGTATGCGTCAATATTATAAAGACCAGCGTTGCCCGGGAAGAACCTTTGAATTAAATTGATAATTCCAGACTATTAAAGAACATTCTAGAACGTTTAGGAGCATTCTGGATGATGAATCATTTCAATGTCTGAATGAAATTTGATTATGATCAATTTTGAATATCAGATCTAGAGAAATGTTTAACATTTTTGCAAATTAGATAGTATTGTGTGGATTGTCCTCAATATTTAATTATTTATAATCTATAGATTTTATTTATTTATGATAACCGTACTTTATATAAGTACACTAGCGCACTAAAGGGTACAGTAAAATAAATTGCTGGGACTGGGTAAATTAAAAAAAAAACGCAGGCAACATCTCTACGCACCTGCGTAGCGTACCTTACTTAGCTCTAGCAGGTCTGCAAAATGTGTATAACCCACCTTACAAACTCGTGTACAAACTATGTGAGAACACCTAGTTCTTTGACTCATGTAAGTACACAATGATCTCGCACTCAAGAAAATAATATCATGAAATTGATCAATAAATAATTCCTAATTGTTTTTAACGGCATTGACAACGTAAATATCGGATAAGTGGCATAATTGCAAACAACAGCTAAACACCTGCGTAGACCTCATAAGGATAAAACCTCCATAAAACTACCTGAAGATTAGTCTAAAGAAATGAACTGAACTGCAGCAAAATGGAGGAATTTTAAGCACCCGTTTGCAGCAGGCGTCGTAAATATGTACTTAAGTAAATTACATATATAGTTTAAAATCGATTTTCAAAGAAATACAATTGATACAGAAACCAAAGGTCCAGTTCTGATTGTAAGACATCGTGACTCATACTGGAAGATCAAGTCATGATTTGATAAGTACATAAAATTGCTTGCCGATGCGATGATTTAAGCACAATTGCCAGTAGCGAGGGGGCATAACTGAGGCATTCATTTTGTTTTGAGCAAAAAACAAGCAAATTGGCGAGCAGCACCAATTCCAAGAGATAGTCCGGCAAAACCCATAATGACTTGTTTTTGTTTTGATACTTTAATCTTTGCAATCGTCTTTATTCTTATTACCTGCTTCGAAATAGTTAAAAAAGATTCAAGTTTGTATGCAGGTACGTACAGTAATTACACTTCCGAGATAATATTTCCTTGTCGTTTTGTTCATATGTGATAAGATGATTCATATTTCTGTCTAACGTCTTTTTTTCCTTCCTCAACCGACTACAATTAAGAGGAGTCATGACCTTACCTCGCTAATCTAAAATGTCTGATTATGTGCCGTAACTTAAAAAAAAAAACATTGTTTGCTTAGCAAGGTTTGTTGCGCATTTGTTAGAGTATGGTCACTGGGTACCTACGTTGTATTTATTTATATTTGTTTGTATTTTGTGGTGTAGGGGAGCAGATATTTTTAAATTGGATGCTACATTGCACTGAAGAAGTTAAATTCAATTAGACTTGTAATTGAAGGTTTCATTGGACGGTTTCCCGTTGGGTTCAGATTGTATCCAAAACAAAAACAAAGAGTTGATATTAAAACATGAATGACGCTGAGATTCACTTGTAAACAATAATGAACCATCGTTGATTAGAATGGCCGTATAAACAAAAGTTAGGCATTTTATTTAACCATATCAACATATTTTGAGAAAATAATTATAGGATTCCTGTCAAAATATGTCAAAACTTAGACTTAATATTAAAATTGAGTTCTGTACGATCACAAACAAACTACATTATTTGAGTATTTAGCTTCAGGAAACTGTTTTATCTTATGAATCAATCTGCCCATAAAATTTCAAGATATTTCCTACTTCATTAGATTTGTTAGTTATCCTTTCCTCAATCTTTCTATTTGTTATAGAGGTAATAACGAACAATGTCACTTTCCGCATAATCTTAGAGTAAGTAGTTACCTACCTCAATATTTATAAACTGTGGGCTTGATGGACAGCCAATCATGACTTTGCACAGGTAATAAAGTTAAGCTGCATTATATTTATCCTGGATGATGTTACATTTCATACTTTTTTGAACATACATGTTATTTTTTAAAAGTTAAAAAAAAGATTTATTCAAGTCGGTTCATAAATGACGACGTTAAGCGATAGCAAATACAGGGTGGCCCAAAAGTCGTGGATCAAACGCAACTATTTTTTTTTGCAGCTGATGCCCCCTTCTAACCCCTAGTTGCGTTTGATCCACGACTTTTGGACCACCCTGTATTTGCTATCGCTTAACGTCGTCATTTATGAACCGATTTGAATAAATCTTTTTTTTTATCTGAAAAGAAATATTTCCAAATTCGTCCCATAGAAATTTCATCAAAATAGGTTTAAAAGTTTGTCCATGAAATCGGTTTTTCAAACTGATATTGTATTAATAAACTGAGCCATCAACTTTGTAGTCTACAATAATCTACCTTCCTTCTACACCATCGTAACGTGACAGTCAACAGCATAACGGTCAAACATCAGTTTAACCACAGATAAGATAATACTATACTAGTAGTTTAACGGACAAACCGGAACCCGATAATTAGTTTTTGAGCTTAACGTCCACGTTGTCTTAAGGCCTGCGCACATCTAGGCGATGGCGATCAGTGAAACGCTGTCAAATATTTTATTTTATTTATTTATTTATATTTATTGGAAAACCAACAGCTTTATAACTGAAGAATACACAACAAATTAGATTTAAAGAGCCAATCAGAGGCTCTCACGAGTAGGCTATGTTACATACACAGTGAGTATATTAAGTAGATCAAGATATATATCGCAAATCTATTTAATTTTTCTTCTCAATTTACGGAATCTGTCCCTTTGGTCAATTTTAACAATGTCAAGTGAGGATATATTACATAGCTGAAATATTTTTAATCGAATCCATCCCCACATCTAAGCGTTATGTTGTGGCAATCAGTGAAACGCTGTAAATATAGCTGTCATATATTTGACAGCGTTTCACTGATCGCCGCCACAGAACGCTTACGCAGATACGTGCGCAAGGCTTTAACCTGCCTTAATTCATTCGGTTTAGTGCTAGACCTAGGCTTCAAGGTACGGTTACGTGCAGTTGTGGATTTAGAGAGAGGACACACTTGACTTAATCTTTAGTTTGGAGGTTTTGACTGGCCTCTCAGCACAGTTGATAGTAGCTCTGGCTTCTGCTTCGTAGGTCGTGGGTTCGATCCCTACCGAGAATAAATATTTGTGTGGTGTACACAGATGTTTGTTCTCTGTCTAGGTCTTATAATGCATTATTCTTAGTTTGTATTTTTTTCAAATGAGTTAAAGTGTCCCCAAATTAAGCAGAGTACCTACTATAAATATTTTTGAAACCAGATCGCTGATAAGCATCAGCTTATCAGCATTGCCTCGTAGGCCACGCAAGTCAGGAACGTGCACTACGATGCACTGCCCTGTGTCCATCCACTTGAAGCATGCAGATGTTCAGCCTCACGTGCCAGTAACTACACCAGCACCCACGCCCTTCAAACCGAAACACAGAAATGCTGCTTCACGGCAGGAATAGGCATGGTGGTAGTACTTCCCCGGACGAAATCACAAAGAACTCTAATACTACTTGCATGTGTTACAAGAGTTAGAAATAGCATTAATTTTACTTGTCTGCTATAGGTATAAAGAAATAAACAGGACACAACCTGTCCGTATTCAGAATAATCAAAACGATTGGTTTGAAAGACTTTATTTATCATAAAGAGAGCTTTCTGAAATATGCTGGAGGCTGAAAGAGGTTCTAATGGCTTTAAACCCGCTTTCAGGTTTTACGGTGTTGTTTAACTACGGTATCATAAAATTAATGGTGTGGAAGTGAACAAGTTCCTTAAGAAGCAGGTGCAACTAAGCCTAAGGGTAATATTGATGACACCGCCGTTTCCTTACTAGCACTGTGACCTTTCACGCATTGTGCTTAGTTACAAACATCATTCAAACTGTTTTATAGAGTACTAGACGCCGGACAAAAGTCGTGGATGTGGGTACGCGAATCGCAAAACTGAAATGGAGATGGGCAGGGCACTTGGCAAGAAGGGACGACGGAAGATGGACGAAGGCGGCTACAGAATGGTGGCCAAGGGGTGCTCAAAGACCTAGAGGCAGACCACCCGCCCGTTGATCGAACGACATTGTTGCAAGTGCTGGGAATGAGTGGATGAGACTCGCGAGGGACCGGAAAGAATGACGCAATAAAGAGGAGGCCTATACTCAGCAGTATTAAACGGGCTGATGATGATGATAATTCTATTCTAGAACATTTTGTCAAAATGTAGAATTTTTAGGAAAATCCTTACATGATAGAAAAGGATAGAAAGAAAAGTCCCAACGTGTTGAGGAGAAGTTATAACTAAACATTCGAGGTCACGAGTTTTTCGTCTGCTGTCGAACTTTTTCCATTCGACCGTCAGCTGTTTACTGCTTCGCGAAAATGTTTTTCTGGACATACCGTGTGGGCTGACAGGAATAATAACAGTTTCACTTGGCACGAACTCAATTATACAAAAACGTCTGGATCAATAAGGAAGGTGAAATAAAAGGAAACATACAAAGATCCGAGGAAATTATTGGATATGGATGAGGGTGGTGTTTATAGAAGAAGAGGTAGACCAAAGAAAAGATGGATGGACTGTGTCAAGGATGACATAAGCAAGAAAGGGGTGAGCAATGAAAAGACGAATGATAGAGATGAGTGGAAGAAGAAAACCTGTTGTACCGACCCCACTTAGCAGGATGATGGGATAAGGCAGGAAGATGATGATACAAAGATCGAAATAATATGAGCAAGCAAAATTAGATAGGTATTATGTTATGACAGTACATTCGATAGCGTGATCAGAAACTACCTAAAAAAACTCTAATATACATTCAAGTTTAGCTGCATTCATCTAAATATACCTAGACATAATGCATTCAACCGATCATATTTGCATATCCTGTGTACGGTAATTTATCGCCAATTACATATTGTATCCTCATCTACCTATCTACTTAAACTCGTCATAGAATTGGACTTGTCCATCATCATCCATGGAATAGTAAGATGCGACTACGGAACGTAACATTAAATTGGCAGCAGCAACTCCAGTAAGCGACCGGCACACTTCGATAACCAATTCTTCTACCAAGCAGGTTGAACGGCAAAATCTATCAAAGGAGGTTTATATCATACGAGCCGAGGAGGTTTAGACATAAACCTCCTTTGGGGGAGGTGAAGACTTATGCCTCCACCATATTTATGGGTCATATATCTGAACGTATTATGGCTGATGTCGATGACAGACTAAAGAACCGACTAAATTGTTTCATAAATAAATATTGTGGACAATTCACGCAACACTATCTAGCCCCAAATTAAGCAGAGCTTGTTCTATGGGAACCAGATAGCTGATATTATACTATGTAATATGCATTTTTTTGTAAATACATACTTAGAATTTTATTTTATTTTATTTTATTTTATTCGGAAAACAAACAGTACTACAAACTAGGCAATAACAACTTAAATATCTAATTACCAATTAAATGTTTTCGCATATATAAAACTACAAATAGGCACGTGTTGCCTTAAAAAGAATAAATTAAAGTAAAAGTGAAAGAGAATACAACATAACACCCAGACAGAGAACAAACATCGGCGTTCACCAGTCAAATATTTTGTCCCGGTGCATGGGTATCGAACCCACGTCCTACGGTGCAGAAGGAAGAGCTACTACCAACTGAGCAGAGAGGCCAGTCAGACTGTCAATACTGTTTACGATTACAACCTCAATAAGCGTACAATTCACCTTCACAAATTATACCCAAAACATCAGTTGCAGAAGGGCGTACCAACCTCTATTTTGGATACAATAAAAGTTAAAGAGCATAAAAAAGGATTTGTCTGATGTGACGAAAATACAATGAAATGAATACGACATGATACAAAGGTGTTAATAAGTATAGATAATTAGCGGTTTACTAAATAAGTGGTTGCAAATTGGAATTCAGAGAAATATGTTCCACTTGAAAACAATGCAATACGGATCAAAGAAAGATCTTGAAATCTCCGTTGACGTCGAAACCTAGGTACGGTTGTAGGCAATAAATATTGCACATCGGCTTTTCTACTTTTGTAGAGCGCTATCTCTTTCTGACGCACACTACGCTCTATGAAGCCGAAATTAGCCGAAGTGCAATGTTTATTGCCTACTACATACCAGTAACAGTAGCTAACTAAATCAAATTAGTACCGCTGGGTATGCACTGTTTATTGAATATTTGACAGCTGTCATAGCTCAGTAAGTAGTAGCTCTGCCTTTTGCGCTGGAGTGCTTGGGTTCGATCCCTACCGGGAACAGATATTTGAGCGGTGAACATAGACATTTGTTTTCTGTCTAAAAGTATTGTATTCTAAGTACATATATGTATTTACAAAAATAAATGTAAGCACATAAGTATTATATCACCTATCTGATTCTTTGCTTAATTAGGGGCTAGAAAGTGTTGCGTGGATTGTCCAGAATATTTATTATTTAATCAATAAAATATTTAAACAAGTAAACATTTAGACACGTGTTTCTATTATCAGAGAAATTCAAGATAATAACAAATAAAAAAACAAAGAAAATTACAGACATATTGCAAGAGTTTCGCATTTTTGTAAATGACGTGTCAAGTTTAAATTCTTTAAAAAAATATTTTAACAAAAATACAAAACAAAAATACCTATCGCTCGCTAAATATTTGTTTCGGGGTGTCAATATAAAATCTCGAAGATCACAGTTGATAAAATATGACTCTACAAAGAGCTACAAAATAATTCAGTGTCCTTCGAATTAATATTTAAAGAGGATTAGAATCAATACTAACAAAGTTACGCCTGCGCTGTTGGCCTTAAAACATTTATACTGATTTAGTATCAATTTTCGTTAACGAACCGAAAAAATAATCATTCTTCTTTCAATTCATTCTTGTATACTTATCTGAGAAATATTCCCAGAATTTTCAGTCAAATTTTATTTTATTAATTTTTCAAAATAACGGACCAAAACTTGAAATCACAAGGGCAAAGTTCAGTAAACATTTATGAAATTTCAATTTTGCATAACTTGTATTAAAAAGGAAAAATTTCACAAAGACCACGTGAGAAAGTCTGACTGGCACGCTTAAATCGATATTTATTTTGTCTTCTTTTTTGGTGTCTTCGTGTCATTAGTTTTTAATTTGTCACCTTCGTTCAGAATTACAAAATCAATGTTATTAAACTGCAATTTGGGCAATAAAACAATTATAATTGGCAGTGTCTTTATAATCGGCATTTGAATCCATAATAATTATGGATTCAATGAAGCGGTGACAAGCCAAGTACCTAAAGCTTCTCTCTATAGCCTCAAAGGTTTGCTGTATGAAAACTCTGCTCAGGGTTAAGCTCGCCTTTGTATATGTCCTCTATTTCTGTTCTTTTCTTATGTTTTATATTGTGTGCAATAAAGAATTAAGAATTAAAGCCTTCAGATCATGTGACGCTTTTATTAAAGGCTGTAATATAACAAATTATGAGAACTAGATAACTCCTCATCCTATCTTACCACTGGTTATTTCAAACCAGAGTGGTAAAAGACGTGAACTAGACAATTTAATTAAACTTTTTTTGAAAATACATTAGCTACTTTACTTATTACAATTTTTAAGATATACTTAGCATTCATGCTTTTACAATCTAGTTGTGTGTAGGTAAGACATTAAGTTTGGGTAAAGCATGTACTTTTAATAACAAAAGTAAATATGTATACAATAAAGTACTAAAACTTACTGACCTAAAATCAAAATAAAGTACTAAAAAAACGATAAGTCTTCAATAAACACAAAGGTAAGTTAAAAACGTAGTTTTCTCCGGTGGGTGGCATTTTATGAGGCTTTAGTAATAAAAGTACACGAAACGTTACTTAGGGGGTAATTCGTTGTAACACAGTACCTGTACTTTCACAGTGGATTGTCAAGGTCAGGGGTAATAGATGTTATACTGTTTACGAATCGACTTAGGACCAACGTGCACTATTTTTTGTCAATAATTTTTATCCCCCAACATAGGGAAAGGGATGTTATAATTTTGAGGTTTAATAGGTTCGTATTCCACACAGTGAACGAACAGTCTGAGTCGATCCTCAAGCAAAGATTTTATGTCATTTTACAATGGAGCACTATCAAAAAACCTATGCTTGAGGCTCGACTCAGACTCAAGCACTGTTTCTGAATACGAACCTTAGCGTGTGTCTGTGGCCTTGTAGCTCTGAATTAGTTACGATTTTTCTTTCGTTAGAAAGCTCTGTGATTGTTCTTAGCCATGTGTTTGATAAAAATCTGTGCAGCCGCTTTCATGTTCAAAGGATATACATCACCTCGACTAGAGATTTAAAATTTTTGTAATATTCTAACATCAATATTTAATACGCTCTTTCTCTTAGGTTGTCCGTTATTTCTACCCTGTTCCTTTTTCAAAATTAAAGTAAATGTGAAGTGTAGGTATAATACTTAATTTCGATAGGGATACTGCTCGATACTGATACAAAAATATCCTCAGCCTTGCCAGTAGTATGGCCAGTAATATGGCTGGCTGGTACCTGTTTATAAAATAAAGGGTCAGTTTTTGAAACCATGGACAGAATCGCAGTACTTTCTAAAATTTCGCGTTTGGTAGGTGGACAAGTGGACATAATTTAAAAAAAAACTAGCAGGTCTTTATCGCGTACGTACTTATTTATTTACTTATTATCAATAAAGATAGGTCACTGACATAGCTCGTAGAATTAGTACCTAAGTTCATAAATGACAAAATTATGCATCAGCTAAAATTTTAAAAAATACAACCGAATTGAGAGCGCTTTAAACTAACATTTTTACAAGCGCCTATGAGTTTTATGTATGAATGTAGCTTACCCTAACATGATTTTAATTGATTATTCTTTTTATCCACAACTACTGCCAAGGATGAATTAAATTACAGAATCCATCAGACATGAACCTAAAAATCTAACACTTGAACTTTGTATTTACTAACAAAGTATTATGATGTGAAATAAATGAATTGAATTGAAGTACGTTGATTTTAAAATATGTACATCTTACTGTAGATGACTGCAGGTGATTAATGAACACATCATAATATTCTATACTATAAAATGTTCTATAATAATAAGAAAAAGGCTTGCCAAGCATCTAAAATCCTGTCCCAGGAACTATAGCATCCCGCAGGTATATTAGTAAACACCTTGCCCCTGACGCTATATAAATCATCTAAAATAGATGCAAAAGCCTGTTTGAATAATCAGGAACTCACTCTATGTACTAATAATTTCAACTCAAAAAGCGCTGTGACTCAAACTTCGACAAATTGACTAAACTCCATAGTTTTCTATGTGTTTTTCTACCAACATGAGTTGCCATTATTTTTTTCGTTTGGTTTGTTTTAAGCCTCTTCCTAGTCAGATAATGTGTTCGTTAATTGGATAAACAGTCATTACCTATAGGTATCTTACCTACTGCCATGCTAATTACCACGCGAAAACCAAGGCTTACCAAGTGTACTTGAACTTGACCAGTTTTAATCCCGACAGTGTGAAAGATGTTATTGTTTTGTGTCAACAAGAAATTTAGGTCATTTTTCAATATTGGTTAAACGTGTTAATGAAGGTAAAATATTGATGAATTTGTAGTTTAACATCAGGATCACACACTTGAAATCTTTTCACCACACTAGCACTGGTTTGAAGAACCAATGACACGATCAGAAGAAAGATGACGATGGATAAGAAAGGAGTGAGTGCTGAAATGACGGCTTATAGAGGAGAGTGGAGAACGAAAACCTGTTGTGCTGACCCCACATGAAGTGGGATAAGGACATGATGATGATGACGATTGTAGTTTAAAATCATATCTTAGTTACTTAACTTAGGATCAGAATTTGAGCTAATTTTAGGGATAAAATAAATTTTGCTGGTCGACTTAAGTAATAGAACACTTGAATCAGAAAATTACTAAAACAATTTTGTCATTAACCAAACACATTAACGATAAATTATGTGGCATTAATTATGTAACACCGTGCATATAGTGTTAAAAATAAAATAGAATATAAAAACGATAAAAACAATCCGCTGTTTATAGTTTAGCTTAACAGGACCAGCAAATATAATAAGCATAAAGCGTATTAGAAACAAGACAGGATCCTTGACAATCAACAACAGCTAAAAAATAAAAATGCATAATTTTACACGAAGCTCCTGTATCGGAGATGGGCAGGCTACTTGCATCGGCTGTGTCAACGCGCCTCCCGAACTCACTATATAAACACGACCATTATCAAACAACCACCAATACATTGCTGACCGTCACAGCGAACACACATAAAAATAATCTTGGACGATTTTTGTAGTTGTGTCAGTGATTTGAATCTTCCCGGCGTTATCGTGACAGGACCTTAAATTCAAGTGAGTATTGAATAATTATAAGTTTAAAAAACTTGAGAAACCGACTTCATGGTTTAACGGCTAAACCGATTTTAATCAAATATGTTTGGGACAATCTGGACGTAAGAATAACCTTCCAAATAAAAAAATAATTTTCTAAATCGGTTCATAAATGACGGAGGCATACAGTTACAAACATTAAAAAAATTATTTAAAAAAAAATGGCAACACCGATTTTAATAAAATTAAAATGGGACCAATCTGGAAGCAGTACCTTTAAGATAAAAAAATAATTTTTCAAATCGGCTCACAAATGACGAAGTTATGCGGTAACAAACATAAAAAAAATAAATAAAAAAAAAAATTAAAAAAAAAAAAAAAACATACAACCGAATTGAGAACCTCCTCCTTTTTGATTGGAAGTCGGTTAAAAAAGCTTCGGTGTTCAATAAATATTAAAATAAATAGTGCAAAAGCTTCGTGTTCACAATAAATTCCAAACAAATAAAAAAAAATCCCTCATAAAAAGCACATAACTCTAAAAGCAATTTTACAAAAATAACTTAGGTTTACCGCGGTTTTAGAACATCATCTCTGATCTGTGAGCACTTACTTATTACCCAACATAATATTGGTAACAGGAAAACCTAAACTGTGCAATTTATATACCAGCAAAAAATACGCAACAAATAATTTAAATAATTACTAAATACATTAATTTCTGATCTAGTATAAACGAACCTATCCTTAAATCAAACTTTACAAATACTCAACATTCCAGTTAATAAATATTTCTAACCCGATTAAAATCAAAGCTCAAGCTTGTAATAAATGTTCCTAAGCCGATTAAAATCGCAAAGTGCAACAGCAAAGTACAAATGGTTTTAGCTATGTGGTTTATTATGGCAATTTACGGTAGAATGACCAGGATAACTTAGCTTCAATGGACATGCCTGTCTGTAATTTAATTGGATTGCACTCCGATACTCACAGCCGTCAGCTATTCGGAGTTACATGACTTTCCTATGTGTATTCTATTGAAATAGAATACACATAGGAAAGTCATGTAACTATTTGTATGTGTAGATATTTGTACAAATATCATAAAAATCCTAAAAATATAATGCAGTGAGAAAATCTTGGAAAAAACAAATATCAAAACTATAAATAATATATTGTTAGTGTGAGTTTTCTTTGCTTTGCAAATAAATATTTTTTCTTTCTTTTCTTTCTTTTTTTAAATAACTTTAAATAACTTGTGCGTTACATCGGAAGAAAACTTTATTTCTTTGAGCAGTTTCTTAGATAGCAAAAATGCTCTAGAAAGAAATCAGTGTTAAAACAAAGTATGCCGCAAAGGCTTTCCTTGTCACACCAGTTAAGCAATTTCCAGTTACGCTTCATTTGTTTAACGAACCGGCTTATAAATAAAACAAGGAAAGGTAAATTTTTCGATTGGATGCTAATAAAATATGAAATCTCCGGTTTTTATTCTGAAAAATACATTGAAACTGACTAAAAAGATTTAATAAATTAAATAATATTATCAAAAAACTTGAGCTGTGATTCAAATTGAAGCATTGTTATAGAATTAGCAGCGATGACGTAGGTTACCCCAAGTAAATCATCAGCTCAAAATTTATTTTTTTATTCTGCTAAGTAAAAGAACAGCAACAAGTTACTTACTTTCAAAATTATAAAAAAAAAAATTAGTATACAAATAAATCCGTTCTTATCATCATCATTATAATAACGACACATCAAATACCAATTAGTTAAACACAAAGCGCTTTGAAAATTAGTGGAAAAGTTCTTAAAATTTCCATAATTTTCCATAATGACAACAAACGCGGTGAAGCGGAACTAATTCGTCGCGGCTCCGACAAAAAGCTTTTCAACCGTGATTTTACATTCAAACAATGGTGTTAATTTCCTGATATAACTCACAGCGAATCTTGTAAAAAACATGTAAGCAATCGCGTAGCTCGACCGGCGCTAATCTGTAGCAAATCAATTTGGAGCCATATGCTACAGTGTGACTTTAATTACATTATTTTTTACTGTATTGAATCATCGTTATAAGAATTTTAGCAAGTCGTTGAATTTAGATGCTGATTGAAACATTAAAATCAATAGTTGTAACAGTGAAAATGATATACCTATCTTCAAGTAGTCTACGTCTGCAACTTATGACTCCGTTGAACCGATCACGAGATATAATAATAGTTATGCTAAAAAAATATTGTTTAAATTTGTCCCGTAAGAAAAAGCATGACAAAGCCACGGTAAAGATAATCGTGTTATGTTAAACAATGAAATACGCATGTAAATGAAAGCCAACAATGGCTAACATAATCGCTACATGCAGACCACATTACTGGTTTAGTAAAACAATCACATGCGTCGCACCATGAAGTACCGATGGCGTCAGATATCGGCTAAGGAGCATGTGACGCAGACTTGCATAGATTTGCGCACAATATTTTGATAGTACGTGTCAGCCTACTGAAAATAATAGAAATCTGGCCGAATCTTATTGTTACCCTAGTTCAGCACGGTTCTAGAAACTAGCTCGGTTTATGTAAAGATAGAGACCGGCAAGCAACACAAGTCAAGGCCTGCGCATATTATAAACACAATAACAACATTTCCACGGATCAGACATGTTAAACGCAACAATAGGAAGGAGCGTACGATAATAGATCGGACGAGCAAGGCTGATTCGCAAAAACAAGACGACATTTTCACGGATCAAATCGTAATATCTAACCGTGAAGAACACGAAGATGTTTAGGCAGTGGTAACCGTCGCGGTAAACAGAGTTTTACAGTTACTACTTTTTTGGCGAATGGTGATGATCTATGGCAATTAACAAACATAAATCCCCATAGCGTTAATGCTTAGTTTCTCAAAGTCAGAACACAATCAAATTTACATAATTGCATTCAAACAAATTAGAATGCAATATTTTACAACATATCTGACAAGCACGATTAAACTACCTTATTATGTAAGTAATACAGAGATGTTGAAAATAGTGAACTCGATAAAAATCGTCTATCACAACCAGAACGTGACTGTTGAAAAGAAAACTCGTTTTAGAGAGATGAGTGCATTTATTGACATTTCACACTTAACCAAGCGCCAGTGCCGTTACACAAACTCAGCTCTTCCGCTGGCAATGACCCAAGCAAATGCAATAGAAATTGACTTCAAATTATCAACTCCCGTAATGGAAATGAGAAAGGAGGGATTTATACGAGTATTCGAATTTCAAATCACATCAATCTGGAATAAGCAAAACGACTTGGAAATCTAACGTAGAGAACAAAGATTTAAGAAGACAGACTTGTAATAGTGAAGATAGTGTGGCCATGAAATAAATGTAATGTGTGTTTCAAAACGAATGTTCATGATCACTGCGATTATTATGCCTCAAATACATTGATTAAATTCCAAGCAAGGGCCGTTATGGCCTACAATAACCTTGTCTCCATTGTTCTTTACAATCTCGTCACATTGACATTTCTATTTGATTAATGCATGTGATAGAAGAATGGAAACCATCGATCCTCATACTGTCAGTGGTGCGACAAAGAACCGTAGGCCGTCTGAAGTGTTTCTCAATCATCACTGGATTTCAATAGAATAATTTCAAACTTTACATAGGAACTTACTTACAATGGCTAATTAGATACAATTGATAAACCTAGGTTTAAAATATGTAAGTGTTATAAAAGATTTGCCAGATATTTTCTTAATAGAAAGTTCTAACTAGCCCAGACTAGACCAGCACACTGGGTCATTTTTTGCACAAACTTAGAAAGCGCAAAACTTGATTTGGAAAGGAGTCTAGGTCATAACTAAACAAGCATTTCAAGTTATCAAATTTATCTGTAGGAATAAACTTGAGTGGTAGGTACAAGTGTTTCTACGGCATCAGTAACCTTTTGTTAGAATATATTTGTGTTTATATTATAGCTACATCCGATGTGAAGCAAGCGTAAATGCATGGATACTTTAGTATATAGGTATATTATGTAAATTTAAATCATTATGTTTCCCAAGAACACTGCATTCTGAGGGAGAAAGCCAAACCTGTTTGGGAATTTAGTAACTTTGATGATACGGAGAGCAATGACATTCGTAATGAAGATTGGGAACTGGGATTGAGGTGGTGATCGTTTCATAATAACCTTTGATCATAAATGTCAGTTCAGTTGGTTACTCAACCTTCCAACTACCAACCCAGTTGGAATTTTGTTAACAACCTTTTGGAAGTTTCAACTGAAGCTTCCAAAAGGTTGTTAGCCAATCGACACATTTTGCACAAGCAAAATTGCATTTTGTATTGCAAAAGTACTTTCTTGGTCACCCTCCAGGTACGTAGTACGAGTACTATTCTTCAGTGCTCCGGGGAAAAGCTTGACACATTATCAGAAAAGAGATTCGTTACCAATCGTGAATATAAAAATTTGGTAGAGGAGCTCGTCAGTATTATTATAGACCACATTTTAAACGAGATCAATTTGTTAAATATATAACAAATGCAACAAATGAACGATACTCGTATGTTCCATGTCCTAATTGACAGTGAAATTAGTGGTTATGACGAATTAACATAACTCGATCATGACGGTGCCAGCAATAAATTTTAATTTCTTAGCTTCCGGCATAATAATATGAACACAACATTTTTTTCTAAAAAACATAATGAAACCGTTGAAAATGATCTCACAATACGTGTCGCTCATACTGATAGTATTCGTACAGCTATTGCGATCACTGTGACACAATAATTGCTGGAATTGCTTTTAAAAACATACGTAAATACATAATAGGATTCACGTATAGTCACGAATCTTGTTCTGTTGAAAGAATATTTCCTAATTTACTCAACTGAGTATTAGGAAGTGTGTATTTTTTTTCAAACAGTAAAGAGTTTGATACATAATTTACCTAGCAAGGTAATTTAATGCAAGATTATAGCGTTAATATAGAGCCAGGTTTAGTGAAGCAGTAGAAAGATTTGTGATAAAATAAAAACTCAGACCGTCGGTCGGTGCGTCTCTCTGGCTAGAGTGATTATTGTTGTTTGTTTCTTCTCTATAATTACAATGTACATTACAGAGTCCTTGTAACATTTGGATAGAACCTCGTCTTTCGAACGGAGGAAAATCTTGCAATGCCTCATCATCATGCTTATTATCGCACTAAGCATAAAAACTGAATACATCAAATATTTGATAATAGTCGTGGAAAATCACATATTTAATTATCTTGCATGTGTGTTTATCGTTAGGTCTAAAAGAATAGCTACCGTGCATGTGAATCGCAGTATTGAACCTGTTTCTTATTGCCTTTCCTATAAAGTATACCAACTCTCATTCTCGTCTCATTATTTTTTTTAGATATTTCTCCTATATTTTGAGAGACGATGATAATTTAAGGTATTTAAGTGAGAAAAGCAAATTTTACCATTCTTACTAAGTAAACTTTGAGATGTGTCTGGAAAATTCTTATAAATAGGTTATGTATTTTAGTGGTTTGTACAAGACTAGTTAAGTATTCTATTACCTGATATTTTGTTTAGGTATTCAACAATATAGGTAATTTAGACAAATTGCATCTGTTACGGTCTAGTACAGAGGATCGTTAATAGAAAAATATATGCGTTTCGTAAAAATGCCCGGTCAACCGTTAAGTTGGACACTATTTCGAAATAGTAGCAAGTTCTGGGACAATAATATAGTATAGTGAATAGAGACCACATCACCAAGGCCTATCAAATCAGATTAAAGAATACAGTGAATAGGAATGACCATTGTTTGCTCTAAACAGTTTTTATACCTCAAGGTGAAACGTTGTTCTATGTTTGTTGAATAATCCATGTCTTTACAAGTTATAAATAAACTCGCAAATAAAAATATTAATAACCGCCGGATACTGCGCTATAAATATCAAAGACTAAGAACTCTGACATCGGGTTCTCGGGTTCATGACCCCGCAACGGAATCTAGATACGCACTCAATTGCTAGAATCAAATCTGAATATGATGATTGAATTGAGATTCTTTTGAATCAAATTCCATTCCAACTCAATCTGTTAAAAACAAAATTAAAAGATCCGTTAGTAAAGAACAAAAGTATGTAAAAAGTATTTCGAAAACCAAGGAGTACATAAAATGAGTAAATATGAGTTACGTAAACCAATTTCAGTTTTTAGTGCTAGAAAGTTATAGATCGGGCTGATTAGGTAGTCTCGGGAAATATCAGTTATCTAACAACCGGGAAAAATCACGTGTCAATCAATGTGAGCTAAGAGGGGGCAATTTTTTTCATTGTCGCAATAAGCGAGCATGCGCTGGGCTTCAATTGAAAGATTGCCGGGCTGTGTGGGAAGGCGACAATACCCTCAGTCGAGGATATCCTTCCAGAAGAACCGAGACGACGCGAATCTCAAGCAACAATGTTACTTTGCACATATAACACCATACAAAGAAAATACATTTTTTTCTTTTTTACAACCTTAGGGCTCTGAAAAGATGGATACATTTGCAAGAAAGAATTGAATACTGTGATTATAGAGAGTATAGAGATCAAAAACCTGTTTTGCCGACCCCACATATAATCGGGGTAAAGGCAAGAGAATGATGATACAATCTGAAGGCTTTATTACGAGTTTTTATTTATCCGTTGCATATGACATAAAAATCGATCTTTAAACAAGGCCATGAGTTGAACGATCGCGAGGGCGACATAAAATATCAACATCCAATTTGGACGGCAATCAAAATGGACGGTAAATCATTGCAATCAGTAGCTGCATCAGGGACTCGGGAGTTGAAGAGGCAATGGCCGCGGTTATGTATGAGGGAAACCAGTTTAACAGATGGACTCTTGAAAAAATAAAGCATGCTACTTTATATAACTATGGTTGCATGCTTAAATCATTATTTGTAAAAAAGAAGCTTTACTTTATCAAGATAAAGTAAAAATACTAAATTGTTATATAATTATGAAATTATAGATAATTTTGAAACATCTTAAAGTTGTAGTTGAATCTAGACGCCCCGCCGCCGCGCCGTTTCTGTTGTAGTAGCTGAAATAGACAACAATTGAGAAGAAAATTCATTCTTATAATACTCATTGCCGCTAGTCTATTTTATATGTTGCTAGTTTATGTAGAGCCTCTATTAGGCGCTTAAAAACCTTTCACCACACTTGTTAACTGGGTTCTTAGGTATTAATTTTCTTTTGTACCTATGTATGTAGCTTGCTACACATCAAAAATTTTAGGCTCTCTTTTATTTATTCTTTCTTAGCACACAGTATCCTTGTAAATATCATAAGACCATTCCATCCAAAGGTTGTCTGGTAGAGATCGCTGTTTAGCGATAAGACCGCCCATTGTTTGAGGCAAATAGTTTTAAATGTTTTTTATGTACCTGTACTTTTATAATTTGTTGCGTGCAATAAAGCATTTTCTATCTATCTATCTTTCTGGTTTGAAAGAACTAGTGACCCGATAAGAAGAAGAATATACTGCAATTTAAAGATATCCGCTCTAGGCAAATTGTTTATCACTTTAACAAATTATACAGAGTACAAAGCCCTGCCGAGTAAGCCACAAAAGAACTGAAACAAAAAACAAATTGCACACATAAGATATCGATTAAAAATGAAGTAAGAACAGCCGTAATAACAGGTAACCGGTGGGAACCACGACGTTACGAAACCGGCTTTCGTTGCGTGAACTTGAGCCGTAATCAAGCATTAAAATAAAACTGAAGCGGCGATCGCGTCCTGCAAAACGAGTAAAAACTCATCTTCGTTTCTATAAAAAAAGTCGTAAATGTGTAATGTATGCGTACGAAGCAGCGCGATTATATTTTTATTCTCTATATAGAATGAGACTGGTTGTTTTGCGTGAATCATTCATGCCGCCATGTATTGCATTCTAGTTGCCGATTCAATTCAATGAGTGAATTAAAATTCAGATAATGCGTTGTCGTCGTCTGGCCGGATCATCCATATTGGTAGCGCACGCTGTGCATCCTGCGCGCTCGATCATCGCACGCACTAGGAAGCGTCCATCATGTGCAAGACCTTATTCATATCTGTTTTTTATGGACACAATTCTCAGAATACCTAAAACATTTTCGACAGCGCAAAATCATGCAAATCGCGGTGTAATGGTAAAATAATTACCTGCTAACTCTAGAAACATTGTATTAACGATAGCCCATGAAAGTGTAGTAATGCTATTTAAAAAAAGTAATTACGCTCGTCCGGTGTAAGATGCAATCTATTTGCAGAGCGGCGGCGCCAGACCGCATTCCTGCAGGACCTGCGATATCGCCTTAATGCCCTACCTCCAGCTACCGTCAGTTACAGTCTATGAATAGAACTAAAGGAGGTTTACGACCTTCGAGGCTAATGTAAAACAGATGATTGGCAAGGCAGCGGCAATGCTGATCTCCATATTATTAGTGTACTGGAGATCGGTGATTGTCACAAATAGTCTTCAAATGCCTATCCCATGAGAACTTTCGAATCGAATACAGTGCCTACTCCACTTTCACAAATAGTTTACATCCTACTTATTCATATTAACGTCAATTTCGAAACGACTAGAAATAAGGCAGCCGTCCCCCAGCACACTGGGCCCTTAGATGATTCACTCTTAATAGGAAAATTGCTGCGAAACGTCGAAACCGGCTCGCGCGTAACATTGGCCTTAGGGAACGCACGACTTGCAGACGTGCACTCGCATTCAGAAGCCTCAGCTATTAAGCCGACCACTAATTGCTTGTTTCTTCTTTTCAGAATGAAGGTCTTACTATTATGCATGGCCTTTGCGGCTTTGAGCATGGCAATGCCTGTGGCAGAAGAAGCAAAGAGCGAGCTTCCGGCAGCATTAAACGTGGAGCCCATCGCTAAGCCGGATGAGCTACAAGCCGATGCCGCAGCCCCAGTCGAAGAAAAGAAACCTGCACCAGCTGCTGATGCTGAAAAGGCACCAGCAGTTGACGCTAAGAGTGCAGTAGAAGCGCTGAAACCAGAAAATGTACCTGAAGTCAAACCAGAAGAAGTTACTGACCCTAAAGTTGCAGCTTCTGAACCGGAAAAGAAACCTGAAGCCGTCGAGGCAGTCAAGCCTATTGAAAACGCCAAACCGGAAACAGCGGCTGTTGTCAAAGAGATTCCTAACGAACAAGGAAAATCCGCGCCTGAAGAAGCCATTGATATGGGAAGTGTCCTTAAGCCTATTGCCGCTATTGCCAGTAACGGTAACGAGATAGAAATTATCCCTGATGTTGTAAAAAAGACTGACATGCCTGTTGTACCCGAACCTAAAGCGATAGCTGAACCTGCTGTTGAAGAGAAAAAGGAAGTCAGCGTTGCCAAGCCAGCCGAACCCGCGACAGAGGAGAAACCCGCTGAGCCTAAAGCTGAGGATAAGCCCACCGAAATCAAACCTGAAGCAGTTCAGGCAGAAAACGAAGCTCCACGAGTAGTCCGCGGAACCGACGAAAATGAGTCAAAAGCCCCTAAAGATGAACAAAAAACCGAAGAGTCAGACAAAATTATTTCAGAAATTCCAAAAATCGAAGCCCCAGCTAAAGTAGAAGAGCCTAAAGCGGAAGAACCCAAAGCATCAGAAGATAAGCCTGAGGAAACCAATGCGGTAGCAAAGCAAGCTGTTGTTGAGTCTGAGGCACCCAAACCTGTGGAAGCTATCGTTGACCCTAAGGCTGAAGAAGCATCCAAACCAGCAGAAGCCATTGTACCCTCCGTGCCAGCAGAAGACATCAGCGCCCCAGCGCCCGTTGACAAAATCAAACCCGAGGAAGCCAAACCTGAGATCCCCATGGGTGACGCGCCAGCACCAAAAGAGTCCGAAGAAAGCAGCGAGGAAAGCAAAGAGAGCGGCGATAAAAAAAAGAACAGCAACGTTAAACAAACTAGCTCATCAGAGGAGGATGACTAGAGGGATAACTCTTCCAAATGTTAGATAAGAAGTAGGATAGATTTGGCGGCGGGCGTGTGTCGATGACCCTCGACACGCGCCCACCGCTCGCGCATCGCGCCTGCGCTATGCATAGTATGCAAGCTGTGTGAATGAGAACCGCCGGAGATGCCTCTTGTTTCGATTCGAATGCTCTAGAAGTCCCGACTACTTTCTACTACTAGAGACTAACACAAACGAAAATTACCCACGTTGTAATTAATGTAATTCAAAGTAAATTATCGAATTTCAGGTACTTTAAGTAATTCTAGTAATAAAATAAATATGTTTTTTAAATAATAATTTCTGTTCTTATTTACTACCCCACCAAAACAATTAAAATACCATATTTATTATCAATTTAATGTGTCGAGTTATGTCTTCTGAAATAGTAAAATAATAAGTAGTTGTAGGTTTCGAATTTAAAGAGTTATAGAAAACGTTGAAGTAAAATACAATAAATAAAAAAGATAGATACGTGATGTCTCCGGATTCACATAGTGG
The DNA here is from genome assembly GCA_939531255.2 of Thera britannica. Classification (NCBI taxonomy): domain Eukaryota; kingdom Metazoa; phylum Arthropoda; class Insecta; order Lepidoptera; family Geometridae; genus Thera; species Thera britannica. The sequence continues at coordinate 15,059,011 of OW618039.2, forward strand.
AATTAAGCAGATAAAAGTAAATTTGTTAAATCACATGGTTTACGTGCTTATTATTGCAATACAGCTTTTATCAAATACTCATAATCTCTAACCGCACGCACGAAATAGACAGGTCTCAAGCATAATAAAAAGAAGTATCTATTTAGTAGGCTAGGAGCGTCTACTAGTACATTATAAATGAGTGATGTTTAAGATAGATCTTTAGATACATGCACCTTATTATTCTACTAAGATAATAATAACCGGCCAAGTAAATTCGTACTCACTACTAGAACTACATAGTAGAACTATATTTTTTTAAAGAAGGTTTTATGAAGCCTTGTGCTCATCTGAGCGTGCTATTATTTGTGCGCAAAACTTTAGTGCTTCGACCCATATACTCTGATCATACACAACCTAAATATTCTTCGTAGCCCGTATACGCACTATAGGCTGCTATTATTCTAGAAAATTAACAGGAGCATAATAGAAACAATAAGCGAACATTAGGTAGAGGAAAAACTCCTTAAATATCGACGTTCGCAATCGCCGCTACAAGCGAGGCCGTGGGAGTACTGCTAGTATTTTATAACAGGTTCCTGAGCGTGGATGAGGGCCTGTTTTTTTATATTAGGGTAAAAGCGACAGATCCCCTTAAGTAAAATTATTTTTAACCGACTTCTTATAAAAAAGGAGGAGGTTCTCAATTCGGTTGTATTTTTAAAAATGTTTTTTATCCCCCAACTTTGTCATTTGCCACTTTGGATTTGGCTTTGGAGCCAATTTGTTTTTTTTTATCTCTAAGGCTTCCAGATTGGTCCCATAGGAATTCTATCAAAATCGGTTTGGCCGTGAAGTCGGTTTCTCAAGTTTTTTTTCAAGGGTCAACGTGTGTGAGCGAGAAGTTTTTTCACGGTTTTCAGCGTCATAAACCAGGCCAGTATCTGAAGGGCAAGTCTGAGTTTTATAGCAAAGAAGAGACAACAACAATAAGTTTACGTTAGAAACCATCAAAACGAGTTGCTGTCTCATCATTTGTCCATTCAAAAGGAGACACGTAGGCGAAACAAATTGTTCAACTTTTCAATAAATAAATTTAAAAAAAATCTGATAGATTAAAAATCAGACTCGGGTACAGCGTGTCGATTCTAGCAACACGGCTCGATTGATGGCCCGAACACACCTAGTTCGCTGGCTGTAGCGATCAGTGAAACGCTGTCAAATATCGCTGTCAGATTTGAGATTTGACAGCGAATATTTGACAGCGTTTCACTGATCGCTACCGCCAGCGAACTAGGTGTGCGCAGGCCTTTAGTGATCGCTGAATTCGGGTTCCATTTTCAAATTTTTCAAACAAAAATTGACAACTCACATTGATTTCAGCGATCATTTGACTGATTTATGTTGCTGGAATCGACCCCCTGCACCTGCCGAAATACAGAATAAAGGCACTTACTTCGTCAGTCAGCATCTTACAGGCGATGACTCCAAGCGACCACCAATCCACAGCGTGGCCGTACGGCTCGCGACTCAGGACTTCAGGGGCTGGAAGAAGAAGATATTTATACTATCCAGAAAATAATACTAAGCAAAAGACAGTTTATTTTCATGACAACACACGACAGATCAAGACCGACACAACACAAAACGCACATTGAATAATAAAGATATGCATTAATGATTATTAATTAGGAAGCCAACATTATAATAATCTACGCTAATATAGCGAGATACATCGGTGTCGATTCTGCTATTGCATAAACAAACTAAATAAGGCAAAATCGCAGCATCGTTGTTTAGAACATAAACGTCTAATCCAATCAAAAAGGTTCTTACATAAATATAAATTAAAAGCATTCACACTTCTTGTGCTCCACGCATCTCACATTCCTCCATACACGCACACTAATAAGAAAGCCACAAATACCAAAGAATTATTTACTTATCGATGGAAGGAACGCCGTCGTGAAGCACACGAAGTCCTCTGCTTCTCACTTGTCACATCAAAGTTTCAAGAAAATCACAAGGATCACAATAAACCGTCATAAGTATACTAGGAGGATCTAGTCACGGCATAGTAAACACTTCAATATAAATATACTCATACATGCACTAAGATTGTTTTTCCATAATTTTGTGTTCACGTATGGTTTTCATTAATCTAGCTCCCATAGTACAAGCTCTGCTTAGTATGGGGCTAGATAGAACTTCTTCTCCTTAACGTATTTGGAACCAAATGCGGTGAAAAGATTTTAAGTGCACCTCAAAGAAGCGCCTTTTTGTGCACTTGACCCAGGTTTTTAAACGTATTTATGTCGTAGAACCTAAAAAGTTCGAAAATATTATGTCAAGTGCACGACAGGAGCCTCTTTGAGGCGCAATTCAAATCCTTTCACCACACTTGGTTCGAAATTACCAGTGACACGATAAGAAGAAGAAGAAGAAGATGGCGATGTGACATAACATATCTGCTAAAGATCAGCAATCTTAGTGCAGGCGATTGGACAGTAGCAAGCTAGAGTTTAATTACCCCTTGACCCGTCCATGAGCTACTGAACTAAAGCTACTGTGGACAAATATAGCTGAATAGACCAAATCCATTTTAATTATTTGGTTTTGAATTGCATTATATGATGTGGTAACATCGGATTTATTCTAGTTTGATGATATGAATAATCAAAAAGTAGTAAATCTTAGGTATCGTAGTACCTACTCATTTCTATTTTTTTCATAGAACTAGCTTATGGCACACCTGATGTTAAGTGGTAACTATCGCCAAGCATTACCTCGTAGGTCACGAAAGTCAAGAACGTGCCCTACGATGCACTGCCCGCGTCCATCAACTTGAGGCATACAGATGTTCAGCCTCACGTGCCAGTAATTTTATATCGCTGCACTACTCACATTTTCTCCGCAAATAACAAACAAAATGTGTAAGAGTAGAATTACTGCAAAACGTTTAGTTTTGATACTGATTTTCATGAAAAAAAAATACTGATGGCGGTATGTGTATTAAAATTTGATAAAATACCGATGGTATCATTCATTAAAATATTCATTCTTTATAAAGCTGTGTTTTGGTATAGGTACTATTCCTTCTTCTTATTTTGCTCTAAGGTGGTATAGTAGTAATAAAAAAACCGAATTAATACTTCATCATTTATTCACTTATAAAATATAAATTATCACAAGACTAAATTTTTTTTCGTTTATTATTTTTTGAACTCATAGGATCACAATAAATATCCATTTCAATTTATACTATACATAAGAAACAGCGGTTTTATACATGCTTCATGAATAATAAACATATTTAAGGACGAAGCTAGTATTATAGCTTTAAAAGTAGATATTCACTCAAAACATCAACTTTCCTGAGGCACAGATGAAAATGTGCCTTAGTGTCAGTTGTACCATTGATGGAACGAGTGACACAACGTTGTATCTTTAGTACCATTAATGGTACAAGTGACAATGATTTAGGATCGGAAGTACTATCATAAATATTGATGTATCCCTAGTACCATGACTGGTGCAACTAAACAAACTTGAAGTACTGTGGAGTGGTAATAAGGCCCAATAATTACAAAAGATAATGGGTAATTGAGATTGGGGTTTATTTGGGGAGCAAAAAACTAAAAAGTTACACGAATAATTCAAGTTAGGTTAGGAAAGGAAAGGAAATAGTCTGTACATTCCAATAAATTTTTTAATAACGTGGAATATCTTTACTTTTCTTTAATGGTACTTGAGATACAAAGTTGTGTCACTTGTACCATCAATGGTACAACTGACACTAAGGCGAGATTGTTACCATTATATAACTCATAACCTATCACTGAATTGTCAAACATTTTTAAAAGGTTCTCACTGATATGGAAATTTTTAACAATTTGTATGGAAAAAGCATAGAGCCTCATCAAAAACCAAAAATATTAAATTAGAAAATGTTGTGCATTAAGTGAACAAAATGTAGATAAAAATCTAAATCTAGACAAATGAGGTAGGATAGTAAATAAAATAATTATTACATACGTGATTTATGGACCAAGGTGCAATGTTACTATTTATTTTGATATTAATATAAAAATAATAAAGGGTAGAACAATGTAAATATGAAAGCGCTTTGTCATGGATTTCTTTAAACACATAAACACACAGTCTTGCAGACTTTTGGCCTACACAGACCAGAACGGCATGACAAGGGATTAATTTTTTTAGTAATGCATATTCAAACGTATCGATATAGAAATACGACATAAATTGCTATGCTTTAAAATGATGCCGTGGCATCGAAAGGGATTTCATTGCACGGCATTGAAAGATGTGCCACTGGCTATCGCGGCGGTAAGCAACATCATGTGCTCGTTTTGACATACCGTGGAGTTAGGCGGCGTAGCATGCTGCGGCATGGCGCTGGAATCCCGCGGTATCTAAGCAGCTCATGTGCGCTGACTGATGGCATTATCCCTTGTCATGCCGTCCCGGTCTGCGTAGGCCTTTACACTATTTTAAAGGACAATGCCCGAAATATACGTCCACGGTTTATTGCATTTATTTTTTACCGTGATATATCTTCATTTATTTATTCGTGTACGAAACAAGTATTATTTAATAAATACTTAGAATTTGTAAGTTTTCAAAAAAAAAGAATAGGAATCTAATAGGTTGCCGTCGACCGCATCATCATTTAACATCAGGTGAGATTGCGGTCAAGCGTTAGCCTACAAATTGTAAAAAAATTAGCATGGACAGATCTAGGCATTATCCTTTATAGAAATATCCAATAACAGGATCTTATTTCTTTTAATATTGCACAAAAGATTTCGTTATTTTTTTGTAAGAATTAATGTCTAAATGACATTTGAGTAAATTGTATTATTTAATATTGGTTACATGACCAAACGGAGCTATTACCTAACTTTAAGTTACAATAACACTCTTAAAGGCGGCAAATCGACGATAGCAAGGCAATTAAGATTATCACAACGTAGATTAACGTATTAAAATATTCATTGGTTATGAATCTTTTGCCCGCGAAATCCTCCGCTTGGACTAAGATATCATTCCGCTATAAAAAGGACTCGATGTCTCAAGAATGCAAGATAAGTGCAAAATTCTATCAAAAATCGGTTTAGCCGGAAATACGTCACGGACGCATTTCGCATTCATCATTGAAAGTTAATATGTCATGAACCAATTTTAAGACGATGGCCACATTACAAAGCAGCGATAAATCTAATGTATTTAATATAATTATGAAGATATACTATTTGAGGCACCAATTTTAGTAAGTGATATTTCATTTGTTCTCACTTCAGTTCGTAACTTCAAAGAATTAATATTTGAATTTCGATCACCGAATGCTTTGATTCTAACAAAAATTAAAACAATACTACATTCATACAAAATACTACAATATAACACACAAGGCTAATAAGTAACATAAACTTACGCGCTATGAGACGTTCCATGCACCAATTCTATTCTAACTTCTATTTACACTTATCCTAAAAACAATCACATTTAACATTAAATCATAAAGCTCTCAACAATCAAACCTTTTGCATTATTCAAATGTATAGTTAAAAAATCATTTCACTATTTTATATTTACAATTATAGTACACTTTAGACAAGTTACAAGGTAATACAAAGTAGCAGTAATAAACTCTGGCTAGATATCGATCACTCGACATTCACACACAAGATTTTTTTGATTTTTTCCTTAGCTATATCACAAAGCTATTTTATAAGGACACACGAAAATATACTAACATTTGAGTGAGGCGGCCTAACTTAGACCACTCGCTAATAAATCACGTTATTGTTGTGATATTAAAAATAGACGTCAAAACATAAAATAGAAGTTTTTGTCTGTGACTTATAAAATAAATAAATCTATATCAGGTGTATCTAAACTGACAGTACCTAGTAGCTACTACGGTGCTTTAGTTCTCAAAAGTAATTATTTAATTACTAGAGTGAGAAAGACAACTTAAAATAAGGTTCATAAACCTATAGGTGAATATTATTGCTACGTTAAACATCTTGACATGGTACAAATGAAAAAAATCTAATACTATAACTTAAATATAATCATATGAATGGTCACATCAACCAGCATTGTTATTTTCTGCTAGAAATATCTGAAAACATGGTCCCAGCCAGTTCACAGGCATTTCTACAGAGCAAGATAGTTTAAATTGGATAGATAACATAATTACATAAATTATTAAGACTACAACTGCATTTTGTATCATTACGTAATGTTATTCAATAAAAAATCTAAAATAATAGTTCTCTACATTGTGCAAAAATAAAACGATAGCTCAATGTAAAACCATTATTAAACTAAAAATAATATTCTTTCTGTCAAAATGTAAATAATATTGTATATGAAGATTGCTTTCACAGGAATAATTCAATCACATATATTGCATTTCAAAAGGCGCTCGCTTTCGTCAACTAGTTATCATAAAAACTCGTTAGTTCCTAGCTTGCTCTATCAGCGACTTAATGACGACATAAATTATACCATAATGAACACATCATGCATCACAATGAGAGAGTGTCCCGAATGAGCTTGCGAACAGTATTGCCGACCGAAGTGGGCGGGGCTCCGGACAAGTTATAGTGTATCTTGAATAGGTAAGGCTGGATATCCGTGTACGAAGTGTCAAATATAAGGTCAGCGTCCGACCGACTCGGCATCTTCGGAACATACTCGTGTCTGTTTATGATCTCCGTTATAAAAACAATCTTATCTTGCAACATTTCGACAACGTTCTCGTGTTTGCTGTGCATGTCTTGCTCGCTCCTCGATTCGGTCAGTTCGCAGTACACGGTCCACACTTCCCAAGGCACGCATTCCGGTTGGAAGGGCCAGCGAGCGCGGCGCTTCTGGAAGAACTCGAGGCTGATCGAGCCTCGGGGAGGGGCTGAGGTACCGTTGACGGCGCGTAGTAGATCCGAGAAGTCGGATATCTCTCGTTTGACTATCCTCCCGAGAGCATCGGACTCGCAGCAGACGTATGTGAAGTCTATAAAGTCGCAGTCGACGTCGACGTAACTGACGGTTCGTATGGAGTAGCTCTCTTCGCTATTGTAGGTGAATTTGCCGCTGGAGCGATGGAAGAGAACAGTGTGGAAGATGCTGGCTACTACCTCGTCCACTTGTCGCCCCTCCATGGACAGTTGGAACGCGATGGTCCTTGCGTTCATGTTGCCGTCAGTGGGCCGACGACGCGAGAGCCCGCGCTATCGACATAATCACCAGGGTGCTTGCGGTTATAGGGAGAGTCGACTGTACGAGGTTGGAAGGCAGTGGGCGACGCATTCGGCCATTTCTAAATAACGCAACGGGTCAAGTTCCGAACTGAAATGGAGAATGACCGTTTTATTTGCCGGTCTTCTTGTCGTATCACTATCTTCCGAATCAATGTGTAGAAGCATTTTTAGTGCGCCTCAAAGAGGCTCCTTTCGTGCACTTGACATGCTTGGCATGACTTGACATGTTTTCGAACTTATTGGGTTCTACGGCGTGCCGTTTCCTCACAATGTTTTCCATCACCGTTTGAGAGTACTGGTATAGTGCACGTATATTGTTCGATAGAAAAACTCATTGGTGCACGACTGAATTTGAACACTGATGATTGCAAGACGGGGCCGCTACTACTAGGCCACCAGGCTCATGAGTGGTATTTGCCGGTAACATCGCAACCTACATGTGTTACTTAATCACGACTGTAGAAGTACATAATTTATTGCTCATGGTGGCATTTGGCACAATCAAGTTTTTGTCGCATCAATGTCCAAACCTAGATTTCCTCAATTTTTGAATAGGTAATTTCCAAGCGATATTTTCAACTGTCATTTAGATTCAAAGCAGTATTTTTTTAAACCTATTTTCCTGATTGTTGAAAAAAGGTAATGAATGTTATTCTTTGATCCTCTTTTTTTCTTTGAAATCGTATTTTAGGACCATCGCGACTAAATTCGCGCCTTTCGCTATCTTTATAGGCCTGCGCACATCTAGCGCGATGGCGATCAGTGGAACGCTGTCAATATCCCTGTCACATTTGACAACGTTTTACTGATCGCTACCGACATCGCGCTAGATGTACTACTAAATGGACTATATGTGTATGTGATGTTGGTTTACTATTTAAATATAATAGACCCAGTATTGAGACTAAAACCAAATATTCCGTGTTCAAAATAGTGATAAATAAATATAAAATAATGCGGACAATCCACACAACACTATCTAGCCCCAAACTAAGCAGCGCTTGTACTATGGGAACCAGATAGCTGATATAATACTTAAATACTTTTTTTTTGTAAATACATACATAGAATACAATATAACACCCAGACAGAGAACAAACATCTATGTTCACCACACACAAATATTTGTTCTCGGTGGGGAGTGAATCCACGACCTACGGCGCAGAAGGCAGAGCTACTGCCAACTGAGCTGAGTGGCCAGTCATGAACCATAACTGTGACTTACCCATATATTTGAGGGTTCCACAGAGCGTATTTGTCCGCGCACCGATAGACAGCCACTTCGACAGGCCAAAGTCAATGAGCTGGACGTGGTAGTCAGAGTCAAGGAGGATATTTTCAGGCTTGAGGTCTCGGAAGATGACACCGGCGTTGTGGAGGAAATCTGGAAACGAAACATTCACAATACATAAGCATTAATTCTAAGCGCTTTGCCTCCACTTTTATAATGCGGACAGCCAAATAGTGAAACTCGTTGACGGCGTCTATTTTTCCGAATGTACCTATTTAATAATTTGGATATTAAAAAAAAATAGGTATTTTCTAGGTGAGCGTGCTACACCGTCGATCGCATCATCACTTAACATCAGGTGAGATCGCGGTCAAGCGTTAGTCTATAAATTGTAAAAAAAAACATACAACTTTTTAAGCTATCACGGTTTTTAACACTATTAGTTACCAACACAATAGGAGTGTTGAAACCATTAAAATAGTGCGAAAGAGAGTAGATCGATTTGTCTGTCAATAACATCTATTTTTCTCGTTCAGTTCAACCCTTGATCATGGTGGTGAAATATCGGGAGTAAAAACTCACAAAATAAAATCATGGTAAATATTCAGTTGTTCATAAAAACCGATTGGATAGTGTTACAAGTCGTAGACCCTAAAAAGTTCGAAAACATTGTAAAGTGCACGAAATGAGCCTCTTTGAGGCGCACTTAAAATTCTTTTACCACATTGGTACGAAAGAACCAGTGACACGAAAAGAAAAGGACTGAATATTGAACGCTCAGCTTTAAAGCTAGCTGTCTAGTCTTTTAGTTTTATATTGTTTATGTAGGAATTATTTCCTGTTCATTCCGCCGACTAAGCTGTCAGGATGGTATAGGCAATGGGCAGGCATATTCCATCTAAAATCCTGTCCCAGGGACTAAAGCGTTCCGTAAGTAGGGGCATGAATAATCACCAGTTGCCCCTGACGCTATATAAATAATCTACAATAAATGCAAAGGTCTGTTCACTTTACTTACTTTTTATTTAGGAATTTACTTGTTTATTATTATAATATAAAAATGTCTTACCTAAGGCAATAGCTATCTCAGCGATAAAAATCTTCACTACTTCCTCAGGCAGTCTCCCGTACTTTTCTAGCAGCGCGAGCAGCTCCCCCTCAGGAATGTATTCTGAAACTAAACAGGCAACCTTATTTGTATGTAAAATAAGAATCACATTTGCATAATTTGATGAGTCAATTTTGTATTTCTTTAGTGCAATTAGCATAAGTTATTTACGTGACAATGACCTATAAGCTGACTACGATCGAGTACTTGCGGTTGTTTGATCGCACACCATCGTTATACGCAAGTTTTATTTTTTTTTTGGCACCGCGCCGTTTTTGTTTTTGCGGATACACTGTTTACAGTTTGTTGGTTTGTTAAGCTCTATGATCACCAGGATAATACGACGAAAACTAACCAAATACATGTCTCATGCGCCATTACTGATTGACTGGCCTCTAGCTCAGTTGGTAGTAGCTCTGCCTTCTGCGCCCTAGGTCGTGGGTTCGATCCCCACCGAGAACAAATATTAGTGTGGTGAACATAAATGTTTGTTCTCTGTCTGGGTGTTATATTGTATTCTAAGTATGTATTTACAAAAAAAAAATGTATTCAAGTATTATATCAGCTATCTGGTTCCCATATTACAAGCTTTGCTTAGTTTGGGGCTGGGTAGTGTTGTGTGAATTGTCCACAATATTTATTTTATTTATTTATTTATTACAACGTCCGATAACTGGTAGACCGGCGGGCCCCGTGTCACGAAATATAAACGCGTCCATAATAAAAGTAGATAAGTTTAGTATCGTAAAGCCTAAGAAAAGATGAATGGATTGTGAATTTGTGAGAGAGATGATTATGTCCAAGAAAGGAGTGAGTACTGCGATGACGAGTGATAGGGGAGAATGGAAGAAAAATACATTTTGTGCTGACCCCACCTAGTGGGATAAGAGCAGGAAAAAGAAGAAGACCTAAAGTATCATAATTAAATAAATATTTGTCAAAGCAACAATTTATAATACCTAGGTCGTTTTTTATCAGATAAACGTATTTCCGTGTTAATATTATTTTTTATAATGTTATATCTGAATAATTCTTAATTTACACTTCAATGTTAGTCTAATTAAGATAAGAAATATAAAACAATAGCATTTGTGTCAGAGTGTCGAAAATACTACGTGACAATATACAGACATTCATCGCCTCGATAATACGGCCGGGGCAGGGCGACTACCTAACATCAAGCAAACGCGATAGCAGCAGCAGTAAAATGAGTTTTTGCTTCTTGAAAAAAGCAGCCAAGTGCGAGTCGGACTCGCCCATGACGGGTTCCGTAGCATCAAGTAACATAATATAAAGGTTTTTGTAGTTCGTCGAAAGGTAAATTGCGGTTTACGATTTTAGACGTATAAAAAAAAACTACTGGCTAGATCTCGTTCAAACCAAATATCGTTGAAAATTTGCTTAGTAATGTACAACATATATTTTTTTTAGTTTTATCATTCTCTTATTTTAGAAGTTAGAGGGGGGGGGGGACCAACTTTTTTCCACTTTGGAAGTGTCTCTCGCGCAAACTATTCAGTTTAGAAAAAAAAGCAGCCAAGTGCGAGTCGGACTCGCCCATGAAGGGTTCCGTAGCATCAAGTAACATAATATAAAGGTTCTTGTAGTTCGTCGAAAGGCAAATTACGGTTTACGATTTATGACGTATAAAAAAAAACTACTGGCTAGATCTCGTACAAACCAAATATCGTTGAAAGTTTGCATAGTAATGTACAACATATATTTTTTTTAGTTTCATCATTCTCTTATTTTAGAAGTTAGAGGGGGGGACCAACTTTTTTCCACTTTGGAAATGTCTCGCGCAAACTATTCAGTTTAGAAAAAAACTATATTAGAAACCTCAACATCATTTTTGAAGACCTATTTATAGATACCCCACACGTATGGGTTCGATGAAAAAAAAATTTTTGATTTTCAGTTTCAAGTATGGGGACCCCCAAAATTTATAGTTTTTTTTCTATTTTTGTGTAAAAATCTTATTGCGATTCACAGAATACATCTACTCGCCAAGTTTCATCAGTCTAGCTCTTACGGTTTCGGAGAAAAATGGCTGTGACACGGACGGACAGACAGACAGACAGACAGACAGACTCTAGTCTCTAGTCGGCGTAATGTATACATTGTTCTACAGGTATTTCTTGCGAGGGCAACCTCCTTTTACGACATGACGGCGAACTTCGCTTTATTTGGCTCATGTAGCTTATTCTTGGTCTTCCCGTTCTTCTCTCTTTCCTTCGATGATATTTCTAATAAAGCTGTCATGTTGTACAAGATGTCCAATCATCTTTCCTCTTGTTTTCAACAACTTTTATGAGGGCTCTTTCCTCGTCAATTCTAATACTTCTTTTAATATTTTTATACAGAGAATTGAAAGAACAACAATCAACCATGACATTTATGAACCAGCGGTGATATTTGTTATTCAACAAGCGACGACTAATTGTACCACCACTGTTATCGCTATTGCTCTTTCTTAGGTAATAGCTCTGTTGTTAATACCTTTTGGTAAAAGAACCCTATATAGAGTAAACTCGACATATGCATGCGTTTGGTTGACCTCGTAAGGTAATTGACCCAAACAAAAGAATCATATAGTAAGGTTAACTTGGTTATAGACTGAAGAATATTTTTTTACCTGCGAGCTTTAAACTGGAATTGCTTCATCAAGACGAATTTTGACACAATTTCTGTCCAATGAACTAAGTATTCTGATATATCAATAAAATGGGTTTAATAAATAAATAAATATTGTAGACAATCTACACGACACTATCTAGCCCCAAGCTAAGCAGAGCTTGTACTATGGGAACCATATAGCTGATATAATACTTATATACAAAACTTTTTTATAAATATATATACCTACTTAGAATACAATAAACACCCAGACAGAGAACAAACATTTGCGTTCACCACACAAATATTTGTTCTCGGTGGGGATCGAACCCTATAGGCCGTGGCAAACAAAACTCATCCGATTATTCGATAAACAAAATCGTTGTATCAATAAATCAGTTAGGGAGAAAATGAATTTTGCTGGATTTGCATTTATATGATTCAATTGTGAATATTAATAAAGATAAATATTTGTGAAGACCTTGAACTCATTATCTGAAAGCACATATTTACTGAAAATTTTATTCTGGGTTTTACTAAAAGATATCTCTTGGTTTGCTTGTTTTAAATTATATAAACGCTTATGGCCTTACCATGTTCGTGAGTCCATTTCTTTCCTTAGAGAAATTACGACTTAAATCCCTAGGCACGGTAGATATCCCTTCATATGTCTTAGCATCAAGTACCCACTCAAGATACTTAGAAGATGTCTAAGAGATAGTCAGAGGTAGGTCAGAGGTAGGAAAACTTAGCACACTACCTACACTACCCAGATTTTGCCGTAGACTTCTTCTAATGCCACTGGTTTTTCAAAAAGCGTGGTGAAAGGATTTTAAATGCGCCTCAGAGGCTTCCTTTGGTGCACTTAACATAGATTTCAAACTTTTTAGTTTCTACGACACGTCGGTCGGTATCCTCAAGAATTTTTCCTTCATTGATTGAGAGTACTGGCATAGTGCACATACATTTTCAGACAGTATAACTCATTGGTACACGATTGGATTTGAACCCACGAACTTAGGATCGGAAGGCCGGGCTGCTACCAACTAGGCCACTAGCTCTCTGTCAGTTTTCCATACTTTGCAAGCCCATGGCTGTTTTTATTATCGCCTGCAAAAAATACCGCTATCTTCTGACCCTAAGTCAGGTGAACGATAATGTAAGTAGAGATGTAGAACAAAGTACTGTTGTAAGTAAACAGTATCTAGACTGGGTCCGGTTAATGTACGGCCAGTTAATGTACACCCAGTTAAACGAATTCACTTATTTCCGCTGTGAAATTGTTAAGAATTACTGTAATAGTTTAATATTTCAATTACTTCTTTTGTTATCTAGCGAAAGCGTTTATTGAACTAAAGGGGAAAGCCACTTTACTGTAATTGTAGAAAAAAAAAAAACATTTTCTAGCACTATGGCGGGCGCTGCCGCAGCACACTTGCTTTACTTAAATTATAGTTATAAAAAATACCACCTTCTTTTTAATTTGACGTCGGTTAAAAACAGGTTTAAAACAAGTTAAACTAATACATTTTTTATTGGATTATGGTGTTTACTACACCTAAGAAAAATAAGGATTTACATATACGTTATTTATATGTTCTAAAATAACCTAACCTATCAAAGTCGGATCCGCCCTATAAAGTATCAAGGACAAGTATCCAGTGCTAGAACAAAAACGGATAATCAATAATTGAATTGCTGCAGTGTACGTGAAGTTCAACTGGCATCGTAATAACTGGGTGTACAATAACTGGATTTACATTATCGCCTCCCTCTAGAGTCTGTGTCCGTGACTTCCCTATACACTATATTTAGCGAAGATAACTGATCATTCAGTCACCTAGTGACTATCACAAGTCTGCGTGTGTACCGATTACAATGTGCAACTTCTAAGGAATACCTACTATTTTTATTAACAACGGGATATTTTTTATTTACGATGTTTTAATTTTAACAACAAAAGAGTGCGGTAAAGGGTAGATCGATTTGTCTGCCACTAACGTTTTTTTTCTCGTGAACTTCAGTTGAACACGTGATCATGGTGCACGCAATTGTGCCGAAATATCGGGAGTCAAAGCTCACAAAATTAAATCATAAATATCCCGTTGCTCGTAAAAATTTCGTTAAAAACCATGATCGTTTCAAAAGTTCTGAGGTCTCAAATTGAATTGAATAACGTTGTATTTTTTATTGATGTACATTTAAATCTTCTTGAACAGTGAGCATCAAAAGTAGTTTGGCAATTTCAGTTCGTAAATTGACCTTGTCTCTGGATTTATCAAAGAAATGGTAACTTCGGTATGCAAATTGTTGGGGCTCAAAGCGGATTTTCAAATAAAGTTTAAATTTTCAATATAAACAGAGCTGGCTTAAGAAACATTTGAACTTACAAAATCAGAAATGCCAATCTACTTTTATTGACAAGCCTGTCTACCCTTGAGCGCGATTCCGATCCCAATTTTAAGTTTTGACGAAATTTTGACAGAAAACCAATAGGATTTCTGTCAAAATTCCATCAAGTAGACCGGCAGGTATATTCTTTATCTCAGAGTTGTTTGATTGCGCGTTATTTTATAATTCATTCATTAATTTTATTTATTTTATATCAATAAGATAACATGGAAATCTTGGGAAAGTCCAAAGAGATAATGCTCCTGCCCTCATAAAACTAGTACACATAATATAGTAAGTATATTTCACAAAAAATATAGGAAACCATGTATTTATAGGCCTATCAGAACCGGGGTTGTTATTATACTCGACCCATGCGAAAACAGTTGTTTGATGACCCATACAAAACAATAAACTTTCAAGAAAGCGTACAAAGGTTATCTTCTCGTAAATTGAGCACATCATTTACGATATAGTACATACTACACGGAAAAAAATGGGGTCTGACAAAGTGTTCATTCAAGAATAAAATTATTCTCAAGTATATTGTTTAATCTCAAGCATATATTTACTTAAGGTAACAATAATATCTTGAATAAAATAACATGGAATTCTTCAATATATATAATATTATTCTTCATTTATTTCTTTACATCAAGAATATTTTTTTGGATCAAGAGGATATTTACTCTTGACTGTAGAAAACGTTTTCATTTTGAACAAAGCAATTAAGAATTCTTACTCTGAAAAAATAAAGATTTAGCTTAAGAAGCTCAGAGATTACGGCCAAGAATAAAAATAAATTATTGGTTTAAGAAAAAGTGTGAATTCCTTCAAAAATTATATTATTGAAACTAGACTTTCATACTTTTGATTCAAAATACATAAAATACTCATTTTAAATAAAGTCTACTATTTAAAATCAAGAAAATATTTGTTTTATAAATACTCTCGAATGACAAAATATTGCCTCTTAACCTAAGAATATGGATTCAACTATCAACTAAGAACAAACATTTTAGGTAAAGAAATATTTACTCCATTGAAGATGATTTGTTCAACAATTAAAACTCTATGTTTATTGATTTGAATACTTACTGTTCTTCAATTAAGAATTATAACTGTCTGCCATTGAGACCTATTTTACTTGGTTGGACAAATTCAGAAGTTTTTCTGTGAGTGCAATGTTTTTTAACTGAAGAATATCGTTTCTAAAATTGATAAACAACCAACATTTTAAGTCGAGAAAATATCTTCTTCGGTGAATGTGGATGTTCTTTTCAATTAATTATATCTGTGTTAACTAGAATACTTTATTATTATTTCATGAAGAATTATAACTTTCTTTACTTAAGAATTAATGATTTGTTCCTTTTACAAACAAAGTATTTTTTTGCTTATAACTCCAAACAAGAATTTTATAAAATTGCATTAAGAATTTATTATTTATTTTTTCAACAATAATATTGTTTAGACAAGAGTTTTACACTTTTGATTCAAAATACGACAAAGATAATATATTTTAAGAATCTACTATTTAACAGCAAGAAAATAATTGTCTTATAAAAGCTCTCAAGTGACAACTATTGCCTCTTAACCTAAGAATATGGATTCAAATATCAGCTAAGAACAAACATTTTATGTAAAGAAATATTTACTTAATCGAAGATAGATTTGTTTTACAATTTAAAATCTGTCTCTTTTGGTTTGAATACGTATACTGATTTTCAAATGAGAATTATAACGGTCTACAATTGAGACCTCTTTTACTTGGTTAGACAAATTCAGTAGTTTTTCTGTGAGTGCAATGTCTCTTAATTGAAGAATATCGTTTCTAAAATTGATAAACAACCAACATTTTAAGTCAAGAAAATATCTTCTTCGGTGACTATGGATGTTCTTTTACAAATAATAATGTCTGTGTTAACTGAAATTCTTCATTATTATTTCATGAAGAATTAAAACTTTCTTTACTCAAGAATTAATGATTTGGTTATTTTACAAACAAAGTATTTTTTTGCTTATAACTCCAAACAAGAATTTTATTAAATTGCATTAAGAATTTATTATTTATTCTTTCAACAATAATATTGTTTAGACAAGAGTTTTACACTTTTGATTCAAAATACGACAAAGATAATATAATTTTAGAATCTACTATTTAATAGCAAGAAAATAATTGTCTTATAAAAGCTCTCAAGTGACAACTATTGCCTCTTAACCTAAGAATATGGATTCAAATATCAGCTAAGAACAAACATTTTATGTAAAGAAATATTTACTTAATCGAAGATAGATTTGTTTTACAATTTAAAATCTGTCTCTTTTGGTTTGAATACGTATACTGATTTTCAAATGAGAATTATAACGGTCTACAATTGAGACCTCTTTTACTTGGTTAGACAAATTCAGTAGTTTTTCTGTGAGTGCAATGTCTCTTAACTGAAGAATATCGTTTCTAAAATTGATAAACAACCAACATTTTAAGTCGAGAAAATATCTTCTTCGGTGACTATGGATGTTCTTTTACAAATAATAATGTCTGTGTTAACTGAAATTCTTCATTATTATTTCATGAAGAATTAAAACTTTCTTTACTCAAGAATTAATGATTTGGTTATTTTACAAACAAAGTATTTTTTTGCTTATAACTCCAAACAAGAATTTTATTAAATTGCATTAAGAATTTATTATTTATTCTTTCAACAATAATATTGTTTAGACAAGAGTTTTACACTTTTGATTCAAAATACGACAAAGATAATATAATTTTAGAATCTACTATTTAACAGCAAGAAAATAATTGTCTTATAAAAGCTCTCAAGTGACAACTATTGCCTCTTAACCTAAGAATATGGATTCAAATATCAGCCAAGAACAAACATTTTATGTAAAGAAATATTTACTTAATTGAAGATAGATTTGTTTTACAATAAAAAATCTGTCTCTTTTGATTTGATTACGTACTGTTTTTCAAATGAGAATTATAACGGTCTGCCATTGAGTCCTCTTTTTGTTGGTTAAACAAATTTAAAAGCTTTGCTGTGAGTACAATGTTACTTAACTGAAGAATATCGCTTCTAAAATAATTGATGAAGAACCAAAATTGTAAGTCAAGAAAATATTTCCTTCTACAATTAATTATAATGTCTATGTTAACTGGCATACCTACTTAATTATTATTTCAATAAAAATGATAAAATGTTTTAGTGGAGCTAAGTAGGTATAGGTACATAATATTTTATTAGTTGAATAAAAAATATTTTTTTACTTTGTTAAGTTTTGGTAAGCAAGAATTACACAAATAAATATGACACTAAAAAGTATGTGAATTCATTGTAAAATGAATCAAGCTGGGAAAATTGAAAGCTTTTATTAAATAAGTTGTTGAACAAAATAATTATGTAGTTCTGCTGTTAACGTCTAGATGGCGTTTAACATTCGTTTAACAATAATATTCTTAAAGCAAGAGTTTACGCTTCTGATTCAAAACATGTTGAGATACCTACATTTTAAACGTTGACTCGCGGGCGTATATGAACGTTAAACAAACTTAAAAAAAAGACGTAATCGTGGAAAGCCAATGGATGGAAAGGGCTCAGAATTGTTCTTCCTGGAAATGTGTAGGGGAGGCTGATGATAGGGGTATATGTCCAGCAGTGAACTTCTAGAGGCTGATGATGGTGATGATGATATTAATAAGTCTTTACATCATATACATCAGTAAGTAGTTTTTACTGCTGTGCCCTACGATTTGACAGGCGTCACGGTTCAGCTGGTAGTATAAATACCTGTGTGGTGAACATAGATTTTTGTTCTTTGTATGGGTGTTCTAGATTTTTTTGTACAAGATAGTAGGCAAACAAGCACATGGTCCACCTGATGGCAAGCGGTTATCGTAGCCATTGGACGCCCTGAATACCAGAGGCGTCACAAGTGCGTTGCCGACCCTTTAAAGGTATGTTTTTAGGAATACATAAGTATTGTATTCTAAGTAAGTATATACAAAATATATAATCTATACATATACTAATATTATAAGGCTGAAGATTTTCATTGTTTGGTTGAACGTGCTATTAAAATAAATAAACAAATAAATATTTAGGACATTCCACACAACACTACCTAGCCCCAAATTATGCTGAGTTTGTACTATGGGAACCAGACAGCTGATATAATACTTAGATGTATTTTTTTTGTAAATACATACTTTTAATACATTAGAATAGGGTAACATGACCGAAATCCAGCCACCACCCAATTACCAGCCGCCTCCGAAAAATCAAGCTAGAATTGTAAACGATTTACACTATGCTATTTCCTTGTTACCCCAAAATGAACCTTAAATTATACTCCATAGACGATATCAATTTGGTCGAGCTAAGTTTTAACTACCTATTCAGTTTAGAAAAAAACGATGTTAGAAACCTCAACATCATTTTTGAAGACCAATCCATAGATACCCCCACACGTATGGGTTCGATGAAAAAAAAATTTTGAGTTTCAGTTTCAAGTATGGGGACCCCCAAAATTTATAGTTTTTTTTCTATTTTTGTGTAAAAACCTTATTGCGGTTCACAGAATACATCTACTCACGAAGTTTCATCAGTCAGGCTCTTATGGTTTCAGAGAAAAATGGCTGTGACACGGCCGGACAGACCGACAGACAGACAGACAGACAGACATGACGAATCTATAAGGGTTCCGTTTTTGCCATTTGGCTACGGAACCCTAAAAATGGCACACGCCTTGAATGTCATGCCAGTATTTGCACCTATTTTTTCCGATTAGGAATCAATTTATCATGCCCCAAAATCATATCTATTTCCGTGTGACAAATGCTTATAAAATTAATAATTAAGTTTGTTTACCCACCTAAGTAGGTAGGAACCTAAACTATAATTTTTTTGTATGAAAACTATGATGCAAATGAGTGTTTCACACCAAATTGACGTTTCTTGACTTAAGCATGGAAATCTTGAAAAATATTTAAGAAAAGATGTCTTGAGTCCAAAACAAAAACATTCTTGAATTTAAACAATGATTCAAAGGTGTGTTTTAGACCAAATTCACGTTTCTTGGTTTTACCAAGGAAACGAAACAAACTATATGTAGATAGCTACGCGTTTAGGCATAGATCCGGTGTTGCAGTGTTTTTCCCAAGTTGTAGGGAAAATAATTGAAAACGCATTCGTTCACTCGGTTAGGCTCTTGCCGAGTGTTTATAAAATATATCCTATACACGGGAGCCCTATGTATCACTAATCGGTCTTTACCACGGAAGCAAAAAAACGAAAACATCTAGACCAGTAGTTCGCTCCGAACTGAGATCGCGTAATGCGATCCAAATGCTCTGAAAAGTTAAGTACCTATTTATAAATAAATAAATATTGTGGACAATCCACACCGCTCTATCTAGCCCCAAACTAAGCAGAGCTTGTAATATGTGAACGAACCAGATAGCTGATATAATACTTAAATACTTTTTATTGTAAATACATACTTAGAATACAATATATATACCCAGACAGAGAACAAACATAGATGTTCACCACACAAATGTTTGTTCTCGGTGGAGATCGAGCCCACGACCTACGGCGCAGAAGGCAGAGCTACTACCAACTGAGCTGAGAGGCCAGTCAAAACTTATGTTGTCCATCACGCATTGTGTTTTATCTACTTTGAGGAAGTATTTCTATCCAGATTCACTGTTTGGCTTTACCTCTGAATATACCTCACTAACTTTGTATGGAAAAAATGCATAAGTGCATGTAAGACCACAAAAAGGCTCGTGGTGCACAAAATCCTTTCATCACCCTTTCCACCGTCTATAGCTTATCGATTGAATAATAATTATTTCGTAGTGAGTCAACGTCAGTAAAAATAGTGGAGAAATGTGAAAGATACGGCCTTATTTTTGGTAACTAACATTTTGTAGCGGGCAACACTCTGTTTAGTCTTGTCTTTGCTTGCGCCGGAGTGGTGATAATGTATTGTGTGTGATTGATTATTGAGTTCCATTCCATTTATTCTGAGATTCGAGCCTGGCATGTAAGTTTTTGAGTTATTGAGAATAATAAGTAAGTACCTAGGTAATTGACATTGTGTTGTGTTGTAAGTGTATTTAGAATTGTTGCATTTTGTTATCGGACCGACGCACGCTCAGACATAGTACCGGCCGGCGCCATGTTGAGAAACTTTCCGCTTATTGTATGGACTTATCGTTTGATTGGGATAGGTGTTCTATGTAGGTACTACTTATATTAGGCGAGGCGGTATACCATTCGCGGTGCCCGGACGAATTAAACTCAAAAAATGCTTTGCGCTTCAATGTTCAAATTCACTGGTTAGGTACCTACCACAGCCGCTGGCACTGCCTTCTGCTACGTAGCAGGCTGCTGCAGCTGCTGTAAGGCTGGCGGTAAGGCTGCTGGACTGCCTTTCAGGTTATGTCTCTCTGGGTGATGAAAATATGTAAAACTTATCTTGTCCTTGTCCCACTTTATGTAGGGTCGGCACAACAGGTTTTCGTTCTCCACTCTCCTCTATTAGCCGTCATATCAACAGTCACTCCTTTCTTACTCATGTCATCCTTCACACAATCCATCCATCTTTTCTTTGGCCTACCTCTACTTCTATAACCATTCACATTCATATTTAGCACTCTTCTCGTTACATGACATTCTTCCCTTCGCATAACATGCCCGTACCATGCTAACCTATTGCTTCTCATCTTTTCAGTCACTGGCGCCACTTTCAAACTGCCCCTAATATACTCATTCCTTATCTTATCCATTCTAGTCACTCCACACATCCATCTCAACATTCGCATTTCCGCTGCATGCACTCTTCTTTCATCAATACCTTTGGTGGCCCAACACTCAGACCCATACAAAACGATAGGTCATATAACCGTCTTGTAAATCTTCCCCTTTAGTTTAAGGGGCATTCGCGGATCGCACGTTGTTCCTGTGACTTGTCGCCATTTCATCCATCCTGCGTTTATCCTGCTCTTTACATCCCTGTCAATCTCACAATCATTCTGTATTACTGAACCGAGGAACCGAGGTGATGAAAATATGTAATCTCTACCTAATAAGCAGAGGTTCTTGTAACTGTAATCTAGGTACCGTAGCCACAATACTAAAACTGCTGAAAGGTGCTGTTTATCCTGCCCAGCTGTTTTTTACTTAGTAATTACCATAATCACTAATTGATGTCCCGTCCATTTGCAGATTTAAATCAAAATTGAACTGATTCCCAGCATACCTATAATACCTATACTCACCGATATGTAGAGGTTAACTATGGAGTTGCTTCTAATGGAGAAATGGAATATGCCACAGGATATAATTACAAATTTCAACGGTAGGTGAATATTAATTATATCCTTCGCATTTAGATAAATAATATTTTGTCTAGTGATAAGGGGAATTTTTGTTTTAGAAAATGATGTAACTGTGGATCAATTAAAAGATATCAATGACAATATCCTGAAAGAACTGTGCCCAAATATTGGACTCTGTGCATAGGTCATGGGTTCCCTCCCCGCCGAGGATAAACATGTTTGTACAGTGTATGTATGTTATAATATATATTATATATAGGTAATTGATTGAGTGAGTGAAGCGAACAGTTTCATCAAATTTTCAAGGCAACTTGACATTGTATCTTTGTAGAATAAAAATCTTTATCGCCCACCTTAAAATTAACAATGGAAAAACAAGTAACAATAATTCTAAACAGCAATGTACAATAGGCGGTCTTATCGCTGAACAGTGATCTCTTCCAGACAACCTTTGGATGGAGAGAAGCGTTTATTAAGATGTTTGGCTAGGGTGCACAAAGAAAAAATAGTAAAGAATATAAATTATGGACATTTACATACCTAAGTAAATTTATATAGACTATAATACATACATAAATAACTACTACTTCTTTCAAATTTCCGTATGTAACTACACCGCTTTTCAATTCGTTATTTCTTTCCATGCAAAGGTTGCCTGGAAGAGATCGCTCTCAGCGATAAGGTCGCCCATTGTTTTACCTAATTGTTAATTTTTTATGTCCTGTACTGTATCTTTTGTGTGGTGATCAATAAAGAGTTATCTATCTATCTATCTATAAATATAATAAATACATAGATACATACAATCATGTTTACCTACTTAAATAAAATACATTGAGTATGTACAATTGTACATTCTATAAATAAATAGCTACATGTTTCTATAAATACATAAAAGTATACTTACACAGGATAATAAATATACCTATGACAAATCATATTATTATAAACAATCTAAGTTAAATCAGATTAGGGGTTATAAATGAGGTAAAAAATAAAAAGTTAACCAAACAAATGAAATTAAGTGTCATATACAGGGTGTTTTTTTTGAGAAGGGCGGTAATGGCAAAATGAAAATTTGCTATTTCCATTCATTTTCAGTAAACCTTTTGTTTGCAAAGATTGAATCTTACCAGCAACATAATCCATTGGTTCAATAATACAGGGTGTAATTTTTTGAAAAAATCGTTCGGGACCATTTCCGTCACAAGTAAAAGATTTTTGAATAAAATAAATATGCAGTTACTGTTTTCTTATAAATTGAAGGCATGACTCCTTTCACGACTTTTCCCTAACCCTCGTGGTTTTGGCCTTGGCCATCACCGCCCTTCTCACAAATTAAAATTAAAATTAATTTGAAAATTAATTTATCACCTGAATCTGACTATGAGTCCTAAATGACTCAGTATTCTTATTTAAATTATTTATGTCACTAGCATCCGCTCGCATGGTACTTTAAAATAAATCATCTGTTTTATACATTTCAGATCTAAAAATGCCAGGATCAAATAAAACTGTTGACCTACTTGATTCCCCCGAGAGGAAGACTGAACAAGCGAAGAAAATTTTCCACATTAGAATGCGTAGAGAACTTCATAATTGACGTTGAGGTAAATATATTGGGGTACTATTTTATTTCGTTGAATGGTACAATATCTATAACTCGCGGTTACGTTATTTTAGGGTATGTCTTGGTTTTTTCCTGAATAAAGAGTAACCTGTGTTTAACCAGGGTATAACTTACATTCATATTTGGCTGGCCTCTCAGCTCAGTTGGTAATAGCTCTGCCTTCTGCACTCGATCCCCTCCAAGAACAAATAGGTATTTGAGTGGTAAACACAGATGTCTGTTCTGTCTGGGTGTTATGTAATATTGTATTCTATGTATGTATTTACAAAAAAAATGTATGTAAGTAGTATATCAGCTATCTGGTTCCCATAGTACAAGTTCTGCTTAATTTAGGGCCAGATAGTGTTGTATGGATTGTCTTAAATATTTATTTATTATTATTTATATCAAATTTCATCCAAATCCATTATGCCCTTTTGGAAATAAGTGGGAACAAACATATTCACTTGATCATAAGCTTGCCCATATATAATATTGGAACTAAACGCGTGTGCTTTGTAGGTATGTTAATCAATTTTGCAATTTTTATATGTTTGCTATTGTTTGCAGAATCCTGGAGATATTCAAATGAAAATAGATGAAGTGAAAGAAAAGGCTCTACATAGCAAGCAAAGTGTTCAAAAAAGTGTAAATAAAATAATGAAAATGATGTTTCGGTTTTAATGTGCAGTTAAATAATTGAATTAAATTTTCCATGTAAGCTTCGATTGAAGTTCTGAAGTAGTCAATCAAGTGTAAAGTGAAAATCTGAGATGTTAATATTTCTGTAATTTCTAACAGAGTTAAATATTGTTTCCATACTGGAAAAATACTCAAACTAAATAATATTACTGAAATTGATGATGATGCTTATAATTGTGTTTGTTATAAAGAGATTAATGGTGTAAAATATTGTGATCACGAAAATAATATTATTATTAGAAACAGAATATTCAATAGGTAGGTAGGAAACTTACTGTGCAGGTTGCTACCAAATACTCGTCTATTCTTAGTCCAATCTTTGGGCACAGTTCTTTCAGGATATTTTCATTGATATCTTTTATTTGATCCACAGTTAAGAGCGGGTCGTGCGAAAATTTGAGATTTAAAAAAAAAAAAAATAACTAAATAACTAAGTGACATTTAAAAATCGCAAAAGGACTAATTGTAGAGTATACATTTGAGATTTATTCGAATTTAAGTGTGTTAAATAAATATACTATTTAACATGACATTCTATTTAACGCTGACATACGATTTTCATTAGCGTTAAATAGAATGTCATGTTAAATAGTATATTTTTTTAACACACTTAAATTCGAATTAATCTCAAATGTTTAGTCTACAATTAGTCCTTTTGCGATTTTTAAAATGTCACTTAGTTATTTAGTTATGATTTTTTTTTTTTAAATCTCAAATTTTCGCACGACTCGCTCTTAATATACCGGTTGTTAGCAGCCTAAAGCTCATTAACACATTAAAATTGTATTTAGATGAATTTATGACACTAATGTATAATTTAATACTTTGCACAACATGGAATAGGTATACAACATGGTATATACTTAATATTATTAATTCAGTAGATTAATATTCACCTACCGTTGAAATTTGTAAATATATCCTGTGGCATATTCCATTTCTCTAGAAGTAACTCCATTGTTAACCTCTACATACCTACCTATACTCAGGTGAGTATAGGTAGGTATGCTGGGAATCAGTTCAATTTTGATTTAAATCTGCAAATGGACGGGACATCAATTAGTGATTATGGTAGTAACTAAGTAAAAACCAGCTGGGCAGGATAAACATTCAGAAGGTTTAGTATTGTGGCTACAGTACAAAATGATAATTATTGTATTAGACAAATATTATGTTATATTACTAGTTTTAAGAATCTGATGGCAAACAAAGGAACAAGTCTTAAATTGCGGCGCTTATCTATACTTCTCACGAGTGAAGCTAGGTACATACCTATAGCTTCACTCGTGAGAAGTAGATTTATAGTGAAAGTGGATTTTATGAGCCAATGTAAAAATTAGTCTGCGAGTGAGAGGCACTGAGCACCTTCATGATTTATAATTACTTGAGCTTGCATAACATTATTAGGTAATAATTATAATGAATACCTAACAAATATTTAAATAAAATGATCAATACCTACTGTTGTTTTAAGATGTTTATTTTTTAATAAATATTTCATATAATTAAAAATCTATTTTATTATTTTATTACCTTGAGTATTTCCAACTTATTTATATCTATTTTCAGGCATGAAATGGCACACGGAGATCAGATTGGAAGATGTGAAGGTGCAGCAGGCTCGTTATTCTGTAAGTGAGTTTTAGTGCTTTTCTTATTCATTTCATGTTTCAAATGGTACCTCCTCAATAATAATGTTATTTTAGTGAAGAAGTTTCAAGAACTGAAAATTCTTATAGTAAAATAATTTATTATTGAACCAAGAGATTCCGGGTCTCTGAATGAAACATGAAATGAATTAGATCAAGAACTAAAACTTCTTTACTGAAGAACACGGTTTTAAAATCAATAATAATGACATTATTCGTTGGAGACAATCTGATCTTCGTATGAAACATGACATGCGTTGGACCAAGAAGTGAGATTTCTTACAGTGAAATACACTATTATTGAGCCAAGAGATTTCTGATCTCTGTATGAAACATGAAATGAATTAGATTAAGAACTGAGACTTCTTTACTGAAGAACGAGGGTTTCAAATCGATAATAATGATATTATTAGTTGGAAACAAACTGATCTTCGTATGAAACATTTTATGCTTTGAGCTAAGAACTTAGATATCTTTTAGTGAAATACATTATTATTAGGCCAAGAGATATCTGATCTCCTAATGAAACATGCAATGAGTTAGATCAAGAACTACAATTTCTTCAGTTAAGTAGGTAGGTACACGTTCTTAAATCAACAATATTAACATTATTGGTTGGAGACAATCGGATCTCCGTATCAATTGCTTATTGTTGTTGAATTAAGAACTAAACTTCTTTACTGAAATGAGTATAAGTATTGATCCAAAAACATTCATATTATTCTTGCGAAACAATCTGATCTCCGTATAAATTTCTTAATATTATTAAACTAAGAAATAAAACTTCTTCACTAAAAATGCATGATCATCGAACTAAGAACATTAAGACTTTATATTTAAGACAACCTGATCTCCGGAGAATAACTTATGTTATTGAACTAATAGCTAAAACTTCTTAACTGGAGAGCAGCAACTGTTACTAAGATTGTTGGCATTCTTCATTAAAGATAAATTATTCTCAGTGTGAAAATAGAACTAATTGATGCAAGAATTTAAACTGCTTCACTGAAATATGCAGTAGCACACAGATAAGTAAATACCATTCTTCTTACAAATCATTTATTTTTCATACGGAGAACTTATTTTCTTGTAAGAAAACTCCGGGATCCATTGGACAAAGTGTTCAAATGAGAAAAGCATTATACTTAAAATTATTATTTAATCACAAGTATGCAAATACTCGAAGGAAGACAAATATCTTGACTTAAACATTTATTTACTCGTATTTAAAATAGTTCTGTTTCAATACAAGCATTTATTGTTTTCCCCATATATGAATCACGGAAATTCTTGACCAATAGATATATTCTTGATCAGAAACAATATCATTTCTTGACCAATAAATATATTCTAGATGAAGGAGGATATGAGATATCCTCATAAATACCAAGAATAAATTCGATGATTACATGCTATATTTAAGACATAATGGTATTAAATATGAGAATTTAGAATTCTTAACTTAAAAAAATGTGTTTGCTTATGCAAAGACAACGTTGCTTTTCTATTGCAAGAACAGATATTGTCTTAATTTGTGAATATATATACTTGGAAGGAGAATTAATAACAAGACAAATATTTACTAATTTTAAGAATATATTGTTTTCCCCATATATGAATCACGCAATGTCTTGACCAAGGGAAATATTCTTGGTTTAAAACATATTTTTTTTTCCGTGTACGTTGGAGATATTTTATATACAGCTACTGACTAGTTTATCGCTCACCTGGAGTCAGGTGATAATGAACCCCTATAACAAAGCATTGCCTCGCAAATTGTGCCCTACGATGCACTGCCCTGCGTTCATCAATCAAGTTGTTTGCTATCTCGAATTATTTTGCAACAAAGTAGCAATTCCGTGATTTGAAAATCAACAATCTGAGTACTGTAGTCCTACCACAAGCTCTGTCTCTGTGGTTTTAAGTCTGTGTGAGTGTTGACTAAATAAATCCTACGTCGAAACGTCACACACACAGTATAATACACTGGTGAGCACTCACACAGACTCAAAACCAGAGACAGAGCCTGGCAGAGTTTGTGGTAGTGTTGCCCAAATGCAAGAACAAGACGAGACTTAGCCAGTCTTGGTCTTGGTCTTGCGCCAATACACCTGGTCTTGGTCTTGGTCTTGGTCTTGCGCTCCCAGTCTTGGTCTTGGTCTTGGTCTTGCAGCAAGAGTCTTGCAAGTCTTGCAATTACCTATTAGTCTATTACTATTTATTAAAGTTTACTTTAAATCTTAGAAAAACGTATTAGAATTGGAACATTGTGAGCTTGAATTAACATAGCCATAGTAAAGATCAAGCAGATTAATAAATAACTGAAGATTTGATAAGAAATTCGAAAAATCAACTGACCTTTAGGTCGTTTTCCATGGAAGTAACTGTTTCTTTACTAAACCTTTGATGCCGCATTATCAAAGTGCCGATGGTTAAAACATAACTATGCATGCACTCAGTTTGATTTTAATAGATATTTTTTTATTCGCTATGTTTATGGTATTAGTCGTAATGCGCATAGGTCCAGTTTTTCATATTCTTTGATACAGTTTTTTGCGTCTCATAGAATTCCTAAGCGTACCTACCTATACACCGAACTGTTACACCTAACTACTCAGTGAAATAGCGCTAAGTCCTAGCTGCAAGACGCAAGAGTCTTGCAGGCTATGTCTTGTTCTTGCTCAAGTCTTGCACGGTCAGTCTTGGTCTTGGTCTTGCTAAAAATACGCGGTCTTGTTCTTGGTCTTGGTCTTGCAAAAACGCAAGAACAAGACCAAGACTGCAAGACCAAGACTGAATTTGGGCAACACTAGTTTGTGGTAGGCCTACTGGAGGGTTCGAGCCCGTCTATTTCTAATAGAGGTCAGATACCCTGATAGGACGGGCCACCGGTAACCGAATGAGTTCAGCTGTCATTCATAACTTGGCTGTCCAGTTTCTGAGCTAGATTCGCGAGGTCTTCCGTTCGTTATCAGTGCCTACTTACCTAATTTGTTTAAGTAAATTCCTTGATAAGAGTTTTAGGCCTCTGCATACGGGCCATAAACAATGCTTGAGTCTGAATCGAGCCTCAAGGAAATTTTTGACACTTTACAATGGAGAAATGTACAAAAATCTATACGGGCCTTAGTTCCGAAAAAAAATGCATAAGGTAGAGAACAGATTTACAGTCTGAAATACTGTGAAAGATTGTTGACGTAAGCCGGTGGGTAAGGTAGTGAAGAGGGCTCAGAATGTTTTTTTAAGGAAATGTACAGCGAGGCATTGGACTTCTTTAGGATGATGATAACAAAACTGTTTTGATTTTTGTCGCAACTTATTCTATTCAAATAAAACTGATCTACATAAAATAATAAGGATGCAGCATGATTAATATAAATTTGCATGATTAGGTACTATTTATTCAAACTAAATATTTAAATACTTCATCATTTGAATTGAATAAATTCGCAAAAACTAAAACAAGAGAACTTTTATTTTGATTTGTCGATTGCCGTGGACAAAACGATTGATGTAACTTTGAACTTACTGCATTCGATTCTAAATGCACGAACTTTGGTCACGCGATGTTTGGATCAGACAATTGGAACACGTAAACTGACTACTTCAGAATCGATGCCATTAAATTCGCAATTTACATGCATGTAATCAACGAAGGCCAAGGTAACCTCATGGCATGACATCATGCAAGTCTATGATACTAGCTTAATTTTAAACGACATCGTACATTCGTGGTTGAGTGAGATGACGTTAAAATTAAACAGAAATTTCTGGAGCGCTTGTGGTGTAGTATGCAGGGCAATTCGTAGCCGATCGACTGAGTTAAGCAGAGTTGTCCGAGGTCAGTGTTTGGATGGGTGACCGCCATACCAATGCCTTAGGTGTGCTCCCGAGCTTCGATAGTTTCAGGCTCTATAAAGGCCTGCGCACACCTAGTTCGCTGGCGGTAGCGATCAGTGAAACGCTGTCAAATATCGCTGTCAAATCTCAAATCTGACAGCGATATTTGACAGCGTTTCACTGATCGCTACCGCCAGCGAACTAGGTGTGCGCAGGCCTTAAGCCATTACATTACGGAGGCATAAGCCTGAATCAACTTCCCCAATGACGTTCGTTGTAGGAATTAATCTACAATAATGTAAACACCTGTTTACTGTGCTACTCACCAATATAAAGTCTTTTCTTGGTCTGCCAACGCGAAACAGCACCGGCGATGAAAGAATGGTGGCCGCAAGCTGTCTGGATTCGTGCCTCTTCTTTCACTTGTCTCACTGCGTTTTCATTTATAACCTGAAAGTATTGAAACAAATGATTAAAAGATGTCTACACTGTTCGTTACACCATCAACCCTAAATTCCATAAAGTAGTCTCAGCCGCGTCACGACACATCTAAATTTAAAGAGACAGCAATATTTCAAGCATAGTTATTTATTTTCTTAAGGTCTTAGTGAATTGCGAAAATGGAGAGTAACCTTTGCCCAACAGTGTGTCTATACAGGCTAGTAGTAATAGTTTATCCTATGACGGACTTTTTGGCCACAATCTCAAAGTGGACTTGAATTTAGATACTATAGTAATTATTTACGCGCTCACAAAACTAGCTGTAATCATTACCTAGTGCTAGAACGTAAACAAAGCTGCCGATTAGAGTGTCGAACGCTTATCAATGCATGTTAAATCAGCTAGGTATTGGGCATTGGATATAGGTCAACTGATAAGACATTGAAGGAAAACATCGTGAGGTAACCACGATACTCGAGCGCTAGCAACCTGCCACGCTTATTTTTGAAGACCGGGTCTATGCCTGCGGTATGTGCCAATATTCCAAACACGATATATGACAGTCAGACTCAGAACCAGCAGTCATGTAATAAGACCGACCAATTAAAAGGACTTCCGACACGGAACATAATTCTAAATTTCAATATACCTCGCTTGACCATTTCGATTCGTTTGGTGTACGCTTTACCGCAAGTTTTTGTAAATAATAAAAATTAAGATAATGTATTATGAGAACACTGATAACGACCGAAGTTTACGTATACTTTTTCCTAGACACGAGAGACTCGCGGGGTACATAATTTTATATTAAATTTTACAGACGCGCCCTTTTTACTCGAGATTGTCTTACACAAAAAACACAGACACCTTTTCAGTTTATTTAATTATATATTTTAAGGTCTGTAATACAATCACGATATTCAGATTTTTATATGACTAGTACATGTTATGTTACAATAAAACCTTCACCGGAACTACTTTTTCAACTCACTGGATCATGACTCATACAGATGATAATCTACTCGAATCTTCAAGGTTAAAGTTCAAAAGAGCCATATATTTTTAAAACTTACATCATCCACATTATCCATGCCCAATCTACACTCTACTCATAGGGGTTATAAAAGCGAGTGCGAAAGCGAACTCGTTACGCGCTCGCCACAAGAGCGTTGACTGATCGCTTCGCTCGAAAGAACCACTCGAAAATCTCCATTGTGATAACAATATTTAACGAGCAATCAAGGCAGTACTGCCCACACGAATCTTTATGCTAATGCCATCTACTCATTAATTTATACATCGTCTAGCTAGACAACTACAACAATATTACCCATGGCCTTTAGACCCTGATTTCGAACCACAGAATAAAGTAGAACGGCCATGTGGCCGAAAAAGTGTCGCCAAAATACACGAGCATTATGCTCCTTTCTCCATACAAATTCAACAGTTTTTTCGGGAGTCGTAAAGTTAAAATGCCTTGCAGCAGTGCAAGAATTACTTTCCGAACAAGATATGCGACAAGATAAAACATGGGAAATACTTTCTTAACATCTTCCTTCCTTCCTTTTTTTTTAGAATCCTCATATTTAGTGATATTTTAAATATGATAGTGGAAATGTACAACTGACGACATCGGCTCCCGTACAAACGGGGCACATGATCGCATTTTTACTGGTATTCTGTATTTCGAATCCAGCCTAGGTTTTATTTAGGTGGTCTTATACATTAATATGTATAAGACCACAACCTGTGACATGGGTCGCTAGCACGCTAGATCACTCTTGTCATCTGACTAATAAAATAATCAGTTCGTTCCAGGAATGCGAGGGCGTATTAGCGATTTCGAAAACAAATTCTAGGAAACCCCAGGTCACTCCTTTTCACCTACAAAGCTCTCAGGAAGCTTCTGTGCTCTTGAGAGTAGGACTATAAATTACTTTTAAAGAATAAACCCTTTCCTGATTTTTTTTTATTCTTAGCAAACACCCAGACAGTTAATAACAATAAAATAACTGTGATCTTACCTGTCCTTTACTCAGAACTTTCAGTGCATATTCTTTGCCTTCCTTTATTTGCTTCACTTTGTAAACTTCCCCAAACGCGCCTTTAGCTACAGTCTCTTGAATTTCATACTCCTTCTGTAGCAGGTTTGTGGTGATGGGAAATTCAGGCAGGAATATAGATTCCTTGTGAGCTACGGGCCAAGCTGTTTTACTTGCTTCAAGTGGGTTTTTTAGTGTTGAGTCATTCCATCTATTGACAAAAACATGTTTTAAGTTGAGGATGACTAAGCATATTGATTTAGCTTATTATCAAATAATAAAACATTTCTTTAACAACAACTTTGTTTTCTCATGGGATTAGGATATTTCTCCTTGAATAAAAAGAAAACACCAAAAGGTTTCATAAATAAGAACACACAATTTCACACTTCCACATACTGCAGTGTAAATTACACTCAATTTATGCTTACTTTGCTTTTCAAATAATATCACAGCTCTAAAAGTTAGGGTAATTTTGTAATGAATTTAAGTCCAAACTTCAATACTTCATACATTAACCCTTCTGAAGTCCCTTACACAATTAAGAATTTACTTTTGATAGCATCTAGACAAGCTATCAAAGTTTGCTGTTATTTTTTATAGTTATGATTTAATTTTAATTGGTGAACATTAAGATAATATTCACTAACACATTTTCTAGAATAGATACAGTGCTTACATTTTACAAAATAAAGTGTTATTACAATTTACAGGTGAAGACATGCACAAAGGCAATTTTTTTAAGCTATGTGTGACTCTTAAATGTCAGCTAAAGTAATAATATTCTAGCCATGACATACATGCATAGTTTTTTTTGATGAGTCACTTTTCATCATCATAATAATACCACTGCACTACACTGGCTGAACAGGCTGATTCAATAATTGGGGGCCAACTATCTTTAACTGTTTTGAAAATGAATGAGTGGAATACTTAAAACAATAAAATATATCATACTCCAACACTAGTGAACCTACTTGTATCATCTTCATCAGTCACATTCATAATAGGAATGAGTTAAAATTGACTGGTCTCTCAACTCAGTTGGTAGTAGACCTTCTGCACCGTGAATTGTGGGTTCGATCCCCATCGAGAATAAATATTTGTTAGGTACATAGATGTTTGTTCTCTGGCAGGGTGTTATATGCAGCAAAAATGTATATATTATTATGTATTATATTAGCTATCTGGTTACTATAGTACAAGCCCTACTCGATTTAGGTTGTATAAAATGTCCAAAATATTGATTTATTTATTTTAAATGGAACCAATGGTCTGAAAGTGAAGTGGCTTTGTATCAATCTGTTACTGTACCATTTGATATTGTATTCTACCAATTTTATTACTTTGATTAAGGTATAATAAATAACAAGTAATAATCAAGTAAGTCATGGACAAAGGGACAGTTCAAAACAGAACAGAACAGCTGACTATTTCAGCATGTATTTGATAAACTTATGAACTGTTTACTTTACCTGAGAAAGTAACATCTGACCTACATAATTCTATCTCTATTTCTTTTGAAAGTAAATTCTACATGATGAAGATTGAAGAACTAGATTAATACTTACCAGTAGCAAGGTGTACACAATATAAACAAAACTAACCCAGAAACACTGCTAACCAAAACAAACTCTTTGCTATTGTAAAGGTATTGATAGAAAAAACGGGTATAACTTCTTTGTATTGTTGTTTACCAAGTAGTTGGTGGTATGTTGTGTTTTGATGATTAACTAAACCACTAACCTTCGTCGTGAAACCCGAGACCAAGGTCGAGATGCACTGTATACGGACTGATTACTTGACAAACTGATGAAAGAACGGCCGCTGAGGTTACCCACGAAATGAGATAGGCTGAACTGTACACAAAAATAACAAATCAATACATAATGGTAACAAAGAAGTTCGAATACTACGCATCCAAAATGATGGCGATGCGGACGCTCCAAAAATTAGAACAAAGCCAAACAAGCTTAGAATAAGTACTGTATACCAACACGCGAATTACGCGAGTTCAGCTGGGTGGGAATGACATTAGCAAGTTTTAATTTCATCACTAAAATCATTCATTACCTGGCTTGTGAATGTTTGGCTTTCTCGCTCTACGTACAAGTGCTTCTGATTCCTTTGTTGGGAGCTCTTATTTTGAGAATTTCCCATTAAAGTTCCACTTTAGTTTAATTCCTTGCCCCAGAAATTGTTTTCATTACCTACTATTTTGTAAAACTGATTGGATTGGATTGGTTTTGATTTTTCCTCTCCTTGCACGACGTTCGTTCGTTCGCGTTCGAATTGTCATAGACAAGTAGACAAGAAGACAAGACAAGACGGACAAGAGACCAAAAAAAACCATGAACAAGACTCAGATTCTTTTCATTCTCGTCAGCCTATTCCATCATTCATTTGGATCAGTTGGCCGATGCCTCAATTAGTAAAAAAAGTTACATTATGGCAAAGTGGCCCAGCAAGAGATATAGATAAAGTTGCGATGCGACTGACTTAACGATATTCTTCCTCCAAGACTGTGGCAGGGGCGTGGGGGCTACAGGGGCTACTACGAGGTTAATGTATTTGGGAGGGAGCGATAGTTCTTTAATTTATATAGTTTTTTAATCTTTCTCCTCCGTGGCTCCTCATTCAAAGACACGATTTCTGCTCAAATTGTGACAACCCAACGAAAGTCTTTTTGCATTGAAAATAATTAACGCCATCTATTTTGTATCCCATGAACTAAGTTAGTTTTTTAGAAACTTTGAGTTGGAGTTCTTCTCTTGATTCCTATGTGTTCTGTGGTCAGAACGAAAAAACCATGGATGGAGCAAACCCATGGATCTCTTCCCTGAAGCAAACAAACGAGAGAAAAAAGAAAAGAGTGAGTGAGAAAAGAGTGAGCATATTGGAGTGAACATGGAAATTCGTTACGGTCTCGTTCGGTTACATAAATATAGAAAACAAAACAAACTAGAAAAGTGAAAAATTAAATAAGCGAAGTTGGAATTTGATGTGTTTCTATATATTAGACGATCCCATTTGTTCTATATCTATCTATCTAATAGATGGTTACTGGTTAGTTTGCCGTTTATCAACTCAACAATACCTACTCATACCTGTTCAGCCTCAGGATTTATTTTATTTAATTTCTGGTTTCATGAGTATATTTTTACTCATGCAAGCCGTACCTACACTGCACCCATAGCACATAATAAAGAAAAATAAAAGTATCATAATACAGAGGAACAAAATTCTAATACTGATATGTTTTGGACTAACTAGAATGCTAACCTTTGGACTGAATTTTTTCAAATCATCATGTACAGTAAACTAATCATAGGTGTTCCATTCATAGTGTTGCTTTCAATTGTTGTGTCATACTTGTTCAAGGGTCAAACAGGTGGGTGGAATAAGTACCAGGTACCTAGATTATATTTTTTTTACAAATATGTAAATATTAGCCTACTTGTAATAAAAATATATTAAGGCCTGTTTTCAGAAACAGTGTTTGAGTCTGAGTTGAGCCTCAAGCATAGATTTTTTGACAGTTCTCCATAGAAAAATTACAAAAATCTATGCTTGAGGCTCGACTTAGACTCAAGCACTGTTTCGGAATACGGGCCTTAATTTACAAAACGCTATCTATAAAATACTAACCTCTTTATTAGTGTCGTATTTTTTTTAATACCCACTACTTATTTCAGCTGGTGAGATGGCTAACAACGGACTCCTTTTCATCTCAAATGCTGCTAAAGCGCACAATGTGTGTGTGAAGGCATCACAATTTGTTAGAAAAGTGTTGTATGTGAACATAAAAGAAAGCCCAGAAGCTTCTTTACCAGTGATAAGTAAACAAATTGTTAATGTTTATTCAAAGGTAATTTTACTCTTTTTATGAAGTGAAAACTTCTTAAGGCAGGGTAGGTGGAAAAAAACCAATCAAAAGTCAGGGGGGGATGGGGGAAGAAAGCTAGTGGTAGCGGACCCGCCTTCCGATCCTAAGGTGGTGGGTTCAAATCTATGTGCACTATGCCAGTACTCTCAAATGGTGAGGGAAAACACTATGAGAGAACTGGCAGATTATAAAACCTAAACAGTTTGAAAATATGCATCAATCTTAGAGAGCCTGCCAGTGGCTTGCAGTAACCAGTCCCCACACCAAGTGTGGATCAAAGAATTTGCTGATTTGATTACTGAGCCCTTCACTAAGACCTATAATTTTATTATTGAGCATTGTGTGTGCAAGGCCAGGTTAGGACTACCCTAAATCGAGGAGCATGTAAGAAAAATGTATGTGAGAGAATGAAGCAAAAGAGGTGTGTCAGGATCCTTGCAACGTAATGGCACAATGACCTTAGTAGAGGAGAGACGTTAAGGGCGAGAGCGAGACAGCACTATATTGCGTCCTCACTTCCAACAAGTAGAAATCCGTTATCTCTGCCTACCCCCATGGGAAAAAGGTGTGATTTTATGTATTATGTCACTGAAGCTCAAAAGCCTTCAGTCCCTTCTTCGACTCTGCACCTTACAGTAACAGGCTATGCTCTATAACAGGGATTCCCAAAGTGGTCGATATCGACCCCTTGGGGTCGATATTGGATTCCTAGGGGTCGATATAAACGAAAACTGATTTTGGGGGTCGACGAGGTCTAAAAATCGACCCCCTATTAAATTACCACACGTTCTTATTTAAAACTTTAGGTAGGTGTAGGTACTGTATTGTTTATGTTGTGTTACGTGTACTAAGAATAATTAATATTTTTGTAGGAAATAGCATTGTTGTAGTACCTAATGTAAAGTATCAAGTTCGTACAAGATGAAAAACTAGGCAAGTCAGTGTGGACAAGTTTGTGCAAGATGAATGAGTTCGAGCGTACATCTTTCAGGCGCGTTTTGACTTGCTCTCTATTTGACTCATACGTGATTTAACACGAACGAATTCATGATCAAGTTGCAAATCCAAACATGTTCCTGATATTTTACTATTTAACGAGCTTGCACTTAGGTTGAAACTGTTGAAAGTTCATTTGCGTTTTGAAATTCGTTGGAGCTTGAACGATAATAACTCATATAAGTACTCATTTATTTCAAGAGATCACAAAGTTATAAAACTGCTAAATTTAGTGAAGTAAAGTGGCTGAAACAGAATTAACGAAATGCTGAGCGAGTTTAAGTAAAAGAAAAAATTACAGGGTGAGTACCAAACAGTTTTTATCCGGCCCGGCGCATTTTTTTTTTACTACTAGCTGATGGAACAAGCATATGGCCCACCTGATGTTAAGCGGTAACCATTGCCTATAACAAAGCATTGCCTCGTAGGTCACGCACGTCAGGAACGTGCCCTACAATTCATTGCCCTGCGTCCATCAACTTTAGGCTTACAGATGTTTCGCCTCACGTGCCTGTAATTACACCGGCACCCACACCCTTCAAACCGAAACACTTCGGTAGCGATGCTGCTTCACGCCAGAAATAGGCATGGTGGTAGTACTTCCCTGGACGAGCCCTTCATAAAGAGCTCTACTACTACTAAAATGCCCCACTGTGTGATAGTGATCAGTTGAGCTATCTGTAGATTGTTTGCAACAGTTTCCAGTTGCCTCAGTTGTTTCAATTAAAAATTTACCAGTAAATTTAAAAGTTTGTTATTTTTTTTTATTAAGGTAGTTTCTTATATTTTTATTTGCAGGATTACTGAGAGTTTTATGACGGCAGACACGAAAAAAAAACGCAGACAATACAGTTTGGACTACTTGAAGTTCGGATTTATTGCATCTCCATCAAATCAACACATGCCGATGTGTCTCATATATCTAGATTGGTAGATAGTCACCAGGTTCATCCATCACACTGAATGTTTTATTTTTGCGAATTAGTACCTTTTTAATATAATTTCCTACTTACTTAAGATTCTTTTAGTACTAAACTTGTAATAATAATTATAAATTAAACTTTACATTTACTGAATTGTGTCTTTTTATTTTGTTAAATTTGGATGAGAAAATGATTTCAACTTTACTAATTTAACCAAGTGCAAAGTTTTCCAATTTGTACCTTAGCACCTAGGTATTTTGTATCAATAGAAAGAAAACTAAAGATAGTCCCCTTATTTATAATAGTCTGCTAACTTAAAGCATTGCTAATTCTCACTCTGTCTTCTTCTATTGACCTAATTCAGAATGAAAAATAATTATAAGTTTAAAAAACTGGAGAAACCGACTTCATTGCCAAACGGCTAAACCGATTTTAATGAAATTTGTTTGGGACAATCTGGACGTAAGAATAACCTTCCAAATAAAAAAATAATTTTCTAAATCGGTTCATAAATAAATGACGGAGGCATGCAGTAACAAACATTAAAAAAATATTTAAAAAAAAAATGGCATCACCGATTTTAATAAAATTAAAAAGAGACCATCCAATCTTGAAGCAGTGCCTTTCAGATAAAAAAATAATTTTCTAAATCGGTTCATCATTAAAAAAAATATTTAAAAAAAATGGCAACACCGATTTTAATAAAATTAAAATGCAACCAATCTGGAAGCAGTGCCTTTCAGATAAAAAAATAATTTTCTAAATCGGTTCATAAATGACGGAGGCATGCAGTTACAAACATTAAAAAAATTATTAAAAAAAAATGGCAACACTGATTTTAATGAAAATAAAATGGGCCCAATCTGGAAGCAGTACCTTATAGATAAAAAAATAATTTTTCAAATCGGCTTACAAATGACGAAGTTATGCGGTAACAAATATAAAAAAAAAAAAAAACGAATTGAGAACCTCCTTTTTGATTGGAAGTCGGTTAATAACACTGTAGGCAGCCGTTTTAAGTTAGTGGACCATTATGAATAAGGGGGTTGATCTTAAACGTAGGTAATTTGGCCATGGGGGTCTGAGGTAACGTTTCATTTTGGAAAAGGGTCACTTGTCCAAAATAGTTTGGGAACCCCTGCTCTATAAGGTTGTTGCTAGTGTAGTGAAAACATTGATTGAGTGAGTGATTAATAGGGAATCACACAGGCGACTCTCCATACAAACATAATCCCCTATTTCCTCCCTGGATAATGCCTCTAAAGTAACCATTTTGTCTCATAAAATCCAGATCTGCTATATACATGCTCGTAGGTTTTCCTTTTTGTCAGAAACTTATTGATAAAGAAAATATCACCTCCAATTCATATTTCATATTTCATATAAATCATATGAGGGTCATATTTTCTTTATCTTTCTATAAGTTTCTGAAAAAAAATGAAAACATACAAGCATGTATAGTAGATCTGGATTTTATGAGACAAAATGGTTACTCTAGGTCTAGAGGCATTATCCACGGAGGAAATAGGGGACTACGTTTGTATGGAGAGTCGCCTGTGTGATGCCCTCTTAATAGAGAGAGTGATTGATATGATCTTAATTATTATTGTCATCATTGCAGGCTTCATCAAGATGCAGCAACTTGGATGTGAGATTGATGCTCAGACCCAACAGCAAGGATTCTAAAATAGAAACCCATCATCCAATAGATGTAGTCCTGTATGATAGTGAGCTATCTCAGGATGCAAATGGGCTGAAACAGCTGGTGGTGACCACTCAAGCTGAATGTAAATTACAGAGGATTGGTAAGTGTTGACAATGCAGCAAATAATATAAATATTGTGGACAATCCACGCAACACTATCTAGCCCCAAATTAGGCAGAGCTTGTACTTTGGGAACCAGATAGTTGATATAATACCCAGATAGAGAACGAACTCACAACCTGTGATTGGACATTCGAACGAATCAACTCAGAAGACAAAACTACTACTAACTGAGCTGATAACCCAGCAGGCAAATAATTCTAGGCTTCCCAGTTATACTCAAACAATTTGTATAGGGAAGGTCTATGTTCAGCAGTGGACTTCTTCAGACTCCTGATAATGTTTTTTTTTATTGCAAATGATAGACAAACGGGCTTACGGCCCACCTGGTAAGCAGTCACCGTCGCCCATAGACACCAAGGGTGCTGTCGCTGCGTTGCCGACCCTAAACTAACTTTTCTTCATAATTCTTGAACCTATTCATGTTATAGCTGAAGACCTCTGGAGGTAGCTCATTCCACAATTTATTAAATGAATCAATAAATTAATGATGATGATTATTCTTACTTTTACAGATACCCTTGAAATACCAAAAGATACTTCATCGCCCAGTGGTCCAGTGAAGACGTATGAATATGTGGCGCTAGGCGGCACATTCGATCGACTGCACAACGGGCATAAAATCCTTCTTTCAGAGGCTGTGCTTAGAGCCACTAAACATGTCACTGTTGGTGTTACCGATGTCAACATGATACAAGGTAATTTTAGCCGTCTGTTCTGCAGCCTTATTGACTTGAAATCCAATATCATTGAACTTTAAGCCGATTGTAACTGGTCGACCCAGTCAGATTTTTTTTGGTTTTGTCTAACTCTTAAGGTATTCAACTGAAGTTCATTCGGCGTTACGCAATTCCAAAATAGTTCTCCAAATCGTCGCTGTAGCGTGATGTTATATAGCATACACCTATAGCCTTCCCCGATAGATGGACTATTTTTCAAAAATATTTTTTCAAGTCTGACTAGCAGTTCCCGAGATTAGAGCGTTCAACCAAACAAAAATTTGTTTAGGCGACTGATCGAGGCGACGCGTGACCCAAGAGCTGGTGGGTATCTGGCGCAGCGCATAAGCATTGCCATTCAGCGTGGCAATGCCGCCAGCGTCTTGGGGACGCTTCCGTCTGGCACTGATTTGGATCAGTTGAGCTATCTCTAGATCGTTTGTAACGATCTCCAGATAGCTCAACTGTTTCTTGTGTATTTTGTACATTTTGTAAATATTTGTTTAATTGTAAGTTTCTTTGTGTAAATAAATTAATTAAGTGACCAAACAAACAATCAAACTCTTCAGCTTATTAAAATACTAGCGGCCGCC
Organism: Thera britannica; assembly: GCA_939531255.2. Taxonomy (NCBI): domain Eukaryota; kingdom Metazoa; phylum Arthropoda; class Insecta; order Lepidoptera; family Geometridae; genus Thera; species Thera britannica. The sequence continues at coordinate 15,100,198 of OW618039.2, forward strand.
CGTGGCTTCGCTCGTCCCGTTCCTGTTCTCGTTCCCGTTTCATTTTTTTCGGGATAAAAAGTACCCTAGCCCTGCTCCTTCTACTAAGCTACCTCCCCATCAATTTTCATCCAAATCCGTTCTACCGTTCTTGAGTTATAAATAGTGTAACTAACACAGCTTTCTTTTATATAATTATAGATTAGTATAGTATAGTTAATTGTGTGGTTCTCATGTTACAGCCAAAAAGTTATGGGAGCTTATTGAACCAGTAGAACAAAGAATGAAAGAGGTGCTCAACTTCCTGAAAGATATCAACCCAGACTTGGAATACAATGTTTTCCCACTTCAAGACCTCTATGGCCCAACTAAGGACGATCCTAAGTTTCAGGTTGGCTTTCTTTGTTGCATGATAAACTTGTATATTGGAATATCTTCTTACTCTTTCTTACCCACCATTTTTCCCATTGATTGTTGTCTAAGATCTGCACCATAAAGAACGTATTTTTAGAAAAAAGTCTCGTCCTTTCGTCTGCAAAGAAAACACTAATAATTAAATAGATATCGTGGACAATTCACACAACATTATCTAGCCTCAAACTAAGCAGAGCTTGTAGTATGCGAACCACATAGTTGATATAACCCTTGTATACATTTTTTTCTACATACTTAGTATACAATATAACACTCAGACAGAGAATAAACATCTAATCTGCGTTCGAAACAAAAGGATTTGTTCTTGGTGAAAATAGAACCCACGCCCTCCAGCGCAGAAGGCAGAGCTACTACCAACTGAGCTATGGCAGTCAACGCTGATTATTTAAAAAAACAATTATATATGTTATGGACCAAGTTATAAATTGGGCATTATACATAATGACCGGACATTATGTATAATGCCCAATAGGAGAGGGCAATTTGATAATAACTATTCAAATAATCAAATTAGCCGGGCATTATACATATTGTCCATCACCTTTTGGGCAGAGTAATACAAACATATTTAATTGCTATTTTTTTATTGTTATTGGCTAGCTCCGCTCATGGACGACCTCGTGAGCTTCTGGCTGAGCTAATCCAGAGCCAAACACGGGGCACCCCGACTTGAGTTGGTTAGGTTGTTGGGTTTTTTTTTGTATCCTTTAGGAAATCAAACACGGGGCACCCCGACTTGAGTAGGGTAGGTTGTTAGGTTTTTTTTTTATAGTGTTGCTATCAAAAGGAGGGGCTTTCTACGTATTTAAAGTGTTTATTATCAAATTGCCCAATTGTCATGTAGCAATATAATAATGACCGGGCAATGTGATAAATAATGAAGATTTTATCACTTAGCCCAATATAGCTAGACATTGTGCATAATGCTCGGGCATTATTCATAATACCCGCATTAATCACTTGGTCCATAACATATACATAATTAGACTGGCACAAGATCGCGTGGTAGATGGCATTAGCTAAGGGTAGCCTATTCCCAGCACTGGGTGTAATCTGGCTGTGGGCTGTGAATTTTACCCTAGTTTATTATTCTTCAATCTTACTAACTTACAGCTTCTAATAGTAAGTGAAGAAACAGCGCGAGGCGGGGCTAAAATCAACGAGAGGCGTATAGAAAACTGTTTAGAGCCGCTGGACTTGTACACCATAGGACTGGCTCAAGACTCGCATCCACAAAGAGCGCAGGAGGAAGAAGAGAAGTTGAGCTCTAGTAACCAGAGAATGAGGCTATTGGGGACCATGCTGAAACCTCCTGTGGTAAGTTTCACAGTCGCCATTTTGTTTTTTGTTTGTTTTTTAAACAACTAGCTGATGGAACAAGCATATTATGGCCCTCCTGATGCCATCGCCTATAACAAGCTTTGCCTCGTAGGTCACGCACGTCAGGAACGTGCCTTACGATGCACTTCCCTGCGTCCATCAACTTAAAGCATACAGATGTTCAGCCTCACGTGCCAGTAATTTCACCGGCACCCACACCCTTCAAACCGAAACACTGCAATGCTGCTTCACGGCAGAAATAGGTATGGTGGTAGTACTTCCCCGGACGAGCCCTTCACAGAGAGCTCTACTATATGGCTGGCACATGGCTATAGGCTCTCTACCATAATATCTTCTATCTCGCTCACACTGCTGTCGGTTTCAATATCTCTTCTCGTTTCAGCACAATCCAGATATTCCTGCGTGGCCCTATGTTATTGGGCTGGCTGGCGGCATTGCTAGTGGGAAAAGCAGTATTGCAGAAAAATTAAAGTAAGTATTTACGTCTTCTGAGCCTCCTCCCACCATTTCCTTCGAAGGCGTCCAGATTGTCCCGCCAACGCAAACAAACACAGAGGAAACTGGAAGTCTTGGGGAAGTCTTATACTATCCACGCAACACTATCTAGTCCCAAATTGAGAATCAGATAGCAGATATAATACTTATGTACATTTTTTTGTAAATACTTAGAATACAATATAACACCCAGACAGAGCACCACACAAATATTTGTTCTCGGTAGGGATCGAACCCACGATCTACGGCGCAGAAGGCAGAGCTACGACCAACTGAGCTAAGAGGCCAGAGGACTTCCTATACATGTCCAGGAAGAACGATTTTGAGCCTTCCGGTTCCTGGGCGACATTCTAGAACCTTTACTCCCCAACTTTTTTAGGTATATTTAAAACGAATGTTCAAAAATTTTCCAGAGCCAAAGGAGCGGCAATAGTCAATTGCGATGTATTAGCACACGAGTTATACAGGCCAGGGTTGCCGCTCAACCAGACTATATCGGAAACGTTTGGCAGTAACGTTATCAATAGCACCGGTGAAGTTGATCGGAAGGTGCTGGGGCAAATCGTTTTTAGTGACCAGGTGAGATTTGAGATTTTTATCTTTAGAAACGGACTTGAAATAAAAAAAATGCAACCAAATTAGAACTACCTATTTTGCCATCCAAATAGGTAGTTTAGTGCATAGAGCTTGAAATTGTATCGTCTCTAGATATTGCTGATTCAATAATTATCATCAAGATAAATGAGAAAAACAGACTTTATATTAATTATGTGTTACTACACTTTTTCAGTCGAAACTACAACAGCTGAACAGTATAATCTGGCCGGCAATACAAGAAGAAGCGAAGAGCAGGATCCGCGCGTTCGGCGCCGAGGGTTACCGAGTGGTGGTGATGGAAGCGGCAGTGATGGTTCGCGCTAAGTGGTACCACCATTGCCATCAGCTGTGGACTGTTATCATCCCACCAGAAGAGGTAACTATACTTACTGTCGAAACTACAACAGCTGAACAGTATAATCTGGCTGGCGATACAATAAGCTATTAGGATCCACGCGTTTGGTGCCGAGGGGTACATTGTCTTTTATTTTTTATTTTATTTATTCAGGGACAACAATCAGTGTGTCTTATTAAGCGTTGTCCCCTATTCCGTCTTTACCATAAGGGCACACGGGGCCCGTGCCCACGGCCCCCATTCTCAGGGGGCCCCGAAGGACCGACAATTTCTGCACATTCATTCTCAAAACATTTTTGTCGGGCACATTACATTTTTTTCACAATACTACGCCATTATAGCCTACTGTATTTTGATTACCTATAATAAATGGTTATACTTAGTAAAAAAATGTTATTATAATTAGCTTTTATTACTTTCCAAAAGGGCCCCAAATTCTTGTGTGCCCAAGGGCCCCAGCCTAGTTTAAGACGGCCTTGGTTGTCCCCCTGCGTACCTCACCCCAACCAGCCCTACACTTAATGATAGTAGGACCGTGGGTAGCTGTGTCTACTTGTTGTTAGCCGGTTTTGGGAATGGACATCCCTACTGCGACGAGACGCATCACTAGTGGGGGGGAGAGAGAAAGATGGCTTCGTAATGCGTAGATGATTTAGTTTGCCGTGTTATAAAGTTATACAGAGTTCCAGCTTTAATCAGTGAACTTTAACGAGTGAGCGAAGCGAGCCAAGGTCTGTCTAACGGAACTCTTCAATCAATTGGCCAAATGAGTTAAAACTTGTCTACCATACAAAGTTATTGAGGGATAGTCAAAGGCAAGGCCAAACAGTGAATCTAGACAGAAATACTTTCTCAAAGTTGATAAAACACAATGCGTGATGGTGGCACATTTTTTTCTGATTACCATCCACCAATCTGCTTAACTTTTAGGAGCATTTGGATCGCATCACGAGATCTCAGTTCGGGGCGAACTACTAGTATACCATAAATAAAATTAATATTTCATTTCAGGCGATCAAAAGACTGCAACAGCGCAACAACCTAACCGAAGAGGAAGCGAAACAGAGGATAGCGGCTCAGCCTACAAACATCGAGCAGATAACCCCAGCCAACATCGTATTCAGCCCGTATTGGAGCTACGAATACACGCAAGCGCAAATTGATAGGGCGTGGGCAAACTTGCAAGAGCTCCTTAAAAAGAGGAAGCAGTAAGGTAGGAATTGCTACCTTATGTTAAAACAATACGGTCCAAGTTTCAATAGATTTAGTGTTGGATCTACAAACACGCACCAGTTAAGAAAATAGAAGCAGTTAGATAATATGCTAAGGTATAGGTCCAATTCATCCAAGATTGAACTTCTAATACCCACCGACTCTCTTGATATTATGGAAAATATATTGTAAAATCCTATTATTTTAAAAGACAGAATGCAAGAAATTTGAAAATATGTTTTAATATATATTACTGTCGTGCTCTGCCCGAATAGAGAGCGCTGGAAACTACTACAGCTGAGACGGATTTTACGGATTTTTTTTAGAGCAAATCTTGCAGTGGTACTTATAATTTGTATGTAAAAAAAAATCTACAGTGTCCAGTATCCAGAGAGGTAATAGAGGAATACGTTTGTAATGACTCAACGCAAACCGCATTTCCTCTAGAGGTTGAAAGGGAAACAGAGATACCTTGTGATCAATGGATATAGTTAAAATTTCAAAAGCAGATTTAGTATTAAAATTTTATAACATTGGGAAATTCAAAAGTAAAGTTCCACCTTATCAGATTATGACTCAAATTCAAATGCAATAGTTAATTGGACGTAATAAAGTGTTTCGCCAAAGAAAAAATCATGAGTGTGAAAAGTTAAAAGAAGTAATCGTTGATGTGATTACTTAAGCCCGTCACACACGTAGCTATAATATAATATTAATTAATATATATTATAACTACGTGTGTGACGGGCTTTACTTTATACGGTTTTACTAAATTAGTGTTTATAGTTGTTGCCACTCGCCTTATAGCATTTATAAATATTATAAGGCTTACAATGCTTGCACACGACACTTATAACGAAGACAAGAGTTATGATGACACTCTAATTCTGATAAAGCAAGATAGATGTTTTACAACAGTCCTGTCTTGGTTACGGTGTGTTTCGACCATCGAAACACTAAAAGCCGTGCACATCTAGGCGATGGCGATCAGACGAAACGCTGTCAAATAACGCTGTCATATTTGACAGCGCAGCAAGCCTTAACACAAAACACAGTTGTGAAACACTGTTTTTTGACGAGTGTTTTGACAGTCGCACAAAACATTTTTTATCAAAACATTTTGAAGCAAACAGTATGGAGCTTATATCATAACTTCTTGAAAAATTTATGGTGGAAACGCTACCTTCAACCAAATGATGTGTGATTTGTATCATTGACAAGTTACGAAATACCTTTTCAATGTTGCAAGTTTTTGTTGCGATGCGATGGTGGAAACGCACCGTTTTAGACCCAACAACTTGTGTGCAATCATTTTATGTATCACTTTGGTCAGTGGTTTTGCTATACTCGCCTTAATAAATAATATGATATCGCCTTAAAAAATAGCGGATCATATTTACTATTTTTACCTAAAACTATGTAGCTTACGAAATGCGAAAGAAGACATGGTAAGAAAAATCCGCTCTGCCATGATATTATGGGCCTTATTCATAATAATAAATAACGAAAATTGTATCCCCTTGTCACGGTGATGCTATCAGCCATTTCAGCTATTGGAGGTTTATGCATCTGTTTTTTTATACAACTTGCTGCTGGAACAAGCATACCACTAAGTGGGAACTATTGCCTATAGCAAACATTGCCTCGTAAGTCACGCACGTCAGGAACGTGCCCTACGATGCACTGCCCTGCGACCACAACTGGAGACATACAGATGTTCAGCCTCACGTCCCAGTAATTTCCCTGGCACTCACACCCTTCAAACTGAAGCATCAATGCTGCTTCACGGCAGAAATAGGCATGGTGGTAGTACATACTTCTCCGGACGAGCCCTTACAAAGAGCTCTACTACTACAAACTACAAAACTACAAAGTTATTAACTGTTATGAATGAGGCGGTTAGTTTATAAACTTTGAACTGTATATTATGTACAAAATAGCTGCCTTTGTTAGTTTTGTAAAAGAATAAGCAATAACTTGTTTTACTAGATGTTTATTTATTAGTTAAGAACCATGTTATGACTGTTTATATAATTATGAAATAATGAAGAAATATATTGTATATTTTGTTATGAATGCTGTGTTTTGATAAAGGAATAAAATTAAGTAATTACTAAATTAATAATTTCGAAATCATTATAGTTGAATGACACGTAATAGACCTTATTATTTATATAGAATTTATAGACTCATTGCCGTCGGCTGTTTTTCCTGACCACTACAATCTGGACCTCTTCAAGGCAAGAATGAATAGGTGTCTTCTAGATCCTGCTTCACCGTCGGCGACATCGTCGCTTACCATCAGGTGAGATTGTAGCCAAAGGAAGGTCTATAAGTGTAATGTAAAAAAAAAAAGTTTTTTGAAGTCAGACGTTTTATCTGAGTGAAGCCACTACGGACCCACTAGTGTAAAACACAAATGCTATTTGCGTTGATGACCAAAACCTTATCGTTGTCATCAAATCAATACAAGAGAGTAATTCAAGTAATAAGCTCATCAGTGATTGATTTCCATAAGCTTAAAGCTAATTTCTAAATTATATAAAGTGATTTTAGAAATGTTAATTTTCAAGAGGACTTCAACGAATATAGACGCGATGAAGGCGTTGATTTTCGTTATATTGTTACCTTGTATAGTGCTGGCTAATATAACATTCACGGAGAATAGTACTGAAGATGCAACCAATTTACTCGTAAGTATAATTCTTTGCTTTTTAATAGATGGCAGAAAAAACATTAGAGCAGAGTGAATGCAGTAGAAATGAGAGCGCTGCGTAGTGGCGTAATGTTGAGTGATAGAGTAAGGAACAGAGATAGAGAGAAATTCGGTGTGAAAGAAGACGTGATAATGAGAGTAGAGAAAGGTATGTTAATATGGTTTGGGCATGTAGAGAGAATGGATAAAAGGAGATTAACAAAACAGGTGCATCCGGCGAGTGTGAATGGAACTGCTGGAAGGGGTAGACCTCGCCATGTATTTCGATCAAATGGCAGATGTTTTAGAGAAAGACCAGGTCAGGAGTACCTTAACAGACGAGCATGTATGAAGAATGTTATGCGAGTGATTAAAGCGAAAGAGGTATGCCAGGATCGTAGCAAGTGGAAATCCGTGATCTCTGCTTACCCCCATGTGAATGAGGCGTGCTTTATACATGTATGTATGTATATGTTTAAAAGATACGTATTTAATTTTATTTATAGCTTGATCGTTAAAAAACTATATTTCAGATCAATCTCATTGCGTTCAATTTGAAGAATAACGGTTGGAACACCATTGTTACCTACGGCCATTTACCAGACTCTTACTACAGTAAAATTAGAAGTTTGCCTTTTACTTTCATCACTTCAAATAAGGACGAAGACGATTTATACGTAGAAGATGTCGTCCCATACCGCCCAAGTACTATTGTTATCGCTTGCTCCAACATCTCAGACTTTGAAACAAGTCTCCTGCAAGTAATGGATCTACCTTACTGGTATCCTCCCGCGAACATAATCATACTTTACCGTAAACAAGAAAAGAAGCAAGAAATTGCTAGAATATTATTTATCCTCTGGTATTACAGAGTGAGCAACGGCATCTTAGTTCAATGCGATGATACCACAAGAATTATGAATATATTCAGATTCAATCCTTTTGTGGTCGACGACAGTTTGGATAATTTTGGCTGCTGGACTGCTAGAAATATAGGCATGCCAATAAATAATTTTGTAGACTCATTTGTGTGCGAAGACAAATGTAACAACGTCTCCATCAACTCTATATACCGACGGTTACGCTTAGGAACATGCATGGGTCTTCAAACTCTTACAATACCTTACGATGGCGTAAATACACTCGAAAACCTCAATTTGTTCGAAGACAAAGCCAAAAATATGAATGGGTTTGCGCTCAGAACATTCACAAGCGAGACCCAATTTTTTAAAATAACGAAGCTAGAAAACGGAACATATGAACTTGGATCCAGAGATGGAACCATATGGAAAAATTTAGCGAGGTTGATGAACTTTACTCTGGATTTCACTCCAAGTGCAGATGTAATAAACGAGAACTTCAACTTCGAAGTGTGTATTCAACAGATATTCACGGTCGCACAGAGGAAGGGAGATGTGTTCCCTGGTCCTATATACCAGTTTGACTTCGTTGTTGTTGAGCTCGACTACTCTTTTGCTTATAGAGACAGCGGTGTCTGTTTCATGTCACATAAAGCCCCATTCGAAACGGTGCTTTTCGATTTTATGAACCATCATCATAACATGTACGTTTTCATAGAGTTCAACACGTCTGTCTTTTGTATCTGGTTAGTGTTCTTGTTATACAGCGCTATGGAAGTGGAGAAAATAACTCTAGATCTGATGGGGAAAAATTTAATGAACACTTTCAGAAGCTTTCTTTCGATCACGCTGTACAAACCACCGAAAAGTCAAGCATTTCGGATTTTTCTAACAGTTATCTTATGGAGCTTTTTTATAATAAACTTCTCGACACAGGCAGCGATAACCTCCTTCTTCACGTCTTACAAACGCGGGAAAGAAGTAGATACTTTTGCTGATATTGTGGAGAAGGGTTATAAGATACAAGGAATGTCTTCACCTGACGTGCTACTACCGGATGATAATGAGCTTTTTCAGAAAATCAATTCTAAGTTGGAGCCGATAGGCGATATGTTCGGATGTGTGAATGCGATGAGCAACGATAGTCGCCGTTTTTGTCTAATAGATTGCTCGGTTGGTCGATATTTGAGGTTAAATTTACTGAATGCGCAAGGTGAGCAGTATCTACACATCGCAAAGGATAGAGTACATAACTATTATCTGAACCTGATTTTTCCCAAGCATTCAGTATTAACAGATTCTGTGAATAAGTACCTGATGGCGTTCTTCGAAGCTGGTTTAGTCAAAAAATGGGAGGAATACCGCTTCACCGATATGAAAGGAGATTCTACAGTAAAACCGCTAGGGATGGAATATTTTAAAACTATATTTCAAGTCTACTTCGGCATCTTATTGGTAACTTGTACTATGTTTTTTATGGAGCTGTTGGTGGGAAACTACAAAAGAATGAAGCAATATTTAATGTTGAAAGTAAAAAATTGGAAACGTACACGACTTGCGCGGAAAATTGTTAAGTTGGAAAGGAAGCAAAACAAAATTAAAAGCGTTAGCAGCTCAACTCAGACATATGAGGTATCCATTTCTTTAATCGAATAAGTGAAATTGTTAATCCAACGTTGCTATTCTACTTATAAACCAATATAATGTAGGTAGGTACCAAAAATTAAGCTTACAATAAAACAACAGCTTGCCTATACATGATTTGAAATTTATTTCGAAAACATTACATATAATAATTCCTTATAATTCTTATACTTATATTTGGGAGTAGACCCCGCGCAAGATAACATGGCGCGTGACAGATGGCTGAAAAAATGAACTGTGGAGTTACATCTTCCGATCACAAACATGAACAGGGAAATCGAATTTGAATCGCGTCATGTTTGTAATTGTGGAGATTCGTTCAAGCCAGATTTGTTTCCTTTTTCTGCATTCAGCCACACGCAAAGATATCTTGCGTGGACTCTAGTATTAATATATTTTGTACTCTTATATCATTCACTAAACAATATTGTCAAAGTTGTTCGAGGTTGCACGCGTATTGTGCTATAGTCACGTCTTAAAATGGTTACAATACATTATTTTCTATTACTTTTATCTTGACTCTAGCACACTATTGGAATCAAAGCACTTGAATGGCCCGTATTCAGAAACAGTGCTTGAGTCTGAGTCGAGCCTCAAGCATAGACTTTGTAATATAGTATATACTTACCTACTAACAAACTACCTACCAACCTTAGCTTTTATCTACCTAGTATCTAAGCTCATTATAAGTGGACTGAGAAGTCTGTATGAGTTATAAAATAAAGTTCTAAACCGAATTTTTCAATGGAGAACTGTCAAAAAATCTATGCTTGAGAGTGCTTGAGGCTCGACTCAGACTCAAGCAAACACTGTTTCTGAATACGGGCCTACACCTATGCCCCGATTTCAACTAACTTGTAAAATTGTAAAAACTGTTTTTTTAATACGTCTATGTTCCCAAATTGTATTCTAAGTAGGTTTTTACAAAAAAGATTATGTAAAAAGTATTAATCAGCTATCTGGTTCCCACAGTACAGCTCTGCTTAATTTGAGGCTATAGATAGTGTAGTGTAGATTGTCCACAGCATTTATTATTATTTACTACTATTTAATTTTGGTGTCAATTTTGTGCATCCTTTCCTATTGTTTTAGTATATCAGAATATGGTGATTTTGTTTATACTACTAGCTGATGGAACAATCATATGGCCGCCCACCTGATGCTAAGTGGTAACCATCGCATATAACAAAGCATTGCCTCGTACGTCACGCACGTCAGGAACGTGACCTACGATACACTTCCCTGCGTCCATCAATTTGAGGTATACAATGTTCAGCCTCACGTGCCAGTAATTTCACCGGCACCCACACCCTTCAAACCGAAACTGCTTCACGTCAGAAATAGGCATGGTGGTAGTACTTCCCCGGACGAGCCCTTCACAAAGAGCTCTACTACTCGACCCTTCTGGGATCAAATGTCGTAACAGCCAATAGTCATGACTAGGCTGTTACGACATTTGATCCCAGAATGAGTTGGCTTTTACGACATTTGATCCCAGAAGGGTCGTACTACAGATTGATTAGTTTAACACTGCTAGTAATTTTTGTGAAAAATGCACAAAATTGAAACCAACGACATATTGATAAATTAGCCATACTTATAAAGCCTAATAACCTTGCCACTATTTGTCATTACCGTAAGAGATGGCAATACTTTAAGCACTTTATCATTTGACATATTTTTATAAGTAAGGCCAAATCTATTCCTTAAAACTTAGAACTTAACCTACTTGTATATAATAATGGTATTTATTCTATGCTGTTTAATTCAAAGAATTGACTAGCTTATACGGTGAAGGTGGTTGCAGTCATGAGGATTCTTTGGTTGTGAGTGAGGTATCATGGTCATGGATCTGTAAGCAAAAGGAAGGTCATAAGATAACCGATGATAAGATTGTGACTCAGAACGTCTCATTTTGTCGTGCAACAATGCAAATAGTCTAAAGCTAAAACACACAAAATTATTATCAAAAACGTTATCACACTGCAATAACATTCGAGTCTTTAAAATCTTTTATAAAAACTGACATGAAGTGCAGGCAGCAATACTTAGGTACATGACTTTTTAAAATGTCCTCATTTGGATGGGACTATTTCTTTCATTTCTACCCCTTTTAGTTGCTATGATTTTGTGATGATTAAAGGAGCGGGCATCTTTTTAATATGGATTAAAAAGATGCCCGCTTAAGGTTACACAACATGTTCTTAGAATTAATGGGGCGGAGCATACAAAGCTTATTGTAGATGGCAGGACCATCGGGTCCGGTTAATGTAAGGCCAATGCAGTAGAGGTGGCAAAATACTACTTATGAAATGTCTCGTTAGTGTGTTCCATTGATACAATAGGAGAATATACCTTTTTACCACTGTGAAACTGTTAAGACCCATGTACACTGGAACAGTTCAATATTTTCATTAATTTTCAATTATTTATCCAGTGCTAGAACAGAAAAATCAATGGTACATAGAGCACCCATGCACCCGGCTTGCTTGCTATCGACTTTTAGTTTTCTGTAAATGTGACCGCTACGTTTGTTTCAAGGAAAACTGTAAACTGCGAAGCAAGGAGTTAGAAACTGTTTGGTTAGCTGTCAGTCGGTTGCACGCTTGAACGGTTACTATGCATCAATAGATTGCTGCTGTTAAGGGCCTACATGAGGTGAAACCGAAAATGTAAAGTAGCATTTTTTTTCGTTGTATGGACGAATCCATTTATTTTTTTTGTAAAATATTACAATTAAATGGTGTAAAAAAATTATGATTAGGCTAGAAATTCTCCTCAACTCACAGGGTTCGATAAAATTGAACGCAAAGTTTGCCAAAAACTCTCAATTTTTTTTGGATTTGAAATGGTTTTTTTCCGTTGCTGTTAGAGCCATTGCAATGAAAGTTTTGTTCCCGTTTACCTTAATAAATACGTAAAAACCTGATGTTATTGCATTTTTCTTAGTTGCCGTAGTTTTTATAAAAAAATAAAATTTTCAAAAATATAAATAGATAGGTTTCTGTACTTACTTCTCAGTACAGCCCGAGCGGCCAAGAAGGTTGGACCTATGTCAAATTTCGTGACATGACATTTCATCTCTGACTACGTAAAATATACCCTAGATTAAATCATAGCTACTACTGGTACTATAAATTTGCCACAGTGTAACATAAAACAAACTGTCACAGTATAACGAAATGACATAAAACCATCTTCATCGTACATTATGATCGATAACCTGTATTCACATCATCATCAGCCTGTAGAAGTATATATTTTATGTAGCATATAACTTATCAAGTACATTCTAGGGCACGTTCCTATCGTGCGTGACCAGCGAAGCGCAATGCTTTTGTTAAATACCTCCATTTTTGTAGTTGCATAAGTAGCTATCTTCCTATCTACCCAGTGCTTTCCGTCATCATCATCAGTAAGTAGAAGTCCACTGCTAGATATAGACCTCCTTTATACATTTCCATGAAAAAACAATTTGCCGATTTCCCACGATCTTTAGAATGTCATCGGTCCATTAGGTGGAGGGGCGCTCTGGTTGCTTAGCACCGGTTATATTGTCGTAGCGACCCGCTTTTTGATTCTAAAGGCGTGTGTTCAAACCCCGTCATGCACAAATTAGTTTATCTGCCAAAAAACCTATGTGCACTATGTCAGTACACTCTAACGGTGAAGGAAAACAATAAATGAAACCAACGTGAAGTAGCAAAACTTTTGAGGCACATTCATAATCCACCACACCAGCTTTAATTTTCTATTGACATGACAAGAAGAAGACTCAAAAACTAGTAGCCGATTTTAGGCCTTTATAAAAATAGTGTCGATTTTGCAAAGAGTTTGGGAGCCCATTACAATGAAAAGGAAGTATATATATATATATATATATATTATGGACAATCTACACTACACTATCTAGCCCTAAACTAAGCAGAGTTAGTATTATGGGAACCAGATAGCTGATGTAATACTTAAATACATTTTGTTTGTAAATACATAGGTACTTGGAAAACAATATAACATCCAGATGGAGAACAAATATCTATGATCACCACACAAATATTTGTTCTCGGTGGGGATCGAACCCACGACCTATGGCGCAGAAGGCAGAGCTACTAATAAATGAGCTGAGAGCCCAGTCATAACAATAATATCATGGGTTTTGAGTATTTTTGATTGCCGTCTTTTAAATCTGGAGGTGCCTGTAATGTCCCGAATTCTGGAACTTTCTGTCAAAGGCTTCATGCACGGTGCGCTCAAATACCCAAATACCAAAATACATGTGCCTATTTCTATACACGCAGCAAGGAGTTTCCCAAGATTTTGCGTTTGACAGAACTTTGAAGAGTCAGTTGGGGTTGTCGAAACTCTTTGGTATACCTAATATTTTTAAATGCCGATAAAATACAATAATATAAGTCGAATAGACAGTGTTATTTCACAATGCTTCACTGATCTCCACCGCAATGAGCACCGAAGGCCTAAATGAGTGCAAAGCTTAAAGCCACCCATAAATAATTTCCATTTCAATTCATTTATGAATTGAAATGAAAATTATCTATGCATGTAATGTATTGTATTATGTATATCAGTTATCTAGCACCCATAACACAAGCTTTGCTTAGCTTGGGGCTAGATAATGTTGTGTGAATTGTCCAGCATTATTATTATTATTATTATTATTTATTTCCATAGGCATGAATTCTATGCACTAAGTTATACTTACTAGATTTACATACAGATCTGGAAGTATAACCTTTTAGATAAAAGAAAAATTTACTAAATTGGATCATAAAATTAAATGACGAAGGTATGCAGTAACAAACAATAAAACAAAACGGCTTAGCCGATTTTGATGAAATATTACTTTTCAGAAAAAAAAAGATTAAAAGGGAGAAGACGAAAGAGAAGAAAAAAGATAAGAATATTATTGTACAAAAAAAATTGCCCCCCTTGCCCCCCAGGACCCCCCCTTTTGTGAGTGCTACCGGATGCCGTCGAGATAGGGGGTTTTCGATTAGGGTTTCGTATAGAGGGTTTCTTCCTGAATTGAAAAAACAAAAAAAACACCCCCCTCTTGCCCCTTTTTTCACCCCCCCCTTTCGTATCTTCCAAGCGGAGTGACTTGCAAGACTTTTTTTTTGGGTCATGTAGGGAAGGTGAGATTATTTTGAAAGCAAAATAAATTTTGCCCCCCTCCCCCCTCTAGACCCCTTTATTATTTTTGACCCTTTTTTTCGAGTGGCGGCGAGCGAATGGGGAACAGTGCGGCGAGCAAAGCGAGCCGTGCTGTGACCCCCCCCCCCCCCCTAAGCCCCCCAGAACCCCCTCCTCCTGAACCCGGGGGGAGCGTCGCGGCGAGCGAAGCGAGCCGTGCTGTGACCCCCCCCTCAAGCCCCCAGAACCCCCTCCTCCTGAACCCGGGGGGAACGTTGCGGCGAGCGAAGCGAGCCGCCACGCGACCACGCCCACCCTACTGAAATTTAGAACCCCCTCCTACTGAAATTTAGGGTGTCTTAGGGGTGTGAAAAAATGTTCACTAGACTGAGTTCAAAATGGCGGCTGTGCCACTTCCGGTTTTGCAAAAATCGTCCGATTAAGGTCGTTCAAACGGTTCATTCGACTGAGGACTATGATTGGAGAAGATTGAATTTTAGGTTTTTTAAGGTGTTTGATTGGATCTTCACTTGGTTTAGGGTTCCGCCCCTGTGGGAACGCATTGAGGACGCGAGCTGCTTGCAGCTCGCGATGCACGCGACCCGGTAGTCAACGTTTGGGTTCCTTCCAGCGGTTTCGACCCGTTAAGGGTTTCGGCTTGACGTACAATTTAGGGTTCCGTATAAGGTTTTGATTGGGGTTTTACTACATTGAGCAATTTGATTAAGTGTTCGACTTTTAGGGTTCCTTAGGACTTTGATTGGAGTTTCAACTACACTTAGGAGCTTGATAATGTTAACATTTTTAGGGTTCCTTAGGACTTTGATTGGGGTTTTACTACATTGAGGAACTTAATAAAATAAACAACTTTTAGGGTTCCTTAGGCCTTTAATTGGAATTTTACTTCACTTAGGACCTTGATTATGTAAACAATTTTAGGGTTCTTTAGGACTTTGATTGGGGTTTTACTACACTGAGGAACTTGATTCACTGATCGACTTTTAGGGTTACTTAGGACTTTCTTTACTACTTTTTGGGGTTTTACAAGTGCAAGTGTAATGTAAAACTGGGAGTAGCACACCGACACGCGAGCTGCTTGCAGCTCGCGCACACGAAAAAACTAGTTAAGGGGCTGACGTATGGAAAATTTTCATACAAACGGAATACCAAAATGATTTCTAATTTAGACAGATTTACACTATATTATTGTAATAATTGTATTTGCATAGTATTTATCTAGGTTCCTCAACAGTTTTTATTTCAAATTACTTACCTAAAATGAAATAAACACCAATCGCATTTTGCACATTTTTATGCTAAACTTATCAAGTTTTCTACCTATTGGTTTCGTACTAAAAACAACAATATCTTACGTGTTTTTTGTTAAGGAACCTAGTTTATATTGTCTAGTTACAGAATAACAATACTATGTAAAGAATACAAAAAGTTTTCAGTCATCATTTTTGGTATTACGGAACACGATCAAATTCATGGCATTTTCGAACGGCTACTATTGCTATCGCGCACGCACGGTGCGGGTGGCGGGGTGCAGGGGGAGGAAACGCTTGAAGCACACGGGACACTTCGGTTGTGTGTGTGAATCGCTCGGACTTCGGACTAGTTAAATACCTACACTGGCATAAAACATAATGCTTAGATATTTGATAATTGTTAGTTTAGGAAGGGTACTAAGTGAAGATGGGAAATACTAAGTACCTAGGTAGGTTGTAGGTTGGGTAAACGAAATTAAGGTGCAGCACTAGGTCAAAAAGTCTGCCGAAATTTCGAAAAAAGCCAACATTTCGACTAAAACAAATTATGAACCATTAATTTCTATACAGGGTGGAATTTTGTAATGCCACCTGGAGGGAAAGTACTCTTAATACTGCAGATAGAAAATTTTACTCAAAGGAAACATTCCTTTATTTTTGGATAGAAAGCAATTTCTAAAATTAAAAATAAAATAATTTTTAAATTATTTTTTTTTTTTGAAAGGAATAAATTTATTCTTTTAAAGAAATGAATTCGTTAAAAGAATAAATTTGTGTATCCAAGAGAATGGAGCCCATTTCAAGCAACTAATTTCAAGTAACTAGTTAGTTATCCATTTTTTGTAAATAATTAAATTAATTTAAGATTTCCTGGTTTTTCTTTCATTTAATTTATCATGTTTGTTAGAGAGATTTCATCCTTATAATTGACTAACGATCGATGCAATAAAAGTACAAGGTATAATTTTTCTGATTTTAGCCGGTTCAATTCCCGGGTGTGAGAGAATTTTCGAAAAACTTTGAATGCAGTTTGCTTTCTATTCAAAAATAAAGGAATGTTTCCTGTGAGTAAAATTTTCTATCTGGAGTATTAAGAGTACTTTCCCTCCAGGTGGCATTACAAAATTCCACCCTGTATATGAAGTATTGATAAAAGGTCTAAGAAAAATTACAACAAATTATTTTTTTTCTTTATTTATTTGTAGTTCAAACAAAGCAGCCAAGTGCGAGTCGGACTCGCCCATGAAGGGTTCCGTAGCATCAATTAACATAATATAAAGGTTTTTGTAGTTCGTCGAAAGGTAAATTGCGGTTTACGATTTATGACGTATAAAAAAAAACTACTGACTTGATCTCGTTCAAACTAAATATCGTTGGAAGTTTACATAGTAATGTACAACATATATTTTTTTTGGATTTATCATTCTCTTATTTTAGAAGTTAGAGGGGGGGGGACCAACTTTTTTCTACTTTGGAAGTGTCTCTCGCGCAAACTATTCAGTTTAGAAAAAAACGATATTAGAAACCTCAACATCATTTTTGAAGACCTATCCATAGATACCCCACACGTATGGGTTTGATGAAAAAAAAAATTTTGAGTTTCAGTTTCAAGTATGGGGACCCCCAAATTTATAGTTTTAGAAAAAAACGATATTAGAAACCTCAACATAATTTTTAAAGACCTATCCATAGATACCCCACACATATGGGTTTGATGAAAAAAAATTTTTTGAGTTTCAGTTTCAAGTATGGGGACCCCCAAAATTTATAGATTTTTTTCTATTTTTGTGTAAAAACCTTAATGCGGTTCACAGAATACATCTACTCACCAAGTTTCATCAGTCTAGCTTTTATGGTTTCGAAGAAAAATGGCTGTGACACGGCCGGACAGACAGACAGACAGACAGACAGACAGACAGACATGACGAATCTATAAGGGTTCCGTTTTTGCCATTTGGCTACGGAACCCTAAATACTGCTACCACTCAACGTCCGGTGGAAATATTGATAAAAGGACTGAGAAATACTTGAACAAAATAGTTTTTTTTTTATATAACTGGAGCTCAATAAACAGAGTACCGCTCAACGTCTGGTGGAAATATTGATAAAAAGACTTGGAAAAATTTCAGCAAAATATTTTTTTTCTTTATTTATCTGGATCTCAAAAAACCGACTACCGCTCAACGTCAGGTGGAAAGATTGATGAAAGGACTAAGAAAAATTGGCACAAAATATTTTTAGTCTTTATTTATCTGGGGCTTAAAAAAACTGCTACCACTCAACGTCAGGTGGAAATATTGATAAAAAGACTTGGAAAAATTTCAGCAAAATATTTTTTTTCTTTATTTATCTGAATCTCAAACAACCGACTACCGCTCAACGTCAGGTTATAATATTGAAAAAAGGACTAAGAAAAATGGCTACAAAATATTTTTATTCTTTATTTATCTGGGGCTTAAAAAAACTGATACCACTCAAAGTCAGGTAGAAATATTGATAAAAAGACTTGTAAAAATTTGAACAACATATTTCTGTTTTATTTTTCTGGAGCTCAAGAAATAAACTACAGCTCAACGTCAGGTGGAAATATTGATAAAACGACTAAGAAATTAAAAAATAGTTATTTGTTATACAAGAGTGCAAAGCTGCTTTTTAACCGCGTGCTCAACTTTGATGACTGAGCAAGCGCAGGATTCTAAAGTTTAACCACGAGCGTAGCGAGTGGTTTAAAAGTTAGAATCCTAAGCGTTGGCGAAGGAATCAAAAGAGCACAAGGTGAAAAATCTTTGCACTCGAGTGCAACACGTAACTTTTCATCCCACCTCAGCGAGGAAATGACTCATGCAAAAAAGAACATGGCGCGACTAAAAGTAACACGCCAAGAAGGTTCCGAGTATGACTTATTAACAAATTTAAAAAGGCTGTATGATAAATTCGGCACCATGCAGGTAGAAGTAAATAGGTTTAATGGTGTTTTGAATTCACAAATACACCAAGAAGGTTACGAGTGCGAGTTTTTAACAAAATAAAAAAGGTTGTATGATAAGTTCGGCACCATGGAGGTAGAAGTAAATAGGTTGTGTATTCACAAACTTATTGAACACGATATTTTAAATTCAAATTTACTTTATCCTCTAGCGGATAAAAACGGCTTTTCCAGTCAGAAATTAAACAGCAAAAACACACTTTCAGAGCTGGTGGGATGAAAAAAACTTTATTTATTTTGAGCTCAAAAAACTGCTACCACTCAACGTCCGGTGGAAATATTGATAAAAAGACTGAGAAATACTTTAACAAAATAGTTTTTCTTTATATAACTGGAGCTCAATAAACAGAGTACTGCTCAACGTCTGGTGGAAATATTGATAAAAAGACTTGGAAAAATTTCTGTAACGTTCACTAGAAGTTGCTTCATGCAATCAAAATTGAGTTATATAGTAATTGTGATAAGACATAAATAATTTTTTTTCAGTTTGTTTATAATCATTATATAAGTATCCACCTATAGTAGGTAAGCTTGGTACACTTTTTTCGCGAGTTTTGTGCGAAAGCCGAGGTCCATGTAATTGTAGGTCGATGTTCGCAATCGTTGGTTTTGCGAATGTAAATAAGCAGAATAAAAGCAACCTAATTGCTCAACGAATAAAGTATATTTTTAAATGCAGTCACATTATTAGACTTTCTGTACTTTGGTAAGTGAGCCGCTTTGCGTGTTTTTTATTGCTGTGTGTGTGTGATCGATGAGGTCTGGCGAACCACACCCCACCTGATGTTGAGCGGACCTCCACCCATGATCTTCAACTGTAACGTCATGACTGGTTTTGAACCCACGCCCCCCAACCGCTAGGCCGATGAGGTCTGGCGAACCACACCCCACCTGACGTAGAGCGGATACCCACCCATCATCTATTACTGTAACGTTATCACTGATTTTGAACCCGCACCCTCCAACCACTAGGCCAATGAGGTCAAGCAAACCACACCACACCTGATGTTGAGCGGACTCCCACCCATCATCCTCTACTGGAACGTCATCAACCACAACTCCATCGCTCCGCGCCGGGGTCAATGGCTCTCTCAACTCAACTCGGAGTCAATGGTTCTCTTTACTCTTCTTCAATTTGGTCCAGAACCCGCACAAACCCTACCTGATGAATAAACTCACTCGTATCATGTTAGAGAATTTCCTGGTGTCTTTTCTAAGTGCGTAAATAGCTACTCTGAAGGTTCTTTATCGGTTCAGGAATGTTGTTTTTTTTTTCACTTTATTCTTGCATTCAGAGCATGACCAATCCTTGCTTATTGAATACTAGAAAAGCGAAACAAGCAAGCAATAAGCTTAGAGGGTTAGTCAGGTAATGCAGCCACAAAAAATAAAAACATAAAATTGTAGGGTGCAAAAAGTCAACTCTCTTTGACCAGATTTGAACTCCCGCCCACCTCGTCCTCTCAGTGTGAATCCGCACGCCCTAGCCACTAGCCTATCTGACGCTTCGTAACGTTGACGAAATTAGGCAATGCATAAAAATCGTTAGCAGTGGCTGACGCACACGCACAAGCGCGGCACTATGGTTGGATTCACGTATAGAAGTAGCGCGTCACACGAGCGCCTGTGTGTGTATACTACTATTATATATTCCGTGGCGCCCGCATCAAATGAATAGAGATAGCTATATTCGGAGCAGTTTTTGCTCACGCCTCGAATTGAAGTTGCGAGCTGTGTACGTCGGCCCGTTAATATTTAGGCATCCGATTTAGGCGTCGCCTAGGTTTAGTGAAAACGGGTGTTAGTAACGTTGACGAAATTAGGCAATGCATAAAAATCGTTATCAGTGGCTGACGCACACGCACAAGCGCGGCACTATGGTTGGATTCACGTATAGAAGTAGCGCGTCACACGAGCGCCTGTGTGTGTATACTACTATTATATATTCCGTGGCGCCCGCATCAAATGAATAGAGATAGCTATATTCGGAGCAATTTTTGCCCGCGCCTCGAATTGAAGTTGCGAGCTGCGTCCGTCACCCTCATAATATCTAAACTTAAACATTACGGTATTCTAAATCGCTCCATTGACTTATTACAATCGTACTTGACTGATAGAATCCTTAAAGTTGATGTGGGCGGTGAGAGATCTTTTGGGTCAGTTATTGACATAGGGGTGTCACAAGGTTCGATATTAGGTCCTTTCTTGTTTCTAGTGTACGTAAATGACCTTCCTTTTTTGGTTAAAAAACTATGTGAAACAGTACTATTTGCTGACGATACCTCATTAATTTTTAAAGTCGATAGATAGAAGGCTAATTACGATGACGTTAACGCATCTCTGTCGTAAATACTTAACTGGTATAATAATCTTTTACTTAATGTTAAGAAAACTCATAAGTTTTATGAAAAAATATTTTTTGAGTGTCAGTTCTAAGTATAAAAATCATAATGCGATTTACAGAATACATCTATTTACCAAGTTTCATCAGTACATATAGCTTTTACAGTTTTGTAAGTACCATACTTCAAGCAAATAAATTATTTCTTTTCATTTCATTTCATTTTTTTGAAAAAAAGTGACTGTGACATACGGATGGCCAGACAGACAGACATGACGAATTTATAAGGGTTCCGTTTTTTACCTTTAAAAAATACAAGTGTTCATTCACCGACTACCGACATTTATGAACTTGCAACTCACTCTGGTTTTGCATAATATGAGGAAAATCTCTCTTGGTGGAAGGTTTCTTTTATTAAATCTGGGGCTATTTGCTTGTTATACTATATAAATTAGACTACTACTACTACACTACTATATAAGTTAGATTTAAAATGTAGCGTTCGTGGTAGTTTAAAAAATACCGCACAGCTTGCCATTGTTATCACCAATCCTGGATGAAAAATATGCAATGGAAACTCTGCGACGGGAATCAGCTAACATAACAATTGGGTTATATTTATTTACTGAATATCTGTCTGTGTTTTTGTCTAACGAAGCGTATTCTAGTCAACACATTGTAATGTCGTGACAAATGTCAGACCCAAGCACAGAATAAGTAATAGTTGGTATCAAATACATGAATTCACAGCTCAGGTCAGGCAACGCCATCTTTATTTTAAATTTTTCCAACTTTCCGGTCGTGTTTTGTTTTTAGACCAGCGTATAGCGGAGGCTTAAGTGCACAGAAAAGCAAAAACGCTTTTGCTGTGTGGTTAAGTGAGCAAATGTCAGTTTTCCCCCCATTATTGGTTTGAGTGTATATACCTGGTAGCTCAATGCAGTTCCTTAAGTCGCATGGTAGTATCTTCATTGGAGACCCGCGTGTCTTCAGTGTTGACTGCTGAGTTGGTGGTCCAGCGGCCGGTGCGGCTGTCAGCAGCAGTCGACTCCATGCCGAACATCATACGGAACCTATAGATACATTATTCAAATTTATTGCATACCAGCTACCTGCTCTGGCTTCGCACGGGTAGAAAAATTCAAAGACAGTGACTTCACATTTTCAATTTCCTTTTTATAAGTCCCGTATGAAGATGGGGCCTTAGAGCACAAGTTTCCTACCATTCTTAATTGAGTGATCCATTTGCGAGCTGAAACCGACCACCCTGTGAGATAAAGGTATAAACCGCCAGTGGAGCACCAACAAGACCGCGGTTTTGTGGATGCTACCTTTAGCTCGCAGGCTCGTCGTTTTTGGCTCGCACATGGACCACCCACTTCATAGTGATTCAAAGACAACTACAATCAAGTATATAACTTGGATTAAAGTCTACAATACTAATAGTAAGATAATATTAGAATTATAGACTTTAATCCATTTAATTCGTTCATAAAAGTAGTTTGATAGTACGAAGATCTTTCATTTTAACTTTTTTATAAAGCTAAGACAGCTAAATGATCAATTGTACAAGAGATATGAATGGTTATTGATTGTCGCTCTTGTGAAGATGATCGTTGAAACATCTGACAACATGTAGGTATTGTATTTACATTTATCAGGCACATTATGTATCAGAATCCCAATTATAGCATTTACTTCTACTATGTCTAGTCGCAATCTACTATTAGTTGTTACGTAGATTTTTATCGCAGGGAAGGTAGCTAAGGAAAAATAAATACGCGTGAATTGGTCGGTTTAAGCTACGCGCGTAGCACCTCTGCTACGTGCGTAGCGAAGTTCTACAAGTTGAATGATGCGTAGCAAATCCGCTTTTGTCACATAGGCACACCTCGGATACTCGACCAAGGGCTCAATTCAAGACCAGTGACTTTTTTGTCACGGTAGATATTTATATCACAAGAACTGTCAAATTCACTAAAGAAACTGACTCGCGGCTTTTGCAACGTCGTCGCGCGTCGTTCCATTGGGCAGCATTCCTATTCCATTCTACGTAGTCACTAATTTATGGATTCTGATACGTTGCACTCGTTCCCAAACACGTCCAACTAAGTGACCGTTGAACATTAGTCCATGTCAACAGGAATACACGGTTATGCCGATGATTGATCGAAGAGTTCATTCAGTGTTAGTTTGGCCAAAAAAATACAACCAAGACAACCGTCGATGTACATGTTTCGATGTATATGTTTCAATAAATAAAAGTAAAATAAAACTACTGGCCATATCTCTCGAAAATCTCAGCTATCTTGTGTGTTATAATTTATAATTTTAATGAGGTTTTATTGGGATTGATTTTAATGGGATTGATAATTTTAATCGCGTGTGATTTTCGATAAATAAGTTCAGTGTTTTTATATTTGCGAACGAGAAGATGTTTCATGGTTTTCAGCGTCTGGGTACTTCAGAATTCCTTTCAAGATACAGTACAGTAGGCCTACCATGAGCTCTGTTTGGCTGTCTCTGGTTCTGGTTTTGAGTCTTTGTGAGTGCTCCCAGTGCATTATAAGTACTGTGTGTGTGACGTTTTGACGAAGGATTTATTTAGTCAACACTCACACAGACTCAAAACCAGAACCAGAGAGAGAGCCAGACAGAGCTCATGGTAGGCCTACTGGCCTCTCTCAAATCCATTTTCTCATCAACTTTGATCAGTTTTATTGCCGTTACATAATTACGTGTGTCGAGTGTAATATCCACATCGTAACTAACGGCCCATCGTAAACCAAATACCATTTAAATTGACGTAGCCCGGGTAAATTCCACCCGGGTGGTCGTAATTTTTTCAGGGATTTATCTTGCCAATTGCTATATGAAATACCCATTTGCCATACAAACATCTTCAAAATTGGTCTTATTCAAAATGAGGTTTATTCCAAATATTAGAGACACGTTCATAAATGCATAAAACAAAGCTAAACCTCGTTTTTTAATAAGACTAACCCCCGAATACTGAAACGCAACTCAGATTTAAGCACGTCTCAAGCGACGAATATTTGACAGATTTTCATTGAAAACTGTCAAATACACTTCCATTTACTTGGCCATTATTTTTGTTTTGTAAAAGGATCATACAAAAAACCAACCAAGCCGTAGTTTGTTGCCTGTTCTTCTAGGCTTGGTCGCGCGAAACTGGCACCTAGCTTTAAGACGTTTCAAAGTGGTCCTTGTGATACTATTTAATAAATGCACATTTTAATTTGACTTATATAAACAAAAATACCTGTGCAAAATACATAACTTAGTTAATAAAAAAAAAATCTAGTTAAATCTCTAAATCAAGAACTCACCTCTTCTGCACCAGCAGTCGAACCTTCTTCTTCCACACGAATATAAAGAAGATGAACACTCCCAGAGTCATGTTGGAGATGTCCACTACTATCCAGTACCAGTTGGAGCCGCCGACTGCGAAACTGATCAGTTCCACGGTCCAGTTCACGCCCATCACCATGAACAGTTTCAGGTAAAGAGCATATCTGTAATATATAATCAGTAATGTGTATGGGGGCGTTCAAGTATTACGTAAGCGCTTGAGGGGGGTGAAGGGGTCTTTGCTTTGCTCATTTTTGATGACACGGTGGGTCGATATCGTGATTAAGTCAGCAGAATACTTTAAAAGAAAAATGCATATAGGTACCAATGATTACGTAAGCATGGGAGGTGGGGGGGGAGAGGTTTGATTACTTTGCTGACAAGGGGAAGGGGGGGATAAATAATTGTTAAAAATCTGATTACGTAATTATGTACTTGAACTATGTGATGTGTAGATAAAATAGTGAAAATGTGCTTTTCCATTCATTTTCAGTAAAACATTTATTTCCAAAGATTGATCCTTATTAGCAACAAAATCTATTGGTTCAATAATACAGGGTGTAATTTTTTTGTATAATCATTCGGGTCCAATTACGCTAAAAGTAAAAGATTTTTGAAAATAATAAATATGCAGCTATTGTTTTCTTATAAATCGAGGGCATGACTCCTGTCACGACTTTTCCCTAACTCTTGTGGTTTCGGACTTGGCCATCACCGCCCTTCTCAAAAAACTACCATTATCTAGTCTTAAGGGGGTACGATTTCCATACAAACTTAATTTACACAACTATGGGCGAATAAAGTATTAATGTACACTGAAATAGCTGTAATAGGCTTTTACAGTGGTCCTTATTACCGGCCAGTTATATAAAGTTGGAGTGGTAGCCGTTGGTCGTGGCAGTCGGGGCTTCAGAAAAAAGAACTAACAGACTTTTACGACTATTTTGAGACATATGTTTTAAGCTCATTCACGTATTCAATGCCGAGTACCCGTTAGAAAGAATGACGAAAAAATTACTTTTTTGGTTTTTTAATTATATTTCTGTTATCCTACAGTTTTCTCCAACTTTATATAACTGGCCGGCAATAAAAACCACTGTAAAATTCTATTACAGCTATTTCAGTGTACATTTATACTTTGTTTGCCCATAGTTGTGTAAATTCAGTTTGTATCGGAATCGAACAACCTTAACCCCAAATTAAGCAGAGCTTCTGCGATAAAGGTATCCCATACCAATTTCAGAATTTGGTGTTACTTAATTTTTTTGCCTATGGCGTCATAGCATGGACCAACACTGTTGGTTTAGGCCAACATTGCTTACAGGGTTGACCTTTAGAGCAATATTTGGACAGATGAAAACGAACGACCTGTAATTAATTTACCTTTGTTTTACGAGCGACATTCAACATGTAGGTACATACATAATGTATGTACCTACATGTTGAATGTCGCTTACCTATAACATTAATCATCGTTAATTACAGTATCACGCGACGCCGTATATCTTTTTTACCGCGCCTAAACCTTTTATTTCGTACAGAAGTCTTTATTCCAGTTTCTATTTTCCATTGTCCATTTTCCAAGCTTTTGAACGTAAAGGGATGAAATAGCATACTCGTTCATTACAATGAAATAGCGGAAGGGCTTCTCGTACAGTACGCTAGTGGGATTACTTTACTACCTACCTACATTTAGTTTTTAGGTGTGTATATTATGTATTAGTTTATTTTATTTTATTTAAGTATTAGGATAGTACATACCGACATAGCTCGTAGAGTTAGTAAGTTAAAGTGGCAATGGGCAGGCCACATAGCTCGAAGAACCGACAACCGTTGGGGAATAAAGGTTCTCGAATGGCGACCACGAACCGGAAGACGAAGCGTAGGGCGCCCACCCACCAGATGGACCGACGACATTGTTAAGATCGCGGGAAGTCGATGGATGGAAAGGGCTCAGAATCGTTCTTCCTGGAAATGTGTAGGGGAGGCCTATGTCCAGCAGTGGACTTCTTCAGGCTGATAATGATGATGATGATGATGATGATGATGATTAGGATAGTTTTCTTTTGTATAGTTATTAGATATTATGCTGTAGTTTTTAATTCGTGTGTATTTTATATTATGCCACGCTTCGTGCACCGCCGCCCGTCCGTTTCTGCTTCTTAACTACTTTCCATCCTAAGGTTGCCTGGAAGAAATCGCTTTCAGCGATAAGGCCGCCCAATATAAAACGCCAGTTATTATGAATTATGAATATACTTTATTTTATTACGCTGTTACTTGTGATGTATCCTTGTGTACAATAAAGTGTTATCTATCTATCTACCTACGTGCATTCTGCTTATTTGCTCTCTGGAATTCGGTTTATAGAACTTTATTAATCATCTCTTAGATAATTTACTTATTATTTCAGATATTATACGTGAATAGAGACTAAACATACATAACCGATTCGTTCAAATTGTTTCAGAAAACGTTGTTATTATAGTCCAATCAGTCTGAAGGTGATTAGTTTTTTCTGCTTAAGGTGGTGCCTGGTGGTCCGCTAGGCGCATCAGTGTCAAGAGATGGCGTTGATGTTCTCATTTCATCATTTTATTTATTTTTTAAATGAAAACGTGTATTTTTAACATCTACCTTATGTCTAACATACCTGGCATATTGAACTGTAATCAATTACAAGTAATGTTCTACAGCAAGCTTGCAACTTCAAAACGGTAGTAAAATATATCAGAAACATTTTACCGTGGAGAGTGTTTATTTATTGTACGTACTACGTATGCTCTACCGCACGTACCGAAACAGCTGATTTATTTAACATAAAAATATTTATTTTGCGTGTAAATAGACAATACCTGACAGTAATACGGTCATTACTGATGAAGTGGTGTAAGGCAGACAAGACATAATATAAACAAGGTCTTTGTTTAACTTTCTATCCCCCGAATACTGAAACGCAACTCAGATATAAGCACGTCTCAAGCGACGAATATTTGACAGTTTTCAATGAAAATCTGTCAAATATTCGTCGCTTGAGACGTGCTTAAATCTGAGTTGCGTTTCAGTATTCGGGGGTATGTATAATAAATTACCTTTAGACGTGACAAAACTTTCTATAAATGAATTTAAAATCAAACTTAGAACGTTTTTCGAATGCCACCCGTTTTACTATTTAAAGAATATTTGAGCTGTTCATACCTACTCTGATTTGCAAACGTAACGTGATATACAAGTGTATATTGAAATATTTAATATAAATAAGACTCTAGTGTGAACAATTGACTATATTACTGTAGCGCAATGATTTAATAAATAAATATCAAATCAAATATAAAGAGAAATAATTAAATTGGCACACGACTGGCAGGTAGGTACACCCTAATCACATTAGATATTGGAGAAAGAAAATCTTAATCAGCTAGTTATCTCTTACCTCTGTTTGTCCTTCTTCAGCTTGTCACTCCTGGATGACTCAGCTCCTTTCAGGATAGCCGTCTCCTGCTTGATGGACCGGATCCGATGGGCAGTCACAGAGAAAAACGTCACATTGCATACCACGAGTACCAAAACAGGAGTAAAGAAGTATACCATTTCGCTGAGCCAGTCTGTGGGGAAATAAAGGTAGGTATTTAATTTATTAAATCTTTATGGCCTCCCCAAGCGATAAATAAAGTCATAAAGTCGTACTGCAGTGGTCTAAATGTGGTAAAAATAAAAAAGAAGGTTATGCATAATTTTTCGTTAGCACGATCAATAAGTATGGACTGGTGCATGCATGTATTTGTATATTTTATGCATAGTTTTTTTTTGTTTTGTGGGGCAAAAACAATAGGGCAAAAACTTTCCTTTGTGATGTGTGAAATATATTTTGACTGTAAGTTACTATTTTCATGAAACCTCGTACTATTTAAAGCACCACAAAATATAACATGACGTTTCAAGTGAAATAAACTACTTACTGACAAACCAGCACCGCTTAGTGCCGAATCCTGGGGTGATAATGTACCGGGGCACGTCTCCGAACTGCATGCCTATGGTGACAGCTGTCAGCACTGCAGGCACGCCCCAAGCGTACACAGCGTACAACGCAAAGCGTTTCTTCTCTCGACGCTTGCTGGTGCCTCCTCCGCGGTAGCCACTGGACAAGAAGATAGATATTTTAATAAAACTTAATTATATATTACAAAATTGTATTTGATAATTACAAGATAATAAATAAATAACTACGCAAACCATTTAACAGACTTCAAAAACACTGAAAAGAATAGCAACATTTTCACTCTATATCTTCGGAGAGACTTCTAGACTTTGTTAACTGAACGCAGCATTATTTATCTTGAAAGGGGTAACATTTTCAAAAATACTCATTCATGGTTTTTAACGGTCAAATACATGACATAAATTAATTTGAAAATAGAACCCCAAACCCAAAACCTGTCACTGGCACGTTAAGGACTCAGGAACAATATAAATTTTACCGTGTCTTACAGATTTTAAGAGCCCCCTCTTTTCTTGTCCTACCACTTGCATTGATTGCCAGGTTTCTGTATAAAAAGCCTCTAATTTAATTATACGATTTCAGGAAACCAGTAGAGTGTGGCTTGTAAAATGATCGTATTATCTCCCAAAATATAATGTTAACCATTTAATAAATAAGGTATCTGGAGACATGCTATTCCACAACAATACTAATACTACACACAATACTAATTATTACATACGGCTGGTAAAACAATAGAAATGCCTATTTATCAATGATGTTATGAACACCCCAGGATAATTATCGTCTTTAGATGGATTTAGCTTTTGTTTACCATACAATCAATTGAAATACTCTACGTTATTTTTTTTTTTTTTTTTTTTTTTTTTTTTTTTTTTTTTTTTATGCGGACAATCCACACAACACTATCTAGCCCCAAACTAAGCAGAGCTTGTACTATGGGAACCAGATAGCTGATATAATACTTAAATACTATTTTTTTTTTGTAAATACATACATAGAATACAATATAACACCCAGACAGAGAACAAACATCTGTGTTCATCACACAAATATTTGTTCTCGGTGGGGATCGAACCCACGCCCTCCAGCGCAGAAGGCAGAGCTACTACCAACCGAGCTGTGAAGGCAGTCTAGTTATTTACTGACTGACTGATTGTCAACGCACAGCCAAAAAGTCATAAGGCTATTTTTGGAGGTAGGTAAGCTTTCTGTTGTAGAGAAAGGGGGCACTGAAAAAGGAACTCCGGGAACTCAACTCTCTCAAACTGAAGTGATGCGCAGTTTAACGCGACTGTGTTCGCGTGAAAAACATTCACGCGAACACAGTCGCGAGGGATTTTATAAGTTAGTCAAACAATAGGCCAAACATACCGCGTGCCATTTGCGTTAGACCTAATTTGGTGACTATAAATAGCGCGCGTGGGTCAGTTCAGCGACAGTATTGTACCTAGACCTACTTACACGAGTTGCTCGAGATCAGTTGAAGCATGTGATTCACGAACTGCCACGGTCAATCTTTTTGCGTGTGACTAGTTGTTGTTTACATATTTTTTTTGCAATTGAAACTCAAAATAATGTAAAAACTGACAGATGCGACTAGATTTTGATTGCAACGATACGCAATCACCCCACTAGTCACCATATATTATCTATAGGCTTACATGACATTATATTCTGAGCTCGGCAGCAGTGTCGTGGCAACACTGCTGCGTGACACTATCACTCCGCCGTGCGCACAGTAGATCAGCCACGTAATCGCCCAGGTTTGACGACGTTGTCGTCGATTCCAGCAACACAGATTACTCAAGCCATCGCTTAAATCGATGTGAGTTGTCAATTTTTGTTTGAAAAATTTGAAAATGGAACGCGGATTCAGCGATTACTCAATCGAGCCGTGTTGCTGAAATCGACGCCCTGGGCGATTACCTGCATGGCTGATTTACGCGATCGCTTGAGTGATTTATGTTGCTGGAATCGACTCTAAGTTTGTTCGGAAAAATCAGCGTCAAGCACAAGAATGCTGCCGTTTAGTTCGGAAAATCTCGTAATCTAATGTAGTAAATTGAAAGTCTATCACAGTTTTATAGCTTGTTCTCGTAGCAAGGCCTCTACGGCGTAGCAATAAACGTAGTGCTTCCGTAACTACAGTTTTATCATCCCGTCTGCTACTAAAAGTACTTCTTATAGCTTTGTATTAAACTAATACAATGCACCTACCACACATGTAGCTTATGTGTTTACTTACATTATCCGTGAAAAACGGTACGTATTTTAATCAAAGCAGCTACTACTTACTACTGTAATTTTGGTTATTGTTTTCCATTGTTTAAACACACAATAAGTACTTTACCCTTCCGAGCTTTGGGATGATGCCAGACCAGTTCTTGGTTTCCAGAGAAGCATTAAAAATGTGCAAAATATTTAGTCACAAAACTATTAAAAAAACAGATTACGAATTGCAGAAGAACTGACGACATATAAGTGCTATGTTGAGTAAGCATGACTCGGTTAGTGAGTAATTTAATGCATGTAGATTTTACAATAGTAGGTACTTATAAACTCTGCCAGTGGCTAGGTACCTATAAAAAATGCTTCTTGATAAACATCGATAGAGTTCCCTTTGTAGATAATCTATAAAAGTATTTTTTTGTAATCAGTCAGCCATGCATGCACTTCGTAACTCATTCGTCATCTGCGTGCAAAAGACTATAATACTGCGGAAATTATCATCAAAATAGTCAATATTCGTCGTAACATAATATCAATTAGGCTACGGCGAACTGTTTTCAGTTGGCCTACTCCGCAACACGATAAACGAGCCATGGTGGCATTTTAAGTTACACTGCGCCGCAACACAACAACACTCTTTTGTAGTCGAGTGGTCATTTCTATTCTTCTTAATTAATATTAGTATAGGATCCCTAGAAGAAGGACCTTCACCGAGCTGGTTATTTAATGAAACGTATTTTATATTTAATTAAACATAAAAATAAATAATTATATTCTATATGGGTTGCCTATCAAATTTCAGTCCAGGATATGATTAATTAATAATTTAAAAAAAAAATGTTTTTTTAACTTTCCACCGGTTTGTTTATTAGACAAATTCTATACCAATCGAAAGTATAGACCCCATAGAATATGCAAACGTTAGGTTGCCTATTTTTTTCCGGTCACAACTCTCGGGTAGCCAGGTATAAACAGGAAAATCGATACTAGCATTTTGCACCGGTATGTTTATTGAATAAAAATACTGGGGTCTATACTTTCGATTGGTATAAAATTTGTTTAATAAACAAACCAGTGGAAAGTTTTTTTTTTTTTTTTTTAATTTTTAATAAATCCTAAATTATCCTGGACTGAAATTTGATAGGCAACCCATATAGAATATATTTATTGGCATGTTTAATTATATATAAAATACGTTTCATTAAATAACCAGCTCGGTGAAGGTCCTTCTTCTAGGGATCATAGACTATATTGTGAACAATCCAAACGCAACACCATCTAGCCTCAAACTAATGAATAATAATAATAAATATTATAGTCAATCCACACAACGCTATCTAGCCCCAAACTAAGCCGAACTTATACTTTGGGAACCAGATAGCTGATATAATACTTGTATACTTTTTTTTGTAAATACATAATTAAAATACAACACCCAGACAGAGCAACAATATAACGAAGCAGAGCCTGTACGATGGGAACCAGATCGCTGATATAATACCCAGAGAACAAACATCTGTGTTCACCACACAAATAATTGTACTGGGTGGGAATTGAACTCAAATTATTTTTTTTTTTATTTGAACTCAAATTAAGAAAAATATTGAATATGAGTTAGTTGTTTATTTTTATTGTTTGTTTATACAAACAAGGATCACTTTGAAACGTTTTAAAGCTATAGGTGAGTCTAGGCGCCATTTCCGTGCAACCAAGCCTAGAAGAACAGGCAGCAAACAACGGTTTGGTTCCTACCGGCCTACGACGCAACAGGCAGGGTTACTACCAACTGAGCCGAAATGCCTGTCATATATTGTCCGTAAACCGATACGATAAGCTTAATAATACAAAATACATTCAGA
This sequence comes from Thera britannica, assembly GCA_939531255.2. Taxonomy (NCBI): domain Eukaryota; kingdom Metazoa; phylum Arthropoda; class Insecta; order Lepidoptera; family Geometridae; genus Thera; species Thera britannica. Next base: position 15,133,023 of record OW618039.2, read on the forward strand.
CTTTTTTGTAATGCACGTTACTCAACATAGCACAGATCCATTCGCTTTACAAAATAACAAAGTAAGTAAGTATGATTTTAATACATTCACAAAAATGATTATTTACGACAAAAGTAATGTGCAAAAATGACAAAAGTTACCGAAGTAGTGATTATACCACTCTGCATGAAGTGTCATGTCTAGAACATGCTGAGATAAAGCTAAACTAGTCTATTAATACTACTATAATAATACAAGATGACTAGGTCTTGCGTACCTCATTCTTACGAGGGCCATAAGTTGTACTGTGATAGAAAACTGAGATGCTTGTAAGCTTTGTCTAAATCTTAGTAAACAAAACATAACTTTTCTGCTTTAAGCTAACAACTATAGTTCTCGTTACTATTCTACTAGGATGTAGTAATGCATTGTTTTCCTTTTTTAACCGACTTCCAATCAAAAAGGAGGAGGTTCTCAATTCGGTTGTATTTTTTTTTTTTTTTTTTATGTTTGTTACCGCATAACTTCGTCATTTGTGAGCCGATTTGAAAAATTATTTTTTTATCTGAAAGGTACTGCTTCCAGATTGGTCCCATTTTAATTTTATTAAAATCGGTGTTGCCGTTTTTTTTTAAATAATTTTTTTAATGTTTGTAACTGCATGCCTCCGTCATTTATGAACCGATTTAGACAATTATTTTTTTTAGGAAGGTTATGCTTACGTCCAGATTGGCCCAAACAAATTTGATTAAAATCGGTTTAGCCGTTTGACAATGAAGTCGGTTTCTCAAGTTTTTTAAACTTATAATTATTTACCGTATTAAAAGTAAGTCCGACTATACCTAACTGATACTATGGTTAATTTGGGAAGCATGACGCCATACATGTTTTTATTATCTACAGGGTGTCACAACACACACAAACTACCCGAAAGGAGGTTAAATAGAGCCTTATAACGAGTCCATTCACAATATATAAGAACCGTAGTAACGCTGTATAACATAACCCAAAGAAACAAACATTTATGAATTAAAAAAAGAAAAACTTAGTAGACAATATGTTAGATAATCTGGCTTTTACGGGGTATTTTGTAACACGTTGTATGCCTCCGTAATGTGATGACTTTTATATTACAGTCTGAAACTGACCATTATCTTCATCTTCATAACAGAAAATACAAATATACCTATTTGTTTAGCTGCAAGTTTTACAGAATGAAAAAGTTTACTAGGCATGTCAGTTACTAAGTCTCGGTATACGCACCTTATTAGTAACGAAATCCATCCAAATGTTCAATAAACCTCACAATCACATAGTTACTACTACTATGTCTGAAGTATTGTTTTAACACAATACATTTTACACGCGCCCCGCTACCAAAATAGAAATTTAGTTTATGTTAACTAACAATCTATGAAAGATTGCAGAGAATTCTGTAACGTCTGTAATTAGTTATATTATTTAATAAACAATCTTCTATTGTTAGGTCCGTATTCAGAAACAGTGCCTGAGTCTCTGAGTCAAGCACTCTCAAGCATAGATTTTTTGACAGTTACTCGTTGAATTTTGATGTGTATTTAGCTCCTACTTGCCTGTTTTCTTTATCGTGTTTGCATGCTGGGTTTTCTGGCGAAGTGTGTGAATTTGTATTTGCCTAAATATATTTAAGATCTAAAATGTACCACGCTTCAAGCAAATAAATTATTATCTTTTTTGTCTTCTTCTTTTGTTATTATTATCATTATTGTTAGTTCAGTAATCTTTCATTTCCAAACTGATACCATAAAATTCGAATATCATATGAATGCTAAATTAAATTTTCCAGCAGTGTAGGTTTGGAATACCCGAAGGCTTGTGGAAGATCGATAACGCTTGCAGTGGGCGGCAAAACGAACAGCATGAATTTACTTTACGATTTTTTGCATTCATGAGAACGCGTTATGCAATAGCAATCATTGAACATAACCATTCTACAGTTAGATACTTTTCGTTTTTATACACCTGTAAAGTTCTACAAATACTAAAAAACTATACTGAAAGCTCTACGAAATAAATAATACGTCTCTAGATACGCTATAGCTTAAATAATTTCTAAATAAAAATCTAGTCTACCAAAACAGGATTTTATGAAAGTACCTATTGCATATTTCGAGTGATATTGACCACGCAGTTCCTCCGCTTCTACAGTTAGCAGAAATGTAAAAATAAAACGAATGTGTGTACAACAAAAATGCATTACTGCCATGCCGAATGCCTGTTAATACAACGAATTATATCGCAAATATGTTAGCTTAGATGATGTATAGGCTCTGTTTTTTTGCAACTAAACACTTGCAGCCCTACTTATAAACGCGATTTAAATTTAATCATTGTTTAAAGTTAGCCCTGTCACTGTTTGTCATTACACAGAGGTAAGAGATGGCAATAGTTTAACCACTGGTTATCTTTTGACATATTTTTATAAGTAAGGCCATTGATCACGTTCTTTAAATCTTAGATTATAAATCTGGTGTTCAAATAGTTTATACAGTTACGCCAAGCACGTGAGTGCTCTATATTATTCGCTGGACATTTAGATACCTATGTCCGAATACTATAGTTCTAATCTACGTATCCAAACCTATGGGATCCGCACATTTCGTTTCAATAATTCTGATACGACATAGCGCGATTCCTTTTTGTCGTAATAAATATTTACGGAGTGATTACGAGTGTTTACGAATAAGTTCTTGGGCACTGGCAATCCAAAAGCTCAGTAAGGATTTTTTTTACAATTTATAGGTATGTGTTTGACCGCTATCTCACCTGCTGTTAAAAGATGATGCGGTCGACGGTGATTTAAAGTGTGTTTAATGGATCACAAGTAAAAATACACTTGAGCTGAAACATTAAAATATCACGAATAGAAAACAATTCCAAGCAGAGATGCTTGCGGTTTCATCCTCATAGCAAGATTTATATCGTAATATAAAGTTACGATTTACCGTCTTGAGATTGCCAGGTATACTGCCTTCATTTAGGTAGGAACACTTACTTTAATAACTCGCGAAAATAGAGTGAACCGTAGTACAATTTTCTCTTTCCTGAATGTTTGTCTAGCATACGATACCGAAGCGACATTCTTAAAGTTTTTATATGTAGCTAGGAGTTATAATTATACTTATTATTCATTTGTTCAGATGTAAGATTAATATATTAGCACTTTCTAGCTAGCTTTTGCTAGTTATTGCTTAAAATAAAATAACAGTATTTATGAATTGTATGAGTTTTATCTACCATAACATAAGGTTCTCGCAACTATACCCGATTTGACAAAAGTTACGGAACAGTTTAGGTATTATTTTCGTACAATGAGCCAGAATACATCATCAAAACTAGCAGAAATGGGACATAATTTAACCATCGGTACATAACATAATTTGACCTACAGTTGAAGTCTGCTACCAGGCTGACAGGGCGTGGTTGATCTGCGAAAATGATCTAAATAATTCAATGTTATTATCAATTTTCAACCCAAAGAAAACTAAAGTACAGTTTCTATAATTTTTTCCCTAAACTCCTTCGTTATACCTTTTATGACATGAAATGCTGTATTGGAATTAGTAGCAGTTAGTTCTCAAAACCAGTCTCAGGATAGAATAAATAAAGAAAAAACTTGTGTTAGATTGAGTTGGTAGTAGGTATCTATAATAAATAGTAATGGCCATTTCAAAAGATCACTAGGCACCTTATAGTTTATGAAGAGACGCATTTACCCTAATCAGACCAAAATCTTAGTAACTTAAAAAATACAATAATAATGTTCTATTTAGTAAACCATGTTAAAATAAATATTGGAATACAACTTATTATTTTAAAACTAATTTAATTTCGTTGTCAAACTTTCATTAACTTGGTCCCACTAATTTGGTGGTTTTGGTACACAATGATCTTTCAAAAGGTGTTCTTATAAAATAAAAGGGTTAAAACAATACCTGAAAGTCCTCCAAATATCGAAGCACATAACGTTCAGCCAAAAGAAGCTCGTCTGAAACGCGTAGTAAACGATGAAGGCTGAAAAATATAAAAATACTTAATTTAAGAATAATAAACGCCACCGATACTTCGCGGCCGGACGATATGCATCATACCTACAAATTCAAAGAATCGAAAACAGATGTGCAGTCAATGAAATCAGCGGGCTAAACTAACTAAGATCTTATGATTACGATGTTTGGCTGTTTCGATTGAATGAAACTTCGAATAAATCATAATTTTGCTCTAATAATCAGGATGGACAAAGCACCGGAAATCACCAACATTCCAAAAACTCGGTCTAATGTTTTACACTTTTCTTATTGACTGTACATTGATTCCAGACTCACGAAACAAAACAGACAATGATTAATTAATTGTTCATTTGATGTTCGACTAGGTTAATTTAGAAATGTGAGTACCTGTTGTAGGTATTATTGTGCATAGTGTTAGCCGGGTTTGGGAATGGGACATCACTATTACTGAGAACGGGCAACGAGACACATATAGGATAGAAAGGAGATAAGATAGGAGAGATAGAATAGAAAGATGCGTAAATTCCGTATTCTAAGCATAATCAGAGTTCTAACTGCATTCAATGGATAGATTTCTCTACATGAATAGGTTTAAAACTGATGGATAAAAAATAATAACTTAGGCGAAATAAGGTCATCGACGACCATCATTAATTTTTGCTCTGTATCATATTATACAATCCAGAATGCATATAGCCCACCTGAAGAATGTACCAGATAGGACAACAAGAGTTTTCCTAATACAAATTGTCCTTGAAACTCCTTGTCCTATCGGTCATCCTTTCATGTCGTATGTCGTATACGACTAAGCAACAAGTCCACTAAATCAACATCCACAACCATAATGGGCACTTATTACACTTCCCCAAAGTGGACGCTAAATATTGACCCAAGATTAAACAGTTTACGACTGATAGTGAAACAAATACAAACATATTTTTCTTGAACCTAATACTTTTGTGTTTGTCATACGAGTTAGAGTTATTATTATTTTCTAGATTCAAGTACCAACTAGTAGACCCAATTAGCTACGCACGCGTTAAAATGAAATTAAAAATGTTTCGCGGCAATTTTTGATGGCATAAAGATGGTGGAGAAATTCATTACCAAATCGAACTCTAAAAAATACTCGCAAATTTTTAACGGAGCTCGAGATATCATCATTTCAACAATAGGGCGTCTGCTCTAATTCAACGAAAAACTAAATTTCGATTGAAGTTTCGCACGATTACCTACCACGAATCATGTTCGTTCCGAAATTTCCGTCGCACGAAAATTGTTTGACATAAGGTCAATGACAATCCATATCAATAGTCTAGTAGCCCACGCACGATGAGCCAGGAATCGAATGTGGGCAGCCAGCCAGCCAGTGATGATCATGTCTCGTCATTACGAGCATTCTAATTTAGATTACTACACTAAATTTAAATTGAAAGTGATGAGACGAATCTGGAAAAGTTAACAGTTGAAGGAGCACCTTCTGCCTGTGCGCTTTATCCTTCGTTAATTTGATTATGAAGCGCATGATTACATGTGGCTTTTTAGCTTATTTCTGCTAATCCGACATCAAAATCGGTCCATGTCACATGTATTTCGCAAAAATAAAAATAAACTCGAAATTATAATAATATCAGTGAAAATTAATATTATTCCGACCAAACAGCCAGGTTTTTTTTCCGAAAAAAAGACTCGCTTATTACACCTTAACATGATAAAGGAAAGATGTGTTGATAGTTCCCAGCTGTTTCATAGGACGCATTATGATGATTATATTACTTTACGAGTGTTTTACGCGCTGTCTGACGACGCAGAGAATTATGAAGTTATTATAGTAGTAGGTAGGTAGACATGTCCTACCTTAATAAGTACTATTACGGCGAAACTCTTCATTGAATATAGCTAGAACTCTGTTTTACTTTAATAAACGCAAAACTGAGCAACTAATACGCATCACGACGCCATCTTCTCTTCTCTCTCGACTAGTGATGTGTCTCGTCGCTCGGTCCGAGTAGAGATGTCCAATTCCCAAAACCGGCTAACAGTACGAATATAGGTATTCGTAAGAAGAATTACACGAGGTGAAAAAATAATAAAATTACGAGTACCTATGTAATTACCAAAAACCGCCGCAAACAATGCTTTGCATATCCCATAGGTACTTCACAACACACCTTAGGCTTTTAGCGTAATTGTAAAAAAAACTATTCCCACGGCCTCATTAATATTTGGAATACAACATTTCTCTATGTCACGGGCGTGGTGGATGTTAAAGTCGATTTAGGTTATTAGCATTTAATTAGTGGTGATTTACTTTGTAATAGAATAGCCATTTGCGTGGCCTTGACCGACATCAAACCTTGCCAAACCCATCAGGAAACCAGCGTGAAATAAAAGGATGGTTAACATTTAAGTGTGAGGGACATCACAGGCATATTACATAATTAGTAGTAAGTAGAGCTCTTTGTGAAGGGCTCGTTCGGGGAAGTACTACGACCATGCCTATTCCTGCTGTGAAGCAGCATTGCTATGTTTCGGTTTGAAGAGTGTGGGTGAAATTAGGTGAAATTACTGATACGTGTGGCTGCAACATCTGTGTTACTCAAGTTCAGTATTCAGTATTCAGTATATCTATTGCCTTATGTATGTAAATATAACAGTGTCAGATCTTAGAACTAGTTTTTGAATCAATACATAATTTACCCTGTAAGGGTGTTGCAATACTGGAAGCGGGCCGATATTATTATAATCACGCAGATTTGTAAGCAGGTTTAGTATAAAATGTAATAAGGGTTATTTATTATTATAGTTATTCTTTTCGTTCGTCGTTAAAGAACTCGTCTAGTGTGTAGTAAGTTTTTTGTAGACGCATCTCTTTAAGTTTTTTTTCAAAAATGTTGATCGACGCAAGACAGTGCATCGTAGGGTACATTTCTGACGTGACTGACCTACAAGGCAATGCTTTGTTATAGGCGGTAACACTTAACATCAGGTGGGTATATGCTTGTTTCATCAGCTAGTTGTATAAATAATAAAAGGCTCCATAGGTACTCACCAACAGTGAAGCAGGCAGCCATCTGGACGCCGACCTGGCCGACATGTAACTTCAGGTACGCGAGGAACGGGAAGGCGACGAGGAGGCCGGCGCAGTATGCCATCAAGCACATGCCGTGTAGGTTCCTCAGCTCCGGGATAAGCGCGTACACCAGCAACGTGGCCAGGAGAAAGGGAATAGACAGCATTAGACCTATTAAAGAAGATCTTTATATATAATATGTATGTATAAATAAATGCAAGTGGAAATCTGTGGGAATAAGGCGTGATTTTATGTATTATGTATGTATGTATGTATTAGTACTATATTGTGTAATTGTGTGTACATTATACTTGTTGTTTTTATCTACACCGTCGTCTATCGTTCTTTTCAAGTCCAGTCCATCCCAAGAGATCGCTTTTAGTGATAAGACCGCACATTGTATTCCACTCTGATGTTTTTCCGTATTTCTTTGTTAATTTTATGTGGTGTACAATAAAGTATTTTCTATCTATCTATCTATCTTTATGAAGCAACGAAAGAATAGGCAAAACAAGAATATTTTGCAAATGGCATCGTAGCGATGGCTTCAACAGCAGTAAAGATAAAGTTTAGTTAATGTTTGGATTTTGATGGTTTAAACTTTAAACTTTCAAAATCTAAACATGACTTTATCTCGTTCTTTAAACTTAAAAAAAAACAAATAATATTATGGTAATTATTCATTATGATTTATTTTATTGGTGTATAATACTAATCTAAAAACACCAATAAAATCATCGGGCTGATGATTATGATGATGATGATACCAAAATGAGTATTTGGTTTGTTTTTTGTTCTTCACAAACACATGCACTAAAATAGTTTCGATTGACTAATTTTTCACATTTTTCGCAAAACCAATTAGAGGGGTTAATTATATTAACTAACTCACCGGCAGCATAAGCCGCGAACAGAAAGTAGCTATCACCGCTATCTTGTTCTGCGAAGCAGATGAAGGCTACAAGGCGCGCTGGTATAAGGTTGGTGCTCTGCATCTCTGCGCAGTAGCTCTTCGGACGATGGAGTGGAAAAACGCCATTCAGGCCAATCTCGAGCAGGCCACCATCCTGAAAAGGATCATCTAATAATGACGGGTAATAATTTTATTATAGACTAGCCGCCAATCCCGGAGTTACCCGGGTATTCCAGAATGTTAAAGAACATTCAAGAACGATTAGGAGCATTCTATTCTTATCAAAATTGAAAATTCCTTACGCGATAGAAAAAGATAGACATTCAAAAGTGTCAAACGTGTTAGACATTTTTTGCAACATTTTGCATTGATGCTGTTCCTATTAGTCTTAGCGTGATGTTATAGCCTACCTTGATAAATGCACTATCCAACACAATAAGATTTGTTCAATTCGGACCAGGGCAGTCTAGCAACACAAATCGCTCAAGCGATCGCGAAAATCGATGTGAGTTGTTAATTTTTGTTTGAAAAATTTGAAAATGGAACGCGGATTCAGTGATCACTCAATCGAGCCGTGTTGCTGGAATCGACACGCTGCAGTTCCCGAGATTAGCGCATTCAACCAAACAAACAATCAAACTCTTCAGCTTTATTTATTTATTCATTTATTAGGACATCCAACAAAGGATATTATTTATTCAGGGTCGGAGGTAGCTGTCCAAGGCACTGTAGGAAACCAGCCGCTACAGTTTCCAGGACTTGATTTGGATGTGAGTTGGCTTAAAATGTGCGAGCAGGAACGAGAAGTATAGCGACTTATTTTTTACTTTTTAGTTTTATTATTTTTTTCATATTTTTTTCTCATATTATTGCATTGTCATCGACCTTTGACAGGTGTGCAAAGTTTGAATCAAATCTGATCGTTCAAAGTAGGTTTTTTTTTTTTAATTATTTCTTATCATTTTTTTATTTTTTTTCATATTATTGCATTGTCATCGACCTTTGACAGGTCTGCAAAGTTTGAATCAAATCTGATCGTTCAAAGTAGGACAAAATCGAGCTCAAAGGGGTCGGTTACATACATACATACATACAGGTGAAGCTAATAAAAGCGCTAAAAAAACAGCGATGATCAATATACGACACGTATCTAACCTACATGCAGTAGGGCTACCATGAGCTCTCTCTCTGGTTCTGGTTACAGGCTGGCTACAGGCTTTGTGAATATTTTGGTAATTAGCTTAAATTGATGTGATATTAATTCCGAAGCTACTTAGTCTTATTTATTTATTACTCGATTTTATCCTCTTCGCTTCGTTACCCTCTAATCTCGCTAATTGGACGATTATATTGAAACTTGCGCAGCAATTGATCCTATTTATAAATAAGGATAATTGTAAAATAATTATTACAATAAGTTCTTGCTTTAAAATACTCTATGGAAGATTTGTATTTTTGTGTGTATGTTCGTAACGAATAATCTCGAAAACAACTGTGCCGATTTCAAATATTATTTCACCATTGGAAAGCTACATTCACCCTGAGTAACACAGGCTGTATTTATGTGTTTAAATAATAAATGCCCACCCGTGCGAAGCCGGGACATGCCGCTAGTCACTTATAAATTAATTCTGTCTGTTACCATCATGTTCATGCTATCATGAATAAGTTTTGCGGATTCATCACGTCGGTACACTTTGCTAAAGTTCTCGTACACAAGCTCAAAGTCGCGCAACGAGCTATGGAGAGAGCTATGCTGGGAGTTTCACTACGTGATAGAATCAGAAATGAGGATATCTTAGAATTAGTACTAGTAAGTATATAGTATTATCTTATCTGTGAATTAGTAAGTTTATGTGGGCAGGTCATATAGCTCGAAGAACCGACAACCGTTGGGGAATAAAAGTTCTCGAATGGTGACCACGAACCTGAAGACGAAAAGTAGGGCGCCCACCAACAAAGTTAAGATCGCGGGAAGCCGGTGGATGGAAAGAGCTCAGAATCGTTCTGAGCTCTTTGAAGTATATATTGCTGCATTACCTAGTCCACCTCACCTATTTAAGTAGGAAAGCTGTTTATTATATTGGAATAAAAATTTCAGCCAGCTTTATTACCACTATTAGTGTAGTAGGTCTAGGTGTAGTATGAACAAGTGAAATTAAAAAAAAATGAGAAATAGACTTCATACCAAACTGCTGACTTTGATGAAATTTCTATGGGACCAATCTGAAAGTTTTACCATTCAGATAAAATAAAAAGATTAATTTTATCACTTAGGAAAGATTTATTAATAAGAACTTGGGAAAATCTGTTATTGGCTTATTTTAATATTAAATAATACCCTGCTTTCCAACTTCTGTAATTGCTGTTGATTTTCTATTAGAGAAAAATAAAAAATATTTTTTTTATAACGCTTTTATTAGCTTCACCTGTATGTATGTATGTATGTATGTAACCGACCCCTTTGAGCTCGATTTTGTCCTACTTTGAACGATCAGATTTGATTCAAACTTTGCACACCTGTCAAAGGTCGATGACAATGCAATAATATGAAAAAAAAAATAAAAAAAATGAAAAGAAATAAAAAAAATATAAAAAAAAACCTACTTTGAACGATCAGATTTGATTCAAACTTTGCACACTTGTCAAAGGTCGATGACAATGAAATAATATGAAAAAAAAAATAAAAAAAAATGAAAAGAAATAAAAAAAAATAATAAAAAAACCTACTTTGAACGATCAGATTTGATTCAAACTTTGCACACCTGTCAAAGGTCGATGACAATGCAAAAATATGAAAAAAAAAACTAAAAAGTAAAAAATAAATTATAGTTTAAAAAACTAAAAAAAAACGCTTTTATAACTAATTGAACTAAAAAGTTAAAAATAAAACTGTAATAATCATTTGAAAATTTATATTATTGTACAAAAAGCGTGGGGGGCTTGATTTTGATTGTTGTAAATATTTTATCAATAGTTTATTATATCTGAAGTTATTATAAAAAGCACCCCACGCTTTTTGTCCAATAATATAAATTTTCAATTGATTATTACATTTTTATTTTTAACTTTTTAGTTCAATTAGTTATAAAAGCGTTTTTTTTTAGTTTTTTAAACTATAATTTATTACAGATCGATTCATCGTGATAACATACAAACAACATAACTGAAAACTTCTTCCTGTTATTTGAAGTCCGTTAAAATCATTATTTTTATCGAATTCTGAATCTTAAATATTTTTTTACTTTGTTGCTCGTTTGTTTATAGATAATGCATGATGTTCCACACATTATAGCTATTTCTCACACCATCGAGCACTTGTGATAATAAACATTTACCACAAAATTAATGTCTATTTTAACAATTTTAATTGAGATATAGAATGCTCAGGCATGTACTGTTTAAGTGTTTACGCTTATCTGTGTTAGGGCAGATTTTTCCATCTATTGGAATAACGCTATCCGTCGAAAAAAATGTCAGTCCTTGTTTTTTACAAGCCTAAAAAAGATATAGATATATTTTTATCTGACGAATAAAATCTGTAAATTGAAAAATTAGCCCACTAAAGAAATATCCGTCGGATAGCCAGATTTCCGTAAGCGTAAGTAGGCAATAGCTGACCCAAACCGGTGTTGCGGTTCGGGTCAGCTATTGCCTACTTACGCTTGTACCTACTTACCTATATTAGAAGGTTATACGATTTAAACCATAACAAATACAAAACCAAAGCCCCTTTTCTGTGGAAATAATTGAACTTTGGGATTGCGAAAACGAACCGTAAACTGTAAATAGGCGAGGCTAAAACACTGTTGCAATATTTCAATACTAGTTTCTAGAGCTATTTTAAACATTTAGTGCACTCCGCTGAGATCTATCTTTGAGACCACGGCCTGCGAAGCTGACAAACTGAGGGTCCGTGACACGCAAAAGGTACTATGGGGACCAGCGGTATACTTTGGAATTGGAACGTCCTAAAGTTATGTGACCGACCAAGCTTAGGAGAACAGGTAACAAACTACGGCTTGGTTCCATGCGTTTTACTGTATGATACTTTTACAAAAAGTTGGACCTATGAAGTAAAGATTTAGTGATGAGAAGAAAGGGTGATTGAAAGATTTCACTACGCTGTTTATCAATAAAGTGATCACCCTATTTTTCTTTTTCATAGCAGAAAAACAAACTATAGTTTGTTTTTAACTAAATCTTTACCTTATAGGTCCAACTTTTGTAAAAGTATCATCATACATAAAAAGCATGGAACCAAGCCGTAGTTTGTTACCTGTTCTCTTAAGCTTGGTCGGTCACATAACTTTAGGACGTTCCAAAGTGATCCTTGTGATACAACTGAATAAATCAGTTATAAATTTGAATCTTAGTCTATAATTTAAAATAAAACGCGTGACGTGTTGAAGTAAAATGTCAAGTAAATTTTGCGTAAAATAAAAATACGAACTCTTATTTACTACTTACCTACTACTGCTTTTTAACTATCCAGAACACGATGAATCGTAAATTCGTAATAAAAACTGAATTACAAATATATTATTATCACTAAAGTCTGAAATAAAACTCATGAAACAACACACTACATAAGATCGTATTAGCTATCAACGTGAGCCGCCTGAAGGCTGAAAGAGGGGTTAAAACCATGGCTTCCTGAATTGCAGCCGAGAATGATAATTATAATACCAAACACCGAAGCGCTCAATACTAAAAGAAGTATAGAACGAATGGGCCAGTTTTCGTTTTATTATTTCTACTCTCAAACTCAAAGGATAAAAAAGTTTTGATAGTTCTACGTCCGGTAGAACAAACGGAATTACAGGCTCACCGGATAGAAATACCGCAAGCGCGTTTTTTTTTAGAGAATTCCAATTCATCGAACTACGATTATTCACGACCACCTATCCTCCCACTCTAAGGTCGTAATTGCAACCGTATAATTGCAAAAACTCCCACTAGACCTGGTCTAAGTGCCTAGTGTGATCACTAGTCACTTTAACACGCGATTCTTCTGTTTGATAATAGGTCTCCATTTCGCTCAGCCTAGGCTATTGTGCCTATATCAGTCTTTCCTGTCGTTATGGCCTGTTCGTATGGTTTTCGTTTCCTATAGGCGTATTACCTTGGACACAAAAAAACACTACTATAGCCACATCTCGTAAAATATTGCAAACACTCGGTCGCCCCGTTCCCGATATTTTTTTGGGATGAAAAAAGCTACCTTCCTACCAATTTTCATCCAAATCGGTTCAGCCGTTTCTGAGTTATAAATAGTGTAACTAGCACGACTTTCTTTTATATATTGGCCTTGAAAGTCTATTACCTACTTGGCCATAAGCAGATCCTTCTGAGAAGTTGATAAAAATTGGTTTAAAAATAAAACTGCCGATACGTGACTTCGCGTTTCCCGCGACATTCGGCGTTTAAAAACAAACAAACTGCGGTATTTCTGAGAGCCAGCTGAACTAACAATGCTTAACTCAATGTGCAGGCCTTGAACCACTTATCCTAGCCGTTTTTTTTATGAGTGTTGACTGAAAAGTTACATAAATGCCCAGTTTTGGTATGTTACAGAAGGACAGACGAGAGGTATCAGATAAAGCTATAGCAATATTCAATAGGCACTTTGTGTGGTGGAACATGTAAAATCTCGTCTACAAGACATTCGTAGTATGCTACGCACAAGCTATATGCCTCACTCTGGCATGTTTTCAAATGAGCCTCTAAGGCGCACTTGAAATCCTATCACAACACTGGTTTGAAAGAACCATTGACACGATAAGAAGATCCCGGAAAGTAACACGCAAGCGGAGCCGGATGCAATTGTAGTAAATTATAAATAAAAAACACTTTGTGCAACATGAAAGTGGTCTTCGCTGAGAGGTTTAAAGGAAATGAAGAACATAAATAATTATAGACTTCTCGATTTGGTAAGTGTTATAAACAGCAACAGTACCTTCTATATACTGTGTTTATTGTTAACATCAATCAACGCACTCCCTAATGGGAAAAATAAGCTGTGATGCATTAACTGTGGGTTCGATTCTCGGCCTTGTTGTCCTGTGTTCCGTTACGATCGATGGGTCGATTTAGGTTACTTCTTAGTGTTTTAGTTTCTATTAAAAAGGGAATGGAAGACCCCGCATAAAGTGGATTTATGCGGGGTTAATTCCAGGCGTTTATTTTTAGGAGTTTTATACTATCCAGTCCTACTAGAGAAGGTTCTAGAATGAAATATGTATTTATTCAATAATAGTAGGTATCACAAGGATCAGTTTGAAACGTCTTAAAGCTTGGTGAGTCTAGGTGCCCGTTCCACGCGACCAAGCATATTAAAAGAACAGGCAACAATCTAAATCTAATTCCAACCGTTTTTTTTGTATGATCCTTTCATAAAACAAAATAAGTAGAAGCGTAGCAGCATGGCTGTGGATCGGTTTGAAGGGTGTGGGTGCCGGTGAAATTACTGGCACGTGAGGCTGAACGTCTGTATGCCTAAAGCTTATGGAGGCAGCGCAGTGCATCGTAGGGCACGTTCCTTACCTGCGTGACCTAGGCAATACTTTGTTATAGGCATTGGTTACTACTTAATGTCAGGTTGGCCATATGGTTGTTCCATAAGGTATTGGCTAATTTTTTTTTATCTTTAGCATAAGCTAAAGATAAAAAAAACTATGGTAGTCTATGGCGTTCAAAAGCCAAAATTACAACATACAACAATTTAGGTGTGGCTGAATTTTACTGTTCTTCGGTAATGTCGATGGTCCCAACAATAAATAGTCCATACAATAGTCAATTAGTCCATAACAACTCTGCGAGTAACTGTGGTTAACTGGCTATTAGCCGAAACACCTTTTAGGAATCTGCCTCGTAAAACTGACAAGCAAGTTGGTACTGGTGATCAAGGTGATACTAAGCAAGCTATTGCACTTGACAGTGTTGTTGTATGAACGCTAAGCGGTTAGTGAGAGTTGAGAGCAGTTAGAGGCAAGTCCAAACATCATCCCACTAATATCATAAATGTTAAAGTTTGGATGGATGGATGTTTGTCAATAACGCTAGAAGGGCTGCATGGATCTGGATGAAATTTGGCACAGAGATAGATTACTGGAATAGCACTTAGGCTACTCTTTATCCCGAAAAGTACCGGAAACTGGGCGCATCGGGAACGGGGCGAGCGGAGCCGCGAGCGGCCGCTAGTGTTTGCCATAAAAGACGACATAAGGTGACATTATTTGAACAACTACCTATTATACTAAACTAAATAAAATATATTGAATTGTCTTTAGAAACAATCAGAGTAAAATAAGTGGGATGTGGATTTGGTTTGTTACTACTCCTTGCTTGTTAAATACGTAACGTTAGATAAAGCAAAGGTGATAAATCAAGAATTTCATCGATAGGTGAAGTTTTGAGTTTTACTTTTCCTTTACCTACTTTAAGACATACGCAATTAAGTTTCCCCAGGCACGTATAAAAAATACACTAAAAATTCGACGAAAATAATGACAGATTAGGTAATGAGTTTTCTTGTGTTCATGTTTTTTTTAATTTTCTTATTCCTTGAAAAAAAAAGCTTTTTCTCTTCTTAAAGTTTTGACGCTTTCCCTCTACTCGCTTCAAAGAGAGAAATTCTGAAATTTCGCCTTACTTACCTATATTGTTAAGACGTCAAATTATGAGTTTTTTTTAGCGAATCGCTCTAAATAATAAAAACGCATGGTTGTATCAAAACGAATGCAAATTCTTACCTCTTGGATGTACAACTCATCGACTCCACTATTGATCGCCAAGTAGCCGTCATCGCAGGTTCGACCGTACAAGTAGAAGAAGGTATCCTCAGCCTTCAGCGCCGAAGGTTCCTTCTCCTTGAAGAGTTGCGGGCTGAAGGTATTTGACGAGTTTGAGTCCACGCATACATTGACGAGGTACTCCTGCCCGGCCGGACAGCACTTAAACATGCAGATTCTTCCGATGCAAGGACACCCGTAACGCGTAGTCTGGTTGTTTTCTTCAACCTCATACCACGTTCCTGTTATAAACTCTATCCCGAAGAGATGTATCGAACCGTTGGAATGTACCCCTCCTTCCGTGATGTCCAAACTCTCCACCGCCGGACAAAGGCTGCAGCCACCTAGCTGCATCACAGCTAAAATATGCACCAGCAACAATAACGACTTCATTTCGACTAAAATAGTTCTACAGTTACAAAGTTGACCACACTTCCCGTAGGTACCAATTGTTCACATTTTAACCAGAATTTAGAGTCCAAAATATTTGTCACGGATAATGAGTAATAATAAAGCGTTAAATCGCATGTTTTATCACAGTTTGAGTGTCTGTTATCAGAGCGCTAGTGAGGTAATTTGATGTATCATTTTATAGCGATAAGAGAGATAAGCTAGGTTTTCGCGGGAACTTGCGAGTTTCTTGAGGGCAAGAGCGAGCGTGTTTCGATGACGATGCCCGACTCCCGACTGGCTCAGCAGGAGGCTGGCAGGACTCAGCAGCTCCGGATGTCCACTCGCACAACTACGCTACTATTCGTTTCAATAGCCGACCTTACGCATTTTTATTGCGTAGGTTACATAAGAATACGTAGATTTAATTACCTGCAAAGCAAAAACATAGGCTAGCTTTTTTCAGGTTTAATAAACAGTCGGTCAAGTTCAAATAAAGATTAGATACTTACTTAAAGAAGTAAGTATCTAAGAAGTAGAAGTTAAAAATAAAAATGATTTTTATTTTGAACTATCAAATTTTTAACTTCTCACTTTTCAAAAGCACACACAGATAATAACCCGAACATATCCAAAAGGTCATACATTTTCAACAATAAGTAAGTATCTAATCTTTATTTGAACTTGACCGACTGTTTATTAAACCTGAAAAAAGCTAGCCTATGTTTTTGCTTTGCAGGTAATTAAATCTACGTATTCATAGGTAACCTACGCAATAAAAATTTCAAGCTAATAATTGCTCACCGTTTAATATTTTTTTTATTTTAACATATGAAGCATAAGTATATTAATAAAGGACCTTACAAAAGTCGACTATGAAAAGTGTGAGCAAAGTTTGATAGATTTGTTAATCCGTTATTCACATTTTTAGTTACAATAAAGATTTCAGGGCTCATTTTTCAGGTATAATTTTTTTTAGTACATGCATTTAGGTATAATACATATCTATTTATATGCTGCGTGCGACATTAAACATAAATTCCAGTGCAGCAGACTGTGTCTACTTCCTACAGGGTACCTATACAAAACAGGGTACGTGTATTTGAAGTTAGGTTTGTTGAAAGAAAAAGTTTGGGATATTCAAATGGACTTTCAAGTTGACTTTCAACCTACTTGAGGTTGGACATCATCATCAACATCAACCTGAAGAAATCCACTGCTGACATAGCCAAACACATAAAGCCATAACATTTTTTAGAAGAATGATTCTTCATCCACTGACTTCCCGCGATCTCCACAATGTCGTCCGTCCATGGGGGTGAGTTTGGGAGCTTTCACCGCTGGTAAGGGTGACTATCACACGCCTGGCGGCAGGCGGATTGGCGACCGAGTGTTGATGATTGTAGCATGGATGGAACTAATGTTCTAAGTGGACGATCCACACAACACTAGGTATAAAGCCCCAAATTAAGCAGAGCTTGAATTATGGGAATTATAATGTTTGTAGATTCTCGGAAGGCAAGTCAAGTCAGAGTTTTATTTTGTTTTTGGTACATACGTATAACTATAGAATGTCAATTATGATTCAAACTTAGAACATCACGTGTTATAGTGGTACTTTTTCACATGTAGTGACATCTATCGGAAGGTACGCAACACAGTTGCATTTGCACTGGACAACCATCAAGCCCGATGTTTATTTTGTGTTGGTTGGTCGCGTTGACAATGTTGTTCTTTGAGTTTTTACTAGATGGCGCTCTTTTGCATAAATTATTTAATTTTGGTCTGAGATAATTGTCTAAGTTTACATTCGTTTTTCTGAAGTCAGAAACTTATCCAGAATACAGAGATTCTTGTTTTTTTGAATTAGGTAAGTAGTATGTATATAGTATTTGTTTTATCAGCGCGATTTATTCATTTTAGTTATAGCAGACTCTAACTGTGAAATAATATCAATAGATTAACTTAATTAGTTACATAAGCCTGTCACGAAACCTAGACCACAAAGGTACTTCGTGACCCTGCTAGAGGTCTAGCAACAATTCTTATTTAATGCACTTGGATAAAAACTGATTGATTGCGCTTACATTATTTTAAATTCTTATCTTTGTTCAAGCATAATAATATCTAGTTATTTACTTAGATTAATACTTTCATGCAAACAAATAAACTCCCGTACAAAAACAAAATCATTCTCTGAAAAAAAAAGTTTATCTACACTCGCAGAACGCGGCACATGCGCTGAAGCGACGTCGATGTCAGGGGAAGCCCCAAAACAATTGCTATGAATAAAAGGCTTGTAGTCTGGCCAAGGCAGTCGAAGAATTCAATAAGGGTTCCGTACTATCAAACTATGAGATTCGTGAGGTAAATAAATAATACCACACTACCTATCCGATCTAATCGTAACTATTTTTTTTTTAATTATAAACCAGGATAATTAGAATTAGTTTCATCTGCCGCCACTTTTCGCCCCCGAATTTGAAAAGTGGCGGCAGATGACACTACCTATGTCCATTCACCCCCACGTTTTAAAAATGGGGGCAGATGGTACTATTTTAGTACCAACTGCCACCGAATTTTATCATAGCCAACTTCTTTTAAATAAAAATGTGTTAGGTGTAAGCAATTTTATGAAATAAAACACGAATGAATACAGATTAAATGATATGTATTTTCCACAACTTATACAACAAAATATCATATGTTTTATTAAGCTTAATAACTCAAAATAGAATAATTAAAAACATAAACAGAATAACTTAAACGATAAATACGATGAAATCAGCAAGAGTGATTTTCAAAAACTTTTGAAACTTTCACTTAACTACTCACACATAGTTTTTTAAAATAGAACTTTGCATCCATACTGTCAAAGTTTCATCAAAATATTAATAATCATTTTTAAGTTTGATCAACCAACAGCTACATTTCCTTAATTAAAATATCAAACAACATAAATATATCTACTACTTACCTACGCTAACACAGTAATCACATTATTCACAATAATTTTAAATATTTATCACAATAAAAAAAGTCATTGGCACTGTTTCCTTATTTAAGTATACCTAGTTGGTACTATACTAATACTACTTTTGTCGAAATCATTCCGTAAATACATGCTGAAGCAGTGGATGAAAGAGGATTTTATCCCTATTTGGTGTACTACATAACTACAAAGAGCGCCATCGAACTACAAACTTTTTGGAAGGATGGCATAACAAAATAAACAGTCGGAAACAAAACAACCGTAGTGCATTTGCTGAATGTAATATACGAAGACGCAGCATATTACGCAGTTCGCTCTGATCAAATATTGAACAATATCGAAGCAGGTTCTAGCAAAAGTTCGAACGCTACGCTACAAAGAAACAAATTTATTTCTAACGCACAATTGGAATTGTCAGAGGGAAAAGAAGGCGTTGGAAATTTTTTAGAAATGATGCGGTAGGTTATCTTTTATAGTGACTGTTGATTATTCTTTTTTCTGCCCTCACCCCACTTTGTGGGGGGTCGGCAAAACATGTCCTTCTTTTCCATTCTCCCGTATCAGCCGTCATCTCTGTATTCACTTATTTCTTATCCATGTCATCTTTCACACTGTTCTTTAATCTTATTTTGGCATACCTTATACATTCATACGCATCACTCTCCTAGTCACATGACTTTCATCCTTTCTCATGACATGCCCGTACCAGGCCAGCCGGTTGCTCCTCAATTTTTCTGTCACCGGTGCTTCTTTCAGATTTCTATGATACTCATTCCGTATCTGTTCTATTCTTGTTGATTATTGTGATAAAAAAAAAATATTACTGTTAATAATGTGATTAAACTGTGATAGTAGTGTAGGGGCATATACAGGGTTATTGGTAATTATATAAGAAACCTCCTTCTTTATATCTTAACAAACAATATTTGTTCTACGACTTTTGTCAAAAATCAATACACTTCCCAAAAAAATATTTTATGTTTTTGTAACACGTTTTAGCTCTGTCTATTGTAGACGCTTCATGGTAATGACAGGTGACCGGAGTTGCATCGCGACCCCGCACCGCGCGCCCCTTTCATTGAGATTGCCGCGCACCGCACCACGGGGCATAGAGTTATAATTATTTAGAATGACAAGTATGTTAAAAATAACTTATTATGTTTTGTATGGAAAAAAAAATAACGAATTATTGAAAGTCGTAGAACAAAAGTTGTTTGTTAAGATGCACAGAAGGAGCTCTTAACTGGTTTCTTATATAATTACCAATAACCCTGTATAGAGATTGCAAAAATAGTATTAGTAAGGTATACTACCTACTAGGTATACCTAAATAAGGAAACAGTGCCAATGACTTTTTTATATTGTGATAAATATTTAAAATTATTGTAAGTAATGTGATTACTGTGTTAGTGTAAGCAAGTAGTAGATATATTTATGATGTTTGATATTTTAATTAAGGAAATGTAGCTGCTGGTTGATCAAACTTAAAAACTGTGTGAATAATTAAGTGAAAGTTTCAAAAGTTTTTGAAAATTACTCTTGCTGATTTCACCCTATTTACTGTTTAAGTTATTGCGTCGTTTTTAATTATTCTATTTTTTTAATTATTATATGACTTATTAAACTTAATAAAAAAAATTGATATTTTGTTGTATAAGTTGTGGAAAATACATATTATTTAATCTGTATTCATTCGTGTTTTATTTCATTTCAAATTGCCTAAACCTAATAGATTATTATTTAAAAGGAATTGGCTATGATAAAATTCGGTGGCAGTTGGTACTTAAATAGTACCATCTGCCCCCATTTTTGAAACGTGGGGGTGAATGGACATAGGTAGTGTCATCTGCCGCCACTTTTTAAATTCGGTGGTGAAAAGTGGCGGCAGATGAAACTAATTCGATAATTATACTATAATATCTATAATACCTACTAAGTAGTAAGTACCTAAACATGTGTGAAAATGTAATTATTGTCCTATCTTCATTTTTGTTTTGTTCGAAGATTCCCTGGACGTATTCTGTCAAGGCGAAGTTCCTATTCGCCTTCTCATGTTTATTAAGTTACCTTTCAGTTTTGTTGCAATCGTTCCTTGTCAATGATAAGTTTTGTTTCAATTTGTTTATAGTGCAATAGGAGATAATAAGGTCAAAACTGATAGATGCTACTAGGTTTTGATTGTAACAGAAGATTGCAAAAGATACGCGATCACTCCACCCTTTGAAGTCGCTTTGATCACTCACAATCATCATCATTATATCTTGCTCGAAAGAACTATTGACACGAGAAAGAAGAATATTATCATTATTCGACCAGGGTCTCCAATGGCGCTCTAAGTAGCCTGGTCTTTAGTTCTTACCTTCCAGTACACGGTTTCACTCCCGCTTTTTTATATACCCCAGGGACGATTCGGGTCGGGCCTTCTGCATCCTTTTCGTAGGGCACGTTCCTAACCTGCGTGGCCTGTGAGGCAAAGCGTGTACAGAGGTGGTGGTTGCTACTTTGGTGATGGTGGGCCATTGCTTGTTCCATCAGCAAGTCGCATTATGGCAAAAATGTTATTAGGCTCTTTTCATGCACACTCATTAACATCAAACACATGAAATATCAAATGTGGGTTCATAAAATAAATCACTGTGGGTGGGGTGTGGTTCGGCGCAAACGTGACGCAGGGAACAAGGAACCCTAAAACATGACCTATAAATACACGGCGGCGGAGAGGGGGATGCATCATTCAGACGAGTCAGTTACTAGCAGTAGTTGCTTTCGATTGTTTTCAACTTTTCAGTGTACTAAAGTTTAAAAAAATTATAAATTGGTAAGTTTAGATAAGACCCTTTTCAAATTGTTTTGTTCGAATATTGGGAACCGCAATTATTATGAAGCTGGTAAAATGTATTAGATCCTTTGCGAAACGGACGCGGTTCACCGAGGCGGGCCGGCCCAGGCCGGCCGGCTTAGCTGCTGCAAAATATTGTACACGTAGTAGCGGCCATTTTGATGTGCAAAGGCGAAGCTGTTGTGAACTCATAAAATTGAGAGTCCTGCTTACCAAGGAGTCTGGTCATGTTCAATATTTAATCATTGGATGACACTTGCTGATTCTCAAATATGCTTTGTCATCATCAAAAGTAGATTGGCTATTTCAATTACTAGGTAAATTCTCTTTTTATCTGGATTTATCAAGGCTAAGGCAACTTCAGCCGTTTGTGGCTCAAAGCGGATCTTCAAATAAATTTCAAAAGATGAATCTAAATCTAATGCCGGCTGTACACATGGGGCCAAGGTGTTGGGCCAACGTGTTGGGCAAAAATGATGGATAACCAAGATTTCTGTTCACACATTGGCTTACTGATCATTCTGCATTGGCGCTTCAAAGATGATGGACGTAGAAGTTCTTGCAGCCGCGGCAATTTATTTATACAATGCGTTTAGTTATTACGTACATGTGCACCAAAGTAGAATGACTAAAAAGAAATGGCGCAAAAGAAGGTGGTGGATGGTTTTTTTGGATTCCAAATTATTCCTTCATGTCGATACAATTCTATGAATTATAAAACCTCATTGCTTATCCACACCGGCGCCGCCATCGCTATCGGAACATAACATGGGATCGTAAATTTCACTCACGCGCAACGATACTGTCTGTCTCCGCTGACGAGTAACAACGAAGTGAACAAGACACCAACGTGTGAACGCTGTTTGCGGAGCGCGCCAAGATCCTTTGATGTGTGCACAAAAAACCGACACTATTCGGATGGCCTGCCAATGTTGGCGCCAACTAGACCAATTAAGCCAACATACCGCCAGGTAGCTCTCTACACGTTGGCCCAACACGTTGGCCCAACACCTTGGCCCCATGTGTACAGCCGCCATAAAGTGAACTTTACAAACCAGAAATGCCAGTCTACTAGATCCCTCCAAAGCCGATGCATCATCACATCGTTCAAGGTCTAGACGTGGGATAACGAGAATCGCAATGAATTGCCATTCCGTCCCGGGAATTTCACGCCGATAATAACTATGAATAACGAAAGAACTATGTATACTTTCCCTTGTCAAACGAACGCTAGTAAACTCCA
This sequence comes from Thera britannica, assembly GCA_939531255.2. Classification (NCBI taxonomy): domain Eukaryota; kingdom Metazoa; phylum Arthropoda; class Insecta; order Lepidoptera; family Geometridae; genus Thera; species Thera britannica. The sequence goes on from OW618039.2 coordinate 15,156,294, forward strand.
AATTCTTTTCATCAGTCGCAAGTTTTAAACCTAATTTTGCAACGAAAAAAAATGTGCCAATTTTACCCTGGATAATGGAAGCATGGTGAATTAACTTTTGAATTTTATTTCCAGATTAAAATGGGGCTTTTAGCAGCACTTGCCGTAAACGTTATTGGAGGAGGAGCTATATACTTAACAGGAGGAATCTTGGCGCCTATGGTCGCGCCAATGCTAGGGTTCGGCGCTGCGGGCATCGGAGCAGGGACCACTGCAGCGGCGGCCCAGGCCTACTACGGAAACCTGGTCGGCGGGAGCATTATCTCCCAGCTAACTGCTGCAGCGATGGTAGCGCCCACTCCCTAAGAAGTTCGGTATGTACCTTACCGTGTCTATAATGTATGTGTCGATATCCACTTGAGCCAATGAGCATTTTAACGCTGTGCTAAACGCCCAACTTACTTGCAGCTTTACTAACTTCGAAACTGTTATACGTATGTACGTTTGGACACGCTACATACCCACGGATTCCCTGTTTTTTATTTTGACCATTGAGAGGGTGAAGTTTTTAGGTCTCGAACGGTCGACCACATATTCAGGGGCCAGTTTACGTTTTAAGTGTTCTTTTAAAGTATCATACTACAGAAACCATGCTGTACCACCAGGTACTTACGCTATTTTACAAACACACTTATTAAAGCATTAACTAATGGAGCATCAGAAATAAACAATATAAAGAGTCGCGTCTATTTGTCATCTTTATGATAATGTAAGACGAGATATAACGGCCTGCTAATTTGATCCTTTGTAATGTTACGGCGAAACTCTCCATTAGCTATATAGCTTTAACTCTGTGTCACTTTATTACACTGCAAAACAATCTCAACTACCCAAGAAGCCATCTTAATCCCTCTCGATTAGTCATGTTACTCGTTGCTCGATCCGATTAAGGATGTCATAATCCCAAAACCGGTTAACAGTAACTAGGTAGGTAGATAGGTACCTATCAGAGTCTGGGTGAACTAATAGAAGCTAGCGTCACGCATCACACTGAAACATTATTATCCTGACGCACCTACGTCTCAGAGTCAGGAGAAGAGAGAGAAGAAGATAATAATTTATTCTTTGACTCTGAGACTTTAGTTTTATCTGTTATCTACAGTTTTTTTTATTTTGTTCGCAGGTACTTTCTTACACCAGAACAATGGGTTCATGACGCAGCTGCGCGAGCGAACTCTCTACTTGCATTTATTATTTTCTTTTAATAAAATAGCAAGATGTAATAAACTGGTTTAGTTTTATTTGTTTATTTTTATTTTACTGTTAGGCAATCTCCCTAAATAATTGTTTTAGAGCCCGGCCTTCTCGCCGTAGGTATAGGTCATAATATGTTCGATACCCCACCGAGAACAAATATTTGTGTGGTGAACATACATTTTTGTTCTCTGTCTAGGTGTGTTACTATTGTGTTCTAAGTAGGTTAGTAATGTATTAACAAAATGTACATACAAGCATCGTAACAGCTATCTGGCTCCCATCGTAGGTACCTACAAGCTCAGCATAGTTTGGGGCTAGATAGTGCTGTATAGATTGTCCATAATAAGTATTTATTTATACTACAAAAGCCTTAGCAAAATGTTGAACCCATCCACCCAAATTGTTTGATAAACCATAAGACCACTACTGTGGCTAGACTAGGCTATGGGAACCAAATAGCTAATCCTACTAATATTATAAACGCGAAAGTTTGGAGCATGGATGGATAGATGTTTGTCACTCTTTCACGTAAAAACTACTGAATGGATTTTAATGAAACTTTACAATAATAGGTATAGCTTATACACCAGAATAACACATAGGCTACAATTTAAAAAGATATTGTAATGGAAAACGGATGTAAGTAACGGGAACGGGGCGAGCGAAGCCGCGGGCGGCCGCTAGTATTTAATTTATTTTTATTGAAGTACATACTTATGCTGCCTTCCTACGGTGCGTGGGTTCTGCAGATCATCACGCACAGCCGACGACGACGCACGGCAACGCACACAGAAAGGGCTCCTGTGTTACCGCGCACCTCGGCGCACGAGACCGTTCCCATGGTGTGTCGTGCGAGCTGATCCGCCTCCGTGCGCGATATCACGCACCGGTGGGTAGGGGCTATTAGAATACAACATAACACCCAGACACAGAACAAACATCTGTGCTCACCACACAAATATTTGTTCTCGGTGGGGATCGAACCCACGACCTTCAGAAAAGCAAAGTTACTAAGTACCAAATGAGCTATGAAACCAGTGAGATTAATAGTATTGGGAGTGACGTGATAAGTAATACAAGACTTAGGTTAGATATAAAACAGTTTATTCATTGGCATGATAAAGCGCGGCGTAATCTCCATTCAACGCGAGCAGTTGTTCGTGCGAGCCACTCTCGTGCACGCGGCCGGCACGTATCACATACACGCGGTCCGCGGCACGGATCGTGCTGAGCCGATGCGCTATCACGATGCACGTGCGACCAGCACGAGCGCTTTCTAACGCATCTGTCACTACCTGCGAAACAAAAGCTACTGTTGAATTCCGATGTTTTTTAACCGACTGAAATGGACCAATAGAAACGGACATCCTCAGCGACCTTTTAAAAATTAAAATTATAGGTGTTTAAAAAAAAAAGTATTGAGAAGTTATTTTAGTCAGTAGAGTTTTAGTAGAGCTCTTTGTGAAGGGCTCGTCCGAGGAAGTAGGTACTACCCCATGTCTATTTGCAGCATTGCTGTGTTTCGGATTGAATGGTGTGGATGCCGATGAAGTTGATAGAAGCAAGGAAGGGCATCATAAGGCACCTTCTGACGTGCGTGACCTACGAGGCAATGCTTATAGGCGATGGATACCACTTAACATCAGGTGAGCCATATGCTTGTTCCATCAGCTAGTTGTATAAAAAAAAGCATGTACCTACTTATTTTTTGCCATCAATATTTTATTTTATGCAGACGATCTGGGCGCGGTCTGCATGCAGGGAGTGGTCAAACCAGAAGCATTTAAAAAAATATGCATAAATAGGTAACAGTTTAGGTGGTGGGGGTTGTAAGTACGACGAAGTCGTAAAGGACCTGCAAGAAGCTCGAGAAAAAAAAGCATGTATCAAATGCACGAAAGGAGCCTCTTTGAGGCACACTTAAAAAATCCTTGATTTGTAAGAAAAGAACCGATGAGTGACACGATAAGAAGAAGGCTACCTTCTCGCTTTCGGTATCGAGTGCACTGGTGGCCTCATCGAGCAGAAGGATCCTGGGCTTGCGGACGAGAGCGCGTGCTATCGCCACACGCTGCTTCTGCCCGCCGGAAAGTTGAACGCCTTTCGCACCGATATTTGTGCCGTAGCCCTTTGTAATGAAAAATTCCATGATTATTTTGATTTTACATAGATATATTTAGCATTATGGGTATTGCAATTTTTGCGTGTATGTCAAAATGCGTATTGCACATATTGTGTAAATATCAAGATGATGCGTATTTAAATTGTCAAAAAGCGTGTTGGTCATTATGCGTCAGAAGAATGCGTCAGAATCAAATCAACGGAATAATAAGCATACCTAACCTACTATTCGTCGAATAAAAACAGCTATGTTTTTAGACAATAGTTATAGGTATCCATTTGTAGATTGAAAATTTAGCCCTAAAAAATATGTAGGTATTCCAAGTTCTCAGACATTGCTATTATTTTAAATTATTAATATTACGGCGTCATTAGGTACGCTTTTATTTAGAACCAGATAGTTGCGTGTTGGAGTCCAATTAAAAGGGTCATCATTTTAGGGGATGGGAAATAGTAATGCTGGTGAGACACACTGTTTTTGTTGCAGCTTTTATTTTTAGTAGAATGCAGGTCAGTCAATGCTATACCGTGGTGGAAACAGAGAATCACTTTGAAACGTTCCACGCGACGAAGCCTATACTTTGAACTAACAAACGTATAGCCATTTTATTTCCAAAAACAAAATTTCAATGTACTTATACTTATTGATTGATGTGTAACTTACCATCGGCAGTGAAGTAATAAAGTCGTGGATATTGGCCTGGCGCGCTGCGGAGATTATTTCTTCGTCGGTCGGCTGACGAGAGTTGTCGCCGTACGCTATGTTCTCTCGAATCGAGCGGTCCAACAACACTGGTTCTTGAGACACCAGGCCGAACGTACCCCGGGCTTTGTTGATGATGATGATTGAAATGTAACTTACCATCGGCAGTGAAGTAATAAAGTCGTGGATATTGGCCTGGCGCGCTGCCGAGATTATTTCCTCGTCGCGCGTCGGTCGGTTGACGAGAGTGGTCGCCGTACGCTATGTTCTCTCGAATCGAGTGGTCAAACAACACTGGTTCTTGAGACACCAGACCGAACGTACCCCGGGCTTTGTTGATGATGATGATTGAAATGTAACTTACCATCGGCAGTGAAGTAATAAAGTCGTGGATATTGGCCTGGCGCGCTGCGGAGATTATTTCCTCGTCGGTCGGTTGACGAGAATTGTCGCCGTACGCTATGTTCTCTCGAATCGAGCGATCGAACAACACTGGTTCTTGAGACACCAGACCGAACGTACCCCGGGCTTCTTTGATGATGAGAGACGGCAACGGGTATCCGTCCAGTGACTAGAAGAAACTTGCATTATGTGATTGGTGACTGATACTTCAGAATGGCCTTACTGTACTTATTCCTTGTTACTTGTTCCTCTTTTTCTGTTGTTTTATTTTTTTTCTTGATAAGTTGTCAACTTGTCTATTTTTTGAGCCTAAAGTTTTTTATTTGTAGAGTGTTGTGGCAGGAGTACTTTGATGAGAGGTCTAGAGAAAAGGGTATATGGTTCCGAACTATCCAACCTCAAATATCTTCTTATCCGTGGATAGATAATATATCGCTAAGCAGAAATTGGCTAAAGTTGGCGTTACGATTACGTTCTGGACACATCCCGGCAAACAAGTTTGCTTTTCTAATGAAAAAAGTCCCATCTCCGAATTGTACCGAATGTGGTACATTGGAAGATGTACAACATGTTTTGCTGGAGTGTGTTCGAAATGATAGATTTAGATTAGGTTGTTTTGGAAGAAGATGTATGAATGTTGGTATGATAAATAGCATCTTGGCTTGTCCCTTGTCGGATCAAGCCAAGATGTTATATAAATTAGCAGAAATTGGTTTAGCTAGACAATAATAAGTTTGTATAAATTTAGATTAAGTTAAGTTTTATTTGTTGAGTTATTATAGGGCAGTGTGGTCGCATTGCGACAAAGCCCTTTAAATAAATTTAAAAAAAAAAGTTTTTTATCTATCTATCTAACGGTGATAAGGTAAACCTACATGAAAACAAATCGGATTTAATGAAAGCTCTGTGACGGTTATGAAATGAAAAATAACGTCTGAAGATTCAGCTGTTTTTATTTTTGTTGGCTGATGGAACAAACTGATGTATGTATCTGATACTTGACAAAGGAATTTGGTTAAAAGATAAAAATGCTTCGTGTTCCTCCAAAGGAACCAGTAAAGGTACTCCTGAGGACATTCATTTCTAAACCTTGTTTAAAATAATAAAGACAGTTTTGATACAAAAGTAGTGATTTTTTTAATAGTAGTTTTTCTAACTTCACTCTAATATAGTTTTTGACTTACAACAACGCCACTATCTGCGTCGTAGAACCGTTGTAAAAGCTGAATGACGGTGCTCTTGCCACATCCACTGCGCCCTACCAGGGCTATAGTTTTACCACTTTCCACCTAAAAAGTATTATGGAAATATTTATCAATAAAATTTTGCTGATAGTAGGTAAATTTATGCTTGTTCCATCAGCAAGTTGTATCAAAAAAGTATCCATAATTAAGAGGGTACCTTTTTGCTCGGTACCCTCTTAACGATAGTCACGGCTAAATCGATATTATGAATATACTTGCAACAATGAATCTGTATCTATGTATAAGTATCAGACTGAACGTATTTACCATTATTCCGTTACAAAATACAACATTTTACAAATACAATTTTTTTAACTGACCATGAGATTCAGTTCACGCAGCACGCTAACATTCGGTCGGCATGGATAACTGAATTCCACTTCCTTGAAGCTCGCCTCGCCCTTTGATACCTGGAATATCCAAATCCTTTCAGCTGCTACATCAATAAAGATAACGCAATTTATCAATGATTTAACTTTGAGTGATTTTTTTATTCGACCTGATGGAACAAGCAAATGGCCTGACCAACGCCAATAACAAAGCATTGCCCCGCAGGTCACGCAAGTCAAGAACGTGCCCTACGATACACTGCCCTGCATCCATCAACTTGAAGCATGTTCAGCGTCACGTGCCAGTAATTTCACCATAAAAGATTTATCAGCACTTGAGTTGATTTATTGCTTGCTTTACGTTTTTTAAATTTTTAGATTTACTGTTCTGTGGTTTACTATCATTGGCTGTACTGTAACATATCGTCCACCTAGTTATTGTATGCAATAAAATCTGAAAATGCTAACGAATCCAACAACAGCCGGCGAGTCGGGGTCGACGACCTTCGGCTTAGCGTTCAACAGCGTCACTATTCTGGAGGCGGCGTTGATTCCCTTCTGGAAGTCAGGCGCGAATGTGAACGCATTCTGAGCCTGCCCCGACGCCATTTGCAACGACTGAGTTGTTCTAATACGAAAGAATAAAAGTTTAAAAAGATTGAGAACCAACTTCATGACCAAACTATTTTGATGAAATTTTTATTTTAATGAATCATGAAATTTCTATTTTCATGATTCATGAATGACGAAGCTATGCGATAGCAAAAATAAAATAAAAATACAGTTGATTCGAGGAACTACTCCTTTTTATTTGATGTCGGTTGAAAAATACGCTCATTGTAGTCACCGTAGGGCATGCAATTATCGAAACTTTTCGATAATCGATAATACGATATTTATCGCTTTATTTTTCGATAATTATCGAGAATTATCGAGAATTATCGGTTGTTGGTAAAGGGAAAAACCTTCATGTTTCGGTTTCTAATTTAACTGCTTTATTTGTCATATCTACACTCAACAAGAAGATTTACGTATAACCTACTATTATCTATCTATTTCTACTTATATCATTCTTTTTCTATCGTGTCGATGTTACAATAAAATTGAGTGAAAAGTGGATGAAACGGCATTGAACAGAGAATGCCTTCTGTCACTTTCTAAATTTATTGAACTTTACATTACAATTTTGGGATTGATAACTCATTATTTACTAATAAATATGATTTTTTTACATATTATTTCGATTAGTGTCACTAATCGAAAAGCTTTCAATTAGATGACACTTTCCGTTCTAATAATATGAGCTATTTTAACGATAAGGTTCGTAACTAAATCAGTCAGTAGAATACTTGGACTAGTAGGTAATCATTAACTATAAATGTTTTTTTTTATAAAGAAACCAAATAATAACAGTCAATTACAATGTACGCATTGTTTAACATTTTGTTATCCTTAGGAATAAGAATGAACTATTCGTAATAATAGTTCATTCATACATTTTTGAATTTATCGTTTATCGGTTTTTATCGTTTTTATTTTCGATAATTATCGCTGGCGAAAATGAGCCGATTACCGATAATTTATCGATTATCGATTATCGGATTGCATGCGCTTAGTCACCACATACACAAAACACACTCAGAAATCATGATATCAGTTGGTGAGTGCACTCATTTTTTGTTCACATTTTTGAGTAGGTTGCAAGTTATGAAGTTACCCTCTTAGGATGAAAATAAGAATTATGCTTGGGTCCCAGATTAAACCGGAACACGACACTTATGTATGTCTACGTGTCAAGAATCGAGTTCTCCACGAATATTTCTGAATATGGTAAGTTTCTGATAATAAATTATAATTAGCATAGTAGGCGAAAAGCTCTATGCTTTGCACATCTGAATATGAACATTTTACTTTAGTGGTTTCAAAGCAACTCACATAAGAATACTTTCACAAGCCACTCCGTCAGTCACTATAAGATTCCCGCCGTACGTCAAAGCTGCTGCATTCACAAAGTTAAACATGGACCGCGACAGACCGGCTACCAAGCCGCGGTAGTGAGCTGATCTTCTAGACAGCACTAACGTTGGCTGGAGTTGAGCCATGTATTCAGAAAGAAACTTGTGCTCGCGCCCTAGAGACGCCACGGTGCGGAAGTTAGACACTGCTTCGATCGCTATCTGGGGAAATAGACGGCACAAACCCGTAAACTCAAGTATGAACTAGTAGGCAAGCAGCAAAAATTTCAGAGCATACTGGTTGGACATCGTAAGGTCGTGTGTATAAATTCAATAAGTTTTCCAGACCAAAACTGTATTTACACTATGCTAGTAAATCCTTACCTTAGTACTACTTTCCAAAGTCTTCGCATTGCCCCTAGATTCTTTACTCGTCGCTTTCGCCTGATGGTAGATCACGATTATAACGACTGGGAAGAATGACAACGCCACCAAGCCAACACGCCATTCAAAGTACATAGCCAATGCCAGAGCTAGACCAACTGAACCGATTCCTTGCAGGAGTATGCCAATGCGTTGGCCTGTTGCCTGCAAAACACAAAAGAATTTCCTTGTTACATAAACATCAAAGGTCTTGCTCCCTTACCGCCAAGCTTGCTAAAGTTCACCGAGCATTGAAAATATTTGATTCCAAGCAATCGCTTTAGCGAAGAGATTTTAAGCTGATTAGTTGGAATCAGGACTATCAGGACTATGCTCGATGGATTCCACCAAATTTGGCGGTAAGGCGGCTGTAGTTTAAAATAAGAGCCATTTAGAAGAAGTGAGCTCTGGTAACTGTGAAAAAATAAACTTTGAAGTGTTCGTTTACTAACACCTTGAACATAAGCTGCCTCGGCCGAGAGGCGGGCACACAAAGCTCCTGTAGAATTGGCGCGATCGTCAAAATACGCCACTTGTTGTGCTAACATGTGACCAAACATTCGCACGCGGAGTCTCTCAGTCAAATATGCTCCCGCTATGCCAAACGATATTGCCTGAAAGTAATGAAACCTCAGAAAACTAAAGAAGTTGGGTTCAGACAGAATGATACCTACTGGATAACAAGGAGTAAACGAGACTCTAAACATGCCTTGCTGCGTTTCAGTTTGAAGGGTATGAGTGGCGGTGAAATTACTGGCACTTGAGGGCAGCATAAAAACTCTTTAAGTGTTTAATCTGAGGGGATCGGACCATGTATACCTTTGTGTGCTTATTATTACAATAACTAAAAACACAATGATTCAGTTGGTACCTACCTCAACTAAATTAGAAACGCCCATTATGATTCCGATGAGGATGCACATCATGGATACTTTCTTCACTTTAATCCACAGTTGATTTGGGTCAGGATCGGACATGGACTAGAAAGAAGAGAGTCTGATATTCAACAAATAGTTAATCAACAACATATAAGATACATACCGGGAGACTTACATGTACATATCGAGTTAAACAGGTTAACGTACCTAGTACGTACCAATAAAATTAAATAAAAAAATTGTGATTTTAATCACGGATTTCTGAGACACAACTTAGAACGAGTCTAAAGCCTTTTAAAATCCAAACTTACTCCGAATAAATCTCCAAACACGACGATAAACATCGGCATCGAGAACCCAATGAGGATGGAACCGATGCATCCAGTGGTGATCGACTTCCACTCGGGAGAATTGAGTCCCACCACACGCCAGAAAGAAAGCTTTTGTGTTTTGGAATCTTTCTCTACATCCATAATCTAAAATCATTATTAATCCTTATTAATATTATAAATGCGTTTGTAACTCTGTCTGTCTGTCTGTCTTTCCGGCTTTCACGCCAAAATACTGAACATATATTATTTAAAATAAATTTAGTACACAAAAAGTCTAGAGCCTGAGGATGGACATTGGCTATTTGTGAAAAAAATAGTTTGAGCTCATCTCTAAAAGTAAGACAGGACTGTTTCTAGAACTTAATCCGTGCAGATCAACTAACAAAACAAAACAAAGTAAAATACGTTGTGTAGTTTTACAACATTACTTACACTGACCAAGTCTTCTTTGTCAACATCTTGAGATACTTTAGATTCATTTCTAGCCACCTTATGGTCTACTAAAAAAAGTATATTCAAAAATGATTGACCTGCTTGACCAACTTTCATCAGATTCTTCCCTATTATTTTATTCTCGTTACCTTCACTTCCATTCATAGCATTGGGCTCTTGCATAAGAACCATTTCATAGTATTGTCCTTTCTTTGCCATCAACTCCACATGAGACCCGAATTCGGTAACTTCACCATCTTTCATTGCATAAATAACATCTACATTACGAATAGTTGACAGGCGATGGGCCACGACTATTGTCGTTCGACCTTCGGCAGCCTGAGTGAATATCAAAAAGCATTTTACGTCAATGGCAGAACGAAAATCCACAAAACATTATTAGTTGTTTTAAATACTGCTTTAAATTACATAGCAACTTTAGAAAACTAGTACCTAAAACAGTGTAATAAGATCATTGACCTAAAACAGTGTAATAAGATCAGCCCTTAAAATTAGAGATTCCGTTTAGGAGCATTCACACAGCAGGCATCTAGACATCTTATTATCTAGATACAGGCGTCAAACTTTACGCCACTCTTCACAGCCGACGATTAAAAGCTGTTGTAGAAAACGCCTTAACCTTATCCAACGCAATCTGCACTTTAGCCTCGGAGGTGGTATCGAGTGCACTGGTCGCCTCGTCCAGTAGCAGAACAAGTGGATTCCTCACGAGAGCTCGAGCTATAGCTATCCGTTGTTTTTGTCCACCAGATAGCGACGCACCACGTTCACCAACGATTGTATTATAACCCTGTGCGATATTGAAAATAATGGTCTGTAAAGAAGCTCACAGATTATGCACAATAGCAAGCTAATGTGACACGTTGTACTCATTTCTCCTTACTGATACTTTCCAGAAAAGAAAGAACCTGTTCAGCTTGGCATAGAAAGCTACGCAGGCATCACAGTAAAATACCTTCTTCTGTTAGTTTTTTCTAAACATAATAACCGGAATATGAAGCATAAGATGTCACATGTACCAATTAAGTTGTAAAGGTTGCGGGAGGTCAGTGTATAGAGAAGGTTTAAAATCATTTACCCTCGAAATCTTTGGAAAGAAGTCTGACTTTTTTAGTCTGATAATGATTAGTTGAAGTGGAAGTAAGAAAAAAGGAGCTTTAGCCCTGCTAGGTGCCCCTTAAATGTCGCATGCCATGAAGCACTTCTTATGTACCTTTGGCAGTTTGGTTATAAAGTGATGAGCATTCGCAAGCTTAGCCGCTTCCATGATCTCATCATCTGTTGCTTCGTCACGTCCGTAACGGATGTTGTCACGCACGCTCACATTGAAAAGTACTGGCTCCTGGCCGACCAGGCCAATGCGAGCTCTCAGCCAGCTAACTGACACGTCACGCACGTTATTGCCGTCCAAACTAATCTAAATTGAACACATACAAATTCTAAGAAGGACTTAGATTATAGGTCTGTATGCCTGTATGTGTCTATACCTACTTACCTTCTATAGGGGAAAAAAAATGTTTTTTATAGTGCTTTCAACTTATCCGTGCAGATGAGAACATACGGCACACGGTCGGAGCGTTTCAAGTCTTTCCAATCGTATCTGGTCGCAAAGTGGCCAGGAATAAAGCAATAAGGCAACGAATTAATAGTCAATAAAATAAAGAATTTTCCCCTCCCATTTTAACTAAGGTGAAAATAAGAAAGGTAAGTAGGTACTCAGTTACTCACGCTACCATCAATGACATCATAATATCTGCCAATAAGCTGTATGACCGTAGATTTTCCGCAGCCAGATTGACCGACCAAAGCGACGGACTGTCCACGTTTTACGCTAATACTCACTCCTTTTAGCACCTGCCAGGAATAAAAAAAATGTCTCTATGCGTCCCATGACTGCAATCCCCCCCAATGACACTGCAATTTCCCAACAACTATCAAGGTTTGGTTGAATCTTTAAGGTGTTTCTTTAAAAGCAGTACCACCGCGTTTTAAACCTACGAGGATGATAGAAACACTGTCAGACAATCAGTCCGGCTAATCGTTGAGCTTTAACAATAAATTGACTATCTTGGTAAAAAACAGGTTTTCCCCGTGAACTAACTTGCACACTGGGTCGAGTCGGGTAATGGAACACCACATTCTTCAAATCAATATTCCCTTCTGCAGTTGTTGGATTGATTCCCAAGTCTGCCAGTGGATTGATCGTCGGTACACTGTCAAGCAGGTGGAATATTTGGGCCCCAGCGCCTCTGGCCGCCCCAAATGAACCCACTAAAGAGCCCACCATACCCATATTACCCATTGCTGTCATTATTCCAAAAAATACCTGCAATAATAAAGAAGAGATCAATTCTGAACTGACTGTGATGAGTGGGATTTACAATATTTTTTTTCTAACTCACAGAAAACATAACGTCAGCGTTGTAGTGATTTGGTTCGTTTATGACGAGATAAATTCCAATATAGAATGACAGTGCGTAAGAACAGAACACGCAGAAGAATAGAAAACCCATTGAAAGTCCCGTAAAAAAATCTGAAAATAATATTCTTTTACTTTAACGAAAGACCGTGTCTTAGAATGGGGAACCTGTTACGTTTGGAATGCTACCATGAACCGAAAGACCAACCATAGTAGGTATCCGGTCTTCTTCCTGATAGACCAGAAGACCTTCTCAAGTTTGCGAGAAGTCAAAGTATGGAACAAGACCGTTCGTCCTGGAAATGTTCGTATGTATAGAGGGAGGCTGTGTCGAGAAGTGGAATCCTTAATGATGATAGATTAGGTTTAGGATTACCATGGCATGCCTGAGAATTAACCTAAGCTATGGGTCTATCTATTTAAAGACACCACCACGCAGGGAAAATGTAGTGTGGGAGGACCATTGTATTAGAGCTCTTTGTAATGGGCTCGTCCGGGGAAGTACTACCACCATGCCTGTTTATGCCGTGAAGCCGCATTGCTGTTTCGGTTTGAAGGATGTGGGTACCGGTGAAATAACAGGTACGTGCGGCCTAACATCTGCACGCGTCAAGGTGATGGACGCGCCTGAGGTGCGTGACCTGCGAGACAACGCTTAGTTATAGGGGATGGTGGTGTGGGCCATAATGTTTGTCCCCTAAGAAGTTGTATAAAAAAAGTTCCCTACCTTTCCTGATGTTAGTTCTCCTCGCTTCAGCTAGTGGTAGCTTATACCTCTCCAGTTCTTTCTGTTGTCCGCTGAAGGCGTACACCGTGCGGATAGAGCTCAGCACTTCTTGCGCAACGGCACTGGCCTGGCCTGATGCCTGCGTCTGCTTCTTGCCGAGGCGATTCGCAACCTGGGGCAACATTTTATAACTTTGACCTTCGACTGTTCAAGAAATGTTTAAAATTGTACGTATAGGTATCACAAAATCAAACATTATTGTGATCATCTAACCTTGTATAGGGAACACTTAGGTACAATTGACTTAGCTGAGAGGCAGCTTAGTTGATGACTGGCCTCTCAGCTCAGTTGGTAGTAGCTCTGCCTTCTGCGCCGTAGGTCGTGTGGGTTCGATCAACACCAAGAACAAATATTTATGTGGTGAACACAGATGTTTGTTATCTGTCTGGGTGTAATATTGTATATATTCTAAGTATGTATTTACAAAAAAAAATGTATTCAAGTATTGTATCAGCTATCTGATTCACATAGTAAAAGCTCTGCTTAGTTTAGGGCTAGATAGTGTTGTGTGAATGGTCCACATTATTTATTTTTTATTTATTTTTATCATCAATGGCCCGAATAATTATCGTTTTTTATTTGATATTATAACGGATAATTAAAATCCTTTCACCACACTGTTCTAGGATCTATTGACACAACGAAGAAGTCTAAAATGGTTTGCTACTTACTTTCCCAGTGAGTCCCACGAGCATGAAAGTGACAGGTGTAGTGGTGAGACAGAGAAGTGCGAGCTTCCATCCCTTGAGCAACGCCATCGTGGTACAGCCCAGTCCGATAGTCAAGCTATACACCAACGCGGACACTTTATCACCAATACCTTCTTCCAATTTTATGACGTCACTAGAATTTAAGTATGTTTGTTTATGTTTATTTATTTAATCTTAGGCCCGTATTCCGAAACAGCGCTTGAGTCTGAGTCGAGCCTCAAGCATAGATTTTATGACAGTTCTCCATTGAAAAGTGTCAAAAATCTATGCTTGAGGCTCGACTCAGACTCAAGCGCTGTTTCGGAATACGGGCCTTACCCCCGAATACTGAAACGCAACTCAGATTTAAGCACGTCTCAAGCGACGAATATTTGACAGTTTTCAATGAAAATCTCAAAAAGACTAAATAAACTCACAATCAGTTACAATTTTGTTTATCTCAAGCAATTCTATCTATTCTATACATTAACCATTATAATTTATAAGCGAGTATTTTTGTCTTTTAGGGTTCCGTACCCAAACGGTAAAACGGAAACCTATTACTAAGACACGCTGTCCGTCCGTCTGTCTGTCTGTCTGTTCGTCTGTCACCGGGCTATATCTCATGAACCGATTTATTTATACGTGAGACAGTTGAAATTTTCATAGATTCTGTATTTCTTTTTATATTTAAGAGGGCTCCCATACAGCAGCCATGATCTATTTGCCGTTTTTATAAATAATGGTACGGAACCCTTAGTGCGAGAGTCCGACTCGAATTTGGCTAGTTTTTCTAATGTTAAATGGTAACCATCGCTTATAATAAAGCATTGCCTCAGAGGTCACGCACGTTAGAAACGTGCTCTACGATGCACTGCTCTGCATCCATCAATCAAATTGAGCTAATAGCACTACGCCGTAGGTTGTAGTACTACGCTACGCCGCACCGTAGACCTACTACGTCGTAGATTATAATCCTGCTCTATCTACGCCAAAAATTCTACGTTGCATTGCTAAGCTACGCCGCGCCGTAGACTAGTACTACGTCGTAGAGTAAAACGCTACGCCCCGCCCGCAAGCTGTATATTCTGGATACAGAAAGTGCGTTCGTTATTAAAAATTAATAGCTTTGAGCTACTGGACTAGCAAGGGAATATGAAAAACTAGCCTGCGGCTTCGCGAGCTCAGTTTCCGTTACTTATCGGGACAAAAAGTATTCTTTACCTCCTGGTTCTAAACTATCCCGCCAACAGTTTTTAGCCCAATCGGTTCAGTCGTTCTTGAATTATAAATAATGTAACTAACACGACATTCTTCTCTAAATACCTATAGATAAGCAATGAGTACAAGGAAATGCTTACTCTGCCATCCTTGATGCAAACCCGCCCATTTGGCGCAAGTCATAATACGCGAAATCTTGATTCAATGCTGCTCTTAAGTAGGCTTGCCTTATTTTATAGACCTGGATATAATTGAACATAAATAGATCCTCAAATCAATCAAAGTCATCAAGTTCCTAATCACAATATTTATGCCGGAAACTGTTTTTTTTTACCTGCACTGTCCCACTGCTGGACAAAGGTCTCCCCCAAAGTCTTCGAACTATCACGATCTTTGGCGACTTCACACCAATCCTTCTCCACTCGCCATCGTCTTTTCGGCCGGCCAGGCCAATTCAATACAAAAGTCAATATTTTGAATAATTTGGCGCCCTCTCACAGAACTCTTACTACCTATTGAAAAACGATAACAAATACATGTGCCTAATGAGATTATACTAACCTGATTCAAAGCCGTGATGTTCATCAAAGTAGTTCCCAAATACCCTCCTATGAACAGGATCACGCCAACGCAAGAGTACTTCAAACCAAAGAGGTGTATCTTGGCTAGAAACTCTTTGTCAACTTGTGTGCCCTCTTGCACAGACTTTGTATACGCTATCATGTTCTGGAAGTTACCAGCTACGAGAGTGATAGCGTAAGGTAGCGTTATGCCGGCGAGGAAGGTAGCTAGCAGGGATATCGTGATCAGTATCCGGTCTGATTTGGATGCAAATCTGTACTGAAACGACAATTATTCTGAAGATTAGGTCTTTATTCTACAGCATTAGGGGGATATCAAAATTTAGGTGTCATTTCAATCTCTTTAAGTAATTTAACGGCCACGTTCTAAGGCCTGGAAAAATATGTATGATTCTTCACATCTTTGCATCATTCATCCGTTATTATTAATACTGAAAAGAAACTTACTCAAAGAAAATGAACTTAAAATTCAACAGGTTCGAAAATCAACGTAAAAGATTTATCTAGGTGGATCTAGATGTAAATTAGATAGATTTCATACAAATATGCAATGCATGTTTTGTGACTCAAATCACAAAGGCTGGACCGATTTTGATGGAAATTAAAATACTTAGATTCAAAACTAACCGGGTATCTAGCGACCACACAGGGCAGCAGCTAGATATAAATACAATGTATAATATATTACCAAGGTGAAATATGATATGCTTGGAACTTTATCGGTTTGTTTAGCATCTTTCTCATCACTGAAAACAAAATGAATTGTTTTGATAGCGGAAGCTGAGTTTATACAAACATAGGTACTCGTTGTAGTGAAGTATTTTGAATCAACATTACATTTCCTGGAGCTCCTCTTCAATCTTATTTCGGCGAAACACCATTTGAACATTTACTTTCAAGGGCTTTTGTTACTAAAGACCAAAGCCGCGAAGACCAACAGAGATGAACTGATGAACATGTAGCATTCATACAGCATTTACCAATTAGGTATGTGATGAGAATGGTGATCTGATCACAGTGACGTTGCAGTAGGTTTAGCCATTTTATTAGAATTCTCTCTCTAATGTAGTTTTTGTATAACGAAAAAATTATGTGTAGTTTGATGATGCAATGCTACTTTACAAAAATTGCTTTCAAACTGAAGTATGACATTGGCTGAGGTTTTGATTCCTCTTCCCTCGGCTGAGAATGCAGGGGTGTCACGCTATTGTGAATTATCACCTATATACAAGGAGGTTTCCTCAAAGAAGTTTCCTAACCCCATGGGATCTCCCCGGCCTTCCTCGGCCTAGCCGTTATTTATTCTGAGTTAAATTGTCTAAGATTCTGAGGGCTGACCAAATGGCCACAAAGTTTGCAAGGAAACAAAGGCCAATCAAATTGAACCGACATAGCAAGGAAATATGGATCTCAGAAAATATGAACTTGCGTGAGTTCAGCACTGAATTCACGCAATTACGTTTTGTTTATTCTCTGTCGATTGACACTATATTTTATAACTAAGTACCTACCTACTCATAGTTTTTTTAAGCGGCGGACAAAATAGATAAGTAGGTATGCCTAAATGATCAATGCCCTTTCAGTCTGTCTAAAGGCTGTTACCATTTGAAAATAGCGCAATTACTCGGAAAAGCGTACCTACAGCGCCATCTCTCGAAGAATTCATGAGCAACAGATAAAAACAAAATTACGTAGATAGGATATTAGCTACACAGCGGCCGGCAAATCTTGGCGAGGCTGAAGCGAGGCATTTGTGCGAAAATAGCCAATGACTGATGGAATATTCGCCAAACGCCTAACTTCAGACCCGCCGGCCGAATTGTACCTGCGTACTATTAAATTATTTTATGACACAAGAGACATTATTTACCACCTATGCCTACACTTAGCACACATAATGGCTCACAAGCAACTAAAGGTATTGTAGGCACACTTGACATAGCATTTTTTTCTTATCCAAAGTAACGCAACCACCAAGCAAAGTGCCCAACTCAAACTTGATAACAATCTTGACGTGTCATGTAAACAGTCGAAATCAAGAGTTCCACTTTATAAATATTGATTTCTGTAACATATTACCGGCCATGTTCTTATTACTCTACTCCATCTTAAGTTTATGACACTAGCATGAAACGGACACTGGCAGAATTGTGGCAAAGTCGCAGTAGCCAAAAAAGAAGAAGTGAAGTGAAGTATAAATATTGATTGACCCCCGAATACTGAAAAGCAAACTCAGATCTAAGCACGTCTCAAACGACGAATATTTGACAGATTTTCATTGAAAACTGTCAAATATTCGTCGCTTGAGACGTGCTTAAATCTGAATTGCGTTTCAGTATTCGGGGGTGAGGAAGGTTAAATAAACAAAAACCGGTTTTGGTTTAATGCCTGCCAGCGAGATTTTAAAGATATCGACATGGTTACTGCAAGGAAATATGTGGTGGTTTCTCCTTTTGAAGGAATACCAAAGAAAAGTGATTTCATCATAGTTGAAGAAGAATTACCCGTTTTAAACGAGAATGGTAAGTTTTGTCGAAATAAAAACGAGTAGGTTTTCATCATTCATTTCAGATGATCATACTCAATCGAATCATTCTATCTACTTTATTCTACGGTTAACCGACTTCGAATAGAAAAGGAGGTTTTCAATTCGGTTGTATTTTTAGGGTTCCGTAGCCAAATGGCAAAAACGGAACCCTTATAGATTCGTCATGTCTGTCTGTCTGTCTGTCTGTCTGTCTGTCTGTCTGTCTGTCTGTCTGTCCGGCCGTGTCACAGCCATTTTTCTCCGAAACCATAAGAGCTAGACTGATGAAACTTGGTGAGTAGATGTATTTTGTGAACCGCATTAAGGTTTTTACACAAAAATAGAAAAAAAACAATAAATTTTGGGGGTCCCCATACTTGAAACTGAAACTCAAAAAATTTTTTTTCATCGAACCCATACGTGTGGGGTATCTATGAATAGGTCTTCAAAAATGATGTTGAGGTTTCTAATATCGTTTTTTTCTAAACTGAATAGTTTGCGCGAGAGACACTTCCAAAGTGGAAAAAAGTTGGTCCCCCCCCCTCTAACTTCTAAAATAAGAGAATGATAAATCCAAAAAAAATATATGTTGTACATTACTATGTAAACTTCCAACGATTTTTGGTTTGAACGAGATCTAGTCAGTAGTTTTTTTTTTATACGTCATAAACCGTAAACCGCAATTTACCTTTCGACGAACTACAAGAACCTTATTATGTTACATCAAGTAACATAATATACAGGTTCTTGTAGTTCGTCGTGCTACGGAACCCTTCATGGGCGAGTCCGACTCGCACTTGGCTGCTTTTTTTCATTTGTTATCGCATAGAGCCTTGCGCACATCTAAGTATAATGATCTGCGATGGCGATCACGATCAGTGAAAAGCTGTCAAACATGACAGCGTAACTCGAAATACTGGTTTCACGGAAGACCAGCGTTATACATTATTAGCACTCGGTAGGTACTGTTTTTTTTTTTTTTAAACAGCTTTGATGCTGACTATTAATGGCCAATTTGTATGTCAATTATTACTTTTTATTGTTCATTCTTGTCTATCACTAAGTACTCTTATAATGTGGCATAAAATAAATAACTTTTGATTTGATTAGAATATAAATCGTAGTCAGAGCCACTTCCAAACATTACATTCTGCATTATGCCCATCATTTGCAATAAATACTTAACTAAGGTTCAAAAAATTATGTGCGTGATTACGATTTATGCTATTTAAGTGTGCTGAAGTATAATCTAAAATATTTTTGTTCAGATTTTTTGGCTGAAGCCGCCTATTTGAGCGTGGATCCATATCAACGTATGAAGATAGGAAATAAGTTTCCTTGTGACATGATTGGCGGCCAAATAGCAAAGTATGTTGGTTAAGAATTATATTCCCATAAGTACTACATGTATAAATTATTGAAGAAACAGTTTATAGGGGTAATAGAGTATAGTTGTACACTGAATAATACAAATAATAAAATTATAATAAGTACCTACAATTAAAAAAAACATATTTATTTATTTATTACTATTTACGAAGACTTCGTTACCAACATAGTAAAGGATAATATTTGTATGGAAATCGTAATTAGGTACAATGAATATCGTATCATACCTCTTTTTTAGAGTTACTGAAAGTCGCAACCCCGACTTCCCGGTAGGAACCTGGGTGATGGGCCATTTCGGCTGGAGAACTCATACCGTGGTCACACCTGACAGTGGCAAGGCGAGTGGACAGCAACCCTTCATGTACCCACTTCCTGACTTCGGAGACCTACCTATTTCCTTGGCACTTGGAGTTTGTGGTAGAGTTGGGTAAGGAGTTTTAGTATAACCTACGTTCGTTCTTTAGAGCTCCGGTGGATTAGTGGAAGGGGCTTTCTGTTCGTAAGGTGTTCAATCAAACCCAGTCATGCGCCAATGATACAACATAGTTTCAAGTTATGTGCGATAAACCAGGGTTCTCAAACGGTGGGGGAGTGCTTTGCACGTATTGACCATGTTTTTCCTCATATCCTGTGGATCAGGCCGACTAAGATGTCGGCAGGATGGTACCGTACCTATAGGCTGGGCAACCCTACTCAATCTAACATCCAGTCCCATACCTAATCATTATTCTAATTATTATGGTAGGCACTGCCATAATAATTAGATAGATAGGATATAAAAATAAACAATTAGGCAAAACAATGGGCTACCTTATCGCTTAGGCAAGTTCGGCAAGTTTATCATGCGCACTTGATGTGCGGGCAGGTTTTTCCGCAAGTAGGCCGCTCTGGTGGGCCCTTTTTGCGTGACCCTTGACACGTGTTGCTCGAACTTTATTAGGGTCTACAACACGCCGGTTTCCTCACGATGTTTTCCTTTAGGGGGTAGGGGCATGAGCAAAAACAGTTGCCTCTTACGCTGTATTATATCATCTACAAAAGATGCAAAGACCTGTTTACTTAGGTACATTCCTTCTTGCCTCTCACACACACACACCCATGTTTTGCTGACTATTTTCAGGATCACTTCCTACTTTGGATTCACGGAGCTTTGCCAGCCGAAGCCTGGCGAGACAGTGGTGGTGTCAGGAGCTGCCGGTGCTGTTGGCTCACACGTCGGACAAATCGCTAAAATTCTTGGTAAACCTTTTAAATGTTAATAATAATTAATATAGTGGACAATCCCTATAACACTATCTAGACCCAAATGAAGCAGAGCTTGTATTATGGGAACCAGATAGCTGATACAGGTAATTCTTATACCTATGCTTTTTTTTGTAAATACATAGGTACATTGCAAACACACACTGAAGGCTACTACCAACTAAGCTGAAATAGTCAGCCATCGTAAGATTTTACGAAGTACTGAGTAATTTACATATTTTTTGTTTTTCTATTCATTTTAGGTCGTAGCCTAGGTCCTCCCCAAAAGTTAGGTACATAAGGTAGGTATCTGCCTTATGGAGGCCTAGACCTTATGGGGTAGTAGGCATGTAAGTAGAAGTAGATAGGTTACCAACTTACACCTACTCGTTTGCATCAAATTAAAAGCCTCACCATCATAGAACTTTGCATAATATTCACCTCTGAGTTGCGTCTTTTGTGGGGTCTTTTTTCTCAGGATGTAAAGTGATCGGATTGGCTGGCTCGAACGAGAAATGCGAGTGGTTAGTCAAAGATCTCGGGTTCGATGTAGCTGGAAACTACAAGACCATAGACCTACCCAAGTTCTTAAAAGAAAGCGCTCCCAACGGTATTGACTGCTACTTCGATAACGTGGGAGGAGAGATCAGCAGCACAGTGCTATCTCAAATGAATCAGTTCGGCAGAGTTGCTGTTTGTGGCGCGATATCCAGTTATAATGAGACCGATCCTAAGAAGCGAGTGGGTGAGTTAAAATAAATTAATAATTGATAGTCTGTATGTATGAGGATGGAGGGATGAAATGGACGCATGCCTTAAAGAATGGTCCACAGTGGCACAAAATAGAGACGACTGGAAAAGGACCTTTGCCTTGCAGTGGGACACATACAGGCTCATAATAATATTTAAGTAGGTATGTACTTATAATTAAGTAGGTACAGTCGACTTCAAAAGTAAATTGTCAATTCTGGTTTATAAAGTTCAAATACTTATCTCTTAATCCAGCTCACTTTAGATTGAAGAACGTTATACGAAGATCCGCCTTGAGCAAGAAACTATTTGTAACCCGATGCCGATGTTGACATATCTTTGACAAGTCAAATCTACTTTTGAAGCCGACTACAAGTGTACAGTCAGCTTCAAAAGCTTCTTAGTTTACCTAACTCTCATAAAGTTGGGTTTCGGCTTCTAGTTCAGTTTCCGATAGAACATAAAAAAATTGCCACCTATTATAATATTTCTATGAGTTTCTTGTTATAAGGTGATATTGATTGACTTCTACTCTACCCGCTATCTAATCTTGGTAATCTACAATACTGATATTACCTTGTATTTCAGCTGCAATCCTGCAACCGTACATTGTTGGAAAACAATTGAAAATCGAAGGTTTTCTAGTAAATAGATTCGCTGATCGCACTCAAGAAGGAATCGCTAAAAACTTGCAATGGGTGAAAGAAGGACGACTGAAGTATCGGGAGCACATTAAGCAAAACTTCGAAAGCGCAGTTGACGCTTTTATAGGCCTGTTTACCGGTGAAAACACAGGAAAAACTCTAGTTAAAGTATAATTAACTACAAATTCAAATAATCTTATAGTAACAATGTACATTCAGTATTTATTAATAAATTAAATCTATACAACATCAAATAATGAATTGTATGTTATCTTCGTTTCCGCAATTTCCTCGGCGTTGCAGTTTCTGATCCTTCCGATGGAGTTGTATCTAGGAACAGCTCTTCATAGACTTTTACGTTAGCACTTGGACTTAAAAACTTAGCTATTTCCTTATAAAGATATTGTTTTTGTGATAGCTCACTCATGTGGTTTAAATATGTTTGTGTGTTGGCATTCCTTGAGTTTTTAGATGGTTTTATTGTTCTTTTCAACTCATTTATTCTTTGGGTGTTATTATCTATTTTGTTCAATAGTGTATCTTCCATTCTTTGAAGCCGAGCCTCTAGATAAGTAATCATGCTGCCTTGTGGTTTAGGATTAGGACTGGTGGGTGCCGAACGAAGAATTCGTTTAGCTGCCTGTTTCTTTTCTGGAGATATATTTTTGGCAATTACTGATTTACCATCTTCCAAATTATTGAGACAGGAACTGATGACATCGCGGAGTTTCAAGTTAAATTTTCGTTTTTGTTCTATAATTGCGAGTTTTTCAGGAGTTATTTTGTTTTTCAAAACTGATTTGAATACAGGGGTGCTTGTAGGGGTAACAATACACTTTTCGTTTGATTGAGAAGCATATTCTGGTTCTGTGAGTTTCTCAGCAGTTTTAAGCATACAATTCAAAAACACTTCTTCGATTGGTAATTCGTTTTGTTTACTGTCTATAACATTTATGTTTTTCTCATTTTCAACATTATTTAGTTTAATAAGTTGCGTTTCGTTTATATTTTCCTGGACATTCAGATTGTTTTCCGGAACATTTTCTAGCTCTGTAGGTGCATATTCTATCGGGACTGTTTGTTCAATCACAATGGTTTGCTCTTGAGGCATAACATTATTATTAATAGGTGGTACACTTACATTTATAAAGCTTTCTTTATTTTTAAGCTGCGGTTTTATATCCAAATTGCTTTGATCGTTCACTACGCCACTTCTTAATTTTCTAGCAGGTCTTTTTAAAACCGTCGAAGGAGATATTGCCTCAAGTTTCCCTTCAAGAAATACTGGTTTGGAAACTGTCTGTTCTGACAATATTTTTACTGCTTTATCTGGGTGGATTAGTTCTATAGAGTTAGTTTGATGCTCGGCTAAATTAGAACTTTGTGTTTCTTCTTGCCTTAATGTTTTATTCGGCAGTGAAATATCTTTGTATTCTTTAGAAACAATGGCGTTTTTGCTTGAATTCTTCAGATCTTTTGGCTTTGTTTGCTCGTCATATATTATAGTATAGTTGTGTTCATCTTCCTGATTTATTGATTTGTATTTTGGTAATGAATCTTTGTAATATGATTTCGTAATATTTATTGTATGACGATTTCTTTTCGATGGCACCATCTCTAAAGCTTGACTTTCAATGCTATTGTGGCTTGAGTTGAATAACTCAGTCACGTCACTGATTAAAAAGTCTCCATACTTTACTGATGCATGTGCTTTTTTCTCTACACTATTTATTTTTTCATTTTCAATATCATAAACATTTATAGGAATGGCTGGTTTGTCATCATCTATTATTATAAGGTTCTGGTCCGAAGCACAGTAGGGCCCATCTTCAGTTGGTACTGCATCAGATTTTAATTTATCTTTCTGTGAAATAAAGTGACCAAGATTAGATAAGTATTTTAATAAAAAATAGGTATTTATATTGTAAAAATAGCTTGCCTTATAATACCTACCTATACTATACAGGGTGGTTTTTTTGAGAAGGGTGGGGATGGCCAAGCCCCGAAACTCCGAGAGTTAGGGAAAAGTCATGAAAGGATGCCTGCCTTAGATTTATAAGAAAACAATAACTGCATATTTATATCTTTTACAAAAATCTTTTATTTTTGACGGAAATGGAAAACCACCCTGTATATTACTAATATTTTTCCCTCATTATTATTATTATATTAATTACCATATAATTCATAAAATTATCATCCTTGAAATGATGTTGACAAATAACCCGATTCTTGAGCTGTGATAGTTTTAGATTGAGAAAGTTTGGCTTGTGCGAGTTAGTAATCCATTGGTGGCAGCGCAACTTGTCAAACACGGGGAAATGAAACATGTGTGTCTGGCCATCACTCCGCGCCTTGCAGCTCCCGTAGGAACAACGACATCCACCCATAATGCTCTTCTGAAATATTAAAAGGGAAGTCAATTCACCACCAGCCTTTACACCAGGAGATCTAAATAATATAAATAAATGGCACCTACTATTCTTACTGATGACAACCAACACAGCCTAAGCACTACCCACTTCATAGGTTCTAGGCATGACAATGCCTAGAACCATGAAACTTGGAAAGTGCCACTATAAATGAGCAGGGGTACATAACCATCATCAGCCTGAAGTAGTCCAATGCTGGACATAGGCCTACCATAGACATTTCCAGGAAGAACGATTCTGAACCCTTCCACAGACTCCCGCTTAACAATGTCGTCGGTCTATTAGGGGTCGTAGTTCGTCCACTCATACTATGCTTTAGTTTAGTGCACTACTCTTTCGTTTCCGGACTAAGATAGCTTCAAGCGAGCGAAGTGGTGTGGGCTTGACTAGTTTGTTATGATACTGGAAGAGAGGCCGCTAGTAGGTCATCTACATAGATAGATGGTAAAGATGACCAATATAACTATTATACAATTCAGCTTGATGGTTTTGATACTCACCGAGAATGGAACTGTTCCTCTGTGAACAAGACTTTCCAAAACACGACGGTGTAAGTTTTAAAGGTTGCGTCACGATCAAAATGCGTAATTATCGTATCGTAATACCAAAATACATATCCCAAGACCAGAAGAAGCCTTTTGTTTCAAGCTCAGAGCCTACGAAAGAAGAATATACCGTATCGTATTCTTGCCCATTGCCCATGGAAAGTCCAACAATAATCCAAGCAACAACAAACCAATTTTTTTTTTTTTTTTTTTTTCGCTCCTTTCGAAGCAGGCTATAGTACCAAGACCATACAGCCTAGTCTTACGTTACAACAAACCAAACCAAAACTGAATGAATGAATGAACCAATGAATATGCTAATGTGAGTTATAGAGAGCTGGCTTTCACTCACTCTTCCAGGTTCTCATTCGTTCTATGTTTGATTGTTTTGTTTGAAGACGGTTTGTCAGTTCTAATCTGTGTGATGTGTCATTTATGTGTGCCTGTACTATACTTCCTCCAAGTTGCTAGAGCAGGGTGTCGATTCTGAAAACACAAATCACTCAAGCGATCGCGTAAATCGTAAATCGATGTGAGTTGTCAATTTTTGTTTGAAAATTTTGAAATTTTTACTCTGTGATCACATTAGGCCGCCAACACACGTCGGGTTTTGACATTCGTATTCCATCTTCCTCGAGATTTCCCTAACATACAAGCACTTTGTGTGACAGCACGTGTCACGTGATGTTTATTTAGATGTATGCTATCTGGAATAGACGCGCGACGTCTCAACGCGGAGGCCATGCGTAGTAGTATCTCTAAGTTCTCTAACTAGTCTGTGGTGGAGGCAGGCCAAGGGTTTTCAATATTGGTATTTTACCTAGATCGATGCCAGCTCAATACTAGTGGATGACTTTTCCACAAATCTTTGACTGTTCGATTCCCTAACAAATACGGGGGCCCAGGGTCGGACTGGGCTGGAAGGGCCCGTGTGGATGACCACAAGCCCGGGGCCCGAGACATCCATTTTTCTATTTAATTTCTCTCTAAGCCTGTCCGACGCTGGGTGTGCCACAAGGAAACATCTTAGGACCACTGTTGTTTATATTGTACATACATTTAAATCTATTCATAAATCTATTCATGGCCTACCGATAAAAACCCACCAACATTTTACATGTAACACTTCTTCTTCCTGCCCTTATCCCACTTTATGCGGGGTCGGCACAACATGTTCTTCTCTTCCATTCTCCTCTATCAGCCGTCATCTCTGTATTCACTTCCTTCTTATCCATATCATCCTTCACACTGTCCATCCATCTTTTCTTTGGCCTACCTCTACCCAAACATCCATCCACATTCATACTCATCACTCGCCTAGTCACATGACTTTCATCCCTCCTCATGACATGCCCATACCACGCCAGCCTGTTGCTCCTCAATTTTTCTGTCACTGGTGCTACTTTCAGACTTCCCCTGATATACTCATTCCTTATCTTGTCCATTCTTGTCACTCCACACATCCATCTCAACATTCGCATCTCTGCCGCATGTACCCTTCTTAAAAATATGATTAATTGTATAATAAAATCCCGCATGTTTTTGGTTTCTTGTTTGGTTATCACTATTTAATAAATCTTAACTCATCAAAATCCATGTTTGCTTATTACTTTTTTTGATGAGTATATGTTTTGTTTTGATATTATTTTAACACTAGTTCTACTTGTAAAACTTTTTTGAAATGACTTCCCGCTTGTCCCTACTGGGGACGATAAGTGGGGACGAGTGGGAATAACCCTCTAACACAGTAGCTTGTAGGCACAGTAGCCTATGTGGTATTCTTTGACCCCATTAAATACACAAACTAATTTTTAATTCAACAGTGTCACCTACTATGCCTACTAAATAAATCATTTATAACGGCCATACTGACATGCAACGCATGACATGTACTGCTCATGTACCTATCAGTCCACGTAGTCGGTAAGACTACTTGATTACTCACTAGCTACGTTTAAACAGGCCTCTTAATACAGCGTCATGCCCATCAAATTATGTTAAAAAGCAAGTATACTTACCTACCTTAGTGTACGGTACAATCACCCAAGGGTGGTTTGAAGCACTCTAGCTTAATTAGTTTCACGACAGTCACTGCCCCTTTTATTAGCGGGCACGGAAAGGCCTTAGGTTTTTTCCCATAGATAAAAATGAAAAACACTCGAACGCACGCTTCTAATAGTCTCAGCCCACTTACTTGGCTACTTAAGATATTCTCTATGAACAGCAGCAATGTGGAACAAGCATGTTGTTCTCAAAAACTATTCCTCACAAAAACTGTTCTCATGATTGGAGTTATTGGATCAATCAACATATTCTGCTTGAATTACAAAGTTAACTACTTGTTCGGAACCATCAGCCCTTCGATTACATTGACAGATTTCATACAGATGGTTTACGATCATTTTCAATTTACTGTCGATTTGTGGTTCATCTACAAATACGGGCAGCATGTCAGCATGGAATACTTCAAGCAGTATGAATCTATAGACATCATCCTTGGAATTACTGACTACAGCACGATCAAATGGAAATTGGCTAGATTGATCATTTTCTTTATCTCGATTTGGCTGACGAGTTCAGCATTTGACTTTGCAGTATGGAGCTTTGGGTACGGATGGTTCACGCCATTGATCTATTCCATCGCCTACTTTTACTTGTTCGTCAAAATTCTCACCACTCTGGATCTGACTTCTCACATCATGCTGATAGAAAGCAGGTTAACAATGATGGCAGACTTAGCTCAAAGCTATTATGTGGCATCGGAAAACTTGCCAGGGTTTGTCGGAGATACGGTCTGCAATAAAAAGCAGCCAAGTGCGAGTCGGACTCGCCCATGAAGGGTTCCGTAGCACGACGAACTACAAGAACCTTTATATATGTTACTTGATGTAACATAATAAGGTTCCTGTATAGTTCGTTGAAAGGTAAATTGCGGTTTACGGTTTATGACGTATAAAAAAAAAACTACTAACTAGATCTCGTTCAAACCAAATATCGTTGAAAGTTTACATAGTAATGTACAACATATATTTTTTTTAGTATTATCATTCTCTTACTTTAGAAGTTAGAGGGGGGGGGACCAACTTTTTTCCACTTTGGAAGTGTCTCTCGCGCAAACTATTCAGTTTAAAAAAAAACTATATTAGAAACTTCAACATCATTTTTGAAGACCTATTCATAGATACCCCACACGTATGGGTTCGATGAAAAAAAAATTTTTGAGTTTCCGTTTATGACGTATAAAAAAAAAAATACGGGTTGCACTCCGGGAGTGCCGGCAGAAGTGAAAACTTGATTATTAACGTAGGAACCCTAAAAGTTGTTTATTTTATCAAGTTCCTCAATGTAGTAAAACCCCAATCAAAGTCCTAAGGAACCCTAAAAATTTTAGCATTATCAAGCTCCTAAGTGTAGTTGAAATTCCAATCAAAGTGCTAAGGAACCCTA
Source organism: Thera britannica (assembly GCA_939531255.2). NCBI lineage: Eukaryota > Metazoa > Arthropoda > Insecta > Lepidoptera > Geometridae > Thera > Thera britannica. The sequence continues at coordinate 15,185,043 of OW618039.2, forward strand.
AAATTGTTTACATAATCAAGGTCCTAAGTGTAGTTGAAAGTCCAATTAAAGGCCTAAGGAACCCTAAAAGTTGTTTATTTTATCAAGTTCCTCAATGTAGTAAAACCCCAATCAAAGTCCTAAGGAACCCTAAAAATTTTAGCATTATCAAGCTCCTAAGTGTAGTTGAAATTCCAATCAAAGTCCTAAGGAACCCTAAAAATGTTAACATTATCAAGCTCCTAAGTGTAGTTGAAACTCCAATCAAAGTCCTAAGGAACCCTAAAAGCTGACCACTTAATCAAATTCCTCAATGTAGTAAAACCCCAATCAAAGTCCTAAGGAACCCTAAAAATTTTAACATTATCAAGCTTCTAAGTGTAGTTGAAACTCCAATCAAAGTCCTAAGGAACCCTAAAAGTCGACCATTTAATCAAATTCCTCAATATAGTATAACCCTAATCAAAACCCTATACGGAACCCTAAATTTTACGTAAAGCCAAATCCTCAACGGGTCGGAACCGCTAGAAGGGACCTTGTCGCGCGACCTACAAGTAGGTCCTAAATGAAGTAAAACGGCAGACATAGGAGGAGGGGGTTCTGGGGGGCTAAGGGGGGTCACAGCACGGCTCGCTTCGCTCGCCGCGCTGTTCCCCGTGGTCGCGTGGCGGCTCGCTTCGCTCGCCGCGACGCTCCCCCCGGGTTCAGGAGGAGGGGGTTCTTGGGGGCTTAGGGGGGTAACAGCACGGCTCGCTTCACTCGCCACGCTGTTCCCCGTGATCGCGTGGCGGCTCGCTTCGCTCGCCGCGACGCTCCCCCCGGGTTTCGGAGGAGGGGGTTCTGGGGGGCTTAGGGGGGGTCACAGCACGGCTCGCTTCGCTCGCCGCGCTGTTCCCATGGTCGCATGGCGGCTCGCTTCGCTCGCCGCAATGCTCCACTCGAAAAATAAATACAGTAGATCTATAAAATCATGTACCAATGACCACTACTACCTGCCGCGGGCGGCCGCTAGTTCATAAAATCTATAATAGGTATGTACCTATACCTACTACAGTCACGAAAAACGCCTTGGTATGCTTGCTACTAACTATTATCTATTCTGTGACGTTACCGTGTCATAGTAACTACTAGCGTATCTGTAGCGTCTTACGCTTTTTTTCGATTTTTATTATGAACTCTACGTTGTAGTCTTAGGGTACATTTCTGCAAAAAATCCGTCCTACGCTTTTTCGATAAGGTCACGTGATCCTGACGCCCTGACGCCCTGACGCGAGTTTAAGATTTTATACCCATTACAGAAAGTGCTCAACGCCGCTAAAGAAGTTTTCACTTCAAAAACTACTGACTAGATCTTGTTCAAACCAAATATCGTTGAAAGTTTACATAGTAATGTATAACATATATTTTTTTTAGTATTATCATTCTCTTACTTTAGAAGTTAGAGGGGGGGGGACCAACTTTTTTCCACTTTGGAAGTGTCTCTCGCGCAAACTATTCAGTTTAGAAAAAAACTATATTAGAAACCTCAACATCATTTTTGAAGACCTATTCATAAATACCCCACACGTATGGGTTCGATGAAAAAAATATTTTTGAGTTTCAGTTTCAAGTATGGGGACCCCCAAAATTTATAGTTGTTTTTCTATTTTTGTGTAAAAACCTTAATGCGGTTCACAGAATACATCTACTCACCAACTTTAATCAGTCTAGCTTTTATGGTTTCGGAGAAAAATGGCTGTGACACGGCCGGACAGACAGACAGACAGACAGACAGACAGACATGACGAATCTATAAGGGTTCCGTTTTTGCCATTTGGCTACGGAACCCTAAAAATAGCGCCCAAAATCAGTTTTTTGATAATAACTCCTTTCCGGCGCATTTTACAGGAAAAACATAGCTATACTTTTTATTTTTATTTTTATAATAGATAGCTAAGCATTTGGCTGCCATCACACCTGATGGAAAGTGAGGATGCAGCCTAAGATGGAGCATGCTTAGCCATAATCCACCTGTTCACTCTTGTCTTGAAAATTCCCAAATTATAGCGTTATTAATTATAAAAATAACAAGTTGTATTTATTTAAAATCGAATGCAACTGACCTCCTTGCAATTCGACGTCGCTGTGATGTAGTACAAGCCGTCAGCTTCCTTGTTATAGGACTTTATAGTAGACTTTAGTATTTCCTTATCCAATGAAGTTAAGATGGTGTATAGAGAACTGACGTAGAAATAAACCAGTCTAAAAATGCACGCCACTCCACCACGTTTTCTTGAAGTTGGCTCACAGCAAAGTACTTCAAAATGATCTTTGTGGTGTAGGTATTATAGAACAATTTACTTTGACTGACTGAAGTAGTAGTACTTACAGTCATTTGGTCATTTGGTCAAAAAAATAGAGATTACCTGGAAAGTTTTCCGGGAGTTTTGAAACTCTTTCCAAATTTCAACTTTGCCACCTCGTATGATTGCCGCTCGCGCCGCCATATTGAAATAAAAGCGGCCAAGTGCGAGTTGGACTCGCCCATGAAGGGTTCCGTAGCATCAAGTAACATAATATAAAGGTTCTTGTAGTTCGTCGAAAGGTAAATTGCGGTTTACGATTTATGACGTATAAAAAAAACTACTGACTAGATCTCGTTCAAACCAAATATCGTTAAAAGTTTGCATAGTAATGTACAACATATATTTTTTTTAGTTTTATCATTCTCTTATTTTAGAAGTCAGAGGGGGGGGGACCAACTTTTTTCCACCTTGGAAGTGTCTCTCGCGCAAACTATTCAGTTTAGAAAAAAACTATATTAGAAACCTCAACATCATTTTTTAGACCTATTCATAGATACCACACACGTATGGGTTAGATGAAAATTTTTTTTTTGAGTTTCAGTTTCAAGTATGGGGACCCCAAAAATTTATAGTTTTTTTTCTAATTTTGAGTAAAAATCTTAATGCGGTTCACAGAATATATCTACTCGCCAAGTTTCATCAGACTAGCTTTTACGGTTTCGGAGAAAAATAGCTGTGACATACGGACGGACAGACAGACAGACATGACGAATCTATAAGGGTTCCGTTTTTGCCATTTGGCTACGGAACCCTAAAAATAGCGCCCAAAATCAGTTTTTTGATAATAACTCCTTTCCGGCGCATTTTACAGGAAAAACATAGCTATACTTTTTATTTTTATAATAGATAGCTAAGCATTTGGCTGCCATCACACCTGATGGAAAGTGAGGATGCAGCCTAAGATGGAGCATGCTTAGCCATAATCCACCTGTTCACTCTTGTCTTGAAAATTCCCAAATTATAGCGTTCCGGAAATACTGACGCCCCGGTAGTTCCACTCTTTGGCAGTTCTTTCTATAAAAGTATACAAAATAAAAGTAGAGAAAATTTCCTACAATTTATGTTATAATCTTTTTTCCCCTAAAATTAATAGTTAATTAATAGTTTTATAGTGGGACGTGCAGTTTAAGATTGGACGATCACTACCTGACTATTTGTTCTAAGAACTTAATGGCATTATCGTAGTTAATTTTATGTTTAAATTTTGACTGGGATGATGTTTGTTTATGAGATGACTCACCAATTCCCACTAAGACTGTGTTGTGGTCTGTAATATCTGAGTCACAGATAATGACCTGAGCTGGTTTTGAGGTTTTAATTAGCGCGTGATCCTATTCTTCTTCTTATTATGTCTCTAGTTCTCTCGAACCAATGTGGTGATAGGATTTTAAAAGCGCTTCAGAGAGACTCCTTTCATGACTTGACACACGTTTTCGAACATTTCGATTCTACCACATGCCGGTTTCCTCACGATGTTTTCCTTCACCGTTTGAAAGTATTTTTCGACAGAAAATCTCATTGGTACACGAATGGATTAGAACACACAACCTTTAGGATCGGAAGGCGGGGCCGCTACCAGGCCACCAGAGCTCTCATTTATCTTATTAAAAATAAAGTTCCAACTTTAGAGTCATAAATCAATAGCTTACTAGACTACAAGATAAGTTTGGAATATTGAACGGTTGCGAGAAGTTTTAGATACATAATATATTTTAACAAGCTAAACATTTCCACTTAAAAAGTTAAATATGGAGTTATTGCACGTGTGTTGCCGAATATATAGCTCGCGTTTTACTTTTTAAATGAAAATCTATTTGATATCGTTGAATAAATAAAGTGTATAAATATTGGTGCATATTTCACACACAATATCAACGCTTAAACCACAGCATACTGAATACAGTAGAAAGGCGACCATCATGCGCTGTCTAAAGGAGAGTCGATGTCGCCAATTTTACATTTCCACTATTATTATTTAAAATAGATTATTATTATTATTATTTCTTGTGTATTTTGTACATTTTGTAAATATTTGTTTAATTGTAAGTTTCTTTGTGTATTGAATAAATTATTTAAAATATCACTAAATATGTGGATTCTAAGAAAAAGGAAGGAAGGAAGATGTTAAGAAAGTATTTCTATGTTTTATATTGTCGCTTAACTTGTTCGGAAAGTAATTCTGCGCTGCTTTAAGGAATTTTGCACATTACGACTCCCGAAAAAACTGTTGAATTTGTATGGAGAAAGGGGCATTATTATTGTATGCTCATGTATTTTGGCGACACTTTTCCGGCCAATTGGCCGTTCTACTTTGTTCTGTGACTCAAACAGAGCAAAGTTTGTTTCATAGGAATAAATGATCGTTAATTGAACTAGGTATAATAGCGCATAAAATAAATTCACTAAATAATAAACTTCAGCATTTTCAGCGGATTATTTCAAAAGGCTGGTATGTTGGTATTGAATTCGAGCACATTCTAGCATAGTATTACCTTTTATAATTGAACAATTATTTTCAACCTGTATTTCAAGCATTATAATAAACTTTGAGTTTGAGTAATTTAAGTAGGTACAATTTAGCCTAAAGTGAACGAACGAATAAAAATAACTTTAATTATTTTATTATATTCAAATTTTCCTTCGAAACTTTGAAAACAAAAGAGAAAATAAATAAAAATTTTATGAATTTTCATACGCTTGATATAGATAGACCTTTGACTCGGTAGAATGGGTTGAACATCTCACCCTCGAATGAAATCTACTTATTAAAACCCACGTTTCAAAGTGATCCTTGTGATAGAAATGAATAAACACTTTTTTACTTTGACCTTTTACTCATTCAGCCTAACCAACTTGATGGATTTTGATAAATGAGGTGTATTTGCCGTATCAACTCATTATACTGACTCGACTCCATTACCATTCAACCCCTTTCATGATGAAAGCAAATGTAATGTTTCCAGTCAATTTATCAAATTATAAAGCGCCATCATAATTTGCCATAATAATTCCCCTTCTGGACTCCGACTCAACTGCCTACATAAGTATGTATTACCATAGAATATGGAAATTCTTAGTCTATGGTAGTCTAAGAAGAGCACGGGTGGTTTAGTGGTAGCGGCTGCGCCTTCTGATCTTAAGGTCGTGGGTTCAAACTTAAAATCCAGTCGTGTACCAATAAGTTTTGCTATCCAAAAAATTAGTGATAGCGGCTCCGCCTTCTGATCTTAAGGTCGTGGGTTCGTGTACCAATGAGTTATATTATCCTAGAAATTATGTGTAATATGCCAGTACTCTCAAATGGTGAAGGAAAACATCGTGAGGAAATCGGCTGCATGTCGTAGAATCTAAAAAGTTCAAAAACGTGTGTCGAGAGCACGAAAGGAGACTCTCTGAAGCGCAATTGAAATCCTTTCAAGCAATTACAATTTATAGAGCTTCTGAATTTTGTTGCCAGACCATACGAGAACATACACACAAACTTTAATACACAAAGTTTAGTACAAACACGATTAAGTACATATTCTATGTAGGTTGAGGTGCTCAAAGTAAGGTCATTATGAAACCACAGCAACTTTGGGAACCAAAGGCTAGGTCTGACTAAGAAAACTACATTTTAGAAAGAAAAGAAAGAAAGAAAGAAAAACATTTTATTGACCTTAAGAATATTAAATACAATGGGTACCTACCTACTGCCAACTTATAACATAAAAAAGAATAACTTAATTTAAAACAAAAAACAGAAAAAAACCTAGAGGGTTAAAATCGTTGTATCTAGTTTTTAAGAGGGAATCACACAGGCGACTCTCCATACAAACGTAGTCCCCTATTTCCTCCCTGGATAATGCCTCTAGAGTAACCATTTTGTCTCATAAAATCCAGATCTGCTATACAAGGTGTATCTATATATGTGTACTATGCGAAGGTGGGGGGTTTCAGACCACAATGGTGATCAGTTGTGGGGGGGAGATAATTAAAAATTCCTATTTTCAGTTTCCCATACAAAAATATTTAATTTCATAATGCCTAAATAAATTGACAACCCTATCCTTGTAACCCCTTGACCCCTTGACCTACTACCTCTGTAGGTCTACTTCTACTACCTACTACCTCTGTAGCTGAGTTTAGGGTTGTCACTTTGTATAAAGTCAGCTGTTCATGTTGAAACTTCGTTGCAGTTTTTTTCAGAGATACCAATCGAAGTTCGAAAAGTCGTTGAACAAAAGTTGTTCCCCGGGGGGTGGAAATTCACCCCCCTTCAGGATAGTACACATATTTTGATACACGTTGTATACATGCTCGTATGTTTTCCTTTTTTTCAGAAACTTATTAATAAAGAAAATATCACCTCCAATTCATATGAATCATATGAGGGTCATATTTTCTTTATCAATAAGTTTCTGAAAAAAGGAAAACATACGAGCATGTATGTATAGCAGATCTGGATTTTATGAGACAAAATGGTTACTCTAGCTAGAGGCATTATCCAGGGAGGAAATAGGGGACTACGTTTGTATGGAGAGTCGCCTGTGTGATTCCCTCTTAAAAACTAGATACAACGATTTTGAACGTCCTTTTAATATTGTGACGATAGATAGGTCGATAACTCTTTATTGATTACCATGACACACTACAGATACGTAGGATACAGTTTTTACCTTAAAAATAAACAGTCAGTTATACAACGGGCGGCCTCATCGCCAACAGCGATCTCTAACAGGAAACCTTGGGAGGGACAGACTCTCATGTTTATATTCAGTTCTGTCCATCTTAAGAGGGGGCGAGGGGGGAGGACGATTAACATTTTTGAAACAAAATGTTCATAGTGGACTTATAAGTAAGAGCGATAAGTCTGTTGCCATCTCTTTCATTTAACTCTCTCTCTATCTCTATTTGTTGACATGAAAGTGACAGTTACTCGTACAAGAGTTTCGAGCGAATCTCTAGCATCATGCACGAGGGGGTAGTGCATTTTGCGTAAGCAAAAGCGTTTTTGCTTCTCTGTGGTGAACTAAGTACGTAAACACTCGAGACGCAAGTTGTTTCTTCTATCTCATTGCACTCGTGATTTTTCATTTTGTCCATATTTTTAGGGTTCCGTAGCCAAATGGCAAAAACGGAACCCTTATAGATTCGTCATGTCTGTCTGTCTGTCCGTCCGTATGTCACAGCCATTTTTCTATGAAACCGTAAGTGCTAGACTGATGAAACTTGGCGAGTAGATGTATTCTGTGAACCGCATTAAGATTTTTACACAAAAATTGAAAAAAAACTATAAATTTTGGGGGTCCCCATACTTGAAACTGAAACTCAACATTTTTTTTTTCATCGAACACATACGAGTGGGGTATCTATGAATAGGTCTTATAAAATGATGTTGAGGTTTCTAATATCGTTTTTTTCTAAACCGAATAGTTTGCGCGAGAGACCCTTCCAAAGTCGTAAAAAGTTGGTCCCCCCCCCCCCTCTAACTTCTAAAATAAGAGAATGATAAAACTAAAACAAATATATGTTGTAGATTACTATGCAAACTTTCAACGATATTTAGTTTGAACGAGATCTAGAAAGTAGTTTTTTTTTATACGTCATTAATCGTAAGCTGCAATTTACCTTTCGACGAACTACAAGAACCTTTATATTATGTTACTTGATGCTACGGAACCCTTCATGGGCGAGTCCGACTCGCACTTGGCTGCTTTTTTATTATTAAGTCAAACATTTTATTTATATTTCATCAGTATTATGTAATTATTCGTATTTATAGATAACTTTTAAAAAACACAAGGGCCATTCCAGGGTGGCGGTCGGGACAGTTTTACTCCATTTTTTGACATATTGTTATGTGTAGCTTAGTAATTATACAAGTTTTGGGTAATATAAATATACAGCAATGTAGTTTAATAGTTGTGTAAGGACATCATCCAGTAAAATGCCCACATTTAATCATTTTACTATGTTAAATCCCACCTACAAAAAGCGCGGCGGTCGGGACAGGTACGCACCCACCCTCTCCAGATTCCAGCATAAACTAGTAAAGTTCAGCCCCCCTAGACGTGCTACAGCTTAACCATTTTTTTTAAAGGTACCTAGATAGTTGCTCTTAAGAACCTGATTATGAAAATAGCATTTTGCTATAAGAATACTAAGATATTTTTTTTTGAAAAGTGCGGCGGTCGGGACAAGGATTTGTTCCGGTCGGGACGAGTACCCAAAACCAGTTTTTTCATACAATCAAATAGCTTTAATTAGGATGCATCCAACAATAACAATTAAATTATAATAAGAGATAAAGTCTAAACACACATCATACATGGTTTATCTAAGTTACACATTATATTTTTTCAAAAACGTCGGATGTTCTCATCGAATTCGTAATATATACGATCTCGGCATGCTTTTATGAGAGGTTCGTTTAAAATTTTCAATATTTGGTCAATGCTAACATACGAAATATCGCGTTCGTTCATCGTGAAAGTTTTAGCATCTTCTCCAGAAGATCCTTTCAAAAACATCACTTGTACTTCACCATCTGCTTCTCCTTGGCAAATTGCCGCGTACCTAAATTCTCTTTCAGTTTTTTTGATTGTTAATAAGTATCTATCTATCTTTACTAAAACTTATGCTCCCAATGCCAATTTTTTTGTGACTTCATCATTGCTGTCAAAGTAAGCTCATTTTTAGCAAGCAATTTTACATGCAAACTTAGCACCAACATAATTATATGCTTGCATAACCATAGCCGTTACAAGAAAACCCATTTTGTATGGAAGCACGTCAGTAATTTGTAAATATTTAAGTAAACGTGTCGTATTTATGGATATTATTCAAAATGAAGATGAACGCGCATGTCACAACAATGATAAGATGTATTTATTCATCCTTAAACCATGCTACGTAACACTTAAAATAAATTTTAAAAAATTCTACAAAGCATTAATATTGCGGTTGGGGCAAAATTTTGGTGCCCAAAAAAAAGTTTTAATTATCGCTTATTAAAGCTATGCCACACTAATACATGCCCAAAAACACTCTCTAAGCATTTTAATTTTTTTACCTCGAATTTTTAGCGCGGCGTACGGGACCAAACTTTGATCACCCTTAAAATATTCTGGTTATCTCCTGGCTGCTCGCAAATATGCCTAAATAATAGCTACCTAGCTTTTTATTACTTCTGGAAGTTATTTTCAATGCAGGTTCAATAGTTTTAGGCTAGAACTACTAAACGTCTATTTATGCGTTACGGTCGGGACTTGAGACATACCTATCTTCGAGGCGTCATAAATCGGTAATTGACTTATATATTTCTGTTTTATGTTCGCCAGGCAATAGAATAGATCCTTTCGTAAACTTTTGCTTGCCAAAACTTTCTGTGGCACAAACTAAACGGACGTTATCAGTTATTCCAGTCTATTAACAAAAAACGTACCACGCGACAATAATCGCACCTCAGTGTTTCAGTCCGAAAAAATCGTAGAAAATGGTTGTTTTTTCTAGCGGTTTTTGTCAATTCATTAAATATGGGGTTTTTACTATGCGTTATGATTAAAATAAAGTCTATATAATCAAGTTTTTTTTTTCGGTCGTGGTTTCAGTTAGCCTGGAATGGCCCACAATTTACAAAAAGAAGAGCAAAGCTCGGTCATCCAGGTACTCTAATGGAACCGGAAATTTAATATTGAAAATTCTTCATTTTCTGATAAAATGAAACTTCCAAAAGGAAGTGCTTACCAGAATCCTGTTGAAAACGTCAACAGGATTCTGGTTAGTTCCTTTGGAAGATTCCACTTCCCGTTCGCTCGGTGCGTTTTAGCAAATAAAGTTAAAAGAGTTAAAACCAACTTCTAATATTTTTTCTAGAAAAGCGAGGGTAGCTTTTGATCTTTTCCTTTTAGTGAGCTTTTTTAAATTGTCTACTTAGTTTTTTACTTTACTCAGAATGTAAAATGTCTACAAAATGACCTCCACAAAGCGATAACGGATGATGTATCAATTAACGTTGTAGGTTAAGGGGAAATTACGAATACCTAACCATCAAGTAACACGATTATTTGAATAATGCAGAAAATGGAGCGTAAGGGCTTGAATGTGTTCGTGGTCACTTTGCTGTTGTGTGCTGGCGCAGAAAGTCGAATTCGAGACAATGAAAAATGTAATAGCGTCCCTAAACCGGCGCGGTTATAGCAGTACGTAGCGGTAAAATAAGTTCTGTTTCTTCTTCTGTTGATTCTCGTTTCTGAAAAAATCTTTCTTTAAAAATAAATTGTTTTTGCACGCTTTAAGTACTATTTATACCTAGTAGTAGTAAATGAGTTGCTCGTTGATTTAACACAATTAGTAGACCTACCACAAGCTCTGTCTAGCTCTGTTTCTGGCTCTGGTTTTGAGTCTGTGTGAATTTTGGCTAAATAAAGCCTACGTCAAAACGTCACACACACAGTATAATACACTGGTGAGCACTCACACAGACTCCGAACCAGAGCCAAAGACAGAGCCAGACAGAGCTTGTGGTAGGCTAACTGATTCATAAGAAACTACGTCATCAAAAAAAAAGGTCCTGGAGCCAGGAGGCTAGCTTAGGTACCTGTAGGTACTAGCTATTTACATACATACATACATAAAATCACGCCTTATTCCCATGGGGGGTAGGCAGAGATCACGGATTTCCACTTGCTACGATCCTGACACACCTCTTTCGCTTCATTCACTCTCATAACATTCTTCATACATGCTCGTCGGTTTAGGGTACTCCTAACCTGGCCTTTCTCTAAAACTAGCTATTTATTCATGAACTATAGATTTATTTATGTCTAGCTTCTGTAATTGCTAATTTGGTAGCTTGCTAATCGATTGGAATCTGTGAAATTGGCCAAAGATTACCAATTTGCCTTCACGGAGTATTTTTTTAGAAGTTGGTTTTTTATTGCGTGGTGATTTCATTTGTGCAAAAGTGGGCCTGATTAAATTGGGACAAATTGAATGATTGGCCGTAGCTTTTACTTTTTCAAATTTAATATTAAGTTACTTTATTTTTTCAATAACACATTTTCAAGCAAAGGGAAAAATTCAACTAACATTTAAGACAAATACTGTTTTTCTCTCTCTACTGCGAGAGCGTCGTACTTTATCAAACTGTCGCCCTCCGTTCTCTAGGGATATCTAGGTAGCATAATAACTAAAATAAAGTTTTAAACAGTTCGATAGGTAACTCGGTTGAAACTATTGGTTTTTGGTTATATTCTAGCTAGCGTTTAACGTTTAACCAATTACGAGTGGAGTACAAATTTTATTAGATAAGTAAAGTTTACAGTAATGGAAATAATTTTATTATGTCACGAGACTGCTCGGTAAAATCAACATTTTAGAAAGTACACAGTTCTCTCGACGACTTTGTAAATACAAAGGTATACAAATCGAAACCAATTTATCGTTTTTAATTGTTTTTATTTGAAGCGCTGCAAGCTGTTTACTTACCTACAGGCCCATTCAATCGATATGAATAAAAATGTATGTGTACATATTATTATTGTTACTTGTTTTATCATTGTTAGTTTTAAGGTGTGCAATAAAGAATTTTCTATTCTATTCTATTATGTACAGACCAAAACGGAGATGGCGAGACGAGCTTGATGGTTTCCTGACGGATTGGACAAGTGTAGCCCAGGATCGCGATGTCTGGAGGGAATGGGGGGAGGCCTTTGCCCAGCAATGGGACCCGGAGGGCACATAATAATACATATTATGTACATAATTAATATTATGGGAAATCCACAAAACACTATCTAGCCGAGCTTGTACTATGAGAATTAGCTGATATAATACTTATATACATTTTTTGTTAAAACATACTTATAGACAGATAACAAACCTCTACGTTCACCACACAAATATTTGTTCTCGGTGGGGATCGAACCCAGGGCCTCCGTCACAGCTGCCAACTGAGCTGATGGACCGATGGCATTGTAAAGATCGCGCGCGGGAAGCTGGTTGGTGGATAAGGCTCAAAATCCCTCTGGAAATGTACCTATTGGGAGGCCTATGACCAGCAGTGGTCAAGCAGCTGATGATGATATTTTCCGTTCTTGAATCCCTGAGGTAGTAGGTTCAAATCCAGCCATGTGCACATTAGTTTTTCTGTCCTAAAAATGCATTGCACTATGCCAGTACTCTCAAATGGTGAAGGAAAACATCGTGAGGAAACTGGCATGTCGTAGAACCTAGAAAGTTCTAGAAACATGGGTCAAGTGCATGAAAGGAGCCGCTAAGGCACACTTAATATCCTTTCGCCACACTGGTACGAACGAACCAGTGACACAATAAAGCCTTGCGCACATCTGAGCAATCTGCGGTGGCCATCAGTGAAACGCTGTTAAATATGACAGCGATATTTGACCGCGTTTCAGTGATAGCCATCGCCATCGCCTAGATGTGCGCGTCTCCGTTAGTGGGTACGTATCGTACGGTCGTGTGCTAAGAGGTAATCCAAAAAAAAAAACAAATTTAAAATACTAATAAGTGGTCTCATTCTAATCACTTTTAGATGCTCCTAGAGAGTTTAATATGGATGAAGTTGATAATATACCCAGGGGGTAGAAACCACTATGTCGTCATACTCACAGAACACAGTAGAACGGCCAGAAGAGTGTCACCAAAATACGTGAGCACGTGTTCCGGTCTTTATACAAATTCCGTAGTTTTTTGAAAAATACCTTCTAATTATTTTCCGATCAAGAACTCAAGCGACGAGTTAAAACAAAGAAATAATTTATTTAAATCCTCCTTTCCCTTCTTATTAATAGAATCATTATATTTAGTGATATTTAAAATATAACAGTGAAAATTTTAAACTGGCGATAAGCGTTTGCTATACAATGATCTCATTTCTTCTCTTTTCTGTATTCTGTGGTCTGGTCATACGCTTGAAATAGCAAGTTCATTAATTATGTGCATATAAATAACTATCCATCGTGTTCCATTCTCGCATGTTTGCTCCTAAAGGTTGCGTGTTGCCTGCAAGTCTTATATGGCCTCAGGAAGTCTTACCACAAACCAAGTACCTTGCCTGTTTTTATTAAGCTTGATCGCGTGAAACAGTTGCCTAGATTAATTTGTAAGAAAGTCAAAGTCAACAAGAAACCTAAAGCGTAATACGTGTTACCTAACCGATTGGTTTTGTGGGCTGTACCTAAGTGACTGTTATTTATCCGGACATTTATTGTTATTTATCCCGGGTGAGCTGAATCTAATGAACCCCATATTACCGACCTAATTACACTCTATGTAACAAGATACGTATTGGGCATTAGAGGTATATCCCCACACATCAGTGCCGTGTCAGGGATGGAGCAGGAACGTGGCCGTAGCAAGACCGAGCATCCGTGTTAGAGAGTATTATATTCCTTGATCCGTGTCCCGTCAAGAGCTGTTCACACAAGTCAGCGCCATGGCTGTGCCAAAAATAGTAACAATCTATATATCTCGGGTTAGACAATTCGTACAATATGCTACCTATGCGTTTGCGTACAGTTACAGTCCCATCATTCATATTCACCATTACAAAGTCAACATATTGCATTGCAAGGAATAAATATAAATACGTGCACGCCACGGAATGGAATCGAAACACTTGCACACGTTACGGCGTCGGCTCTGACACTGAACCTTCGTTGCCGCCACGGATATGTCAACATGTGTGATCGATCTCATAGACAATGTAAATGTAAATGTAAAAATATTTATTTCCATAAAAGCATGCATAATGTTAGGTGCAACGCGCCTTTCTGCTTTAGCTTGCGCTGTGTTGCAGGAAGTAACGCCTCTTTCAAACATGAAAATACAATTAAAAAAATAAACAAAAGAAAAACTATGGCTAGGGTTTTACAATTAGTGAACTAAAATCTACGATAACAACTACATATCCTTAAACTACATAATATAAAAACTGAACATAAAAGCAGGGAAATACATAATAGCACAGCATTGAACATTTTTTTTTTTTTTTTTTAATAGTAATTGTTGAACTGCATGGTTTGGATGTGTGGGTGTGTGTGGGGGATGGTGTGTATGTGTGGGGGTGTGTGTGTGGGGGAGGTTGTCAACAATGGCGTCTGCATTGATATTTTTAAGACTCCTGACGAAACACGTCCCTGCCCCGTCCCTGACACGGCACTGATGTGTGGGGATAGACATTTGATTTTATAGGATGCGAGTTCCTTAATGATAGAAATTTTGTGGGCGGCTAACTGGCTAAGACACTAAATACGGGTTGGATTCCCTCGACGACAGGGCAAATATCGGAATAATCTGAGTTGTTGGGTGATACCAAAGGGACTAAATTTAATAAAAAAATTATGGGTCCTACCTACGAACTGATGGTTAACACGCTGTTATAACGTTTAAAAAACTGAAAATTAAAGAAACCTTCATCTTACGATGAGTTTTTAAGTAAATAAAAAGTTTAACTCTATTTAACCTAAGTTACAAATGACAATACTAAACACAGTTTAGTGAAGCATTAAAAGTTAATTAATAACTTTTTAACTCAGCAGGCTAGAGACGCCTTTAAAAGTTTTTGATAAAATTTATATTTAAGAGAAATACATAACTTTATAAATCATAAATTTAAAAAGCAGCTAAGTGCGAGTCGGACTCGCCCATGAAGGGTTCCGTAGCATCAAGTAACATAATATACAGAAAATAAACAAGAAACAGGTTCTTGTAGTTCGTCGAAAGGTAAATTGCGGTTTACGATTTATGTCGTATAAAAAAAAAACTACTGGCTAGATCTCGTTCAAACCAAATATCGTTGAAAGTTTGCATAATAATGTACAACATATATTTTTTTTAGTTTTATCATTCCCTTATTTTAGAAGTTAGAGGGGGGGGGACCAACTTTTTTCAACTTTGGAAGTGTCTCTCGCGCAAACTATTCAGTTTAGAAAAAAACGATATTAGAAACCTCAACATCATTTTTGAAGACCTATTCATAGATACCCCACACGTATGGGTTCGACGAAAAAAATTTTTTTGAGTTGCAGTTTGAAGTATGGGGATCCCCAAAATTTATAGTTTTTTTTCTATTTTTGTGTTAAAATCTTAATGCGGTTTACAGAATACATCTACTCACCAAGTTTCATCAGTGTAGCTCTTATGGTTTCGGAGAAAAATGGCTGTGACACGGTCGGACAGACAGACAGACAGACAGACAGACAGACAGACAGACAGACATACAGACATGACGAATCTATAAGGGTTCCGTTTTTGCCATTTGGCTACGGAACCCTAAAAACTGGCTCTATACAAAAACTAGCTCACGGACCCAGGAACCAACTCACAAGATACTTTCAAAGGACAACGATGTTCAATTACTAACAAGGTGTTATTTACTACTCACTGATCAAGTTGAGTTTATTAACTGCATGTTCGGATTCAGAGTAAGCCATTTAATGTTCAAATGAGAAATAAAAAAAATTGTTGCCATTCTTGTTTTGACCTAAGTGTGGATTTTTGTCTTTTACAGATAATGTTGAACAGCTTGAGCTTGCTAATAGACATAATAAGATTTACGAATATTGCAGTAAGGCTGTGCTTCAGTGATCCGGTTAGTTTAGCTTAGTTTTCGCATTACCCCCATGGTCTATAAGCCCTTGATTTAAGTATATTTTCAGATAACCACTGGTTCTAACACTTTTTAGTATTTATTTCAAAAATAATAATAACATAATACTTACTTGCAGTTGGCCACTTACAAAGCTGCCGGGTACTTACCAATTTTGTCAAGTACGCTGAGGATGTTGACATGCGTCGCTGTGCTCGTCAGCTTGGCGAGTCACTGTGAGAAGACTTATGCCCAAAAGGACAAGATAGTCAGCACGATCGACCACCTACTCGTGAATAAGAGTCCAAGTGGGTAGCTTATTTTTTACATATAACTAGCAACGTAGGTACTGTTACGGCAAAAACTATCCATTGAATATAGCTAGAACTCTGTTTTTTAACTTTATAACACGACAAACAAAACATCCAGGCATTACGACACCATCTTTTTTTTCCCTCGACTAGTAATGTGACTGGCTAACAGTACCTACAGCCTACAGTATCCGGTTTTAGGAATAAGACATGACCCCTGTCTCAGTAAATAATAAATAAATAAATAAATATTGTGGACAATTCACACAACACTACCCAGCCCCAAACTAAGCAGAGCTTGTAATATGGGAACCAGATAGCTGATATAATACTTGAATACATTTTTTTTTTGTAAATACATACTTATAAATATAACACCCAGACAGAGAACAAACATTTATGTTCACCACACAAATATTTGTTCTCGGTGGGGATCGAACCCACGACCTACGGCGCAGAAGGCAGAGCTACTACCAACTGAGCTAGAGGCCAGTCATAAGTGAGACAGGGCAACGAAACACAACATTCGTCGGGGGGTATAAGATGGCGTCGTGATGCGTAGATTATTGTTTTCCGTGTTAAAAAGATACTCAAAGTTCTAGAGACATACAAGAGCTAAACAATCAGATGTACCTAGTAATAATGAAGAACCTACACCGTGCTACCCTTGGAGGCTACACTACAGAAAAATAACCTGTGAAAACCATTGTTAGTAACCACTCTCTATGGTCTGGGATTTATGGTATGGGGTTTATTTGTGATAAATATTTTTCCAGGTGAAAAGCTACGCACGGCGATGGTGGAGCTCCGTACACTTATTCTAGCACGGCCGATTAACTTCATAGCAACGTTCTTTAGACTTGATTACAACTATCTTGCATCCATAGCTTCAGTGAGTGTCACTTATACTATCATACTATTGCAGAGCATGAATTAAAATAAATGTGTAGGTAATTGCATTTTTTTAAATTATATTAAAAATATTGTTCTTTTGTGTAGCGATTTGTTGTGTGTTAACGGAATGTTAGTGAGTAAATTCAATAAATTATTTTTACAAAACAGCAAAAAGCAGGCTAATTTACATTGTTTAAGAATAGTGGTGAACCAGACCGTGACTATTTTTACAATAAAGCAAGTCAAGTTATTCCAAGAAGACAAAATAAAGTTAGTTTTCTAGTAGTGGTAGTAGTCTCACCCCATGTACCTACTCGTTAATGTCTTGTCTAAATTTTACTTAATTATTATTTTTAATATAGGTAGATAAAGTCTAAAAACCAAACTACATACGTAAACTAAGCTGTGGTAGATTTCATGAAGATAAAAAACATTTAATAATGATTACGCATGAAAAGTTTATAGATAGGAAGGTACTTTAGTTGATTAAGGTCACATGAATGCTTAATGCGAGGTAGATTACATAATACGAATTTAAACTATTGTTATAATGTAGGAGTGTTCATCAAACTCGTAATTGTTCCCGTTGTCACGTATGCATCCACAAACTCGGCCGTTTTTGCAGAACTTTCTGTACTTATGACAAATATGCCCTACGAGTATAACAAACGGGTTGCATCTATGTGGTCAATTGAATTGGGGGTAGTTTCTGTAATTCTCTGGCAACGAATATCGGAACTTCCTTTAGGATCTGTCTGCTTATAAACAAAGCGCGTGTTTATCTCCGAAATCAGTACCACGAAAAGTAGGGACCTTGGTAGAAAAATATTCTTCTTGTGCCATTTAGAAATATCATCTGATGCAAGAAAAAAGACTTTTGTCAAGCTCTAATCAGCTTGTTTACTTTCCCTCTCATGGTTAATTAGCCATTCTTTGCGTTTGGCGCCACTGTTGTAACCTCCGTGTGTACCACAAGCTACCACTCGATGGCACGGGAAAAGCAGTAGGAGGGTGTTGTTGGCACAGGCGTTCCCAATCGCTCTAGCACTGGTTGGGCAACCCATCATTTTGGCTAAGTCCTTATATGTGATAGTTGTTCCATAAGGCAACTCTTTAAGTTTCGCCCAAACCGCCTGAAAACAAATACGGACTGATAAATTTAAACTTAAAAAAAAGGTTTTTTTACGAAAATAAAACACATTTTTATTTTAGGTTTCTATGGAAGAATGAGGAGTACTCATTCATACCACTAAATAGGTGCAAGCTTCCCATGCGCAAATACACCACTTCCACCTTCCAGCCTTCTTTTTACGTGATGCCATACATAGTTAATATATATTTTTATCCTAACCTGATGAAATTGAGTTCCAACTGTTTTCCCAGGAACAGTGAACTTTTGCAGCGACCCATCAAAGTATGCCTTCAGCTCATTTTCAAGTTTATTCAGAACTTTATTCTTATGCTCCAGAACTCGACAAACGCCAAGTTGATCGCATATCTTCGAAAATCTCTTATCTAACACTGAAGATCCCTCAAACACTAAGACGAATACATAGGTTTCATCTGCCATACAGAAAACTCTACCCATTGGAGTATCAAAACAACAGACATATACAGTAATTCCTGTATTATTTGATATTGATGTCGTTTCTCCATTGTTTTTTTGGATTGTTACACTCATGGTTTTCCTACATTTAAGTTTAAGTATCTGTATTCTAGTTTGCTACTTTTCAGTTGGCTCACTTTTGAGCCTCTTCATGAACGGTTTCAAAAATACGAAAATGGGTTAATTTTCTTGGTAGGTACTTATTCAACCATACTTCCCTATAATAATTAATAATTAATTAGTAAGTGATAATCCGTGGGTATATTCCTTCATATCCCTTCAAATCTGTAGGTATATTTCTGCTAAACAATTCGATCGCTAAATCCGCTGCGACAGCGAGTTTTCCATTTTTGATTATAAAATTTGAAAATCGAACGTGGATTCAGCGGTCGCCCAAACGTGGTAGCTATGTTGCAGGAATAGAAGGGCAGCCCTGGATTTGACGCACGAATTTAATTTGACGTCCTCTCCTCCTGTCTAGTTGATAATATTATGCCAGTGGCGCCAGTGGGCTTGCAGTGCATTGAGTATTTGCTATGCCCGCGCAAGATAGGTACTACGCTTACCACATGGCAGAAAATGATAAAAAAACTGACTTGAAATAATCTTCCAATAACAAAATAAATATGGATTGAAGTTAAATTTCGATTTCCCCATTCATGTTTGTGATCGGAAGATAGGTAGGTACCTACATTTCCAGCCCATTTTTTTCATAATCTTGCTATGTCAAGCGCAGAGCTGTCTTGTTTGCGCAAACTCTAGCACTTACCTTTAATAAGTAAATTAAGTTACCTAACACTATATTTTATTTTTGGGTAATTGGGTACTCAATGTCCTAGAATGATGACAAGAGGGTTTGATGCACACCACACATCAAGAGAAGAACTCCGAGTCCATACAAAAAAGAAGGGACCCCAAATTCATAGTTCATGGGTTACAAAATAGATGGCCAGTTTTACCAATACATGAAGTGGCCTAGATTACTTTTTCAGGATTCCTGGCCTTGATAATAGAGAACTAAAGTTGAGACGTTGACTAGTGAGGCAACATATACATACGTTACATAACAACTATTGTAATTAATAGTTTTTAAGGTAAAATTATCGATTGCTCCCACTAAAGCATTATTCGCCGTCTCGCTCACTACTTGTAACCTACCTAGGTACCCCCCACTTCTCAGCCACAGTAGGCAGGGCTGGTTTGATGACTGGTACTTAGGACCTACCTACCTAATTATTTTTTAGCTTTTATTAGCCTAGAAATCACACGGCTAAACAATGTTTTTTTAAATATTTTTTTATCTGTAGAGTGGCCGTGTAATTAATTGTAAATATCCGCCCACCCTACACAGATTACTTTCTCCAAGCCGTTCGTTCATTCACCTCACCATCACTGTTGCCGTTTTAGCATTTTTAGTGCTAAATTTAGCATATTTCACGACTCTTTAGCTTATAAATTTTGCATTTAGCATATTGCATATTTTGGCATTTCAAATCAAAAGTCAAAAGATTATTTAATAGAGACCGACCAGATACATTATTTTTTATCTATGGTTTTCATTGAGGTATGGAAACTCTCTGGATCAGGGACTTCCCTGAAATTAGTTTCTGATTTTACGTAACGAACGTTCCGCGTCCGAACCCCACTTGACTCTTGAATAAATTCATTTAATGTGATTTGTGAATGTGAAGTGAAAGTATGCCTCCTAAATATAAGCAACATTATCGCGAAGAATGGGAGAAGATAGGCGAGTTTAAGGATTGGCTTTTGGATGGATTTTGCTAACATTTGGTGCGTAGCGATACTTTAGTTTAGAGCCTAGAATAACATGTTAGGCTACTGTTTTACCAAAAAATTGAACACAGAAATGTTACTAACTAAATTAGGATTTTAGCATGTTTTTTAGCATTTTTAAATACAAAAATAGCATTTTTTTGCATTATTTGGAGCAAGTTCTAACATTTTCTCAAAATAAAAAACGGCAACACTGCTCACCATTGCTCCAGGGAACTCGATTCGATAGAACAAAAAACAAAACAGGAATATTTGAAAAATTTCCTTGAACCAAACAAACTGAGAAAGTTTCCCAGCCTATGAAACTAGTAAGTAGTAACCTCTAACTAACTACCTAGTAAGTCATAACCAAAAACAAAACGAGATATGCTAGTTTTTATAACTTGATGAATACCTACTAAAGTATTGGTAAATAATCATCGCTAGAGAGTTGGATAA
Organism: Thera britannica; assembly: GCA_939531255.2. Lineage (NCBI taxonomy): Eukaryota > Metazoa > Arthropoda > Insecta > Lepidoptera > Geometridae > Thera > Thera britannica. The sequence goes on from OW618039.2 coordinate 15,206,004, forward strand.
GTTTTAGACCTGCTTCGGACAAAGTTTGGACCATGAAGAAAGGACTAACAATAGAAAAACGAAGGAAATGCGCTAAATGTGGCAGTTCTCCCGCTGACGATTCCAGTGTCAAACTGCATCGCTTTCCTCAACCGAATAGGGCCAATAAACCGCGGTATGTTCTATGTAGATTTAAAATTCTAGATCTAGATCCAGAAGTCAAAGGATCCATGAACGGTAGAGAGAGATACTCTACCACTGGATGTGAAATACAAGCTTGTAAGGTATATATATCAATTATATCATTCACTATTGGCCTAGGACCCTCTGTTTACTTGACCATGTTTTTAAGCTGGGTTTAGTATGGTAGATGGATAGCACCATGTTTAGTGCAGCTAAACGAGCATAGACAACTCCTGATTGCAACCAATCAGGAGTTGTCTATGTTCTGTGAACTTTGAGGTGGTAAAACTCGCCCCGAATTGAATAATTATTAAGTTCTCACCTCTATGTCAATCAATGTGAACAATCAAAGTAGATAGTAGTTAAGGCTGCAGGTAAAAATATGTCAAAATCTGATGGGCTTGCATTAGTCTGCAATGTTGCAATAAATTTGTACACATGGTACACAATAATGTGTACAGATATCACAGTCAAACTAGTGTCAGTTGAAATTTTCAATTTCAGATGTGAGCTATGGGCAAAGTTCTGTTTTCCGAAGAGTGCATGGCAATCAACTAAGTTCCAAAATAGATTGTACAGAGAACACAGAATGTTATGCGACAAACATTTTAAGAGTACATCATCTGAAAAGGAGTCGGAACTGTCAACGATTGTAGCGCTAGATAAAGATAAGGTAGTAGACCTATTATATGTAAAATCATTAAAATAGGTAAGTTTTTTGATATAATTGTAATCTAAAAAAATTTAAATTTTCCAGGGGACAGAAAATTTGGCTGATGTTGATATTGTAGAAATAAAAAATGAACCGGAAGGAATAATGACCATTGTAGAACGTTGTGTTGAAACTACAAGTCCACTACTAAAAAGTACCACAGAAAATATAGCCAATACTCCAGAGAAAACAATCAGTCAACTTCCGATAGAGACTTACAATGAGTGGTTCTCCAAAACATCAAAAAGTGATGGATATGATGACTGTCAACTGTACGGAACACTAGTGACCAAAAGATTAAGAACTTATTCTGTGTACGAGCGAAACCTTTTAATGTACAAAATTGATGGTCTACTCATAGAAAACCCACCAGGATTTGACTCGTCTTCCAAATCCAGTGCAACAAAAACATCAAACAATCTTGCAAGTAAAGCAAAACAAAGTTTAAAGACAAAAGCGACTTCTACATCATCTGCCATTAAGTCAACACGCTTAATTAACTCAGATAAGGTTTCTTCACCCAAATTGAAGAGAAAGAGAGTGAAAAAAGAATCCCTACCTGAGGAAGAAGAATTTGAAGAGCCTTCAAATGGCACTCAAGTATCATCTACTTCTATGCCATCTGTTTCGCCAGTAAAAATTTCTGATGAAAACCCTTCCCATATCGCTGTCACCAGTAGTATCCCAAAGGAGCCTGTCAAGGTTATACATACCATTCAATCAGCACCAAATCAGCCAATGAAATTAAGAAGCAGACCAGCAAAAGAAAAGAGCAGTGTACAATATCAACCAATCAAAGTGACAAGTAGTATTCCTAATCAACCTGCCCAGGTTACTAGTAGCATCCTAAACAAATCAGTCAAAGTTTCAAGTCAGCCACCTTCTCTTCAACTTAAGTCTACCTCAGTGCCATCACATTTGCCACTTGAAATTACTATTCCAGAAACCAAATTAGTACCAGTCACTCAAAGTAAATTTGTTGCATCGTCATCATATCCAAAAGGCAAGATTGTGATCATGAAATCCAAATCAACCAAATTTGTTCCATCATCACAGCCACCAATTTTAATAACTGTTCCATCTTTACCTAATGGTAACTTTCTTATGTCAACACAATGTGATATGAATTCCTTAGAACAGTTATCTACTATAGCAGCTACTCGTGCATCAGAAACACAGCAATATCATACAAACTTAGACTCTGAAGAAATGGAAATGGCAGATGACATGGATTTTGTTTCACATGAAGTGGTTTTATCAGCCTCCGCACATAGCCCATTAGAAAACATTGTAGAAACTAATCGAAAATTTTCTATTTAAGATGAATAAGAATAGGTTATTTAGAATTAGAAAGTAAGGATCTAATATGAACCCAGTTACAGCCCAAAAACTTTAAAAGGGAAATCGTTTCTGTTGGATAGTTTTGGTTTAAAGGAGAACACATGTGTGTTGCACTCATTATTTTTGTGCACATTTCCCAAGTGGGTGAATAAAATGGAGTCACAAGAGTTCTCAAAACGGCCACTAGCGGGCATAATAACGCACTCTGAAAATGGAGAAACTTGTATATTTATTGTATCTTACCTTGTGCTGTTATAAAATGCATGAATAGATACATACCAAAAGTATTTTTTATTATTTTTTGATTGAAATAAACACCAATATTTATTTTAATTTGGAAGTCTTTAATTTAAAATTAAGCTAAACATTATTTAAATATTTTTAACATTTGATTTGCATTGAAAAAAATAATCACCGCCATCTATTTTGTATCCCAAGAACAAAATTTGAGTTCCTTCCTTTTTTGTATGGACTGGAGTTCATCTCTCGAGTAATTGTTTTCTGTGGCCGCGTCTGAGGCCACCAGCCTGTCGATTCCATCAACACGGCTCGATTGAGTGATCGCTGAATCCACGTTCCATTTTCAAATTTTTTAAACAAAAATTGACAACTCGCATCGATTTACGAGATTGCTTGAGTGATTTGGGTTGGTATCGACGCCCTGCCCGCGCCTATATTTACCTGCAGACTTTAGCATTGTGACGTCATGTCGTGTTTCCCTGACCTAGGCCTCGCGGGCGACAGTTTCCCGTTTGACTAGCTTTCGCGTGCGGCGAACGTTGTGATGAACTCCGCGAATATGTTCCCTCAATGTTGCCGAATGCAGGAACCCTTTGTGGCATAGGAAGCATTTGTAGCGCCGATCTTGGATGTGCGACTGGAACAAACATCAACTTATTTAATACTAGCGGCCGCCCGCGTCTTCACTCGTCCCGTTCCCGTCACGCTCAGTTCCCGTTAATTTATCGGGATATAAAGTATCCTATGTCTGTCACCTAGTTTTAAGCTTCCTCCCCACCAATTTTCAGCCCGACAGAGAACAAACCTCTATGTTCACCACACAAATATTTGTTCTCGGTGAGGAGTGAACCCACGCCCTCCAGCGCAGAAGGCAGAGCTAATACCAACTGAGCTGTGTAGGCAGTCAGAAGAATTATTTGTATAGCCGCTAAATCTGTTGCCATCTCTATTTCTTGATAAGTAATTGACAGTGACAATAATATTGCATGGAGCCCCCAAGGAGGTTGTAAACCCATTACTGCTCAGCAAGGAGTTTTCTGTCTTATGCTGCCTTCCTACGGTGCGTGGTTCTGCAGATCATCACGCACCGCGCACGACGACGCACGGCAACGCACACAGAAAAGACTCCTGTGCTACCGCGCACCTCGGCGCACGAGACCGTTCCCATGGTGTGTCGTGCGAGCTGGTGTGGGCTGGGGCTCAATTCTAGACCAGTGACTTTTTTGTCACGGTAGATATATATCACAAGAACTGTCAAATAAATAATAATAATAATAAATATTGTGGACAATTCACACAACACTAACCAGCCCCAAACTAAGCAGAGCTTGTAATATGGGATCCAGATAGCTGATATAATACTTGAATACATTTTTTTTTGTAAATACATACATAGAATACCATACAACACCCAGACTATTCACTAAAGAAACTGACATTTCTTGTGATATATATCTACCGTTCACTGGTCTAGAATTGAGCCCCTGGTGCGCGATATCACGCACCGGTGGGAAGGGGCTATTAGAGGCTCTCACCCGCATGTGGTTACTGAGATTGGACGCGCTGTGGAACTTCTTCCCGCAGCGCGTGCATTCCCGGCGCGCTGGCGCGTGCTGGTCCGCGTGGATGAGCAAGTTGCTGCGCGACGAGAAGCGCATGCCGCAAGTAGTGCAAGTGTACGGCTTTGCGCCGGAATGCACGTTCAGATGGTCGCGGAGTGCGTAGATCGTCTGCAAATACATGTAAGTAATGACTGGTTAAAGGATTTTTTTTTCGCTAGAAACATTAGGGGGCGTTCATAAATTACGTGAGGTGCTTTTTTTAATTTTCTGTCCCTCCCTCCCCCCCTGGTGAGATATCAGAAAAAAAATAGCGTGATATTTGCCGAGACCCCCCCTCTCTCCAACGTAAGATTAGATGAGATTTGACTCGGCCCCCTCCCCTCCTTAAACATCTCACGTAATTTGTGGACACCCCCTTACCTACTCTAGTAGACTCTGTAGGTCGTGGGTTCTGACTGGAAATACATGTAAGGAAAGTTTTTTCGCTGGGAACATTACCTAGTCTAAGACTCGTAGGTCGTGGGTTCGACCCCCACCGAGAACAAGTATTTGTGTGATGAACACAGATGTTTGTTCTCTGTCTGGGTGTTATATTGTATACTAAGTATGTATTTACAAAAAAATGCATATAAGTATGTATTATATCAGCGATCTGGTTCCCATAGTACAAGCTCTGCTTAGTTTGGGGCTAGATAGTGTTGAGTGAATTGTTTGCAATATTTATTTATTTTATTATAATTATTATTTTTTATTAATATCCAGAATTGATACTGGATAACACTAAACTCCCTCAACAACATGCAGTTGAGGACCTTGATACAATCATATTATGGCAATAATATATTACCGTTTTCCCCCGAAGGGATAAAAACGGATATTTTGAGTCCAGCCGAAGCTTGACCCACCTTGAGATTACAACCCTTGTTTTTGCCCCTAAACGTACCCTTCAGATCGTTTCCCTACCTATATTTCCTCTAATGGCAACACTGCCGTGACGTCACGGTCGGTTACAGATAAAACCGCGCGCCGGCTAGCTGTGGCTTCAGTACCTTTTAATTGCCGGCAAGGCATTAAACTACGGTGGGTCAAGCTTCGGCTGGACTCAAAATATCCGTTTTTATCCCTTCGGGGGAAAACGGTAATATTTGGAGGTCCGAGCCTTTGCTTGACCCACCTTGAGACGTGTTTGGATTCTGCCGGCAAATGTGCGCGGTGTTCGTACTGTGACTATGATTGTATCAACGACAGTGTTTCATTTATGATTAACATAATTAAGCGTACCACATACCTACATAGGTACATTCAAAATAAATCAGTTTATTTACAGAGTACGCAATAATAATATGTTATCATTTTTTGATAAAGAAATTTATGTAAAATTGTATTGTGATTGAGAGCAGTCTGCTAAAGGCTTCAATTTCCTTTTGATTTTAATACATAATGTGCAATTATTTGCATACCTACATATTTTTTATTTTGTACCGTTACCGCAGCTTGAACCCTGCTGATAGTACTAATTCCTGCTTCATTATAGCAAGATTATTTTAATCGAACTTGTTATTGATAACTAACTTATTAGACAACACCTCGAGTGTAGTAATAAAATAAAAGCTATCTAAGTCCTAGTGGACTGATACGTAGACTTGTGACAATTCTAGGAGTTTCTTTACCCAAAATACGATGTCAAGATTCTTTAGCCCATTAATTATTATCAATCTGTTTTAGAGCCAAAAGATGGTCAAGGATTCATACAGCTTTCGGTAATTTGAAATGGTTTACCAATACGAGTTATGCAACGTGGAACACATCTTGCAGAATGCAATAAGATTAGGAAACGCCGTATTCTACTTACAGATTATCTACAATGCAGGGGCATTCAATTTCTTCCGAGATGTAAATGGATTATAAATCCAGTGTTCTTTTGGTATAGATTATCTTCCGCATGCTAGTAGCCTTATAGATCAACAAATCATTGGAAACAATTTACGTTCAGTGGAATGTAAAAATAATTCTTCTTCTTCTTCTATCGTGACACAGATTTTTCCGAGCCAAGTGAAAAGATTTTAAATATGCCTCAAATAGGCCCCTTTCGTGCACTGTGAAAAGTATTAAGCAGACCAGTAACAACAATTCGATGTGGTTATGTTTATTAAACAAGCAGTGATTATCCCAATCCAGTTTTTCCATACTAACTGGGCAGCGTTTTTACTTTTTCTCCATGAATTAGTAGTTCCGTATTCCCGTTATATCAGAAGGTATTTATGTCCTTGACACTAGAGAAGTCTACAGTGCAGTGGAGGCACAATAGTCTATTGCACTTAAATACGGCTGCAATTTCTCGGGATTTGAGCTTGGGACGCCAGTAAACCCAGAACCATCTCGTATGTATGCCCGATAGGTCTGTCATAATGATCATTGTCTATGATTATCGGTGAATAGGCGAGACATTGAATAGATGTAGTCTCTGTGTAAAAAGCAGCATTGACGTTTGCATAAAGGCACCACAAAGCTAAGATTAAAGTTAGTCGTCCCAAAATACGTTTTGCTTGTTGCAGCAGGTAGCTTTGTGACATCTAGTAGCTGTTTCTACGCGTTGTCAAGGTGTTGTGGCATGGTTTTTGGTTTGCCAAAAGAGGGTTGTCCCAGTATGCAACAACCAGTATTTCTTGATTTTGGAAATGTTCGTTAACCCTGCAAACGTCAGTAAAGCCGAGGCTAAACTAAAAAGTAGGCCGGTTATTTGGTATGGGAATATCGTGGAATTTTTAATGGAAAACAGTGGTGTTTTATGTCAATGGACTCATGGCTTGTGTCCATTTCCGTTGTTGAGCCTTTATTACCGTTTAGTTTACGTTGTAGTACTTTCTAAGTTATACGACAGGTTATTAGTCAGATTGTGAACTTCTTGTGTTTGAAATATTTGTAAAAGCTTTCAGGTCGATCAAATAGTTTGTAGGGTCCCGATGGTTTTTTCCTTTTTGGAATATACGTAAGAGGGATTCCGATTGAGCTGTTGACAGCTCTATGCCCATAATGTTTGTAGTTCCTGCATTTCCGATTATATTGCGGTGTTAAAATTCGTTTTCACAGCGTTGGTAAATCGGATAATAATAATCTTCACAAGAAGTTCTCTGATGAAAAGGTTCAGTAGCCCATGATATTCAGCAACCTGTACTGGCCATTGAATCCACCAAGCGTTCTTATTTCATACGAATCCTCTATCCAGGCACTCTGCAAGCTGTTCTTGCTAAAACTCCGCAAGTCTGTTAAAATTTCAGGAGATTCTGCACTTGCACACATAGTTCCCAGACGTGCTTAACTCTAGTTCAGATAATTAGGAGTCAGCTTATTTCATTTATTACCACAGTAAGCATAGTAGATGAAGCGTTCATCATGTCCTCAAACATCAGTTCTATTTTATTTGGAAGAGTACCATTCATTGTTTATCGAAGCTTTAGCCACGATGTCAGGTTTTGTGGATTTGACAGCAGTTTTGCCTACTTGGATTTCCATGGATTAAGGCGCATAAAATATGGGTTCTTGTGAACGGCCAACTGTTTTAACTTTATGCTGGGTTAAGTTTTTCGGATAGCTCCGTCAGAGCGAAAGCGGTAGCTATAGATGAGGTTCGTATGTCATAGCTTACTTTATAAGTGATTTTGGATCTGGTGGATTGCCTAACAGAGGTCTCCGTTGGAGGTCCACTATCTTTCAGGCTTTCCAAAAGTTTGATATATATGATGAAATTGCCGCGAGCAATTTTATCCATGATCATAATCTTCTGCACTAGACTAGAACAAAGTCATTTCTTATAGGCACCATCTCGAATCTTCTCGAAAGGATCCGTCGGCTCGATGGACGTGCCTAATTGATCCGTCGGCTGGACCGGACGGTAATGTTTTGTTGAGCCGTCGGCTCGTTGGTCGTGCCAAATTGATCCGTCGGCTCAATTGACCCGTCGGCTCGATGGACGTGCCAAATTGATCCGTTGGCTCAGTCGAGCCGTTGGCTCGATGGACGTACCAAATTGACCCGTCGGCTGGGCCGGACGGTAATGTTTGGTTTAGCCGTTGGCTCAAGACAAGGTAATGGCGTGTGCGCAGTTACCGTATAGTATAGATCAAGAGGTTTTGATCTGTAGACTATTTAGTAGGTAGTAGGTACGCTACTAAACGTAATTGTAATGCATAGTTGAGAGACAGACAGGTCCATTTCTCTTCCATAACCCACAATTACTTAGAATCCCTTGGTCCAAGCTCGCTTGGGTTTTATCTCTGGGTGAGGCTGAAGCCGTCGACCCGAGTCGGGATTTTTCAAAACCAGAAACGAGACGTCTTATTGAATCTTATGTGATCCTCATCCTCATCCCAAGTCGAGCCGTCGGTTCAGTCGAGCCGTCGGCCCAATCAATCGAGCCGTCGGCCCAATCGAGCCGTCGGCCCAATCAATCGAGCCGTCGGCCCAAGTCGAGCCGTCGGCCCAATCAATCGAGCCGTCGGCCCAATCGAGCCGTCGGCTCAAAATAGGGTAATGGCGTGTGCGCAGTTACCGTTTAGACCAAGATGGTCTGTAGATTATTAGTAGGTAATAGGTACGCTACTATACGTAAGTATGGTGCATAGTTGAGACACAGACAAGTCCATTTCTCTTCTATAACACGCAATTACTTACAATCCCTTGATCCAAGCTTGCTTAGATCTTATCTCTGGGTGAGGTTGGAACCGTCGACCCGAGTCGGGATTTTCTTAAAACTAGAATAAAAACTAAAATTCTTACCTTAAACGATCTTCTAACGAAGGGTTTTCTTTATGTTACGCTTGCACGAACGATCACACGACGTTATCGGGGAAAAAACAAAAGCGTACTGAAGCCACAGCTAGCCGGCGCGCGGTTTTATCTGTAACCGACCGTGACGTCACGGCAGTGTTGCCATTAGAGGAAATATAGGTAGGGAAACGATCTGAAGGGTACGTTTAGGGGCAAAAACAAGGGTTGTAATCTCAAGGTGGGTCAAGCAAAGGCTCGGACCTCCAAACAGATAATTTGATTTGGTTGTTCATTATTTACACTTAAAATAAATTAATGTTTCTACATTTATATTGTATTATTATTATATTATGTTCCTTGCTGCTACGGAACCCTTCATGGACGAGTCGAGCACGCAGTTGTCCGCTTTTATCTAAATTGAAATGTCCTTAAATGCTAGCTTATCATACTCACAGTGTAACATTTCCCGCAAGTCTCACACATGTGTTGTTTGCGACGCGCCAGATCCGCCGCGTACGGAGACTCAGGGTGCACGAACGCAACGTGCTTGTACACCCACAGGCGACTGGTGCCTACCACTCCACACTGTAACATGCATCAGGTGTTTTTGACGTGACAACGTCTTATAATTCGATGGAGCCGGCTGCACGCACGAAAAAACATAACTCATGCGGCGTTACCTCGCTCTGAGGCGTTCCATTTAAGGCTTGAAGTGCAAGCGAGAGCGCGGAACGAGCGACAAAGAGGCACAATCGGCCTCCGCGTTCGGCAGCGTTCGACATCGGTATCAATTCTGTTGTTTAGAAATCCTAAAATTTAGCTAATTTCGAGCTAAAATTTCGTAAAATTGTTATTCCTATTCTGTTGGCAGCATCGTAAACTTAAATTTAGAGTGACAGCTCTAAAATTAGGATAGTTACTCAATTTAGTCAAAAAACACGTAAATCCGTCATTTTGCTATTCGGTTGTACAATATTTTAGGTAATTTGCGCTTAATTTTAGAAACGTCAATCTAAATTTAGGCGACATGTTACAAGGTGCTGACTAAAGTTGTGTTGTATAGTTGTTGTGAATTTGTGGACAAAACGCAATCAAACTCAAAAAATCACAAAAAATCATGGAAGCTGGAAGCTTGTAGTGGCTGCAAATATAGAAGCCTCGCCATGGTTTGTACCTAAGTAACTATAACGCCTGCCACTTAAGAGCAAGAAACATAGTGGACAATCGGCCGGCTGAAGAAGAAATGTCTGCATCGCCATCGCTGTCTGCATTATTAACCAGAAAAGGCAGCCAAAATTATTATCTCGTGCTGCACTCTATATAATTATGTTTATGGAAGAATTAACAGGTGAATCAATTATAAATAAAACTATGCTTTACCTACCTACCTACTATTCCTTCTCTACTAAGATGTATTCTGTGATTGCAGATAGGGATGAAGACATATGAT